>JAQQTO010000030.1:7733333-9197500 GCA_029884595.1 Ormosia semicastrata
TTCCTAAATCTAATCTGTTATTAGATTCTTACTAGGACTGAATTAAAAATCTTTTTATAAACTAAAAGGACCTATTTATAATTTTTAAACTATAAAAACTTTTTAATTTTTTTAATAAACACAATACCTACAAATTACTTTAACCTTAGATATATACATGATGACACCCACGTGAGTTAGACAAGTAATTACGTACCAAAAAAGTCAAGTAAATAATATCAAATAAATATATGTAAAATGGCTTAAAAGTGAATGTCTCGAAATTTCACCTAAATCCTACAATTTTCCTCTTGTTTCTTACTCTCTTTTTTTTTGGGGATAAACTCCTCTTGTTTCTTACTTCAACTAGTGAAGTCTAATAAATATAAAAATATTATGAAAAAAATGTAATTGAAACATGTTTCTCATTTTTCAAGTCATTATTAGAGAAGTGGTTAAAAAAATGTGAAACTTAAATTAAAATAAATCGCATTCTATTTTTTTTTGTCACATTTTTTTAATCAAACAAGTATATAGTTTCCAATCATTCCACTAGTTATGTTTTTTATATTAAGTTTCTCACCTTATTTTCACCTCAGTTAACTAGAACGTTTGGTTCTAAAACTGAACAGGGATATCGTATAAAAAAAGAAAGATCCAGGATATAATCATCATGTTTAGGGATTGCAACATGTACAATTAGAAATTTTTAATTTAGAGAGGGATAAAATTTTATTTTTATTAGAGATAAAAATAGAAATGAATTTAATAATTTAAAAATAAAAAATTAATTTTATAATTTAGAGACAAAATTTTAAGACAAAAATTATTCATATAAAAATTTTTTCTTCCTATTTCCATTTCACAGTCAATGTTGAATTTTAAAAAAATCAAATTAATTTAGAAATAGAATTTAAAGACAAAATATATCTATCTTAAAAATTTTCATCTTTAATAATATTTCAAATTCATCTCTAAATATTTGATATAATTTAATTAATATTTTTTTTTAATAAAAGTCTTAGACTCCTTCAAATTTTCTGAAATCATTTTTCCCATTTTTTTCCATTCCCTCTCTTTCCCTCTTTCCCCCCTCTTCCCCTTCTTTCTTCCCTATTCTCTGTGTGAAGCCCTAGCCCCATATCCCCTTCTATCTTTATTCTCATCCCACTGCTTCAATGCCATCGACGACTGTTCTCGCCATCGACGGCCATCACTCCAGCTCCAGCTCCATCGCGCCTCCACCACGTCCCTGCAGCAAGTCCGTCGTTGCCGCCACCACGCATTCGCAGCCACCACTGTCCGCGCCTCCACCCCATCGCCGTCCACGTCATTGGCCAAGACTCCAGCCACACCGTCGGCTGGGTAGGGAATATGTTGTTTGAAGTTAGCTATATTAAGTTAGATATATTTACACTGATTAAGACTTTCGTTTCAGTTTTGTATATTATAACACTTTCTTACATCTGCTTGCTTGTGGAACAAATTCTGACATTTAAATGGCTATATTGGTTGTCTCTGTGGACTATGGTTGTCAGTTCTGCATTCCAAACGAATGTAGTACTGGGCTTGACTACTTGCCTCTCGGTAATTTGAAAAACTAAAACAGGGCAAGCCAACTGCAGTAACTAATAAAATGTCTATGGATAGTGCAATTATTGCTGTTATGATATGCTGAAGCATGCATCCAGTAGTTGGTTTGGAGTAGTTTCATTCACAAATTACCTTAATTTAGCATATATATCTTTATGAGTTGGATCATGTTCAGAGTTGAAGACTTTGTGAACTAATAACCTGTTTAATGTTTGGAAAAGGTTAAAAATTAAAGAAAAGAATGTGAGAATTGAACTGCAGTATCACTTACAGCACTTGACTTACTTCTAGACTAGTTGAATGTAATCTGGCTGTTTTGAATTCAGCTGTTTGGCCCAAATTTTTTTTTATTTAAAAAAAAAATTACTTCATTATTGATGGTTGGTATGTAAAATTGCTTGGTGGTGGGCATATATTTCTTCAATTTAATACAAGAGGTATAATCAAGTGTGGAGCATGACGAATCAAAATAATTCTTTTAACTGCTATAAAGGTTCCTGTCTGGCTAGTTTTATGGCAAGTGAGACCAATATGATCTGATATTAATGAAGAGCACCAAGGACTATTCTAGATGATCAAATTGATTTTATGAATACCACTATATTGGCTGGGTCTCTAGCTGCCGTTCAGACCTTATGATGTACAAATAACAACTTCTAATTAAGATTTAAATAGTAGAATTTGGCTTGATTAATCTTTTTGACAGAAGTTATTGTAGCTAGATCATAACAAACTTTGCTACTGTCCAAAGTCTATTTTCTGGCTTGTTGAATTTCTTGATATCAACCAGATTGCTATCATATCCACAGGTGTCAACATGAGTACCCATCGTAAAATATGCCAGAAATTATGAGTATATAAACATCTACATATGCATCATGGATTTGGCATTGAGTGGGAGAATATGTGCTTAATATCATTTCTGTGACTCAAGTTAGTTACTCATTAATCATGGGCCATCACAACCTTAACTTTGAAGTGAACTGCAGGTCAGCTTTTCCTTTGTTTCTTGTTATTTGCTAGGGAAAAATGACCTAAAGCTATTATAACTTTATGTATTTCTATTTACTAAGACTATCCAATGAGCATATGCTTATTTAGCGTGAACTTTGGTCACACATCAAAGACCAAGAAAAGACTCAAAAATACCTTTACCAGGTGAAGAAAAATCGATCAGCCACCAAGAACTTTAAACAACTATAAACAGAACTGATTCTGACTTAGAAACAAAGTGAAAGCAGAGGAAACAATATACAAAAGAGTCGCATGAGAAAACACAACCTCTTTACTAGTTATTCATAATGATTCTCATACATAAGCTGACCGCCTGACCCTATATCTATATTTATATCTATCAATATTTATACAAATACTACAACTACATGAAGACAAAAGTACCCTTTGCTTTGGGTACACAAGTAAAATGGTAGTATATTATATTTCTTAACAAATTCTATCAAAAAATATTATATTAACAGATTGTGTATTAGCATTACGCTTTATTTCAATGGTAAAAGATAGAGAAGTGGGGCAAAGAAAATTAGGATGTAATGACAAAGTTATTGAGGAGGTGCACATTCAAAAAAATAATTGTGAACAAGTTAAAATGTGGTGTATTGTTAAAGGGGAAGGAAGAGGTGAGGAAGGCCATGCCTCCTCAGTATAAACTGGTGTGTACTAGTGTAATAGTTCTCTTTTTATTATATTATCTCTTATCTAATTGTGTTGTTATGTTTAGGTGCTTTGCTTGTGTCACTTGTTGCTGCTCCATTTGTGTTAACTGCAAGTTTGCTGCATTTGCCAAAGTTTTATGCCTTTCTTATAGGTAGGCTTCTTTCATACTTGAAAGTCATTGCACATTGATTTTTGCTTATTTTAATTTTCTTCATTTCAGGAAGTGCTGTTTAATCTTTTTTTTTATTTTTTTTATTTCCCCTTCCTTTTGGTTTAAATTGAAGGAAGGATTGATGCTAACAATCACGAATTTTAAAGTCTAAAAAACTATTCTTAGCTGGAAAATAAAAATTCAAAAATTGGTTATACTACAACTACTACGTGAAGTGATTTTATGGGTAAGGTACATCGCGCCTGTATCATATTTTATTGATAATTTATTAACTATTAGATGTTAAATCCAAGTTCAATCTAACTGTTAATATGATACAAACAAACCTGGTAGTAGTATAATAATAATAGGTAAGCTCTCTATATAAAAAGAGGTAAGCTCTTCTAAATATTTCTTCTTTTAATACAAACTCCATGTGTTGTGACACAATGCTTAACTGATTGTCTATTTTCAGTGATATTATATTTCAGTGGCTGAGCTTTATATTTGTTGATTTATGGAACTTAACCGCAGGTTAACTCTTTTATGTGACTCAGATTCTTGAAGCACCAAATGAGGAAGAAGTTTCACTACTTTCAGAGATATATGGGTAATTCTGTCTTTTTGTTTTCAGCTTTTCTTTTTTTCTTAACTGATATGTCTGCAACCAAATATTGGTTGGAAACAGTTAGGAATAGAGTAGTACATATTATTTATTAAAATATAATAACACAATAGCTTGCTTAAAAGTCTGCTTCTGGTTTGGTATTGTTATACAGGCTATGTATCAAAGGAGGAAAGTAAGAATGTACAGCTGTGTTATCCAGTGTACAGGATTTGACAAAAGCATTTTCCGGATATGAAGATGAAGTGCTGGTAATGATATTAATATTTTCTTATAGAATTATTTGTATGTGGTTAGTATAAACCCACACACCTAACATTTGTTGATATGTAATAAGGAAGTTTTGTTGGTAAAAAGATTTGTTGTTTCTTACATATATATTATACACATTAAGCCAATGCGTCTTATTGTTGAGAAAGTTATGTATGTGATAATTCAAGTAGCTAGCAATTAGTAACCTGGAAGGGAAGACTTTGCTAATGTATTACATTCAATTTGATGTTCATAGAATTCTTTGTCAATACCTAACCCACTGATTGAGTGGCTTCCCCCTAGTTGGTCAGTTAGGATGGTTGTCAGAAAATATATGTTGATATGTTCTCTTGATAATTTACAGAAATTATGAGAAAATTCCTCATTTATATTTTATTTTCTAGTTTCTCTCCCTCTCTCTCTTGCCTTGTACATAGTTTCTCTCTTTTTAAAATGTGCACCAAGTTGTCTGTTATAGTAACTACATATACTTTCAACTATTTTTCTTTTATAGTTACTTGGATAATTATAATTATTAATGATTTATTGTGATTTTTGAAAAATTTTGATTTTGAATAATTATATTCATAGGAAAATAGATTTTTTTTAATAAAATGAAGGCGTCTAGTTGTGGTACATCTCAACTAGATGCATAATTTTTTTTATATATTTTTAAAATATTAAAGACAAATTTAGAGACGAAAAAAATCGTCTTTAATTTAGAGATGAAATTTTTCCGCCTCTAATTAAAGAATTGGAGACGAATTTTGATAACTGAATAGCGACGGAATTTTAAAATTTAGAGACAACAAAATTCTGTCTCTAATTTAGAGATGAAAAAATTTCGTCTCTAATTTAGAGATGAAACTAATTTTTCTGTCTCTAACAATCAAATATGCTACTTTTAGAGACAGATTAATTTTCGTTTCTAATTTCGTCTCTAAATATTTAGAGACGAAATTTTACACATTTAGAGACGGAATTTTTCTATCTTTAAATTTGAAATTTCTAGTAGTGATGGCAATGAGTTGGTAACTAGGTTTTACTTGTTGATGATGCCTAAGACCCTACCAAAAGTAAACGATGGAGACTCTATCCCCCAATCTTAACTAACGATGTCTAGTCCCTTAATAATAATAGTAATAAGGGGAAAAGAACTAATACATATTAATACTTATTTTACCCCATGAATTCAGCAAAATCTATTTGCTGAATATATATTTACGAAGAAAAAAAAAACAGAAGCAATAACCATATCGTTTAACAAAAATAAACAATTTTATTTTGGCATTTAAAGAATAAAAGAAATTCATAATTTCCTTCTTTCAAATTAATTAAGACGGGCAAAGGTTTTGGAATATAGATTAATTGAAATCAGCTAGCCAATAGCTTTTGTAAGATTGTTTCTCTACAACTAATACCACATGTTATACTCTAATTATTTTTATGTATTACAACCTGCTGTAAGCAAGAAATTATGGGAGAAGGGGGCAGATACATATATGTAAAAACTTTTGATGAAGCATTTCAACAAATCACTAGACGATATTGGCAAAACTTAATATGTGGAAAAAACTAGGAGTCTTCTCCTTGCACCTGCTTACCTTTACACCTATTCAATATCATATATATTCTTTATGAATAAATCTAGCGCCATACCTAATACCTTATTTCCCATAGGTTACAAAGAATATTACAAGCATAACTTTTCTTTGCTGACCAAATTAACTAAGCTATCTTGAGTATCCATTGGCCAAGACAGGGATCCTCACTTTGTGCCCTCTGCTTCCTTTCATTAAAACCTCTCCAAAACTATAGGTTCCTGTCACTGAGCGAACAGTAAGTGTCACAGAAAACTTACGTGATGCACCAGCTTTGATGGTCATTGCTGGAGGGTTAACTTCAATGGCAACTGCTGGGTCCATTCTGGCTGTGATCACATACGTTTCTTCCTCAGCAACATTTGTGACAGTGCGGGTGACAATTTGAGTTCTTACAAGATGGGAAACTGTAATAGATGGAGTGTTTACATTTGATGGGTGACCTACGGTATTGTTACACGGCGAGTTTGTGTAGTTCTTTATTTCATGAACATCAATGCCAGGTGTTGTGCACAAGAACCCTAGATAATCCTCGTATCCTGCAAAATGATTAGCAAAATTAATGAAACCGTTTTATTTTTAAAACTTTTGGTTTTTCCTTCTTGTATTAATATTAAAATTTATTTCAGGCACACATTGTTTAAATAAATTAAAAACAAACGCAGAAAATGGAAAAGAGAAGCTCCACTCCTTCGAAAGATATATTTAAGAACTATAATAAAGGAGAATTCTTAGAGCCCAAAAAATAAAAAATAAAGGAGAATTCCAAAGGCAGAACTCTTGATGCAAATGTTTACCATAATGGAACAATAATCACTTAGAGTAGCTATTTTAACCAATTTAAATATATATTATTATACAAAATAACCACTTTTAAAGTGATTTTTCTTATATGCTACCTTATAATTACATCTTCTATCTGTTATTTTATTACTTTGATGCAAGATTTACCAGTTTTATTCTAGTTGTCTTGATCATGAATTTTTCGGCCACATATCAATTTTCAAATGTATTTATTTATATAGTTTTGCAAATCATGTAAACATCCATAACTGGCACAGCAGATTTGCCTGGACCCACTGCCAGATTTTCAGAATTTTTTTTTTCCAAGTTAACTTCACACATCAAGAACCTATAAAAAATGGGTTCAAAGAAATTCATGAATTTTACTTACCTTGATTCTCAGTTACAACTTACAAACAAATTCACGTTTTGTGGTTAACTCGGAACTTAAATGTGCTAAGATGAACAAATTAGTTATACAAGAGGAGAAAAGTAAATAAACCTGCATCAAAGATGAGCCCAGGGTCCAAGGCAACTCTTGGGTTAACATGTCCACTTCCATAATCAAAAGAAGTAGCTCTGACCAGCTTCATAGCTTCTGTTTCAGAATATTGCTGTGCTAGAATAGGACTTCCTGCCCTATCTAGAGTTGTTGATGTCGTCATCAAGGCTGATTTAATGGCTGCAGGGCTCCAATGTGGATGTTTCTGCTTTATAAGAGCAGTAATTCCAGCTATATGTGGTGCAGCCATGCTAGTACCAGATATCATGGCAAATCCCTCTCCTGCTCAAGCAAAAAATTGCTTAAAATAAATCCAATTCTATAATATATTGATATCTTTTATCTTGCGTTTTTCTTCTACCCTCTCCTCCTTAATCATGCAATAATTCTTCCAATAATACTAGGGAATCCTACCACATTTCTCCATAATTATATTAGAGCATCAATTACTAGAAATTTTATGATCCTGGTTTAAAATTATCAACATATAAGCTCAGAACAAAGATAAAACCTCAAAACATCAATATCTTCTGTTCTTAGAGCATATTAGTTATACAGCTGTTTTGTACAGTGTACACGTTTTTTCTGCCAGGAGGATGTCCTGTGTCTGGTTGCTTGTTATCGATGAGTTTCTAGTATTATTAACATAAACAAAAGAAAAGAAATCCCATTTAAAGAATCATAACGGATTTGAATCCTCTCCTTTTCGTTAAGATCATGACAGTGTCATGTTATGAGAGAGGAAGATACAAATTTTCTTGTGGACGGACCCACCATTACCTGTGTAGGGTCTAACAAATTTTCTCTAATAACATCATGACTCTCATATTGTTAAAGTAAACACTTCTTCCTATGAACAAATTTGCGGGTTCAAAGATTTTTTTGGGGGATATTGCGAATTGAACCTAACACCTCTACCCTACCTAAAAACCTCACCTCGCCAACTCACCTAAGCTTAAGCCCGGGTGGTGAAGTTCAAATGTTCAGTTGTAGGTTGAAGTTTTCAAACATCAACAACTTAGTCAAACCATTACTTACCAGCATAATTTGGCTCATCAGTTCCATTTAGAGACCAAGCAGCCCAAATCAAGGAACCCGGAGCTAATATATCTGGTTTGAGAAGATCTGCCTCTTGGAAGTTAAAGCTCTTTATATTTGGCCCTCTAGCAGAGAATAATGCCACCTGTGGTGCAGATTTATGGAGAATAGGCATCAAACAGTCCCCAATTTTACCTGTACCTTTGAAACTCTTCACCCTTCCAATCCAGTCTCTTGGTGTAGAGATATTATAATAATCTATCGGCTCCTGAAAATAAAGATTTGCATGTATCAAATCACATTATAAATAGCAAATACATTGTGGTCATAAAAAAGTATTTATGAAAACGTAGAAAAAAGGTGATAAAAACAGTAGCTAAGCTAAGTGGCTGACTGTGGAGTAAGTTATGGGCTACGAGAAAACAGATGGAAACAGTTAGCAGTTATTATATTCGATCTACCTCTATATAAACATACCAGTAAAGATAAGTCAAGTACATTTAACTTGCTGACATCTGTGATAAGAATCTCAGGAATGCCAACAGGGACTGGATCAAATTTTGCTCCAGGAGAAACATTTTCGACACAAAGAACAAATCCAACTGCACCAAGGGCCTTTGCTGTTTCTGAGACTTTCTTTTTTGATGCAGTACCGACAACAAAGTTGAAAGAATAGCCACAAAGAAGAATATTCCCCTCTATCAAGTTCTTGTTAAAACTTCTGGCCTCTGGCAATCCGTGGGGCTGTACTTCATAACTGAAGAATCTACCAGCACATCAGTCGCAGCAACCAATGTGTATGTTTGGTTTAAATGTGTAGAAGCTGCACAAATCCATTAGCAACATAGACAGAGTATATAAGGGAAACTAGCAGACAACAATGAATTGTGGACAACCATAAAAATGCTTTGGCACATAAGCATGAAATTTACAGAACACTGAAGTGACATTAATCTCTAGAAAGAACTCGTGAATTTATTTGCTATCTCACCAGCATAGCATTCATAACCAAACCCCAATCTAATAAAACAAACCTAATTGGTAAAGCTCAACAGGAGTGGCTTTGTTCTTATGACTATATTAGTTATATATTTTCAATATTATTGATATTCACATTTTTCCGCAATTCTTCATTTTACCAAAAATGAAATAAAAAAGTTCAAGAGAAGAGAATGATCTTGGGCATTTTCTGCAGGCTGCAGGCACCAGTGACCATCGTTAACTGTTTCTTAAGACAATAAACCACAAGGAATAGAAAACAAAACCCTTAATATTATATAATATACTAATGGACTGCCAACATTTTATAGCACTTTGTACACAATCCAGTGCTTAATATTGTTGGACAATCAATGATTTTAGCAAAGTGTGAACAGTAACTTTTGTATCCTCAAGAAGCACTGTCTGCCATCTACAGAAAACCAACAACAAAGTAATTGCATGTTGATCTTCAGCCACCAGAAGATATATTGTGAAACACAGTCTGATACTCGCTTCGCCAATACAATCTATCTTGGCTCTCATAATGAATAAATTATCTTCAGCTTAAAACAAAAACAAAAAAAAAATCCCAAACCATGTAATGGAACATACTGTTACAATGCACACATTTTTACTGATGTGAAGATACTTATCTCACTAAAACGCCATAAACCACCAAAGGTGAATGCTAATCAACAATTCTGATCTCTATTTGATAAACCAAACATCAATGAGGAAATACCAATACCCAAACTTTTTTCTTCAATAATCCTAAAACCTACTTCAACTTAATATAATTAAAGCTAGTAAAAATTCTTTTTGCCAACTATAGTAAAGAAAAGCACAGAAGATTATGCCAAGCCTTAGTCCCAAGCTGATGCTTATCTACACTTAGAACTATTTGATGTCATCCGCAGAAGAAAAATTATGATAGTTTTCTCTTACTCTCTGTTTTTTATTTTCTTCTTGTGGCACACAAGAGAACAATGTTGAAATAATCAATTAAGTGAAGCATTAATTAAAAAGAGACTTATTATACCTGAACAATGTGTTTTTGTTTACTTTTTCTTTCTTTACCTTCTTTTATTTGGACGGAAAAAGTTTGTTTCATATTTTCACCAGCTACGAATAAATTTTCCACCAAAATCTTCGACATCATATCTCCTAGTACCAGTCCATGAATAAGAATAATACATCATAAGAAACATAATAGGAAGTTGGAAAACTCACGTGACAACCCAATTCCAGCTAAGAATTTCCCATTTCCAAGGATCAGATGGTTTTTTATATATACGATCATCAATTGCAGCTGCTACAGATGTTATCCATGGACTATATGAAACTAATGTCTTCGGAAAAGGACCACCATTTCCAGCAACCTGTGCAACAAACACACCAGCTTTCACAGCTCCAAGAAGTGTAGCATCAAAAGGGTTATCAAATACGTGGTTTTGGTGGTTGCTGGAGGACTGTTTGGTCCAACTGAAAGGCTGAGTATATCCACCCCATCATGTACAGCCTGTTGACTCTCAAATTTGAATAATTAAACATCTAGAGATAAAACACTGACAGTTTAAAATATATATATGTAAGATTGTATAACAGAGCACCTATTGCGGAAAAGATGGGAGAATCTCGCCTTAGGTGGTTTGGACATGTAAGGAGAAGACCCTTAGAAGTCTATGTAAGAAGAGTAGATCAGGTAGATAATAGCCCAATAGCTAGAAGTAGAGGAAGACCAAGAAAGACTATAGGTAAAACGATTAAAAAAGATTTAGATCTGAATAGCATATCTGAAGACTTGGTTTATGATAGGGCACAATGACGTCGTTTGATCCATGTAGCCGACCCCATCTAGTGGGAAAAGGCTTGGTTGTTGTTGTTGTTGTAAGATTGTATAACAGATTGTTTAATTTTATGTTGAACTTGAATGTTGAGTTATAGCATTTTTAAAAAAAAAAAAAAAAAGACTGCTGAAAAAGCATCTCTTCATAAGCAATCCGGTGTATTGCTGAGAGATCTGTGCAGGAGGAACTACAACATCGGAGAGTTTTTCACCCAGAGTCAATGAGCCAGCAATTAATATTTGACATAAATAATCTGTTGGACAATAATACATTTTGAGATAAAACACCAACATAAATATATAGCATACTTGTATACCTGATCAACTGCATTAACTACATCTGCAACAAACCCTTGAAACAATCTATAGAGTGCTTTGTACACAGCAATCCTGAACACATACAACAAGTGTTTAATGCAACAACAAGGACTGTAGACATAGTTCCCAGTTTTTAATCAAACGATGAACAGTTAGTGGAATTTTTCCTCACCTGGCACGGGGAGCCATTCCACTTGCTTTACCAAATTCATGTCCATGCATCCTCACAGGAATTCCATTTCTTCCAGCTGCAATAGAGGCTGTATGACTGCCAGATGAAGAGGCAAGAAGAACGGGGGAATTGTTAAAAGAATAACTGTTATCAAATTAGAAGATATGGCTTCAAACATTACTGCTGATACTATCCATTTCAAATGTTTAAAAGACATAGAATGAAGAACCGGAATTGGAGAGTTTTTGCTGACAGGCTAGATGAAGGATCCTGCACACTTCAAATTTTCAATGTCTAGCTCATTATCATCAATTGTGAGTTATGTTATGAGGATACATCCCACTTTTATGCCTGTAAGTGTCAACGTGTAAGAAATCTTGCTAAAATTTATGAAAGGATTTCCATTTCGAGCTACACTCATTAATAAACCATGAGAATAGCAGTATATGTACAACAACAAAACGAAGAGATAAAAATAGACACAAGTTTTCTTTTATGTGGAGCGAAGGACCCGTAAAACTTGCAAAATTAAGCATTTTAAACTTAAAAAAACTCTTTGGAAAACTGAGTTGCATCATTTCAGTATGGATTTTCAACTTTGAAAACATTAATGACCAAAAACCAGTATGACATCCTACGATGATTCCCATATTCACACTTCAGAAAACTCATTCAAGTTCACTATAAAGCAATATAAACCAGAAACAATTCCAGGGAACCAAGCCATATGAATCTTCCTCTCCAAACACCCAATAGCAAACTCTTAAGTTTGCAAATATACACATCATAACAGAGTTTCATGGTTCAAACATCTCATCAAAAAAATACGCACACAACTACTAAAACATCACAAGATCAAGTCCCTAAGAAACTTAAATGACAAAACATCCAAATTGGGCTCACTTCACTCACTCCAGACTTTATCAAACAAATTGTGTCATCAGGTTATCTTCATCATTTTAATAAATACATTGCATTGAAGTAGTCAAGTATTCAAAGATGACAAACTAGCAGTGAGACTAAACTAATTCCAAAAAAAGGTGCAAAGATTCAGATAGTGTATAAGTGAAAGAAATAAGCATTTATTGTCATGCACAAATAAAACAACACATGCACATAATATCCGATGGAATTGGATTTTTTATATTTTTTTATTTTTTCCATTCATACAGGCAGAGTACTTTAGCAACAATTCTCGTACCTCCAAATCATTTTATCATGCCTTATTATGTGCAATATCATAGAACAAGTACAAGGATAAAGTGGGGAATAGTATAAGTTTTAAGGGTAGTTGAATAATTTTCTTACCTTGATGTTACAAAAAAAAAAAAAAAGAATAGGGTTAAATGACCAAGTTATTTTATTATGGCTTATATGAGAACTGTCTCATGCTTAAGAGAATCAAAACAGACCAAAGACCAATTCCAGAATCATCAAATTTCTAAGAAGATACTACCTCAAATTTGGATTAAATGACCTCAAATTGTCAAGTATTGCACAAAATTTATTACAACTAGAGAGGTAGATTTGGCTCAGTCATTTCATCAAATACATTGAAGATAATATTGTTATCTCAGATAATATTTATTACAACCTATCTAAAACATATCAATTGTGTTCACACTAAATTAATACAACTCATTTTGAATTATCAAACAACTAGATACAGTCAGTAATTTACACATAGCTAAAGGGAGAATCAACATAAATTAAAACACAATAGCAACAGGAAGCTATGTTATCCCAGGCGCTTTCTACGATATGCACCCCAATCTCAGAACCTTTGAAACAGCACCCAAACTTTTACTTCAGCCAAGACCGAACCTTCTTTTCCTCCTTTCCTCAGAATTTTTTGTCTCAACTTTCAGAGTATTTCCAATTTTTTCACACCTCTCTTTCTCTTTTCTCTGAAATTTTTATAGCCGTCTTTTTTTTTTTTTTCAGAAAAAAACCCCTTTTTTCTGCTTCCCTCTATCTTTTATAGGGGTGGTACTGATTGCTTCTTCCCATACCCAATCTCCTTCGATTTGCATCGGCTTTGAAGCTCCTCTTTGTCACTCTTTGAGTAGGTACACCTTCAACAAAAGTTTGACTAGCCATTGCGGCTTCCCAATTAAGAATACAATACATCCCATGAGAACACCAAATACAAACCCGCATGCATATCCCACAGCTACGGGTTTCCAACCGAATCTTAGTCCATCTTCATGGTGAAAGGTTGTTGAATCGTGTGGCTGTTCTTCACTCCCGTTGCATGATTTTGACAAAGGTAACCCACATAGCCCTGGATTTCCCTCATAAGAATCATTTTGAAATGTATTGAACTGTCCACCTGTAGGTATGATCCCCTTAAGCTGGTTATGTGAAAGGTTCAAGACAGAAAGAGAGCTAAGATTGGTCAATGCCTTAGGAATCTCACCCATGAGTTTGTTTGAGGAAAGATCTAACCATTCTAGATTTTTCAAACTACCCAAGGATTGTGGAATGAAACCAGTGATTCTATTGTGGGAAAGATTAAGCCCTTTGAGTGAATTTAAGTCACCAATGATTGTTGGAATCTCTCCTTCAAACATGTTATTTGACAAATCAATGGTTGTGAAAGCAATCAAGATCCTCTCCAGCTCAATAGCATTCCCTTTTATTGTGACCACCACAGAATCGGTGTACGTATATATACTAGGTTCATCAGTATGCATATATTGCAAACCATCACTCACATTCATCATTCCCTTAAAGTTTTTTATGTATGCTATTGGCAACGTGCCATTGAAAAAGTTGTTGGAGACATCAAAAATCCTTAACTTGGGAAAGGTGTGCTTGAGCTTCAAACAAGTGATTACACCAATGAACTTATTAGCTCGTAAAATGAGGACCTGCAACTCTTGAAGAGGTTCTAGCCAACTGGGAAATGTATCTTCTATGTTATTTTCTGCAAGATCAAGAACTTCCAATTGTTTGCATTGAGCCAAAGACCGAGGTAAGGGTCCCTCCAACCGGTTGCCATTAAGTTTTATAGTCTCCAATACATTTCTCTCAAAAAGGGTTCTAGGTATGATTCCAGAAAGGTTGTTCATCTGTAGATCCAAAACTGAAAGATCTGGAAAGGTTCCAAGGCATTGTGGAAGCTTGCCTGTCAAGTTGTTGTGAGACAAGTTGAGTACATAGAGGGAGCTTGCATTGCAAATTGCAGAAGAAATGATTCCGGTCAATTTGTTATTCGAGACCGAAAAGAAGTGAGTGGGAAAGAGTGGAATTGGAATATCTCCTTGCAACATGTTGAAACTGAGATCAATATAAGAAATGTTCCCCCATGAGAGTGAGAAATGCCCAACTGATGTTAGAAGGTTATGAGAAAGGTCCAAATAAAACAACCTACCATTTCCTGTATCATTCAACCATTTTGGAATACTTCCATGAATTTTGTTATTTGAAAGATCTAAATATTGAAGATCTTTTGGCCGAGTGAGGAATTTTGGAAAACTGTTAATATTGCATGAAGATAAAAGCAAAGCTTGAAGGTTGGGGAAGGTGTAGTTAAACTTGCTGTCAAAGTTAAGAGAGAGAAACTTATTTTGAGAAAGATCGAGTGTTACTAGATATTGGAGCTTCGAAAATTTGTGAAAATCCACAAAGCCACTCAAGTTATTTGAAGAAAGACTCAAGCTAGTAAGATTTAAGAGATCAAACATTGACTTCGGGATATTACCTTGAAGACCACCGCAGCTAAGGTCAAGACCAATCACGTGGCCTGACTTTGTGTCGCAAGTCACCCCATCCCACAAGCAGCAATTTTTACCATTTTTCCATGATGCTGTCTTTGGATAAAAAGACTGACGATAAGCACAGGATGAATAGTTAATGGGAGTAAATGAGCTCTTGAATTGAAGCAACGCAGAGGCCTCATCATGATTGCACAATGGCACCAAAGAAGAAGAGTATGATGGAAAATGAAAAAGCAACAACTGAAAGAAACTTTGAAAAAAGAACAGAAACCACCCCATATATAATAATATAAATATGTAAGTTGTTTTGCTCAACAAATTTAAACTCGTGTTTTGATATTATGCTTTTAGAAATTGGAACTTGGAAAGTGAAGGATTTTGTAATGCAACCAATTGATGAACGTTAATTTATAGCCAACCAGACTTAAAGTGCAATTCTTCCTCACTCCCACAGTGAGGTCCCACAATGTGGAAATTTAGCTCGCACAATCAATTCTGACGTGTGGAATAAAGCAAAAGAAGAGAGACAGAGAAATCTACAATCTATAGCATGCAAGACTTGCAAGACCCGTTGTGATCTCTTCATGGGAAGACTTCACTTCTTTTAGTCGTTATGATGGAGCAAGACTTTTGAGGGATTTACTCAATAAAGTAGCTAATGTGGACAACAATGAATGGTATTTAGAGTGGGTAATTTTGAAGGAAATGACCTTGGTGGAAAAGGAAAGCAATATTCTTGTTTAGGACAGAGATAGCGAGTGAATAATATGATTTTGAAAGAAAATTCATCTGGTCGAAAATCATTCCCCTCAAAATTAGAATGAAAGTGAAGGAAAATTTAATAATAGACATACAATTTTTGTTATTTTACATGTTCATCTTTGTAAATATTGAAATTCATCTAGAAAGTTTTAGTATGTGTCTAACCTTTTTTTTCTTTCATATTTTATTATCCTCAAATAAAGAAAAACAACAGTGTTTCTTATTTTTATTTGAAAAATGTTACTTAACCTTGTCAAATAAGTAACATATGTACTAATTCTTCGGATGAGTAATCTATAGATTCTCCACCATTTTATCTTATTTAACAACTGATAAAATTCTATTTAATTTTTTTCTAACTCTGTTAAATTACTCTTTTTATTTCTCTTATTCAATCATATCCATAATGGGTGGAAAATTACATTCTACCTACCATTTTTTTTTCTTTCTATCTTGATTCCCCTTAATTTCTATAAATTATTAATTGAATAAATTAATTATAATAATATTCAGTTAGAATTGGCTTGATTACTGCTCTAATTTTCAACAACTTGAGTTTGTTTGGAATAGATTACTCTCATTGTAATGAGAAATATTTGTGTAAATCTTATATATTAATTATATAAATTAAACTAATCAAAATTTAAATAATTATATAAATTTTTATGTCACATAATTATTTTGTATTAAAATTGACATGATTTATTAATTATTGATTGATTTAATTTATACAATTTATATAAATAAACTCTACACAAATATTTTTGCATTGCAACAATGGGAAAACACGAGTCCGAATACACTTTTATCAAAAGGAAATACTGACTTCCTTTCATCAAACGTGAATTTACGGTGGCTAAAATCTAAAACAAACGGACTCATAAAATTTCCCGTTGTAAAATGTAAGTGCAAGACAATAGTATGCCGATTTATTGGTACGATAAAAACACAAATATTTGAATTATAACGTGCATCTCCTTGTGGGATTCTTTGGCAGCCAAAGTTTTGCTTGTTTTAAGCACTTAGTTCTTCTTCCTATTCCTCATGATCCCCATCTTAACAACTTAGAGATTACAACACCAAAGAGAAGTAGGTTAAGAAATTCATTTCTTATGATTAATTATATATTTTTTGAATAAAGATTATTTTTAAAAAAATTATCATTACTTCATTCATGTTTAAAGAAAAAATGAGTCTATCTAATTTAAAAAAACACATTTAGTTTATATTCCTTTTCAAATTTATATTTTATTTTTTGAAAATTATACATAATGAATATTAAACATTCACATTCAATGCATATTTTTTAAAATTTTTGTCTTTTTATATTTTTATTATTAATCAATTGATTTAGTGGATGATTCTTTTAATTATTGTCAATTAATTTGTCTCTTCTATACATTAATCTCTTCCTATTAAATGCATTCATTTATACTTAAGTGACATTTGGCAATATGATAGAGAATCAGACACACATCAAGATTATGAACAAGATTATGAATAATATTACTCACACACACTTATACATATATTATTTTATATTTGCATAATTTTTATCATGAGTTTTATTATATTTTCTTAAAAGTTCTTCTTATAATAATTCTTTTAATACTAAATAAAAAATATTAAATTAAAAAAATCTAATATCTTATAAATATTAAAAAATAATATTTTTTTATTTAATAATTAAGAGAATTAGTAGAAAGATTTGATAAGAAAATTTAAAATTATTTTATCTAATGTGAAGAGGTATATGTACCAAAGAGATGTACATGAAGTATTATTCTAAAATTATAAATAATTATAGGATAGAAGACACTTGTCAAAAAGTTCTTCTTGTTTTTATTTTTTTAATTTTCAAAACCTTAGTCATATATTCAAATTTTATTGTCAACTCTTTTATGTGTGTGTGCTTTTGCTCTTTAAAGGTGTCCAAATTTAATTCAAATTAAAAATTAAACCAAAAATAAAATTGAAAAATCAAAACCCAATTAAAATCGAATAAATTTTTTAAGTTTATGAAACTGATACTTGATAACTAGTTCAATTATTGATAGAAACTATAAAAGGATAAAAACAAAAGAAGAGAAACAGAAAAGTCCACAACCAATAGCATGCATGACTTGCAAGACCTGATGTTATGATTTCTTCAAGGGAAGACTTGCACAACCTCACGCGGAGGCACACGTTATGCTATTTTTTTCCTGAATGCCTCTTTGTATTGATTAGCATTTTATTTTTTTACACATTTTTTTTACTTTTTTAAATAGAATATGATTAATAAAAAATATTTGTAAGCACAGTTTCTCCTCATTTTATAACAAGAAAAACTAATCACAATCTATTTTTATTTTTTGGAAAGATAATGTTTTCATTATATGAAAGGATGGGATGATGCACAAAATATATTTTGATGAGGGTATACTTTACGGAGTTATATGAATTATTAACGGACATCCTAAAATTAGAGAAAAAAATATGAATTTACCAAAGTTTAAGTAGTCTTTATATGAATTAATATGTACTGCATTAGTTCTTTTTCATTTTTTTTAAGATCACTAGTTCTTTTTCATTTTTTTTTCAAGATCACAAGTTGTCCTTACAGTGTCTGATCTCCACTAAATTGTTAGTTTGGCCTTAAGCACAACGTGTATTACCTAACATCTCCTCTCATCTTTTCGCTTCTATTTTCAGAAGGTAATATTTCCCCTTATCTCTTTAATTATCTATTTAATGATGATTTTTTGAATCAATCAATTTTTTTCTTAATTATTTTCAATCAAAATTCTTTTTAATAATCATCCTAATACTAAATAAAGAAAATATTAAATAAAAATAAATAAATATCTAATATATTAGAAACATAAAAAATTTAATACTTTATTCATTTAATAATTAAGAGGATTAATATAAGAATTGGGTAGAAGAATTTAAAATTATTTTATATAATTTGAGGGGATGTGTACTAAAGAGATGTGCATGAAACATTATTCCAAAATTATAAAATAGTTATAGAATAGAAGACATTTGTCAAAAGGTTCTTCACATGTTTTTTTTTTAAATTTTCAAAACCTAAGTCATATATTTAAGTCTCATTATCAACTCTTTTGTGTGTGTGTTGCTTTTTAAGGGTGTTCAAATCTAATTAAAATTGAAAACTAAACTGAAAATTGAATTGAAAAATCAAAATTCAATTAAAATTGAATAAATTTGATATTTTTTGGTTTTATTTTTTGAAAATAGATTGGATTGTATCACTTTTAGATTTTAATTTTTAAAATCAATTCAATCTAATCTAAATTGATTATTATTTTATAATATATTTATTTGTTATTAAATTTGTAATTTTTACATATAATAACTCTAATTTTTTATACATTTTTTTATTTTATGGATCAAATATTATTTTAAGCATGCGAAATGGGCTATTTTTATTTTTTATTTCTTGTTTTTTCTTTTTAATATACTAACTTGGTTTTAACTTACAATATTTTAGGTTTAAAAATTTTTGGTTAAAAATCAATTAAATCGATCAGTTTGAATTAGATCAGTTTTCATAATGTAATTAATATAATCCAATCTAAATAAATGTAAATAATATTATTTAAATTAGTTAACTGTTAACTCAAAATTAATTCAAACCAGACTACAAACACCCCTAAAGCACATATTTTTTTTTCAAAACCTAAATCATATATTCAAATCTCATTATTAACTTGTGTGTGTGTGCAGCCGTTACTTTTTTCGTTTTGGATAAAAAGTCTCATATGTTTATTTTAAAACTACATAAAATTATTAGTATTTTAGTCATTAAAACTTTTACATTAATATTTAACCTTTGATTTTTGTTTTGATTTAATGGTTTAAATTAGTTCATTTAATATAAAAAAAAATTGGAGGCTGATTTTCATTACAAGTGAGTACTTCAATTAAGTTTTATTGATGAGGGCGAATTTAACTTTGTTTACCGTAATCATTATTATTTAATTTCAAATTTAATTAATTTAATATTAAAATCATGTAATAATATTTAATATAAATGATTTCATTCATTAAATAAAAAATAAAAAGGAAAAAATACAGCATATGAAATAATAAAAAATATAAAATAATGATTTGGAAATAAATAATAATATTCAGAAATAATTTTGTCAAACTTTAAATAAAAATGAAGTGGATTAAATTCATAAATTACCTATTAATTATTTTTATTTAAAAATATATATTTTTTATTATTTTATATGCCGTGTTTTAAGTAAAACTACGTCCTATTCAAACATAATCTTTAAATAATAACAATAAAAAATTAATATAAAATTACGTAAATTTATAGTATTCTTATTGAAATAATTTAATATAATAATTTATTTTTATATGATTTGATTTAGTTTGACTTTTGAGTTAATAATACAGTTAGATTTTGTGCTAACGCTAGTTGCTCAGCGTGCTTAATATTTTGATTTTGGGTTTCACTTTTGCTATAAATGTGAATTTAAGTCCATCGGATGCCATTTAAATTTAAGCTTGCTGCAAGGACCTTGAAGTAATTCTCTAGGTGGGTCCTTAGCCAGCCATTCAGGATTTTAGGCATGACAATGACGTCCAGTAACTTCCTTAATACTATTATTATTAACGTGTCCAAAATTACGTAATAATAATTAGAATTAAATATATCACTTATAATTAATATAAAAATTTGAAATTTATTTATACAAAATAAAAATGAGTTTGTTGAGAATTAAGATAATATATTTATATTATGAAGAATAATATACAAAATATATTACAGTACACAATATTTACATAATTTGTTTCAAAGTACTAAACATACATCTTCAAAATACAAAATCATATTGATATAAAAATTAGTCTATATCTTCATCTTCTGTCTCATTGTCGAAGAACTTGTCCTTAAAAATATTATGGAACAAATAAAAAAAAATAAAAATTTTAAAAATTCTCAGTAATATTAATAAAAAAATACGTGACATTATAATACTTCTAATTACTTTAAAAAAAATCATTTCAAAACTTATTTTATAAAGTAGAAATATGACAAAAGTTAAATTTAATCATTTCTTTTTCAAAAACAAAATACCAATTATTAATAGTTTCAAAAATATTTATTAATAAACATTATAAATTATACTTGTAATTGCATTAAAAAACAATTCAAAGTATAAAGTTGTAAAGATTCAATCCTCTCTTCCTGAGGATTGTTTCATATAATATTTCCTTTCCTATTTCAATCTCATGAATGATTCTTTTTATTAATTTTATCTCCACTCTTAAAATTTATCTTATGTTACTCCATACTTGAAAATTTAATCTAATTTAATCCATATCTAAAAACTAAGTTTATTTTCCTTTCTAGAGATTATTCCCTACTTGGAATATATTCTCTTTTCTTAGAACTTATTCTCTATCTGAAATACAAAATCTATTCTCCTTCCTCTGGAGATTATTCCCTACTCGAACAATATAATCTTTAGTACATAACAAGTGTACAACTTTGTTTCATTCGTCATATTCCACAAGTTCACACAAGTGAACAATACCAAAGACATATCAACGTCAATTGAACATCAAATTAAGTATAAGCAAACTCTCTTACTTACACGGCCAACTCTTTTAACAAGATTTCCATATAAACAATAATTCAAGCACACAAGTAATTGGATATAATATGGAGATTTCCATATCTCTTTGAAGTTCTATTCAGCCTTCATGACTAAAATAATATATCTAAGATTATTTATATATTCAATTAGACTACTTAAACATCTAATTGCACAATACAAAAATTCAAGTACCTTAATACTTTTAACAATCAACAAGAATCACCATTGGTCCTAGTTAAGACACGGCCAAGTCATTCTTTTCATGACCAACTTAATAGTTTCACAAACCAACCTCATGAAACAACTTAATTAATAAAGGAATGTAAAAGTTCAAGACTCATAACTAGAAACTCCTGGTTCTCCATGGTGCAACCGAGACCACACCTTTACTTAATTATTCATGGGAATTCATTATCAAGCTTGTATCATTTTCTTCATTTAAGATTAAAGAGCAAGAGCACAAATTTGACAATAACCTTCTTTACTAGGGTTGGGCAATGTTACTTTCTAATTAACCTAAAATCACATAATTAGTAATAAATTATAATTCAACAAGTCAAATCTCTAAATTTTCTTAAGGACAAGTCTCAGTCATAACTTGCTCCATCACCCTCTTAATTGTTCTCATCTCCAATCACTTTTTTATTAGTTAACTTAACTACAAACAATATAGAAAATTAAAATATGAACACATATCATAATGTGAACACATGAAACCTACGGTTTCTCCTACTTGGTCATAATTTGGCCGTGACCTTCCTCAACACAAAACACAACAATTTTCTCATTTTTTCGTCACAATCAATATCACAACTTTTAAGTCAAGAATCATTAAAAGAAAAAGAACAAATTAAAAAAAAGAACCTCCACTAAATTATAGCTTAGCCGTGACCCCCCATAGGCACAAAGACCATACTTTTTATTCAAAATCAATAGAAAAAAGAACAAGTTGAAAGCTTAAGTCCCCTAACTCTATTTTCCTAGCTTGTTGATGCTAGCTTCCTCTTTCATTCCTTCCTTCCTTCCTTCCTCTTTTTCTTTCTTTTCTTTCTCTTTTTTCTTGTGCTGCCTCACGTTTCTCCATTGGCTGCTGTAACCTTGTGGAAAATTTGAGAGCAAGCCGTGTGAAAATTGGAGGAAACTTAATGAAAAGAGTGAGAAATCAAAGAGAGAAGAAAGATGAACGGAAGCTTCACGTTTTTCTCCTTTTCTTTTGACTCACGGTTTGCTCACTTTCTTTGGTTGCTGGAACCGTGTGGAAGGATGCAGAAATGTGAAAGGAAGAAAAATCAAACCAAGGATAAAGATGAAGCAAGTTTGGCGGTGGAAGACCAAAACAAAATGGATAAAAATAATTTTTCTGAAACTTTTGTACATGTACATTTTAATGTTTTAAAGATAAGTTTTCAAGTTTTTATAAGTATTATAAAAAATTTTATAACTCAACTTCGTCTTTATATTCATATTTTTATAATTTTTTATATATTGATATTTATCAGTTAAGTTTTATTATTTTTTTAAAAATAAATTAAATTTAAAAATTAAGTAAATATATTTACTGATATTTATCTTAATTTATATTTTATATCAAAATATTCTTCATATTTTATTTATCATCTTCGTATAATTTCATAATTTTTTAAGCTATTTAATTGTTCCATTGATTCATTCTCAATGTTCTTAAAAATATCATACTAACTCAGTTAATTTTTCAAAATTTACTATAACTCATATCAATTGTCTATAACTGGGAAATAAAGGTTTTATATTTATTTTCAAAATATAAGTTATTTAAGCAAAAAAATTAGCTATTTCTTCATGTTCAGTGTTATAAAATTATACTCAAACTAGTTCAAAAAGTTACCCAAATTAACAGATAACTAATACTAGTATTACTGATCTTCTATAATCCTAATATGAACTTTTAGGTTAGAGAAGATGTTACACGTCCTACCTGAAAGTATTGTAGGTACCTCTCCTTATTACCAATTTTGTTTATAAAAGAAAAATAAATGAAGTTAGATTCTCTTTTTGTATGTAATCTTGAGTTCGATTTTAGGATTTAAGTGTATAAAAATAACACTGTTTGGAAGAATTCTTAATTAAACATTTGGTCGTATTTTGAAATATTAGTATCTTAAATATTAAGTGAGAGATATTTTTTGGAAAATCAAAAAATTAGCCTCTAATATTCTCTTTGTATATTAAATGAGCTAATTTTGACCAATTAGATCAAAACTAAATCAATGTTCAAATCTTGGTATAAAAGTTTGGATGCCTAAATTACAGTACATTTATATGTGATTTAAAAAGGAAATATGGGTTTTTTTTTTCAAAACAAAAATGTGAAATTTGCTAACATTTTCCTGTTAAAAAGGAAAGTGTGAGAAAATTAATGATCTCTCTATATATAAAAGCTTAGAATTCATCTATCAAATTAATAAAGTAGTGTGAGACATAAAACTTAGTTAATTACTCAGATAAGAAAAAAAAAACTTTGTTAATTACCTGTGGCCTTGAAATTTATGTATGCTGCTATTTTTATTAACTATATGTTTTAATTTTTTGTGAACATTATAGCCATAAAATATGAGATAAAAGATAAGCCTTGACGTAACGATGAAGTTATTGTTTAGTGATTTAGTAGTCAACGATTTTAATCCCCGAAACAGAATCATTATGTAAAGTCCTTTCAACTTTCAGCAAGCTAGAGCGGACGGGTTGGTATATAATTCTTAGAGATATATAATTAATCTTGTGCATTCATTTAATAGTTTAAATTTTTTAAAGAATTGATATTTTTAGATATTCTTAAAGATAAATTACTTACTTTGTACCATTTATAACACATAAGTTTTGTAGGTCATTATCGTATCTTATTTTAAATGTATTTTTAATATTCTAATTAATATCTTACATATTTAATAATACAGAGTAAAATATTAACAGCTAAAAATATCTCTTTAATATGGTAGTTGGGAATCTAATTCTTACCACTTATATTCTTCTAAATAAGATCAAATTTTATCACAAAGTAAAATGAGTTTGTACATTATTCATGCCTCATAATTCATACACAAAGAATTAACTTTTGTGTAAGAGAATTGTTAGAAACGCAATTCTATATTAAAAAAATTAAGAAAAATTTTACTATTTTTTTACTATTATAAAGTATTTGCATATGTTCGACTTATTTAAATTGTCAACAAAATTAATTTTTGTTTGATTACGAAAATATGACAGTTATGATGGTAAATATGATTGTAGATGTACCCATATGAGTTAGGCCATGGTATTACGGCAAGGTAGTCAAATTAATGCTGAATTTTTTCTTCATTTACTTGTTACTTTATTGACTGTGACATACTTCTTATCATGTCCCCATGGCATCTTAAGTGAGAAGCATCATATAATATAATATATAAAAAAAAAGATATATGTGTTTAAATTATAACATATGCCACTTTAAATAATTATCATGTGACATATTATATAATATTTAATTAAGAAAAAATATTCAATAAAAATCTAAATTCTTGTTCTATTTTGGTTCATTAATAAATCAATCAAAATCTCTAATTATTTTATATTTGATTTCAAATTATAGGTAATCAAAAGTGATTATTTTTTATATTAATTTCATATTTAATTTGCTTTAGTTGGTAATATTCATTCAATGTTGTTTGTAAAATATTATGATTTGTTAGGTTTGATTGATTTGCTTTAATTAATTTAATTCTATTTTTAATTTATTATTATGTTAATACTTGATTTTGTTCATTTGCAATAAATTTTAGGTAGTCAAATTTGATAATTATTGAAATTAATTTCATATTCGATTAGGAAGGAAATCATTAGGAAAAGTTTAATATAAAGATTTAGAAGATGATAATTCACATAAGAACCTCTGAATAATTGTCACTTCATCTTCTTTTTTGATTTTATTTTCTGTTTAGTTTAATTCTTGATTTGTTAATTTTAATTCATTGTTATATGAAATAATTTTATATTTGTTTCATTTGCTTTACAGTTTGATCATCAATTGAAATTTTCACTAATATAGTAATATTAGGTAATTATTGTACAAATATTTGAAATAATTAACCTAAATATTTATTTCATATTTTAGTTGTATAAATTAACTTGATCTTTTTACGTAAATATATAATGTATATATTTCATTATATATCTTTTAGGTTATTTTTTCAATAATATTGATGATTATTAAAATAAAAGTAATTTTTATTTTGTTTGATTAAAACAAGTAAAGTACTTTAGTTATAACTAACAACATTAAAAATTTATTAATCCAATTCGTCAATTCACAAATTTTGCATAAATGGGTTTGTAATGTCCTAAATATATTTAAAAATATTTTTATTTAAATCTAAAATATGATAACAATTCTTAATAATAATAATATGATAACAAATCTTAAAAAAATATGAAAAATTTTGAGTTGTTCAACAATTTGAATCAATTATTTTTAATTAAATCAATATATTAATTTAGTTACCTCCTATTTCACTTTCATTAGATTTAGAAGATGATGATAATTTACATGAAAACCTCGAGTAATTATCTTTTTTGTTTTATTTTATGTGTAATTTAATTCTTGATTTGCTAATTTTAATTCATTGTTGTATGAAATAATTTTTTATTTACTTTATAGTTTAATCATCAATTGAAATTCTCACTAATATAGTAATATTAGGCAATTGTTGTACAAATATTTGAGATAATTAACCTCTTTTCTTCTTATTGTAGTTGTGTAAATTAACTTGATCCTTCTACATGAATATATAATGTATATCTTTCATTATATATCTTTTAGTTATTTTTTGATAATATTGATAATTATTAAAATAAAAAGTAACTTTTATTTAATTTGATTAAAACAAGTAAAGTGATTTAGTCATAGCTAATAATATTCAAAAATTATTAATCAAATTCATCAGTTTACAAATTTTACATAAATAAGTTTGTAATGTCCTAAATATATTAAAAAATATTTTTATTTAAGTCTAAAATATGATAACAAATCTTAATAATAATAATAATATAATAACAAATTTTATGGAAATATGAAAATTCTTGAATTGTTCAACAATTTGTATTAATTATTTTTAATTAAATCAATCAATATATTAATTTAGTTAGCTCTTATTTCACTTTCATGCGTCTTATTTAAATAGACATCAATACACTTAAATCTCTCATTCTCTATTATTCTTACTATTTTTTTAACTGTTTGTTTAGAAACTTTACAAGTAAAGTACTTATTTAATACTTAATATAAAAATTACACCAAGTGTTGAAAGTGCTTAGAATAACTAAATGTTTTCAATTACACTAAAAATATATAATAAAAAATTTCTGTGTATCCAACTAAGATGTAAATGAAGTTAATGAAACCTTACTCGATAAAGTATAACTTAATTTTTATTCAATCATATGTGTATCTAATAATAAAAATTGTTATATCAAGAATAAAAATATAATATACAAAAATAATTAGTAGAACAATTGAACATTGAATTTTTAATATTAGATAATTTTGTCTATATATTTCTTTTTTGTTGTTGTATATATGTCTATATATTTCATTTAATAAAACTATTTTATTATATTTATCTTTATAACTCAATTCTTAATTAACCTCATGCATAGCACATGGACATAAATAATGTTATTATTCATTATACCTACATAAAAGTAAAGTAATGTTACAAATTGTCAATGTTAAAGAATATATTTTCATATTTTCTTTATAATTTTTTTAAGATGATTTTATTATACCATTGATATGTGGTTAAAAATAATATAACTTATAATCCAAATTCTATAATTTTTATTTTCAAATTTTGTTTATTATATTACATTTGAATATTATTCTCTAAAATTATAAATATTCTCATTAGTTGTTCAATTTATTAAATCATATTCAATGCATCGTACAAGTAAAAATAAAATTATTGCAAATTATTTCATAGAGATTTTTTAATTTAAAATTAATATAAAAAATACAGCTGAAAAATAGTAAAAGAAATTAAGTATTAATACATGTACACACGCGCGCACACACACACACACACATATATATATACCGTATTTTGTGAGATAATTATTTATTATAAAAGGTGAGATGAATGGATCTTAACCATTAGATCTTACATAAATGGTCAAAATTAGAATATAAATGCATGTAAATTTTATTGTGAGAGGGTAAGAGAAATAAATATTGACTATACAACTATACATAGATGGTCAAGATTAAAGCTATTTAAAGATCATGTGTGTGTGTGTGTATAAAATACAATCAATATAGATAATTTAGTAATTTCTCAAGAACAGGAACCTCGCGGGACAGAGAATACGATCCCCGTCCCTATTCTAACACCTGTATCAAGAGAATTTTTATTCTGTTCCCATTTCTGTGAAAAAAATTTCTCGATTCCAAGTCCCCAAATGGAGCAGTTCCAACGAGGATCCCCAAATGTAAAAAAATGTTGTCATCTCAAAACTGCTTATCACTTGACTTACATAAATTGAATTAATTTATATGTAACTTTCAGTCAAGTTAATTTATTAAAATGTCTTTTATAAAATTATTGAATTATATTATTCATTTAGAAGATAGATTGTTTTATGTTTAAATATTTTTTCAAGCTTATATTATATTATAACAATTTATATTTAAATTCTTCAGTATTTATATTAGAGTAAATTTTTTTCATGAAAATATAATAAAAATTATATTTTTATATTTTTAAGCTAAACTTATAAATTTATTTTTCCTGATGAATTATTATATATATTTTATTTAATAAAATTATTTTTTATATAATTATATTTATTTTTATCATTTAATTCTTAATTTACTCTTAGCATCGCATATGTACAAAATCTAATTATTCTTTAAAGAAACTACTAATCACGTGTGATTATGAAAATAAAAGGCATATTTGGGTATACGGGTCCAAGCTCACAGGTCAACTCGTTGAACACATGATCTACACTTATTAGGATTAACCATTTTGTAGATTCATTTAAGAGCGAGTTTACAAACCTGAGTCCTTTAACTTGCATATTAAACAGTTAGAGCCCATTAACCCACAGGTGAGCCCATTTTCGTTAACAAGATAAATAGAGTACTTGAGTAACACCATTAAAAGATTCAACATTTTCTGTGCTACAAGTTAGTTACAATACAGATATTAATAGACTTGTATATAAATAGTACCTAATTAAATGCTAACTGAAATGCTTCTTATACATGTAATTTAGTTCTTTCATTGCATTTGTTCTGTTAGTGCTTCTCTTAATTTTTTATCAATAGTAGTTGATATAGCATGATAAACATAATTTTTGAATATCAGCTTTACCTGAGATATTGCTTCTTGTTCTGCAGGAGGCATTTCTTTAACGCTAATTGTTCTGCATTATTGAGCTGCATTTCCTTGACTTGAGCCATAATATGCAGTCAGGACCTGTTGCTGGGGCACTTTCTGGTTTGCAATCTATAGAAATATTGAATATTTCTACCAAGAAAAAGTGGTCGAGACCTCTTCCAACTTGGAGAATTGCCACCTCTCCATGCTCTCAGGGTGAGATACAATTCATTCACTGACAAGTTCAATTCTCAAATTTCTAGCTGGTTTATATGCAGTTACATCTAGTCCATAGACCTGAGAACTCCACCAATCAATTAAATCAAGGAGCATTCAATTCCATGGTGTGCAGAAAATACATGATGCCTCAATGGGTGTCTAGTTATCAAACATAAAAAAGGAACCAAATCAAGTTGTAGACCATTGCTGGGCAAATGGAGCAGCAAAACAAGAGTTTCTCTTTTGATGACAACTTCAAACTATATACTTCATGATAATTCAACCAAAATTTCAGCAAAGAAACAAATTCCCATTCCCCATCATAACATAGTTATATAAGGCAAACCATTGGAAAGCAAGGCACACACTAGATTAGTGGCATGGGTCAAGGGAACAATTAGCAGTTGGTGACACCCTATCAGGAGTGCATAACCAGTATAATCCCCAAGAAATTTTGTCAGACAGCTTTAATGAACATCAAACAGCAGCAATCTCATGATATGCAATCTGAATGGGCTTCCTTCATGCTACCGAGTGTAATTCATCATTTTTGGACTATTCAATTACATTTCCACACCCAAATACAGAATATGATGACAAAACCTTTTATAAAAGCTGATATGAAATTGAATAGAAATGCAGCACTTAAAAAATACTATGAAAGTGTCAAACAGGACTGTCAAACTTTTTTATCATTATAACTGACTTGCATTCATCATAGGTATGTTACGGGTAGCTCCTTGACAAAACCAAAACATATGCTTGCAAAACACAGCCCTCAAACCACCCTTTTTGCAACAGTTTTCACATTAACTTTCACCAAACAGCCCAAATGCTCCAATCAGAGATGTTAGATCAAGGGGAAAAAAAAGAAAAAAAAAGAAAAGAAGAGAAAGCTGCTAACATTCATCAATACACGAACAAGACTGCAGATTACCTAAGACAATTATAAATAAGCCAGAGGACAACATCATCTATTAATGAGCGTAACCTTGGTTAAACTTAGCATTCATGAAACCAGATGAATGTAAAACTTACAACATTAAGCATTTTAAAACTTAAATAGCTCTTTGTAAAACTGAGATGCATCATTTGAGTATGGATTTTCAACTTTGAAAATATTAATGACCAAAAACCAGTATGACATCCCACGATGATTTCCATATGCACTTTAAAAAATTCATTCAAGTTCACTATAAAGCAATATAAACTAGGAACAATTCCAGGGAACCAAGCCATATGAATCTTCCTCTCTAAACAACCAATAGCAAACTCTTAAGTTTGCAAAACATACACATCATAACAGAGTTTCATGGTTCAAACATCTCACCAAAAAAATATGCACACAACTACTAAATATCACAAGATTAAGTTCCTAAGAAACTTAAATAACAAAACATCCAAATTGGGCTCATTTCAGTCACTCCAGACTTTATCAAACAAATTGTGTCATCAGGTTATCTTCATCATTTTAATAAATACATTGCATTGAAGTAATCAAGTATTCAAAGATGACAAACTAGCAGTGAGACTAAACTAACTCCAAAATAAGGTGCAAAGATTCAGACAGTGTCTAAGTGAAAGAAATAAGAATTTATTGTCATGCACACATAAAACAACACATATACACATAATCTCCAATGAAATTGGATTTTTTTAAAATTTTTTCCATTCAGACAGGCAGAGTACTTTGGTAACAATTCTCATACCTCCAAGCCATTTTATCATGCCTTATATGAGAACTACCCCATCCTTAAGAGAATCAAAACAGACGAAAGGCCAAGTCAAGAATCATCACATTTCTAAAAAGATACTACCTCAAATTGTCAAGTATTGCACAAAATTTATTACAACTAGAGAGGTAGATTTCCCCTTGGCTCAGTCATTTCATCAAATACATTGAAGATAATATTGTTATCTCAGATTATCACACAACCTATCTAAAACATATCAATTGTGTTCACACTAAATTAATACAACTCATTTTAAATTATCAAACAACTAGATACAGTCAGTAATTTACACATAGCTAGAGAGAGAATCAACATAAATTAAAACACAATAGCAATAAGAAGCTATGTTACCCCAGGTGCTTTCTACGATATGTACCCCAATCTCAGAACCTTTGAAACAGCACCCAAACTGCTCCTAGAGTTGCCAAGACTTCGAGCAACCAACCATACGAGTCAGCATAGCATCAGACAGGGATGACAGCAACTAAGACAGCAAGAGTTGATCTTGCTGGTCCCAAATCAGAAATGCAGAATTCACGATTCCAAGAGCTTCATCTTCAGTAGTGACAAACTCAGGAGGAACTTCATCAGGTCCAAGTATGAATTTTATGAGTTTATGGCCTTTGATCGAAGCAAGAACTTGCTGTTTCCATAGGAGAAAAATTTTCTCATCTAGTTTTATGGAAATTGAATGAGAAAAGGTAACAAGATTTGGATTGAAGGAAGACACAGCAGTAGAAGTGGTTTCCATGGATCAAAGCTCTGATCACCATGAAAGAATATGAAAACCAGAAAAGCAAGAACAAATAACAGAGAAGAAAGGCTTGCAGGGAAAGCAAAGAAGAATTGTAAGAAACTGAATTTCCATATCAGTAATGACTTGATTACATAACGTGTACAATTGAATATTTATAGTAAACTAACTGCACTAACAATTCTAGCACATTTTATAAGTAATTATTGTAACTAACTCTAACAGAAACTGAATAACAGAATTGATTAAAATAACAGAAAATAGTTATACTAGCTACAGCTTTTAGTATCAACAACCATTACAATTTTATCATTTTTAAGAAAAAAAGAAAAAAGAAAACGGAAAATAAGCAATAATTAATCAATTATACACTGTCAGAGTCATCTATATGAGGAGGGGCTGCGGCAATAAAGAAAATGTACAATCATAAAACTAACGTCTTTCAAGAACACGTTACTTGTTCCCCAAGCACTCAATGATGTCACCAGTGACCGTTGATATTTTCTTATTCAAGAAATCAAGTGAAGCAGCCTTCATCATTACACCAGACTCGGCATTGCATACCAAAAATGCTGATTTTTACAAATGGAACAAAAAAAATATCATTATTGATATAACCGGTATTCAAAGATGCTATACGTGTGTAAGCAAAATAGAAAAACATTCCTTATATATTACTATAATAGAATCCGTGCAATGCACGAGATTATAAAAAATAAAAATATAATATAATAATTATATTATTATTATAAAAATATATATTTATAATTTTTATAAATGATTGTAAGTAATATATAAATTTTTTGTTAAAATTTAAATATTTATTTTATTTTCTTACATTCTCAAATATCAAGTTTATATATACAAAAAGACATAAACACGGCATCAATCAAGATAATATATTTTTACTTCAAAATCTCAAATTCCAAAAACATAAATTTAAAACTCACATATAATTTCTATTTCCCACTTATCAGTAATTGATTTGCTTTACTCCAAGATCTATTTCTCAAAGATATATAATGATAACTAAAAACTGCAGTATGCATTAGCAGCTTCGTCACTACACAAGACCAATCTCCTTCCAAAAGGATTACTTAGACATGATGGACTTCAGGACTCGTAATAAAATAATTTGAAACTTATAAGCTGCTGATCTGTCCACACACAGGTGATGACTTGTAACGTACACTAACTTCTTATTTGGCTACTGGTTCAAAGCCTGCAGGTAATTATTAAGTCAAAGCAAAAGGAGGCATTAATTAATCAAACAATATACCAAAACTGTAGTTTGAAGTCTCATGGTTCCAAGAATCACAAACTCAATTTGCAATTCAATTTAAAAAATGAATAGTCTGAAACGATGAACAAAGAATGTGTATCAGGAAAAGTACTTCTCCTTTTGTTGCTTAGATGGGAAAGACAATCATTTCATTCTATAGTTAACATTTTGGAATTGTGGCAGGAAAACAGACTTTTGGTTATGGTCTAGATTCAAAACACATAATGTAAAAAGATAATGATGCACTTTTGGTGGAGAGAATTTTTTTTATCTGAAATTAGTTGGATAACTTTCCTTGATCCAACAGAAGCTTTTATCTTTTTCCAGTCACAGTCAAACTTCGTGCTTATTTTCCCTCCCATTAACTTTTTCAAAAAGACAATTGGGTTGACCGAGGCCCTCCATCACACGAAATGCAAGAATCTTAATGCACATAGAATACAAGACATAATCACACAAATAGTAAAAGAGATCTAACAACCGATCTAAAACTGATCAAACATGTAACACATTTTTCTTCTAGATAAAACTGATCTAAAATAACAACACAACTGGATAAAATCCTCTTGTTTCTTACTTCAACTAGTGAAATCTAATAAATATAAAAATATTATGAAAAAAAATATAATTGAAACATGTTTCTCAATTTTCAACTCATTCTTAGAGAAGTGGTTAAAAAATGTGAAACTTAAATTAAAATAAATCGCATTCTACTTTTTTTTTCTTGTCACGTTTTTTTAATCAAACAAGTACATAATTATCTGCCATTCCACTAATTATGTTTTTTATATTAAGTTTTTCGTCTTATTTTCACCTCAGTTAATTTGAATGTTTAGTTCTAAAATTGAACAGGAATGTCGTATAAAAAAAAAAAGACTCGAGATATATTCATGTTTAGGAATTGCAACATGGCAATGAGTTGGTAACTACGTTTTACTTGTTGATGATGCCTGAGACCCTACCAAAAGTAAAGGATGCAGATTCTATCCCCCATTCTTAACTAACGATGTCTAGTCCCTTAATAATAATTGTAGTAATAAGGGAAAAAGAATTAATACATATTACTACTTGATTTTGCCCCTTGAATTCAGCAAAATCTATTTGCTGGATATATATTTACAAAGAAACAATAACTATATCTTTTAACAAAAATAAACAATTTTATTTTCGCATTTAAAGAATCAAAGAAATTCTCGTTCAAATTATGACCGGCAAACCCTTTGGAATATAGATTAATTGAAATCAGCTAGCCAATAGCTTTTGTAAGATTGTCTCTCTACAACTAATACCACATGTTACAACCTGCTGCAAGCAAGAAATTATGGGAGAATGGGGCAGATACATATATGTAAAAACTTTTGATGAAACATTTCAACAAATCACTAGACGATATTGGCAAAACTTAATATGTGGAAAAAACTAGGAGTCTCCTCCTTGCACCTGCTTACCTTTACACCTATTCAATATCATATTCTTTATGAATAAATCTAGCGCCATACCTAATACCTTATTTCCCACCGGTTACAAAGAATATTACAAGCATAACTTTTCTTTGCTGACCAAATTAACTAAGCTATCTTGAGTATCCATTGGCCAAAACAGGGATCCTCACTTTGTGCCCTCTGCTTCCTTTCATTAAAACCTCTCCAAAACTATAGATTCCTGTCACTGAGCGAACAGTAAGTGTCACAGAAAACTTACGTGATGCACCAGCTTTGATGGTCATTGCTGGAGGGTTAACTTCAATGGCAACTGCTGGGTCCATTCTGGCTGTGATCACATACGTTTCTTCCTCAGCAACATTTGTGACAGTGCGGGTGACAATTTGAGTTCTTACAAGATGGGCAACTGTAATAGATGGAGTGTTTACATTTGATGGGTGGCCTACGGTATTGTTACATGGCGAGTTTGTGTAGTTCTTTATTTCACGAACATCAATGCCAGGTGTTGTGCACAAGAACCCTAGATAATCCTCGTATCCTGCAAAATGATTAGCAAAATTAATGAAGCAGTTTTATTTTTTAAACTTATGGTTTTTCCTTCCTGTATTAATATTAAAATTTATTTCAGGCACACCTTGTTTAATTAAATTAGAAACAAACGCAGAAAATGGAAAAGAGAAGCTCCACTCCTTCGAAAGATATATTTAAGAACTATAATAAAGGAGAATTCTTTGAACCCAAAATATAAAAAATAAAGGAGAATTCCAAAGACAGAACTCTTGATGCAAATGTTTACCATAATGGAACAATAATCACTTAGAGTAGCTATTTTAACCAATTTAAATATATATTATTATACAAAACAACCACTTTTAAAGTGATTTTTCTTATATGCTACCTTATAATTACATCTTCTATCTGCTATTTTATTACTTTGATGCAAGATTTACCAGTTTTATTCTAGTTGTCTTGATCATGAATTTTTCGGCCACATATCCATTTTCAAATGTATTTATTTATATAGTTTTGCAAATCATGTAAACATCCATAACTGGCATAGCAGATTTGTCTGGACCACTGCCAGATTTTCAGAATTTTTTTTTTCCAAGTTAACTTCACACATCAAGAACCTATAAAAAATGGGTTCAAAGAAATTCATGAATTTTACTTACCTTGATTCTCAGTTACAACTTACAAACAAATTCACGTTTTGTGGTTAACTCGGAACTTAAACGTGCTAAGATGAACAAATTATTTATACAAGAGGAGAAAAGTAAATAAACCTGCATCAAAGATGAGCCCAGGGTCCAAGGCAGCTCTTGGGTTAACATGTCCACTTCCATAATCAAAGGAAGTAGCTCTGACCAGCTTCATAGCTTCTGTTTCAGAATATTGCTGTGCTAGAATAGGACTTCCTGCCCTATCTAGAGTTGTTGATGTCGTCATCAAGGCTGATTTAATGGCTGCAGGGCTCCAATGTGGATGTTTCTGCTTTATAAGAGCAGCAATTCCAGCTATATGTGGTGCAGCCATGCTAGTACCAGATATCATGGCAAATCCCTCTCCTGCTCAAGCAAAAAATTGCTTAAAATAAATCCAATTCTATAATATATTGATATCTTTTATCTTGCGTTTTTCTTCGACCCTCTCCTTAATCATGCAATAATTCTTCCAATAATACTAGGGAATCCTACCACATTTTTCCATAATTATATTAGAGCATCAATTACTAGAAATTTTATGATCCTGGTTTAAATTTATCAACATATAAGCTCAGAACAAAGATAAAACCTCAAACATCAATATCTTCTGTTCTTAGAGCATATTAGTTATACAGCTGTTTTGTACAGTGTACACGTTTTTTCTGCCAGGAGGATGTCCTGTGTCTGGTTGCTTGTTATCGATGAGTTTCTTGTATTATTAACATAAACAAAAGAAAAGAAATCCTATTTAAAGAATCATAACGGATTTGAATCTTCTCCTTTTTGTTAAGAACATGACAGTGTCATGTTATGAGAGAGGAAGATACAAATTTTCTTGTGGATGGACCCACTATTACCTGTGTAGGGTCTAACAATCCTGCAAAGAAATAGTTTATGTCTTTCTCTCTAATAACATCACTCTTATATTGTTAAAGTAAACACTTCTTCCTATGAACAAATTTGAAGGTTCAAAGATATTTTTTTGGGATATTGCAAATTGAACCTAACACCTCTACCCTACCTAAAAACCTCACCTCCCCAACTCACCCAAACTTAAGCCCGGGTGGTGAAGTTCAAATGTTCAGTTGTAGGCTGAAGTTTTCAAACATCAACAACTAAGAAGAGACAACTTAGTCAAACCATTACTTACCAACATAATTTGGCTCATCAGTTCCATTTAGAGACCAAGCAGCCCAAATCAAGGAACCCGGAGCTAATATATCTGGTTTGAGAAGATCTGCCTCTTGGAAGTTAAAGTCCTTTATATTTGGCCCTCTAGCAGAGAATAATGCCACCTGTGGTGCAGATTTATGGAGAATAGGCATCAAACCATCCCCAATTTTACCCGTACCTTTGAAACTCTTCACCCTTCCAGTCCAGTCTCTTGGTGTGGAGATATTATAATAATCTATCAGCTCCTGAAAATAAAGATTATCATGTATCAAATCACATTATAAATAGCACATACATTGTGGTCATAAAAAAGTATTGATGAAAACGTAGAAAAAGGTGATAAAAACAGTAGCTAAGATAAGTGGCTGACTGTGGAGTAAGTTATGGGCTACGAGAAAACAGATGGAAATGGTTAGCAGTTATTATATTCGATCCATCTCTATATAAACATACCAGTAAAGATAAGTCAAGTACCTTTGACTTGCTGACATCTGTGATAAGAATCCCAGGAATGCCAACAGGGACTGGATCAAATTTTGCTCCAGGAGAAACATTTTCGACACAAAGAACAAATCCAACTGCACCAAGGGCCTTTGCTGTTTCTGAGACTTTCTTTATTGATGCAGTACCAACAACAAAGTTGAAAGAATAGCCACAAAGAAGAATATTCCCCTCTATCAAGTTCTTGTTTAAAACTTCTGGCCTCTGGCAATCCGTGGGGCTGTATTTCATAACTGAAGAATCTAGCAGCACATCAGTCGCAGCAACCAATGTGTATGTTTGGTTTAGATGTGTAGAAGCTGCACAAATCCATTAGCAACACAGACTGAGTATATAAGGGAAACTAACAGACAACAATGAATTGTGGGCAACCATAAAAATGCTTTGGCACATAAGCATGAAATTTACAGAACACTGAACTGACATTAATCTCTAGAAAGAACTCATGAATTTATTTGCTATCTCACCAGCATAGCATTCATAACTGAACCCCAATCTAACAAAACAAACCTAATTGGTAAAGCTCAACAGGAGTGGCTTTGTTCTTATGACTATATTAGTTATATATTTTCAATATTATTGATATTCACATTTTTCAGCAATTCTTCATTTTACCAAAAATGAAATAAAAAAGTTCAAGAGAAGAGAATGATCTTGGGCATTTTCTGCAGGCTGCAGGCACCAGTGCCCATTGTTAACTGTTTCTTAAGACAATAAACCACAAGGAATAGGAAACAAAACCCTTAATATTATATCATATACTAATGGACTGCCAACATTTTATAGCACTTTGTACACAATCCAGTGCTTAATATTGTTGGACAATCAATGATTTTAGCAAAGTGTGAACAGTAACTTTTGTATCCTCAAGAAGCACTGTCTGCCATCTACAGAAAACCAACAACAAAGTAAGTACATGTTGATCTTAGCCACCAGAAGATATATTGTGAAACACAGTCTGATACTTGCTTCGCCAATACAATCTATCTTGGCTCTCATAATGAATAAAATTATCTTTAGCTTAAAACAAAAAAAAATATTTCCAAACCATGTAATGGAACATACTGTGACACTGCACACATTTTTACTGATGAGAAGATACTTATCTCACTAAAATGCCATAAACCACCAAAGGTGAATGCTAATCAACAATTCTGATCTCTATTTAATAAACCAAACATCAATGAGGAAATACCAATACCCACACTTTTTTCTTCAATAATCCTAAAACCTACTTCGACTTAATATAATTAAAGCTAGTAAAAATGCTTTTTGCCAACTATTGTAAAGAAAAGCACAGAAGATTATGCCAAGCCTTAGTCCCAAGGTGATGCTTATCTACACTTAGAACTAATTGATGTCATCCGCAGAAGAAAAATTACGACAGTTTTCTCTTTATGTTTTTTATTTTCTTCTTGTGGCACACAAGAGAACAATGTTGAAATAATCAATTAAGTGAAGCAGTAATTAAAAAGAGACTTATTATACCTGAACAATGTGTTTTTGTTTACTTTTTCTTTCTTTACCTTCTTTTATTTGGACAGAAAAAGTTTGTTTCATATTTTCACCAGCTACGAATAAATTTTCCACCAAAATCTTCGACATCATATCTCCTAGTACCAGTCCATGAATAAGAATAATACATCATAAGAAACATCGTAGGAAGTGGGAAAACTCACGTGACAACCCAATTCCAGCTAAGATTTTCCCATTTCCAAGGATCAGATGGTTTTTATATCTACGATCATCAATTGCAGCTGCTACAGATGTTATCCATGGACTATATGAAACTAATGTCTTCGGAAAAGGACCACCATTTCCAGCAGCCTGTGCAACAAACACACCAGCTTTCACAGCTCCAAGAAGTGTAGCATCAAATGGGTTCAAATACGTGGTTTTGGTGGTTGCTGGAGGACTGTTTGGTCCAACTGAAAGGCTGAGTATATCCACCCCATCATGTACAGCCTGTTGACTCTCAAATTTGAATAATTAAACATCTAGAGATAAAACACTAACATTTATATATATATATATATATATATATAAAAGATTGTATAACAGATTGTTTAATTTTATGTTGAACTTGAATGTTGAGTTAGAGCAATTTTTTATTTTTTATTTTTTATTTTTTTAAAAAAGACTGCTGAGAAAGCATCTCTTCATAAGCAATCTGGTGTATTGCTTATGAAGATCTGTGAAGGAGGAACTACAACATCAGAGAGTTTTTCACCCAGAGTCAATGAGCCAGCGATTAATATTTGACATAAATAATCTGTTGGACAATAAAACATTTTGAGATAAAACACCAACATAAATATATAGTATACTTGTATACCTGATCAATTGCAGCAACTACATCTGCAACAAACCCTCCAAACAATCTATAGAGTGCTTTGTACACAGCAATCCTGAACACAAATACAACAAGTGTTTAACACAACAAAAAGGACTATAGACATAGTTCCCAGTTTTTAATCAAACGATGAACAGTTAGTGGAATTATTCCTCACCTGGCACGGGGAGCCATTCCACTTGCTTTACCAAATTCATGTCCATGCATCCTCACAGGAATTCCATTTCTTCCAGCTGCAATAGAGGCTGTATGACTGCCCGATGAAGAGGCAAGAAGAACGGGGGAATTGTTAAAAGAATAACTGTTATCAAATTAGAAGATATGGCTTCAAGCATTGCTGCTGATACTTTCCATTTCAAATGTTTAAAAGACATAGAATGAAGAACTGGAATTGGAGAGTTTTTGCTAACAGGCTAGGTGAAGGATCCTGTACATTTCAAATTTTCAATGTCTAGCTCCTTATCATCAATTGTGAGTTATGTTATGAGGACACATCCCACTTTTAAGAAATCTTGCTGTAATATATGAAAGGATTTCCATTTCGAGCTACACTCATTAATAAACCATGAGAATAGCAGTATATGTACAACAAAAAAACAAAGAGATAAAAATAGACAGAGTTTTCTTTTATGTTGAGCAAAGGACCCGTTATAATATAACAAAAGAGGGCATCAGAAGGACTCAAAGTGAACAAGTTAATAAGCAAGGAAAGAGGGCCTAACCTTCCATGCCCATCCCCATCTAGAGGAGATGCAAAATCAATTGAAGGGTTAAATGCCCCAGCAGCTATTGCAGCTTGAGCAAAATGTTGTGCTCCAATAATCTTCCCATTACAGAAACTTCTTTTAGTGTCTGGATCAACTTCACATTTTCCTCTATATTTTGGAACTGGCCCATATGGTTCAGTATTATGAGTCACAAAGCTTGGGTGGTGAGGATAGATCCCAGAGTCCACAAATCCAATCACAATGTCTTCTCCAGCCCGATCATAGCCACCTCCTGTTGGCCATACTCCAGTTGGAAGCCCCAAAAATTGTGGGGTATGTGTTGTAAGTCTCCTCACTTTCCAGTCCCTCTCAACAGATTTCACACCAGGAGCATGTCTAAGAGTTTCTGCCTACTAATATAAGAGGATAACATAAGGAAATTAGAGTGCAGAAATGAATTTTAAAATGTTAAAACTTATTATTGTTAACTATAGAATAGTAAAAAGATAATTCAAGACATCACCTGTTCTGGGGAAAGATGAACAGCAAACCCATTTATAAGATGTCGATAGCTATAGAGTTTCTTGTATGTCCCACGGTCAAACAGCATTCCCAGAAGCATATCATGTCTTTTTTCAAGGTGGCGAGCATAAGAAGTGACCAATTCACTGGAAGAAGTTCAAAATAACATAAAAAGTGAACAACCACATAAATCAATATCCAGTTCTTGGTTAAGAACACACAAGAGAAAATAACAGCAAAAGAACTATCAAATAAAAAATAGCATTAATGAATGTAAATGAAAGCTTTGTACAAGACAGAGTCAGGCAGTGATTGTTGCAATATTTTCCTTATAAACCACGAGATAACAAAAAGCACTAGCCGTAAATAAATTATTCAGAAGTTACCCTATACAAGAAATATAAATATCTCCTCTTCTTATATGACTTGGATTTACAGGAATAAGAATAACTTATCTGAGCAATAGTTGACAATAATTGACTCTGATAAAATAAACAGTTAAACCATGGCATTCTTTGTTTCCAGAGTGTCTAAATTCACTCATGCAGAATTTAAATTAGACTCTTCAAGAATCCATTGACTCATGCGATTCCCACATCGGCATTATTTAATTTTCATAATTGCAACACAACCGCAATTTAAAACCATGTGTCTATTTACTTATTAAGTAATAAGTGTTAAAAGTTGAGAAGAATATTTGCAAGTACCTTGTGGTATCAATCTTCTGATCAGATTCCACAGCAGTAGCTTCAAGCCCATCAATACCGCCAGTGTAACTTATGATAGGCTCACCTTCAACGGTTGCTACGTAAATCTCTGCTTTCCCAGATAGTAGAAGGGCAAAGAGAATTATAAATACACACCCAAACTCCAACAACCTCATTTTCACTTAATGGAGTTCCAATTTCAATAGTTTATGAGATCTGTTTCATCATCCGATCAATGCCACCCAGTTAGACAAAAATGGTAGTTCAATTGCTAGGAAGCAAAGCACAAGAATACAAGATGACAATAAAGGAGAGAATAACCAAATGTTAAAAAGTAAATAAAAATACAATCATACTAATTATTAAAACAAACAAAAAATGCTTGGTTATTCCAATATTATTCCTGAGACTTTTTTCTGTGAGAAATTGGCATCAAGTGAAGTTTTCGCGCAATAAATATATAAGCTGCATTCAAAAATTGAAGCAGGTAACATGAGACTCTTAACACTTCCTTTCATAGAGGTTCTGGACGGAACAGGCAAGTGTATCGAAGTAGACGGAATAATGATACAATATGAGATTCTAACCTAAAATTAATTTACATTAAGTGAAGTGGTCCAATTACCCAAAAATTGAGCCAGACTCTTAACACTTTTGTCCTCTCCTGTATAAGACCACGACAGCAGTAAAATAAAATAAACTAGGAGTTTCTAAAGAATGCAAGGAAATAGGCAAAATTACAATAAAATATTTTTGAAATATATATTTATAAAGTTGAGAATTAGGATACAAATATGTGTTAGAAAAACAAAACTACAATTAAAAAAAAGAAGGAAAGACTTGCACAATTGGTGAAGAACATTAAGCGTGAGTATGGTCAGTGGAAAAAATAGTCTGAAAGTGAAAACAGCAAGTGAGTGAAGCTCCGATCAGGAAAACAGAGTAAGTAGCATTCACGAACGAAAATAAAATAGAAGTTCACATTATAGTTAAGTTCGTTTCCAATTCTACATATCTGAACTTTAAGCACGAGAAGTCAGCGAAATAATAATAATAATAATAATAATAAGAAAGGTGGTCGCCGGTTCCTTATTTTGAAAATATGAGGTGAAGCAATAAAAGTTACTTACCAATGTCACTCGGATCCGAGCAGCAGCTACAGCTGCTGATGCGAGTCACGTGATCTAATCCATAAAAGCGCGTGGAGCAGAAAATAAGCGCAACTCAACATTCATAGCAAACTGAAGAAATAGCAGCTATAAAATGGAGAAGAAGAAGAAGAATAAAGCAGTTACGCAGAAGTGGAAGTAAAGAATCGTCGGCAGCAAGAAAAGGAGAAGAAGATCGTATCAAAAAGAAAAGAGAGAATGGTTCGATATGAATGCTATGAGGACGAAGGTGGATTCACGTACACGCCACCAATGGCGATCTGAGATGAGATGGGATCGGATGCAGAGGGGTGTACTCACTTTGCCGTGATCGGAGATCTAACGGTTACCCTTCAATGCCATAGTGACTGAGTGAATGAGTGAGAGTGAGTGAGTGGTTGGTTGGTAGGGCTTTTTTGCTTCAATCAATCAAAAGAAAAACAAACAAGAAGCTGAACATGACGGAGCAGGACTCATTTTTTTTTAGGTGTGGTGCAGTAGAGTACAGTACAAATTTTAATTAATGGAATAATTGTCACTTATTTTTACTGAGAACTTGATTTTAAAAAAGCTGTAAAGTTTATTTAAATTATTATTATTTAATTATTTATTATCATATTATCAAAAGAATTTAATTACATAACAATTATTTAAGTGCTGAAATTCTTTTAATTTTTTACTTAATAGCTTTTTTAAGACTGCCCGATCAGAAAGTAAACTCTTCGTCTTTTTTGATGGGTGAAATTAAACTTTTCTAACAAAATTTCTGTGATATGTTAATAGAATTTGAAATTTTAATCATTTTTAGCAATTTTATTTTTTTTGGTAATATCATTTATAGCAAATTTTAAAATTTTAAAATAAATAAATAAAGGTGGGAAAGGGTCATTCACATTTGCGCGCGAGCTGTTGGACGGTTAAAGTCAAAAGACGAGATTGCCCTTATGGTTTGGTGGTGATCAGAGGAAGCCATTGTTTATTATGTAATTGTCGAGAATGATAGCATGGGGTTGGGGCACCCTTTCATTATTTCTATTGCAACTTTATTGAATTGGGAAATTATCAATTATAAAGTATAAAACCCCATCCTGGCATATATGGAAACTCATTGGCACCCTAAATAAACAATTTCCGTCCTTGAAATTTTGTTGCCATTTTAAGCTTTGACACTACTTTTACAGTAATCTATATTTTTTTTTTATCAGCTATTGTGTGTTCAGAAAATTAAACAATGAGTACAGTGATCATTATGATGCTATCTATAGATTACACATACAATTATTTAGGTTTTCTGTAGATTTTGGCCTTGTATATTTATTTCATAATTTTGAGAGTCAAAGATTGCCCTTATGGTATTGGTGGTGATCAGAGGAAGCCATTGTTTATCGCGTCAACCCGAAAATGATAGCATGGGGTTGGGGCGAATTTTTGGGTTATTTCTATTGCAACTTTATTGAATTGGGAAATTATCAATTAAAAATAAAAAGAAAAAAATAGATATATGGAAATTGGTTTAATTGGCCTAAAAAATAAAAAAATAAATATAAAAAATCAATAAATACTATAAAAATAATAAATAATAATGGTAAAAAATTTCAAACTACATATCTAAAATATAATTTTTAAAATAGTAATTAAATATTCAAACATAAATTATATAATATCAAAGAGTTTTTTATTTATAGTATTCTTATTATTATTTAAAAAAAAAAAATTAAACAATGAGTACAGTGATCACGCGGGTTATGATGCTATCTATAGATTACAAATATGGATTATTTACCCAACCTCCAAAAAAAGAACGGCCTTGACGGATTTATTTCATAATTTTGAGAGTCAAAAAGGAGAGCCTAGGCGAGTAGATTGACAGCTTTCTATTTTACCCAGAGGATCAATAAATTCTTTTTCCTAATATTCAAAGTTCAAAGTTGATGATTACTTGTTTGAAAGAATAAGGAGGTTCTACCATATCTGTGAATGTATTATGAAGAAAAATAATAATAACTATTATTAATTCATAAGATATATCAAGTTGTAAAAAAGCAATGCTTCTATTTTTTTCCTTGTTTTTTTGGACTTAGTAGAGAGAGTGTTTGCATTAAATCCTTAATTATGTCAAATTGTTGACAAACTTTTTAATATCACATATTAAAAGTAAATCCTTAAATATCTTTTGAAGTCTTTAAAATTGAGTATATAATCCTATTCTACAAAGTCATTTGCTCATTTTCTACGAGCACACTTGAGATTTCTATACATAATTAAATGTATGTGCGTACAAGAGGAGTAGAAAAAGGAAAATTCCAAGATGGGAAATTGTTTGAATATGATAAGGAGTAGTTGGTAATTTAAGATTGTTATTATGTACTACAGCCCAAGTATGTCAGGCTCTTAACTCTTTTAAGTCTTAACTTATCATTTTTATGTAACCATATTAGTTTTTTTCTTTTCCCGCATATATTTTGTACAATGCATGGCATCAATTTGGATCTTAAATTAGGTTGAGTTAGGAAAAGAATACAAAACCACTTTTTCATGTACACATACAAAAACAACTTTAGTTGATGTTACACATAGTTATAGAATTATGATTATTAATCATCACTAAATGTACCCACAGACAGGTTTGCCTCTTTCGTCAAAATTAATTTCATGGTACCGAAGTAATATAGCAATGGTCAAAAAGCAGATTTATGATCAAACTATTCCAACTATCAAATGGATAAGAATTTAATTGCTAATAAATAAATCTATATATATATATATATATATATATATATATATAAACTTATCCAATTAATATTATAGTTTCAGATAAAAAGTAAAAGCATACCCTAAAAAATAAATAATCTTCAATCCAAACTAATTTTATACAGTGATAAACAACTTCATTCCATTCTATTCTACAAAAGAAATATTATTGATTGAAAATAACTAACCAAATGTGTAATATTCTAACATTGAATTTTAATTCAAAATATATATGCGGAACCAATATTCTAGATATTCAAGATTAGAGATATCAAATAAAATATGGCCCATAGGCAGGTCCATGTAATATTTACAAACGAGGTGGATTAATCTGAGATAATTGGTGACATATTAATGTTACAATAAATGAGTTGGGCCAAGATTCAGCTGGTTTAAAGCTAATACGAGTCGGGCTGAAAAAAGGATGAAGTAAAATAAATTCAATTAATATTTTTATTATATAATTCAAGTAAAATAATTTAATTTTGATATATTATTAAAATAAAAAAATTATACTATCACTCAATAATATATTTGTCACATTATTTAATAAATTAAAACTTATATAAAATGTCCACTCATTAAATATCGTATCAATACATCATTAGATATTAATGTAAATTTTTTTAATATTGATAGTGTATTAAAATTAAACTTAATAATAAATGTTTAAAAGTTAAGCAGATAATATACTAAAATTAAAATTTTAAAAGGTAATCTGCAAAATTAAAGTGGATAATTTACAAGTTAACCTAAATTAATTACATGAAAAGGAAAGTAGTTGCACAAACCGCCCATATTTTTAATGAATAATCGCATGGCAATACCATTTATGATAAGTAAGAAGACATTACTAGAAAGTCATTTTCAGTAAATCAGTATCAAAAGCAACTTAAGCAGTATGAATGGTCCCACAATATATACATACATACACACATATTATTTTGGTGGAAGGGTGGGAAACTAAGATAGAGAGTCTGCTCTGAATCTCTGATTGTGGATTTGACAAACAGAAGTCTCTTGTTTTGTTCCCCCCACTTATTTATTTTGGAAAGATTGAAGTGAGGTTTGCTAATGGATTTTCTTCTGCCCATGTAGAGGAGACCCACCAGCCATGTGATCTTCATGCTTATACCCCCACGTGTTATCTGATATGCTTTTTCGGTGTAATTCTTATATTCTTATATCAAATAATGTATATATTTATTTTACATTTTATTTAATATTATTTATTATATTTTTTTTTTATCATTTTTTTCATTCAATCATATTTTTAAAAAGAATGTAAATAATACTTATACTTTTTTTAAGAGTGTAAGATGATCATTTTTCTTCCCCCACAAACAAATAACAATGGCCTTTCATTTTTCATTTGCAAGGATACTTATTTCATTAAAGTTGGAAATTTTGTGATATATAGTAATAAGTGATATTGTTTTTGTACACTAATAACATTAATATTTTACTTTAAAAAACTGTGGAGTGAAATTAGAAATAACAAAGGACTAGATTGGGTATAAGCATATAAAGGGAAGCTTTATTAGTTGAGAATGTATGTTTTATGCTGAACTGTTTTGACTATTTTGATAGTAATATTAGTTTAAAAAAATAGCCTAAGTTCGAAATCCACTAAGAGCACATTGTAATTGAGATCAAGCTAAAGTTTTAGGCTTTTAGCAGAAGTTATTCTACATCTAAAGAATATGACTATATGAAGACACCTCACAATCTTATGAAAAAGAACTTTCATTAGAGTGCAACTATAAAATTATTTAAGAGCTAATATATAATTATATGAATATTTAAGAATATATTCATGGGTCATATCTTGATTTTTGGTCTATTAAATTTATTTACTCTTTCAACGCTTCGAGTTGTTGAAAGGCTGTAGACTATATCTTTTTCAACAGGTCTAAAACATAAGTTGAAGAAAAAGTTTCATTCAAGTTTACTTGTGTATATGTAAGAAGAACTTGGAGTTAAGTTAGTTATAATAGAGAAAATAGGTAGTAACATGACACACTTTCATTGGATTGGAACATTACATAATCATCTTATAATTGTTAATCAAAAAGTGAAGTCACACCTTCCTCCCTTATAGAGAAGGACTCTTGGAACCTTCATACTTCATTAGCAAATAATCTCATGACCTCTACTTAGAGATTGAACGAAGCAATTAATATTCTTAAGGATGCCATGTACATACAAGATATGATAAAAATTATAAGGATATTATTTTGTCATTTTCAATAGTTTGGGAGACCTTAGCTCCCCGTTGTGTAAGAAGAAATCACCCTTGCTCATTGGTACTCAGATACACAAATAACCAGACTCATTTACTATATAAAATAATATAAGAACACACATTGTTATTGACTGTGCTCCATTGTAGTGGTCTACGGTGAACTTGGACTCGCCAACATGCTCCAAGGTTGGCCCGACGCCTGAGTTAGTGGAGAAGTCAAGGTGTTACAATATATATATATATATATTACACATAAGACAGAGAACATCCAAAATAAAAGAATGAACAATAATCTTTTTGGAAAATATTTTTCATCCAACTAAATATATTTATTATATATCTATCATATGCAAAGTTAGTTTAAAATATTAAATCATTTTATATATAATTATAATATTTTTTGATTACCAAAGTTAGAGTTACTCTAAACAAAATTAATATAAGATTTAACATTATTCTATTATGCAAAATCCTCCAACCTTGAATATAAGATAAAAGATATTAGGCATTGTTGGATACATAATATAAGATATAATAATATAAGTTTATATTATATATCTAATTTTTATATATGTTTGATGTGGCATCTAATATAATAAAGTTATTTGGTATATTCATTTTTATTTTATAATTATTGTATAAACTTATTAAGCATTAAGTGGCCTAAGGCCTACTAAAATTATTTTGTATCAAGTTGAATAAAAATACAATACTGCAATCCTAAGTCAATCTTAGCCCTTTATTCTCTTCTCGCAGGCCGCAGTCACCATCGCGTTTTGGCCTTGACCACCGCTTGTTAATGTGGGCCTCCAAATTCCTTCCATGGTCAACCAAACCACCTCTCACCGTGCCCAACTGAACCACACCTATGTTTTCTCAACGTATTTTCTTCTCTTTTTCTTTTTTTTTCATTTTCTTCAAAAAAAAAAACGATGATAAAGAATTTGTGGATGCTGATAAAGAAGCATACGAGTTGAAGTCGTCAACTTATGTAGTTTCAACCTACTTGTTACTTTGTCTTTGTTTCACATCAAAAATTTGTGCAAACTATTTTTATTTTCAAAAATAACGAACAAATTTGGTTTTGCTTTTTATAAGAATTTCAAGATTTGCCCATCAAACTATCACAGCAATTGGTCTCTTGAAAAATCTAGTTTTGTTTTCTTGAAATGAGATTTTTGTCATTTTTCTTTTACCATTGTCATTTGGTCTCTTGAAAAATCTAGTTTTGTTTTCTTGAAGTGAGATTTTTGTCATTTTTCTTTTGCCATTGACATTTGTCTTTTTCAAGTGCTCAGCCTTCACCTAATACTAGCATCTCATCATGCGTCCTCGATGTCGTTCTTTAGGATTGTGCATTAAAGCATTTTTGAGGTGTTCAAACCTTGATTAAAAAAATTTCATATCACCTTTTTTTGAATTAATTTAACAACTTTTGTCTCAAAAATAAATTTATAACCTTTGTTTAGCTCATTTTGTTCCACAAACAAATTTTTAAAAATATACAGTAATACATGATGCACCAAACATTAAATAGTATAAAAGCTTATATAATATATATCTGACATTATATTATATTAGATTTTATACTACCAGATATTATATTATGTGATATAACAAAGAAAGCCTTAATTACATCCACATTTTGAGAGTACTATCCTGGCCAAAGAAGTCTAAACGGGCATAAACTAGATGCTCAAAACTCGTGAATTGTTTGGTCTTTATAGTTGTTAGACATTGTACTGTAGTTGTTTTGAATTGGATTTTGAATTAATGGTTCAGGAGTAATTTGGTCTGTTAGAATAGTATCTTAGATATTTATTTTTGTTATTAGATAAGTTAATTTACTTATTTATGATGAATAAATCTCTAATAGAATTTTTTAAAAATAAGAAAATCACTTATCAAAGATAACAAGCTCATTGAATTCTTATTCTAATTAATAATATTTAATATAGATTTAATTATGATTCTTATCAATTAAAACATTCTTATAAATACTATACAAGATTACAAAAATATACATTTAATTTTAAATATTACTTATTTGTCTAACTTGAAAAATAAGAAAGCACAAGAGCTGCAACCCTTAAAATAAGGTGAGTCAGGAAACGCCAGTGCTTTCATCCAAACATGGTTTTGTTCAACTTATGAGGTCTAATCACAAGAGCTGCAACCGTTAAAATAAAAATTGCTTCATATTCACAAATTTATTAGCTGTTTCTCACAGATGGACTGTGACAACACCTCAGTATGCTATTACTGTGATATCTATCCTAACATGCTTTGTATTACACTAGCCTCAACATTCAACGCCATAATTCAACCATCTTTAACCGAAAGTACTAAACCAACCAATGCATGTGTAACCGAAAGCCATATCTTTTTCTGTGCAAACAAATTTAGAGGATGATCCGATGTTCATAACTGTGTTAGTGACAATCATTCCTTTAATGTCCAAAAAGAGAGGACGCAAAATAAAAGACCAAGAAAAAGAAATGTTTCTACTTTCTACATTGCCGGTTTTAAAATAGCTGTCTGGTAAAGAAAACTATTATGAGTGGTTAAAATTCTAAGTACTGGTACTGATTGAAAAGAAAAAAGATAGTCTTATATTTTTTTTTATTAGTGTATTATTATTTATATTATTTTTTATAAATGTAATTAAATGAAAAATAATAATAATAAAAAATATGTATAATAAATAATATTAAATGTATAAAGGTTAGATTGAAAACTGCAATGAGGCATCACTGTTACTGATTGATACGTTTGTTGACCTTTTTTCTCTCACACTTTCTACCCATTGGTAATAGGACAACGCCCTCCTGGATGAACTTGATGAAAATGACATGCACTCATTTCATCAGTTACGAATGGGACAATGGTGGTTGTCAAATGTGACAAAGGTACTAGCGACCTTTTGGTGCCAGTTAAGGGCACATAATCGCACCCTTTGTCCTTTTTTACTATGAAAAAAAATGTGTCTACATTATTATTATTTTTTATATTATTTTTTAATAATTATAATTAAGTGAAAAAAATAATAAAAAAATAATAAAATTAATAATACAAAAAATAATGTAAAAAATGATATAAAAAAGTGATAAAAAAATCAGAATTATTTTAATATCTGTACGAATTTTTATGAGACATGGTTTTGGTCATTCTTGAATGAGTCATTGAATTTGTTGAATTCTTCTGACTTGACGGTGCGATTCACTCAGTTATGATTCAAGGAATATAGTTCTTAGTCCCTACTCTCTACTACGAATATAACCTTTTTAATTAATTTGGTCTATGCTTAGAGAGTTGGGAGAAATAATCCACCCAACTGTGAGGTGGGGGCTCTGAATTTCATTATTCTAATTGAAAAAATCACGGGAAAGTAAAAACAGAAAGTTAACGACTTTATTATTTATTAGTTTCTACCATTTGGCGTCATTCTCCACTTCTAAAAGTGTTGAATATCTATCAAATCACTATCAAAATAAACACCATTGATTAACAAGGAAAATAACAAATTATATACTATTACTATGAAGCGTGAAATTTGAGTAGCAAAAAATTGTTACATATTTTGTGCTTTAACACTAAACCAAACTCTTTTGATTACATATTTTGTACTTTGCTAATCATGATCATTAAAATCTCTTTTCAAGCGATTTTAAGGTTCACCCTTACGTATCAAAAACATACTTTCTTATATACTAAACCAAACTCTGAGTTACATATTTTGAAATTTGCTAAAGATGGTTCTTGAAAGAAAGAAAAATGTTTGGACAAGTTTTAAAGCACTCCCTTCAATTTATTTCATGTGAAATTATCCCTCAAAATTTTAGTTGGTGCAATTTATCCCACAACCTATGTAAATATATAATTTTTTTGTTATTATGCTGTTAAAATTGATAAAACTTTAGATGACATTATAACGTAAGTCCTTATTTACACACTTAGATATATTATGGGATTTCTGAACTCCTGGCCGAAAAAGAAACATAATAAAGTCAGATTGGTATTACTTTAAAACTGATGTGGGAAATCCAGATATGACTGAAAAAACTGTATGAAGAACTCATTTTTAAAATTTTACCCCTAATTTTATGAGTATACCAAATTGACTCTAAAGTTCATCCCTGAAGTTTTCAGCTTCATAAAGGGGCATCAAAGGATCAAATTGATTTAGGGATGACAATTTTTTTGCTTCCATAGTTAGGAATTTCATGATAATACCCGCGACGAAACAGCAATTGGTCTCTTGAAAAATCGTTAAATTCCCCGTGGATATAAATACCAGTTTAGTGTTATCGTTTAATAAACGGCCCATTTTGTTGGAAAAATCTAGGTGTGTTTTTTTTGAAGTGGTTTTTGTCATTTTATTCTGCAAAAATTTTATATAAATATTTTATATAAAATTATTAAAAAACTTAATTATATAAATTTAAATATTATAAAGTTATATAAATTAAAAGTATTTTAAGTGTTTGACATTATTTTTAGAGTAACTTGTATTGAAAAAAATTTGAAAAATTATAGTATTATACTTTTTTTTATTTTTTATTTTTTCATTTTATTTTTTAAATTTTTTTACAATTTATTGAATACTTGGATATCATGATACTCATTGCGTTCCATGGGAGAAAAATAAAATCTACTACATAACTGGATATGGAGGCGGAATGCGGGGCGGGCTGATATTATTCAGAGGCCGAGGACGTATATTACTAACCCGTCCCCGCCCCGCCCCGTTGCCATCTCTAAATTGATCCTATATTATAAAATTCTGCCCGACACATTTACTCTCTCAACTATTATAGTTAGGAATGCATTTAAAATGTAGTGAGGGATGCTTGGAGTAAGCCGAAACAGTGATTTGGGTCAGGCTCAAATCAATTAATGGGCCTAGCCCTGAACTTTCCACCAGTTTTATCTTAAGTTTAGGAATACTAACCTTTGTAATTAGCCTAACGGTCCATTTTGTTGGAAAGAGATACTATCATTACTATGCAGTGGATTTTGTTTTTTGTTATTTTTTTTTGGTTAATGCAGTGCATGATTTATGTAACAACTCTTATTTTTCTACCACTTTTTTACTTACATCACTTTTATACCTTTCTCCATACCATCAATTATATATATATTTTTATTATTTTTTTCAATTAATTACATCTTTTAAAAAAATATGAATAATAATACACTCTTAAAAAAATATAAGACTAACATTTTCCAATATATAATCTGTTCAGCGCGTTGGTGCATTTGGGATGCTTCATAACTTATAAAGAACAACTCTTATATTCTTACCACAAATAGTGTATATACTCCTTTTTCACACATCATCTAATATCATTCATTATACTTATTTTTTCTTATCATTTTCTCTTTTTTAATCACACACCTTTAAAAGAATATGTACAGTACTTACATCTCAAAAAGAAATATAAAATGATTATTTTCCTTTAAAGAAAGCAGCATACTACATCATATCATATATCATATCATTAAAAGTGGTACTGTGGGTTCCAGGTTCACAAGATTTCAAACCTGAAGTAAAGCCAGGCCCAGGTGTGAGGATCAGTGTTCAAATCAAAGTGAATACACTCTCCCTGCCTCAAACAAATAACTGGAATTTCAACTTTATCTTGTACTATAAAATTCATTTTGAACATAACAAGGCTTGTTAAATCAAGGGAATGATGGTCTACCAAAAAAAAAAAACAAGGGAATGATGGTGCCAGCCGAAGGGAATGTCGTGGTGCTTTCTAATTTATCTGTAAAAGATGTTTATGCGGTCAAGAAGAACGTTTCTTCCATCTTCAGAATCAGTAGTTGTGGAGGAAACTTGGAAGTTAGACATCCTTTATAAGCTCCGAATGGTTTTTGTGGTGATTTGTTTCAGGGGTACTAGTTACTACTCATATCGGGTAACTTTGAAATTGACAGAGACCAATGTGTTTAGAAAAATCCCCCACCCACAATAAAATAAGCAAATAAACAAGTACAACAATACAAAAAATTTAATGTAGTTCGATTTTCACTGCTTACGTCCACGACTTTACAAATCAATCTAATAGATTCAAACAACAATTACAATCACTAATATTAAAATATCACTCACAAACTTTTTTTCTATCTAAACAAACACTCAAACAAAAGTGTAAACACTCACAAATCTTTCACCTTACACAACACCATATATAATGGCTTATAATTTCTCTCCTCAAATCAACAAATCTCTCATAATTTTTCACCCACATCGCAGCTGCACACAGAAAAAACGAAAACATCAAACTCTCTATTTTTTACTCATGCAATGCACCCCCAAAACCAAGAAGCAAATTGCTATATTTAAAGCACGTTACTTCAGCCCTTGTCACGTGCACACATCTCCTCTTTTTTTTTTTCATTTTCAACTTTTCAAATGGGCTTAGCCCAAATCCAATCACAAAGGCACAATCCAATAAATCTCCACATTGCCTTGAGATTAGTACAAATTACAAGTGTCAATAGCAAGTGTCGGTAGGTTTTATCAAAGTATCTACAAATGTGACTTTCTCTTTGGCATATATATAAGCTCCACTTTCTTTACATTACTACATGTTCTACCATGACCTTTTCTTATCAATGTATCTCCCATCAATTTATACAAATTAATATCAATCTTCTTACTTTTCATTATTACCATGGAGCCTCTTCAAACTTGCATAACTCCACTTCTTGCAGAGTATCCATATCTCAATGCATCAAGTCTATCTAAAGAAATCAAATTCCTTCCAAGTGTGGGCACATGTCTCACATCATCCAGTGTTTTCACAAGACCATTATGCATTTTAATTTTCACAGTACCTTTTCTAGCAATATTCAAGCAATTACCATTAGTCAATTTCACTACTTCATCACCATTTGCATTATATGTGTCAAACCATCCCTTCCTTGAACAAATATGATTAGAACAAGCAAAATCTAAAACCCAATAATCACCATAAGCACAATTGTCTTCTTCAACCATCAATAACTCATTTTCATAACCCAAAGGTTCTTGCACAACAGCTGTAACATTTTCAGACTTTCCTTTTCCTTTACTCTTTTCAAATTCTTCCATGTCTGCTTTCAGCTTCCTGCAATAAAATTTAATATGACCAATCTCATGACAATAATAGCATTGTTTTTCTCTATAATTCGGCCTTAGCATAGAATTTGATCTTGAATTATCCCTACCAGAAAAATTGTCACGAGACACACTCCTACCACGATTAGATCTAGCAACCAAAATACCTCCTTCAGACTGAACACCTGGCTTTTTAAATTTTTCATTCTCCAATAATACGACAATCACATCATCTACCTTCAATGTCTCTTTTTCAACTCGCAATGTAGTGACTAAACTCTCATAAGTGTTTGGAAGAGATGACAACAACAACAACAAAACTTTATCCTCATCATCAACTTTCACACTAATGCTAGATAATTGTGTAATTAACTTTGTAAAATAATTCAAATGATCTCTAATGTCTACATCATCACTCATCTTCAATTGATACAATTCTTTCTTTAAAAACAAACGATTTGTGAGAGATTTAGACATATACATATTCTCTAATTTTTTCCATAATTCAACAGCAGAAGTTTCATTCAAAACATTGAATTTTACCTCAGGTGCCAGACATAGTCGAATCGTAGTAATTGCCTTTATCTCCAACTCTTCCCATTCTTCATCTGTCATCTTTTCAGGTTTCTTTTCCTTTTCATTTAGAGCTTTAATCAGTCTCTACTGCACTAAAATATCTTTTACAGTACTTTGCCACAGGCTAAAATTTCGCTTGCCATCAAAGAGCTCCGCCTCAAATTTGCTACTTCCTAAACCTTGCATCTTCACCATAAAAAAAGAAACACCAGAAGCGGGATCGGAACCTGTTCTAATACCAGTTGTTAGGAAAAATCCTCACCCACAAGAAAACAAGCAAATAAACAAGCACAACAACACAAAAAATTTAACGTGGTTCGGCTTTCACTGCTTATGTCCACTACTTCACAAATCAATTCATTAGATTCAAATAACAATTACAATCACCAATATTGAAATATCATTCACAAACTTTTTTTCCATCTAAACAAACACTCAAGCAAAAGTATAAACACTCACGAATCTTTCACCTCACACAACACCATATATAATGGTTTACAATTTCTCACCTCAAATCAACAAATCTTTGGTCTCAGACCAATGTCCACTGCGTGTGGTGTGGGACTGAAGACTAAATTGCATTTTACATGGACAAAGTGCTGCCACACAATACTATAATTCCAATGTTTAGGAATCAGAATTCAGCACCTAAATTCTCAAACGCAGGTAGAATTTTAGTAGATTCTAATTTGAAGCAAATGAGTTGGTTACAGGGAAGACTGATACAAAAGGAAAAAGGAAGATACACTGTTTTCTGGTCTGTTCTTTAAGGGATGGTGGGATGCACGAAATCAGGTTTGGTTTCTTCGCTGGTTTCCCCCTTACTATTGAAGCTATAGCATCTTGTGACTTCAGTGTTTCCCAGTATTAAAAAAAAAAAAAGTTTCTGATGTTCCTTCCTGCATTAAGGATGCAAGCTACATTTTCTTTGTTATATTATATGAATTGAAGTTTGAATTTTCCACCCCTTTTACGCCAAAAAGAGTGCTCTAAACAGAGTTTGTTCAACAATAGGAAACGGAAAAGACTAATATGCACCAAGTGAGTTTTGGTGTATGAATGCATCACCTTTTTTTGTCCTTTTTTTATCCGATAGGATCTATGTGCAAATCTAAATATATATAAATATTACTAATTAAAATTTATAATTTTTTTATATATATAATTATTCAAAAAAAATCTTACTAGATCTATATGCAAATTTGAGTATTACCAATTAAAATTTATAGAGTTTCAAGTAACCAATCTTAACCATTAAATTTTAATTAATAAATCTATAATTTATATCACTTGGTGCTTGCATGCACTAGAAATTAGTTGGTGCATGTTAGACAAACCCAGCAAACAACTAAACATGACATAATTCCACTTTCTCTTATAGAAATAATTTGGGCATCTCTATTTTCATTATGTGTGATGCTAACTTCACAATCACTTAATTTTTAAAAACAGTACACATGGTTCAAATGTATGCAGATAAAATAATAACTTAAATAACCAACCATTAGAGGGGTTTGATAGCAATTTTTGACAAAACTGCACCAAAGAGACTGTCAGACAACTTAATTTGCAGCACTCGATGACAAAAACACAGACTAAAAAAGTGATCCATCTATCTATTTCGCTTCCTCTGCTTCAAATCAGGAAATTTAAGAGGGACAGGAAGTGTGGCATAAAACGTGTTTTTTTGGCGTAAAAATTTCCAACCCAAATGCTCATAGAGCTGTCTCAAGGGAAGAAAACTCATCCTCAGATCCTTTGCTATATCTTTGTAGTCAGTTCGGAATTCATCAGAGAAAAGAGTCAGCACCAAGACATAAGAAATGAGAAGATTAATCTTTTCATCAGGCAGCCTTTTGGATTCAGAAACAGCAAATATTGTTGAAAATCTATGACGCAGAATGTTGGGGATTTTATGACCCTTAGCAGAGGAAACACCATCCATGGAATACTGATCTTTGAACTTTATAAGATGATTGATGTATGAGAATATGCACGAGAGCTTCTTCTTTTCTGACTCATCCTATAAACATAAACATTAGATAATGGATATAATATTTTAATTGGAAAAAGCAAATTGCAAAGAACTTTCAGAGTATTAAAAAAAATGGATTTAGTACTGAAATTAGTCTAAAGAAGTTGAGGCCTAGTATCTCCCACATTGAGGTAATCATATTAACTAATTGATCACCTTCAACAGGTGGGGTTCATTGAAAATTGTTTACAACATCCCCTGAATAAGAATTCTAGAATGTTAATGAAAATATATTCTTTAATTATCGATATAGCAGAAGTCTAAACATTTCTTACCCTTCCAAAATATAAGTAAGTATAGAGTATCATTAGTACATCAAAACAAATTTTTCCAACTCAGATAGCTCTAAATGACGAATAATTACTAACACTGAACTTATTTTAAGCAAAAAGGTTTTATTTGTATTGATACCTTAATCTTCATTAATCTCTCTATCCTGTTGCACACCGAAGTTGTAGGCACTGAAGTCTTCTTCTTCTCCCAGTTGCAAAATATTGTAAATGTCTTCAAGGTAATCCCACTCTCCTTTAAGGATGATTTTGTCCAGTACATAGCCTCCTGAGGTGTAGTCGCAGGAGCATCATATGGTGGTATATTGCGAGAAACATGAGCATCTGTACTTTCAAGAGCCTCTTTGTTTACAACATCACTTTTCATTTTCACATTCAGATTCTTTTGAGAATCAGGTTCTTCATCGTGTTTGAGAGCTAGCCTCTTTTTAGTCTGCAGAATGATACAAATTCCAAGACTAGTTTATAACAACTCCAAAAAAAATCAGCTGAACCTAGTTGAAGGATTACTGTTGGGAGACTAAATTACTTAAATTCATCCAATCGTGTTTTCATAGATGACATATAACCATGTCTCAGGCCACAAGATAACTTTTTTTTTTTAATAAAAAGGCCAGAAAATAATAATAATAATAATAATAATAATAATAATAATCCTTCACTAGAAGAAAATGATCTCGTTGATATCAATGAGCTCAATAGTGGCACCACTTCAGAGTTACTGTAACAACAAGTATCACAGTTGAAGTGCAGTACAATCAAGAAAGCTTTTCCCATGATGATGCATTTAATAAAAATACAGAAGAAAATACACAAAAATTCATCCAAAATAGCAAATATCTCTAACAGTCTGTTGTACATAAATAAGAAACTATCAGACCAGATTAAATAAAATCTTATCCTACTAAGGGAGTGCTTGGTTCAGAAAAAAATAGGCAGGAGAAAATTTTGAAATAGACGCTTGCTTGGCACAACAGATATGTGAGACGGTTGAAAGTGGAGTGCAATTAATTTTCAAGTGCTTTTCCACCCAATTTTCACCCTCTACCAAAAAAGCAACATCTAGTGAAAATCAAAACTTTTCCATCTGTAACATCCACTTTATGCTTTGGATCGATAATGTGTACAATGAATTAATGAAATTTATAAGCTTATACCTTCAAATTCTCTTTATATGTTATAATTCATAAAAGTTTAGAAATTTTAGTGAACCAAAAGTACTTGATATTATTTATTTTATTTTACATTGATGTATAAAGAAAGGGTTAGAGAAAGTTAGTTGAAAAGATAATATTAGAAGGACAGAGAGACTATGGTATAAGCCATTTACTAAGGGGTAAAAAAAAACTAATTCATTTACTTGAGAAAGTATAAAATTAAATACTTCCAATTAAACTAGTCACAATGAAAATGGGTCAAGCACAATGAAAATGGGTCAAGCATATTTAGGCTAAAGGCTAGAGATATTAAAGCTAAGTAGTGAAATGATGACAAAATCATTCCTTAGAAAAATTATTAGTACTTGAAGTTTTCACATGCTAGCCTAGGCCTTAACATACCTAAATTAGTGTAATTAAGATTAATCATGTTTAAAACAATTATTCAAGTCAATTAAAGAAAAGGGTGAGATGATTGAGTTTGGTGGAAAGATAAAAGAGAGCCACATCTCTCTCTCCACTAGGCATGGCCAATGTAGCACCCACTAACATTAGGCGGTCTGCTTGAAGCTTCAGATATGCAAATAAATGGGATTTCTAGATATAGTTGCATACCAAAACCGAGAGAGAGGGAGAGAAATTGAAGGCTTGCATGCTTGGCTTAGAACCACCATTTGGTCTCTTGGTAGAAGGCATAAGTGATTTAGGCAAGGTGAGCAACTTAGTGAACCAAACAGAGTGATTTTGGCATGGTTGAAGATTGAAGGAGGACGAAGACTGGTAGTTTGAGAAGAGTTTAGGACAGCAGAGCTCTCCATAATTTTCAAGCAATCTAGGCAAGGGAGATAGCCTTAGGTTTTGTGAGTTTTGTATGTAAAATTCTGCATCTAATCTACTCCTGAATGCTGTTCTATTTTAGCTAAGTTCTTAAAATGGTGCTTTATATGTGTAAAATTCTGCATTTAAGTAGCTCATGGTTGCAGTTCTGTCAAAGTAAAATAGAAAGACACAAAGGTTTTGATTTTGAACAAAGTTTTCTGCATCTAAACTAACTCCTAGTTGCTTTTCTGTTTATTGAATTAGGTAGCCATAAAATGGCAAATTTTTATGTGCATTTAATTGTCTATGGTGGTTGTTCCGTTTTGGTGAAGTAGATAGTCATAGGACTAGTAAATTCTCATGCAATTTTTGGCACCAAAGTCTGCATATGGTTGCTGTCCTTCATAATTCTTGAATACTATGCAAGGTTTATGTTTCATTATAGTAGTAAAAGAATTACCTTGTGGGTATATATATGTGCTTGAAATTAAGACTATCTATTGACATAAGAGTGCTTTAAGAGTTATTTGTGATAGAAAAGTGTCTCTCACGCTTAATGGAAAAGTTTACTGCACAACTATAAGGCCTGCGATGTTGTATGGTACTGAATGTTAGGCGGTAAAAGGTCAACAAGTGCATAAGATTAGTGTTGCGGAGATGAGGATGTTACGCTGGATGTGTGGTCATACCAGACAAGATAGGATTAAGAATGAATACATTAGAGAGAAAGTAGGGGTAGCACCTATTGTGGAAAAGATGAGAGAATCTCGCCTTAGGTAGTTTAGACATGTAAGGAGAAGCCCCTGTAAGAAGAGTAAATCATGTGGAGAACAGCTCAATAGTTAAAAGTAGAGGAAGACCAAGAAAGATTATAGGTGAAACAATTAAAAAAGATTTAGATTTGAAGGGCTTTTCTGAAGACTTGGTTTATGATAGGGCACAATGGTGTCATTTGATCTATGTAGCCTACTCCACCTAGTGGGAAAAGACTTGGTTGTTGTTGTTGTTGTTATACTGACATATATGTATATACCTCATTTGTTGTGATTCTTAAGACTACAAATTGAAGTATGGCTGTTGCAGGGGAAAAACCGAGACTCTTCGTTAATAAGAGCTGTTCTGTTTTGAGGGTTTTGCGTACTAAGCTGCTGTATAAATGTAGGTAGAAAAGTAGTATAAAATGATGTATTTTGGTGGTGTGTAAATAGTTGCTCACGGTGTGTAAATGGTTAACTTGTTGAATGTAATTAAGGACTGAATGTATGATAAGTTTGAAAGTAAACCCTTGCTGTCCTTATGATGATCATGCAAAAGATTGAACACTAAGGGCTGTCTTAACCTTTATGTTAATTTTCTAGCAACTGTTGATTATAATATTGTGATGATAAACCTACTAATGGGGAAATTGTGCTTGATTTAGCTTAAGCAAGAGTTTAGAAGCAAGAGTTTCACAAATAAATGGGTTAGAAAAGTATAACACAGTCTTGGGTTCCTAGGATTAAAAGTAGCCTAAGAGTAACAAATTCCTAAGTTGGGGAAGCAATGTGATGCAAAATAGATTAGAATTATTTATGATTTTGATAATTTATGATTTAACAGATAATTATGTTATTTAGAGATTTTATCTTTCCGTATTTTTAGGCATTTTATCTTCCTTATTCTTAGGATTTTATCTTCTAGGGATATTTTATTTTAGGAAAATATTATCTTATTAGGATTTTGAATTTAATTAGGATTTGATTACCTTTGGATTATAAATACCTTTCAAGTGTCTATGTTATTCAGATTTTGGCATTGATAATAAAATTATTATGTTTTTTTGGAATTTCAAGAATTCCTGATTGTTGGAATCATTTAGGGATAGATTTGTTCTTGGATTATAAATACCTTTCAAGTGTCTATGTTATTCAGAGTTTGGCATTGATAATAAAATTATTATTGTGTTTTGGAATTTCGAGAATTCCTGATTGTTGGAATCCCGAGGGTTCTTGGTTCTCTTGGCACCGAGTGCCTCCTTCTCCTTTGGTTCTACATCACAACGGTAAATTGTGAACCTATGGGGCTGAATCTCTAGGAAGGTATAGGTTAAGAACTTAGTTGTTTTTACTTAGTTAAAGAATTATTTAAGAGGTAGCTAAGTTAACCGCACATGTAAAAGGGGTTATCTATATAGAAAGCATCTAACTTTAGGAGGAGCTTTGTTGAATAAAATCATCTTGACTTGTAACGATGAAAGGAACTAATTTTAAAGGAATTAAGCTAAGTGGATTAATCTAGATTACAAGCTTGATCACTAATAAGGACTTAGAGGATGTAATTTGAAACTAATTTAAACTATAAGAAAATAGCCCTAGGGGGATGTTCTTGGGATTGTATATAATAAACGCCTCGTAAGAAGCTTATGTGTTTCCACTTTCTAGTGCATTGAAAGTAAAGAAGGATACTAACTATGCAGTTGTTAATCAAGTTCATAAAGCCACTTGAATATTTTTACCCTCTTGGTGTTTAGTTGATTGCTTCTTTCATTTTATGGCATCCTAAATATTTTAAGAGCAAAGTTTTTATACTATACCCTCATGTGGATTCCTTAAGGTTGCTCCCTCAAAAAAAAAAATGCATTAAGTAGTGACATCTAGTGTTAAGTTCCATTTTCCATACTATAATATTGGACACTTAGTAGACTACGAACGATAGGTGTTACACCATCCCATTACAGTTTTGCCCCCCTCCCTATTTTCCACCTACCCTCCCAAGCATACCCTAAACAAATGGGATAAAACATAAACAGTTTTTGCTATGTTCATGTTCTACCACACGTTGTCCTCTTTCAGACCTACTATCAGGATTCAGAATATCAGTGTATCACCATTGCAAATCTGTGTTTGCTCTTACATTTCAATATATCTACAAAGTCATACACTAATATCAATTTTTCATGCTAAATTCAGGATTTTGTTGTTGTTGTTGTTGTTAGCACAGCAAGCAAAAGGGTTAAACACGAGTCAGAACATACCTTCTCTATTTCCTTCTTTGTTCCCCACAAAGCAGTAGTCTCTCTCGCTTTCACTGCCTTCAGCTGCGGACTGAGCTCTTCCATTGTCGAGTTTGCAGGCTCTTTGTCAGCAGCTTCCAAGGCTTTAACTTTTGGTTCCAATCTGAATATCTGAACAACAACACTCACTAATAAGCAAGACACATTTATGGCTTCTGAAACAGCAAGGCAAATTTCTTCTTTTTTTTTTCTCTTCTTCACAATTTACCTTATTAGCAGCAATGGGCACAATCTTCAGGGTCTGAGTTTCCTTGTCAAAAAGTCCAAGTGCGTACATAGCCTGGTGTCCAGCTGCAGCCTTCTGGTCCTGTTCCTGTTTCTATAATGAAGAATTTGAGAATCACAACAAATAATACATAGACCTGGCTGGCAAGTCTTCTTCACACGTAATAATAGCAAATAACTAGTATAGGAATGAATGTTCAATACAATAAATACAATTGCCTAGCCTTACACACAAAATCATAGAAAATAAGTATAACAAAAATAAGTCTATTTATTAGAGCAAGCAATGCCAAGCCTTATAGCACTCACTAATGCTAAAACAACCCACAAAAATCATAATTCCAAAATATCACAGATACTGATAAAGGACTCAACCAAGTTATTGTTACTTCCAAATCCCAATCTCCGTATGAGTGTCGTGTCTATCAACAAAAAATTACAAAAATGCATCACATTTATGTCTTAACAGAGCTCGTGTTGGAACAGCATCCTAAGTTGGAATTAAACAACATATCAGCTATAGCACATGGAAATAAATTCACACAATAAAAGGTAGAACATGATCAAAAAATAAATAAAAAACTTGTGGAGACATCTCTATCTGGTTATTTAGCCTAATCTAGTGGAAAGGTCTCCAACTCTCCATATATCATACCGAACAAGGAAAAAAAAAGGTGAAAGACACTTATATGGTCTCCAACTCTCCATGTAAGTGTTTTGTGGTGGCCCATTTCATGGTTTTTCTCCCAATATAATTATATATTTATTTCCCGTTTTTCAACAAAAAAAAACTTTTTTTATTTATCTTTTTATTTATTTTGTTGATTCACTTGGTCTTGGGAGAGTTGGAGTCTTGGACATACTATTGCCTATTGGGTTGAGTGGGAGATGGTTGTTGTTGCCTTGTTGGGCTCTGATTTATTTTATTTATTGGGCATCACCTAAAGCTAGGGGAAAAATTAGGCTTAAAAAGCTTGGAAGCAACTAGAGTAGCTAAATTTGTGAGTATTATTACTACTTTTGAGCTAGTAATTTCTGACCCCAAAAAAAAAAGTTAGTAATTTTTTATCAATTCTTTGGTGCCTGCCTGCCTAGTGGGATAAGTTGTTGCTTTCGGTTTCGATCTCCACCTCCATCTTGGTTTCTCATATGGATTATAGAATGAGAGTTGTGAATTGCAGCATTATTGAGGCTTGATCCCCTACCATTGCCAGCCACAAAGTAAATCACAAGAAACTCTTACGTGCCAGAACAAGAAAATAAGGAATAGATATTGGCTAGACCAGATTCATTAATTATTAGAATCAATCAATCACTATGCTCAACATGATTATAAAAAATAAAATACCACAAATAATGAGGTGTTTGATGGTGACAAGAACATTAAACACAATTCATTATTATTATTCAAATCATATAGAAATTGGAAATATGAATTCTATGAGGTACCTCTGAATTAGAAGCAGGTGTTGATTTGCAAGTTTGTGCTCTTTTTCTTCTTAGATTTCTAGACTTGTGAATGCCAACAAACCGGTAATCACCAACTTGGCTGTCAAGAGTGTCGTCTGTTTGGTCCCACTTTGCACACTCTTTGTTTTGCCCTAACCACCAATCACCGCGCTTGAGCAACTATGGGGAATTTGGTAGTATTTGCTCTCTCTTTTTTTTTTTTTTATAAAGGAAGATTAACCAAGAGTAAAACAGAATAAAAAGGGAAATTCCACACTACAGTGGAACGTGTGGGTTGGACTTTCTAGTTTCTAATATATGCCATCCCTTTCTCATGATCCCATCTCACACTTTTTTCTTGGGTCAACATCCAATCTCTTATATTATATTTTATTTTACACTATATTTGGATGATAGGTAATGAGGAGAATGAAAAGAGAATGGGAGGAACGGAAATAACTTCCCTTGTTTAGGAGTTTTAAGTTGCATAGGAACGGAACAGAACATATGGAAATCATTTTTCCTCTCTTATCCTCAAATACTCAACTTTTGTTCTTCTCAAAATTGAGAGGAAATAGGAGGAACACATGGATAATTCCGTTCTGTTCTATTCTGTTAATGAAAAAACATTCAAACACAGGGTTAAGATTTCAAAACGGCCCATTGAGGCTCATCCAAAAAAGTCTCAATCAAAAAGCAAATTAGTTTTTTGACAAGCACGAGAAAATATTGGCTAATCTTTTGAAAACAAAATCGATATTTTAAAAATATTTTAAGAATTAAATTAGGAATTTTCTCCTAGGGAAAATAAGAGCCACAATATGTGGTGTTGAAGGAAAATCTGGGCAAGCTTTTTTTTCTCAACAAAAACGAAACTAATTAGTATCATTATCTGTATATATTGCCAGAAAACATCGTCTCAGCAAATGTTCCTCGTGTTAAATGAATTTCAAACGGTTGATAAACAAAGTAAAACCAGGTAGTAATGCGTTAATAGTAACCTTGAACGTTGGATGGCTTCTCTGGGTCCCTCCACAGTCCACACCCAGCTAGCACATTGAAACCCAAGCATTTTATAGCATCATCCAAGAAAAAGAGTCATAGCACTTGGATGTTTGCTTGCTTGGTTCTAAATCAATGGTCGGTTTGTCCTGCCGGTATTTTTGTTTATTTATTTTGGTTGATTTTGCACTTCTTCATAAGAAGAATATATAAAATGTGATGGAATATATCATTCAAGAAGAGAAAATGACATTTTCTTTATTTTACTACTATTATTGCTAATTATTCTCAATTTTGGCGTTGGTCACTTTGTTGATTATTATTGTCGCTTGTATTTATTTAAAAGCATGCCACTATTTACTTAAAAAGATAGAGTTTAATTTTGATATATTATTATTGTAAAAAAATTTATATTATCAACTAAATATATATCATTATATATGTAATTTTTGAGATAATTATTATAAGAGATAAATGTTTTTAATGATATAGTAATATATAATTAATAGTGTAAAAAAATTTTAAGTTTAATTTTGATATACTATAGTATAAATTTTTTATACCACTAATCAATCACATATCATCACATATGTAATTTTTTAAATAATTATTTTGAAAGTTAAATATTTTTAATGGTATAATAATATATAATTAAATGATAATATAAAAAACTTTTACATACATCAAAATTAAATCTAAAAATCTTTACACTGATAATACATCATTATCAAATCCAAAATATATATGTATTATAAAAGTAGAAGTGTTCGTTACGCTGGTTTTGTTTACATGTCATTATATAGGTTTTTTTATTTTTTTTTTGACGAAGTCTACATAGGATACTTGAACTTGAGAATATAGGACAATTTTTAAGATCTCCATATATCTACTGTAACAATTAAAAATCATTTAGATCTTAGAGTTTTCACACTACACGTTCTTGCGTTCCAATATGATGTTAGAAAACTAACATAAGCACCGGACGCTTATCGATTGAAATACCCATTCACAAATTCATGACCCAAGAATTCTGCATCTTCAAATTAGATGAAAGAGGTTCACTTCAACAATTTAATTTAAGAATCACTTTAATTGCATTTTTTAAAAATGAACACTGTCATTCTAATGGTTCTGGGTACTGTGGCTTGATAAGTGGGTTTAGATTAGAGGTGTTCAAAACTTAAACCGATCAAAACTAAAATTATCGATCAAAAAACTGAAAATCAAATAAATCAAAAAATGAAAAATTTAATTGGTTTAGATCATATTTTGATTTTAATTTTAAAAATTAATTTAATTCAATTCAAACCAAAAGTGCTTATATTTTTTTATAATAATATTTTGCTTAAAAAATTATTATGTTATACATACTTATTTAAGAATTTTACTAATATATCTCAACTTAAACGGAATTCTCATTATAGTTTTATATTTTATTTAAGAACCTTACAATTATACTCAAAATCAATCCTAATTTCCTCTTTAGTTTTATAGTTAGGACATTGAATTTGGACATATATTATAAGATTGAGAATTAATTTGGACTTATATTTATATTTTGAATTTATTTTTTAATACATTTTGTTGAAATAATTTGAATTTATATTTATTGTAATTTAATAAATTTAAATTTGTGTATATAAAAAATTAACAAAAAATCAAGAAATTGTTAAATTGTATTGATTTTACATTTTGAAGCAAACGATCAAATGATATTATGAAAAAATTAATTAAATTAGATCAATTAATTTTCTTCTTATCTAATCTAATTTACAAACACTCCTAATTCGAACTAAAGGTAAAAGCTTTGTTAAAAACACAGTCATACCAACAAAAAGCTAAGTTGGAACATGTGCAATGAGCAACTTTATATAATGACGGCACATATTTCGAATAGTATAGTTTTATGTAAATTATCCAAAGTTCTTACCTATAACTCACTCTTAATGATTTCTAATGAGTAGCCTTTGTAGGCTAGTTAAACCGCTCCAATTTACCCTATCTTCGCATACCAACAAGTATCATGGTTAAAATGTTGAGATAAAAGCAAGCATAAAGTCCTGCGAAATCACATCAAGGCAAACGATAATGACATGCATAGAAACCAAACTGCTTTATTAGGGGCCTATGTCTCCGCTTACCAACAAGTATCATGGTTAATTTCTTTTGTTCAGATTCTCTAAAAAAATCACTTTTTTTATAGTAAATTATTAAAAAAATAAAATGATTAATTTATATTTTATATTTTACAATTATTTTAATAAAAACATAGCATAATCAGATTTTTTTAAAAAAACTTTTCCATAAAATGATTAAGGATATTAATTATGAAAAAAAAAACATTTTAACCCATGAAAAAATTTAATTACTTTAATCAATTTTACCCAAATATCACTTTAATATATGAAAAAAACATTTTTAACAAAATATAATTTTTACCAAACAAGCACTTAACTATAAAGATTACCTACCAAAATAATAAAAAAAGATTATTAGAAAAGGGGAAAAGTAATAAGTAAAAGCAGTGTTTGTAAATAGGGGTGTTTACATATTAAATTGAATCAGTTTTCAAAAGAAAAAGTTATTCAATCTAATATAATTAATTTTTTTATTTTATCATCTAATCAATTTGATTTAAAATATAAATTTAATTTAATTCAATCTAAATTAATTTGGATTAGATCGATTTCTCATTTTTTGTTATATTTTTTTATACATAAATTTATCAAATTCACATCAAAATATGAAAATTTAAATTCATTAAAATACATCAAATATAAGTCTAAATTAATTCATTAAAATATAATAAATATAAGTTCAAACTAATTTATCAAAATATAACTTCAAATTATAAATACAATCCAAACTAATCGTTAATCTAAAATAAACGTCTAAATTCAAGAGAGATAATTTAATTTAATTTAATTTAGAGAATAGTATGAAAATTCAAAATAAATATAAATTACATATGAATTTGTTATAAAAAATATTTTCTAAAAATATATATAAAATTTTGGTGCAGTTTAGATTTGATTGATTTTAAATTTGAATTCAAAATTTGATCCAAACTAATTAATTTGTTTTATTTTTTATTTTTTTGAATTTTTTTATTTATTAAGTTTTCAGGTTTTTATTTATTTGATTTTTAATTTTTCGATTTAATTTGTTCAATTTTAAATATCCCTATTTATAAGAAAGCTCTACAAAGAAAGTAGACTTCTCATGTTCTCATACATATTCTTTCCATCCGTCTACAAGCTTATAAGCTATTTGCAATTATCTTATTTATTAAATTTTTGGTACGACCAACCATTTTGGTATCTTTAAAATATATTTAAATTCATTAAAATACATCAAATATAAATATAAATTAATTTATCAAAGTATAACAAATATAAGTTCAAATTAATTTATCAAAATATGATTTCAAATTATAAATATAAATTCAAATTAATTGTTAATACAATAAATCTCTAAATTCAAGAGAGATAATTAAGTTGATTTAAAATAATAATAAAAAATTCAAAATAAGTATAAATTACATATGAATTTGCTATGTAAAATATTTTTAAAATATATATTTAAAATTTTGGTTCAATTTAAATTGGATTAATTATCAAATTTAGATTAGAAATTCAATCTAAACTAATAAATATTTTTAATTTTTTATATTTTTATTTTTCAATTTTTTATGTATTAAGTTTTCAGTCTTTTTGTTTATTTAATTTTGAATTTTTCGGTTCCCGATTTGTAAGAAAGCTCTAGAAAGAAAGTAGACTTCTCTTTTTCTCATACATATTCTTTCCTTGCGTCTACAAGCTTATAAGCTATTCGCAACTATCTTGTTCATTAAATTTTTGGTGCGACCGACCACTTTTGGTATCTTATTAAATTGATTCCAAAGATAATGCACTTTTGGCATAGTTTCGTGCTTTATTGAGCTAAGTATTTATGTTAAAATCTTCTATAACATCGTGACTGTTTGATTTGAATTATTCGATATAGTTAGCTGCTTCACTTTTTCATCATAGACGAGTGGAAGCTCTGGCTAGCAACCACACCAACATCCCTAAGAAAATATTAGTACGATTGTCTCCATAACTTAGTAAGTTAGGTGCTTCTTCATTCAGTGACTGTGAAATGTGCTCGTGACCCACCACTCATTTTGTGTGATGGATTGAGCTTGTGAGAATGACTTATAATTATTAGTGCAGCCTTTATTTCATGAAAATACTTTCTCGACATCGGTAGACCAATAAAATGTTCACATATATACGGAACGGAACAGTAATATTATCTAGGTATATATATATATATATATATATAATACATTTAAAAAGTTTACTAAATTCTTTATCATTATTTATTTTTAAATTTAATTTGTATAATTAAATTCACCTCAATATTTATATACATAATTTACGTACAATATTTAGGTATTGTCATTTTTATTTCTCTGATTTTTTACACAAATAAAAATTTTATTTACAAAAAAAAAATAATTCGATCCCATAATCGACCCCCTTGTTCTTTCTCTTCGTCCCACAATCATTAATCATGTTTCTCTTCGTTAAAATGGGAGGTTGAAATTGGTGAGCATCTTCGTCTTCCATGCTTTTTTGTAGGAGTGATCATGAGTCGAGTTAAGTCGGATTTGGAGAGAAAAAAATTTAAATCAGTTAAGTAAGGGCAGGTTGGTTCGGTCGGCTTTGATAATTTTTTTTCAAGTAATCTGAATCGAACAAACTCGATTACAATTAGATTGGTTTGAGTTGGATAATCGAGTTGATTGGGTCAGTGGGTCGGGTCATGAAAATTAAATGAAATAATAGTTAAATTTAAGTAAAATGATGTTGTTTCATATGTTATCGAGTAAAACTCGTAATCTGAATCAATAAAAAATCTAATTTAGTGTTCGAACAGAATCAAATATTTATAGATCCAAGAATGGGATTTAGGTGGTTCAAGTTGATTACCCTACTTTTTTTTGCAATAGCAAAATGATATATTGCAAGGAAAAAAGAGAGGAAATACTAGGATACATGATGTGCAATAATGCAAGAGATATTAGTGTTGGAAGTTTCCAGAATCTAGATCCAGAATATTTATGGTGGTTGATATGTCAATGCCAAATTGATGAAATAGGAGAGGAAAGAAAGATGAATAATTAACAAATCTTCCTGCGCATTTGATCTTGGCTGGTATGTTAGGTCGTTCCTGACTTCTGAGGACGATACAATGACACCTGATAATGATGATTAATTATATGATTATTACGCGATTACCACTATAGATAAATTTATATGTTTAAGGTATCCCCTCTAAAGATATTAAATTAACTGATCAATTCAATTGATAAAACTTTTGAAAATCTCATCATAATATGCTTATTAATTTTTTTTATATCACTTGTAGCATGTTTGGGAAAGATGAATTATTTTTTATTTAATTATTTTTAAAAAATTAAGTTGTTTTTGAAATAATTATTATGTTTGACAAAAAAATTATTTTTTAAAAAAATTCTTACTAAAGATTCTTATGATTTTAGATTATAGATTATTTCTTACACTTTGATATGTAAATCTTTTATTTTATTCTCAATCAAATAATTTTTTTTAATCATTTATACTTATTTTAATAATTTAATACATAAAAATAATTTTTTATATCATCTAAATAAATTATATTAATTTAAAATTACTTTACTGAGTTAATATATCTAAATATAAAAATAAATCAATTATAATCAATTATAATGATAATCGATTATCAGTATAATCTATAATTTTTAACTTTTTTAAACAATTCCTTTACGTGGATTTACTTATTCAATATTCAAGAACAGAACATTTGGTATGGTCCAACATTAATTATATAAATCTGAAAAAAAAAATGTTGAGCATTGCCATCCCAATATCAAATTAAACATTTGATTCAATCATACCACAACAATTAATTTTTGGTTTTATATTTTATATTGCTTAGTTGTTAATAAATAATAGGTGGTATATATGTCATTATCATACGGTAGTTGATGACAATTCAACACAATCCACCATAGGAAATAAAATACATATGCATTATAGAAGAGAGCATATACAAATGGGGAGCTGAATTATTTACATAATGCATGGATCACATATTTTTTTGGTAAACAAATTGAAGTTTAACATCATTTTCTGATGCATAAGGAAGCACCGAATTCTCAAATGCAAACATAGACAGAATTAACAGTATCTTAGCAACCCAACAACTCCAATTCTTTACTTTCTTAACATCTTAATTATTGATTTGTCCATTATAGCATGCTTATCGGGTACCATGGAACTGGACTTAATAAACACTTTGCTTTATTTATGTTAAAATAACAATGAGACTTTCCGACAAAAAAGAATAATAACTATGAAAGAGTAGTTTGATATCAGAGGAATTTAACTCAATTATATTTTTTAATATGATTTTAATACTATAAAAACTAATTTTTTTTATTCTTATTAAGAGCTCAGGGAACCACATATTGGTGCTGATTGTAGACGGGTAAGGATAAGAACAACATAGTCAGAGATCTTGTCTTTTGCCAATCAAAATCACACAAATTAATGGTACGAATTGTACATAAGTTACAAAACAGAAAAGTAGTTTAATAAATTAATTAGGTAAGAGAGGGAATAACAGATATAAAAGTGGAGAAATTCTTAAGAAAGTACTGTTTATATCATGTCATTTTTTTAAAATTTAAATTATTATTTGATATATATATAAATATATTTAAAAGTTGGTGTATTTTAATTATAATCCTCATAATATATATATATATATATATATCAAATAATAATTTAAGTATTTATAATAAATTGTGTTTAATTAAAAATTACTCTATAAAAGAGATAATAATAGCTTTATCAGTTAGAAATTAATGAAAAATTAATTCACTTGTAGTGATTAATGATGAGTTAAATTAATTATGAATTAATTAATATGTGAAAGGGAAGGATAAAAAAAACATGAAAGCCAAAAAACGGTAAGAGCAACCAAGAGACTTGTCTTTTTTTCAATCTTTTCACAGCAAAAAAGAATACAGTGTACCGTATTACTTTGAATATGGGCTGCCGAATGCATCCAAAACACCATCAATAATGGATTTGGATGTCTATATTCAAACTTCGTTGGAAAATAATGCATGTATACGTGGAAGCACTTGCTTGGATGATCTCCACTTCTTTTTTGGTACAGGGGATTATCTCAAATTCGATTTTTTGGTACATATTTAACTATGGTGCGTAGCAGATAAGGAAAAGAGAGTTATCAATATTGTAATAAATAAAAAATTAATTAAATGAGCTGTATTACAAAAAAAATTGAAAAATAGCATGCAATTTCGTTTTTTATGGTGAAATAAAAGTTCATTTGAACAGAACAAAATAAACCATATATATAGTCAAGTTTAATGCAGTTATTCATGTCAAATGAAAAGAACATAACGACATGTGCTATTCCAACTCTGTCTTTCAAATTAATTACTCAAACTTAAGTTCAACGATTTCTCTAACAAGAGCTGGATTGCAGTATGATTGTGATATTTGCTACTAGTATAGTACAATTTGCTTTGGGGAAATTTTATGGAACCACGCATAAATTTGAGTTCAAAACCAATGTTTACGTAGGCTATTGAAAAATAATCAAGTGGAACAGTGGGGTTAAAATGTAAAGTATTATTTTTACAAATTAATTTTTTAAAATAATCCCTATAAAAAAATTGAGAAATTGGTATATAGAAAGGTTAAAAGGGTTTTGTTCCGTCCAAATTCCAAGATCTAAGTCAGAGGATGAAGAAAGACTTGCCAAATGCTTATGAGAAAGGTGGCAGCATGAATTACTTGGGACTTAGGCTAACAAGGCAAAAATGTTTGATTAAACTGTTAGGGTAGTTGAGTATAATGTCTAGGTAAAAAGTGAAACATGCTTAATTTAAGAGATTTGACTAAGATAAAATGGACTACCGAGATTACTTCAATAGCACTTGTCTGTTGTGAGACAATTATGAAATTCAGATGTTGGGTGTGTGTTATGCCTGGTCATTAAGGTACTGACCTATCAATGACCTATCATCCTTGGTTGAGCACTTAAGAATTGCCAATTGAACTATCCGTTTGAGTCTGTGTATGCTAGGTCCGCCTGATGTGACCTTGATTGAGTTGACCAAGATTATCCAGGGTTAATTTAATCTGAACTATCGAAATAGGTTGAGCAAAAGTCTAGAATCAATGATTAATTAGTCGATCCAACAAGATTCGTTATTCCTTATCTTTAGCAACTATATCACTATTAACAAGACTTATTAATGGATCGAGAAAGGTCAATCCAAACCAGGAACATGATCAACTAGATCATGTTTGACTAAACTTATAAAAAGATCAAGTTCAAAACATTGATATGATTTACAGTCTCCCAACTTAGATATCCAAAATGTGATTGGCTAAAATTGACAATGGGTTGATTATATAAAGGACCTGGTATGGTCCAGGTTCATTACCCTATTCTTCCACTCCTCCTACTGTGACTAGTGTTGGCATAAAAGGGTATATAACATTTGACACTAAATTAAAGGATTAAGATAATCAGGAGGAGGATGTACTTCCTCACCGCATTCGGTTATTATCGTGTCAGTGAGGTCACCAATTCACATGATAAACAAAATTTAGGTAAAATTTTTTAAGTATTCATAGTGTTATTTTTTGATAAAAATATAATATTTATTTTATTTTTTAATAAAAATATAATATATATTTTAAGTTTTAGTTATTTAATTATTATTTTTTAAATTTTTATTAATAAATTATAAAAAATATATATATATTATATTTTTATTAAAAATAATACCTACAAATACTTAAAAAACTTAAATTTTATTTTCATGATAACTAATTCCACATTTCGGATTTCCAATACAAATTGGTTAAGATGTAGGGCAATTTACGTAAAGAAATTTTGCAACTTTGCCTCTGTAGGAGACCATGGTAGGTAGGGACAACTATGTAACGGGGAAAAACACAATAAACCTTCCAATGACTATCACGACCAGATCCGTTTCTTTCTTCTTCTTTTTTATAAAGTTCTGATCCTATAGTTTTAATCTATTAATATAAAAATTTAAATTAAAAGAAACTATCTTGTAATTATTTTTTATAAAGTATCTATTTACAACTGAACGTATCATAACAATCTCTTTTGATTTGAGAGAATTTCTCTGCTACCCAATTTACTTTTCTTAAATCAAATATTACATATTTACAGTTGGGTAAGCTTTATCACTCAACCTGCACATATCAGAGTGCTATAGCATTGCTGTTATTATTATTAATTAATTAAATCCAAATGCATGTTATTGCCATTTTTTCCCGTACTTTTGGAAGCTTTTTTATATCGAAATAGGGAGTAAAAGATCGTAGGACGTATAGGGTTGAACTCTGTTTCCTTCTTGGCATTGTGAACCACTCCAGTGGGGTAGCATTATAATTGCAAGCTTTCGCATCCAAACAAATTTTGTGAGGCATATGGCTGGTGTTTCTCTTCCACCTTAATTTCTTGTTCCTCTTTTTGTATTATATTTGATAGTTGATTATTAAAATATTAGCTGGATGTGTTCATACAAAAAGAGAAATGAATCAATCATGGGTTTGTTAGAAACTTTATACCCACACTTTATATCCATAAAAATAAAATTAATAGATTCATCATTAATTTTAATTTATGATATGTATATAAATTAATCAATAATTAAGATTTAAGATATAAAATTATTTTATATAAAAAAATCACATATTTTAAGAGATACCATAAGATAAAAATAATTAATAATCTTATCATCATAGAAAAAATAAATTATCTTCATTCTTATATACGTAAAACATTTATAACTTTAGTAGGACATGATACATATAGGATGAAAATAAAAATTTATTTTTTGTTTATAATATGAGTTAACATATTCATAATAGAAAATTCATATACAAGATTTATGAATTCAAAACATTATCTACAAGTTTGAATGCTTATAAAAGTTCAATAATAAAATTAATTACAAATAGATTAAACTAATTAATAAATACTCAACAATATTTAATTTTCAATTAATTTGAATTTTAAAAAATTAATAATTATATTAGTCTACATTTAATAATAAAAAATGCTAACAGGTTTGGCATTAGATATTGAGATGTACAAAGTGGGCCACTATGGCCTTATCTGCATGGTTGGTAAACTTCGATAGGGCATCCCCCATTTTCATGTGGTAATCTCTCCTCTCTTATGTGAACATGTATTTTTTTTTTTTTTTTTCTTTTTTATATCCTTCGACTTCTTCAATCTTCATGTATACTATTTTTAACACTTTTTAATCAGCATATATGTGTGACATTTTGAATTAAATTACTTTTTCCTACATTATTTTGTCTCACGAGATGGATTTCATAGTGTTTAAGAGCCCATGATTTATCGAAAATTTATTACATGTTTCTGAAGTAATAATAAAGATGTGCTCGTAGATAATTTTTATAATTGATTTAAGTTATATTCATATAAATTTTAAATAAAATAATTTAAATCAATAATAGAAATTATCTATAAAATTATATTATTGTTATTTTAAAAACATATAATAATTTCTCTGATTTTTCACGTCGTGGGTGGAGGTCAAAATTATTTCCTGGGATAATACATGCTTTATTGTTCATAAATTATTAAGCTTTATCTCTGACACATCTTAGATCAATTGGGGGCTTATCTTGAACCTCCTGATAATGGAGGGTAAATAAGTCACCATCATAGCCGTTCGATTTAATAGTTGATCAAGATCAGCTTCAGGAATGAACGGCTATGATAGGGATACCGGTGACATGTAAGTTTCTTGTACGAAATCATTATTAAAACGTAATATTGAGTCATCTGCATGTCCTCCTCAATCTCATGTCCATTGCTTCGTGGGAGGTGCTGCTTACTTTTCTAATTCAAAATGTGTAAAACAAAATGATTGTGAATAGATAGACACCTAATTGCCACGTCATTCTAAGTATATGTATATCCCAATATCATTGAATGCAAATGTGCAAATATGAATTGACAGGGTATGATTTTCCTCTAATACCCTTCACTTTGCTTTATTTTATCCACATAATTCCTCTCCAAAATTATTTTATGAATTATTTTACAATATTAAAAATTTATATATCTATCACAAATTATGAACATATTATCAAATTTTAATTTTAATTTTTTTGGTTATGAGATCATTGTTATTTTAATAGGACAAAATTTAGATAAAGTTTTTAAATTTTAATTTTTTGTATATTTTTCTATAACTCATTAATGAAAATTTTAAAAATAATAAATAAGATCATATCATTGTTAAAAAATTTTACCTAAATTTTGTCCATTTTAATAATGCATTATATCAACAATTTATGATATTTTAAAATCATCCATCGTTTTACTTGTCAACTTTGACCTTTAAGTTTCTTTTTGGTTTCACGATTTTCTTTGAAAGAAGTCCCCATGAAACTTCCCTTTAAATCCCATGTGAAAAGTGCATAACGACCAGAAACATAAGCACAAGAATTTCTCAGATGGATATGCCCCGACCACGCGCTCCTTTCATTTCCTGTACTGTGATTGTGCTTTGAATAAATTAATAAAATCTCATCTCCACGTTGGCATTTTATCACTTCTTTTTCATAAGAACAATGTTATATATATTCATTTTTACATATATTACTTTATATTTATATAATTTTTATTATTAAATTATTATTAATTTCATCCTATTTTTATATATCTATACTATTGTTTCACTACCTAGATATGAAACATGTGTGAGAAAGAGTGATGTATAATAAGCCATTTTCTTTTCATAACACGTGACTCACATAGGTTTTTAACCTTTTTTTTACTGGTTCTTTAACATTATTAATGTTTACAAAATGCTAATTACACATCTTTAATGCTCATATTTCTTACATTTGAGAATATATAGTAGAATTAAAATATAAATGTGTAAAAAATAAAATAAGACAATATGTATTTAACAATTAAAATTACATAAATATAAAGTGAGTGATATGAGTATAAATATGTATGGGTAGTGTTATGTTCTTACTCATTTTCTATCTAAAAAATTTATTTTTTTTGTTTTTATAATGCTTCATTCTTTCTAAATAATACGGATTATATTAACATTTCTATATTAATTTATACATAAATCAAATACATTGCAAATACTGTTTTTCACTTATAAATAAATGTTAAAATAATTGGTTGACCATATAATTTAACTAAGAACTTGACACTTGAACATTAAGTCATGTGGTAATTAGTCTTTTCATCAAAATTTGGAGAATTAAGTTCAAATTATATTTTTTCCAATTAGCAAATATAAGCTTCCTAAAGACTAAAAAACTAATTAAGAACCTCCTCCATGCAAAAGTTAAATTTTTATCCAGTACTCTTTAAAGAATGTATGAGATCGCATGTCCATAGACATAATATTTTTTTTTTTGCAAGGCTATTTCTTTTTAAAAATACTTTTGTCGTGCATTTTTTTAAAGAAATTATTACTTATTATCAACGTTTTGTATCTTTGTTTTATTGGAAGGGTGTAGCCTCCCTCCTCTTGAAGTCATTTTAAAAAAGTATTAAAAAATTTAACTTCATTAACGGTTATATAAAAATAATATAAAAGTATATGCAAAGATTATTTATTTTTCTTATAACATTCAACTAATTCATGCCTCTCTCAAAAGAAAATAAGAATAGAAACTAATAATCTTTCTCAATAAAATTAATTATAGGAAAAAGCTAGACTGCTCGATGAATTCTTCCCAACTTTGTCCGGATAGTTACCAAAGTGTGGATTTCTTCCTCATAGTCTTTTATGGGCTCCACTTATGCATTTTAATTTTGTTCTATCCAGGAGCAACCGGGCTAAAAATATCGAGACTATGTAGGATTGCCCTTAATTATACATAGACAATCTTTTTTTAAAAAAAAGAGATTTTATATTTGCCTATTTTCACTAGACACACCAAATTTTGCAAAGTAGCACATCATTAATTTGCCTTTAAAGAAAAAAAAATCTAAGCAACCGGGCTAAAAATATCGAGACTATGTAGGATTGCCCTTAATTATACATAGACAATCTTTTTTTAAAAAAATAGATTTTATATTTGCCTATTTTCACTAGACACACCAAACTTTGCAAAGTAGCACATCATTAATTTGCCTTTAAAGAAAGAAAAAAATTCTCTTAGCTATTGCATTGAACCATGAATTATTCGAAAGGAAAATAAAATCAATATATAAAAACAAAACACTCATAATGCTGAACCTCAACAATCAACATATGCATGAATTAAAAAATATAAAAAAATTATATATCACATAAAACTTGTCCTTTTTAAGAAAAGGTCATATCATTTTCCTAATCACATTATTATTTATATTATTATTTAATAGTTATAATTAAGTAAAAAATTATAGAAAAAATAATATAATTAATAATATAAAAAATAATATACAAATGATATAAAAAATAATATAAAAAATCATAATTATTTAAAAAACAGACATAAAATATTGACAATTTTCACTGGTCACAAAACATTATTTTTATATTATCAAGAATTAAGGCATCCACCGTTGACCAGAAGGTGACATAAAATGTTGGCAGTTTTCACTAGTAATTAGTAAACAATAGTTGCCATGTATGATATACTGAATTTAATTTTAATATTTGTATTATTAATATTATTATTAATAGTGTATTTTTTTATATTATTTATTATACTTATTTTTTATTTTTTATTTTTTATTAAATCTAATATTTTTAAAAAAATATTAATAATAGTATGATCATCTTTTTCCGCTGAATTTATAAGACAATAATAAGAGAAAGAGAAAGGCCCCAAAATGATGTAGAAATTTTGCAGAATAAGACAACGCCCCTTACATTCCAACCAGGGTCAAGCACATACATAGTAACAATTACACACAACACAAACACAAACACACTACACAATCACACAAACACCACTACCTTTTTTTCCTTCTTCTTTCCCCCACTTTTCCTGTGCACAAACAAACTTGTTATTCCCTGTCCCGTTCCACGTCTATCCCTCTCTCTCTATCTCAAAAGCAAGACATACACAAAACATAGAGAATAAGGAGAAACATGCATTAGTGCAAATCATTGAGTTTCCCTGCAGAGACTGTCACCACTCAAACCAACCTCAATTCTTTTTCCCCATAAATTCTCCTTCTCCTTCTTCTCTTCACCCTTCAAACTCAGCTTGGTGAGCTTCTTATAGCTTTCCCGTAAAGAAATTCGAGTAATTTAGGGTTTTTCAAGTAATTAGGCAAATTTTGTTTATTTTTTCTTCTTCTGGAAAGTTCGCATCTTTTCTGGATTTTTGTTGCGTCTGAGCATCTGGGTCTGCGAGGAATTGCTGGAAGATCATGCCGCCAGCTCTGATAGATCCGTTGCTGCCGCCGCCACAATCCTCGTCGGTGCTGCTATCGCCTTTGAGCTCCGACTCTGTTTCTTGGAGATCGGCGCCGGAGAATCGGCGATTCGGTTATCTTAGAGGCTTGCAGTGGCGTATAAATCTTGGGGTCTTGCCCTCTTCGTCTTCAACTTCCATTGATGATCTTCGCCGGGTCACCGCTGATTCTAGAAGGAGGTAAATAAACTCAATTATCATGGTCTTAGCGGTTTTTTTATTTCTTAAATTTTTTTAATAGTGATGTAAATTTCCTTAAATTTTTGTAGTCTTTGTATTCCATAAATTTAATGCTTAGTGATAGATACTAATATATAGTAGTTACCTTATTGTTTCATAGGTGTATTGATGGTGGTGAGATAACAATATACTATGCTGATTTGTTTGAATGCAGTTAGTTTTGGTTCTCAACAGCAGGGAAACTGCTCCCTGAATTTTTGTTTTTTTCAATGATATGGAGATAAAGTCATGCAGAAAAACAGGAAATTTTTAGCTTTTTCATTAGAGAAAATGCTGAGATGTGAATTTGGACTGTATTCATTCAGTTAAAGCCAGTACTATTTTATTTTCTTCTGTGTCAATATCTGGCTATGAGTGTAGATTGCATCTACTATTTCATTGGTGAAAAATAAAAGAAGATTAAGGTGTTTCTTCTTTTGGCATCGAGGGTTGCTTGTATAATTTATGAATTCGGTGTTTGTCTGGCATTTTAGAGATGTGTTGTTGGATACAGGTGTTTTTTATATCTGTCATAATTGTACACTAAAGTAAACGACTGCATATTTGCTTAATAAACACGAATTGTATTTTATCTTGTCAGGTATGCCAGTTTGAGAAGGCGCCTTCTGGTTGAACCACATATTCTGAAGGATGGAGGTAATTCACCAGATCTTGTCATGGACAATCCACTTTCACAAAATCCAGGTAAATGTTAGTGTTTTCTTACTCCATTCCAGCATCTTACATGCAGATAAATCTCTAGATCTAGTTACAGATCCCTGATTCAGCCAATATACTTTCCTAAATTCCTACAAAGTAGAGAGCATATTAGGTATCTTCAATGCTAATTTACACTATCTTCAACTTTTCCTCAGTTGGCTTAACTAGAGCCTCATCAAGTGGTATATTTTAGTTGTTGCCGGATTATATACCCCTTGCTTTTATCTAAGGTTTCATAAATGAAAATTGTTCTAGAAGAATATAGCCATGCTCCCTGCATATTTAATGCAAATTCAATCCATGAGAATATTGAGCTAAGAATTAGTGGCATTCAACAAATATTGTAAAAAGGCAGAGAATATAAAAGAAGAAAAACTAAATTGTTGCATATGTTGTCCTTGTATTGGAATTCTATCAAGTAGATTTCTAACAATTAGCTCTCTCTGTCTCTTGCCAGTATGAACAATTGAATTTTATCTGTGGTAAATATAATATGGCCTTTATATGCAGATAGTACATGGAGTCGCTTTTTTCGCAATGCAGAGCTAGAGAGAATGGTTGATCAGGATTTATCACGTTTATACCCAGAACATGGAAGTTATTTCCAGACACCAGGATGCCAAGGCATGTTGAGACGAATTTTATTACTATGGTGTCTCAAGCATCCAGAATGTGGTTATAGACAAGGTAAATTTCTCAGCCAAGCAATGGTGACAAACAATACATCAACTCTAAGTGACTTTACCTCATTTTAAATATGCTTTCTCATTACAGTTAACTCACCTTTATTTTAAGTAAGCTTTCTCATTTTGTGATGGTTGTCTAATTTTTCCTTCAACCTTGTATAATTAACGGTAGCGCATCCAATTGAGTGGAACCTTTACTATACCAATCAAAAGAATGCCAACATATGCTTTAACCATTGTCAATCTCGTGTCTAAACATTAAAGGAAAACATAAATACCTATTCTATGAGCAATGGGATTGGGCATTTGGGCTTTAGTCTACAATTTTTCTGTCATATGTTCTTTACTGCCAACAAGTCCTTAACTACTTTTGCATTGATTATTGCTCCAAAATCTGCAGAGATATGTCTGAATTTTATCTGTTTTATTGTCTGATTCATTCATTATTGAAACGGAGAATTGAAAAATTAGGTGATTAAATTGTTGAGAAACCTAATACTTGGTAAAATTAAATTCTATTAGTTTGGCTTCCAGGCTTTCAGATAACTAGTTTTGCTTTGGTATTATATGTTATGAAAATAGTTGACTTTACATTAATGAATTTCTTTCTTTCACTTATTTTATAGGAATGCACGAATTACTTGCTCCTCTGCTTTATGTTCTCCAAGTTGATGTGGAGCGTCTTTCAGAAGTTCGAAAGCTCTATGAAGATCACTTCACAGACAGATTTGATGGCCTTTTATGTCAAGAGAATGATCTTTCTTACAGCTTTGATTTTAGAAAATCTCCAGAGTTGATGGAGGATGAAATTGGATCCCGTGGAAATGCAATGAAAGTCAATAGTCTTGATGAGCTTGATCCTGAGATACAAACCATTGTATTGCTAAGTGATGCTTATGGGGCTGAAGGTGAACTGGGCATTGTTTTATCTGAGAAATTCATGGAACATGATGCTTACTGTATGTTTGGTGCTTTAATGACCTCTGGTTCAGTTGCAATGGCCGATTTCTTCTATTCCTCCCCTGTAGCTGGGTCTCATACTGGCCTGCCTCCTGTAATTGAAGCTTCTACTGCATTGTTTCATTTGTTGTCTCTTGTGGATTCATCTCTGCATAGCCATCTTATTGATCTTGGGGTCGAACCCCAGTACTTTTCTCTCCGATGGTTGCGAGTTTTATTTGGACGAGAATTTTCACTTGACAACCTCTTGATCATCTGGGATGAGATCTTTGCATCAGATAATATTAAAGTGGAACAAAGTTCTGATGACAACGTAGACTGGGGGTTCAGGATATTACATTCACCTTGTGGAGCATTTATCTCAGCTATGGCTGTAGCAATGTTACTTCAATTAAGATCTTCACTACTTGCAACTGAAAATCCTACAACCTGTCTCCAGAGATTATTAAACTTCCCTGAAAACATAAATATTGAAAAACTACTAGAGAAGGCTAAATCCTTGCAGGCTCTTGCCTTAAGTGTTGATCTTTCATCCTCAGCACCTTTGTTTGTAGGGTCTCATCACCAAGGTAAATCGATGTTTGCAAGATCTCTGACCCTTCAATCTGAATCCGTGTCTCCAAAAACTCCTCTGAATTTGTTACCTGATAGCTACTGGGAAGAAAAGTGGAGAGTTGTCCACAATGCTGAAGAAAATAAGCAAGATGGTGCAGAAAAAGCGGTTCCAACTCGGAAAAAGGGATGGACAGAAAAGGTCAAGTTCAGTTTGAGAAGAACAGAATCTGACCCACCTCCACCAAGGAATCAGAGTGGCAAAAAGGAATCTAAGGCATCTGTTAGGCGCAGTTTATTAGAAGATCTTTGCAAGGTACTTGGCTCTGTGGAAGATACAGAACAAATAGAGAGTCATGAAATCCTATGCCAGCAGGATAATCTTTCTGAAGCAGTTGAAGTGGAGCAGCAAGATGGTGGCTGTAAAGGCGACAACAGTTACTCATATGATGATAGATGTCCAAGTGGAAATAGTGGCAGTGAGGAAGACTTGTCTACATTTTCTGACCCAACTAGTCCTCCTAATGAGGCCAATGATCATGAAATTACCTCGGTGAAAAGTAGTGTTGCATCTAATTTATCCCTTGGTGAATGCAATGGAACTTCAGATACCAGTCCCAATGATCCACCTCTTCCAATCTCTGATCCTCTTGAGAACATACCTCAGACATCAGGGTGTAATGACGATGATGAAGGAAATTCAGCCACAGATCCTAAGGAGAGAAAACAGAATAAGTTCCAGTGGTTTTGGAAGTTTGGTTGGAATACTGTTGAGCTTATCTCTGAGAAAGTAGGAGGTGCTGCAGAGGCTACAAAATCTGCCAACAGTTGTAGTAATCAAAGTAGTACTCCACCACCGGCGTCTTCTACCTCTAGTTCTGTTAGTTGCAAAGGGGATTCTGTAGACCAGAATGTGATGGACACTTTGAAGAATATTGGACAGTCTATGCTTGACCATATTCAGGTAAAGTTCTTTCTGATTATCACTCTCAAATTGGATGACAAATTATTGAGTGAAGATATGTAGAATTTGAGTTTTTTTTTTTCTTTGTTTCATTTTCTCGATAGTTTAATTATAAAAAAAATGAAAACTGGTTGAATAAAATTTGGTTTTAAATGAAATGCTGTAGACCTCAAGCTGATGTCTCTTTCATTTTGGTTTCATTTTCATTCATACTTGTTATCTTAAGGACTGTTTTTGTGGTGCAGGTAATTGAATCTGTTTTCCAACAAGACCGGGGTCAGGGAGCCTCACTGGAGAACTTGTCTAAAAATGTTCTGGTTGGCAAAGGGCAGGTTACTGCCATGACAGCTCTCAAGGAGCTTCGGAAAATTAGCAATCTTTTATCTGAGATGTGAGGTGAATCCTGTATTGAGATGTATGTAGGTTTTGTAATTACAATTCTTTAGTGCCAATAAAATGAGTTTCTTATGCTTCACTTCCTGAATCCCACCAAAGTTTTGCAGATGTTCAGAGAGATGAATATGTAAATACATGTGTCCGGGATACATAAATAAATTATGATAATTTGATAACTCCTATTTATGCTTATGTTTGCTTAGTTGCAAACCTTGTTTTGCATTGTAGAACAGTGTTTGGAGGTTGCAAACCCAATGCCAAACTATATTCATATTGAGTTCAAGTTTAGATGGGTTAATTTTCTTGGGTTGGTTTGGCACGATTTTATTTTGCCATCGCGTTTTTAAACATGATACTTTGTGTTCCTTAGCTGTGCTCCAGTTGCATATTCCAAGTATTCTTGTTGTCTGTATTATGATCACCAAGACTAGTTTATAATTTTAAATTTTGTGTTATTCAATGATTTTATACATATTATATATGTATGTAAATTTTATTTTGCATATAACAAATATATAAATATTTTATTCCTGTGACTAAGAATTTGCGAGATGTAAACAGTAGTTTAATTTTAGCAGAACATGAACAGGGGAAGGGAATGTATTACACCTGGACAAGTAGTGGCTTTGGTGCTTTGCATAAAGGTGCAGCAGTTGGTGCTCCGCCTTTTTGTCCCATTGAAGCTTTTTTCTTTGTCATCGTGTAAGAAGAAGATCATTAAAAGTTTCGGTAAAAATAATAAATCAGATGAAGGATAGTTTAATATTTATAAGTAGAGGGAGATTAAAAAAATATTATAAGAAAAATCATTAAAAATAACTTATAACTAAATAGAATTTTTGAAGATATAATTTATGATAAAATACAATGATATTATTTAATCTATGCAGTTAATCTCCCCTAATGAAAAAAGGTTTTGGGGGTGGTTGTTGAATTTTTTTTTTTTTGGGTACAATTGAAGCTTCCCAAAGAAGTGCATCTTAAGAGAGAAAAATTGAAATGAACAATGATCGTGAATTAAGAATTATGGCACAATAACACTCACAACTTGATGAAGTGGGTTGTAAACTTTAACGTCCATTTTGGCGGATGTTTCTTCAAATTAAATGAAGTTGTCACTTTAGTTTATGAATCACTAGAATTGCGTTTACTAAAATGGGAATATGGCTTACACTAGAATAATGTTACTCACACTTTATCTTACATTTGAATAATTTTTACCATTTGATTACTGATTTACCTTGTAATCTACACATCTATACTCTTACACTATCTTACTTAATGTGAGATGATGTATAGCAAGCATTTTTCCTTACATTATTATACTTTTGGTACAATGGGCAATCCTGTGACTAGGAAATGAGTGTATTACTACCGGCGGTGGCTTTGGGGATCTGAATCTAATGCAGTTATATTTAAATTGTATGGGACCTAACCTTTAAAAGTAAATTCTTTTGCAATAAAATTTAGAAGATAAAATTAAGTCTTTAAGTTTCCACCCTTAGATGATAAACTGCAGCTGGTGCAGCTCGTTTTAGAACTCTAGGGAATCCCGATCCGTGGCTTTGGTGCTTTCCTTTTTTCCTATTAAGGCTTCTGGAAGGAGTTGATTTAAGAGAGACAACAGGTGCTATACCTCATGTTTAGCAGCAATGTCCTGAATTATAGAACTATCGAGTAATACCACTCAACTTAATAATTAGGGTAGTAAACTTTTAACACATAATCTGGATGCATAAGAATTATAATTGATGGACGTTTCTGCATGTTTACGCAGAACAACTAACAAGTGAATGAACCAAAGGAAATTGAGAGAAATTGAAAAGGCATTGGCCATTTTGAAAGATCATACAAAAAAAAAAAGAAACAAGTCATCAAACACTTGCAATAATAAACAGACACACACACACACACACACAAAATTAAAGCCCCGCTCCCCTGGAAGCCACAAAAACTGTTGTATCAACACTCCAAGTAATGATACAAAAATGGCACCCTATAGTTGCACCATGCTTTTCTTTTTTCGCTGGATTATAGTTGCACCTAACTATTTATAAAGTTATGACGCTTGGGAACTTCTGATGCCATACATTTTATTTCAGAATACCCTCTCCCCATGTCTCTGGCATGCTCCCATAAGCCATATTTCAATTCGATAAGCTGGTTAGCTACAAAATATAATTCAATCCATATGATTGTGGAACCCAGGGAGAAGGGAAGTGATAAATCCAAAGACAATCATCTGGATCTCCTTTACAATGCCCCACAACTGGTTGCCACCACGGCCTCTGCCAGGTTCAGCCACATTTTCATTCTCGACTGCCCGGTCTGCATCATTAGCGGGCTGGATCTCATTCTCGGCTTCAGGTTGACCCTCTGCCAAAAGTTAACAATAAGCAAAGGTAAACAAGCGTCAATAAGTGATCCAAACTTAAATTGAAACTTATCCAGACAGAACCAGTGCAAACATTTAGGAAAATGAACCTCATAGGCTTCCAAGAAAAAAATACTTCCCAAATTATACATCATAAATCGCATCAGCTCTATCAATAATGTTCCTCAAAACAAGTACGTGCAAAATTAAATGCATAAAATGTAAGCAAATCATACCTGCTGGAGCAGCATTGTCAACCCCCTGCCTGGCAGCAGGAACATTTTCAGCCCTGGGTGCAGGTCTTGGTGGATGAGGAGGAGCTGCTGCTCTCTGCATGCCTTGCGAAAGCCATCTTATAATTGGTGTCAAGGCTCCAGTTTGGTATCTGTAAGACATCTCACTTGGTAAATACTCCATTCACAACCTAACCACTACTAAATTCAGTAATGTTACATGGCATTGATATTGGCACACATGCGCAGCCACACAAAATCCAAATAAACACTTTACCTAAAAAAGGAAAAAAGAAAAAAAGTCCAAACAAACAGACCCTGGGTACACAAAAAATTGAGTAAACAAAATATATGAGAAGGACAGAAATATATATATATTAGAAGTATTTTCTGGGTTTGAGTCGTAATGATCACATGGCAGAAGTTACACCAGAAAACATCTTAAAAAAAAAACCAGAAGGGTAAATACTTACAAATATACAAGAGCAGCAAATAACACGAGGACAACAAGCCTCTGCCTTGATCCATCTTGATTGAACAAAAAGATCACAGCTGCCAGCTTTAACATAAGCAACAAATCAATCTGAAATGCTATTTGAAATCTCCTTACAACAACTTGTCTTTCAGGTGCACGCTGCGGCTGTTGAGGATGCTGTTGCTGTGCTGCTTGCCCCTGATTTTCGCTGGCAGCAGCAGCTTCAGAACTTGGCCTGCTGCTGATACTGCCCATTCAGTTAAAGAAACCATTGACATTAATCAACATATTTGTCCACAAAAATAAAGAAAGCTACAAAAGAATTTTCACCAATAAAATAATTACTATCATTGTTTAAAATGTCCTCTTTTTTTTTTCTTTTCTTGAGATCAGGTTTGCACAAGATTTAAATAAGTACTGAACAAAACTGGTGTAAAAGAAAAATATAATATCAATCACTCAACCTACTGAGAACTTTGAAAGCACACAGGACAATTGGAATTGATGCAGGAGCACATAAGAAAGTCAAAAGAATTAACCCAAGCACAGCAAGTGTCGTTCATGTTGCCAGGAAATCAGAATCAGGTCCAATTTTCCGTGAATGATTAGATGCCCAATCCAAGTGCAAATATGACCTATAAGTACTTTTTTGACAGCTCTGTCTAGTTTCAGATGACTCAAGTATAGCTTAATTTCAATTTTTTTACTGGTAGTTATGATATTTTCTTTACAGTCTGTCATGAAAGTCTTTAATCAACAGTCAACATTTAATAACAATAATTATAATTTATAGCAGAACACTAAGAACGAAATTAAGCTTTTAATTATGAGGTTTCATATGCTATGCTTGGAGGATATTCCAAGACTATCTATTTAATTTATCTCTCGGGAAAAGAAGGCAGATAATTGAGATTATTCAAACTTTGTTTATCAAAGTTTAAAAACCTTTTGTGCCTTCTTCCTTAGTTCTGTACCTCTTTGGTAAATTCCGTTGAATGGTGGACTTTCCTTTGCATTTCAGCATCTCAGAAAGAAGTTCAAGATTTTTAGCCCAAGCCCAACAAGTGTTCATTTTTTTTTTATAAAACAAGTTTTGCTCATGTTGTCAGGAACAAAGAATCAGAACCAATTTTTCTTTAATGTTTGGATACCCAATTCATGCCCAAAGATGACCTATGACTACAAGTACTTGTTTGAAGCTCTGCATGTCTAGTTTCAGATGAATCAAGTAGTATTTAATTTCAAATTTTCTATAATTCTAGTCTGCCAGGATAGCGTTGATGCAGCCCAAGAATTTATTTAAAACTATGGTTGGATGGGAAAGGAAATTATGAAGATAGGTTGGGTGGTTATATGGAATAAAGGATATATGTGGGAGGAGTCCACCTCCTTGGATGAGAATCTGATATTGTCAAAATCTAATCCGAAGTTGAGAGAAAACACCAGAAGATGTATTCTGGAAATACTTTACTTAATTCTCAAATTTTCATTCTCAACTCTGTTGAAAATTACATAGAGAATCACTATTTATAGACCCAATATGTATCTAGAACAAACTGGACCCTTAAGTGGCTTAATGAATGACTTTTAATTGACTCTTAGACTGTTTTTAATTACTTAGACCCCTAATTACGAGATTGGACTTTCCTAGACTTAATTAACTTTTCAAATACAGATAACCATTACTCTTGAGTAGTTCTAGACTTGAATACATAGAACCTTGACTCTTTAGTAAATAAAGTATCCACTATAATAATTATTTTTCAGCATCAATTCTCCCAGCCTGGACACAACTCGTCAGAGATGAGTTAAAGGCTTGATATGTTTTGAATAGTTCTGGAGTACTTTGTTCAAAGTCAGCTGCAATAACCCAAGTGCTTTCTGAGTCCATTTTTTTTTCCTTTTCTTCCAATTGACAGGAAATTCCATATATTCCCCTTGTCTCTCATTGAGAAAATCTTCAGCATCCCAAATTGCTTTTGACACCTTAGGAAGTGTATGAATGATTTGTTCTTCATCAATATCTTCAATGAATCCATAATGTTTGATTAGAGAATCTGCAATCTTATTTTCTCCTTCTAACCGCTTCACTAACAATGCATTCACAATCTTTGCTGCTGGTAGTCTTGCTTGTGATCCTTCACTTTTTATTGATGACAACTTAACTACTCGATCTCAGAACTTCACAGTAGTGTTGAAAATGTTGTTTCGATGCCAATTATCCTCAACAAAATCCTTAGGAGTTGCAGTAATGTGTTGCATCACCATTGTCACTTGTTCCACTCCTTCAAAATTTTCCACATCATTGTTTCAGAGGTGTTTGTTCTTCATCCTCTTGCTTTTCAGCTTCTTCATCTATACAAAAATTCAATTTCTGGCAACTTCATCTTCATCTTGCTTAAAAGGTGTTCGTTCTACATCCTCTTGCTTCTTGACTTCTTCATTTTCAGAAAAATTCAGATTTCTTGCAACTTCATCATCATCTTGCTTGGTTGAACTTTCTACTATTTTAAAATCAGAATTTCTTGGTATGACTTTTGGAGCATTTGGCTGGAGTCTTCAAGTTTCAAAACTTGCAATACAACTAGATAGATCATGAATGTCTTCCACAATTTGCAGTAGCAATTAATCTCTTTAACGATCAGAGACTCTTGCTCTAAATTTTCTTCCACTCTGTTTTGCCATTGGAGCACATCGGCACAATATGATCTGCCTCAACATTCTCTCCTACTCCATGTTGCCATTGGAGCACAAGATGATCTGCCTCGAAATTCTCTTCCACTCCATGTTCCCATTGGAGTGCAAAATAGCTTGCCTTGAAATTCTCTGCCACTCCTTGATGCCATAGGAGAGCAAGGTAGTCTCTGAAAAACCTGCTCTGATGCCAAACTGATGCAGCCTAGGAATTTATTTAATTGGATGGGAAAGGAAATTATGAAGTTAGGTTGGGTGGGTATATGAAATAAAGGGTATATGTGGGAGGAGTCTACCTCCTTGGATGAGAATCTGATATTGTCAGAATCTAATCCGAAGTTGAAAGAAAACACCAGAAGATGTATTCTGGAAATACTTTACTTAATTCTCAAATTTTCATTCTCAACTCTGTTTGAAAATTACGTAGAGAATCACTATTTATAGACCCAATATGTATCTAGAACTGACTGGACTCTTAAGTGGCTTAATGAATGACTTTTGACTGGCTCTTAGACTGTTTTTAATTACTTAGACCCCTAATTACGAGATTAGACTTTCCTAGACTTAAATTAACTTTCCAAATACAGATAAACATAACTCTTTGAGTAGTTCTAGACTTGAATACATAGAACCATGACTCTTTAGTAAATAAAATATCTACTATAATAATTATTTTTCTGCATCAAGCCTTCAGTCAACAGTCAGCATTTAATAGCTTAGAAAGTTTTAGCGGTAACAGTAAAACAGAATTAAGCTTTTAATTATGAGTTTTTCTATGCTTGGAGGGATGTTCCAAGACCCTCTATTTCCTTTGTATCTCTTGGGAAGAGAAGGAAGACAATTAAGATTATTCACACTTGTTTATCAAAGAAGTTGAAGAGCCTTTTGTGCATTATTCCTCAGTTCTGTATCCCTTTGGTGGATTCCATTGAGTAGTGGCCCTTCCTTTGCTTCTATGTATCTCTATGATGAATTTCAAAGGATGGTGAGGGCACTAGCTCTATATCTCTAAGGTTGTAGGTTTCTAGGAGTGATCTATTTCGCTACTGTCAGGCCCATTTCTGTTAGGTTTGGTTCAAGACCTTCTTGTTGTCACTTATAGAGTTTCTTTTATTGTTTTCATAGTTCAGAATCCCATCTTTTGTTCCCATTTGGAATCTCACAATTACAAGTTTTGTAGAGCCAGATATAGTCAAAACAAATCCAGTGTCGCTCAAAACTGCAAATTGCAATTTCATATCCCCTCATACGGTTCTACCCCGCATCAGGAATGTTCAGTACCAGCATGATTGGGCTAAGAAAATTGCATAACTAACAAAATTAGACTTGATATGATGAAAAAATTGTTTATTGTCATAAACAGCTAAACCATACTGTTTATTGGTGGGAAGGCAAGTTTATAATGCAACATGTACTTCTGTTGTGCACATCAACAACAACAACCAAGCCTTTTCCTATTAAGTACGGTCGGCTATACTTCTGTTGTGCACATACAAGTTAAAATGTGGTGCAATCCCAGCATTAATCTTAAATTTTATCTATCAACAGTTTTTTCGATAACTGATGAGATAACTTTGTATATCCAATTCACTTGTTCGGGTTATGTATTGTTATTTCTACCCACTTGATTGCAGTATACTTATGAACTGTTTTAGATTTTGATCAATCCCCACCCTTGAGTACAACACGTCATTGTCAGCCTTCTTAACTCTTAAGTGAAGAATGAGATAGAAGACATGGGTAGGGAGGACATGATTTGCAGGTGTGAATGTTTCTTAGGATTGGGAAGGAACAGCAGAAGGGCAATGGGAAATAGTGGTACTGAATTACTGATATACTTATAAACAAACAGTTTTCATTCCTGTGCTTTTCAACGCTTTCATGCTTGGAGCTCCCCTTACTCACCAATTTCTTTAATCCTTCTCTTAAACAAATTCAAACCTCCAAATACTTGACCAGCCGCTCTTGTGAAAACTCACTTATAGCCACCAAGCTCATGCTTATCTCAGTGGCCCATCTCTCCGGGTTGATTGTGATTCTAAAGACACGCCATCCTCTTCTACTCATATCACTCCTTTTATCTATGCTGATACACATGCTGTGCTCTGGAAGTTATGAGATGGAGGCATAGATGAAAGGGGTAGCTGGTGAATCCTCTTGGGACCAGGCTGCTGCCAAAGCTGCTCGGCAGGCAGGGGCAGTGTCTAATGTCGTTGGTATTGGTGGTATTACCAGAAGCAGCAGATGTTATATGGAAAAAGGACAACATCAGGAAGGATAGAGAGAAAAGAACTTTGGAAGATGCTGATTCAGAGAAAAGGGGAAAAGAGGAAGAAGAATAGTTTCTGAAGATCATGAAGCAGAGTGAGATTTGATGTAGTGGAATAGCTGAAGAAAACACCAGCTAGGATCTCACTCTTGTTACTAATTCTCACTTCGGAACCACATCAAATTTAACAACAACGGCATGGCAAACTCATTCCTCATATTGCTAATTGTTGCAACTTCCTCAATGCTTTAATCAATGTCATTTTAACAATTTTTTTTAATATTTTGGCAATTCAACCAAATTATTGTTTATGCAGCAATCATTGCTGAACAAGATGAGATTGCAAGCACTAGAAATAATGTAGTTCACCTAAAGGGTCTACAGGAAACAAAATATGAAAAGGCATAAAAGTACTCATTTATTTCCAATATATCATGTTACAAAATATGCTTAAATATCAGAATAAGCAGCAAATTCCTTTAAGTTGTGTGATAACTAAGCTTCATATACATCAAAATATCATCATGATAAAAATAACCAGCCACTTACGTGGGTGTGCGGTAAGTCAGCGGAATCAGAGTGTTGTATGGAAGTCCAGTAACATGTCCATTAAAAGGTTGAACAGGAACAGCATATATTCCTGCTCCACGGTTCATGTGTTCGTCATTTTGCGGCGGAATCAGTGCAGGGTACATAGCAGGAATCATTTGATAATATCCACCCGGAAATGGTGGGAAATTAGAAAATGCCGGCATCTGACACAACAAAACACACAGACAAAAAAAATCATGATCTAATTCAAATACATACATTTAAAACAACAACAACAAAGAAAATTTCAGGCACATTTCCATTCACATGTTCACAGAGCAAGCTCAAAATATGGAAATTAAAAGCACAAATTTGAGCTAAATTAGGTTGTCAACGTAAAAGATTGAAGGAATCCCATCTTGACATTTTCGATTTCGCTTAAATTTGTTTTCTGTGAGCTCAAGTCTAAATTTTTTTCTAAAAAAAAAAACACACCAGATTTGATGCCCCAAATGTACCAAGATACCGATTTGATTGTACGAAGAATGCTCCGAGTATATCAGCTAAGAAATAAAAAAACTACGGACTTGAAAAGGGTAAAACAATAATAATAAAAACCCTAATTTCAGTTCCAATTATATCAATATGGGTTTTGTACATTTGAGATTAGAGCAATCAAAGGCTTAGACGAGGCAATAGGCACTAAATCTAAGAAAACTGAACTGGAATTGAAGTGGATTGTGAAACCTGGAATTGTTTGACAGAATCTTCGGGCGATTTCTGAGAAGAAGAAGAAGAAGGTTGTGAGCTCGACGGCACCGTTTCGGGAGGGTTTTCCGCCATTGGAGTTGGAGAGGTCCCGCGAAGGGATTAGTTGTGTTTTTCAGGTGTTAATTGTGAAATGAAATTTTGAGATTTTGTGATTAATCAACGGGAATTGAACTCAGCGGATGAGGAAGACGAAATTGTTCGTACCAATTTTCTAGTTTTCAAGATGAAGTATTATTAGCCAGTCAAAAAAAAAAAGATGAATTATTATTACCGTAAAAAAAAAGATGAATTATTAATATTATTGCGTTGATTCGTGGCATGAACCAATCAACATATCACACGTAAGAATTTTTCTTTTTGGGTAAGCCACGTAAGATTAATTATGATACAGTAAGTGTTTTTTTTTTTTTTGGTTTGGGCCTTGAGTTTGATAGCTTCTAAGTAACTGTTAGTGTTTTACCTTCCTAATACTCCATTAAAGTCAGCGGTGTCAAACGGACTAGCATGACCTGTTTAGGCTCGTTCTCAGCGGCCTACAAGTTAAATGGGCCGAACCAAAATTACCTAAATTTAAGTGAACTGTAAAAAAAACAGTTAGAGTGTCAGACTCACCTTGAATATAAACTTCTCGGCCTAAAAAAATAAACTCGTTTAATGATATATTTTTAAAGTTAAATTATAATTTTGATCATTATAATTTTTATTTATTTTTAATTTAATTTATATTTTGTTTATAGATGTATTCATGTTTATGCATGTCCATACATATATATGTTCTAATCTCATCAAATAAACAAATCAATACACAGAATCAAGTCTCATCGAATATATATAACTTAATACACAGAATCATGATTTTCTTAAAGTATTATGAAAAACTTCATGTTATTCATTCCCTATCAATTTTCGACAAGCAGAGTGTTACAGTATAGCAAAACACAAAACCCCTACCTCAACTCCCTATAGATGGTGTTCAATTCTTCTTTCTGATTCTTCCTTTGATTCTTCTTCCTCTTCTTTCCTTTCACATTTTGCTTTCTCTTTTTCCTGTTGCTCTTTCTTTCTATTTTTTCCTTCTTTTCTCTATTTCACTTTCTCTGTTTATCTCTTTTCTCTCTTTCTTATCTCTTCTTCTGCTGCTAAAACCGTGTGAAATGAGAGAAAATGATATATATTTAGGCCTTAAGGTTAAAGACACTGGAAATAAAGCTTAAAGGAATAAGTTAGTTTGACTTTCAAGGTGACTTTGAATATTTGTACTTCTTAATAACATTATAGTCCTTTGTGTTATACAATAATGACAAATTAACACATATTAATATTATTATAAATCTATATTCATAAACTAATACTAATACGTTAGGGAGGATGTTTCAATATGCCCAACTAAATGAGACATTTAAAAATAAAAAAAATAGAAAAATTATTTTGAACAAGTAAGATTAATTTGACTAAGTTATTAGATAACATTAGATTAAATAAGTAACTATTTTTTGTAGGGGTGATCACGGGTCGAGTTGGGTCGGATTTGGGAGTAAAAAAAATTCAAACTAACTAGGTGAGGTCGGGTCGGGTTGTGAAAAAAAAAATTTAAATAACCCGAACCAAACCAACCCGATTAGAATCGGGTTAGTTCGGGTTGGGTAATCAGGTCGGTCGGGTTGGTCAGGTTCGCAGGTTGGGTAATCGGGTTCACGGGTTGGGTAATCGGGTTGGTCGGGTTGTGCACCTTAAGTGGTTAGGTTAGGCAAAACGACGTCGTTTTAATCGGGTAATCGAGTCATTGGGTTGGGTCATCGGGTCGGCTCCCTTGGACACGTCACCCGAACTAATTAATGGATGGGTTGGTCGGGTTTTACCCGAACGGACCCGATTACCCGAACCAATTAAGTTGGATCGAGTCGGGTTGTCCGGGTCGTCGGGTCGGGTCGGGTAAATGTGCACCCCTAATTTTTTGAACATCATAAAAGGTTAATACATTTCCTACCTGTAATTAACTTATGAACTTAAGCTCTAAAATGTAGGTCATATCTTTTAAGATATCCAATTACACTATTCATTTTTAATAGATAACAAAGATTGGTGACAACTTCTAATTTTAAAATAATTTAGAGTTGTCTTCTTTCGATATGCCTTTCCTTCGAGACTGTTGCAATAACGAATATCAACCATTGATATAAGGGTACATTTGGATAGTAGAGTTGGAACTGAAATATATGATTTTAATTTTAATATTAATTCTTTCAGAATTAAAATTAGTTCAAAATTTTAAATTTTATGTTTAGAATTGTCAAAGAATTAGAATAAAAAATTGTAATTTTAAATTTAATTATAATTTTATTGTTTAAAGGTGTGATATAAAATATTAAAAAAATTTATAAAATTAAAATTAATAAAAATATTCATACAATAATATTCTTATAATATAATAGTCATATTTTTTAGAAAGAAATTTTTCATGAATTTTTTTAGAAAAAAGTGTTATTATAATAATTTTGATATAAATATAAATTTTTTATATAAATATAAAATATCAATAAATATGATTGTTCATAAATAAATATATAAAAAAAAAAGAATTTCATTTTTTTTGAATAAAAGAGAATTTAATTTTTAAATTATAAAATTAATAATTAAGTTAAGAAAATAAAAAGAATTAACTTAATTATTTCTCAATTTTATAAAATTAATTTTTAAAATTATAATTTCAATTCTATATAACATTCTAAACATAAAAATTAAAGAGAAGTAATTCTAATTTTAAACTTCAATTCCATGGTAAATTTCCTAAGACAAATAGACATTAAAAGTAATGTGAATCCTTTGCTGACATTAATAGGCGCACCAGTACCCTTTTAACTATCTGGTGCAACATTTTTAACATTATTCTTTCTCGATAATTAGGAGGAACTTTAGCAAAGCTATTTTTCTTGGGAATGAATTTTTTCTTATGTGATTTTTTGCATAACAAAATGATGTGAAAGAAAAAAAAATTATTAATAAGATTTAGTCAAAATGTATAAATTTTTTGTATAAAATTTAATTTCTATCTTTCTCTTCTACGTTTTCCTTTACCAGGTAAAAAAACTCACCTGGCGGCTGGCAGGATCCATTTTCGCTTATGGGATGAGATGAGCGCCAGCGCACATGTTTGAGTTGAGGTTGCCCATCTGCACGAAACCACGTGCAGTCCCCTGTATTGTATTGTATCCCTCCGTCAACGTGCACACCCCACCGCTTTCTCGTTCCTTATATAAGCTCACAAGTAATAACCTTCTCATTTCCCTCTCTCTTTCTCTCTCTCATCGCTTCTGATTCATCATGGCTCGCTTAATCTCCAAGACCATTTTCCGTCACGCCACCGCTTCTTCACAGTCCCTAAACAACCCTAAACCCTTTGCTTCCTCCATCACCATCCCTCTCCGCCACCGATCCTCTCAACCCACCAAACCCCAACAACTCGTCGAGCTCGAATTGTCCTCCTCCTCCTCTTCCTCACATCTGTCCAACGGCGAGTACGAGGTGGCTTTGAAATTATTCGACGATCTCATCCAACGCATCCTGGTCAAGAAGGCCACACCCGATTGGCTTCCCTTCGTGCCTGGATCCTCCTTCTGGGTCCCACCACGACCCTCACCTTCAAACGTCGTCGATTTGGTCCACAAACTCACCACCAACGACCTCTCCGATGAGGAGTCCCTCTCCCTCGCCACCCTCCAAAGCTGGCCCTCCTCCAAATTCTTCCTCCAAGGTAACACTCACACCCCTTTTACATTCATTGGGGTTCAATATTTTTATTTATTTTCTTCTATTGCTGTTCTGTTTCTCTATTTTGGTTTTGGATGGAACCAAAATTCATGCTTGTTTAAAATTTTCACTTCATTATGCAAGGATGAACAAAAAAATTGGTGCTTTTTTTATTTTTGGTTATTTTAAGGTTTTTTTGTTTTGGAGAAATTAAGGAAAAAGAAGGAAGAAATAGGGTTCTACATCGCGTCCGTTGGGTTTGTAGAAATGATTTGGGTCTTTTTTTCATTGTTTTTCCTCTTATAAACTTGGAATGGAATCCTTGTTGAGATTCCAGAAAACTGAATGCCACCCTTCTCTTCCTAGAAGTACATGAAGAAGTTGTAATTTGTAACAAGATATGCTTTTTTTTAAAAAGAAAAAAGAAAAAGAACAGAGGTATGTTTTTATTGATTTGAGGTGGTGTTTGATTCTTCCTTCTGGCATTTAGAGCCTGAAGTTTTGGGTCCATGCTGAAGCAATGAGACTTGATCAAGAGAAGGATGCTGGGTTGTTTTAGGAAGATAAGCTCTTGGGTCTTTTATTTAGTATGCACAAACGATTTTGCAATAAGAAAAACTCTGCTGAAGTAGTGCATAACTTTTTTTTTTCCTCTAAAGAATAATGCTAATTACACATCACTTTTCGAGGGGCAAAATTTGAGCACAACTCATCCCGCTTAAACTTCTGCACGCCTTTCATCAGATTATGCTACATTTTCCTGGTGTGAGTGACAGCAAAAAGTTATCAGTGTTTATGTATGCCTAGACTTCTGATGAATGGAAAATAGTTATTGCTATTAGTTTAGATTTTATTTTTGATTGGCTGGTAGGGTACAGTTGTGTCATATGCATGTTAGAAACTTGAAACTTGGAATCTGAGAAGCAACATTATGGGTGTTCTACACTCTGGGCCCTTTCTGAATTATGTACTCATGATGGGGCTGGATCGGCCCATGCACTCTAATGGCAATTGCTGACCAGTTAATGAACCTCCTGTCTTCTGCACAGGATTACTTGCTATTTGCAAGTACATTGTGTAAAAATTGTTGATCTGAACATGAGGTCCACTATAGTCTATAGACAATAATTATTCTACGTCTGAAGACTGCAAATGAAACAATGAAAACATTTCTCACTTTGGAGTGTGTGAAAAACTGAAAATATTTTGAGCTCAAACAACTCTATGGTGTTTGTCTTTGTGACTTCAGAGAATGAATCTGCTCATGGTGGGGATACTGGTCTGGAGCTAAATATACCAGAAGGGATGGAGGGTACAGTGAAAGTGAAGGTTCTAACAGTTTCAGAAAATGTAGCTCATTCGGAAGATGAGGAAGGATGACCCATAATTTAGCTGAGCCAGTTGCTGTGGTGAACAACCTTCTTCTTTAGCTATGAAGTTTCTTGTGTGTTTGTGCTTTTATTTGTTGTTATTATTACTATAATTGGATTATGGGAAATCTTTGTTGTTTCTTGATGGGCAACATAAGAAATGGTAATGCATGTCATGTCAGGTTGTATATACTTTTAATATACAACCTGTCAATCTTTCTAATATTTATGCATGATTTTGAAAGGAAAAGTATTAAATTAAAAGCAAAGAGATGGAATCATGGAATTAAAAACATGAAACACTATTGGAATCCGTGTGGATCCTTATGGATCCATGTGGAGTTGAATCTGCTGTCAGTCACATGTGATATTCCTTGGGATTCACATGTGATATTCCTTGGGATTCTCTCTATTTTTTATATTTATGTTATTTGTCTCCTAGTATAGGTTAGGTTGATTAGGATCTTTATTTTTTCAATCTTAAAATATTCTCTTTCCTGATATCATGGGATTTGATTGTCTAATCCCATGTGTGACCTAGTGTCTATATATATTGTACATATCTTATTCATGGAAAATATACAAAAAACTCTATTCTTTGATATGGTATCAGAGCAGTTCCGGTCAGGGACTGCTCCTGGTTTCCGCTGAGCACCTAAACTGGTTGGCCTTCATTGCCAATAGTTCTTGGCCTTCATTGCCAACGATTCTTGGCCTTCATTGCCGTCACACCTCTTAATCCTGATCGGCCTTCATTGCCTGCCAATCAGTTCCAGCTTTTTTTTTTCTTTCCTTCTGCATAGCCGTTGCCAGAGAAGCCTCAAACCCCTTTTTTTCTTCTTGTCCCTTGTCTTTACCTTGCTTCGCTCACAAACCCATCCAGGTTGCTGCCGTTGCTGATCGAATATGTCACATGAAGAGGTAAAAGAAATAGGAGATGTCCAGACTCAACATCCTGGATAATTGCAGAACATCCATTCTGCATATAGGTTGAATGGGAAGAATTACCTAAAGTGGTCTCAACTTGTTCGCACGGTGTTGAAGGGAAAAGGCAAGTTGAGCCACCTAACAGGTACTGGACCTAACAAGGGTAGTTCTAAGTTTGCAGCATGGGATGAAGAGGACTCCATGATCATGGCTTGGCTATGGAATTCGATGGCTCCAGAAATTAGTGATACCTGCATGTTTCTCAACACTGTCAAGGAGATTTGGGATGCAGTGGAACAAACATATTCCAAAGTCAAAGATGCTACTCAAGTATATGATGTAAAGGTGAAAATAGTGGCAGCAAAACAAGGGAACAAAATTGTTACAGAATATGCTAATCAACTGAAGTCTCTATGGATGGAGCTAGATCACTATAGAGTGATCAAAACTCAATGTTCTGCTGATGCCGCAGTCCTCGAGGAATTTATTGAACAAGACAGGGTCTATGATTTTCTAGTTGGCCTAAATCCAGAGTTTGATCAGGTCAGAATTTAGATTCTGGGAAAACAAGAACTTCTATGTCTCAATGAAGTGGTGGCTATGGTACGAAGTGAAGAGAACAGAAGGAACTTGATGTTGGATACTCTAACTATAGAGAGTTCAGCCATGGTGGCTGAACATCTTAAACATGGTCTAGTGGAGAAAGGGAAGGATGGTTTGTGGTGTGCCTATTGTAACAAGGCAGGACATACCTGAGAGAAGTGCTGGAAACTGCATGGCAAGCCTCCTAGTCGTGAATGGAGTAAAAAGGGGGAATCTTCATGGAAGAATGGATATGTTCATGTGGTTGTTGCTGAAAACAATGAAGCAAACAAATCAGAATCCAAATTTGAATCCACAAGTCTTAACCAAGAAGAAATAAACAGGATGAGAGCTTTCCTCGCTAGCCTTGACAAACCAATAGGTACTTGTACTTTGGCATATTCAGGTAAGTTTTCATTTTCATTTGGATTAAATGTCTCAGAAACACCTTCTAACCTAGGCTGGATACTAGATTTAGGTGACACAGACCACATGATACCCTTATTCACACACTTCTCCACATACTCACCTTGTCCTAGCACTAAGAAAATTGTCACAGCCGATGATACTCTTGTAACTGTAGCTGGCCTAGGTGATATCCAAATAAACTCATCTTTAACCCTGAAAAATGTTCTCCATGTCCCAATGTTATCCACCAACCTTGTCTCTATACAAAAGTTTACAAAAGACTTATCCTGTAAGATAATTTTTTATAGCAGTAATTGTATATTTCAGGACAAGGATTCGAGGAGAATGATTGGACGTGCTAGAGAATGGAATGGTCTTTACGACCTTGAGGAACCAAATCTGCATAGCAAGAATAGTCTTCCTCATTCCTTCATATCTGAGTCTATTCTGTCCAACAAGGAGAAGGTTTTTCTTTATCACTGTAGGTTAGGACATCCTTCTTTTAAGACTGTCAAAATTTTGTTTCCTTCTCTTTTTACCAAATTAGATGTTGAGAGTTTTCATTGTGAGGTGTGTGAGCTTGCTAAACATAAACGTGTACCCTTTCCTATAAGCAATAACAGAAGTTCTTCTCCTTTTTATCTTATTTATTCGGATGTATGAGGTCCCTCTAATGTTCCAAGTGTGTCTGGTGCTCGATGGTTTGTAATCTTTATTAATGATTGTACTAGGGTTACTTGAATTTTCTTACTTAAACATAAGTCTGAAGTAAGCACTGTTTTCCCAAATTTCTTCTCTGGTAAACAACCAGTTTGGTGTGAATATCAAAAGACTTAGATCTGATAATGCCAAGAATTACTTTACTCAAATTCTTACTCCCTCCTGTCAAAAAGAGAAAATTATCCATAAGTCTTCTTGTGTCAAAACACCACAACAGAATGGAATTGCTGAGAGGAAAAATGGGCACCTTCTAAACCACACCCGAGCTCTGTTATATTGGCGAAGTGTTCCAAAAACCTTGTGAGGGGAAGCTGTTCTTACAGCAACATACCTTGTCAATAGATTACCATCTAGTGTCTTAGGTTTTAAAAGCCCTATGGATGTCCTTTCTTCCTTTTACCTGAATCTCTCCACTACCAACAATCTTAAACCTCGGATCTTTGGTTGTGTATCATTTGTTCATATTCATAGTCAAGATAGAGGGAAACTTGATCCTGGGCTCTACGATGTGTTTTTGTTGGGTATTCCTCCACTAAAAAAGGCTATAAATGTTATCATCTTCCATCCAAAAAATTCTGTGTCTGGAGATGTTACCTTCAATGAGCAAGAAGCCTATTTTCCTAAACCTTATCTTCAGGAGGAGAATCTTAGGGAAGATAAGGAAAACAATCTTACGTTAGATAGGGAAAACTGTCTTACATTACCTGGTCTCCCTAACCTTTTTGTTGAGCTTGATCTGGACCAGTCTGAATTTGACCTCAATACTCTGGACCAACTTGAATCTGACCACAAGTTCAATGAAGCCACTCATCTTGATGTAAGGTTTGGTGTACTCGAGGAAGTCCAAGGCCATTCCAGACTCTAAACAGGTCCGAGAATCTGACTTAACTCCTTCTCATGAGGTAACAATTTCTGAATTACATACTTTACAAGATGCAACTATTTTGCCCACCTCACAGGATGAAACCGAGACTCAACCTACTAAAGATGATCTTGATCTTCCAATTGCCCTTAGAAAAGGAACCAGAAAAATAACCAAACAACCTTTATACCCTCTCTCAAATTATCTCTCGTTTAAAAACTTCTCACCAACCCACAGAACCTTCCTTGTAAACCTAAACACCACCTCCATACCCACTACTCTTTCTGAGGCTTTGACCAATGAAAAATGGAAGCAAGCCATGTATGTAGAGATGGAAGCACTAGAGAAAAATAAAACTTGAGAGCTTGTTTCTTTACCAGTAGGAAAACGACCAGTTGGGTGTAAGTGGGTGTACACGGTAAAATACAAAGCTGATGGATCAATTGAGAGGTACAAAGCAAGATTGGTTGCAAAAGGATTCACACAAACTTATGAGATTGATTATTCAGAGACTTTTGCTCCGGTTGCCAAAATGAATACTATCAGAGTGATCCTATCCCTTGTTGCCAACTATGGCTGGGAACTACAACAATTTGATGTGAAGAATGCTTTCTTGCATGGGGAACTTGAGGAGGAAATTTATATGGAAATGCCACCAGGATATAAGAAGAAGATGACTGTCAACACAGTATGCAAGTTAAAAAAGGCCTTGTATGGGCTGAAACAATCACCTCAGGCTTGGTTTGGAAGGTTTACTAGAGTCATGATAGCCTTGGGATACAAGCAAAGTCAAGGGGATCATACACTGTTCATCAAACACTCTGAGTCAGGGGGAGTTACAGTGTTGTTAGTGTATGTGGATGACATTATATTGACTGGAGATAATAGGAAAGAACAAGAGACCTTGAGTCAGTGTTTGGCCAAGGAATTTGAGATCAAAACCTTGGGAAAACTAAAATATTTTTTGGGGATTGAAGTGGCACACTCCAGGAAAGGGATCTTTATATCCCAACAGAAATACATCATTGATTTGCTCAAGGAAACAGGCAAAATAGCTTGTAAACCTGTGAGCACACCTGTGGAACCGAACCTAAAATTGGGAAATGCAGAAGAAGACACTGCAGTTGATAAGGAGATGTATTAACGTTTGGTAGGCATGCTCATTTACTTATCCCACACCAGACCGGATATTGCCTATGGAGTGAGCTTGATCAGTCAATTCATGCACAGCCCAAGAGAGGTCCATTTACAGGTAGCCCATAGAATTCTGTAGTATCTCAAGGGAACTCCAGGGAGAGAAATTTTGTTTAAAAGAAATGGAAATATGACACTTGAAGCATACCCTAATGTTGACTGCGCGGGGTCAATTGTTGACAGGAGATCAACTATTGGGTATTGCACTCTTCTTGGAGGAAATCTTGTGACTTGGAAAAGCAAAAAACAAAATGTAGTAACACGTTCTAGTGCTGAAGTAGAATTCCGTGCTATGGCACAAGGTGTATGTGAACTACTTTGGCTTAAAATCATTCTAGAAGATTTGAAGATTAAGTGGGAAGAACCTATGAGGCTCTATTGTGATAATAAATCAGCAATCAGCATAGCCCACAATCCGGTTAAACATGATCGAACTAAACACATTGAGATGGATAGGCATTTCATCAAGGAGAAGCTTGACAGTGGCTTGATATGCACCCCATATGTGCCCACTCAAGGACAACTTGCAGACGTCCTCACCAAGGGATTAAGTAGCTCCTCATTTGAAAGAATCATATCCAAACTGAGAATGGAAAATACTTATTCACCAGCTTGAGGGGGGGAGTGTTGGAATCTGTGTGGATCCATATGGATCCATGCGGAGTTGAATCTGCTGTCAATCACATGTGATATTCCTTGGGATTCTATCTGTTTTTTATATTTCTGTTATTTGTCTCCTAGTATAGGTTAGGTTGATTAGGATCTTTATTTTTTCAATCTTAAAATATTCTCTTTCTTGATATCATGGGATCTGATTGTCTAATCCCATGTGTGACGTAGTGTCTATATATATTGTACATATCTTATTCATGGAAAATATACAAAAAACTCTATTCTTTGATAAACATATATCAAGATGATAGTTTTAAAAAGTATTGTTGGTTTCTAAAAGAGAAAAGTGTTCTGAAAGGACCTAAGCTTTAATCTGATAACCAAGGACCTCAACTTTTCAATATTTTTTATTAATAAAAATATATATATTTTAATAAAGTTAAGGTCCTTAGTTGGTAAAAATAGAAGTTCAGTCTTTTACCTAAAAAAAAGTTCAGTCCCTCTATGTTTGGATAACTTATGGTGGGTGGAATGAAATGAGATGTGATGGAATTGAATGACATTAAGTTTCCTACCTTTGCTTGGATATTTAATGATGGAATAGAGGAAAGTTTTCATTTCATTGTTTGGAAGTTCTAGTGGAATAGAATGATGGAATGACAATAATTATAAGTATTTTGTTCTAATGTCATTCCATTCCATTTTGATTTTAAAAAACCAAACAATGGTACCCAAGCTCATTCCATTGCTTTCCACTTAATTCCATCCCTTACCACCAATCCAAACATACGTTTATCATAAAAAGTTTAGGTCCTCAGATAATACTTCACTTATTTTAAAATGTGTAGTAGCTACTTTGTGCTCAGCATTTTGTACCTCTACTTTCAGCAATTATTTCTCCCTTTTTTCTTTTCAATTTAATTTTACTAGTCAAAATAGTTATGATGATGTTTGGCTGGGTTATGCATACGCATCGTGGGAATGGTAATTTGATGTACCGACGGGATTGCTACATCCTATTTTGAAAAAGAAAATCCTATACACAATTATCAACAGTTAACTTCTGAATTTGTCTATAATACTAGTGTAAAATGTGGATGTGGCTATCAGTGTTTATTTTTGTTTATTTGTTATTTGAATTTTTTATGAGTGCATATGTCTTCGGAAACAGAAGAGAGGTAAGGCAGTACTACAAGAAACTGAATGAAGTGTTAACAACTGCATTTTGTGTGCAGATGTTCTCTTCATTTGTCTTGTGTCAAACGTAACAATGTTTACAAGATGGTATTACCCCCCCCCCCCCTTTTTTTTGGGTGGGTGGCAGTATAGCTTATTTGACATTTTTTTATCCCTACATTTTTGTTTGGGGAACCAGTGACATCACAGAAGGAAAGTTTTGTTGGCAATCATATGATTTTGTAGTTCAGAATCTTGAATGATATATTCAGAGCATTGTCTTTGGATTGTACATATTTGCACGCCCATGTAATAATACCGAGCTGAGTTCTAATTATGTAGGATTTTCATGGTGCAATCTAAGCTCGTTGAGAAGGCCAAAAAAAGGGAGGGAAATAAGCTAAGCTCTTTGGATATTGAAAAGGTCAATGCACGCGAATGGAAATTCCTACAGATGCAGTATTGGTGGTTGTTTTGGGATTAACCCTTCTCACTCTACTTGGTCTCAACGTTTATTTGTATAACCAGTATATGTTGAATATTTGCAATGTTGTCATGTTGAATCCTTGTAGGGTGAATGTATGTATTTACCAACTAATAAAGCAAAAGCTTTCTTTGGGCATTCCTTGAACAAGCAAGCACGTGCTTAATTCAATGCAGATATATATATTGATGTATATAACTGTAATAGACTTTATAAGGGGGAACAAGTTAAGCTTCATTGAAGTTGCACATTATTTTCTTTTCTATTTCTGTTTTTTCTACCGTTAAATTTGAAGTATGTGTTTCCATTGAAAGGTTGCAGAGCAAGCCTAGAAGCTAGGTTATGTCTGCTATAAGCTTTATTATGGAAGGACCTAGATGATGAGTTATATTCAAAGTAAATTGTGTCTCTCTCTAACAGGATCCTTTCCTCTTATTCTACAACAAGAGAGAATCTAAATCCTTTGACATCTTATGTCGATTTATGCCATCATAGTTTATAATTTCCTCTTCCGATTATTTATTTATTTATTTTAATTTCTTCCCCAAGGCTCTTGCTCCAGTCGAATCTAACCTGCAAACACTTTAGCCTCTTATGCTGCCATCAGATTCACATAACAATTCATTTCCATTGCCGGCATCAAAGCTCAACAAAATTCAACCCTTTTATCCAGTAGTTGCACCACCTTCATTGCTAGCATCTATTGCACCCCATGAGCTCATTTTCATCCCCAACATCGGTGCCACAACCCAAGAATTCACTCCCACCACCAAAATCTTTGCCATGGCTGGTTTTCTCTAGTGCTGGCATTTGCGGCATCCCATAAACTTAGCTTTGCACCCCCGCATCTTTGCCACAACCCAAAAACCATGTGAAAAACTAATGTAGGCCACACTGTTTCTCAACTAAGGCAACGTTTGTGCATCATATATTATCAGGTCTTATCTAATGTTTGGTGCAATCATATAATATAGTGAAATTAAATTTAGTCATTTTATCTTGTTATAAGTTGATAACTTTATCTAATCCTTTGTTATAGAATAAAATCTAATAAATTTTCTATTCTTCTCTTATTCTCAATTTCATCTTTATCACTCTAAAACCTTTCCTTTTGCCACTGGTGCTTTGAATAGACCCCTACCAAGCCATCAACGAACCATCTTTAGACCACTGTCGAGTCGTCGTCGGACCACTATGTGCTGAACTAACATCAAACCATCGCGTGTCGAGCCAACGTCAAACCATTACTAGACCCCCATTGGACCACCACTGAACTGGTTGTTGGGTTTATGGTTTTGATCTAGTTGCTCGGTTTGTGCTTCTGATCTTATTGCTCAGCGATCTAGTTGCTAGGTTTAGGGGATCTGGTTGTTGGTTTTGATTTGGTTGTTGGGTTGCTCATCAAGGTTTCAATCTAGTTATTGGGGTTGAGGAATTGAAAATAATCCCATTTCTAAGTTTGAGAATTTGCTCATTTGGATTTTGGAGATCTGGATGTTGGTTGTTGGGGTTAAGGAATTGAACAGGCTAATCTCATTTCTTCTAGGTGAGATTACCGTCATGAAAAGTGCGAGATGAGATAGGGTTATTTCCTTTAAGAGAAAAGGTAGTATAGTCATTATAATTGATTATTATACTATCAGGTTGCTTATTTTATTGTGTATCAAATAATTGATAGTATAAAAAATTATTAAGTTTTTTATATTATTTGCTTTTGTCCTACTATTATATACTATCAGATGCACCAAATGTAGTCTAAAGCTAAACGTATTTTGGTCAAAGGAGGAATATAAAACAGGAGATTCTTGCACTCATCCATGCCTGGGGTTCGTTCAGCAGGGCTATTTGCATTTACGAAGATTATCAGTACTGAATGATATTTGTCATTTGGTTTGGGCTTCGGAATTATATTGTAATGCCATATTGGTATGGCCTTAACTCTTGGTGGGTACGCTCGCATTATTGTCAAATTCCTGGAGTCCTCTTTCTCTCTATCTATCATGCAATACGTCGTCCAGTGAGATGAAGATCTTTATGAATCAATAGACTAGAAATGAAATGACATATTGCACTTGTGGTTGTATTTTCAAGTTACAAATCATGGAGACAAAATCGTTATATATAATTTGTCTATTTTCTTTATTTTTTTAAAAATGAGGAATGATATGTTCCTGGTGGCTGGTACAGCACATTGTGTTACAAAAATCTTAACACATCTAGAGCATAGATGTGAATAACAATGTTGTGATGATCTTTATGAAGTAATAATAGATTCAACAACAACTAAGCCTTTATGAAGTAATAATAGATTAAAAATAAAAATTACATATTGCACTTTTGGTTGTTCATTAGAGGCGAATAGCAACATCATGATGAATGCATGATCTTTATGAAGTAATTGATAAAAAAATGAAATGACATGTTTTCAATTTGGTTATATTTTGAAGTTTTAAGTAACAAAGACAAAACCGCAAGATATAATTTGTATTCTTTATATTTTAGTAACTCGGTAGGGAATAAGTTGGATCATCATCATCTTGATAGGGCACATAGTATCATAAAAATCACACACATTTAGAGCATAACAACCATGAGGGGACAAAGGCTTTATTTGGTATGAAGGAGGGGAAAGAAAAATAAGGGATATAATAGAAAAGAAAAAAAAGGAAAGGAAGAGAGAAATGTAGGAGTTATCACTTCCCTTATTTGATAACACCTAATGGAAAGAAAATAATGTTTTCCTTCATTTGATTTAATCAAGAAAAAGAATGGAAATGCATGTTAATAATATTGGGATGGATAAAAACATGTGTGGCCCACTCACTTTTTTTCTTTCTTTTCCAATCCTCCCAAAAAATGAGGTATGAAAAATTGTTGGACCCACCCATTTTTCATTCATCTAAATCTTTTTTCTTCCACCCTCAATATCATACCAAACAAGCGATGATATTTAATCAACCCTTATTTTCTTTTCCCTTCCCTTCCCATTTAGCTTACCAAACAGACCCTAAAGTGGTGGATTTTCTGAGTTATGAAGTCATTGTTACGATGGAGATGAAAAAGAGAAAAAGGTATACAAGTGTCTATTATACTCAGATGGAAGAAGGAAAAAAACTTCTAAATTTATCTTTAAGTGAGTAAATAAAGATATATCTACTCTTGATTTAATTTAAAATTAATCATAATATTAACTTACTAAAATTTAATAATAAATATATTATTATTTTCTCACTTTAAAAAACCTTTATGTAAGAAAGAAAATCCTAATAAAACTGATAGTATAATGAAAGGCATCAAAAATCGCACCTAGGACCATTCTGTGAGGCGTACGCCTTTGGTGCCTTAAGCTTGCTTTTTTGGTTTAGGCAAGGTTAGGGATGGCACTGGAGCGGGGCGGGGACGGATAGTAGCTCTCCTTCCTCTGCCCCCGCGAATAATATCCGCTCCGGTCCCCGCCTCCATATCCGTGCGGGTACTTGTTTATCTTTTTTCGCGAGTAAACGGGTATTCGCAAATATCCGGGTATCTAATAAATTGTAAAAAAATTAAAAAAAATTAAAAAATTAAAATAAAAAATGAAAAAATGAAAAAAAATAATACTATAATTTTTCAAAATTTTTTCAATACAACTTAATCTAAAAATAATGTCAAACACCTAAAATACTTTTAATTTATATAATTTTATAATATTTAAATTTATATAATTAAGTTTTTTAATAAATTTATATAAAATATTTATATAAAATTTTTGCGTGTATCTCTGACGGATCTGAGGGAACCAACCGTTCCCCACCCCGTTTATTAAACGGGGATAACACTAAACGAATATTTATATCCGCAGGGAGAATTTGACGGATATTACCCACTCTCGTCACGGGTATTACCCGCGAGTACCCACGGGGACGGGTAAAATTACCATCCCTAGTCAAGGCAAGCATTTAGTGCCTTTTCTTATAGATAACTAAAAAAACCTCTGGAAAAGTCAAATTGCCTAACTGATTAAGTGTGAATATATGATGATAAAGGACGTAAGATAATAATAATGTTGGACGGTAATTTTATCATTTTTTTCACAAAACTTTGAAAACAAAAAATAAAATGAAAATGATATAACATTGTTGTAATTATTAATATAAATATATTAATTGAAAAAAAAAATAGAAAATAAACCAAATATCATAGGATTGGTAAATTGAACATCTACATGTTTGGTTTTGATTAATTTTTAAGGAATGATCGCTTTTCTTTTTCTAAAGCTCTCTTAATAAAATTTTGATTATAATAAATTCTTTTGAATACAAAATAAGCTAATTCAAATAATTTGATGTTATGGTTGACTTGTTAATTTATATGGCAAGTTAATGCAAATGAGTCAATTTTTTTATAATGCAAACGTTTCTTCATTCTTTTTTTCTTCCCCGGAAAATCTCAGCAAGCTTAAGGAGCAACAATGCAGGTGTATTACTCGATCTAGGTAAGAGAATAATTTGTCTAAAATGAATCATTGATAATTACAAAAAAAAAAAAATTACATATTACATTCACTGCCCAACAATGAATAAAAGAATTTCAATAAGAAAAAAGATGTTACTCTACTGCAACGAACAAGAATACATCTTTTTTGGCAAGGGAAGTTGGGGTGAGGAGAGGGAAGGGTTAAGTTATGTGGGAAAGAAGATGAACTCTAGATTAAATTATAATTTCCCTGTTGGGGCATCGAACTATGAGGATAGCTAGGTACAGGTAAGGGATCACCAAATGGATTATGAGAGCCCATCGTTTGCATCTGTTGAGGGTATTGAGTATGTGGTTGCTGGTGAGGGACCATCATCATGTTGTGGGGTTGTGGTTGGAACATCATTTGATGCTGCTGCTCCTGTTGGAGCATCATTTGTTGCTGCTGTTGTTGCTGAGCCATTAATGCCATTTGCACATTGGATGGAGGTGATATGTTGTTAGACATTGCAAATGGATCATGCTGATTATAGTGATCGAATGGATTATTCTGTATAGCCATTCCCCCATGTCCATAACCTGCATTTTGGAGTTGAAGTTGTCTCCTGGCATTTTCATCTTCATACAAACTGTCCAGTAATAGCTTGTCAAAACCACCAGCCTGACTCAACAAAAAAAGGAGGGGAAAGAGAAAAAACACTGTTATTTTCTTGCAGGTTCAAAGGGTTAACCATTAACCTATAACCTCATTGAGCTAAATATGGAAAGAACTCAGTTCACCATGACCTGGATGTAACACTATAGTCTAAGTTATTCTTAATATTCGTGATTATATGCAGTACATGCACATAACAGCCATTTTCAAACAGACCTCTACAGATGACCAGTGTGAAAGTGTATCTATAGCCTAATTATGTGGGAAGAAAATCATACTAAGTCATCATAGATCTCGCTGATTATGTTGTGTACAAATAAAGAAAGAGACGAGCTGCAAACTCAAGAATGATAAGCAATTGAAATTAGCAGAGCTGAGGAACAAACCATTCTGCGATCTGGCGCTTGGCTGGTATGGTTACTTGGTGTTGTAACCAGTGCAAGTTCCCAACCAGTAGTCCCATCAATGTTACTCAAAGCAAGATTGCTTGAATTATTTCCTGCATAAACTTGCAAAATCTTAGAATTGGATCAAGTGTCAAACAGCAAGTATAATTAAATTAAATTGTAGGCATGATTGAGATATAAAGGAAAATAAAAACAGATAAAAAAGAAGAAAAGAATTGATATAAGTTTCTTAGGTAGTAAGTGTATGTGAAAAAGGATGAGAATGCTACAGGTATCCTCATGGATGTTAGACAAAATTATCGTTATGAAAATGACATGACTGCTAGCATACTATAGAATCTTTTTGCTACAGCTATCTACCATCTTCTCATATCAACTTCTTGCTGCAAAGTAGAAAATAAACTGTTCCTTCAACAAGTTTTGTTAACTTTTTAGTATTTCTATGTAGGTAGGTCAAATATACATATAAGCTGTCCATGTTTCTGTTGGGAAATCCAAACAAACATTGTATGGTTGTTAGATTGTAAATCTCTGAGACTCTGGAATACTAGTATGCATTAGTGAAGCGCATTGCAATCTCCAGGAAGGCCTGCAATAAAACAATTTATATTTCTTTATCAATTACCAATTACTCGAAGCCTTACCACCAGGTGGTACAATTGCAAGGGCCATAGCATTGTTGTCTTCCAGTTCTAGAGCTTTTGGATTTATTTCATTCAGACCCTACAAAGGTGGACAAATATATATTCTGTCAAGCCAACATAAAAAACTTGCATACCATTACCAGATAACTAAAACATACCAGCAGATCATCCGTATCAGTTGATATCAAAGGAGGAGGCTCAGCCTCCTCTTCCTTTGGCTGTGTTTCTTCCTCTGCTACTGGTTCTTCCTCATTGACTTCTTCAGCTTGTTTCTCATTTTCTTGAGGCTCTTCAGGTTCTCTGGGAGATTCTTCTTTAGGAGATGATTGATCATTTTCCTGATACTCCTGGTGTTGAATGACATTTAATTAACCATATTATACAAATACATTGTGAGCATATGAAAGAGTATCTACAGTTGAATGCATCAGAGCAAGTTTGTTTATGAACAATTAGCATTTTGGCCCATTAGAATGGTTTCTCCATGATGCCAGTTATAGCAAATGCAGAAACCTCAATGAGGTAGGATCATGTGTGATATGGTAGAACCAGTAAACCAGAACATAGATACAAAATTTCTGAGTCAACTATAATAAGGATAAATTAGGATAGTCCATCTCCGTGTCTATCAAAGTTGCAAAAAGGGCTTTGGAATCCAATGCAGAATAAATAAGCAGCTCTAAAGTTTTCTACTAATAGCTAAGATGTTTTAGATAGACTTGTCATTCCTTCATTTTATTAAACATAAGTCATAATACAATATATCTAGACTCCATATTGCCCTCAGGATTCTTTGGCTCACTCTAAAGGTCTTTCAGCTCTTCTTCTCCCTGAGGAAGTGGCATAAACCTCATCTTCCATATTGTATATCATAAATCCTGTAATTTGAAATATTAGGGAGTTGAATTTGGATTGGACTTACCAGGTTTACCATTTTATTAGGTTAGAAAGAGATGCATACTGGTTCTTTGAAGTTCATATATAAACATAAGAACATATATAGTGCACAAGCTTTCTCCAAGTAATTTTTATATCACTTTTTCTTACCAGTCTCCTATTAACTGAGCCTGTCTGGGGTGCTTCTTTAATGTATTCTTCCATTGTTGCAAGGAAAGAGGGCGGTGGCTGTTTGTCGAAGGAAAGAGTTTCGTGAGATTCTGTTCATGGTATCACATGAAGTAAACACTAAGAAGTAAAAGGAACCTGTCTCAGTGTTGGAAATTGGAAATTCCTAGCAAGGTCCAAGCCTTTGCAGTATTCATAAAAGTCAGCAAGATTTTCAGCCTGCATAGTATTAGTTAAAAAAACCATTAGCTCAACAAGTATGCCTCTTTAGCAAAACTTCATAGAGCACAAGTTTCAATCCATATTGGACAGCAACAAGAATGTCTCTGAAGAAAAGCATCATTGTAAACCTGTTGGCCAGCTCTTTTATAAATATTTAGAGCCTTCACTGCGTCATGTCTTGACATATCAAAGAACTGCAATTTTCATTAGTTAGTACAATTTTTTTTGGTGCTAATGTTAGTGCAATTCAAAATTCAAGTAAAGTGATCCAAATAGAAAATTAAACTGAGATGGACACTACCATGTCCACAAGATTGATGATTCCATCATTGAGTGCACAATATATTTTGAAGCTCTCTTTCAATACCTAAATGACATTGCCAAAAGCCAAAAAATAGTGAGAAAAAGAGAAACAAGGGTAAGTAAAGAGATGCCCAGAAAAATAATCTCAACTCATTTCTTTTCATGGAATTAATAGTGGTGCTGAGGATGAATTAGGCTGCAACAAATTTGCATTATGGGATAAAAAAGTCCATGAGGGTAGCAGTTCCACAGTGTAATTCACTAAGTCACTGCAATCTTCAACTTGGAGCAGAAGCCATTTCTTCAATGAATTCCATTCAATAGTAATATTATCTAATGGATATAATTCTAGAAGCTCCTTGTTAGCTGATACCAGTTTTACTGTGCATATGACGACATGAATAAAGGTATCCACAATTGTCTAGTCATGCAATTGCCACTAAACATTTTCTGAGATAATACTCAAACTGCTGTTATGTGGAAAGTACAAATACTAAACATGCATACCAGGGCCAATGCATACTGTATTAGATAATTGCCATAAGCGCATCCTTCAGGCTGCAAGAAGTTAAAGCAAATTAAATGTCATCTTAAAGTCAAGAAAATGCAGTACTTTCAATGGTAAGAGATATGACACAACAACGTGCAGATACCAAACCTGAGTTTTTCTCATTAATTCTTACCTGACAACCAATAAGGCGGTATAAAAGTTGCTGCAATGCAGGTAGCTGCTCTAACAGATCATCATTAGCCAAGGACCTTGTTCTGCTATGTACCTGTCAAAGCTGAAAGTTACTGACATTCTGAACATAGCAATAAGATGCTTGGAAAAAATTTGAGTGTGAATAAAATAAGGCAAAGCACACACTTTAGTTGCAGCCGGTGATGATTTTGTTAAACGCTCAGATTCAATGTCATATTTAAGGACTCTAAAGCATTCAAGTCTTTCTTCTAAAAATAGTGCATAGGTTCGAACCCATGCAGAACAATCCCAAGCTGCATAGAGAAATCTTGTTAGGCATGAAATGCAAACAATGTTCAAATAAGAAAAGAGTCTATAATAGTTACAACAAATAATCTGCAGATATAATTTACCCAGAGGGCTTGAGTCATCTTTGAAATTGGATATTTGGAGAATATGTCCCCTGCGTGAGTAGTTTAGAAGCTCTTCTCTGAAGGTAGGATCACCCTCCCTCAAAGTCCTATGAATGACTATCAATGTCTTCATAGCAACCTGTCATTTTATTATTCAGTTACAAACAAGCTCAAGTGAAGGTCAAGAAGAAAAATCTTATTTTTTTGGGCAAACACATTTCCTTCCTCTTTCTAAATACTGTGAACTGAACCTAGGAATTATCTATCCCCTAGCTGTTCCTATCCACAGGGGACGCTATGATAATTGATGAGCATGTCATATCATATCTACATATTTATCTATTTATCTATCTACTGCCTGTTTATCTATCTATCAATCTAGTTATCTATTTATAATATATAATTTCTGAAGTGCGCATTGTGAAATTGCCATTTAAGCTATTGTGAGTGGTCTAAGTTTGTCACATCAACATATTTAGGGGATTCTCAAGCTCTCCTTAAATGACTTTTGAATATCTTAACATCTATCAATTATTATGTCATTTTAATGTTGATTAATATTCATCATTGATAACTTTCATAAGTTTTACCCTTATATCATTTGTCTTTTCGAGATATTTTTACCTGTACGCAAATATAACACGTCATCTTTATATACACTCCCATAATTAATATATAAAAACAAGTTCTAATGATCTTTTTTTTTATGGGTTGTGAGTAGATATTATTTTTATGTAAATATATATAAAGATAATGTGTTACATTTGTATACTGAATATCTCATGTCTTCTCTTCTTCTATCACTATTTCACATATTTTTCTATTGTTAACAAGTTTGGGAGTTTGAAAATGGAGATTAAAAACAAAAGAGTTGCTATATAAAAAAAATAAGTTATGCAAGCAATTCTTAAGACGCCCACGTAACGCGTGAGTCTGTACCTAGTTTGTATAATTTTGAGAGGTGACTACCCACTTGACCTGTTTTCATTCAGGTGATTCTTTTTTTTTTTTTTTCCCTTTCTGTTAATGTCTGTTCATAAAAGAGGAAAGTAAATACAACAAAACCTTTACCAACACTGTTCAAAGACACATAAATTGTTAATATTCTACCATATCATATTAAAAAATTAGAGTTCTTAGTATTGTTTAGCTGTTAGTGCTTTCAAACGACAACATGTCAAACAGCTACGTGTGAAAAGGATTTACTATCCAACTTCGCGTCTTGCAAAGTCTCTTGGAAAGTTTGTGAATGCAGTATGCCACATCTGCCCGTGGTTGATGTGCTGATGTCGCATAGAATATTTCTGCAAACAATTTAACGCAAATTATATCTAAAAGAAAATGTGAGAGAAAGAAACTTTGCAATGGAAAAGCTAGCAAATCTGATTAATTTATACCTTAAAAGTTGACATTATGGTTATCACATTTCATCTATTTTGGTGCAAGATTAATCAACATAAGCTTTGGAAAATGAATAATGATCCAAAGCTTACGTGAAACAAATTTCATGATGACACATATGATATATCAAAAATGAAAAGGCATCGTATTAATTATAATTTTCAACAAAAATTGAGGATCATGAATGAGGTATATCAACTCACTTCGAACATGACGCTCCTTGGGAGGATATTCCACGTGATTGGTAGCCTTTACAATTGCAATATCCAACTCCTTCCAAAAAAAAAAAAAGGAACACAATCATCAAAACATAAAATGTAACAAACCCATGTGGAAGAATAAGGAAAACAAACGAAAATTTGAATAATAAGCTAGAGATTCAATATATATATTATATACATAAGAATGGGGAAATCACCTTGTATTCGCTATTGACTTTGGCAAGGCCAACCTTGGTGGAGTCCTTGAGAGCATCATAGGCCTTTCTGAAGCTAAATGTTCCCATTATTCATTAACAATGGTTTGCTTTTATGAATTTGATGAAGGAAACAGAGAAAGAAGAAGGAACAATGTGCTTTCTTTTTTGTTTTTTCTTTTTCTTCTTGTTCTATCTCTGGAAGGGGTATTTTGGTACTTTCAGGTTGTTTTGGGCTTAACTAATTTATGAATTTTGGCGAAAGAATTGGGTTACATCGGACGAAAGTTTCTGTAGAATCCGTTGGTTGATTTTTAAGAATAGAAAAAGGCTGGTTCCGTTTAGTTTCGAACGAAGTTACAAAAATGCCCATTGCTAAATTTCACTTTGATGGAAGGAACCATGATTGGTGTGTGGTATTTTGAACTTTGAATTCATATTGCTTATAATATTGGATTTTGGTGTCTAATGTTGTTTAAAGGCTGAATAAAATAATTTGATGTTCTTTGAATTTTTATCAATGATTGGTTAGATGAAGGGGAAAAAATATGCAAATTGAACATAAATTTTATTTCAAGTTTTTTTTTCCTTTTTCGTTGTTGATTTTAAGCACAAAATAGTATGTATGAAGAAAAACATAGAAGCAAACGGAAATTTTACATATATGTCATGAATAGAAACACATAAACTCGTCGATAAAGAAACTACAATACATTTCAGCTCAACTTAAAAAAAAAATGATTGTCTTTTAGTAATAATATAAATATATTAGAATAATATTATTTATGTAACTCTTATAATTTAAGCCAAACGTAATAATATAATTAGATCCACGTGAGTTTTTTTGGTAACACATCCATGTGAATTTAATAAATAATAAAATTCTTGTACTTATAAAGTATCCACACAGTTGTATGCGTTATGGGATATGTAACACTAATATTTTAAAATAGTCATTATACCAATATTTGATACGACATGTATTAAATATTTTGATATTTTTAAATATTTTTAATTACTTTTAATTTTTTTACCATATCAACATATTTATATTATATTATATTTGTATCTCATACCTATATTTATACTTCTTAAGTTTTGTGTAGATGCATCTGTTGTCATTCGGACTTCATAATCGTTTAGGGGTTCTTTTATGTAAGGGTTAACTTTCTTTTCTTGTGTATTAAAAAAGTAATCGTTTTTTATTTTAGGAATCTGAATACTAGAAATGTAATTTTAATATTGAGAGGCAATTTGTCATCTCACCTTAAATCTTCTATGAGATTAGTGGTTTGTTGAAAAATCTTTCTTCACTCTAAACTTTTAAATAATAAAATAATAATAATTTCTTTACCTTAATGTTGTTTAGAATATCATTTATTTGAAATATATATATGGGAGTGATTAACTTATATCGATATAAGTTAAAATAATTTTTACATTATTGAATATACAACTTTTTGTTGAATAATTATTTTATAAATCTATTTTTGAATTAAAAAAAGTTTTTATCATATAGATTACATTTATAAAATTTTACATTAATAAAAAATTATTTAATATTTTATTAATATATATTAAGATCAACGTAATATATATTTTTAAAATATAAGAAAATAAAAATTACTTGATTATATTTTATTGATATTTATTTTTTAAATATTTGATACAAATAATCAAAGTAGTGAATGATTATAAATCAACTATTAGATTAATAAAAGTTATTTAATAGTGTAAGTATATCAAGTCTTATACCAATATAAATCGATCATTCATCACACACACACACACATATATATATATAAATAATAGTTGTCCCAATAATATTTGACTAAAGTTTTTTATTTAATTGTTCAATTATAATCAAGATATGCGATGGGATGATGATTGACGACTTTGTCTAATATACACCTTACAAAAGTTAAGGTGTATAGTACAACTTGATTATTATAATTATTGAATGTGTTAAAAAATATTGATTATGATGAATAACATGTAACGATGATCAGTATTTTTTTTTTTTTTGCACTATTCTTTTTTCTTTTTTGTTTTTTTTAGGTTGTATTGTTCATTTTTTTTGCAATGTTCATTTTTTTTAGGCTGCATTTTTTTTTTGTTGCATTTTTTTTTAGGTTACTGTTCATTTTTTTAGGTTGCATAACTGTAAATAATGTTAGTTAAAATCTATAAGATTTTTAATAATATATATTTTAAAAAAATTCACTTACAGACCTGCACGAAAAAAATTGTCCCAATCCTTATATTTTTCATAAATAATTGTACATACTGAAAACTCTACAGATTTTAATTAGTAATATATACACAAAATAATATATTTTAAAAAAAACCCTTACATTTTTATTCGTGTGGGTGTGTAAGGGGTTTTTAAAAATATATATATATATTTTTTAAGCGATAATATTACTAATTTTAACTAATAAAAAATTTATCAAATTTTAACAGATAATATTTATACAGAATAATATTTAAAAAATATTTTTTTTATACACAGTTGTGCAATCTAAAAAAATATGAAACAGTGCAACCTGTAAAAAAAAAAGAAACCTAATGCTTGCAATAGCAAGACATCTTAAGGGGTGTACCATATATCTAAATTTAAGAGGGTATATAATAATATCTGTCGATGATTGACATGTAAAGGAACGGTGATGGGATAATGGTGATTAGGAAGTGATGGAGGTGGCAATTAGGGTTGGAAACTGTGTGGGCACCTTATCAGGTAATTCATCAGTGGTTTATGGTTTAGTCTATTTTTGGCTTCCATAAGTTTGACTTATTTAATAAATAAATCAAATTTATACTTTTTTAAAGATCAATTTAACTATGTAAGTTAAAACTTAGTTTTTAAAAAGTCTATTTAATCTATTAGATCGACCATATTTATTTAATATTTATATATATAATTATAAATTTATAATATTTACATAATTTACTAGTTATATATTAGTATAATATATTTATTTTATATAGAATATAATAATTTTGTTAAAGGTTATATTATTTTAAAAATTTAAAAGTTTAATTTTTTTACTTATATGATTGGCTTAATGTAATTTAACCTTTAAATAAGATTTCGAGTCAAGTTAAACTTTTATATTTTCATAAATAAATTATTCTGAGTTATAAAAAAAATGGTATGATAAATAATAGATCATATTTAAGCCAATATATTACAAAATAGTAAGCTTATTTAGATAAAATTTAACCTAATTCAACCAACCTTATTTCTACCGCTAGTGACAATAATTGGATAACATTGACATGGAGGGTGGTGATGCCAGATGTGGCATTGACGCCATGACGTGGTGGCAATGGTGAGAAGCCATTGTGAGGGGCTAAGTCATAATGGTGGATATGAATGTTATTTTACTTATCATTAAAATAAGAATAATTATAAATCTTTCAAACACATATTTCTAATTACTAAATAAAACAAAATTGAATCTATATATATACAATTGAAGCCTCACATTATGAAAACCCTTGTCACGTCCTTCTCAGACAATTTATTTTCGTTCCAATACAAGAGCCTTTTCTCAAATAGTAAGTGGTTCAAAAACTCAAATTTCAAATTGTTTAAGATACAATTATTAAAAGTAATATATATTCAAATAATTTCAAAAGAAAATTTAATTAATAATTAAATTCATGTCAATTAAAGTCTCTTATAAAAAACCCGTGGCTAAGTCAAGATTTGTCTTAAACAAGTTTGATCTATATTTTAATTATAAGGTCTGAGTCTAATCTGTGAATTTATAATATACTAATTTTTAATGTCTGATCTAATTTTTTCAAAAATTTAACCTAACCTGAAAGTCTATTTAAAGACTTACTTTACAATGAGGCCTTAAGCTAACAAATTTACTTTTAAATAGGTCAACATGTCTTTACATATACTAACAGATTTAAGCCTTGAAACAGACTAATGGACCTACTTATGACCAATAGGTCTTTGTTATAACTTAATAATTACCTTCTAATTTTATAGATGCTTACCACTTTATTATTCTAATCTTTGGTCGATGTGGAACTTGGAGATATATCAAATTGTAAAATTATTAGAGACATATATCTCCAAGTCTCACATCAACCAAAGATCAGAGTAAGAAAGTAGTGAATATTTATAAAAGTAGAAAGCGAGTGTTAACTTATTATTTTTATTCTAATAAATATATTTCATTAAATATATTAATAAATATGTTATATTTATTATAACTTATAAACTTAAGTTTTAGCTACTGACTTTTATCAAAATTTAATTAAAAAATATATTAATATATTATAATAATTAATAATTATAATTATAATTTATAATTATTATAATAATATATATTATATTATGTATAGTTAACAATTAAAACCTATCAAACTTAAAAAGCCTATTAGAAGGTCTGAGGCATGACTTTTTAAGTTAAATAGACTTTTAAAAAAACTTTAACCTAACTTGTTTAGTAAACAGATTAGATTTCAAGCAAATCAAGCCATAGACCCCTAACGGATAACTTAATCTATTTTCACTCTTAACATATGTCGCCTTTTCAAACAATTTCTTTTCCTTCTAATACAAGAACCTTTTCTCAAATAGTAAGTGGTTCAAAAATTCAAATTCCAAATTGTTTAAGATAAAATTATTACAAGCAATATATATTCAAATAATTTCAAAAACTATAATTAATTAATTAAAATCATGTGATTAATTGACGTCAATCAAACCATTTTTATAGCCAAATTATGTGATAAATTTATAAAAAATAATAAAAGACAAATGACACTAATTAAAGCTCTTTATAGCAAATTTAATTGATTAATTGACTACTAACTTGAAGACAATTAACGCCAATCTAAGCCAATCAAATAATTCATTGAATAAAAAGTTAAATCTATTTTTATTCTCATAATATCAACATTTATTCAAATAATTTAATTAAAAATTATATATTATGCATTCATTATTTAAAATTTAAATTCTCATATTATCAACTAGGTTAAAGTATTTGACTTATTGAATTTCATTATTAAAATTGAACTTCCACTATTATAATATTTTAAATGAGTTATTATTTCAACTTTATATTTTGAGATATCATTATGAGTATGTTTGAAATGTAAAAAATTAAGAAATGATTTAATTTGTAAATTAAATTTAATTAAATCTTGTATTTGGAATATTAAAAAATAGGAAATGATTTGATTTTTAAAATTCCATGATTTCAATCCTTTTATTTTAGAAATTCTATCAAATTTGATAGGATTTGGTAGGATTTGATTTGATTTGAAATGAATAGACTATTTTACCCTTAGTAACTACCTCTAAACACCTCTCATAAGGGTTAAAATGTAAAATAATAAAATTAAATCAAATCAATTCTCATTTTAATGAATTCCAAACACAAAATTTGATTTCTAAATCAATTCAATTACTATTTCTTTTTAAGTTTCAAACATAAATTTTGATTTCTAAATCAAATCAATTCAAATCAAATCAAATCATTTCTTATTTTAATTCATTCCAAACACAACCTATGTATTTTTTAAATTTAGTTATTTCATCAAACATGTGTTGATCTGAGTAAAAGAGACTTGAATGCCTTAAACATTTAGTCATGAGTTCGATCATAGGCTCATGTGTATAGAAATAATATTGTTGAGAATGATTCTCGCTTCGGTACTGGACCATATCTCAAAAAATTAATCTTTCACATATCGGGTGTGAGATACTCATTGATATAAAAAAAATATAGTTGTTTCACTAATTACTAAATATAAATGTTTTAAATTACTTAAATCAAGAATTTGTAACAATAAAATTAAAACACTGCCCAAATTAAATCAAATTTTACTATTGAATGTGAACCGACACTACTATAATTTTCTAAGTGAGGTATTATTTTTAATTTATTTTAAAAATATCATTATGTGATTTTCAAATTTAATTATTCCATTATTTGTTAGATATAAATAATCTAAAATACTTAAATTTAGAATTTTATCATTAAAACAAAAAAACTTCCCAAATAACTTCCAAAATAGATCTTACAAATTGCACTATTAAAATAATTATTTGAGGCAAGACTTTTCTACTTCCACCATATTATTAATTTTTTTATTGCTTATCACCTCATTAATTGCATTTGTAATTCAAATTCAAATTTATTTTTTTTGCACATCACCTTATTGATTTCCTCTTTGTATTTATTTTATTGGATGATTTGTACATAACATCAATTGATTTTTTTTTATGCATAAAACATCAATTGATTGATTGATAATCAAAAGTTAGTCGGTTAATATTTTTTGTTTGAAAATATTTACAAATGATATATTCCTCCCTAATGAGTTATATATTACGATGGATTATTCTGAAATTATTTTCAAATAATATACATAACGCCCTGTTTCTAATTTTTTAATTATTGTTTTTATTATAATAGATATTTTGTATGCCAATTAGAACAAAACGTTACCAACAACTTCTAAGATTAATATTGGATATTATACCCAATATTTTACATAGTTTTCGAGAGTCACACCCTTTTAGAGTTAGTTATACATATAAACCTTTCTAAATTAACTACCTATTTTTTCCAAAATGAAGCTCACTAAAGTCTTCATAAGGTACTATTATTTATATATTTACATATTTATAAACATTATTTATTAGTGCTACTCATCAAAGAGTAAGATGATCAAGAACAAGTCTCTCAGAATAACAGAGAAAATATATTCTCCTATTCTTGGCATATAAACGTGTTGAACACAAAAATCAATTAATATTCTAATTGTTGACATTATCTAAAATATCACATCAAAATAAGTGAGCTAAAACTCAATTGAAAAAAGTAAAAACAATAATAAATTTAAACTAATGATATTTCAACCGTTACAAGTATGAAAAACATTTTATCATTTTTTTCTATCTTTTTTTTAAAATTCATAACTACTGGTTTCAAGGTCCTTTAGTTATAAGAAGATTTTTCAAATAAAAATAGGAATTTCAAAGTAAATTCTCATCGAGTAAATCTTAGAACTTTCGTCTCATACCACTACAAAATTCTGAGGGTATTTGTACCCTCAATTTCTCAATCCATTGTGCATTCTTCATTCTAATCAAGGGACTTTCCCTTAGTATTTTCTAATCATGACCAGAACATTAACTCTCATGCACAATAATTTTTTTTTTGCTTGTGGGATAACCATTTATGAGTTTACTCCATAAAAAAAACAATTCTTAATACAACATATCAAATAAGAATAATACAACATATCAAATAAGAGAATAATTATCATTTACTAGTTTTTCGAATAAGTTTTTCGAATAATACATAAAATAAAATGAATTCAAGCGCTTCTTCATAAAACAGTAACAGTAAGCCTTCATTTCTATGGTTTCATAAAAAAAAACGTGATTCATCATGTTAAATCAAAGTTTTGGTTAATTAAATAATTTTCTATAACAGAATAGGAAGAGAAACAAAAGTCTAGAGAGTTTCTTTGTACATCACTTGGTTGAGTTTCTCAACCAAAAATATCATCTTACATCATTTTTGTTTTAATATTATTTTTTATAGTTTTTAAATAGATGTAATTAAATAAGAAAAAAATAATATTAAAAAATATATATATTATTTATGATAAAAATATGATTGTTGTTTCTCAACCATTATGTATTCACTCAAGATTTTTTTTATATAAAAAAATAGAATCATAACAGCATCCACCAAGAATGTCATTCATAGGTTAAAATATTAATCTTTCTTCCTTTAAGCAATCTCGAATACCGAGAGATAAAAGGCTTAATGAATACAAGTAATTCATAGATGATTTAGTTGAATATTCTTTTATGTCATCTCATTTTTCAGTCAACAGAGGAGAAAAATGAGATTCCATGTTTCATGAAATAGGAAAAACACAACTTTTAAGTCTCCGTATTTTTTTTTAATCTCAAACCCCTTCTTAATTGAAAACCATAAATAACGAAAAAAATGTATATAAGCTTCAAGCTTGAAAATCTTCAAGAATCTCAAACAATCAGATATCTGACTTGCAACAGAGGAAAAAAGAGAATAGAATAGGGTAGTGGAGAGACCTAATGGTCATGAACCAAAGAGAAAAAGAAGAAAAGAATGAGTTTTTAACTCTTTACTACCTTTCTATCAGACTGCAACTTAACTGAAAATGGAAGCTTGGAAATGATGTGAAACGGAAGTCGGAAGTGCAGTGAGAAATAGGAAGTTAGAAATGGGTTGTTGACAAGGAAGTAAAGAGAAAATGGGTATTTATAGTGCATAGAATGAGTTTGCTGAGGAGAAATTTTGGCTTTTTTATTAAACTGTCACTGTTAGTAAAATTATTTATCAAATTATTAATTTTTTAATTATTTATCAAATTGTTATTTTTTTAACTATTTATCAAAATATCATTCTTTTCAAACTATATACCAAAATACCACTATTTTGATCTACGTGATATTTTTTAATATTTTTTCGACCAACCAGGGACTTGCATCTTCGTAAATTGCACAAGCATCCACGTAAGTTGCGCCAACACGCTTGGCGCAACCTACGTGGATCTTGCCAAACTACGTGGTGCATCCTGATGCCTCGACATCTGAAAGTGCCACAAGCCTTTAAATTTAAATATTTATTTATAAATTATTTAAATTACTTAATAAAATTTTGTAAACATTTATTAATGAATCCATACTAATTACTTAAAATAAAATATATAATATAAAATTAAAAAAGTGACAAATTTAATATGTTGGTAATATTTAATATTGTTTTAGTTATTATGAAGATTTATTAATTACATAACACATATGTTTCTTTTTTTGTTATTTTTTAAAAATTTATTGTTCAATTTAAAAAACGATTGAGGTATTAATTATTTGCTTTTAATTTTATCTTTATGTATGATTTTTAATAAATTTAAAAATAATCTAATCAAATGTACGTACATATCTTATTATTGAAGTTATTGAATATATTTATTTATTTTTACACAAATATTTTAAACAACATATCATAAAAATTAAATGGTATATCTGTAGAAGAGACGTATCACTTATAGGTTATACTTATACTTGGTTAATATAATCCTTAAAATAAACTTCGATGACTTTCTTTTTATTATTAGTCAAATCATAAGAAAAGTTAGTACAAATGATATGGGCATTAAATGCTTACTAAAAAAGCTTATTAGTCCTAAAAAAGTTTTTAAATGAATTTTTTTGAGTAGAATTCAGATGATAGTGAGTAGGATTCCGATCCCAATAATCCCCTCCCAAATTTTTAGTAATTGAATTAGTAAAAATTTGACAAGTTTCCCTAAATGTTGGATCTCCCCAAAAGCCAATGATCCTGTTTAATGCAACCAGTTACCACAATCTTTAATAAAATCTAAAACAGTGCGAAAAGCATATATAGTGTAATCTAATTAGGGTACCAAACTCACAAGAAGATATTCTCAATAGTATTTTATACAAAATCACTAAATATAATCACTGAATGTCAATGAGATGGGCCCGCATCAGAATGCGATGGCCTGTGAGATGGTTCGGAAAAGGGACCTGGCTGTGATGGGTATGGTGGGTAACCTAGTGGTGGGTAAGGATATGGTGGGTAACCCTGTAGTGGGTAAGGATATGAGGGGTAACTCGGTGGCGAGTATGGATACGGTGAGTAAGGGTATGGTGGGTAATATGCAGGTAGTGGTGAGTAGGGGTACGTAGTAATAGTAGGAGGCTGAGTGGGGGGTACGTAGCGGCGGTAGGAGGCGAGTCGTATCTTTGGCTAGTAGAATGGAGTTCTCGGGATGTCGAAGTCGTGTCCGACTGCTCGCTAATCCTCTCCTCCGTCTACGCCGCGTTCCCTGTTGGCTCGACTCCTCGGGCGGCCCTGAAATGTCATCTACTGGTAGAGCTGGACGCAGCTGTTCCATCGTAATGCGGTCATACTCCCGCAATGAGTGTAGGATTTGTGTAGCAGCCTCTCGAGCGACAAAGTGTCGGTAGTTGAACTGAGCAAAAATACTCGCAATGTCCGCCTAATAAACATATATAATTTATGTCATTATTTGAATACAAAATACATATAGTCACTAACGAATTAGTAAAGAGCTTTACAGGATTCCCAATAGATGCGCTTGTGGGAGCAATCCAAAGATCTCGATAATTCTTTTATACCAACGCATGTACTCAGAACGCGAACTGAGGGGTGCGACCAATGGGACTCCCCTAACAAGCTTCTCCCTACGACTATCCCAGGTGGCTATATAAACAGCATGTGTAGCTGACCAATCCTCATCATGCCTACCTGCTAATGTAACCGAGTGCAATCTGTCTGGCTGGAGCGGTCTCCGTGGAATGGGCTGGTCAAGACCAAACTGGCGCATGACGCGGTCTGGCTGGTGCCACTCAACAATGTGGAAACATATGAGAGGGACCATTGCTAGTGCAATGTCCCTACCAGCCACACAAAAAGGTGACAATGTTGCCATATGCTCATCCGTGTATGGTTGCCATAAAAACTGAAAAAAAGATATGCACAAAACATTAACACAGCATATGCATAAGTAAATATCTTAAAGGAATGTAAACGAAGACATACCTCATCGTTCTTCTTCGATCGAAGAACTCGACGATAATATGTAAGGACGTTATCACTCAATACTTTATGTTTGCGCCACCTATTTGGTAAATGAAAGTATTGCAAACGTAAGTAAAAATATTAACAAAGTATGTCATAGAAGTAATGTAAAAATATGAAATGAAATAGAAATTTACTCCCATCCTAAAGGACGTAATTGACCACGACCAGCATCGTAAAACACATCAGGCTCATCATGGTCAGCTAGTGAAGGGACAAGCTGGGGGAATCTGTACCATGCCCAGTACTGCAATAAGATGCATGCACCTCCGATTTCGCGTGCGTCATAGTCTGTAGCTTTACAAAACTCTCTATACTGGTACGCCAAAACTGCAGACCCCCAGCTATACGTCCCGGGAACAGCAAAGTCCTCCAACAATGGGAGGAACATCAAGTGCACGAGCTTACCCGAATGATCGGGGCATAAGAAACCCCCAAGCAAGCGAAGTATGTAATGTCGTGCACGCTGTTGCACGTACTCATCATCATCGTCCTCAAGGACTGTAGTAACACTCGGCTGCCACAGGTATGTCATGTCAATGCGTGCCCCAGCTACGAGCGAGGAAGTGTCATCAATCCCTAACAACTGAGCACACAAACTGAGCCAATCATCCCTATACATAATGCCAGTGACTGCAGCGCCATCAATGGGAAGACCCGATATCATTCCGATATCCTCCAACGTAATGATGCACTCCCCGGTAGGCATGTGAAATGTATGCGTCTCTGGGCGCCATCTCTCAACCAACGCAGAGATCAGGGAGTGATCAATAGTGCAATAACCCATGTGGGCAACTCCCAAGAAACCAGCCTGCTGAAGATAAGGAATAATCGGAGCAGGGGGGTCCATATGTTTCTTCTTCTGAGCACGTCTAACACGCAGTGTCGGTCCTCATGTCCACCGCCATACATGCTTTGGAAAACATGGTACTCCCGCAACTCCAAAATCGAGCCGTCCTCCAGTCCGGGGTTTACACGGAATGCCATCATCGTCAATTTGTATGCCAAACAATAACAACAATTAGTATGATTCTATTATTATTATAATAAAATATAATATAACCATATGATAACTATACAAAAATATAATATGGAAGAAATGAAGATAACCGAGAATCAACTAACATATATAGGAGAATAGTATTCGAATACAAGCTGCATAGATTAGTGATACAAAACAATACAACTCGTAAATACACATCATTGCTAATACAAGATTATGAAAAATGAAAATAGGTCGGGATCAACTAGATGGGCGCAGCTTGATGGCCCCGCTCCATCATCCCCCAAGGAACTCGATCCACCGACACGACAAGTACGAGAATTATGTCCACGTTGATGGCATCTTGTACACGTCTGTCCTAGCCCTGCTTCGCGCCAATTCATCTCATTCCTGAGTCGGGTTGATTTTGGTCGACCTTTGGATCTAAGCAATGCACGTGGTGGCACCAAAGTGGCGTCGGGAGCTGCAGGCCACCATGGTTCAGCCCGGACCGGTTCAAAGTCAAACTCATAGGCCCTATAAATGCTTTCCATCCTGTAAACCCTATGAACAAGTTGGAATGGGTCAAGCGCCACCGAAGCACATAAGAAGCGCATGCGAGCAAGGATAATGCAATGCTTGAAACACCCCACAGTCACACTGCCTTTCTTCCAGGTTCAAAGTATAAGAAAGTCCACCCTATTGTGTTACAGGATTAAAAGCCTCTTCAACCATGAACCTTGTGTTCTCTTTATTGTACCGACGAACTTGGTGTGAACTGGCCTTTGCCAGGTTTACTCTCCAGTGCTTCAATAAGTCATCACTCCAGATCTGGTTAAATTAATGGGAACAACAATATCAAATCATAAATAGATGCACGTGTGCATTTAAATAACGGATAGTACTAAGCAAATCTGTAAGCATTTAATGTGAACAACAATTTGTTTGTGGTTGTACTTAATATTGTAAAACAATATCAAACCTGGTTCAATGTCATCAATTTCGAATTTGCCTCGTCCTTTCGGTTGACGAAGTATTCTACTAACTTCGTATATGTCAATTGAACCAATGCAGTTATAGGTAGATTTCTGCTACCCTTCAACACTCCGTTAATGCACTCTGACAAATTGGTAGTCATATGATCGAATCTGCGACCACCATCATACGCCAAACTCCATTTTTCTTTTGGAATTCCGTTAATCTAATTTTCCATCTCCGTTATAACTTTAAGCTTTTCTAGCCTAGCATCAAACTTTATTGCGATTGGTTCATACCCTGATACATCGAATAACTTGGGTTAGTATTACAACCTAATTATTATTAGCGACAAAATTAGAATACAAATAGAAAATGTAAAGTACTTGTGTTAATCAAAAATTTTTCAACTCCTCATTGTTCTGAAATTTGGAGTTAAAATTGGAACCAATATGCCGTATGCAGAAGACATGATATGCATTCGGAGGCTGCCATCCAAGATTTTCATTTGCCACTGATTGTAAGATGCCTCGATGTCGATCAGAGATCAAACACAAGCTCTCTTGTTGGGTTACATGCAATCTCAGGTGGGCTAAGAACCAACTCCAAGCATCCTTGGTCTCCCCCTCCACAATGACAAATGCAATAGGCAGAGGTTTTCTGTCTCCATCTTGAGTTGTTGCAATCAACAACTTATGACGATACTTGCCATACAAATGAGTGGCATCAATCTGAATGATGGGCTTACAATATCGGAAGCCACACATGGTCTAAATGTCCAGAATAATCGACAAAAGACTCTTTTTGAACCATCGAGTCGGTTATTCACAAAACATTCCTTGTCTTGCAACTCCACCCCTGTGCCTTCCATGTCTCTTTTCATGGCTGCTAGCCATCTGGGCAACACCTCATAAGATTTGTCCCAATCCCCAAACACATTCACAATAGCCATTTGTTTTGCCTTCCAAGCCTTTCGATATGAAACTTGGTAACCAAATTGGCTTCGAATCTGTTTAATAATTAAAGATACGGGTGCATTGAGTTTTGTTCTGACTAACTCCAAAATGCAAGAGCAGATCAAACAAGAGTCCAACTTCTGGTGATCTAATGACATAGATGGGTTTACGCAACTATGAGGTCCATTATACTTTGTAATCTGCCACGTATTCGACCTCCTGCTTTGTATGGCTCTAAGTCTCCAACTACAACCTTCGTCAAAATTAGGGCATTCTAATCGGTCTTCGTGAATCGAGTCTTCAATCTTGTACTCTTGATGCCTGTGGATGGAATATTGTTTGAGAGCTAACTTCACCTTGAATCTTTTGATGGAAATTGCAAGCCAACATACAATTCATCACCCATGCTCCAAGTCCCACAGTGTCTAACTCGGGCAAGTTATCGGGATTATTCAATGCATCCCAGCGATTAATTTGAGAAAAGCGAGGGCATGGTGGCACAAATACGATTCGTGTCCCCGAGGCATAAATATGGATTGAGGAGCAATCGCCAATGGAAACTGTAAATTTTCTTCGGCATCAAAGTTTTCTCGCCTCTATGTCAGTGTCCGAATCGTCGCCCTCAGCTACTTGTTCTTCGTCTTCACTTGACTCCTATACTGCATCTCTGACAAGTGGGTTATCAGGTTCAACCATTGCACCACCAATAACGATCATATTGCATGACTCAACTTGATTAGACGGACCAATTTGACCTTCAATTTCACCAGGAGCTTCAGTATACTCTTCTTGCCCACTTGTTTCTACCTCCACATACAACTCTATAGACGCCATGTTCGTAGTTTGACAGAAAGAATCTATCATGTACTTTACATCATCATCGTCTTCTATTGGAAGCCCTACCCATCTCCACGGATTGAAGCATTGTGGACACCGATAGACAACTTTTGACACATGTTGGTTTGCTTGAAGCCTCAACTTTGAATGGATCTTAGTTTTCAACCCATCCAAAGTCATGTCATTAATGATCACAATAGGCTGGGAGGAGGATCCTCGATACATGACACCCTCTTCACCATCATACATTTGTCCATGAAGTAAATGTGCACATTTAGCGATTTTGTCATGTTAACTCAATTTCGAACAATAACAATTCAACACATTTATTTCATATATTAAATATCAATTACAATATTAATCGGACATATAACAATGTATAAATATTTATAACAATGTATAAATATTTATAACTATAATATTCAATACGATTATTTATGTAAAAAAAATTTCTAAAGTCGAATATTTTGAATTAAGCTACATTTACTAATGTAAATCATGTCAAAGATATATATCCTACTCGATTACCTATAAAATAATTATCCATATAATTTAGACTACATATCATACAACTTCATTATTCATTAGTCAATAAAAATATTAAAGTATAATAATATTAAATTACAATTAACACTAACCTAGTAAAAAAGTAATCAACAAATAATAAATAAACTATTTAACTATTGAAAGAGATACTTACGGTGTGAAGGAATACAATCTAAAGTTGATCACAAATAATGATCCCGACACCACTTCTTGTAAGAATTGAGAGAGTTTGAGTGTTTAGAGAGAAGAAATTTAGAGATAGTGAGAATTTAGGAAATAGTTAGAATGTCACGAGCGGAAAAGGGGTGTGGGGATATATCTTGGGTTACGCCACCCTTGTTTATCTGACTTGCAACAGCTAAAAAGGGTGGCGAGAATAGTCAATGACAACCAGGAGAGCCACGTAATTTGGTGCACATAAGTTACGAAAAGCGTGAAAAGAACCTACGTGGTTTTTAACTCTTTACTACTGATTCTATCGAAAAATATTAAAAAATATCACATAAGTCAAAAGTGTGATATTTTGGTATATAATTTTAAAAAATTGATATTTTGATAAATAATTAAAAAATAATAATTTGATAAATAATTAAAAAATAATAATTTAATAAATAATTTTATTAACAGTGACAGTTTAATAAAAAAGCCGAGAAACCTTCTTCAAAGTTCTTCAGAATTTTCTCTTCACGTTACTGGCTCAATCAATTATCATTGTTTATTTGTTGACACTCTTAGCTCAGCAAGCTGATTTCAACAAATGGATTTTCGTATCTTTGCAATAATTGCCTTTTCGAGATATTTTCTTCTTCTAAAACGTGATTCACCATTTCATATTTTTTTTAACCTTCATTAATTATGTGCAGATTTCTATATATTTTCCAATCTTCTCACATCCATCTTTTGCATCGTAGATTTATTATCTTTTCAAATTTTCTCATGTTACTTTTAAATTTTTTGTAACTTTATATTTATATTAATTGATTATTTTTACATATCTTTTATAATCTTCTCAACATCACTTCATTATCTCACCATTTTTTTTATCTTTGCTGAAGTTTCCTAACGTTACTTCATTATTATTATTACTTCATTATTATAATAATACATATATATTACTTCATTATTATAATAAGGTTATTATCTGACGTTAATCATTATCTTTTACATAACAAATTATTTTAATATAAAATATTTATTTTCTTATTTAATATTTTATTTTTTAAATATTTCAAGTAAATACATACACATACTTAATATCTTATTTTTAAAATATTTCACATAAATACACACACATATATATATATATATAAAGATTAATTTTATTTTTACTATTATAATTTCATTGATTGGTTTACTTGTGCTTTATTACTCTTTTTTAAATTTAATTTATTGACAAATTTATTTATCAATCTTAAAGACACAATCTCCCTCATACCAAGAAAATAAGACACAATTTCCCTGATTCCTTACGGTTCATTAATTCTAATTTTAAAAAGCTTAGTTGAAATATTCGTTAATTTTAAGTCATTTTCTAAAGTTGATTTAAAAATTTATATACTAAAAATATAACCATGTTTTTTGGGATGTGTTTAATTAGGCGTTGATATAGGATCTAATACTTATTTAAAATCCAAAATCTATCTAATATTTGCAACCTACATGCTAAAAATCTTGATATGAAATTATATTTATATATATAATCATGAACCGTTCATGATGTCTGTGCTCGTCTCATACAAGTTCATCAAGGTGAGCCCCGTGGCTTAATATCAGTCAGTTGGAAGCCTCCTTATTAATTTTAATATCTGTGTAGTTTTTATCATATGATTACAATTGAACTTGTCTTATTTTTTGAACACATATACTCTGATTTTAATACCTACTTCTATTATGAAGTGATGTGAATCTTTGTGTTGTGCATCAATCATTTCCTTTATGTTGAAATATGTTTAGTCCCTCAAAATATTACGATTTTCTTATTTGATCCCCCAAATTTTGTTTTCATTCCCATATAATTCATTTGTTAGCTTGCCATTTAACATCATTGTTAAATGCTTACATGCAAGGGAGGCTTTTTTAATTTCTAATGTATTAAATATTTTATTTTTATTTAAAAGTTTATATTTTGGTGTCCTTAGAGTGTGTTTAAAATGTTAAAAAATAATAAATGATTTAATTTGTAAATCAAATTTAATTAAATCTTGTGTTTGGAATGTTAAAAAATAAAAAATAATATTATTTCTAAAATTCTATGAATTTTATTTTTTTATTTTAAAAATTCTATTAAATTTGATAAAATTTGTTATGATTTGATTTGATTTGAAATGAATAGACTATTTTACTCTTAGTAACTATCTCTAACCACTTTTCATAAGGGTTAAAATGTAAAATAATAAAATTAAATTAAATCAATTCTCATGTTAATGAATTTTAAATATAAAATTTAATTTCTAAATCAATTCAATTCTTAATTTTTTTAAAAAATTCTAAACATAAAATTTAATTTATAAATCAAATCAAATTTATTTAAATCAAATCAAATCAAATCAAATCATTTATTATTTTTATTTATTCCAAATATAACATTAAAATATTTGTTAACAAAATTCTAAATTTAATAAGAAAAGAGTAAAGAATTCATACACTTTCCTCCTTGATTGCCTCAATTTAAATAAATCAAAATGTGAAACTTTAAAGTTACATATTCCTCCCTGCCATTCCCCTCGTGCTTTTTAAATAACTCCAAAACACATGTTTTTTTAAGTTTGACCATTCTATTTTCTATCACTCTCTTTATTTTCATTCTTCCAAACATAACCTTATGTAAGACCAACTACAATAAAAAAGACGAAAATTGTATTGATGCGAAGATATGTGCAAGTGGATGTGGATTACATGTATTCGAGACATTTCGGGTCGGGTCACCCGTAGGATAGTCATATTGGGAATTATACCATACCCATAGCCCACTACCGAGTTCGCGGAGGAAATCCCAATAGTCAATAGGCAATAGCAATACTGCAATAGCATCCATTTTCTAGGGTTTCGGTTGTGGTGCGATTGATTCATCGGATTGGGAAGCAATGGCGTTGAGGAGCTTCTACAACGAGATAAAGGGGCTGAGGGTGAAGGAGGTTCCTAAGCACGTGAAGCCGTATCTGTCAATCGATTACATAAAGAAAGCGATTGGGAGAGGTTTGGACAATTACCATGCCAAGTACATCGAAACCGATTCCTTCGATCCTGTCTACCATGTCTGCATCGGAGGCATGATTTTGTCCTACCTCCTCGCGCTCCCCAATGAACGCCGCCACCTCGAGCATCAGCAACACGCTAAGGAACATGGCGGTCACTGATCCATTCCTTTATCCCCAGGTCTCTTTCTCTATTCTCTAATCTCATTGATTCGTGTAGATCTTCTTCTTGTAGCAAAGTTTGCTACTTTGGATCTCGAATTGAATAGGGTGTTATGTGTTTTAATGGTTTTGTGGTTGGATTTTTTATTAAGTGAATGGTCTTTTTGTTTGTTCCGTTGGCAATAGTTTGGATTTCTGTTAGGAACATTGTTTCTGGCTGATAAAGGCATAAAGCTGCTGAACCAATCTGGGTTCTCTTAATTGGCAATTGAAGATGAAGTGGTTTCAAATTCGGTTTTAGGAACCAAATGTTTGTTGTCACCACTATTCTTGACTTGGGTGGAAAATGAAAAGCCCCAGATTCTTGTTGTTAAGGTTTGATTCTAAGTACTCCCGTGAATTTAGTGGAAAATGTAGCATTTGCGTTTTAGTCTTAGTCTTTTGTTTTATTTCGAAAAAAATTTGTGTGAGCACATGAATTTGGCTAACCCATGCGTTTTTTTTTTTTGGTTGGAGGGCATGCCTTTTTTTTTATTGGTGGAGGCTGCTGTTTCATGTGTTTGGTGAACTTATCAGCAGTTGTTTCTTAAAATCACCTTTGCTATTTCTTGGTACTTTTTGAAACACATTAAGGAAAAAATTCAATTTTTTCCCCATTTTTTTTGTATACAAAAAGATACCTGAATTGATGTAAAATGTGGTCCTTTTACATGCAGCAAAATCACTTTTAACAAGTTTTGGCTCAGTGCTTTGCAGGTATTCTTAATGCCACTTTTGACATAAAATTCCCAAATGCCATTTTTGTCGAAGCTTGCAAATTCAACTTTGGAAGCAGCTTCTTCAAACATACTTTGCTTGTGGCTATAAATTCCAAAATTGCCTGTAGACTAGCAATTTTTTAGAGAATGAGACCTAACAAGCCCCCTTCCAATTCTAACATTAAATGCTTTGACAAATTATTGATATCAAATTTCTCGTGCTTTTTTGGCTAGTTGCTGCTTATGTTTGATTAACGTACAATTATTGAAAGATGTTGTGGAATTCTCAGTATTCAGAGATAAAAGGTTCTGTGATGTTGTTGAGGTTTTTTTGCCATAAATTTTCACATAATGCTTCTCCTAGCTCACATCGTCTTAGTATTGGCAGCTGTATGTCTCCTCCTGCCTCCTATCTGTTTGAAAAGGTGGTCCTTCTGATCAGTGTTTTAAAATTAGGTATTACTGGGTTGCCACGAAGAAGTTTGAACACATTATCATGATTGCAGTCTCTTTCCAACCTGGTTACAGCAACTTTTAGGTGTCTGACTCAAGAAAATTGCTGATGCTTTTTGATCATTTGTTTACACAAAAATATGCACATTGACTCAACTTTAGCACTAGCTGCAAATATTCATGTGTTAGAGGCAAGCTAATTAAAGATTCTGTTTTTCTGATTGCTGGGCTAATGTCTAATGGTTATTTAGGTTTTGTTCTGGGAGTTTCTTGGTTGCTTCAAATTAGATCATATGTTTGAGTGATTTATTGAAACTAGTTTTGAAATTTAAACATGGATTTGTTAAAAGAAAACATGAAGGATTTGTTTCTTCTGCCGCTGATGACTGCATTATCTTCCAACATGATGATCTCATTTGTGTGCAATCTTGTGACAGAAAAAAGGCTATTTAGTTTCTTTATTGGCTTGAAAAGCATGGCCTGCATGTTTTTAATGTTTGTGTCATGTGTGATAGGATATTTTATCCTTCTTTCTGTTTAGCGTGTTTGGATAGATATGCATAAGTTAGAATTCATTTCGGTCCCCGTGAATGAATTTTGCACTGTCACAGATATGTTTGGCAACTCCTCTGTCCTCTCCTCCCATAAATTACTTCTTGTATCTCCAAGGTGTTCCAAAAGGACTATGGGGCATCCTCATAAGTAACATACTATAAGTTCCAAAGTAATTTTTAGCTGCTGCCCTTTGAATATAAATTGACCAACATGACCCTAAAATGCAGCCTTCAAATTATTTTTTTGGGGGGAGGGGGGTGTTGGGAGGGTAATTTTATTTACATTCCAAAATAACTTTACCCAACACATACTTTTTGTTACCATTCCTAAGCATCAAACCTTTCTTAGTTATTATTTCAAAATACATTCTACTCGAGCAATTCTAGGTCAGTGATAAAATATTACCACGAGTGTATTGCTGTTAAATGTTAATAGACAATACTTGTACTTGTTCTCAACTCTCTGTATGTGCTTAATGCTTTTTATCTCATCAGTTTCATTCTTTTGTTTTATTTATTTTATATTTGGTGTTATATATATTTTAATTTTCTTAATTGTTTGCAGGACCCTGGCTGTTGAATTGGAGATGGTCGGCTTGCTTTTATCTTTTTCTTTTCTTTTTTTAATAATCTGAAAAGCCAAGGCAGAAAGATACTGTCACCTTCAATGTATTTCAGCGTTTAGATGATAAAATAAGTTCTATTTGATACAATACTCAATTTTCTTGCATTTAAATGTTAATTGATTGTGTGAAAGGAGAACCTTTGGTTTGGTTCTAGTGCTTGAATGTAATGACATTATCTTGCTGCTGCTTACATAGTTGGATGTGTTTCATATCTCGATCAATCAAAGATGATGTACATGCACCAAAACTGAAAGTGTTGGTATGGGGACAGACAAATGCAGAGAGACCTCCAAAGCTACATTATTGCAGTTATTGCAGTTGTGGACTGCAATTTAAAACTATGGGAATGGTACATATTATAACCGGTAACATTATTCTGAATTTTCCTCTGAATACAATTATTCCAACCCACTTTATATGCTGACAACAAAGAAAAACTTCCCTTTTGTGTCATTAAACCAGTATGGTTTATCATCATGGCATCCCTGCACAACGATAACTGAAGGATCACAGCTGCGTCATTCGGATTAAAAACCTGCAAGGTTTAATTTTCCCTCCATGCCCCTGTATTCTGGTCAATGAGCTTGACAGTCTGTCAAGAGTCAAGTCCTGAATATTAAAGGGGTACGCCACAGGCAGCCATTGGTCCTCCCAAATTTTAATAGAGATTCCATCCTAATTCTCCGAATACGGTCGCCCAATTCGTCCATTCAAAAGATTCTAATTATTGTTCATTGTATGTTAATACATAGAGTTTTGTGATGAATTTTATTAATTTATAAAAATTAAATTAACTGGTTAATACATTAAAAATAAATAATTATTTTATATTAATTTTTGATGAATTTAAGAAAGAGTTTTTAATAATGAATAATTAGTTAATATATTATGTAAAAGTGGTTAATCATTATGATTTTTTGGTGAATTTTATTAATTAGTGAATCTAAGTTAACTAATTAATACATTAGAAATAAGTGGTTAATTTATATCAGTTTCTGATAAATTTAAGAAAGTTTCTAACAATGAATAATTGATTAATAATTACGTAAAAGTGATTAATCACTATAAGTTTCTAGTGAATTTCATTAATTAATGAATCTAAATTAATTAGTTAATACGTTAAAAATAAGTGGTTAATCTATATTATTTTCTGGTGAATCTAAGAAAAAGTTCACAATAATAAATAACTGGTTAATACATTACGTAAAAGTGGTTAATCACTATAAGTTTCTGGTGAATCTCATTAATTGGTGAATCTAAATTAACTGGTTAATACATTAGAAATAAGTGATTAATCTATATCAGTTTCTGGTGAATCTAAGAAATAGTTCACAATAATGAATAACTGGTTAATACATTACGTAAAAGTGGTTAATCACTATAGGTTTCTGGTGAATCTCATTAATTGGTAAATCCAAATTAACTGGTTAATACATTAGAAATAAGTGGTTAATCTATATCAGTTTCTAGTAAATCCAAGAAAGAGTTCCCAATAATGAATAACTGATTAATACATTATGTAAAAGTGGTTAATCACTATAAGTTTCTGGTGAATCTCAGTAATTACTGAATCTAAATTAATTGGTTAATACATTAGAAATAAGTGGTAAATCTATATCAGTTTCTGATGAATCCAAGAACTGGGAAATGAGAAGCGGGAAATTAACTGGTTAATACATTAGAAATAAGTGGTTAATCTATATCAGTTTCTGGTGAATCCAATAAGCGAGAAATGAGAAGCGAGAAATTAACTAGTTAATACATTAGAAATAAGTTGTTAATCTATATCAGTTTCTGATGAATCTAAGAAGCGGGAAATGAGAAACTTGAAATGAAAATATTGGCGTACGAAAAAGTCAACAAACATACGTACGTAAGCATACGATGGACAAAAGTTGGAGTATTTAGTTGGACGAGAAATGTTTTCCCTCCGAATAAAACCCAACTACAACACCTTGTTTGGCAAACATTGCTAAATTAAAGGACCTCAAATCTCTAAAGCCTATCCTTCCATTTTGGCCAACAGAGTTTATTCCAACTAACTCAATGAATCTTTTTAGCATCAGTTTGAACTCTTCACCAAAACCTAACCATATTTTCAAGATCCTAACGTAAAGAATTAGGAATTTTGAAGCATGACATTGTATAAGTTGGGATGGCTTGTGCTACCACTTTAAGGAGAATTTCTTTGCCTCCTTTAGATAAAAGTTTCTCTTTCCAACCTTGTATTCTTTTTCACACTCTATTCTTCAACGATTGTAAAGCCTCATTCTTTGATATTCCCAACATGGTCGAAAACCCCATATATTTTTCAAAAAATGCCACAGTATGGAAGTTACATGACTGTAAATTTTTTTTGCCTCTAAGCTATGTTTACATTGGGACTAAAAATCATTGACGATTTTGCAAAATTCACCATTTACCTAGATGTAGCCTCATATAACTGAATAATATCCATTATGGCTTGACAGTCTCTTGGGCTTGCTTTAGAAATAATAAGTTATCATATGCAAAGAATATATGTCTAAGACTAGCAAACTAGTTATGATCCTCAACCTGACATGAAAGTAGAAAGACTCTCAACATATAACACAAAAAGATACGAGGAGATGGGATCACCCTGTCTCGTTTATAGTTGTATAACCGAGACTGGAAGTTGACTTGGACAGAAGGTCAGATCAACAAGTCAGCAATTCGGTTGCGAGTTAAGAGGTTAACTTGGACAAATAACAAATCTTTTAAAAAAATATTTTATGAAAAAGTACTTTATATAAAAAAAAATGCTATATGAAAAAATACATCATATGAAAAAAGTACTAATGATATAACCAAACTAGTAATGATAATTTTTCAGCTTCAATTTTTTAAAATTAAGAATTTTACTCAACAAGAACATATAATCTAATGACAAATCCTATAAGTTGTCGCTTTGAAGCTTAAAATATTTTGAGAAAAAATAGAACCTGAGTCATACAGATTTGACAGGGTCGCTCAGAAAACCCGTTGTTGCCAAGAACCAAATTGGCTGGGGCGATTCGTACAAATATGGTCTCGTCCCTCTGCTCAACTTAAAAGATGCTCCCAGACTATCGTTAATCAAAATAGAATATGAAATAGAAGTCATATATGGCATAATGAGTAGGACGACCCACTCCTCACAAAAACCCATTTTCCTAATGTTAGCCTCTAAGATAGGCCATTAAACCTAGTCATAAGATTTACACATATTTAACTTGATAGTCAGATATCCATCCTACCCAGATATCTTGTTTCTTAGAGCATGTATTAGCTTGTAAGTCACAAGTACGTTATTTCTGATATCAATTCTACATAAAAGCACTTTGAGGCTCTAAAATGACTGCAGGAAGAATAACATTCAATCTGTTAGCTATAGCTTTTTTGGTTAATATATGAATCACATTACACAAGGAAATGAGCCTAAACTAACTCATATCCTCTAGGTTTTGAATCTCAGGAATTAAAGCAATAAAGACATGATTAATATCATCATGAAAATCACTCTCTTCATCTAGGTAGCTCAGAGCTGACTTAGTAACATCATCGCTCATCATATCTTAATAGTTTTTTTTAAACAAAATTGTGAGAGGATTTCCAAAATAATGTTCACTGCCAAGGAAGCACTTGAGCGCTCAGTGGTCAAGTTTGGAGAGGAATTTTTTGGACACTTAACGCTTAAGTGATCGTTTTCCACCGCTTAAGCGTATGACATATCGGAAAGGAAGTGAAGTTTTAGGGGTTGGACCGCTTAAGCGGTCATTAACCACCGCTTAAAGTAGTGGAGCAACCCAAAAATTGCTTAAGTGGTGACTCACCTGCAAAGATAGGTTGCTCTCTGCTAGGGGCGTGCTCAGGCGGCCAAATCTCATTGCTTAAGCAATGGTAAACCTGCTAAGAGCAAATCATATTTGCTTGGTGCACACTTAAGTGGCCAGTTTCCACTGCATAAGCACCCAAGGCACAACCAGTAGACATATGATATGGTGTGCCTATTCATTTCATAATAATTGATTATGGAGGGTTGTTATACATGAAGAGATATGCCTTTTGGCGTATATTCCTATTCATGGTGTCTAGTCATGGATAGTTGTAATGCATGAAGAGTTGTATCTTTTCTTAAGAGGTCTCTCAATATCTATGTAAAGACATTCTCCATCAAGTCTTAATGTGGTTGTTGAATTTATTCATTCTTCCAAATCATCTCCGCTTTTCTTCTATGCGCAAGAAGTATAGTGAAGAACTATCATTTTGTAAAACATCATTGTTTTCATTAGCTTGGCTGTGTTAATGCAAAACAAACCAAGTGTTCTTCATTGTATCTATCACAAACCAATTTTAGAGTATGTGATTGACCAAGGGTTAGATACCTCTAACCATTAAAGCCTAATTATCACATTCAAACTCAATACTGTTTATGACAAAACCCACATCACTTAAACATAACCACATACATGTCCTGGGTAAAGTCTTTCTAAAGATGGGAGATTTCCTATTATTCAGCATGACATGACAATTAAGTTACAATAACTTAAACACACATAAGTATATTAGACTTCATCAACATTTATCTATTTACAGACACCATATATGTTGACCATTATGTAAGATGAATGAACCCAATCCTATGATTGCAAATTCTAGTATCCATGTCTTCAAGTCATCTGCGAATAATAAACCTATTTCACTTTAGAAGTGAGCAGGTTCTCTACGCTGGAGAGAAAATGTCTGTTTAGGCTTTGAAAAATAAAATATAATGAAGTAAGTTTTATAATTCACTTAATACAATGACACTTAAGTGCTACTAACCTAAAATAATACAAGTATACTTTATAAAAATAATAAGGATTAAATATCATAAATGTATTCCAACACTTTTTTCTTGATATTCCATAAAATATTAGCGAATTCAAATTCCAATTAGAAATACATTTTTTTTAGGAAATTCTTTTTCAAGGAATCTCATACTTATAAGGAATCCATATTATGGAAATCCTTTCTTATTAACTATCATTTTCTTATTGGAATATTCTTAGGCTCTATTAGAAGAAGAACATTTATTCATAAAGGCGGGTGCTACTATGCACCCTGCCAAGTTTGGGTGTATCATACACCCAAACTTTTACTTACAATAACAGGTTTTTTTTTTTTTACAGGTTGCATTTGTTTTTTTTTTCAAGCTTATTTTTTTTAGGCAGTCAGACACTACCGTTGGAGGCTGGCCACCGAATAACTGTGTATACTAATTTTTTTTAAAAATTATTACTGTTGAAAAATCTTATAAATTTTAACTGATAATATTTATATAGTTACACAGCTTAAAAAAATTGAAACAATGTAAATAATACAAGTAAAAATAATATCAGTTAAAATTATATTAGTCCTTATATTTTTTTATAAATAACTGTGCATACTGAAAACTCTAAAGATTTTAACTGGTAATATTTACACATAATAAAATCTGTAGAGTTTTTAATATGCACAATTTTTTACACAGTTATGCAACTTAAAAATAAAATAGTAACTGCATAAACAATAACTCCGGTTATGAACAGTACATTTTTTGGTTATGAAAAATATTTTTTTCGGTTATGAACAATATTTTTTCTGCGTGAACAGTATTTTTCCTGACTTGAACAATGTTGTCCGGCAGGTGGTGAATAGTGATGGTGAAATAGTGCAACAGGTTACAGGTCATTAATCATAACCATTGATATAATTTTCAACACAATCAATAGTTGAGATGGACTTAGTGTATCATACATCCTCCTTTGGAGGGTGTATATTAGAAATGCCATATTCATAGATACACATCTCAAATCTTTAGCCCAAAATATTTTTGCTCGAGAATTAGCCAACCATTTCCATAGCCCTAAGTATTTTCGCCTGGGCATCAAGCACATATAGATCTCATAATCACATAGCAATCTTATTATTCATCATACCATGGTATATCAAGGGTTATTCCTAGTGCCTTTGATATTCCAAAATATATTACCAATATTATCATCAAAGTCCACATATCTCATCATAAAAATGAATACTCCAAATTAAAAGTTAAATAAAGATAATTGTAAATGCTCAAAATTATAAATTAAGCAAAGATAACTGCAACTACTCCAAAATATACATTATAACTAATATTTAGTTCAAGATACCAAAATTTACCCAAGTAACTACAGAGAAATATATAATAACCATATAAGTAATAAATTAGGATAAGAATTCAACTCACAATTCATAATTTATATTGCACATAAAATTTTAAGAATATAAATCATGACAAAATTATTATTATAAGCTTTTAATATAATTTAATTAAAGCATGGTGATACTACGATAGTAACCCAAGAGTGTTCCAGGTACTCACACTATAAAGATTCTTGCTTGAAAATTTGTCAGTATAGTATATTGATTGAGATGTCAAATATTTTTATCTTATCAAGAATGATAGAATCCAGATTGATGATCCTTGATCAATGCTTTAAGAAGGCTAATATGATAAAGTAAAAGCAATATAAATCTTACAAACTTAACTCATCAATAACTTCACTAGAAAATAAAAGAAGAGCTTTGTTTATGTGAGCAAAGAAAGGAGATTATAATGGCAACATGAACAGCAATTGCTTTGATGTCGAATTCGAAAAAGAATCCTTGGATGAAATGGAGGAACAATTGTTCCAAATCATAGAGCGTATGCGACATCACAACAATTTCATGGATGCGATTGGCATACATGGAGAATTCATTGAAACAGATGGGAACAACATTATAGTAGTAGTTTTATGAAGAATATGTTGTGTCAATTCATATCATTTTGTTATTTTTGGATGTGAGGTTAGGAGAGGGAAGGGAAGGGAAAAGGGATTTGTTCCTTGTTTGGAATATTTTTAATGAAGGGTAAGGAGGGGAAAAAAGGGGGGAAGTGTTCCTCTCCTTCCTCTAAAAGCTTTAAATCCCCCTCCCCTTCGAATTGAGGGGTAAGGAGGGGATAGACTATATTTAAAGTAAAATAAATATAATGAGAACTAATTTCCCCTACTTCTCATTCCTTCTCCCTTCATCCCCTTCTTTCCATTCCCTCTCCTTTCATTCTTTTTCCATCTCTTCCCCTCATTCAAAAACTTTCGAGCATTAGAAAACAAAACTAATGTATGTGATAATATCTATTTTAAAAATTATTCAAACATCTTTACAATAAGTTTTTCCCAACAAAATAATAAAATCTTGAGTTTAATTTTAATGCACTATCATTGTAAATTTTTTTACACCATCAACTAATTATACATTACCATATATGTGACTTTTGAGGTAGTTGTTATGAGAGTTAAATATTTTTAATGACATGATAATGAATGATTGAATGATAGTGTGAAAAACTTTTACGATGACAGCATATTAAAATTAAATCTTAAAATATTTTGGTAAGAAATATGTTGAACATTAATTTTGTGTGACATTTTTTTACATTAAGATATCGCTATCACAATTTGAATGCATGGTTTTTATTTAAATTTCCACCTACCTAAGGTGCATTTTAGATGAGATATAAGGACAAGCATTATATAAACTTTCAAGCTGCATGCATCTAAAAAAATTAAAAATTAAAATAAAATACAAGAAGAAGATATGAGAAGATGCTGCCTATTTTTTACCATTTCAATTTTTAACATTGAGTTTCTATCATGCCCTACTTTCTATTTCATTGTGAACATTATATTAGTTTTAACCCATCTCATTTCTTTTTCTAGCAGATCACCCAAAGATTCAAGCCATCTTGAATTTGTTCTTCCCATCTAAATATAACCATGATTTTTTTTTTCTTTTTAAGAAAAGTGAGTATATCTTCAAGACCTTAACTCAGCTAACCAAGTGGTTTTGTTTAAAATTTTCTCAAAAAGTTTTTGAACATTGATGCTCTACGGGATGATAGTAGTTGATTCTATGGAAAAATAGATAAATGACTTGTCTTCATTACCGATAACTTCTATAACAGATAAATACTCAACATTTCTTTCCTTTCTCTTTCTCTCACCTCACCACCACTCTTTCACTCCTAATATTCTTTCTTTCTCTATGTAAAAGCGTTCTTCTTCACCTCAACCACCAAGCTCCAAAGCCATCTTCTACTAACTTAGACCCAAGTCACAAGCCATTGTATAACAACCACGTTAGCTACTTGACGAACCAACCACTGACGCTAGAGCTGACAACAAAGTCAAAGTAAGTTGTGAAAGATTGTGAGAATGGTCGAAGGCTATAGGTATTGGAATAATGATTGTGTGGGTTTTGTTCATGGTGGTTCGGTGGAGGGTTCATGACAACTGGCGATGGTGGAGTGACGTGGGATTGAGACGCATAGGTTCGGGTCACTGTAGGTGGCGGTGGTCTGAGGTGGTGCGGGTCACTTTGAATATTATGGTCTCTATTTGGTTTTATAATAAAAACGAAATGTTACTTGTAATAACAAATAATTTTCAAGGAACATCAACGCTCAAAAATATTTTGAGAGCATATTAAACGCCACCTAACTAAGTAACCATTTTCTTTTGATACCTAAAATAACCATCTTAGCTTAGCATTGTTATAATATATATGGGAAGAAGATTGCAATTTGAAATGGTGGTTTGAGACACCCCAACAAGAACCAAAAGACAACAACAACATATATACATTCAGCGGGAATTTGAGTTTTCCCCAAAGAGCAAATTTGTTTTTATTTGTGGTAAAGATGCAATTTTGGTTAAAATTAAAGAGCGACAAACACAAACAAAGGTGAACACTTTTCTGGGACTCTTGTAATAATAAGGTACACACCAAAACGAAGTGAGAGTTAATTGGGAAGAGAGAAAGAAAGAACAAGAAGCATAAGAAGCTTACCGTTGGTGGTGCTAAGGAAACAGCTTCACCGTCACCGGTGACTGGCCTAATCAACATTGGGAATCTGAGACCCAATTTCAAATTCAAATCAATCACTCAATCAATCAAAAGGGTCACTTACTTATTCAAACCTCTCTCAGCTTATTCATTCTTCCATTGTGAGATAGCTTCAGAGCTATAGAAAGTTCAGATCTTTCACCTTATTTTCTCTTCCATTACAGGTTAGTTTTCTTAATTGGCCTTAAACTCATGTGGGTTTCTCTTGTTTTGGCTCGAAACTTAGTGGGGGCTTAACAAAGTCAAGGTCTTGGCACAGTAATCACTTGGGTTTATTCCATGTTGCTTTCTAATCATATGTGCTTTATTTCCCTGATTGAATCATGGTTCTGAAAAAGACTAATGAAATTGATGATTACTTATTCTGCGGTTCTCTAGCCTTTGAAGTGATCAGGGTCTTTAGACATCGTGCCTACAGTTTTATTCTTCTTTGAATTCATGAAGTGATTCTTGATTCAATGTTATTCTTGGTCTTTCATGCTGTGTTTGGATGTGGCTAGTGCTGACCATGTAATGCTTCAAAATTCAAATGGTTGCTAACTCATTTTGTGCTGTCATATCTAGCACTGTTGCATCTGGGTTTTGATGAACTGTTTTTGTGTTTTATATGTTCTGCTTTGACATCAATTTGTTTAAATTCTCTATTTTATGCAATTGATGACTTTTTCTTAATTTCCTGGGGGATCGTGGAGTGGCTCATCACTGCCCTTGGGTCAAATTTTTCCCCCTTCACATTCCTATCTTTTTTGAAACCTATAGCCTTTGTCATCTATGTATGATTATGTGTATGTTTGGATTGCCGTTCACCTTTCAAACGTAAGTTCATTATTGCCTGGAACGATGTGCTCTTTCGTTTGGCAATTTCAATATACGTTTGCTGTAAAACACTTTTGAGCTGTAACGTACGTTCACACAAAAGCAAGAAAATCTTGCTTTTGTGTTGAAATTTCTCACAAAAGTTTGATCAAACCTCACTTTTCACATAAAAATTTTCAAACATAAATCACGTTACTACAAACTCACTTTAAACTAAACTTAAGTTTGCAAACATACTTTCAACCAAACTTAAGTTTACCAACTATAATCCAAACACACTATATATCTGAATTGATTTACTAGTGAATCTACATCATACAGTTTTATCATTCTTGTATAGGATTTTTCTTTCTTTCCTTTTATTTTGGCGGATCAGCATTAATGAAATATACGTGTACTCGAAGACTTAAAGAAACAACTGTAGTTGTAGAGTATTGGCATTTCTTTCCAAAAATGTTTAGTACACGCTGACCACCTCAGTTGCAAATTCTTTCGTTTCTGTCTTTATACAAAATATCTGTGTTCATGCAGGAATTGTTTGTCTAGGCTATCATGTTACTAGTACTTTTAATGTCACTATTTAGCAATTTTATGCCTGAACTTCAGGGGTGATACAATAAATTAATATGCGGGATACTGAGAAGAAGTTAAATAACAGAGGATCTAGAAAATCCAGTCATTCAAAGGAACAGACTGAGTCAAAGCTAGATTCATCATTGAGATTCGAAACAAGTGACCCAAAATGTCGACGGAAGAAGCATAAATTGAAATCAAAATCTCATAAACTCAGAGTTGGCACAAACAATTCAAGGAGGACAGTTACTGATTCTTCCATCAAGGGGCCAATCAAGGATTATTCAAATAAAAAATTGATTATTAGACAAAATCTGCATAAAACTGATGGGAAATCTTCACAGATGCAGTCTTCAACAAAGCTACAAGGCAAAAAACCATCTCTTAGTTCTACAAAAGAGGGGGAAGATGTTGATCAGGAGGTAAAGATTCAAAAACTTAAGAGAAGGAGAAAGAAGAAAAGGCAAAGGGATAACGTGGATCTTGATGATGCTTCACGCCTGAAGAGGAGAACAAGGTACCTCTTAATCAAAATGAAGCTAGAGCAGAACCTTATTGATGCTTACTCTGGAGAAGGTTGGAAAGGTCAGAGGTATGGAATTTTTTTATTTTATTTATCTTTTTAGTTTTTTCAAATGTTTAGTTAATAATATGCAAATCGTACCTTTTAATTGATAAAATGAGATGTTGCCTTCCCTGGTTCAAGTTTCAGAAGAATCTGTGATGGGAATGTTATTAATTATAAAGTAGGAAAATATATTCTCTGCAACACCTCAACACATCACAATAGATTGATGAAATATTCTGAAATTGAAATTCTTTAGTTTCTTTAAATGCTTTCCTGTTCCATGGAAAAATAGCTTGTAGCAATGCAGTGTGATCTTACTGGAAAACAATTACTAGTTTTTTAAACCCAAAACTTTCCCTTGACAAATAGCTTTGTCGCTGATCATTATTCTTCTTTGTTTTTACGAAAATGCCTATCACAGTCGAGAAAAGATTAGGCCAGAGAAGGAGCTACAAAGAGCAAAGAAGCAGATTTTTAAATGTAAACTTAGTATTCGTGATGCCATTCGCCAGCTGGATTCTCTTAGTTCGGTGGGTAGCATTGAAGATTCTGTCATTGCTCCAGATGGATCTGTTTATCATGAACATGTGAGCAAGTATCAAAACTACGAATACTTCACTATATTATGTTATCTTTCTACATCCTTTCCAGTTCAAGACTTGTTATAACGCTTCACACCTTATTTGATTTTGCTAATGGGGAGCAATTAATTGCACACTGTTCTCATGTTTAGTCAACTCAAAGGTAGATGAGATGGCTCACCATTTTTAAACTTGTATATTCATTTTTTTTTTCTTCATTTAGATATTCTGTGCAAATTGCAAGTTGCGTGAAGCTTTCCCAGATAATGATATTATACTCTGTGATGGCACATGCAATCGTGCTTTTCACCAAAGGTGCCTCGATCCTCCTTTGGACACTGAAAATAGTGAGTTCCCTTCTATGCTTGTCAACTTGTTCTGTAACCTTCAGTGTGCTGACTTTTCATTAAGAAAATGAATTGTTTAATTATACTTTGCAGTTCCTCCTGGAGATCAAGGCTGGTTTTGCAAGTTTTGTGAATGTAAGATAGAAATACTGGAAGCAACGAATGCCCATCTTGGGACTCATTTCTCCTTGGACAGTACTTGGCAGGTTTTTTACATCAATAATCTCTTACACCACCTTTTTTTCAGATTTTCCCTTCTCTCTTGATTTGTTTATTAATGCCTCTCTCCCGTAAATTAAGGATGTATTCAAGGAAGAGGCTACTTTACCTGATGGTGATACTGCATTACTAAATCCAGAAGAAGATTGGCCATCAGATGATCCTGATGATGATGATTATAATCCAGAGAGGAGAGAAGACAGCCACAGCACCAACACAGAAGGAACTGATGATAATGCATCTGATGATTTAAGCAGTTCCACCAGTCTGTGGTCTTTGAATGGTGAATGTTCTCCAGTAGATGAAGGCGTCAGCCATGAATATTGTTCTGTTAATAGCTGCATAGATTCTGATGAATCTGGGGAAATAGCTTGTGGCCGTAGGCAGCGTAAAGCAGTTGATTACAGGAAACTTTATGATGTGAGTATATCAAAGTTCTCATTCAGCATAGGCATATATTAAAGTTCTCAAAGTAAAGTTGACAACTATAGCAGTGGTATGGAATTCACAAGTTACTGAGTACTGACCTTTAGTTGATAGCTCAAAATTTAAGGCCTCCGTTATGGCAGTCATTTAACTGGTACAATATGTTGGTCTTTCTTATAGAAAGATGGTCCTGATTTTTGTGAATTGGGTTGAAAAATATTTGTGTACAGTATTGATTTAAAAATGAATTTCCAATTAGATGTATTACTAGCCCTTGGTTGACATGTAGATGGAAAATTTGTTTGTGTTTTGTGCACGGAAATACTACTAAAAAATAGAGTTCCCGATTTTCTTCTCTGGCCATATTTGAAGGATAATTCAGATCTTGCAAATGAAGTTTCATTTGAGTTCATATCTTTTTAGGAAATGTTTGGGAAGGATGCTCCTCCATGTGAACAAGTGAGTGAAGATGAAGATTGGGGTCCGGGCAAAAGAAGGCGAAGAGAAAAGGAGTCTGATGCTGTCAATACTCTTATGACTCTACATGAAAGTGAGAATAAATATCCCAACAATGAGAACAATGATACAATAAGAGATGGTTCTTCAGGCATACAAATCAAAAGACCTTGTTTCAGGATTCCTCATGATGCAGTTGAGGTATTACTTGTAGCAATTCTTCTTGTCATTTTTCTTTATTATCACTTCTTGAAATTCTGGTTGAGAGCAAAAATATAGAGTTACATATGCACTAATTTGCGTCCGTTTAATTTTTTAAATGAAATGTGCCAGAAGCTTCGCCAAGTTTTTGCAGAGAATGAACTTCCTCCAAGATCCGTGAAGGAAGGTCTTTCGAAAGAGTTGGGAATTGATGCTGCGAAGGTTATGCCTTTCAGTCTCTAGTTGTACCTTGTTTTTATCTTAAGCTGAATTTATTCCCTTTTGGTAAACATTACATATTTCGCTGCAAATTTTATATCATCTAGCTCTCCACAGTTATTTGCATTGCCTTCAATCTTTATTCATGTCTAGCTGCTGTTCATCTGTTCAAACTTCCTGTTACTAACGTGTTAGAAAATGCAGGTTAGCAAATGGTTCAAAAATGCACGTTACTTAGCACTTAAAACCAGAAAGGTAAGCTTTACTGCTACGCTTTGCTCTCTCCTTTTTCAATATATACGAGTAATATTGTTTCTTTCCTTCTGTTCTTTGTCTGTTTGTTTCATATTTTTTCAGAAATTCTGCATATGTATTCTCTTTGAATTAATTATCATCCCATCTAGATATCCTTTAGTTGTGTATTAAACAGCAATGTAGTGTTCAAATTTCACTTTCTGTGCATTTATAATTGGTATTGAACAGATGAATTTGATCAAGCTTTGATTTGAAGAGCTATCAGACAGTAAGAAGAAAGAGGAATTGGTGTTGATATATATATAATTGGCTGGTGACTTAGATTTATAATAACTACGTCAGTTAATAGGCACTGCTGGGTTATTTGAATAAGATAGTAGATTGGAGGTTATGTGATGAAGATTAGTATCCATTTGCAAAGTAAAATAGGAATCCTTAGTTCTGTACCTTGAATAATTCTTGGAACATTATAAATATTTAAGGATTTAGTAACATTTTATGCTTTTGAGCACAAGTTTGAGAAAACAAAGAAATTAACCTTAAGAATGGGGTTTCCCCAACAAAAACCAAAGAAAATGCTTCACAATATCTCTCAACTTGTTCTTTATTGCTTTTGTAAGACTTGCTTTAAATAGATGCATACTTCTGCTAGTTCTAAATCCTATAATAAGGCATCTTTTTATGTCTGACATTCAGAAATTGTTTTGTTCATGGAATTTGCAATAAACACTGATATAAGTGGGTTTTATTCAGGGTCAAGCAGGAGGAGGAGAACAGCTTCAGAGTTTCAATTCTAAGACCTCAAAGGATTCTAGATCACAAAATGTAGAGAAAGATGAGCTTCTGAAATTGAAAGCTTCCAAAATTACCCTCATCCATTCCCAGAAGAATGGTAAAAATGTCACTGGTAGAGAGAAAATAAAGTCATCTAGCAGTCCATTGAAGGAAAGGCGACCAGAAAATGGCAACAAGGTGCTTTTCATATTCTGTATGCATTTTTGTGCTTGAGAAGTAACATTGCTGTATAAACTTTGGCAAGGCAAATAACATTTTCAATGAACAGAGAATTTTTCTTGAGAAAAGGTGGCCTATGTTGTTAGTAATTTTATTAATAATTTGTTGCACTTAACTTTTTCACATTGGGAAGGACCTCAATTAGAAAATTTTCATGTTTTATTTTCAGGACTTAATGGAGGTCAGTGATGATGTTAGCTTGAAGAAGCTGTTGAAAGAAAGGAAAAGGAGGGTAAATTTTATATTTGAAGGGGACTCTCAGGCAGCAGAGTTGGAATTTGAAAGACTTAGCAAAGTGAAGATTAAACTAGATAGCATGAAGCAAAAATTAACTGAAGTTCAAAGTTACAGAGCAAAGGGTTCAGATGAACCGTCTGTTATATATGTACCTATAGCTGAGTTAAGGGAAAAGGTTGAATAATAATTATATTTTTTTCACATTTTTGCACAGCAGGGTTATACATGATTGGTTGTTAAGTCTGATGTACTGGCCTTACTTTGAACAATGAAAAAGAAGCAACCGTTTTGAAGTTAATAATATTAGTACTTGCTTCTTGAAAGAATCTCATACATACTTTGTGATATCACTTTATGTTAGGCATGGCTATCCATATCAGCTACTTGTTAAATGTAATTAAACTAGCATTTTTTACCTTAAGTGGCAAGGGATAATAACTTCAATCAAATTATTATTTTTATATATAACAATTTAACTTAATTTGATTATATAAATTTATTTATTTTCACATGCACTTATTATTTTACTTAAAGTAAAAATTATTATATAAATAATTAACATGTGTTTGTTTAAGCTTTATTTTTCTTTTTACTGAAAAGCACTTTTTAATTAAAAAATACTTGTAAACAATTTTAAAGTTGTTTTGGGTAAGCTTTTAAAAATAATTAGAATAAAAAATTTAGATTTTTAATTATTTTGAGAAGCTACAGTAAGTAGTTTCTTAAAAATAGAGAATATATAAAACAGAGAAAACTCATTTAAAGAGATGAAGATTTTTTTTTACGTAAATATCCTTATATCATTTTAAAATGACAAATGTTATCATTCATATCTTTTAAAAAGTGATTTTTTGTAATTGTATCAAAACGATAAAATATAACTTTTAATTAAAATATAAAAAAATTAATCTTTTTATGATATCTTAAAATTACTTTTATTCAAAATTTATCCAAATGAACCCGTAATCTAATTATAATACTAAAAATTCAAAGAGTATAACTACTAAATAAAAACTACTAAAGTATAAAAATCAATGAAACAAAATTTCAAAAATGTATTTAACAATTAAATATATATATATATATATATATATATATATATATATATATATATATATATATTACTCATGATCTCTTTCGCGTATATTCCATTGGTTGTTTTAAATTTTATAACTATAACTATAAAAATTTGTTAAAGATTTAAATATTTAATAAGTGTCTAATTTAAACTCATTTATTTTTGAACGCTACAGGATAATATTTTTTTATCATTTTTTGTATCAACCTTGTTTTATAGTCAGTTGACAGGTCAATTCGCATAAAATATAAAAAAAAATGAAAGGTTGATGTGTTAGACTGGTTAATCCGACAAAAAATAAATAAATAAAAAGTGAAGGATTAGACGGGTCAACACGTCAAAAACTAAACAAAAAAGCATGTTAGACAAGTCAACAAGTAAGTTGACCTGCCTAATCTGCCACCAAAAAATAAAAAGTGATTCAATGAGTCAACCCGCCCCGCCTGTCATCATAACTTACGAGTTATATGAGTCAAGTTATTATTGCTCACATTGAAAAACGAGTCACAAAATATAACTCAAATTGTCATTTTTGACAAATTAAATGAGTTGATTTATCGGGTCTTATCTATTTTGACATCTCTACTTCAATTGATAAGAAAAGAATTATTTTTTTAACGATATATGAAAAGAATTATTTAGTAATTAAAGTACATATATAAAAAGTATATATATATTTACAAATAAGAAAAAGGTTTACTATCACACAGATTAATAATTATATTTTAAATTTTCACTTTTTTTGAAAGGCTAAATCAAACTTATCACTAATGTAAAATTTTTATCATCATTTATAACTTTATAGTTACCTTCCTTTTCACTTTGTCTAAAATATACCACCAACATTATCAACTTGAGATATAACAATATAATTTGGGTATTAATAATTTATTACTTAACAAAGCATTGGAAGTATTAATAAAATTACTATTTCATTTGATGATAAAATAATTATTTAACAATAAAAATTATTAGTTTGAAATCACCTACCCATGTAATAGTCCTCTCCCAAACTCTTTTTGGTATTCAAATGTGACATGCATACAAAAGTTAAAAAATTGCTTGTAGATCCATGTAATGAATAGTATACACTCATTCTGTTTTGTTTTATTAATTGATTTATTTTGGATATGCAATTATAACAATATCACAATCGCTAAGTGTATTGAAGTGTTTATAAAAGAATAAAAAAATAGCAAAAATATACCTACCAAATAGAATATAAATATTATAATATTATAATATTTTATATAAATATTAATGTATTTAATTTTTAAATATTTTTATTATAAAATATATTTTTTAATAATTGTTATTAATTATTCAATATCTTAATATTAACATAATTTATTAAATATTAATATTTTTATTAGCATAATGTATTTTAATTATTAATTTTTTATAATAAAATATCTTTTTAATTATTTCTTCACCTATACATTTGAAAGGGAAAACATTTCATGATAACTTGACATATGGAATGAAAAATAGTGGTCATTTACATTAGAAAATGACATATAGTCCTTTGAGTGAAAAGGTGATATGTGTTCCTTTTAATGAGAAGAAAACATATGTAATTTTTTATTCTTAAATGCTTTTTAATTATAAAATATTTTTTATTTATTAAATATTACATTTTAAAAGTGAATTTATTATTAATTTTTTAAATATTAATTATTAATTATTCAATATCTTAATATTAAAATATTAAAATGTTTTTATTAAAAATTAATATTTTGTTAAAATAATTTATTTTACTTATTAAATCTTTTTATAAAAAAATATATATATATTTAATTATTTCTTCACTTACACATTACACACATGTGAAAGTGAACACATTTCATGAAAATTTGACATGTGGAATTAATAGTAATAGTCCTTTATATAAGAAAATGGCATGTGACCCTTTAAATGAAAAGATGACACGTGTCACTTTTAATGAGAAGATGGCGTGTATAATTTTTGTCTTATAGCTAAATTCAAGGAGAGAATGACATATGTTTGTAAAAAAAATTTCTTTCCAAGAGAATATAACACTTATCTCATAAACCTTAAATTAAGGACAACATTAATAATAATAAACAGTAGAAGTAGATAGTAGATATTAGAAGTAGATAATAGATATGTAGTGAATATTGATTGATGATTAAAATTTAAAATTCAAATTAAAGTTGAATTCAACAAGAAGATGACACATGTATCTTAAAATTAACTCTTTATAAGAGAAAATGACACATGACCTTATAAAATATGAAAACATAAGATGATGACACATGTAAATTTTGTCTTATAATAACAGGCTTACTAAATACTATATATAAATTATCAATCAAAATGTCAAAGGCACAAAGATCAAGCATATTACCAGACAACAAAGGCAGATTGAGTTTATAAAAGCTTTAAAACATGCCCTTATTATGGGTTTAAGGCTCAACTTGAAATATTCTAGCAACTTATTTTCATTATATAACACAAACCAATTCAAACCAAAAGAACCACAAGAAAAGTGACAAGGGTTTGATTAGAGCTGGTAAAACGGGTTAAATCTGTTGGATTAACCTGCCAACTCACAATTTTTTTGTGAGTTGGATTCAATCCTTGAGCGTATATTTTTTTTTCAATCCGCATAACTCGTCCCGCTTAACTCGCGGGTTAAGCAGAGCGGGGTGAGTTGACTAGTCGAATTGACTCTTTTTTTAAAAAAAAAAGTGACAAGTGATACTATAAATAAATATTTAATTTTTGAATATTTAATATTTAATTAAGCTCTTCTAAAAATTATTTTTAGATATGTAATTTGTAATTTTTTACTATTATTGTTTATTATTTTTTAAAAAAATTTATAGTATTTTTGGTTTTTTATATATATATATTTTTTTTTTTTTAGGCAGATTAAACAAATTGATTTGTTAACCTATCTACTTTTTCTTATTTTATCTTTTATACGGGTCAACTCACTAATTCACCTTAAAACAAGATGTGTTAATTCTTTTAATTTGTTTCTTAAAATAGACCAACCTATCACATTTTGTATTTTAACAGATTGAGACAAATCAAAACAGATTAGCCCATTTTACCTGCTCTAAGTTTGACTACATCGTAATACTTTCCAACTCTTTGTCATTCTCATATCTCCTTCTCACCTGACCTTGGCCCCACTAGAGGGCTACTAAGTGGCGTTACTACGGGTACTTTGACCAAGTCCCACAAGTGGGACTATAACTAACTAAGGGTGTGTTTGGGATAGCTGTAAAAATTTGATTATGCTTTGTAATCAATTATTGTATAAAAGCTTTTTGTTATAATCGATTATAATTGATTCATTTTCATGTTTGGATGCATTAGCTGTAAAGTAATTTTAAGTTAATCTGATTCGTTTGGATGATATAAAAAAGAATCGCTTTTATGCATTAAATTACTAAAATAGATATAGAATGATTAAAAAAATTATTTGATTGAGGACAAAATGGTATTTACATATCAAAATGTAAGGAATAATCTACTAAAATCATAAGTTTCAATCTTCAAAGATTATAAAAATTAATTTTAAAAAATTTTATTTTACATTGAAAGTATAAAAGCCTAACAAAGTGGGACTTTTTTCCCAAAAAAAGCTAATCAGAATTTCTACCAAACATGCACTAAGTGTCACGAACTAATTAACTAAAATTATGAAAACAAGCTTGGTTTATCGTGTTAGTGATTTTTATGAAGTATTTTCAATTACTATTTACAACATTATGTATTTTCAATTATTATAACATCATGTATTTGTAAAATTGACATTTTTTTTGTTTGGTGTGTAAACAATTGACTAAAAATTCAATGTAAGTGCATATTTAAACAAGAATTTTGAGAACTAAGAAAAAATTAAAGAAATATTATCAAATAGAAAAACTAAGAAAAATTGGACGTTGCTAATGAGATGTTAATGATTAACAAGATAAAATGAGTTAAAATATTTCGTTTCGCCTATCATTAACTGATAAATTATTAAAAAATGTAAGGTTCAACTTTCATGGTTTCTAGAATTTATATTATTCAATTATTATGACTAATAATATGTTACTAGTACCTATGTAGCTCCTCCTGCAAGGGTTTTGTCTTCTTTAGACAAAGTTTGGTAGGAAAGTAAGGGAATGAGTAGCAAGAATAATGAAAAAAGTTAATAAAAATATGTTTGTAAATTATTTAAAAGGATGGAGTAAAACGATAAAGGAGGGACAACTAGTCCTTCCATTGTCACTTAAAACTTCAAATTTTTGTCCCTCAAATTGGAGGGTCAAGGAGTAAATGTCATGAAATTTTTCTCTCATCTCTCACTAAACTTATATAACAACCAAATAATGGAGTGTCACATTTTATTCTACTCTATTTCTTATTTTTTTGTTTCATTATGAACTACTTCCTTCTATCATCTTTGAAACTCCCAAAATAGCCTTAACTTCGAGGTCAAAACTATGGAAAGACCCCCTACTACCTTAGGGATCCAAAACCATAATGTCATTGGGTCCTTTTATTATTTTGTCTCCATTTGTCTATTGGTGTTTTTCACCCATAAAATTGGGGAGTTTTTCTCCAATTTCCTCCTTTCAACTACCTAAGACTTGGATAAGGTGATCTAAGACCAAGAGATCCGAGCAAAATCCATATCAAACATATTAATTATCATAGACACTCAAATCAATTGTTAACATGTGTAAAAATATATTTTAAAGATAGATGCATTTTTAACATATGACCTATACAATTTTATAAATGTCAAATGTGGATTTGAGTGCCAACCAAAGAATTTCTCGTACATTTTTATTTTTATTTATAAACTTAATTTGCAAATTACAATATGATAGGTTGTTATGATTTAATCCCATGATGAGAGCCTAATCCAAAAGACTAGTCCAATGGGTCAGAAAATCTCATGACTTAAGTAGCACATTAGGCTCCATTTTTTACTCAATGTAAGACTCATAACACTATCATCCCCTTCAAAAGCTAGCATCCACGATGGCCCACTTTGGCTGCCCACTTTAGGTGCCCACTAAGGGTGACTTTCATTCTAACCCTCCTAGTGTAAGAAGTCCTTTCCTTAGTTGCTCCTTCCTAGGTCGATCTTTTCTAGGTCACCCCCTCCATGTCAGTCGACTTTTAATGAAAGCACCAATTGTTATGATTTAAGCCCATAAAGAGAACTCAACTCAAAAGACTAGTCTATTGAGTGAGAGAGCCTCATGACTTAAGTATCACGTTGAGTTTCATTTTTTACTCAATGTAAGCCTTACAACATAGACTTAAGTAATAAAGTAAAACGGTATGACAATATATTAAAATATTAATTTTGGATAAAATATTTTTTTAAAGTTTTTGCGTATAAATTTTTCATTAGGATTATATAGCTTAAATTGGATGTATCAATTTTTTTTGTTGTGTTTTTCTTAGTGTAAGTGTTTAGCGAAAAAGGATCTTGTCCAAGTTCATGTATAAGAGTTTTTGTAAATCCACCCCTATATATATATATATATATATATATATATATATATATATATAAAACTAGAGTACATTTTCTTGAGAGTAGCTAAGTTTGTTATGTACTCTCCCTCATAGAATGACACGTTTCATTCTTAAATTTTCTTTTACTTTTTTGAATATTAAATTCAAATTCTCTTTTATTTCTTTCTTGAAAAAAATTCTCTCTTAATCTAAATATTCATCCGTTTATCTTAAAGTCGTCACTTTAGAATGAGTTTTACTTAACTACCACTCCCAGACCGAAATTGTATAAACAATTAGTTAAAGACTAAAAAATATTCATCCTTTTTAATTTTAAGTATCTTTTATTTAAATCTAAATTTTTTAGATTCTATCTTAATTTAAAAAGACGCATACCTTGCACGAGATACTTAATAGTATATGTATATATTAATGACAAAGACTCAAAGGATCAATCAACTAACCATATATGGAATAGCTTTAACTTTATCAATCTCTGCTAGGATGTGGCTCTGGTAAGGTAGCATCGCCACCTTTCCTTGGGTAGTCACCATCTGCGCATTGCGGTTTCAGCTCCGCATCTGGTGGTTCCTTCTCCACCATTGGAGTCGCAACCTTTTCTGTCTTTTAGCTTCCTTCTCATTGTCTCACCACTTTCAATGGTGGTGACCTAAGGTTGCATTGTCAACACCAGCACCCCTTTACCTAGCTGGAATCTTCTCGCAACCATCATTCCTACACTGATAACCCCTATGAACCTGTTCTTCAGAATCCACCACAATCCCCGCGAGCCATGTGGCCTTCTCCAATCCGACACCTGTGATCTAAACCCAACCCTGGTGACCTCCCCTCTCCACCTGCATCCAACCCTCGCAACCCACCACAAACTCTCCACTTAGTACTGTTGTGTAGTCACCACGTTCTCCTTATCCACACCACTGTGCAGTCATCGCTACCTCCCATACCTCTGCTCCGCCACATCCCATCAAGGCGTATATGTCACCATTTTCACTATTCCCCCAATCTTGACCAAACCATTCTCTCCCACATGTGACTAGCCTTTGCGACCATTCTGATCTACGACCTAACCCACCTCTGGGACTACACCGATATGTGACCCCACCCCAGCGATCTCATAGATCAGTGACCCCAAGCCCTTGCTCTCCATACACATGCTGCTACTTCTTTCTCATCCACTTGTTATGGCGTCCTCTAGCAATCAACTTTCGTATTCCTGTGTTGGTGATGACAAGGAAGAAGAAGATGAGGATGGTGAGGTTGTTCATATTGCACCAGTGTGAGTAGAGCTAGAGCCAGGGATACAAGCAGCATTGTAAAGTTCAAGTCTTAGTTCCAAATGCCTCTGTGAACCAAGTTAGGAGCACTATTACCTAGCTACTGACAAAGTTTTTAAGGATAATATTTCTCTTCCCTAAATCATTTGCACCCTGGTCAATGGTTCTAATAGTAATTCATAGAAAGCGGTAGCTACTTTTAAGGAACAATTGGTGAAGAAGCATAGTCTATAGCATAATGACATCGAAGAAGGCAAGTAAACTTGTATGGTCACCACCTAAATCACATCACCTTTTTTTACCCTTCCACCAATCACACTTCTAGGCTTGTTCTTGGGACCTAGCTTTCTCGTTCATTCTAGTAATAAATTATTTATCTTTGGCAATAAAATAAATAAATAAATCAATCAACCATATATGAGTTTATATATGGAAATTTGTGTAATTTATTAATGGATTACTTTTTTTTTGTAAATTCATATAATTTATTAATGGATAAAGATTCAAAAGTTTAGTCAACCACAAGTTAAGAATTTGTACGAGAGCATTACTTGAAAGGCCATTATGGCATAAGCCAATTTTAATATATAATATAGATAGATTCAAAATTTAGATAGGGAAGGGACATAGGGGTGTTTATGGGTCGGTATAGTTTGGATTTAATAAAAAAAAATCTAAATGGATCAAATCAAATTTAGTTAGTTTGATTTAGTTTTAAAAAATTTTGTTCACTAAAAACCTGAACTAAACCAACTTGACTTTGAGTGGGTTGGTTCCAATCAAGTCTTCATTTCTTTTGGAAAAAACTTGTTAACAATCATAGGGATACTCAGCACAAGTGATTCTGCATTCTAACCAAACTAAGAATAGAGTACAAAGTAATAGATCACACTAAACCCTAGTTGGAGCTAAAAGTTACATATCGGAGACAAGAAAGTGAATGAAATCAAAGAACTTAGAGTGTGTTTGGAATGAATAAAAATGAGAAATGATTTGATTTGATTTGATTTGAATTGAATTGATTTGATTTAAAAATCAAATTTTGTGTTTGTAACTTTAAAAAAAATAAGATTTGAATTGATTTAAAAATCAAATTTTGTGTTTGAAATTTATTAAAATGAGAATTGATTTGATTTAATTTTATCATTTTACATTTTAACCCTTATAAAAGGTTGTTAGAGATAGTTATTAAGGGTAAAATAATATATTTATTTCAAATCAAATTAATTCCTAACAAATCCTATCAAATTTGATAGAATTTAAAAAACAAAAGAAATGAAATCCATGAAATTTTAAAAATCAAATCATTTCTTATTTTTTAATATTCTAAACATAAAATTTAATTAAATTTAATTTACAAATAAAATCATTTCTTATTTTTTTGTATTCCAAACACACTCTTAAAGAAGAAAAATCGGTGATGGTGTTGGCACATCACGGCTCGTAGGTCTAGGCATCTCGCTATCGCAACTCACAGGTTCAGGCATCCCACTGTCACAGCTCATTGATTTGGAGTCTTGCCATTGCAGCTCGTCATTCATATAAATCGTCTAAAGAGAGGTATACATTAAAAAGTCTTAAAGATAATGATTATATATATTTTTAAGTAAAATAGAAGAATAGGTAACACTTATGTTATCGATCAAGTGGTATGCTTGCAATCCAAGAGGAGCATTTTCACATGAGGAGAATAATCAACTAGCCTTGGAAGCCATGAGATACATATGAAAACAGATGACCACCAAATAGGACTATCCGTTACAAAAGGATTCTAACTTATACACATAAAGAAATGCAAGTTTTATCGAGTTAAATGAATCTGCTTTGGTTATAATGATTATGAATTTTTTTTTGAAAGACAAAAATCTAAATTGAACGATTATTATAATGACTATGATTTGACTCTAGACCATGACACCAACTGAATGCAGTTGAATATAAGTAATTTTTTAATTAAAGGAATTAGCTCTTCAGATTTCTTATAAGATTAAAAATTGTGTAAATCATGTTGAATATTATTATTCCGTTTGAAAATTCATAAAATTATGCATATAATATTTTTAAAAAAATTAAAATTGTAAAGGAATCTCATCATCTTCTTTTATATTTGTTATCTTTCATTATCTCATACACGAATTTGACTTCATCTTAGCAAACGATAAAAAACTATTTTTTAAAAGAATTTTTAGTTTAGATTTATTTTAAATATTTTTTTGAACTGTGATTTATTTCAAGTATTATGCGTATATTATATGATTAATTTTATTAATTATTTAATTAAAATAGAGCTGTACTATATAAATAAAAATTTGTAGCATTCATCACTTCCTATTAAAATAACCACAAAAGACATTGTATATAAATAAAAATAAAAATTTAAAAAAACCCCTACAAAAGATGCGATTTATATACTGACTTAAATTTAGGGATTAATTGTTTCAATTAAGTATAAAACATTATGCAAACTTAAATTCAAAAAATTAGAACAAAAAAAGGTTTGAGCGTTGTGGTCATGCTCTCAAGGAAAGATGACCAAATTTTAAACTTTAAAAAAGACAATTGTTAAGAAGACCTTTTTAATTATGACCGTGTTTGAAGAGTTAGTTTTATAAAAGATATTTGGTTAAAGATTAAAAAAAATAAAAATTGGCGAGACCTAATTATCACACAATGAAACAAACCAATCGAGGTTGTTATTACCATAGAGTATGGTTAGAGTGGAGTTAGTGTTAATTAGAAGTTAGTTTGATGACTGTTGATATTTAATTTTGTCCATAAAATTTTTGTCAATTAATCAAGGTTTAACTCTTAATTGCAATATTGTGAGTAGAGGTGACAACGGGTTCAACTCGCTGGGTTAACCAGCCAACCTGTTATTTTTTGACGGGTTGGGTTCAAGTTTTCAACTCATTTTCATTTTCTAACCCGCATAACTCGCGGGTTAAGCGGGGCGGGGTTGACCTGTTGGGTTGAGTTTTTTTTTTAAATATTATAAATGAGTCTTTTTATTTGTGTTTGTGGTATTTTTATAGGTATGATACTAATTTTATTTTGTTTCTTTATTTTTTAGTCTCTATAAATTATAATTTTTTTTTTTTTTAAAATTTTTGTGGATTTTTTTTATACAATTTTTTTATTTTTTAGGTGGGTTAGGCGAGTTGATCCGCTAACCCGCCTACATTTTTCTCATTTTTCTTTTATGCGGATCAACCCATTAACCTATCCTAAAACGAGGTGGGTTGGCTCTTCCACTCCATTTTCTAAAATGGGCCAACCCGCCCCGCCCCACATTTTGACTGGTTGGAGGCGGGGCGGGGCGAGGCGAGGCGGGGCAAGTTGGCCGTTTTGCCACCTTTAGTTGTGAGGGCTTGGTTTTCTTGGTCAGATTTTTCGTTTACCTACCTTAGTTAAATTTTTTTTCTTATTTGTGCAAACAAAAATAAAAATAAAAAATATAATAATAAAAATAAAAAATAAAAAAATACAAATTCCTTCTGTTAAAAAAAATGAAAATAAAAAAGGGAAAAATGTAGTTTTTCGTAGCTGTTCATCAACTGGCTCTTCAGGACTCCTGCACACCTGGGGAGTTGCCTATCATGGATTGGGAAGGACAAAGAAGCCTTGGAGAAGGAGGAGCTTGGATTATAGAGTAGCAAGCACAAATGAGGAAATGCCAAAGTGACCCAAGCTGGGTCAACCCCGACAAACCTCTCCATCTCGACAGGGGGAGATCGGACAAAAAAAAAAGAAAACAAAGGGGAGACCACCATTACCTCTATCCACCATCCTTCATCTTCGACCACCATTACCTTCACCCAACACCTCTCTCACCCTCATCTTCATCCCCTTACAATATACATTACCCCACCATTAAACCCAAACTGTGAACCTCTTATCTTCACCTTCCTCCCCAAACCCATCAGCAATAAACCCAAAGAGCCACCCCTTGACCGTGTCCTCCAGTGCCAAAGCCGCGAACCACACCAGTGACCCAAGCCACCGAGTCCCGCCAATGCTCCATCGTGATCCCGCACTCGCGACCCTCACTGCCGAGTCGTCCACCGCGACACCCAGCAGCCCAACCAGCCTCCAAACCGCGTCCTCCACCTGCAAAACCAGCATCGTATCCCTCGTCATCCCACCACTCACGATCCGACATCAAAGACCCGCACCATGCCGATCTAATCAACCCGCATTAGATTGGCCGAACCGTCGCCCGTTGGCCGCCTCACACCGTGCCGATCTACCGCTCTCCGAGTCGCTGCAAGCATCGTTCAAACCAGACCCAATCTCCATCCATGCCGCGAACAGGCCACCACCACACAGGTCCGGCCACCGCGTCACCCAGGAGAAACCACCTCAGATCTGTGATTCACGAACCCTCCCCTGTGTGACTGTCATTATGCTTCTGTTAAAGGCAAGATATATCATTTGTTTCTTTGTTTCTTGCTTAAAAAAAAAGAACAAAACAAAAATAAAAAAAAAAGGCAGCAAAGTAATTAGGCTACTGGTATATTGGGCTATTGGGTATTGTGGGTTTCATTTTTTCAGAATTTAGGCAAGGTTACATAGGCCTAGTTATTTCCTTGATTAAAAAAAAGACAACTCCAATTACTTTTGGTGTGTCAAAAAAAATGTGAAACGTATATAAAAAATGTGAAACAAAAAAAAATCTTTTAATTCATGCTATGACTAATGATAATGATTGAATAGCTGATGCTATCTTCAGTATCATTTGGATCATAAGAGTTTATTGAGTAACATAGTGCTAACTTAAACTCTATGCAAAAGTGAATCTTTTTTTTTTACAAAATCCATTTTCCAAAAATCTTTTTCTTAATTAAAATTAATCAACTCTCACAATCATTTTCTAAAGAACTATGTGACTTTGAGTTCCTTATTGCACCCGAGGATACATAGGAGCAGAATTTCATTTCTGTCAAGCCAAAATTATATTTTCATAATTTAGTTGTTTCTTCTGTAAATAGTTATAACTTTTTTTAAGGGGTAAAATAAATATATTTGAGATTATTAAAATTTGCACAACTAACTTAAGGTACCATTCTTAGAACGGGCAGTATAGGGTATTTACATCTTTCCTACTTGTAATCGACTCCCGAATTCAAACTCATTTTCTAAAAAAACTAGTTTTCCTATTTTAAGAGTTTTACTAATGTTTTCTCAATTTAAATAAAATATTGGTGGCGACTTTATTGATTTTCAAAAATCTTTATCATTTTCAGTCGTCCCGTCGCGATCTTAGTTGCAACAATGACTCAATTAAGTTAATCACTAGTTTGTAGAGAAGTTATTGCATGTTCTTAGAACAACAATAAATATATATTCCAGAAATATATCTATCATTGATTTTAAGTTATTTGTTTTAAATTTATATGAATATGTTTGAAATCAATGATAAAGATATTTTTGGTACATACATTTATTGTTTTTTTAAAAGCATATTTTATTATTCTATATAAGCCACATAATTAGCTTTGTGTTAAGGGTAAAAATAAGTCAACCAACTCATGGGAAGCCTATAGCTTAGTTTTTTCTCGGCCTATATAGAATTTACTTATTTTAATAAATAAGACAAGTTTGAACTTAAAAAAAAACTTATTTAGCTATGTAAGTTCAAGTTTTGACTTTAAAAAAAAATTGACATATTAAATTGACCTATTTATTTAATATTATATTAATATCCTTGCAGTATACGAGATTATATAAAAATAATAATTAATATATCTTAAATAAGAAAAAAGATATTAATTTTTTTAATAAAAAACGAGAATAGGATTAGTTTCACCGTTGACTTGAAACTATTGCGTGAGTTTCATGGTTCACGCCCAACTGTCATGGAACTCATGCTCCTTCATCAATATAACTCTACTTAATCTGTTGAAGGCTCACAAAATTAGCAGGTATTTGACTCATTATGCAAGAAACCTGACCTCGAGAATGAGTATGTCTTATGATGTCAGATATCGTAAAGGTGCGCTTAATAAAATAAAAAATTTTGAAAAAAATATAACATTATACATAGAAACCTTTTCCTGATGCCAAATAATAAAAAAATGAAAGAAAAGAAACAGAATGCAATCATACCTTCTCATCTATAAGAATCATATCAAGAAAATTAAGCAAGTCTGATTGCTTAAAACTGGGGACCTTCCGAAGCTGAATAGTCTTTACCTTAAGATTCCATATTTTTTATCATTGTTCACATCAACTTCAGTAATAGTATCAAAATGGGTAGCCATTGAATCACTGAAAAAATTAAACCATAGTCGTCCGCAAATCAAGTGGCAAGAAAAATATTAATATGGAAGAAAAAACAAATTAGATAATCATGAAAGTACACTAACCACCGTGGGAAAGACGCGGAGAACGGTATTCACGAGTGAAATTAGCAAAAATGAGAGTTTCCAAATATGCACAAATAATTTGAATTTATACAAATTAAATTCATAGGAAATTTAGCATGTTCCATCCCTTTCATAATTGTTGCGCATTTAAGTTGATTGTGTTGCATTTTTTTTTTTTTGACTTTTTTATTTTATCTTTTTTAACACTTTTTCATTGTAATTAATGATTATTTTTTATACACATAATTCATGATTTTTATTTAGTGTATTTAAATTATGTATTACTAAATGTATTGGTTATAAAATGTTAATATATTTTATTACATTAAATATCGTTTGGCAATATTATCATGGGTCGTTTTAATTTTGGATAGGTTTACTTTTTATTTAGGGTAAATAACATAAACTATTCTTGAAATTTGGCTAAATAACACTTAACTCTATTCTTATCCCAAAATTATACTCCATCCCATTGTAATGGAGGCCTATTAATTGACTAAACTTACACTAACTTTGGTTAAGCTATAATCTCACAAAAGTAACTATATTCACCTACCTATTGTTACCCAATCTTCCCAATGCTTTCCTCTCCACAGCCTTAGCTCTCTCCCCTTCAATGCCAACATCCCCACTCACAACCTTCCTTTCCAATGACCGTATACCTCCAACCACACAAAAATTGAAGTTGCTAGTCGACCCACACAGTTATACTCGAGCTTAGAGGAATCCAAAGCCACCACAACTTTAACTTCAACCCCTTCAACTCTCAACAAAACCAAGCTACTACTCTTCTTCATCTTCCTCTTTAGAAATCAAATCCACAACACCTGAAGCAAAAGAAATAATATCCAAACTCGAAAACCCACAAGTCTTCATAATCGAAGAGGCACTGGTTTCACTGAGAAAGCTCACAAGAACAAGAGAAGAAACAAGGGTTACTCTGCGTTGGGGTGATGGTGATGCGTGGAGGAGATCTATTGGGAGAAAAAAATGAAATGAAATAATTTATTTTTAATATAATTTTACATACAAATGTCATTAATGAATTTTTCACAAAATCTTTCTTTATCTTTAACCAGGGTATCCCCATAGGAATTACAATACTAATCCTTTAGGTACTATCGCAACTAAGAAATCATTTTAACAATTGTCTTTTTCAGGGTTTGAATTTTAATTCTCTTATTTTTCACATTATCTTTAATGGTATACAATAGTGACGGTAAAAGATATAATTTTGATGTTATGAATTAGTTTAGTATCAATCAATCAATATAATTAACATATAAAAACAAAGTTCTGATTTTTAGAATTCTGCCAAGTGACACCTCTTAGTTGTGTTAGCAATGTAATTTGAATTTAAATTTTATTATTATTATCTTATAAAAGCAAAAATAAAGGAAAATGTAAGCTTTGGGTTTGTAAAATTCTAACTTGTGTCATCTCTAGATTGTCACTAATGTTTTTTTAATACAAATTTTATTATTATTTTATTAAAAAAATCAAAGGAAAAATGTAAATTACAAATTTGTGAAATACTAATATATGTTACCTCCAGATTGTGCCACTAATATAATTTAAATTTAAATTTAAATTTTATTATTATTCTATTAAAAAATCAATATGAATCATCAATTAATTAATATAATATATAAAAGATATTTTTAGAATAATTTTAAAAAATTGAAAGATTATTCACAAACTTGGTATTTTTTAAGCTGAACATACTCTTTCTGTCATTAATCTTTGAAATTTTTTTAAACATTCTAAAAACTTCTCTATTTAAACTTGATATTTGAATATTTCAAAAAGGTAAAATTAGTATTTGAACTCCAATGTAAAATTTCTAACTTTATACCTGATCATTTAGTAAAATAGTATAAATATTTTTTTATAGTAATAAATAATTATGATTTAAATATTTTAATTTTAATTTTTGTAATAATATTGTGCATTGCACAGATACTATTCTAGTACCTTTATAAACAGAAGTAAAAAATTAAAGGATGAATTTTTAATATAACTTTTTTAAATAAATGTGATCCATGAATTTTTTTACTTAAGTATATATATACCCTTAAAAACAGAGGTAAAAAAATTAAGGGGTGTATTTTTAATATAACCTTTTTTTTTTAATAAATGTGATCTATGAATTTTTACTTAAACATATATATATTAGAATAATTGTAAATGATGATAAAGTTTTAACATTAGGGATCAAGTTGGAATGTCCTTAAAAAGGATGAAAAATTAAGGAAAGAATATTTTTATGATAATATAGGTTTCTTATTTATGTCATGTGTATAGAAAAAATATTATTAGGAGGGGTCCCCACTTAGGCATCTGATCATATATTAAAAGATTAGTCTCTCATATATCAAGTGAGAGCGTACTCTGAAAAATAAAAAAAATATTTTTTATTTATGGGATACATAAATACTTTTTATTGTTGCATACCTTTTATTTTGTTATGGGAAACAACATCATCCTATTAACGTTTATATTTTATATATAGAATTTGTTAACTGATAAAATGTTAATAACTAAATTATATCATAGAGTGGTTTGAAAATTTTAATATTTTATAATAACAATAATTTATGCCAAACAAAAAAAAATTGCCTACAAAGGCTTTCAAAAGATTTGAATAAAAGGTAAAGGAAGTGAGGAACACCTTGTACAGGCAAGGTGACCAAAGACCTATTGTTTAATGAAATCTTTTTAGACTAAACCATCATTTTAGTCCCTGAGACATCAGGTGTCTTTCATTTTAGTCTCTGAAAGATGAAAATGTCTCATTTGGTCCTCAAAAGGTCAATCCATCCATCATTTTGATCTAGCCGTGAACACTTGTAACACCCCAAACTTTCTATGTATTAAATAAGTAATTTTAATAGTTAGCAGAATTCTATTGTTTAGTGATTTCTGTGTACTGTAAAATTATTTTAAATATTTCGTCTGCATATTTGACATTTTGAGTGATTTGTTCCGTATCAGGAAAATAATAATTTTTGGGCCAAAAAAATTTATGTAATTTAATTTTTACTGTTTAGTCTTAATTAATTTACGTAATCTGATTTGATATTTGTGAATTTTTTAATTTTTATAATTTTATGTGTGATTTTATTTTTTTACCATTTGTGGGCCCCGCGAGGTGTTTGTGGGCCCGGTGGCTATCCATGGGTCGGTGGGTCATAGAAAGTAAAAACTTTTCTACGTATAGAAAAATTTGTACTTGTTTAGACGGAGCAGGGGATCTTACTAAACCTGAATCCAGAAACAGTTTTAAAAAATTTCTTTTACTGTATTTTGTATTGTATTTAATTATTGAATGATAAAAATACAGTGAAAGTATTCTTTTATGAGGTTATGATAGATAAGAATAAAATTTTATATTGTTAAGTCAATATTGGTGGTTTGGATATCCACCATCGATTAATTACCATTAGAGATTTAATCTTGATTTAATCAACGGTGGAGATTTGATCTTAAAAGTAAATAGGATCAATTATAACCGTTGGATGGAAATTAAATCAAGGGTAGAAATTTAATCTTATAAAAGACTATGACCATTATCAACCCTTGGATGTAAAATAAATCAATGGTGGAGATGGATCATTAATGACCATTGGATTTGGATTTAGATCAATGGTGGAGAATTGATCATAAAAAATGATTACAACCATTTTGGACCCTTAGATGTAAAGTTTGAAGGTGTAATCTTGACCCTTTATTTTGGAGACACATCTAATGGCTAAGATTTAAAGGAGAAAGATCCAATGGCCTAGATTTTGTCTTCTAAAAATAAAAAATCTACTTAAATCCTAACCATTGAATAAATCAATGGCTAGAAAGGCTTCAAATAATTATTTGAAAAGATGACAATTTGCATGAATCATGCAAGGGGGCGGTTTTGAAGAAGCAAGGAGAAAGGGAGACAAAGTTAGTATAGGCTTTTTAGGCCAAGGAAAATGATGAAGACAATGGTCAAATCTCAAGACAAGTTCCTATTGATCAATTAATGAGCATGTTTTTTAAACTTCACTTTTCATTTCTCTCCATGAAGGCCACGGCCATGCATAGTTTAGGATACCAAATAATTCATTTCTACACTTCACATTTTCATTTCTTCATTCTCTCACTTATGTTTCATGAACCAACCAAATGAAAACTCCATTCTCTCTCCCTAAAGAGCCATTCGGCCAAGCACTCTCATCCACCCTCCATCACTCTTTAATTTCATACAACCTAATTTCTTGAATCCTTACTTTATTCTAAACAACTTTCATGTTGTAGACTTTCTCTAAATCTTCCATCTTGAATGACTTTTACTAAGATCAAGTTCTAGAGTTCTTGTTGGTGAAGAGTAAGGAAATTTCTTTCATTCTTTTCTTTTTCATGTTCTAAACCATGTTTGATCCATGGTTCCTCTTAATCAAGCTCAATATACTAATTTTCTTGCATTTGTTTTATGTTCAAGAGACTTTTCTTGGTGGAAATCTTGTTCTAAATTCAAAGCAAGGAGCTTTTGGAGTTCTTCAAGAGGTAAGAGGGAGATTTATCTCACCAACCAAGCATGGTGGTGAGAGATGATTATATTTGATGGATGATGAATCCATGTGAGGATTCATATCCATGGTCATGTAATAAATTATTTGTGTTATGTGTTTTTAATTATTTTGTTTATGCTTGATATGCTTTGCATGAATTAATTGTGTATGCATGCTTAGTATGATTTTTCCTTATTTATATGGTATGCTTATAATATGCATGATGATATATGTTAAATATATTATGATGGATGTATGTTGAAATAAGCAAAATTTTGGCTCCAATGGCCAAAGGAGAGGTTCGATTTGATACCCAAAATTGGGGTTCATGTTGAAAATTTTTCAAGAACAAAGAAATTGATTTTTTGGGTCCTTAGAACAATAAGATTTTTGACCAAGACATCTCAAATTAGGTGTTCACCAAATTAATATTTTCATGAATAATAAAATTTTATGATTTGAGAAGTAAAGGAAATAAACAAAAGGATTTTGGTTTTGTAAAAGAGAATGCACACGTTTTCTTTTTAGTTATGTTGATATTAATTAATTTTGCGTAGAAACAAAAATGTAATTCATTTAAGTTATAAGAAAAATCTTTCGTGGTTCCAATGGCCATTTTTAAGGTCTTGATAATTTAGAAAAAAAATGTTTTGATATTATAAAATATAAGAATTTTCAAATAAGGATTTTGAAAAGATAATTAAAGTGTTCTCAAGTGAAATTTTTCATAAATAAAAGAAAAGAGAGATTGAAGGTGCTAAACTTCAAATTGTTTTCAATGAGAATTAAATTTTGAAAGTGATTTAGAAATATAAAAGAAAACGTTTGTAACTTAAATTTACTAACAAATAATTTATTTATTGGGTTTTGAAAAAACGTTAGGAAATTTAAAAGTTAAAATGGTAATTAAATAAATTAAATGTGATTTTGTAAAACTAGATCAATAAAAAGTAATTTTGAGAAAAATATATTAAAAATATTTTTTTACTAAGAATAGGAAGAAAATAAAGTAAGGAATTATATTATTGTAAGAAAAGTCTAAAATAATATTTTTAAAGTTAAGGAATATTTTACGAAGGGTAAAAATGGTGAAAAATGATTTATGAAACTTAAGAAAAAAATGTAAATTTTGAGTTACGCGATTTGAAAAAGGTTAAAATATTTCTACGCAATTTAAAATATTCAAATATTTTATACGATCGAAATGTTGTAGAAAAATTACTATGTGATAAAAAAAATGATGAAAGAATATTTTTACGCACTTTAAAAAACAATAGAAATTTTTTACGCGAATTTTAAACGTAATAGAAATGTTACAAATCGTTGATTACGTAATAAAATATTACGTGACTGTGAAAACAGGACAAAAATATTTTTGTGAATGAGAAAAGTGCGATAATGCAATCGCTGTGAATTATACAGTAAACTTGTGAGTTAAAAATACTATTTGAACCTGATATGAGAAATTATGATTTACCATTGGTTGGTAATTGGTGCATTACACATGCATTGAAAATGGTCCGATGGATGGATATGGCTAATTACCTAGGAGAAACGTACACCTCTTGAGTGGGTGCGATACGCGTAGTGTAGGTCACTTGTGGACCTTGGGGCCATCGGGGTGCGAGTTGCTCACAATGGCCAGTTGGTAGCTCTTCTACACCGTGGGTTAGAACGATGCAACACACCGGTGATCCGGACCGAGACACTATTCTTAATCGAGATCTGACAAAGACTGTCGTGTATGTGCTAGATGTGTAAGATATAATTATAGCACTTGGTCTGAAGCACGTGATACCAATGACTCTTTTCGATCAATTTCTCCGACTTGAGTATTAGCTCCATGGAGTAGGACATTGAGTCTATGTGCGCATGCATGAAACTAAACATCTATATCTATATGGTGTTGTTACTGTAATTGTTTTGTGATTTAAACAGTGATAGTGACATGATGGTAATTATTATTTTACACTATGATGATGGCATAATTGTGATCATGATATGATATTTTTGCATGATATGTTGTTTGTATTATCTCTATGCTATTATGCTGGTATTGGCGTAGGTGATCTCACCTCTTTGTATGTATATCTGTACATTGTATTTATAATTGGCTGAAGACGTTGGAAAAGAAATGGTACAAGAAGCAGAAGAAGAGTTACTTCTCACATCAGGGAACGCAGACCGACAAGATGACATCAAGAGCCGTTTCTTCGGATATGTACGTCTACAATTTCACGGAGAGTTGGAGAATGGAGGACAAGTCCCGATGAGCGATGACTAATTTAAGAGGGTACCTGATGTTAGTATTAGTAGATTGTTTCGTGGAAATCCATTTTTCTCGCGTGACTATCTTTGTTCATGTTGAATTTCTTTACATATCGGCGACATTGGGATACTAGAAATTATGTCTCAACGGAAATCAGCATAGTATCGTCAGCCCGGACACCTGTCCGTAGGGCTACTCGTCATAACGGATTCCTACCTGCTGAGGAACCCGAGGAGGACCCGTCTGAGGGGTCTTCTAGTTAGTTAAACTTGGGCAAGTTTGAATTATGATATAAACTATGTGTGTAATTATTTAAGTGTGTTTATTGTTCCGAGATATGGTCTGTAATAAATAAGCTCTGACAAAGACTTGTGTAATATGTATATGATGTAAATTATGTGTGAGGTTGTTGTATAATAGTTTTATTTTCCGCTAAGTCTATTTTATTGTTATCCATGAAGAAAGATAAAAATATTTACAACTCGTATTTTTATCACAACATCCCATTTTATGACTATTGAGGGTATTTTGGGTAATAAAGTAAAAAAAATTTGACACCCTACGGTAGGTGTTACAACACTCTCATTTGTAATGGTTAATAGGCGTGGTGGCTTATAGCACGTTAAGTGCTCAAATAGAATTCATATGTGGCACCTCCAAACCCTAAACTCCTAATTAACCAATTGACATTGATTAAACCAATTTAAAGTATGATTAACCGTTTATCCAAAAAGGATTCCCTCTAAGATGGGACGAAAACAACATCGCCTCTTTGCCCATATAACATGTAGACCTTACAATTTCCTCCCAAAACATACAACACCCACACACATCGAAGACGAATTTTAGACCCATAAAACCTAATAAATCCCCTGCATTCCCAACCATTTTTTGTGATCGAACCATGTTTAAAGGTGTTGTGCATTTGGTTCATCTGATGAAGAAGAGGAAGTAGATTGCGGTAGGAATATTAACAAACACTCTGTGCTTTTGAGGGAATGAATGAGAGAATGAGATGTTTGCATTGTAGACCAAAAAAATCTTTTAGAAAATAAAAAAGGAGTAACTTAGACGTTGCATTATAAACTCCAAAACAATAGTCTTGGTCTTTTATTTTGTTCAATTTTATTATTAACCACTCCACTCAATCAATCTAAACATAGCGTATATTACATTTTTCATAATAATATCTGAATTTAAACTTCTAAGATTGTTTCAGCTGCGCAGAGTCATTGATAGTTTTCTTCCTGCACTTAATTTCCCAGTTTTGGTGTTGTGGGTACTTGGTAGAACCATCAATGCATTAGAATTATGGTGTTCACTTACAACTAAAACAAAAATAAATAAATAAATGCAACAATAATTTTCTAATATGATTTAGAAGAATCTCAAGGGAATTTTATTACTATAATGTTATATATACATACTTACACACATATTAATTTATATTTGCACCATTTTTATTATCTGATTATAATTATTCTCAACTTATTCAGTTTTTGCATACTTAATTTTACCACATACGTCAAATGTAAAGAAATGTGCACATGTATAATGTGAAAGAAGCTTTTATCCTTTATTTTATAGGAGACGTGTACGGTGCTCCATGATTATCTACCATAGATTTATTACTAAAATAGATCAACAATCCTGATTTATTACATATAACTTGTATAATAGGTAACAAATATGTTATATATTGTATATGTTTTTACAAAGTTTTGGGTTAACAGTTAAAGAATAATTTAGTTCATTAGAATTATATCTCAAATATTTATACATGTTATTAAATAAGTAAATTTATTTATTTATGAAGAGTAAATTTTCCACAAAATTATTCATAGATAAAAACTCAATTATGTTCCACATAAATAAAGAAATAAGTTATAAGAGATAATAATCTCATTAGATTTTTATCTTAATTAATAATATTTAATGTATATTAAATTATGATTTTTATCATCTAAGATATTCTTATAAATACTCCACGAGACAAATGTATGCAATATGATTCCAAACACTAACTTAAACGTCAAAATATCTTTTACATGTATCTGTTCCTCGCACTACTATCGCAACCATCATACATCAAAAGAAATTAATTTTATCAACCTTATTCAATTGATTCTCTTATTCAAAATAGTATATAAAGAAACCTTACAGTTTCAACTATTAACTACATACATGCAGATTTACACATAAAAAATTAGGACCAGTTTTCCTTTTTTTACCATAAATAACTATATACAAAAAGAAAAAAAACTTTACATATATCTTAATTAGTAATATTTATAGATACAATAATAAAATTTTAAAACACCATCGTTGCAAAATATTTTAGGAACACCATAAACTTTGCTTGTTTTATAGGGATCAAACAAGTCCAAAAGTTCAAAAAAAAAAAATCTCAACAAGAGAATGTAAACTAAGGATTTGAAGAGAAGTTCTATTGTACTCCGTGAAGTTCTCCTTCATGAAATTTCCTAGCCACTCATTCCTTCTTTTACTCTCATCTCTCTCTCGTTTTTTTTTTTTCAAAATTAAGGATTCTAAAGCTACTCAAAAAAAAAAATATCTTTCTCGATGAATAGGAAAATTCTAACATGGATTACTTCAAAAGTGGCCCATGGATGGGTCATGATTTTTTTAATCATTGATTTATTATTAAAATAAATTAACGATTGAAATTAAAAGGTTAAATATTTATAGATTTTAACTAGTAATATTCAAATTTACATTAAAATTTAATTATATCACTATTTTTTATGAATAACTGTATATATAAAAAAGTATAAATTTTAATTAATAATTTTTATATAAATAATATTAAAAACACACTCTCTATCATATTTCTTTAAATATATTCTTTTTTATTAAATAATATCATACACCAAAATAATAATCAATCTTGATTAACATATAATCAACTCGATTAATATGTAATTAATTTTAAATGATATATAATTAGATTTAAATATTATTTTATGTGTACGTAATTTAATAAAATAAAATATATTAAAAAGTATAATAGAAAATATAATCTTAACATTTTTTATGTATATATAAATCTATATATAAATATTATCAGATAAAAAATAAATAAATTCATCCATAAACTCAAACATTTAAAATCCATGATAAAAGACTCGAAATGAATACATAAGATTTTTTCGAATATGAATAAGATAGAACTTCAAAATTTGGATAAAGTAACCAACCACCATAAAGGGGTACATCACCCATCAAAAGAGAAACTTCGGCATCACCATATTTAATTTTTTTTTTAAATATATAATTTTTTATTTCTTTCTGACAAATCAAAATTCTTCAAATGTGGTCAACTCAACTGTATCATACCTTCATTCTGGGCCATTCATCTGAGTTGACTTTCCTGACCTGGTACCTGATGAACTTCTTAGAGAAGAGGCGTGTAAGGCGCTTTTCTTTGTAGAGCAGCACTCTAGCTTCTCTCTCTCCTCCATTCTCCGCCTGCGCCTGCGCCTGCCACCACACCACCGCAAACACCAAAATAAAGGAATTCAGTGTTTATGCACCACACTATCTTATCATGAACACTCCCCACAAACACATAATTTAAATAACAATCATTATATTTTTACATCAAATTATATATATATCTTTTTTTACATTTCATTTAATATTATTTATTATATATATTTTTTATTTTTTTTATTCAATCACATCTTTTAAAATAGATATAAATAATACTTACATTTTTTTAAAAATATAAAATAATTATTTTTCTTTAAATAATGACCAAGCTGACACTGACATGATGTATTTGGATTTTGGAATACTTTCATGCAGGCGATGACCCCAAATAACGCCGACAAACGGCAGAAAAAATCCTAACATTTTGTACCAAAACTAAAGGTATTAAGATGTTTATTGATTTTTCTATTATAATCAATGTTTAAGTCAACAAAGTATAAAAAGTAACAATTGATAAATGTTTAACAATTTACTAAAATACCAACTCAAAAAAATCAATTTACTAAAATACACTCGTAGTTCATAAAATAAAAGTTGTTCAATTGTGAATAATTCAATAGCCCCAAAAAAATATGCTCAAAATGGTTTGCCAGGAGTGAGGTTCTTCATGTTAAGCTTAGATTTAAAAATATTTTATATGAAAAAACAATACTGCTATACGAAATGTTTCATATGAAAGTTACGAATTAGTCACTGAGAATCACGAGAAGTATGATCATACATGAATAATTGATTCTAAAAGATAGAGATGCTTATAAGTTGAGTTGGGTCAGATTTAATTTAATCTAAATTTGATTTGATATGTTTAAACAATATTTAAAAGTTTAAACTTGATCAGATTTGACTCAATTAATAATCAAGTTGAAATCAAACTAACTTAATATTTAAATACAATTTATAAATTTAAATGTTATATATAAGTCATAAAATTTAGAAAAAACAAAAATTATAAGATATTTATAATATATATTTTGAAATAAATTATTTTAATATAAAAATATTAATTTAAGTAAAAAAATTATATTTTATTATGATTTTTTATAAAATTATAAATTTTAATATATTAAAAAATATTGAGCCAAGTTAAGTTGATTTAAAGTATGGCCGAATCTAATTCAAAAATTACATCAAATTTAATTTCAACAATAAACTCTGATTAAATTAGCTTTAAATTGAGTCCGCCGTGAGCACCCCACATAAAAGATATTGTCCAGTACAATTCTAAGAGGTGGATTTGAATGATTTTCGTCTCGTACTGTTAAGTATTTCTCAACAAAAAATTATATAAAATCTATAAGTTAAAAAAATTAAATATTGTAATAGAAATTTTTTAATAAAATAAAAGTACATACAGTGCATGAAATGATATGGTTGTATTTAACCATGGAAAACATAGTTGATAATTTAAAGCCATCCAAAGTCCGTACTCTGTTAAAAACAGTTTGGCATCATGTAAGAAAAAAAAAAAGAAAGAAAAAGAAGTAGTTTTGCATCAACGTTTTAAGTTTCAACAAAAATTCAAAATGTTTTAAACATTCATTTTTTATTTAATTTAAAATATATTATAATTTTAACTTACTAAAAATTTCATTATGAATTTTTGCACACTTAAAATACAAATTATTTATTTATTTCCCTCTAGATTTTGATTGGCCAGTAGACGAGAAACATACAGTGACGTCATTTCCTGGCACACCGGAGCGCCTGAGCTATCGTTGGCAAACGGAGACCCCCGCTCCAACCAAGCATTTCGAACCTCATCGTAATTCAACTTCAACATCAAACCCTGATTCAATTTCGTTATTGAATTTCCCTTCACCAATTCCGAATCCCTAATTTTCACGTTGAGTTTCTCCCCCCTCTTCGTCTTCTTCATCTTCTTCTTCTCCCTCGCCGGAGAGTTCTTCGTTCCCGGCGAGATTTCGATTATATCCACCGCCGGAAAATTCCACCAGTTGCAGTCATCAACGTGCCGGAGAGCCCTCTCCCATGCTCGGAAACCTAGTTTCCCGCCAAAACCAAAACAAGGTTTTGCTAGCTCGCAAGCGCCATCGAAGTCCTCGACCCTGCTACCCATGATGCTATCGATCCCCTCCTCCATTTCCTCATCGAGCATGGATTCACAATCGAAATCTTCACCTTCCAATTCACGAGAATTCATCACTTCTCGGCTTGGCTCTTCTTGCAAGTTGAAGATTCTGTTGGGCTCTGTTTGGAAACTGGGTTTGTGTTGAATCGGTTGAAGAAGGAAAGAGGAAGTGTCATAGGCTCTGAATGAGAATAATAGCAGTTCTGAAGATTCGTCTGAGAAGAAGTTAGTTTCTGTTGTTGTTGTTGTTGGTTTGGTGAATTTGCCTGGTTTCTTGAAGAGGTTAGGGTACGCTGTGGAGAGGAGTGTGGCTGCTTCGTTGTATGTTTGGTTCGGTCGCTTTCGAGGGGTTCGAGGTTTTTTCGTGGAGATTATTGTTGCTCGTGGGGAATTATTGTTGCTGATTTCTGAGATGGTTGAGGAAGGTGAAGATGTGGGTGATGAAGATGATAATGGAGATTTCACGAAATCGAAATTAAACCCGTAGGTTCTTCCACTACCACCTGCTCCACTTAAACACGAAGTCATTGGTTCAACCAAAAACCCTCAAATTCAGTGCCAATTGAAGGTCTTAAAAAAAGTGTTGTTTGAACGTCACCGAACTAAAACGACACGGACGCACCATAACATTCACATGATACGTGTGTCTCACATGTTTTATGTTTGAGTATATTTAATTAAAAAAATTATTATTTTTGACTTGTATACTGTTAAGATATACTACAAATATGGTCAAGACACACCGTGTACACGATCAGATACACGGTAAACACATATTAGACAAAATCTATTAAAATTTAAAAGAAAAATTATTGTGTACCAGTGTATTAACATCACAATAACAAGTCTAATATTACTCGACTCACTTTTTGAAAAAATTTTCTATTTTTTCTTAATACATTGTATTTACTGTATGTTAATGATTCAAGTTTCAAGTGAGACTCACTCTGATTTGGTGGTTCAATTTTTAATTATTATTGATTTATTTTCTAATTATAAATGAATATACTTGTGTTGTCATTGAAGGAGTTGTGTTTAAATGCTTAAATATTTATAATTATATATATATATATATATATATATATATATGCTGTGTAAATGCTTACGTCCGTTTCTAAAATTTTTAATTTAGTGTGTTGTGTTCTGGTAATACGTGTTCGTATCGTATATCGGTAATCAGATCCGCTTTTCGCTTCATATCTCTCTATCATATTCTTTTGAACACATTCTTTTCTATTAAATTAAATCATATATTAAAATAATATTTAATTTTAATTAACATATAATTAACATAATTAATGAATAATCAACTTTCAATAACATATAATTAAATTTAAATATTATTTTAATATATGACGTGATTTAATAAAAAAATATTTAAAAATATAATAAAAAATATATTCTTAATATTTCTCTTTTTATAAATACCTAAATTTATATATAAATATTATCCAATAAAAATTAAATAAATTCATCCATAGCCGCAAATATTTTGAATACCTGATAAAAGACTTCAAATGAATATATAAGATTTTTTCGAATATGAATAAGATAGAACTTCAAAAGTTGGACAAATTAACCAACCACCATAAGGGGGTACATCACCCATCAAAAGAGAAACTTCGGCATCACCATATTTAATTTAAAAAAATATATAATTTCATCAAAAGTCTTCAAATGTGGTCAACTCAACTGTATCATACCTTCATTCTGGGCCATTCATCTGCGTTGACTTTCCTGACCTGGTACCTGATGAACTTCTTAGAGAAGAGGCGTGTAAGGCGCCTTTCTTTGTAGAGCAGCACTCTAGCTTCTCTCTCTCCTCCATTCTCCGCCTGCGCCTGCCACCACACCACCGCAAACACCAAAATAAAGGAATTCAGTGTTTATGCACCACACTATCTTATCATGAACACTCCCACAAACACACAATTTAGTCTTACATTCGTTTTGAGGAGTATATTATTATTTATATTTTTTTTAAAGAATATAATTGAGTGAGAAAAAATAATAAAAAATTTATAATAAATAATATTAAATATAATATAAAAATATATATATATATTATTTAATATAAGAATATAATTATTATTTAAATAATGACCAAGCTGACACTGACATGATGTATTTGGATATTGGAATACTTTCATGCAGGCGATGACCCCAAATAACACCGACAAACGGCAGAAAAAATCCTAACATTTTGTACCAAAACCAAAAGTATTAAGATGTTTATTGATTGTTTAAGTCAACAAAGTATAAAAAGTAACAATTGATAAATGTTTAACAATTTACTAAAATACCAACTCAAAAAAATCAATTTACTAAAATTCACTCTTAGTTGATAAAATAAATAATTATAATATTCTTATCATAAATAATATATATTTTTTTATATTTTTTAATATTATTTATTATATTTTTATATTTTTATTATTTTTTTCACTTAATCAAACTCATTCATAATGAATATAAAAAGAGATATGAGAAGAAAAATAATATATAAAAATCATTTTTTAAAATAAAAGTTATTCAATTGTAAATAATTCAATAGCCCCAAAAAAATATGCTCAAAATGGTTTGCCAACAGTGAGGTTCTTGATGTTAACCTTAGATTTAAAAATATTTTATATGAAAAAAACAATACTGCTATACGGAATGTTTCATATGAAAGTTACAAATTAGTCACTGAGAACCACGGGAATTAAGTATGATCATACATGAATAATTGAACTTAAAAGATAAGGATACTCATAAGTTGAGTTGGGTCAAATTTAATTTAATCTAAATTTGATTTAATATTTTCATTAAATAATATTTAAAGGCTTAAAATTGATCAAATTTGACTCGAATAGTGAATGAGTTGAAATTGAGTTAATTTAATATTTAAATATAATTTATGAATTTAAATATTATATATAAGTAAGTCATAAATTTTTTTAGAAATAAAATAAAAATTATAAGATATTTTATAATATATATTTTGAAATAAATTATTTTAATATAAAAATATTAATTTAAGTCAAAAAAGTTTATACTTTATTACTAATTTTTATAAAATTATAAATTTTAATATATTAAAAAATATTAAACCGAATTAAGTTAATTTAAAGTATAGATTGAATCAAACTCAAAAATTATATCAAATTTAATTTAAAAAACTAAATCTAATCAAATTAACTTTAAATCGAGTCCGCCACAAGCATCCCACATAAAAGATATTGTCCAATACAATTCTAAGAGGTGGATTTGAATGATTTCGCCTCGTACTGTTAAGTATTTCTCAACAAAAAATTATATAAAATCTATAAGTTAAACAAATTAAATAATGTAATAGAAAATTTTTAATAAAATAAAAGTGCATACAGTGCATGTAATGATTTAGTTGTATTTAACCATGGAAAGCATAGTTGATAATTTAAAGCGATTGAAAGTCGATACTCTGTTAAAAACAGTTAGCCATCATGTAAAAAAAAAATAGTTTTGCATCAACGTTTTAAGTTTCAACAAAAATTCAAAAAGTTTTTAACATTCATTTTTTTGAAAAAAAATAAACTCCAAATTAAGTTGTATTTATTTTTTATTTAATTTAAAATATATTATAATTTTAACTTACTAAAATTTCATTACGAATTTTTGCTCACTTAAAATACAAATTATTTATTTTTTTCCTTCTAGATTTTGATTGGCCAGTAGACGAGAAACATACAGTGACGTCATTTCCTGGCACACCGGATCGAGTGAGCTATCGTCGGCAAACGGAGACCCCCGGACCGACCAAGCATTTCGAACCTCATCGTAATTCAACTTCAACATCAAACCCTGATTCAATTTCGTTATTGAATTTCCCTTCATCAATTCCGAATCCCTAATTTTCACGTTGAGCTTCTCCCCCCTCTTCTTCTTCTTCATCTTCTTCTTCTCCGTCGCCGGAGAGTTCTTCGTTCCCGGCGAGATTTCGATTATATCCACCGCCGGAAAATTCCACCAGTTGCAGTCATCAACGTGCCGGAGAGCCCTCTCCCATGCTCGGAAACCTAGTTTCCCGCCAAAACCAAAACACGGTTTAGCTCGCTTGCAAGCGCCATTGAAGTCCTCGACCCTGCTACCCATGATGCTATCGATCCCCTCCTCCATTTCCTCGTCGAGCATCGATTCACAATCAAAATCTTCACCTTCCAATTCACGAGAATTCATCACTTCTCGGCTTGGCTCTTCTTGCAAGTTGAAAACTCTGTTGGGCTCTGTTTGGAAACTGGGTTTGTGTTGAATCGGTTGAAGAAGGAAAGAGGAAGTGTCATAGGCTCTGAATGGCAATAATAGCAGTTCTGAAGATTCGTCTGAGAAGAAGTTAGTTTCTGTTGTTGTTGTTGTTGGTTTGGTGAATTTGCCTGGTTTCTTGAAGAGGTTAGGGTACGCTGTGGAGAGGAGTGTGGCTGCTTCGTTGTATGTTTGGTTCGGTCGCTTTCGAGGGGTTCGAGGTTTTTTCGTGGAGATTATTGTTGCTCGTGGGGATTTATTGTTGCTGATTTCTGAGATGGTTGAGGAAGGTGAAGATGTGGGTGATGAAGATGATAATGGTGATTTCACAAAATCGAAATTGAACCCGTAGGTTCTTCCACTACCACCTGCTCCACTTAAACACGAAGTCATTGGTTCAACCAAAAACCCTCAAATTCAGTGCCAATTGAGGGTCTTAAAAAAAGTGTTTTTTGAACGTCACCAAATTGAACAGGAACAGCAATAAGGAAACAAAATCTATCTTAAGAGTTTTTTACAGGAAAAAACTGAAAAGACGGTTCTTGTTTCCTAACTGGGGATTGTGTCAAGGAAAATAATAAGGCAATAGTTGCAAAACCCTAAACCCGGAAAGTACAAGGAATAAAAGTTGTTGGCTTATTATTGTAAGGTTAAGAAAAGAAATAAAGGAAGGAAGGAAAAAGCCAAGAACTTTTAGGTCTGCGACTTCTTTCTATTACAACCAGAAGCCAAGAATTTTATGAATTCTGTGATAAAAGTCTCCGAAGTGTAAAATTCTAAAATAGAACTCTAAAGAAGAAATAGAGTAATTCAAAGCCCCAGATATCAAAGTTATCAAATAGGATTTGGCTAAGTGAATATCTGCGAAAGGAAAGTTGGCCAATATAGGAATTGGAGAGCATGGATTCTGAGCAGTGTGAAGTGGTTCAGAGAGAACAGACAGAGCAAGGGGATAACAGAGAATGAATCTTTAACAGAGAGAAGGTCACGAGGCATATAGGCAGACGATCATATGGTCACTGGCTGTGTTGAGAAAGAGAGAGAGAGAGAGAGAGAGAGACGAAGAGTCACTTGGTTTAGCTATGGAGATGAGAACAAAGGAAGAGACACTGCTTGGTTTCTGCTGTTCCAGCTATGGGGACCACTCACATTTAGTTCTATTTGTTTTCTTAGTTTCTCTCTCTTTAAGTGGTTCAATTATTTTAAGTTGAATAATAATATCCTTGCACAATTATACACACTATTTTACGGGAAATACTTAGTTAGTTGTGTAAATTAATTATATAATTACTTTACATTAAAAATGATATTGTATATCTCTTATTTTACATCTGCAAGTTACTTAAACTCTTTATTATTAATCTAATTTTAGTGGCTTATTAATGATGGCGTTTGCAATACTTTTTGATTTTGGCTGGATATTTACTACAAAATTACCTACAAAAGTGATATTTTGTTATCCATATTAAAAAATTAAAAAAATACTAATTCATTAATTCAAATTTAGGCTTATGAGAGATTTTTAGTAAAATGAAAACTACAATTAAGTATTTGTCTTTGCTTAGTCTCCAAACTAGAAGATATCTTGATGTAAATTCTTCTGGAATGGAATATATATATATATATATATATATATATATATATATATATATAGAGAGAGAGAGAGAGAGAGAGAGAGAGAGAGAGAGAGAGAGAGAGAGAGAGAGAGAGAGAGAGAGAGAGAGAGAGAGAGAGAGAGAGAGAGAGAGAGAGAGAGATGTTTATTGTTAGAGGTGAGAGAAGTGAATCTTGATCATTAGATTTTTTATGAAGGGTCAAGATTAAAACATAAATACATGTGACTTTTTTAAATGGTCACATGACCTTCAAGTAACTTTTAATCTTGATCATCCATATATGGTTGTATGGTCAATATTTACTTTTCTCACCCTCTTACAATAAAAACTCCTCTCACTAGATATGTCACGAGGGGAGTTTTTATATATAGGGAACATATTTAGTGAGAGGAATTTTTATTGTGAGAGGGTGAGAGGAGTAAATCTTGATCATACAACTATACATGGATGGTCAAATTTAAAAGTTACTTGAAGATCATGTGACCACTTAAAAAAGTCACATGCATTCATATTCTAATATTGACCATTCATGAAAGATCCAATGGTTAAGATTCACTCCTCTCACCTCTCATAATAAACACTCCTCTCACCTGAAAGAAGATTATATATATATATATATATATATATATATATATATATATATTCTTATTAATTTAAACCTAATATGGAGAAACCTACTTAATTAGATAAGTCTGAAAATGATATTACTGATTAAATTAACAAAATCTTTTATTTGTGATATATATCTATTGATTTTTTTTTTCAATGTGATATATATAAGGGTCTATTTAGATAATGTAATTGGAATTGAGATATAAAATTTTAATGTCAATCACAATTTTTTTAATTAAAATTAGTTAATCTTAAAATTATATATATATTTGAGGTTGTCAAAGAATTAAGATAAAAAATTATAATTCTAAATTCAGTTATAATTTTATTATTTAAATGTATGATCTAAAATATTAAAAAATTATTTACAAAATTAAAATTAATAAAAATATTCATACAATAATATTTTTATAATATAATAGTTATATTTTTTTATAAGGAAAATTTCATGAATTTTTTAGAAAAAATAAGTAGTTATTATAATAATTTTTATATAAATATAAAAATAACTTTTTGTATAAATATATAATCTCAATAAATATAATTATTCATAAATAAATATGGAGAGAGAGATTAATTTTTAAATTATGAAATTAATAATTCTTAAGGTATAGACTAAGAATTGAGAAAAACTTAACTTAATTGTTTTTTAACTCTATAGAATTGGTTTATGGAATTACAATTCAAATTCTAAATAGCATTCTAAACATAAAAATTGTAATTAAGATATTCAATTTCAATTATAAACTCTAATTTCATACTTAATTCCAAGAGTCAAACAGATACTTATATATATCACAATGAAAAAATAAATCAATAGACATTACATTATTCACAAAATATTAAAATTATGTAAGACATCTTTAGCGTAAGAAAAGTTGAAAATAATCCACTTGCTTCTAATATTACAATAAAAAATATTATAATAATATTTTTAGTATAGAAAGCTACTTTCAATGAGTGTTAAACATTTTAAACTACTGCTTCTCAATTTCATTATCAATACTAAAAAAAACAGAAATAAACTATCCTTTAAGACATAATATAATAAATTAAGGTTTAGAACATATTCGATAAAAAGATTTTAGTACTGAAATTTTAATAATGAAACACTGATTTATAATATTTGAAATTGTTTTTATATAAGTGATGAATATGGATTAAAAAAGCATGAACATTTAATAATATAGATGAGGTTATTAACAAACTTTTTTAATAATATTTTTGTTTGGTGTAAACCGCCAGTTAACCAGAAATCGCATTGAGTCCCAATTAATCTGAAATCGAGTCGGGTTAGATTATAAATGTGTAAAGCTTTTTCAATATTGATTTTTTTCATTTATAAGACTCAAACTTGAGACCTTATTCAAGAGAAACAAGTGTCAAATTATTTGAACCAACTAAACATTAGTAACTCATTTAATAATTTAAATACGTAAAAGAGTTCATATTAAATATATTAGAGTCAAAGTATTTTTAACACTTTTGTTTAATTTTTAGTATGTATTATGCAAATATTATCAAACTGATTTTTATGTTAAATATTTTCATATTCAATCTTCGATTTGATTTTCACATAATTAATCACTTAGTCATTTATTATAATTAATGAAGGTTGACTTAAGTGGTAAGATCAAACAATGTCAACTCTTGAATTTGGTTAGTGGTTTTGGTTAATAAGTATTATTGTAAGTTTTCAATGAAACTTGTGAAATATATCCTAATATTAATTAAAATGAGACAAATTCCCCTCCTCCTTAACTCTTATGTACCAAAAATAAACTTAGTCACTTATTGTGCATTATTATCACTATTTAATTGAGATGAAAAAGAAATATCAAGATAAAAAATAAAACAAGAATTTCATTTTGATTCATAATTTTTTTTTTCTAATCATACAATAATTTGTTATAACTTGATTAAGAGTTAAAAGACCAAATTCTTCTAATGTTGTGGAAACACATGATTATATTACAATGATAATTGTTTTATAATGACATGTGATAGGTATTATTTTAAGTTATTTGATGATACAGATAAAAAAAAAAGTTATTTGATAAATGTAAAAAAAAACAAAACAAAACAAAACCGATAAGGTTGAGTAATGATATATGTGCAACCTGATATGGCTTGGACATGGGCACTTTAGTAATTAACTATAGATCATGATCTTATGCATGGCCAGTCCAAGTATGGATGTATATAATTGTCGGATTATTTGGGGTACAATCATGTCATTTCTATACCTGAATTCACCTACTTTTTACTCCTACTTTTTCTAGAAATAAGATTCAAACTAAATTTAGTTTTTTCCACTTTTTTCTCTCTCTTTTTTTTGTCAAAAAGGATATATGTAAAAGAAATTCATATGCTTGAGCGCAGAAATATGATTAGTATTTCAAGTACTGACCCATACCATTTGCAGAGCTTTTTATTCGGCTTATGGGAAATAGGAGTATTTAAGATTAGACTTATCTTATTTATTTGATCTAATTCAAAATTAATTAAAATAAATTTAAGTTTTAGAAATTAGATTTAATGTATTTTTGAGTCGAATTCGGATTATATTTCAAGTTATCGTAACTTAGTTTAGTGTCTCAAATTATTTTAAATTTTATATTTTTTATAATTAATTATAAATAATTAAATTTTTTAACTTAAATTAATAATTTTTGTATAATGTAATAATATATTTATATTAATATTATTTATTTTAAAATATATATTATAAAATATAACTTATTTTTAATTTTTAATTTTTAAATTTTATAACTTAACTACGATAATATTAAATTTATATATATTATCTACATATCAGATTGACCCATTTTGAGTCCAATCATTATCAGGCCATGTAATCAAATTAAATTCGGGTTAAGTTAAACTTATCTCATGTATACTCTTAATGGAATGGAAAAATTCTTATATGTTGTTGGAAGAAAGAAACTTTCTTCTTCCATATCAATCATTTGCCATTTTTTATTAGTTTTGATATTTTTATTATTAATAATATATATATCTTTTTATATATATTTTTAATATTATTTATTATATTTATTTTTTTATCACTTTTTTTATTAAATTTGATAACTTTAAAAAATATCAATATTGTATATATTCTTAAAAAAATATATAATAATCTTTTTTCTTTATTTATTGATGTGACTTGACAGGATGAAAGGGATCCACCAATCTTTGATGAAGATAATCTTCATTTGAGGAAGAATTTATTCTTTCAGGAAGACAAAAGAATTTCTCTATGTAATGAGAAAAATTCTTATACGAAATATTGATAATAACTCTTATATTTTTATTATAAATATTTTATATTTTTTTATATTTTATTTAATATTATTTATTATATTTATTTATTATTATTATTTTTTTTTTTAATCACATATTTTTAAAAATATATATATAATATCTACACCTCTAAAAAAATTGTAACATCATCTTTTTCTTAATGGTAATACTCTTCATGGTATGATAATCATCTAAATATAATTTAATAATATTTTAATTACAATAAAACAGTTTATATGGTTATACATATCTATATGTCACTTTTTTATTAGTGCAGTATATTATTTTTAGAGTATAGAAGAATTTTTCATGAAAAGGGCTCCTTATCTGCTGACGAGGTGTGATCTGATTGGATGCCTCATATTTGTAGGGCTTACGTGGAACAGCTTTATATGAACTAGCCGTTCGTAACTTTTCACGTGCATCAAGGAAGGAGGTGGGTTTTGGATCACTTCGAGGGTCAATAATTTCAAGCATTTTGGTGTCATGTGCCACTTTTATATGTGACACGGAGGCCCCATTATCTTACGTTGTCATTATTACGTTCAATGACTCCTGATTGTAGTTTATAGGAATTCAAAATCTTTTTTTTTCTTTTTTTTTATTTTTTTTTAATTTTTTCGCCTCAACTCTCCCCACGATGTCAAGTATATACAGTTTTGGCCAATATTTTCAGAGCCAAACCAGTGAACCGGAAAAGGAAGAAAGTCAAAGTTTAAAGTTCAACTAAAATTAAATTGGGGTTGAACAGAAATTTATATATGTACATATATTATATAAATATATAATAATATATAAGAAAATATAATATACATATGTTAATTATGTAAATAATATTAAAAAATATTAAAATATATTATTAATATAATTAAAATTATTTATCATATAAATAAATATTAAATTAAAAATATTATATTAATGTTAGTATAATTTTTTAACATATATTAATCACTGATTGAATAAATAAAAATATAAAAGGTAAAAATTTATACTATAAATTGAAGTTAAATTTTTATTACATTACAAAATCTTATTTATCTCATATTAAATAAATTAAGAGTTTTAAATGATAAGTTTTTATTATAATTGAAAACTAAATAATTAATGTATTGAAAAAGTTTTAAAAATATTTTTAAGAAATTAAATTTTTTAAAAAATGGATTTTTTTAAAAATAAAAACAACCAATTCAACCTTGTGAATCATGACTCATTCAAGACTGATTTTCGATTTTCAAAAATTTAATTTTTGAAAATTGATTGAATCAATATGAGGATTGATTCCTGATTTTTCTAGTCGGATAAGCTGATCTGGTTCGATTATGAGAACCATGGTTTTGGCTCACATAGGCACATGCCTTATCTTTTTTAATTTGCTTTTTCCTTCATCTACATGCCCTACAATAACACCTCTAACACGAGTATGACGTTCATTTTGACCCTTATTGATACTAATGAGTATCATATTATTAGTTCGTCTAGTAGTTAAGGAGATGTACATTTTACATTAATTATTCGAATTCGATTCTTAGAGCAACATCTAGGAAAACTAATAATTATCCTAAATGCATCGGGTTAATGTGGTGTGCCATTAGTCGAGAAGGGATTTAGTCTCGAATGATGTCTTTAATTTCAAACAATCCCTTATTTATTTGTTATTCCCTAAAAATATGAGTAAAAAATTTATAAATTGAGTTTTACATAAAAAATTACATTAAATACTCATTCTTTAATTTTTCACTTCCATTTTTTAGGGTGTATATATATATATTTACCAAACTATAACCCTAAGGACTAAAACCACTTCAATTTTTTTTTTCTATTTAAAGAGCATGACAATAGGACAAGGCGAATTTAAAATTGAACCTATAAATGTACTTATAATAAACCTCATTTGATATATTAAAGTGATCCATTCCTATTTTCTTAGAACATGAAGGTGGATCTTATAAGATCAAGGATTGCTATTATTAATAAAGGAGAAACCCTATAGTTACACAGACAAAAACACTCAGACTCACAGACTTGAATTTTATCAATTATTAATCATCTATATTTAATCACTTGCTGAAACCATGAAGGCATGACAAGTCTCTTTTAAATTCAACTATATATATATATATATATATATATATATATATATATATATATATATATATTATTGGTTAAATATATTTGACAAATGAGTAATCAACTATTCCTACTTCTTCAGCAAGTAATTAATTGTAAGTGGTTAAATCAGTTTGACATTTAATTAATTTAACTTATATGAGGCCCATGAGGGTTTTTAATTTGTGTAACTAGTATTACTTGGCTTTTTTATCAAACTGCTCATGTTACTAAAATTAGTTACTAAAATGTCATTTTTTTTAAAATTATTTATCAAATTATCTTTTTTTAAATTATTTATCAAAATACTATTCTTTTAAAATTATATACTAAACTGTCACCCTTTTATCTTACGTGATTTTTTTAAACATTTTTTGACCACGTGCCAAATATGATGGCACATCCACGTAGTATTTGTATTGAATATGCCAACACGGTTGGCATAACCAAGCTAAATACGTCATCCTAATTGACGTATTGTACACACGGCCAACAAGTAGAAACTAAGAGTTACATTTATCCACTCAACTTATCATAATTAAACTTAACTTAACATAACTCTAGCATTAAATGAAAAATAAATAACAACACATTACTCATTAACATACTCCCTCTTAATGCGTTATTCCTTCACTCCCAAAGCTTTTCTAAGTTGTTGAAATTTTGTTCTTGAAAGTGCTTTAGTGAAAATATTAGGTAGTTGCTCTTATGAACAACAAAACTCTAATTGTGCCTCTCCTTCTTCAATTACCTCTCCAATGAAATAATGTTTTATGTTGATGTGTCTAGCCCGACTATGAAAAATTAGATTCTTTGTCATAGTAATGGTTGGTTTGTTGTCACAATGAAGTTGAACAACTTCCTCATACTTCTCTCCAATATCTTCCATAAGTCTCCTCAGCCAAATTACGTGTTGTGTTGTTAAACTAGCTACCAAATACTATGCTTCAGCTAAAGATTACACCATTGTTTCTTATTTCTTTGAACACCAAGAAATCACACTAGACCTAACAGAAAACACATAGCTTGAAGTACTCTTTATACCATTAACACTTCCAGTCCAATCACTATCACAAAAACCTCTTAATTTTTAGACACGGCCCTATCTAACTCTTCAATCGCTCACAGGACTCTGTAAAAGTCAAAATGATTATCTTTTTCATGAGAAATGGTAGGTCTTTACAATTTGTCGCTTTAAATGTGAAAATTCTCACTAAATTTATAAAAAATGAAGACAATGATAGGGATCTATGTTTTAAAAAAATTTAGATGATTTTTTTGTGTGTATGTTACTGCATGTTTACACTACAAGAAAATTATGAATTAGCGACAGAAATTTGCAAGGGAATTTTTCCCTCGCAATTCCCTCCCTAATTAGCTATAAAATTACGAGGGATTAGCGAGGCAAAAACTTTCCCTCTCTAAAATTCAAAACAAAATCCACAACTGTTAAATAGTGAAGCAATAGCGAGTAAATTAATTCCCTCTCTAAAATTAGCGAGGGAGGTGAGAGGGATTATTTCCCTCGCAAAATTTTGCGAGGGAACTGTGAGGGAATATGTTACCCTCGCTAAAATCAGCGAGGGATTTGCGAGGTAATATTTCCCTCGCTAAAATAAGCAAGGGATTTGTGAGGTATAAAATTCCCTCGCTAAATTCAGAGAGCTAATTGGGAGGGAATTGTGAGGTAATTGCGAGGGATTAATTTCCCTCGCTAAAATAGAAATCTCGCAGATTTGCAAAACGTCTCCTTTAGGTTTAGTATTCAGCTCTCCTTCCCCAAATCAAATCTTCTTCCCACCCACAATCGTACGATCTTCCCCTCCACCACCCAAGCCCTTCCCCGGAGCTGAGCACGGCAGCCACGCGACGCGAGTGACTTCCCCTCCTTCTGCAGGTAAGCCTTCTTCCATTATTTCTTTCTTCCATTCATGTTTTCTTCTTTCTTCCATCATTCTGCCTCCTTCTTCGTCCCTTTCTATTTTTGGTATGATTCTGCCTCCTTCTCCGTCCCTTCTTCTTTCTATGGGCGGTTTACGGTTACAGTGGTGATGGGTTTGAATGGGTGTGAGTTGGCTGGACCTGTGAAGGGTTGCTGGTTCGAATGGGGTCATTGGTGATAATTGTTGGTGATGGTGAAACGGTGGTGGCAGCCTCTGTGTTGACTTAAGCCCGAGCTCGGATCTGCAGGTGCTGGATTCAGACTAGGTAATGGTGGTCATGGGTTTCGTAGGGTAGAGAGTATGGACCTGTGGTGACATTTTTTTTAGTGGTTTGGTTGAGGGTGGTTGTTTGTGGGCAGAACAATGTGGAGATGGTGGTTGAGGGTCTGCTTCTAATATTAGTAGTGGTTGCTACTCTACTAAAATTCTAAACCACTTCCAATCTGAAGCTATTGCATCAGAATGGTTCTTCAACATCTGCTATTCCTTGTTTGCAGAAAAAGAAAATTAAATTGAAGGAAATGAAATAGCAACATCTGTTATTTACGTTTTGATAGAGTATGTATGTAATTTTATTTTGATGTATAAGGTCTTGAACCATAATTTCCTGCTTGTTGGTGTATGAAGTTTACATAGTAAATCTATTTGGCTGTAGAGATATATATACTCTCCTCTATGGCATATGTTGTTATTATTACTCTTTACATAAGAGGTCATTTAAAAATGCATCAATGAACACTGCCTGCCGTTTCAGATAAATTGACAACTTACCTAATCTTTTGAGTGACGTAGTTGCTTCAAATGGATCAAAACGATTCAGCTCTGGAGGGGGGGTGAGAAATGTGTCTGGGTTTAAGGGCTGGGTTGAGGGAGATACTATGAGGGGTGACAATGTAATAAGTGGGTGGATGTGAATTAGTGATTATAGAAAAACGCTTCTTTCGCATCACTCTGCATTTGGGGAAATGTAGCAGAATTAAAGTGTAATGAAGTAGAACTAGTTAGTGTATAAAAAACGAAGTGAAACTAATTTTCACAGGATCAAGGTGTTTACTTTGACATTAGACTAGAAATAATAGATTAAAATAGGGATTTATGTAGCTCATATTGATAGGAATTTTCACAGGATCAAGTTTTTGGGGTCCTACTTTGTTCATTAGAAAATTATTACTTATTTTTCAGAAAAGAAAGAGTAATTAGTGCATCCACATATAAGAGTACTTAGGTGTATTAAGAGTAATTATACTTTTAGCAGTTGAGATTTAATTTAAATTGTTATATAATATGTTAAATTTCATCTTATAAGAAGTATTTATATCACATATGAAGTACTATATTTTTAGTTAACTTATATATGATAAGGACTATGTGGAAAATACCTTGAGCTAGCATATCCATATAGCTTGGCAGTAGCAGACAAGGACTGAGAGCTACCACAACATTACAAAGCCTTCTTATAAAGCCCCCTCTTCTTATAGAAAACAATCTCCCTTACTGTATCTTCTTTCTCCTCATTTCCCTAAATTAAAATAAATAAAAATTAGGGATAAAACTCTAGTTGAACTAAGGGAAGAGAGGAAAAATATTATGCAAACTATCATAACTGTAAAGAAAATTATTGTTTAAGATGACAAAAACAACATCCCATTTTTTTGTTTCATTTCATTGTTTGAAATACATGGAGAAATATATGAGACTTCTCTAAAATCTATACAATGATATTGAATGTGTTTTAATCTCTCTGCACAAGAAGAACAGATCTTGTTCATCATTGTATCATAATCCCTATAACAAGGTTGTGAAGAAAGGTGTGAGATGTTGGGTACAGGGTCGTTTAGTTATTGTTTATGTTCTAATGATGAAAATGTCTGCTTGTGATCGTGACTGATATATGTGCCTTTTCATTATATGTACAGGGATACTTACTTAAACTCAAGTCTTTAGAACATTCTTGTGTTGGTTGTTCTATTGAGCTCCTACATTTCTTCTTCTCTGGAACCCACTTATAAAGGCCACTTCAGTTGTACTACTATTAATGATAGTTACTTAAACTCAATTCACTGTTCTGAGTAATTAACTGATTTTATGAATGACAAATTATCTCTTTTAGCAAATTTAAGTCTTTTAAAGTTAAATAACATCCACTCTTGTTGATGAGGGTTAAATAATATGGAGTAGGGACCTTGAATTGATTATGTTTTCTATGAACACTTTTTACTTTATTTTACACTTTTTACTTTGTGTACATTGGCATTAAAAAAATTCAATTCTTTGATGAAACTTTTCTGCTTAATCAGATTCAGAAGACAATATTAGGACAATATTAGTAGCTAGTACATTCTAACTCATAAAATTCTGAAATTTAATGGGAAGATAGCTCTCTCTAGGAACAAAATACACACAGGAAAATTATGAAATTTTTCAGGCAAGTAGCCTTACATGTTAGCTTTTAAATGCCACTAGTTTCACGTGAAACGGACACCGGAGTAGGAAGTTATGTAACCTGGTTTACTGGCTGTCAGAATGCATTTTCTGCAAAATCCAACTCTGATTCAAACAGAAACTGGTGCAAATTGACTACGTGGAAAATTCTGAAATTTTTACCACACGTAACCCTATGTCTTAGCTTTAAAATGACACAAAAATCATGTCATTCTGATGTCTGTAACTCAGGTTATGTGACAAATATCACCAGCTGTCAAGATAACTCATTTTTCTGGTTTAAAGGGGTCTTTGCTGATTTTCTGCATAATGTTGCAGAAAACAACCAAAAATCACATTCCCAAACCTCCCCAAAGGTCTCTAACCGATTAGAGGTCTTCAATAATCAGTTAAAGTCCATAATAATTTGTTTTCTAAAGATGCCTAACTCTAAGTTCGACCCATAGGGGACCAACTCTAGGTTCGACCTCACTTGCTTGAGGAAACCAACTCTAGGCTCAACCTCACTTACTTGAGAGAACCAACTCACTAGACTGAACCTCACTTACTTGAGAGAACCAACTCACTAGGCTCAACCTCACTTGCCTTAGGGAATCAATTCACTTTTGCTACTACCCCATTTCAACTCAACTTATTGAGAGAGTAAAGTATTTATCACAAAACTTACCTATCTAACTCAACTTTAACTATTAAAAGAGTTACTAGTATTTCTAAGATTCAAACCATCCCAAAATACCTCTAAAATTTGCCTAAAAAGGTTAATTTTCAGGATTGCACCAAATGTACATTCTAACTCATAAAATTCTAAAATTTTATGGGAAGATAGCTCTCTCTCATATCTTTCCAATGCCACAAACCTCACCTTATTTGGCTAAGTGTATCTAAACTTATGCGACATTTTGCAGAAGCAAAAACAGGAAATTCACTGATTCACCCGTTTCTGTCCTGACTTAAAACTGCAACTGGGAACAAAATACACACAGGAAAATTATGAAATTTTTCAGGCAAGAAGCCTTACATGTTAGCTTTAAAATGCCACTAGTTTCATGTGAAACGGACATCGGAGCAAGGAGTTATGCAATCTGGTTTACTGGCTTCCAGAATACATTTTCTGCAGAATCTGCCTTGGATTCAAACGGAAACTGGTTCTATTTGGCTTGGTGTAAAATTCTGAAATTTTTACCACACGTATCCCTATGTCTTAGCTTTAAAATGACACAAAAATCAAGTCAATCCAATATCTGTAGCTCAAGTTATGCGACAAGCACCACAGGCTGTTCGGGTGCTATCCTGATTTTATAAATTCGGGTATTGCATAATCTTGGTTTCTAACCAAGTTCTAATCCTCAAATCATGGATTCTAAGTGTTTTCCAACCTTAATCATGGTCTCTAATTACGTTTGGATCATTAAACACTAATTCAACTCATCAATGATGGATTTAAACTCAAACTTCCAACTAAAACCCTACTTTTTTTTCAACTAACTAATAAAAAGGAAACTATAGATTCTAAGGGCTCCAATCCATCAACTAACTAATATCTAACTCATTAAACTTAGATTATGATCAAAGTCAATCAATCACAACCTAATTCTCATTTTTCTCCAATTCATTTCTAAGATTCTCTATCATGAATCAAAATAGTTGGTTTGAGTCATAAATGACTATCTAATACTTATTAGACTAAAATTATCCTAACTTAATTCTTGGAAGCAAGAATCAAGTTAAGAGCCAGGATTTTGCTCTCCAAATCTAATTTTTCATTCCAAATCTCTAACTCCCATTCAAAAGAACAAAGAGGGAAAAAGAATAGAAATCTCCTACCTTTAGGTGATGACCAACTTTGGAGCCTTGTTCTTCTTCTTTTCCTCTTCCCTTCCTTTCTTCTCCTTTCTCTCTTTCTCCCCTTCGTTTCTCTGTTTCTATTCTATTCTATTCTTTTCTTTTGTTTTCTACTGGGGGTCGTGGGTTAAGGAAAAAATCAGAACTTAAGTTTCAGTGTTAGAACTTTTATATGTTAAGAACACTTGAATTATACTAATTCAACTTTTTCAACTTTCCAACAACTTTAAAATAAATACTAGGATTCATTTAAATTGCTAGCTTACTTTTATTCTCATTTTTCATATCTGCTACTAGTCAGTCGGTATTAAAATACACAACCAGTATACTTAAAAATACCTAACTGACTTCGATTATTCTCAAATTTTAACTGTATCTTACTTAACTCATTTGTGACCTAAAAATAATTTCTCTATACTTGTTTCTCTCAACTTAGCCTTTAATGATATTTTCTAAGTCATTTTAAGTTACTTTTCAACTTCTGTGTTACAACTAAGTGTCTAAACTAATTCAGTTTGTCACAAAACTGAACTGACATATTAAGCAAGTATTAGAATACCTTTGTAATCCGCTTACAAGTCTAACATGGTACTGAGGGTGTTACACACTGCTTCACCACATTCAGAACAACTTGGTTCATTTCTTCATTAGGCGACTGAAATTCACGAATCAGAATGATCATGACTTCCTTAGTATAGTAACTGGCGTATAAGACTTCCAATTCCTTACACACTACTTTACCTTCTCAATCTGTTGCACAATCTTAATCCAAGTGTGCCGAGCTTGCCATGATTTGTTACTCTTATAAACAACTTTTAAGAAGGGTAAGAGTGCAGGTATACCAAGAGCAGAGGCAACAACACTGAAAGCTCTAGCAGTAGTGTTCCTAACATATTCATCAATGTTGTCTATGTCAGGCCGCATAGCAGCAATCATTGTGGCTAATGAAAACTTAGATTTTATTTATGTTTTTCTCTCCTACGAGGTACATTTAGGACTATCTAAATATGACATCAAATCTTGGATGTTGAAAATAAAAGTTATAAATTTTTAACAAATTTTGTGTTAAGAATATTGGTTTGATTTAATTGTTGATTGTGCTTTAACATATGCTTAAAGTTTTATTTTCTTATTGGAGTGAAGATTTGAGGAAAACCTTAGTTTTCCGTTTGAGATTCAATATGAATGAGCACACATACTTATTGTTCGTACTCCTCATTGTATTGAATCTTGAATTGTCCAAGTGAGACAATTTGGTAAGAAATTGTTCCTTCACTTGGTTAATAGTTATTATTTAAATCTCATATCTTATACTTGTTAAAATTTCAGTCTGCTACATTTTCTTTTGTTCTCTGGGTGTATACTTAAACGCGGTAGATCTCACTGCGTTATAGTCATGCATTTAGAGACCAATGAGAAATGCTGCCGAAATTTTGTCAAGTATAAAATATGAGATTTAAGGAATAACTATTAACCAAGTGTTGCAAAAGTTTCTTATCGAATGGGATAGGGTCATACCATGTTAAGAAGGATAAGTTGATATAAGGATTTTGTATTAATGTGCTAAACCAATTTCAGCAATTATGAGACCCGATCGAAGTTGGATGTTACGAAGAAATGATCCTACCGGCTATGTAAGTGAAGAATTCAAGGATGAAGTTGATGATTTTATTAGGGTTGTTCAAGGAGACCCGACAGTTAGTGATGCATTAAATCGCATCCTTTATCCATGTGCTAGATGTAAGAATCGTGCTTGGAGGGAGGTATTTGGGATAGAACAATATTTGTATAAGTACGGATTTGTGGATGGTTATGTAAATTGGACCATTCATGGTGAGGACATATGGGGAGATAGTGGCTCAACATCCATTGTCCATGATGATGATGTGGAGCCTAGGAATCCATACGTGGATATGGTTATGGATGCCGCAGGTGATAGATTAAATCCAGAAGTTCAAGATTTAGAATAGGATCCAAATGCATCAGCTGCGAAGTTTTATGACTTGCTAAGAGACGCTGACGAACCTTTATGGGATGGTTGCCATAAGCACATGAAATTGTCAGCTGTAACTCAACTTTTGAACTTGAAGTCAGAGTTTAACATGAGTGAGAGTTATTATGATAGAATGATTATCATAATTAAGAGCATGCTTCTAGAGCCTGAAAGGTTACCCGAAAACTTCTACAAATCGAAGAGAATGGTTCGTGAGCTGGGATTATGAAATGAGAAGATAGATGCGTGTCTTAATCAGTGTATATTATATTACAAAGAATACAGTGACAAGAGACTCTACTCAGTTTGCTTAGTATATGGATACCCACGATTCAAACCGAAGGCGAGACGTTCATCGAATGAGAAGGATGTGCCGCACTCAGTGTTGCGTTATTTTCCCATTATGCCAAGACTCCAACGTTTGTTTATGTCCAAAAACACTGCACAGTATATGACTTGGCATGCGAATGGAGTGCGTCAAGATGAATCAATGATTAGGCATCCAGCTGATGCTGAGGCTTAGAAACGATTTGACGCTACCCATCCTACATTTGCCCTAGACGCTCAAAATGTTAGGCTTGGCCTGTGTACAAACGATTTTAATCCATTCAGCGGTTAAGCCACACCATATTCATGTTGGCCTATTTTTGTCACACCGTACAATCTACCTCTAAGTATGTGTATGAGAAGAGAATACATATTCCTCACTCTTGTGATTCCTGGACCAAAGTCACCTGGTAAAAGTTTAGATGTCTATCGTAGACCCCTAATTGACGATATGAAGATATTGTGGGATGATGGGGTGCAAACTTATTATGCTTGGAAGAAGCAAAATTTTGATATGAAAGTGGCTTTGTTGTGGACAATAAGTGACTTTTCAGCCTATGAAATGTTGTCTGGGTGGAGCACTCATGGAAAACTTTCTTGTCCGCTTTGTATGAATTACAGTAAGTCATTTGTGTTGAAGCACGGTAGAAAATGTTGTTGGTTTGATTGTCATCGCCAATTTTTGCCCTTTGATCATCCATTTCGCTGTGATCGAAACTCTTTTAAGAAATCAACAGTGAAAAAATCAAATCCACCGCAACGGCTAAGTGGGATAGATGTCTTGAATAGAGTGACTCAACTGAAGGAAATCATTTTCGGCTTGAATTCAGGTAAACAAAAATAAGATTGCTTTGGTATACACCACAATTGGGTGAAGAAAAGCATATTCTAGGAATTACCTTATTGGTCGACTAATCTAATATGACATAATTTAGATGTTATGCATGTCGAGAAGAACGTATTTGATAATATCTTCAACACTGTCATGGACATAAAGGGCAAGACAAAAGATAATTTAAATGCAAGAGAAGATTTGAAGATAATATGCAAACGTCCTACCTTGGAGGTAATAGTTGACAATGGTAAGTTTAAAAAACCAAAGGCGACGTATGTCTTGGATGCCAATAAAAAAAGGATGGTGTGTGAATGGATAAAATAGTTGAAATTTCCCGATGGGTATGCGTCGAATATCGCACGTTGCATCAATGTAGACAGCGGGAAGATATATGGAATGAAAAGTCACGATTGTCATGTTTTTATGCAAAGGTTAATTCCTCTGGCATTTCGTGATATCTTGCCAAAACCTATATGGGCACCGTTAACAGAACTAAGCTTGTTCTTTAAAGAAGTTTGCGCAACTGAAATTCGTGCTTCCACCATGGAGAATGCAGAGCTTTCTATCATTGAAACAATTTACAAGTTAGAGAAGATTTTTCCTCCAGTATTCTTTGACGTGATGGAACATCTAGTCGTGCATCTCCCTTATGAAGCTAAGGTTGGAGGACCAGTGCATTACAGGTTGATGTACCCCTTTGAGAGGTGTATGCTGTACTTGAAAAGAAAGGTCCGAAATAAGGCGAAAGTTGAAGGATCTATTTGTGAAGCATATATTTTAGAAGAAATTTCTAATTTTGCTTCCATGTATTTTGATCCCCACCTACAGACCAGGCGCACTCAAGTTCCTCGGAATGACGACGGTGGGGAAGATACAATTAATGAATGGTTATCTGTTTTTAAACATCCATGTCATCTTGTCGGGAGAGGTTGAAATAGATTCTTGAAGGATATGGAACTTCAGATTGCCGAGACATATGTGCTTGTAAATTGTGGAGAAGTAGAACTTTATCTCCAGTAAGTTTACTCTCTATTTAATGAATTTGTTATTAATGTACTAAATTTATGCTAAATATTAATTATTGTATTGATTAGACAATTCGAGGATTCGTTAAGGGATACAGATCCCAATATAACTGATGATCAAATATTGAAAGCTCGAGATAAGGACTTCAGTAGGTGGCTAAAACATCTAGTGAGTCCTTTTATTCATAATAGTGATCTATCATATTAAATTCAATGTGCATTATGCTAGATGTTACAACTATCTACCGTCTATGTAATGATACAGGTTAATATAGGCCAAGTCGAGGATCAAATGATACGAGAGATAAGTTACGGTCCATCCAAGTCCGTGACTTCTTACTGTGGCTTAATAGTTAATGGGTACAGATTTCATACTAAGGTGTACGGACAAAATAAAGCTACCATGAATAGTGGCGTATGTGTTAGAGGTAGTATATATGGTGAGAATGACTTCGACTATTATGGCATCATTGAAGATATATTGGAACTGTCATATGTAGGAAATCAGAACAAAATATTTCTTTTACAATGTCATTGGTTTGACCCGATAAATGGAGTCAATGTTGATGAGAGATATGGGTTGGTTGACATCAAGCATAAATCAAGACTTCACTCAAATGAGTCATTCGTCTTAGCTGAACAAGCACAACAAGTGTACTATACAAGATACCCACAAAGCGGGAATAAAGCTAATGGTGAATGGTGGGCAGCTTGCAAGGTCAAAGCAAAACTCTTCGTGGCTGAGACATTGAATGAGGAAGGTGATGAATTGAATGACTTAACTGCCACTGATTATTACCTAGATGATGGATCCCTTGGAACACACAATCCTGTGATAGATGATGAAGCAGTCTCTTTGTTTGATGCACAAGCCCAAATGGAAGAAGTTAACATACGTGATATACATTATCCAATGGACGATCTGGTTGATGATGAGTTCATTGATGACAACGAAAATAATGAAATTAATGAATTCTCAGATGAAGATGAGGAATCTTTTGCTTCAGAATCAAGTAGTTAAAATTGAAGCTTGTTCAATAAATTTCGTTAATGGTATTTACACTGGAATATCATTATTATATTTTGAGATTTTTATTGACATATAGTTTCTTAACTCATCATGTTTCATTATGTTTTCGTATGCAGATATTCATCATGACCATTCGAGGTAGAGGTGCTGGACGCAGTGGTGGGAGAGGCCGTAATGTTGCATCTACCTATGATTATCCACCAAGACAAAGATTCTCAAATCCTCTCCAGTTATACCTGTAGGATAATCTTTTTAATTATTATTAACTCGTGGTTTATATAAATGTAATATATACGTGTTTTTTTATGTGTAATTATATTAGGTGCAACTTCAGCTACTGGCCCATCGACCAGTGCAGGCCTACCAGCGTCTAGTCCATTGACCATCGGAGGCGCATCAGCTTCTGTCCCACCCATTACTGACCCAACGATTTCTATGCCACCCCCTGCTGAGCCACCCATTAGCGGCCCAAATGTGGTGCCTTCATGTGGAGAATCCAATGTAGAAATAGATAGCATGGAACTTATATATGTGGCGCCTGTCCCTGAACTGTAAGTACTAGTGACATATCATCTTTTATTACATATATTTACTTTCAGATAACTAACATTAACTTATTGTACTTACAGGAGGAGGTTTCTACCGTCGAGGGTGACACGTGACATTATGTACAATGTCATGACACGGATGCCTGTTCCGGCTAGTACGTGGTGAGGTTATTCAGCTGAGATGAAGGAAATACTATTTACTAACTTCATGGTAAGTAATTGTGTTTCTATAGAATTATATATTATACGTTTATTGAAAAATAAATATACATACATATTCTTTGTGTAGGCTAAGTATCGGTTCACATCTGATGCCGATCGCAAGATGATGAGAACTGTCTGGGAACGGACTATCTTGGACCGTTATCCAGACCATTTGAACAAAGCACGAGATAAGGCCTTTGAGAGGGCAAATTCAAACAACTTGGCTGATATTAAGGGCCATGGGCCCAGAGGAATGAGGACGGAAGTGTGGGATGACCTGGTCGACATTTGGCTAACAGATAAATGGATGACGAGGTCTGCAGCTGCCTGAAGGAACAGGGCAGCCATGCCTGATGCCTTGAAGCATACAGGTGGGTCGATAAGCTTTGGTCAACACAAGAGTAAGATAGTAATATAACTTCCTCATTTAAAGTTTTAATGATAAGCATCTGTGTATAAACATGTTGTAATTACTTGAGTTATTTGCCTATCTTGAGTATGACATAGTATTTTAGAGGGATTGCCTTACTTTTGATATGTTTTTATTATATAATATTCTTCCATATGGGATTACAAGAGGCAGAGTTAAAGCATCCGGTTTCTTACAGAGATCTATATGCAAAAGTTCATAAGAAGAAAGATGAAAGCCATGTTTCTGAGCATTCGTAGAATTTTATTGTAAGTGTCTTGTTCCTATTCAAAAGTCATATATATTTTAGATTGCTCATTTTTTTTTGTTAATATTTTTCTTGTTTTGTTATTTTTAGGAGTCATATGACACCGCAATGATAGAAAAATATGGAGAAAACTCTTCCTCTCACCTTATGGTTGACCCAGAGGTCTGGTTGGATGCGGCGGGTCCCAACAAGAAGGGACGTGTGCATGACATAGGTAACAGCTTGCACATTGGTAATAACACCAGGCCAGCTTCATCCTCCTCGGTTGTGGGTCCTTCCCACTCTACACCGTTGACACAAGACATATCTGAAGCTGTAAACACAGCAGTGGCAGCAGCGATAGCTTCGTTTGTCCAGAGTCAACTTGTCCCTATGTTGGCGCCTTTCCAATCGTTCCTATCTACGATCGGATCAACAAATGTTGCTCCACAACCACCATCGCAAGATTTAGGCAGGGAGGGTCGAGAGGAAGACGAAGACGAAGATGATAACTTAGACTGATTGCTATTTTTTATTCTTATTGTTAAATTTGTATAACTTTCAACTATATTGATTGATTATTTGTATAATAACTTTTAACTATATTATTGGATTATTTTGTACAAGTTTTTTGTTGTAGCATTTTACAATTATTGGATTGTTGTTGGATTTTTGTTTGCTGGATTTCTGTTTGCTGGATTGTGGTTTGATATGCAGGTTTAGGGAAAGTTATATATATAAATAGGTTATTAAAAAAAATCTAGCTCATTAGTGACGGATTAGCGACAGAACCTCACATTGTAAATAGCAAGGGATTAGCGAGTAAAATATTAGCGAGGGATTAGCGAGGAATTAGCGAGGGATAATTTAGCGAGGAATTAGCGACTGAATAATACAAGTCATTAGCGACTGATTAGCGAGGGATTAGCGAGGGAATAGAGAGGGAATTAATAGAGAGGGAATAGCAAGAGAAATTAGTAAATAATTTAGCGAAGGAATGGTGAGGGAAATTCCCTCGCCATTTTGTGAGGGAATATTAGCGAGGGATTAGAGAGGAATTAGCGAGGGAAATAAATTTTCTAGAGACGGATTAGAGAGGGAATACTTTCCCTCGCTAATTAGCGATGAAAAAAAAGTGAGAAAAATTTCTCTCGCTAATCCCTCGCTGATAATATCAGCGAGGGATTAGCGAGAGAAATTTTCCTCGCTGTTTTCCTAATTTCTTGTAGTGTTATTTGAGTAAAAAAAATAGCATTGTTTAAAACGTTTATTTGGTGAATAGAATCTCAATCATTATATTTTTGGTTAACGCACAAGTACATAATGCTTGATATAATTAAACCACAGTTCAATAATTCAGATTGGAGTGAAAATTTTGACAGAATTTCTCTTAAATATTGGACCTCCCAAAAAGTACATGAACCTGTTTAATTCAACCAGTTACCAAGATCATTAATAAAAACTAAAACTAAGCGGCAAACATATTTAATCCAGCAAGGGTACCAAAATCACAAATAAAAAATTATCAATAGTATTTCACACAAAACCACTAAATATAACATTATCAGATACACTAATGACATATAATTACATGTCAATGAGATGGGCCCGCATCAAAATGTGGTGGCCTGTGAGAGGGATCTGAAGAAGGACCTAGTAATGATGGGTATGGTGGGTAACCTGGTGGCGGGTAAGGATATGGTGGGTAACCATGTGGTGGGTAAAGATATGAGGAGTAACCCGGTGGCGGGTAAGGATACGGTGGGTAAGGGTATAGTGGGTATGGTGGATATGGTGGGTGATATGTAGGTGGTAGCTGAGTGGGTGGATATGTAGCAGTGGTAGGAGGCTGAGTCGTGTGTTGGCTGGTAAAGCCGGAGTTCTCGGGATGTTGAAGTCGTGTCCGAGTGCTCGCTAATCCTGTTCTCCTTCTACACCGCGTTGCTTATTGACTGGACTCCTCAGGCGGCCCTGAAATGTCATCTGCTGCTAGAGCTGGACGCAGATGTTCCATAGTAATGCGGTTATACTCTCACAATGAGTGTAGGATCTGTGTAGCAGCTTCTCGAGCGGCATTGTCAGTAGTCGAACTGAACAAATGCTTTGTAATATCTGCCTAAGAAACAGATTTAAATTATGTCATTGTACTGAATACAAAATACATATAGTCCCTAACAAATTAGTAAAGAGCTTACCGCATTCCCAATAAATGCACTAGTGGACATATAACAATCAATATACATGTGTCAATTACAATTAAATTCGACATATAACATTGAATTTATATAATAATATTTTACATATAAATAACTTATTAAGCCCTACTATTTTGAATTAAACTACATTTACTTATTTAAATCATGTCAAGTACTCAAGAAAAAAATTATGCTATTATTTTATGTTAAAATAATAATTCATACAATTCAGACTACATATCTTATTAATCACATTGTTAATTAGTCAAGGAAAATAAATTTTGGACCTCTAAATACGTATACAATAACATAAATGTATAATTAACACTAATATAATAAAAAAAATAGTCAACAAATTATTAACAAAAAATTTAAATATTGGAATAGATACTTACATATAAGGAATACGATCTAAATTTGATCACAGATAGAGATCTAGGCACCACTTCTAATGAGAATTGAGTACTTTAAGAGAGTTGAGAGCGTTTAGAGAGAAGAAATTTGTAGAGAGATAATGAGAATTGAGAAAATGAAATGAATGTCACGGATGGAGAAGGGAGAAGTATATATATAGTCATGTTACGCCAACACGTTTGGCATTTTTAGCTTGGTTACGATAACCTTGTTGGCGTATTCAATACAAATACCACTTGGGATGCGCCATCCTATTTGGCGCATCTTACGTGGCCAGAAAATGTTAAAAAATACTACGTAGGACAAAAGGGTAATAATTTAGTATATAGTTTTAAAATAGTGATATTTTGATAAATAATTTTAAAAATAACAATTTAATAAATAATTTTAAAAAAATAATATTTTGATAAATAATTTTACTAACATGAATAGTTTAGTAAAAAAGCCAATATTACTCTTAACAAAGTTTGGTTACTTTTAGTATATGCAAAACAAGTTCCATCTCCTAACTATCAAAAGTCAAGCAGGAAACTGTTGCAGCACAAGTATGAATAGAATCAATAAGAAATGATTACAAAATGGGGTCACGATCGTATTCTGCAATTAGAACCTAATGAGCAGCAGTGGACGAAGAGGGTTTAGACACTCCAGAGGAATGGATGAGCGAACCAGGATTAATTTAAGAGTAAGACTAAAGAAAACGAAAGAAAGATGGCTAGAGGCCGCCAACAGCGATATCACAGCCAAACAAGGAAGGAAGGTAAGTACTGAGTACACATATGAGACCATCTGATAAAATAAGTGCAAGTTTCTTTCATAGAATTTGACATGTATTGTCCTCATCTATTACGTGTTGACGGGTAAAGAGATTACCAAACTTGAAAGTACTCAATGATATGTAGTTGATATATTGGTATCTTCTCATTAAAATGGTGTGGGACTTGGAAACCTCACAGCCATTGAAGTTGGATATACATATGGCAGAGGGAGTGTACGACTAGACTACATATGGTAGAAAATTCATCTAAACATGTGACTCTAGGCCTATAGCTGCAAGCACCAATTGGTTGAGCTTCATATTATCAGAATATTCAACCAATAAGCATTTTAGCGAGTGGATTGTAGACTTGTAGTTGTAGCTAGCCACAAATGACAAAATCTATTGAATTGTGTACGCGGATGCTTTTATTGAGTTAATGAAACTATCTCTATCTGCTTTTTCGTTTTCATTTTTTCAAATGTAAATTAACTTCATTGTAATTATATTTATACGAGGCTATTTCTTAAAGTTGTATTGTGAGTTAGCACTGAAAATAGTACAGTGTTTCGGAGAAATTAATTTTACTCCCTGTTTTGTACTGAGATTATTAGACTATTGGTAAGTCGGGTACAAGATAGAATTGGGTTGGTTGGGCTTGACACATGATAACGAATTATAAAGTTTGAGTTAAATTAAACCTAAAGATAAAAGAAAAGAAAGAGTAAAATTAAATTAAATTCCTTACTTAGGGGGTGAAAACTCTTATATATAAGTGTCTAGACTATAGCCTATTATGATAACGTGCTATAGTAGGTTGTTTATTCGTTTGAGTATGGACCTTAATATTTAACCTAGAGTTTTGTCTTTATTGAATATGTCTAGTTAGTACCAACAAAAGTTGGGTGTGATAATAATTGAGTGGTACTTTTAAAAAGATGATTAAAGTTTAAATTTAAAAAAAAGTTGTTGAAAAAATCTCTTAATTATAAAATGTCCAAAAGTTAATTTCACAACAATGCAATATAACACATATATTCTAAGTAATAATTAGCTAGTTTTTTAAATCTTACATTGGAATCAAATGAAGAAAAATATGATATTATTATTGGGGGTATGAAAGATATTATGGCTGAAAGTTAAGAGTTATGATTTTTTTAACTTTTTTATCTCACATTGCTTTTACACATTTTTTATACTATTAATTATATTACTTTTAACTTATAACTTTCTCTCACTTAATCACAATCCTTTAAAAAAGATGTGAATAATAGTGTAAGAAAAAAATGATATATGATGATCATTTTTTAAAAATTAACTTGTGCTTATACAAACACCAAGCTTTTTTTTTTTTGACTGTTTCCCCCTCTCATCCAAGTTTATAAACTCTAAATTTCAGTCAAATTAAAGAAAAATTAAAAAGTTGAAAAAATAAAATAGAGGAAATAGATTATCTCAAGTTCAATCGCACCTTTTCTATTTTATATTTTTCTTACTTTTTTTATATCTTAAAAAAGCTCACATATTTATTTATCGATCGAAATTGGGCAGATATTAATTGTATGTAAGCCTTGTTATTATTGGTTATGCATATTTCAATTCCTTCCAAATGATGCCCATTCTTTCTAAGATCGATCTATATATATTGTGTCTGCAAATTGCAAAGGGCTTCCAGCGAGTAAGAACAAAATTTTAAATGACCTTACAAGATATACTTGGGTCACCAGCCACCTTTTTTACGACGGAGTCACTATCTGATACAGCAAGAGAGTTGATCCACAAGCACATGCTTACAAAAACACATACATGGGGACCGTATATTTCATCCTTCCGAAAGTCCTACGTATGGAGAGCCTTGAATAACATCATCTATATTCCAAAATGATATATTTATCTCTCTTTTCTTTCAAATAACTCAATCATCAAAACCTGCACCATTTTCGAAGAAATTAAAAAAAATATTAGTTTATACTAAGTCTCACATTAATTGAATATATGAGCAAAAAATTATTTATAATAACTTATGTAATCGTTTCTTGAACTAGCTTTAAGAGTGAAGTTAGGCTCAGTTATTCTAATAGAGTATCAAAGTCTATCTTAGTTGGGTCTTCTGTAGATATTTAATCTTAAAAACTTGAGGTTAATTTGTTTTTAACTTGTGCAAAATGATGGATTAAGTTGTTAAAAAATCAACCCACAAAGATTTCGGGTTGACTTGACTCGGCTCACTTAACCCTTTGGTTAAATAGGTTTAAGCCGGGTTGACTTAGGGATTAGAAGATTAAAAAAAAAGAAATTAACCAAATTCTCATCTTATTTTCTTCATGTAAGCAAATCCCTATGACCACCACATAAAAAACTCCAAACCCAATGATTTATTCAAGGGTTAGCATCATCGTGTCCTCCACCGTCTAAGCCTCTAAATTTGATTTTGGACTTGGCCATTGTCCAAGAATGTCAACTAGAAGAACAACCCTCTCAAGCCCCACATCATCTTTTGAGTCAATCCTGGCTGTCGATTCACTATCAGGTGAGGCCGTAGGTAAAGTAGGTGCGGCAAGGGACTGAGCAGAAGAAAAGTTTTTTTTGGAATTCTGAAGGTGTAGTGAGGGATCCGAGCTGCTTTTCATGGGGGATTTTTGGAATTTTTCTCTATTTTTTTTGTTTTTTAAAAAAAAATTATTGTACCAACCTGTTTAACTTATTAATCTACTTAAGTTGAGTCGGGTTGACCAAATTTTGACTCATCACTAAAGTATGTCAACCCAACCGATTCACTTTGTGAGTAACTCATGGTGAGCCAATCCAAGTAAGTCACATTAACTTACTTTGACAGCTCTACTTTTAGGATAGAATTAGACTTAGTTATTCTAATAATTTATGTCAAACACTTCGCGCTTTAATGAACCAAAAAATACCAAGTTAAGAAATTTGAGCTTTTTATTTATGAAATCTGCACAAAGACTCAAAATTAAACCACAACTAGTTACTTGAAGTAAGACAATAGAAAACAAAGCACAACACAAATAAATTTCATTGACCCTATGTCTAGTTCCCAAACTACTTCTGAAAATGTTCAAATAATAAATGTTTAGGGTCAATGAAATTTCAACTTTTTTTTTGGTACTTGATGTTTAACTATAATTTTTATTGAACTTGACATAGTAATATATCCAAATTAGTTACAAATGTTGCTCACACTGAACCCCTCAACATTTAATAGATATTTACGATTTTTGCTTAGATCAAACGAACTTAGTAGCACAGTTAGTTCATTCAAACCTTAAAAGTTACTATACATAGGTCGATTCATGAAAACTGTTTCGTCCTCTGCACTAGAGCTCTTTGGACCGGAACCAATTTCTTGAAATGTAATCTTCAAGCTCTTGGAGAACTTGAAAATAGGAAGTTCAGTACTTACAAAAATATTCTAACGCTCAAGTAAGTATAGTGTGCTACATTCTGCTTTGAACAAGAAATGATTCTTATCCTTATCATTAATATTGCTACTTATGAAATTCTCTTTGATGACTAGAAGTGTGTAGAAAAAATTGTGTCATATAAAGCCTTAGGCTGGTAGCCTCCTTAAGTTTACTTGTTGACGCCTCATTGGTCTAAGATAACATCTCTCCCAAGAATTATGGGTCATCTCTTTGTTATATTAATGAACTTGGCCCTTAAAAGCTCAAAATTTCAAGAATTATAAAAAATGTAACTCTTAAATATAAACTATATGTTTTCGAGTAAAAGCCTCAAAATTTTTCTCAAAATGAATAAAATAATAATGAAAAATTCCCAATGAGCTCAACACTTATTTCCAAGTAGATTTTGAAACGATTATTCATTTGTCAATCGTAGGAATAAATATGCAGCTTATTCCTTTTATAGCTTTGTATTGACAATCTTTTATATTGACAAACTTCACTACAAGAAAATTTAGATTTCCATCTTTAAAATGTTGAATTTTCGTCTTAATAGAATTAGAAACAGACAATTCTATAATAAGTGATTAACGAGATTTTTTTATCTTTAAATTTTTATTTCCATCTCTAATTAGCTACCAGATTCCATGACCAACTCTGCAATCAGAGACAAAAAATTGTGTGTCTAAATTTGTCTCTTAATTTTAAAATAATTAAAAAAAACTTTGGGCATTTAGCTGCACTAAATGCCTTTATTAAAAAATAAAATTGCCACTTTATAACTTTAAATTTGCCATCATAACAAAAAATTTAGCACACACATATATAATGACAATGATAGCATCTTTCATTACCAAAATTTTCATGAACAGTATTGCAATAGTTTACAGCCACTCTAGTTCAAATAAATATCCATTGGCAGTTCATGAAAACAAAAAAAAAAGGGTCGTACAATCCTATAGGTAGAGACTAGAAAGTATATTGCATTACCAGACTAAGAAATAAGTACATTGAATTGAACAAAAAAAAGAAAAGGTCAAGTTGCATACTGTTACCAAATTATTAAAATAAAAAATTAGAATTTAAAAAAAATAATCAGGAAATAAAATCAGATTCAGCCAAGTCAATGGCTTTGGAACATACCAGTACGTAACTTCTGCATACAAATGATTAAAGAAAAAAAAAAGGTACTCCTTTGAAGAGTTTGTAGAAGATTCATCCATAAAATCCTGTGTAATCAGCCAAGAAAGCCTCCTAAGAACTATGACAAAACAACTTCAGGTTACATAAAAAAACTAAAATAAACAAAGCATATCCACACTGACATAGAATTTGCCTGCAAGTCAAATTTACAAATCAAATGTGAATGAAAATCAAGTAAAGATGGAGAAGTCTGAGACAAAATTAAATCATGCAAAATAATTATGCAAAAGAACAAGAGTGCGAAATACCTTTATGAGTAATCAAATAATGTGTTATGTGATTATAAGGATTTAGTGATTTACAAAAGAGGCCCACAGCTTAAGAAGGGATCCAGTGTCTCTCAGTGGCTCACTGGCTCTGCAAAGAGGGTCCCCAGATAAGTGGTGTCAATCATTAGCCTCCACAATCCACATAAAGGCCAATCAAAGAAATGAAAGGATTTGATCTGCAGGAGTGATATACAATTACGTATATGACTAAGATTAAATATGACATAAAAGGGAACAATAGGAGAGAAATACCATGTGAGTGTATCTCTTGATTCCACTCCACTTAGCATTTTTGAAACGTCGGGATGAAGCCTTCTTTAGGACTTATTGTAGAATAAAGAGCACCGAATTGGGAATTGAGTTTCTTCTAAAAGAATAAAGCACCATATTGAGGGAAAAGAAAGCTCCATTTGAACTTCATTGTGGGTTCGGTTAGCTTTATAAAGCCCACCATTTCCTAAGCTAAAAGGTAAAAAACAAACGAGAGGATTAAACCTACCACCTATATCAAGGACTATCCCCTTCTTCAGATTCACTATCCCCTTCTGAATCAGTGGCAAAGTCATTGACTGCTTCAGTAGTGATATTAGCAGTAGAACGTGCAGCTTGCTCCCTCAGAAACTTACACAAAATATAAAACATTTAGTTAGAGCATGACCTTTTCAGGGATAGGTGAATAATGCTCCACATTCCTCATATGAAATCCTACCTTCATATGGTTTGGGGTTGACTAATTCCTCATTTCCGTCTTTTATCCTTTGTCTTTTGGGTCTACCAACATACCTCTTAATAGGTGGTGGAACAAGTTGAGAGTGATATGTATGCTTCGAATACTCTTAGCCTTGTAATGGTTGAACAAAGTGCGCATATGTTGCATTATAAGAGGTCATGGTTAGTCAAGCATGGCGATAATCCTCAGGTGTTTCATTCTTGTATGTTATAGTAGCAACATATGCATGTAAGGCATAGTTGACCACACAAATAATAAAATTAACTAAAACTAATTGAAATTAACTAAATTCACATAATACTTATGAGTTGCCAGAACCTGCAAGTGTAGGTCTGAGTGCCTCAATTCACAACCACCTTAGAAGGGTAGCCATGCACCTTAAACTCATTTCCATCATCATCACCTGATAATAAATTATATGTATAGCAAAATAAAAGTCAGAAATCTACAATTGTGGTAACATATAATAATATAATTTCATGGTTGCTGGTTTCTATTACTTGACCACACAAGTGTCCATTTGTTATTTTCCTTCTTTTCCTTGTCCAGCCAACTTTGCAGTTTGGGAGCTAAATGGCCTCTATATTGAGACAACTTCATCTTATTTGTAGTCATGATCCTTATGATGTGGCAACTTATCTCTTCAGCCATTGTCAAGATTGATTTGCTCCTAAACTTCACTATCTTGGCATTAAAAACTTCGTAGTTATTGTTGCAAATGTTGTCATTCTTAGGCCACTTTTTGAAGTATGCATTTGTCCAAGATTCTTTGGGTCACTAGCTTGTTTAAATAGGCTCATTCCTTTTCATTTATCATCTTAACTATTTGCATGTTTGCCAAAAACTGTGACACAGTAGTTAACCTTGCACATTCCTATAGCATCTCCCTTATTTCCTTACCCTTCTATTGTTTTGAAAAATTCTTCCACAGATGCCAAATACAGAACCTATAATACACTCCAAGCATCATCTTTTACATTGTTGGTATCAGTCCTGATAACATAAATAATTCATTTCAGTCCCTATAACATATAAGGCTAATTCATTTTAGTTTCTAGAATGTATAAAATAATGTCAAATTAGTCCCTGCGAAGATGATCACTTACCTTTTGCATATCTAAAATGAAGTTCCTCCCTTTCTATTTATAGTCCCCTAAGTCCTCATGCAATAATGTCAGGAACCACTTCCAATTCTCTTTTTTCTCCAAATCCACAATAGCATATGCTATCACAAAAATACATTATTGGCATCTTGTCCCACAGCAGCCAATATTTGGCCACCATAACATGGTTTCAAGAAAACTCCATCTAAGCTTATTAATGGTTTGCAACCTGCCTTAAACCCTCTTTTCATACCTTGAAGGCATACATAAAACCTTTGAAATTGTGGTGGAGAATGAAGAATAGAGATAACATTCATCTTGATTGTAGAACCATGGTTACTCTTCAATAACTCTCCACAATAGTCCTATAGCCTTGCATATTGCTCTTTTTCACTCCATTCTACAAGCTCTCTTACTTCCTTCAAAGCCTTGTAGATCTTTGTATCATTTAAATGCACCCCACACTTTTCTTTCATGTATTCAAAAGCTTCATTATGATTAAAGTAGACTATTTTCTCAATTTCTTTGCAAGCTTTCCAACTACCTAGCTCCTACTAGCCTATGAGTTCTTTAACCCCCTGGTACATGTGTTTAGATTTGAAAGTCTTAATATGATAGCTTTTGTTGACTTCACTTCATGCACAAAAATTTAACCATGTTCAGGTCTCATTCTTGCACTTTGCTCTAGCTCTAAGCTTGTCATTCTTCACCCACTTAATCTCTTTACTAAGGTGTATGGTATAATCTTTGATTCCCTTCTTGAATGCATCTAGTGCTCTGAACTCTATTCCAAGCTCAAGCCTAACTTGTCCAAAATTGGCTTTTGGATTGAACTGAGGGAACACATTTTTGTTGGTCGCCTTATCTTCATAACCCACTAGAGTTTTGAGTTCTTCAAACTTCAAGGTGTCAGCTCCATCTTCATCTTCATCTGCATGCTCTTCCTTATTATTGTTGTTGTCATCACCCTAAAAAATCTTTTAATACCTCTGCCTATGGCCTATGCACTCCCTCAAGATGTCAAACTCAGTTTCTTCATCAGTATCATTTTCTTCAACATCATCCACAATATCATATTTTTTCCCTTTCTCCTTTGTTGATGATTTTTTCCTTTTCCCCTTTGTTGTTGATTTTTTCCCTCCCTTCTTTGGTGTAGTACTTTTAGCAGGCTTCTTGTTCTTCTTCACCCCTGTAACCCTCTTCCTTTTTTTATGTACTTGGCTTTTACCCCTCTTATCCTTCTTCACAGGGATTTCTTCAACCTCATCCTCATTAGAGTCAAAAGAAGGAGGCCTATATAGGCTATCCTTTGCACTCTCATAAGCATCAGAGCTGAAGCTGACTATAATTCCAACTACTGTAGGTGCTTGTTGTTAAATGGTTACATAGTCTCTCACAAGTTACTGTTGGACTTGCTCACCCATAGGTGTCTCAGGTTAGCTCTCATTGCCTTCATTTGGTGTCTCATGCAAAGAGTATGCTACCTCAAAAAGCTCAGGGTCGACAATAATGGGGTGTTCATAATACAAACGTATCTCCCCAATATTGAGCCTAGCAGCATTCACCATCTTAATGAGATGTGCATCTATCTTCATGTTTCTTAAACCAATACCAATTGGTTGTTTAGGCATCAACCAATACATACCCTCAACTTTATGGTAACCTAGCTGCTTGTTATACTTAATGAGACTAAACATATCTATTTTGTCCTCATCACACCCAGGTCACTTATCTACTTCACCCCCTTCATACCGAACTTTCCATTCACCTTCAACAAAATTACCACCATGGTGAAAGAAGAGTTGTAATATCTACACAGACACACACAAAACTTACTAAATTAAACACACGTGTGCAAAAATAAAAAACAAAACAACTAAACACACATGTGTGCTATGAAAATGGATGCAAAAGCACAATTAAACAACAAATCAACTAAAACTGGATGCACATGTGTGCTGTGCATTTGGTCCAAAAATGGGACCGCCATAGCAGGGAATAAATGAACAATATAATAATATATTGCTATTAAGGGTACCATAGATACCAAAAAGGGAAGACAAGTGCATGGACCACAATACCAAAAAAGGAACAACGCATTGCACAAAAAATAAGGAATATTTGAGGTTTAGGGTTCATACCTTTCTCAAATTCGTGGTCCACGTACAAGATTTAATAATTAGAGGAGTTTGATTCAGAGCAAATTCGCTTGATTTTGGCACTAGACCGTATGTGATATTGGGATTAAGAACATTTTTTTACAAAGGTTAGGGTTAGGAACATATATCTTGTTGCAATTGGGGGGAAATTAGGTCTTTTCCCTACTAAACCGAAAACACAGTCGTTTTGTTTAGTGGTTAGGGTTAGTGGAGGATCAAAATGACATCGTTTTCTAAGGAGGAGAAGAATGTATTTGCCACGTAGGATCTATGTTGGCACTTAACGTGCCACGTGAGTACGTCTGTCAAGTTTAACTAACGCCAGTTGACATCTAGACTAAACTAAATGATGGAGTGCAATGTTAGGGATCAATGAGTCTATTTCGTAAATTTGGAGACTATTGTGACTGATGGTTACAATTTTAGGTACTAAAGTGGTGGTTTACTCCCATATAAAAATTTCAAATGAATTAAAATTACATCAAACTTCATTTATTTATTTATTTATTATAATTTTACTAAAAATAAATTAGATCAATTTTGAAAAATATGCTACATATCATAATCATAACTTACCAACAACAAACAACCAATAACCAAGCTTTTTCCTACTAGGTGGGGTCGGCTACATGAATCAAACGACGTCATTGTGTCCTATCATAAACTAAGTCTTCAGAAATGCCATTCAAATCTAAATCTTTTTTAATCGTTTCACCTATAGTATTTCTTAGTCTCCCTCTACCTCTAGCTATTGAGATATTCTCTACCTGATCTACTCTTCTTACAGGGGCTTCTAAGGGTCTTTTCCTTACATATCTAAACCACTTAAGACGAGATTCTCACATTTTTTTCATAATAGGTACTACCTCTACTTTCTCTCTAATGCATTTATTCTTATCTTATCTTGTCTTATAAGACCACATATCTAACGTAACATCCTCAACTCAACGACACTGATCTTATGCTCTTGCTAACTTTTTACCGCCCAACATTCAGTACCATACAACATCATGAGCCTCATAGTTGTGCGGTAAAATTTACCCTTAAGCTTGTGAGGCACTTTTCTATCCAAATAACTCCTGAAGCATTTCTTCATTGCATCCATCAAGTTTAAATCCTATGGTTTATATCTCCCTCTATCTCTCCATCATTTTGGAGAATAGATCTAAGATACCTAAACCGTGTGACTCGTGGTATAATATGGTCTCCAATTTTCATAACTAAGCTAGTATGAGCACGCTTTTTACTGAACTTACGTTTCATATACTCTGTCTCACTCCTGCTTAGATGGAAGTCATGTTCTTCCAAAGCCTATCTCCATAGCTCTAGCTTCCCATTTGTTTCCTCTCTCAACTCCCCAATTAAGGCTATATTATCTGCAAAAAGCATGTATTGTGACACCGACTCTTAGATATGCGCAGTAAACACATCCAAGACTAAGGTAAAAAGATATGGACTCAAAGTTGACCCTTGGTGTAGTCTTATATATAGTTATAGGAAAATCTTATGCGACTCCGCCCTGTATTCTCACACTAGTTTTGGCCCCATCATACATATCTTGAATTGTTCGAATATAAGTCATACAAACTCATTTCTTCTCTAGAGCCTTCCACAAGACCTCTCTTGGTACCATATCGTAGGCTTTTACCAAATCAATGAAAATCATGTGCATGTCTTTTTACTTCATTCGATACATTTTCATTAATCTTCGTAGAAGATAGATTGCTTCTATGGTTGACCTCCCAGGCATAAAACCAAATTGATTATATAAAATATTAGTTTCTTTTCTTAATCTTCGTTCAATTACTCTTTCCTATAACTTCATGGTATGACTTATGAGCTTAATCCCTCTGTAATTTGCACAGTTTTGTATATCTCTCTTATTTTTATAAATAGGGATTTTAAAGTTCTTATCCTCCATTCATTTGACATTTTCTTATACCTCATTATCTCATTTAAGCAGCTTTGTGAGTCAACTTATACCTTTCTCTCCTGGGCACTTCCATACCTTAATATGTATATTATCCAATCCGACTGCTTTTCCATTATCCATCCTCTTCAATGCTTTTTTTACCTCAGACTCTTGAATTCTATGATAAAATATTTTATTTTGGTCCTCCTTTTTAGTATTAAGAATATCTGAGTCCCCTAATGTCCCATGTCCCTCATTAAATAACTTGTGAAAATAGCCCTTTCATCGATCCTTGATGTCTTGTTCTGTAACCAAGACTTTACCGTCTTCATCCTTAATGCATTTCACTTAATCCAAGTCTTTTGTTTTCTTTTCCCTCCTTTTAGCAAGCTTGTAAGTATTCTTTTCTCCGTCTTTGATGCCCAAAGATTGATATAACCCGTTGAACGCTTTAGTTTTCGTCTCGCTCACCGCCTTCTTAGTATCTTTTTTAGCTGTCTTATATTTTTCTCAATTTTCATCGATTTTACACACGTGTCAAGCTTTATAACATTCCCTTTTAACCTTAACTTTATCTTGTACACTTGCATCCTACCACTAAGATTCTTTATCTTTAGGTCCAAAGCCTATTGATTCACTGAGTGTCTCTTTTTCTACCTTCCTAATCCCTTTTGTCATCTCATCCCACATATCATTAGCACTCATTGTACCTCCCAAATCTCTTCCTCCATAATCCTCATATGAAATAGCATTTGTTTTCCTCCCTTTAGTTGTCACAATTTGATTTTTGAGACTTTATCTTGACAATTTCTCCTTACTTTTACCTTAACCCATGCATCCATAACCAAAACCCTATGTTGGGTAGTCAAGCTCTCTCTAGGGATGACTTTACAATCCATTCAAAGCTTTTTATCAGATTTCCTTATTAGAAAAAAATCAATTTGAGAGTAAGAACCCCCGCTTTTGTATGTGATAAGGTGCTCTTCCCGCTTCCTAAAACAAGTGTTAGTTATTGTAAAATCAAAAGCTACCGAAAAATCTAGAATTGCTTTCCCTTCTGTATTAACTACTCCTAGACCATACCCCTGTGCAAATCCTCATACCCCCTAGATTCGCTCCCCAAATGACTATTTAGATCCCCTCTTAGAAAAATCTTCTCTCCTAATGATATTCTCTGAACTAAACCTTCTAAACCAAAAATTTATCTTAAAATGCTCATCTAACCTTACTTGGGGTGCATACGCACTGATAACATTAAAAGTCTCCTGCTCCACAATAAACTTCAATGCTATGATCTTGTCTCCAAGCCTTCTCACATCCACAACATTATTCTTCCAATTCTTATCTACCATTATGCTTACCCCATTTTTAGATTTTACATTGCCGGTGTACTAAAACTTAAAACCTGAAGTGTCGAATTCTTTTTCCTTTTCTCTAACCCACTTAGTTTCTTGTAGACATATAAAATTAATCCTCCTCCTAATCACGGTGTCAACTATTTTTATTGATTTACCTATAAGTGTGTCTATATTTTAAGTTCCAAAACACATCATACTCTTGTAAACTAGCTTCTTTACCCACACTCGTTCATGAAAATATGGGAACCTTTGCTTATTTTTCATTACACCCAGGCAGCGATGCAGCGGCTCTTGCTCATTTGACATTGTACTTGAGTCATACAGCGCTTTGTTTAGGGACAACGACCTAGTATTAATACAATCACATCGTTTATCTATGTCATAAAGATTCGACAATGTTTTACATTAACTGTCAACTGCCTAATACAAACATCCTCTTCTACCCGGGCTTGGGACCGGTTATGTAGGAATTTACAACAAAACTCACATATAGGCAGAGTTATATCATAATCATAGCTTAATGTAAAAAAAATTAAAATTACTTATAAATGATTAATAATCTATAAATCCAATAGTACTATGCAATACACGAGGTACTCAACTAGTTATATTCAAAAACAAATTGCGACATTCTTCATTTTTCAACATCAAGAGAGGATCTCGATGAACTCTGATGTTGAAAAACATGATAAGTTATGCATTATGTTATAAGGTTTAATTCAATTTCATTTTTCAATATATTTTCTGTTATGGTAAAAAAGTGTAAAATTATATTCTCTGCTAAATTTAGTATTAGTAGTATGCACATGTTTAGGAGTTAAGTGTTTAAAGATTATACGTTGAAAGAGATCATGTGTTTCTCATGTGTAGAATCCCACCGTTAAAGCTGACAAAAAACACGTTTATATTTTTTTTTATCATAGCTTATGAGGGTTATGTTTTACATAATAAAATTCATGTATAAAAAGTAAAAATGGACAAAATTTTAGCGGAGTAATGTTTAATTCATAGTTGTATGACTCAAATCGACCTGTTCAGTCAAACTAGGAAGCCTACGATCTTGTCTTTGAGTTGGTTTGATTCTTGTTCATTATGAGTTTTCTCACTGAACTGGTCAAATTCAGGTGACTTGCCTGGATGAGTTGACCCGATTTTCTTCTTTTTAATTGAAATTTAAAAAATATAAGTTATAAGATTTGAACATAATACCCAACAAGTACTTATCATGAAATGCATTCTACCACTAATCACATGTTCTTGTTAATAATATGTTTAGTTTTTAAATTTATATTATTATTCAACCAATATGTTATTATCAATATTAATTTGAATTTTTTTATATAATATTTTTCTATTTTGTATTTGTAATATAATATTTTTTTAAAAATATTTTTTAGTTTTATCTAAATTTTTTTATTCAACTACTTGACTTATAGTGAAATTATTGATCCGATAACCCAACCTTCAGAGCGGGTGAACTTTCAATTCGGATTATACAAATATGATTTAATTTATTTTCCCAAAACAGAAATATGTACCCGAAAAATAAAAATAGAGAAAGACATAAATCACGTGATGAGAACGTGAGCCAGGCAAAACGAAAAGTTAAGGAAACCTGTGTAACTCGAAGACCTCAGGTTGACGCCTCTATCTCTCTCTCGCTCTCCTCCGAAGCTCCGCTATGGCCACCGTGGAACAAACCCAGAACGGCACCGCCAGGGCCCTCCTACTAGACAATGTCTCCGCCGCCGCCACCAACACAGTTACAACTCAGGAGCCCGAGCCCGGTCCAGTCTCGGAAGCTGCCACCGCCACCACTCCGCCGGAGAAGAGATGGCCCGGTTGGCCCGGGGACTGCGTGTTCCGGCTGATTGTGCCGGTGGGGAAGGTGGGCAGCATCATCGGCCGCAAGGGAGAGCTCGTCAAGAAGATGTGCGAAGAGACACGAGCTCGCGTTCGCGTTCTCGATGGTGCTGTTGGCACTCCTGATCGAATTGTCAGTGTGAATTGCATCTAATCTCTCTCTCTCTAGGGTTTTCTTCTCGATTTGTTCCCTTTATTAATATTATTCTTATTTTCTTTGGGATTTTTTTATTTCAATTTGAGCTCTTTGTAGCTGGAATAAGCACTAAGAAATGGGTAACCCAACAAAGAAAATGTGAACTTTCGTGCTTTCTTCACTACTTTTAGTTCTTTTGTTTAGGAAGAAGGGGCATAGAAATGTAGCTTTAAATTGGAATTTGTTTTGCGTTACTTATAACGTAACAGTTTTGTGTTAGGTCTAATTTTTCTTTTGATTGCTGTAGGTTAGGTTATGAGTTTAATTGCTTTTTAGTTTCAGCTTTATGCGTTCCTCTCATTTAATGAATGTGTGATAACCATGGAAGCACACTTCAAATTAGTCACGGTACCCGGGTCACGTATCCGTGTTTGACACTTTCATGGACACTTCGTATACTCCTAGTTAAATTCTATAATTTTTTATTTTTATTTTTTGAATTTTTATACCAATACAGATGAGAAGATTACTATACTTAGAGAAGTGATAGTATTTTATTATGTTTACAATGACTCGCCCTAAAATTTAAAACATTGATTCTCTCTTTTAATTTAAGAGTTGTGTTTTTATGTTAATTTTATTCTAATTTTATATGTTGTACCATACCTGTGTTGAGTCCTATAATTTTTAAAATTATCTGTATCCTTTTGTCCGTGTGATATTAATCTGTGTCGTGTTGTATCCGTGTTTCCTAGGTTATAACTGGTATTGTATTTTATCATAACTTCATTACTGTTGTGGCATGTCCTTCTTCATTTGGTGCCATAATGTTGCTTTCAATTGTAATTTCATTTGAATTATAAGTGAGGCCCCTGCACAGTGGTTAATAATATGTTATATTATATGCATAGAATGTTACTTAGTTTCCTTAGAATCTACAGTTCAAAGTGAAATGAAGTTGATTCTATAGTTCAGTTGCTTTATGTGCTGCTGTTCAGATGATAAATGTATGCACGCCGGCCCTTTTGAATGTTTTGCTTAGATGAGGACCTTTATTTACTTGTGTATCTGTTTCTGTTTTATACTGAATGTGGTTAATTTTTGTATTTTTTATTTTAATAGGTACTCATATCTGGGAAGGAAGAGCCAGAGGCAGTTCTTTCCCCTGCAATGGATGCTGTAATAAGGGTATTTAAACGTGTGTCTGGATTATCTGAAACTGATGGTGAGATTAAAGAATCTGCTGGGGCTGTATTTTGTTCCATTCGTTTATTGGTGGCATCAACACAAGCTATCAATTTGATTGGAAAGCAAGGCTCGTTAATCAGATCTATACAGGAGAATACCGGTGCTTCTGTTAGAGTATTGTCAGGAGGTATGCTTCCTGTCATGTTGTCCGGTTATACATCTATGAAGATCCCTCTAATTCTTTGTAGCAATTCTAGCAATTATGGACCTTTTGTGTGTTTTTTCTTAAATTGACTAATGTTATGTGAAGCATGTTGAACTGTATCTTTTGATACTGGTATTTGGTTTAGCTGGTTTTCTATAGAAGATCATTGAAATGAGGCTTTGCCTTTTCAATGTATTACCTGTTATATGTAGGGGTGGGTCATGGGTGATTGCGTGTCAATATTTCTCTTTACCACATGCGGCTAAACATTTGTAAAGTAGTGATTTTGGTTGCAAATGGATAAGTGACTGCTTGTGCGTGACTATATTGCATGGGTACAGATACGAGTATCCGATATGATATGATATGCAAATATGATAATTTTTTATAAAAAAATTAAGATACATGTATGGCAATATATATTAAATAAAATATTTATTTTATATCTAAAGAAATAAAATAAAATTCTTCCACTTGTGATTATTGCAATTCGAGTCTCATGCGTTCTCCCTCTCCCCCGCATGTTTGGTGAGCAATGATTTTTAGGAGGGCAAGATTGAAAGAGTGAGAATATGCTTTAAGGGAAGTAATTGGTGAAAATGGGACTTGAATCTATATCTTGCATTTTCCAAGTAACAGAACTTTGAGGGTGTTGGGTAATTAAAAAAGGAAAAATTAAGGATATGCCAAATATACGAAGGTAGGTGTATTCCTACATATGAGTATCGGATATGGATATGATATGGATACGTCACCAATTTTGGAGTATCTATACATCATGGGTGCTGGAGCATTCTGTGCAGGGTATCCAATAGAGTATGTTCTAGGTTATATATTCTTGTATAACTCATGCATTGTGTGAAAAGAACCTAGATGCAATACTGCCATAGATACCAGGATAGACTTTTGAACCATGATCTGGATCACATGTCCCAAATTGCAGTGGTACACTATTTAGATTGCCAATACTGTTGGCTCTAACCTAATTTAACAGAGGAATAATAGGAAAAGGAAGAGGAGAAGAAAATCAAACAAATCATTTTAATATGGAAAGAAGTCAAACTAGAGGATTTCATGAAGAAAGAAATCAATATAAGAGACTTAACAAACAAACAAAGAATAAGTTAGAGAAATAGATTGTTTTAATCTTATTAACCTTGTGTCAATTAAATTTTTGCTTTTAGTCTTCAATTTTAAGTGCATAAATCTCTTTTAGCATAACTTCTAGCTACCTGAGTAAATATTCTAGTTTACCATGACCTGAAATAAGCCTACTTCCCATGTACTACATATTTAATTAAGTGATATGCCAGTTCTCATACCTGTGCTGGCTTATAATGTACTACATTCCGGTTAACTGTGCATTATGCTGCAATTATTGATTTCCCCCCCTCTCATATTGTATCTAATGCAATGGGTAAACAATGGGTTTGTCCTGCAAATCCTTTTTTTGTAATGTGGGTTGTCTAGAAAATAAAATATGATGTTTAAGGCTGTCCATAATTGTAGACAACAATTTAATTTCTACATGTTGGGTAAAACAAAAAATTATGATTACTCATAAAATTAAGAGGGTGCTTTAACATGCCAGAAGTGGTCCACAATTTCTTCGTAATTCTGGAATCCGGATATAAACCATGATGTTATGTATGCATTTTCTTGACAATTTATTGTGTATATCACATGGATTTTGGCATTATTTGTAATGCTAAATCCAATCTGTATACAGTTTATACATTTTAATGACTGCTGTGGACATGAGTTTGCTCTCTATTTCTCTGTGACTTGGTTATTCATGAGCCTTATTCCTCTTGATGATGAAATAGGGTGGTCAATTGACAGTCAAGTAGCTGTTGTGAAACAGTGGTGTGAGGTAGAGTGCCTTGTATTAGTAGACAGTCATTTTTTTCTTTGGAGCCTCAGTGGATTATGTTTTCTAATGCTCGTCTAATGTGCTTGAGAAATCCAATTTGACTGGATATTAAAAGCTCTGTCATTGTGTTAATGTTCCTAACAGGAATGGGCATTTGATATTTTTTCCCCCAATGCATTTGTTTGTTCAATGACGGAAGGGATTCTGATGAGCATCATATGTGCTTTCAAGCACATTGTGGGCTTGGACATATGAAAATAAATATCCACTTGTAATTCCTATCATAACCTTTCTCCCTGTTTATGAAGTCCTGCAACTCAAATATGAACATTCACTATTAATTCTTGTCATAAGCACAGCCTTTCTTTTTGATGGAAGGATGTTACTATTAAGCTCAAAATACCCATGATTTTCCGTCCTAATGAAGTTTCTTGAATAACATTGTTTTGCAACTTGCTGTTTGTTGGTAAAGCAGCAGCTTAGTGATATATGGTGTTTGCAAAATGAGGTAGTCTTTTGTGTAAAAAAAGCTTGTGTCATTGTGTCAGAAATATGGTGTGCTATCAATGATTTTGTATGATTAAAGAATGATTTTAGTGTGGTTTCTGTCATTCTGTGCTGAGAAATAGCTGTTAATTTGCTTGTTAGTTGCTTTCATTTGTCTATTGGAGTTATGTTGACATTTCATCTTGTTTGGAGAGACACAGTTTTTCTCTTATCCAAGTTAGATTGCACCAAGAAGATTTTTTAATATGACCAGTCTATTGATAAATCTAAATGAATCAGTTAATCAGCTGTCTAGTGATAAGTCATGAATGTATGTGATAGAAACCCAAAAATATAGCAGTAATTTTATTGAATAACTCTCTGTATATGGTCAGTAATACTGAGTGATCTTTACAACTAGGAAGAAGAGAACAGAAACAGAAAATATAGAGAAAAGTAAAATATAGAGATACTGCAGTACTTTGAGGGACTGCTTCCTCCCTGCCCAAAGGCCCCAATTCCTCACTCAATGACTGGATGCCTTCTCCCACCATACCTGTCCCAGCCTTTTATCTTTACTCCTGACCTTTTTCCCTTCCTTCCCACCCGTCTGCCTTTTTGTCTTCTCTTCCAAATTCCTCGAATTCAACAATCTCATTATTCCCAAATTGGTTTGCAGTTAATAAATACTCTGTCAATTCCAATGTCATTAATGAATCCTTCATTCCCATTGTTATCCATTGCCATGCTTCAATTTTCAATAATAAGTTTGAGTTATGAGCCTAACAATACTCCCTCCGAAAAGATTCACCTTGTCCCCATTGTGAAGGTACAGGGACCTATGCTGTAAAAACAAAAGAAAACTCCGGTATCCCATTGCTTGAAGCATGATGAAACCTCTCTTGTACTGCTAATAGCAGCACACTGAGTTTATAATTGCTGCAGCAGACATTACTTCAAATTGCCCCTTCAAGCTTGAAGTACCAATAGCTAAATAAGCATATCCTTAAATCCCTTAGCCAATCAATAATCTGTATAGGAAAACACTGAGATACTGTTAGTCCAAACTTATTCAAAAGCTCAAACTTCTCGAAGAACCTGAGATTCCTTGAGTGACTGACAGCTCCATGGAATCACTAGAATGAATGGCTTTCTTTGGATATGATAACAGAAGCTACCTAGGGTCCGTTTAGATAGCGGAATTGGAATTGAAACATAAAATTTTAATTTCAATCCCAATTCCTTCAGAATTAGAATTAGTCTATAATCTTAAATTCTATGTTTGAAGTTGTTAAGGAATTAGAATAAGAAATTGTAATTTTAAATTCAGTTATAATTTTATTGTTTAAAGGTATGATCGAAAACATTAAAAAATTATTTACAATATTAAAATTAATAAAAATATTCATACAATAATATTTCTATAATATAATAGTCATAATTTTTTTTTCATAAATAATTTTTTCATGAATTTTTTTTAGAAAAAAATAAGTAGCTATTATAATAATTTTTATATAAATATAAAAATAATTTTCTATATAAATATAGAATCTCAATAAATATGATTGTTCATAAATAAATGTGGAGAGAGAGAGAGAGAGAGAGAGAGAGAGAGTTTAATTTTTAAGCTATGAAATTAGTAATTCTTAAGGTATAGGCTAAGAATTGAGAAAGACTTAATTTAGTTATTTTTCAATTCCAGGAAATTAATTTATAGAATTACAATTCCAATTCTAAATGGCATTCTAAACATAAAAATTGAAATTAAGAGGTCCAATTCCAATTCTAAACTGTAATTCCATGCTCAATTCCAAGAGCCAAATAGACACTAATAGATTTTTTACCATATGAAATTAACACCCGCTCACTTGGTTGATATAGCCAGATTAGCTGAATAACTTGTAAAATTGAAGCAGATAAGATTCCCAATTTAGAACAGACAGCAACAATAACAACCACCATCTGCTTCTTCAGTGGGGTTCTTGCAGAGAATGTAAACCAATGCTCAAGAAGAGAGTTATGTGCCCCATTTAACAAATCAAGTAAAACCTTGTGCTTTAACTTATTCACATGCCGATCCTTTATAGATCTTTCATTCTCCTTAACCAATTTCTTTTGACATCCTTCCACTTCTTCCAAAACTGAGTTGCTTATAGGCTTTGTAAATGTGTCCCCTCCTCATAAAAATTTATCCCACCAACCAAAGTACATACCAGAAGGAACAAGAAAATCTCAGCCTGTTGAACAAAGCCACCCAACAGAACCATCCTGCAGAGGACGAGCACCAAGCCTCATATCTTTGCCTGGAAGTTTAAGGAATTCATTCCCACCTTGTTTCCTCTCACACTGTTGTTCTTACCAGGTCCGTTGGCCACTGAAATCAGAACCTCGAGGGAGCTGTTCATCACTACTGCTTTGTTGGTGGTGCAGTGCCCAGCTGAACCGATGGTCATCGGTTCCTTCCCACCGCAATTAATGCTCTGTCAATTCCCGTGTCATTTATTAGATTTCAGTGGGCAGAGAAAATGATAGAAACTGAAGGAAAATGTGTGAGAGAGAGAGGGAGAGGTGTGAGGAGAGAGAGAGGAAGTGAAAACTGAGCAGCACTGAATTAACCACCAGAACCTAACCTCACTTAGGTTCTGGAACTTATACAAGAGAGTCTAGAGTATGTTCTAGAACTCTGATAGCAGTAACTAACTAACTGAACTAACAGTAAACAGTCTAACAACCTAACTAACAGTTACTAACAAGTATACAAAATAAGCTGTAACTCTATAACTCTGTATACTCTAATATCATTAATGAATCCTTCATTCCCTTGCTATCCCTTGCCATGCTTCAAGTTTCAATAATAGGTTTGAGTTATGAGCCTAACAGTATGCCATACCATGAACTTCCCTTCATGGTTTTTTGCACTTTGAAATATTGCTTGTGTATTTTTCTGGCCAACAAAGAAATATCCAGCAACCATTAGAGTTGTATTACTTGTATCATATAAAAGTAAATGCTTTAGTCTTATTTGAGAATATGATTCTCCTACTTACCAGTAAAGTTTCCATATAATGTTTGTCTTATTGAAGCTGTAATCGCAAAGTTAGGCATCGACTTGATACATTAATTTTTTTGTATACATCAAAATGTGCAGAGATGTGTATTATGAATAGAGACATTGTTGATAGGTAAATTTAATTATGCCCACAAAACTTTCTTATGTATTTTCGTTGTAATCTGCATATAAGTGAGCTTCTCCAGTTCTCCTTTCTGCTAGAAATCTTCTTGTGGCTCTATCCTATTTACTTATTTTTTTTAAATAAAAGTATCCTATCCTATTTACTTTAATATTACAATTCCCATATTAAAATAAGATCTTCCAAAGTATTTCATGAAGTTACCTGGTAGGCTCCTGTAGGCTAACTTGTCATCTCTTAAATTTTACTCCTTGTTAAAGCTGGATGCAATGATACTAATGTTTCTTAGTGCTTCTTTTCCCTTCTTCCATCAGTGCATGGCTCTTCCAATTAGTATGCAGTGATTTAATCTATAATATATTATTTTAATGCCAAATCTTTTTCCTGATAGATGAGGTGCAATTTTATGCTGCTGCGAATGAGAGGATTGTGGAACTGCAGGGAGAAGCCTTCAAGGTCCTTAAAGCTCTGGAATCAGTAGTTGGTCATCTAAGGAAGTTTTTGGTTGATCATAGCGTTCTTCCCCTTTTTGAGAAAGCTGTAAGCTCGTTATTTTCCAAATTTCAAATTAGCAAAAAACATATATTTTGGGGTGTCTCTCTGCCCCTCAACTTTCTATGGGATTGGGTTGTGTGTACGGCTTCTCTTTGATGTTCTGCTGATGGCTGTTTCTAGGGTGTTGCCATTTCAGATATGCATTAAGATTGGGTAACTTTGCAGCATTTTTTATTTTTTCTAGTTCTCTGACGTGTTATGCTTTTTCTTTTTTGGAGGATTTCTTATCCTCCTTATAGATGTACGTTCCCTGCTTTTTTTCTGATAAATTATTTATGTAGGAGCAGTAGAAAAGAAAATAAATAAAAGTGGGATTATCTTTAATTTCAAGATATTTTAGTTAATTTTCGTGGGTTCTGTTTATGGACACCTAATGGATTTGGGTTAGTAATAAGGGTCAAGTATTGCAGATTGGGAGTTGTTTTCTTGTAACTTGCTTTTTAGTAAGTTGTGCCTAGAAAGTTGTAGTTCAATAATTGTAGTTTGGAGTTCCTAAGCTAGAAGGTCATGAAGTCTAAATGGTATTTAGCTTGTACTACAAAAGCTAAACCTTAGTCCTTGTATGGCAAGTCCTTTTATTTGAATATTAAATCCAGAATTATCAATAAGAATTTTTTCTTCTTTCCTGGTTTGTTACACTAGAAGAAACAGCCAGTGGCTGTGCTTAACTCTTTCTTCTCTCAAACCTCTATTTCTTGGTAGAAACCTCTCTAGACTCCTTCCCCTACTATAAGATATTTTGGCTTAAAAGTATGAGTTTAATTTTGATGCACTGAATGTAAAGCTTTTTACATTATGGACCAATCATACATGACCACGTGTGACTTTTGAGGTAGTAGTTATGAGAGTCAAACATTTTTAATGATGTGTCAATACATGATTGAATGACAGTGTAAAAAACTTATACTGACAGTTCATTAAAATTAAAGACAATGCATTAAAATTAAATTCTAAAAGTATATACCAGCATATATTTTGTGTTGGACTGCTACTTTATTTTGTTGATGTGATGAATGTCATCTAAGAAAATTAGAAATATATTATTTTCTGATTTTTGCTGTGTATTTACGCTATTATATGTGAATTCTCTGTGTTGTTTAAGTACAATGCGCCAATCTCACAAGACCGTCAAGCAGACACCTGGTCTGACAAGTCATTGCAGCATACTGCTTCACAAACTAGCATTTTTGCTGATGTTCCTCTTTCAACAAAAAGGGATTCTGTCTTTGCTGACCGTGAAAGTCAATTGGACTCATTACTCCCTTCATCCACTATGTCTCTCTATGGGCAAGATTCTTCGCTTTCTGGCGTTCGTTCTTCAGCTCTTGGTCGTGTTGGTGGTCCTATTGTTACTACGGTTAGTTAGTTTAACCAACCACATGTTTTCTTTGAGAATGAGACTGATATCATTTGATTACCTCTATTATGTCAAATTGTACCACTTGAAAATAAGGAACAACTGATTATGGCTGAATTGCTTGAGTTTATTTCACTCAGCATACAAGTATTTATATACATGAGAAATTAAATATAAGTTTTATTTACAAGAAGAATAATTAAAGACTTAAACCATTCCCCATGACACTATTGTTTCCAAAAACTAACTATCATATTTATGCTAACTAATGTAATATTCAACAGTACCTATTTTTGCAAAGGAATCTATATATTATAATTAACTATTGGGTTTTTATGAAGGCATTTTTATAATTTACTGGTCTAAATTTTAGATTCTGAATGACATTAATTTTTGGCTTTTTCTACCTGTACTCTTGCACCTATTAATCACATGATGATCTTACTCTAGGCCAAGTTATTATCTGTATTTAAAGTTTGTCATATAGCCTATAATGTATGTCAACATCTTATGCACTGAACTGAAATCATTTAAATATGTTTGCTCATACTTCAGTCTTCTTTATGTTTTGTTTATTTATATCTTCTGTTGATAGTCATGGTACCCCCTTCCCCTAATTGTTTCCATTGATCAGGTAATACAAACAATGCAAATTCCACTATCCTATGCGGAGGACATCATTGGTATTCAAGGGACTAATATTGATTACATTCGCCGTAGTAGTGGAGCCATACTGACTGTGCAGGAGAGCAGGGTGCCTGATGAAATCATTGTGGAAATAAAAGGCACCTCATCTCAGGTTCAAATGGCACAACAATTGATTCAGGTAGGAGACTTCAGAGGGCCTTTTCTTCCTGAAAATGGAAGTTATATTTTTCTGGTTCTGTTACTCCTGTATGATAATCAGATATGCATAAGCATATGTGCATACTTGGACAGGGTGGTAGTTAATTGTTTTTTAGCTAGTATTGATGCATGGAGATGTTTTTTCTTTACATATTTCTTTCCTAGTTGCTCATTTTTGTAGCTATTAATGCTTCACTTGCTAAAATGCTTTAGGCACACTCACTATTATTTCCTCATCCTCATCTCGTTGGCTAAAAACTCTATTCACTAAAATTTTACTTCATATTGCAATATGAGGATTGAAAGAAAAGTAAAAAGGCGAATGAAAAATGAGACAATAATTTCAATCGAGTTTACAGGGAAGTAGGAAATGAAAGGTGATTTCAAGTGTCCTTTTTGTTCTTGGTATATTCGTAAGAGTGGAAGCCAGATGAAAGAATGGTAGTTTGATTTTTCATAAATACCTCTATAAACTGATGTGCAACATTTTAAGTGGTCATCTTACCATATGATTATATTGTTTGGAAGTTGGTAGTTGGGTTTTCCCTTGGACCTGAATAGGCCAATCCTTTGGGAGTTATTTGGGCTTTGGCGGATGGGATAGGACTAACTTTTCAAAGATAAATGTCTATTCATGAAGGGAATATGCTCATGCACGGGACAAATTTAAGCATAAGACGTGAGGTTTTCACCTTATTGTTTGGACTGATACTTGATTAGGGTACTTGACATCAGGGAATAAATCGAATTGAAACAATTGATTAATTTTGCTTTTTGCTGACAGAAATTACTTCCTCTGTGTTGCAGGAAGTTGTAAGCAATCACAAAGAACCTGTCACTAGCAGTTATGGCAGGTTAGATGCAGGTCTGAGGTCTTCATACTCGCAGTTGGGCAGTACATCGCGCACCTCATCTTCATTGTCCTCACAGCCGTACACAGGTTATGGAGCGTCTGGTTTAGGAGACTATAGTACTTTCAGACTTTAAATTGGTGTCCCTATATTCAAGGGTACTCCATTTGGATTAGTTTCTTTCTAATTGGGTCTGATTGGAGAGAATTAACGCTTGAATGTATTATGAAGCCACCGAAAGGCTCGTTTTCATGTTATCTGGTATCATCTTGTATTGTGGGTAATTTTCGAGGTGGCCAATAGTTGAGAAGTGCCATAGACAATGTAATGAAATATTAGCTATTTCATGATGTTTGTTTTGTTGTGTATATGTGCATTTGAAGCTTGATCGTGGTATCTATAGGGATATGAAACTATATGGTTCTATTATTTTAGGTTTGCAGTACCAAATTCTGATACCTTCTTGGCACTATCATTGTTTATGGATTGAAATCCCCTCTTCCTGTCCCACTTCCTTTCTCAACAAATAAATTGTCAACTAAGATAAAAACTGACATCTCTTATATATTTCCATCTGATAAAAATTAACGCCGTCAACACTTTTCACGCTGCACTTCTCTCTAGTTTCAATCATTTCCATAAGCTTTCTTTCATCATGATGTTTTGTTTTGTTTTATTTCTATCCCCTCAAAAGATGGTCCCATCCCCATTACCTGAACCTCCACTTGCACTACTTACCACATCACCAGAGAAATGAATAAAAAACGTCTTTATCTCATTCGTTTGTTTGCTTTCTGTAGCACAAGAACAAGAGAGGTGGTGGAGGCTAATTCATGGGGTTCGTGGCTTGTAGGTTTTGTAGGTGAGGCACTTTGGCGCTTGTTGATGTGAGGGGTCGGCCATGGTTGTCGCAATGCAAGATAGAGGTTGGACTCTAGGTTGGATGGTGGCTAGCACAAGGTTCGGTGGTGTGTTTGAGGGGTAAAAATCTATTAGTGATTTGTGGGTGCTTTGTTCATGTCGCGGTGGCATTTTAGGTCTGAGGAGTTTCGGTGATTTTGGCCATGGATGGATTTCGGTTGCACTTTGCTGGTGGTGAAGTGCAATAAAAGTCTCGAGGACAAGCTCTCCCATTTGACAACAAATTTAAGAGTAAAGGTAGTGAACCATCTTAGGACGGCTTTCTTTAGAGACAGAAGGAAAGTGCGGCATATGAGTTGGTTATCTCCTCTAGCAAATAAGAGAGTAGAAATATAAACATCTAAATGCTCTTGAGGGTTCGTGATCCTATCATAGGCATCAATATTTGTGAGATATTTGAAACGCCTAGGGATTTCATAGGCCATCAGCTTATCGGAGAAAGGTTAGTTCTGTGATCCTGGAACATTCTTGATGGCAAACCCCATCATGGACTTTGTCCCTTTGGTTCTCTTGACTCCTTCTTGGAGATCAGTTTTCGCCTTCTTTCTCCTCGTTGACAACTTTCTCCAAGTTGTGAATGCGTTCATCTTGAAGTCTAACCAGAGAGATGAGTTTTGCTCTGGATAGCTCCGTGGTGTGATTGAATTTGTGGTTGTCAATGGTAGTCGAGATGGAAAAGGTGACAATGGCTAGAAATTTTTGTTACGATTTGTGGATGGTTCTGTTATGGAGGCCCTAGTTCGGTGGAAGGGAGTTGTGATGGTGGAATAGGGATGCTGATGTTCTTTGACTCAGTGGTTGTCGAGCTTCATAGTTTGGTTTTTGGCTTTTTTTTGTGGCAGAGGATTTGTGGTGCTGTAAGTGGGAGACGACGTTAAGTTTTAATATACATAAATATAAACAAGGAGTTAAAACTCTATTTATGTTCCTTACATTTTATTAAAGTTTTGATTTAGTCCTAAAAGTTTTTTTTGTCCTATTTACTTCCTAAATGTTACTTTTTTTTTGTTTCAATGTTGTCCTTTCACCTAATGTTGTCCAAATTGCTAATGGCAAAGGCTGACGTAGATCTCATGTAGCCATTTTTCACCTGACATGGATCTTACATGTCTATTTTGTGATCAAATTGAAACTTTTGTAAAACATAAGAGACGTAAATAAGATTTTAGCTTAACATAAACATGTCATCTTCTTTCCCAAATTTTAAGGTTGCAGAACCACCACATCCACCATTGCAATTTCACTCCCAACACAATTATCAAACAAAACCACCACCATCGACAACCAAGTTCCTCTCCTTGACATCACAAAAATACACAATCCAATCACCATTCTTCTACCCAAGTCAGATGCCCTCTGTTCCACACCCTTCAAGCCAAAATAGTGACTTTCACTGCCTTTCAAAGCCAAACTGAGTCAGCCAAGTTATTGTCCTCCGTTGTCCCTACCTCTCCTCCTACCACCGTAGCTCACTATGCTACCTCAGCCCTTGTTTGGCACCAAACTCAATCAAAGCACCCATACAAATCGGACCTCGACCATAAATGAATGAATTTATGTGAAACAATATATATTATGAATTAACTTTTATTTTTTGAGGTGGGTGTTGCAATTCCAATATGTCACAAACCACCGCACCTCCACCATGGCTAGACCCCAAGTCATTCCTTGACCCAAACCCATAGTCATAACCATTGTCCAGCCATAACCTATCTCCAAATCACCAAGACACCACTTGCAAAATCCTTTACTTTCGCATCAATGTCGTGGCTACGTTTTTATGATTCCCCAAAGGGTTTTGTGTTGTTGTTGGTTTTGAGTTTTGGCATTGGTTTAATTTGGATTTGTGAAAAAAATGGAAAAATTGAGTTTGTCACCTTTGCTATTTGAGCCTGGGTTAACTTTAGTTTGTCACTGTTATTGAAGCTATCAAATTGCTTGAAGAGTTTTAGATTAAATTTTTTTGCAACAGATGAGATTAATCTCAACAATCCTAAATTTTGGAGAAGAAGATATCATGTTTATTTTAGGTTAAAATCATATTTAAATTCCTTATGTTTCACTAAAGTTTCAATTTTGTCTCAAAATAGACACATGAGATTCATGTCAAGTGAAAAATGACCACATGTGATAAATGTCAGCCTTCGTTGTTAGCAATTTAGACGGCGTTAAACGGAAGGATGACAGTGAAACAAAAAAGTAACATTTAAGACATAAAAAGGACAAAAAGTATTTTGGGACTAAATCAAAATTTTTATGAAATGTGAGAGACATAAATAAAATTTTAACTTAAATACGGTGTATTTTTTAACATAATTGGCCAAATTTAATTGATGGGATAGGGAGTGGGACAAGAAAAAAGTATGATATTTCAATATATCATTGTTCATATTTGGGTCCCTACAATGTCATTGAACTAGCGGTAGACACACGTGGGTGTAACAAAGTCTTCTAAAACCACTTGGATCGAGGACTAACGCTACAAGGCCATAAACATACTTGGCTATTCTTATCCTCACCTGAACAAAACTTTTGTTTCTTTCTCATATATGTTGATAAGCATTAGATGATATGTTAAGCCGCGTTCCACGGTTAGTTCATTTTACTTCCCACATGAAGCTGTAAGTCCTTTTGTTCACCAATCAAGTAGTTTATTGCGTAATTTCTCATCCTCCATCGGTGTATTGACAGTAGAAATGTAAGATTCATTTAGAATAATCTACCTAATATCATAACTTGTCTCTACTCTTGCCAAATACAATTTAGATTACATTTATCATTTAATCATGTGCCTGAGCTAATTGAGCTCTTCAACATCCAACTTTAACGTGTGGGCATACAATGAAACAAAGATTCACTTTATATTGTATGTATATCTCTTCTTATAATTTTTATGATCATTTAAACATTTAATTCAACGAGGAGTCTTTCTCCATTCATGAAATGTCATGGTCATAATCTATTACTTCTTGTTTTCTTTGTACAAGACTCTGGTTGTCGTGCAATTCACAAATACATTCCTTCTAAAACATAATTGTCTAACCAAATCGCTTATGGCTGATCTATTAAAATGACGGTGACCCTTTGTGTTCTTTCCATTTCGTCCTTGAACCATCTCCACATCCATTTTCTTTCTTACCCGTTGGAAGTGTGTCATTCTTTTTTTTGGGGGTATAGATAAGTGTGTCATTCTTGCTAAGCCTTAATTTGTTCAAATAAAACAAAATCCTGTTCTTCTAAAATTGCTGCTTCATAGCATATTAATAAGATCATGAACCTTATTTAATTGATTATCTTTTATAGGCAATAGGGTGTCAGATAATTACTACAACGAGTTGCAAGTTATTAGCGTTATTCTTATGCCACTTGTTTTTGTAGTACTTTGCTTTGAGATATTGATCTTCATAAATAGAAGGCATTACTTTATTTCTAAGAGTAAAAATGTGAAAATTGAATAATGAATATGATGAATCATCTAGTATTAATGGATGCGGTCAAGAAAATAAGTAACGATAAAGGGTATAATGTGGCATGGATGAAGATTTAGAAAGGTGATTTTCCAGTTAGGTTGGAAATTCAAATCCAAATGTCATGAATTGTTCTTGTAAACAATAAAAATTGAACGTATGAAGGTTATGTGCTCCATTGGTAAATTATTGGGAAAAAAAAAACATATGCCATAGATGACTTCTTTGATCGCAAGGTGGGGAGGTACAACTTCAAAACCCAAACATACTCTATCTGTTCTTACTTTATGTATGACAATTTTGAGACTTTTATACCAGCACTAACGATTTTAACTGGGACAATGTCATTCTAGGTGAGTTTTTTCCATAATATTTTCACTCATGAGATGGGTTCATCTGACTTGGCGAAAGGGTAATCATGTAGGCAATATTTCAGCAATGTTTAGTAATTAATTGGACGAAGCTAATTAGAGATTAGAAAAATATTGTAATAATATTACTAATTTTCAAGACAAAATTGAAATAAATGAATTTTTTTAGAGCAAAATTGAAAGAAAAAACATAAATACAAAGAAGTTCAGTTTTGTCTAAAATAAAATAACACTTTATGTGAGAGATATTTCAATCCACAACCTTATTATCTTTCTATGAATGCCAGGTTGACAAAAGACAAAAATGAATGACAAGTTGACGACTTTACTTAGTTTCTTTGGATTTTGTGGAAAAAATAATATAGCAAAATTAGTACTTAAGATTTAAAGTAATAAAGTAATATGCGCATAACATATAATTTATAATAGTATAGGATTTTGTTAATAAGTAGTATGTATTAAATGAAAAATAAAGCCTTTTGAATTCATAATATATTAAATGATTTACTCTTTATTTAAAATTTATTATTTTTTATTCCTTAATAAATAGTTTCAGAGCACTCATTAGATAAACTCAATAATATATATATATATATATAAAGTACAAGCTAGTGTCATTATTTGATTAAATGTTTTCTCACTTAAATATAGGGCAACAAAGTAATTATAGATGAAATTTCCTTATCAATGAAGACTCTGTCTAATATACGAATAATTTTTGAGTGGACACGGTTCACTATAGGTACTCAAATTATTATTTGACATATGTAAGATAATGAGAATCATCATAGAATTACATCAATCATTAACAATACTTTTACACATGTCAAATAATGATTTGAGTACTTAAGTGATGATGTGATAAACCGTATCCACCTAAGAATTTCTCCTAATATACACCCTTTTATAAAAGATTTATGGTTATAATATTTAAAGCCAAGATTTTTGCAACCTGAACAATAGGTTACATGAAAAATGCCCATTTCATTTGGGCTCTGCGAAATGCGTTAGAGACATGGAGGAGGGAGGCCACCACCACCCCTTTACCCCACTTCTACCACCCCCACCACCTCACCCCACCTCTTCCGCCACCACCCCCACTACTACCACCACCCTCACCCAAATGAAAGAAGATTAGCGCAAATGTAAAAAACAAAGATGTATCATATACTCAAAGATAAGAAGGTGCTGGATAGCATCCGCCATCAATGAAATGCAATAACTTCCACGAGAAAACTCAATATTGACCTTACAATCACTCTCTAATATTATAGTTTTCACATGTGCTTCCATTTGTTTTGAATTTTAAATATAAAACTTTTCCTACCCATCTTCCACTTAAATCATTCTTTTGCTTCTTAGCCAAATCTCTTCCTTCTTCCTTTCTTCTATTAGTTTATTGCTCCAACCATCTCTTTCACCTCGTTTTTTCATTAGTAAAAAATTCCACTCCTTCACCCTTCTCGCTCTTTGCTTCTACCTGCTCCACACCTAGGTTCTCTTTTTCCAGAAACATTCTACTAGATCAATCCTATTGACGTCGAGGATATTAGTAACGAAGGTAACAACACAAACCCAACTTGAGATTTTCACAGTTCTCTTTGTTTTCCCACTATGAATTTTTTGAATTGTTTTTATGTTTTTCTTATACGGGTGTGTTTCAAGTGTTTAATATAACGTGTCTATAGATGTTTACAACTTACCTCAATGTTTTGTCAGTTTCCAGTTTTGATCTTTGAGTCTATACTGAAAATTTGTTTTTTTGGGGGGGGTGTTAAAGAACTGAACAGGCGTGTGGCAAAGCTTCAAGAGGGTGATGCCGATGCTATCCCTTCTGTCTTTGAGATTGTATTGCATAGGTATTTATCTGGAAAGCCTATAAAAGCTTACCAAGAGTTTAGAGAATTAGCTTATACAGGGAGGTGAAAAAACTTCAGTTATTCTTTTAAGAGTGTTAAAATGAGTATAATTGAACAAATTGTATGGACTAGGCTTAGAATATTTAAGCCCAAATACATTTTGACCCGACTTGAATCTATACGATTTGTCGAACCTAGTGCAGGTTGGCCTAACCAAATATTTAATTATTCATTTTAATTTCAAAATTGCCATCATGTTTCCAACTTTCATTCATGTTTCTATAAGTTAGAAAAGAAAACAATGAAAATGACTTTTTCTTGGTTTTATATTCGATTCAATCTTCAGGAAGTGACTATTAGAAAACATTTTCATGGAAACACAACCGGACATGTTTTCAAGCCTATTATTTGTTTTTACTTGAAATGAAAATGAAAAATACATAAACCAAACAAGGATATTAAAAACTCATAAATAAGGACGCACAAATAAGAAAGTAACTGAAGAGTTCTATATATAAGCACCTAGAAGTAAAAGGTTATGAATTCGAATTGTAGACAAATGCATTATATATCTTGAACCAGATGTTTTGTTGAGAGTCTCAAGATGAAGAGATTATCTGGAATAAGAACGTACATGTTCAATAAAATCACTACAATCAACATAAACACTTGAGAGACACTTCATAAATATTGATTAACAAAGGAAGCATGCATCTCATTAAAAGAAAACAAATATGAATGGAGAGTGGAAGAGGGTTGATAGAGATATTTTTTAATGAATCACATATGAAAAGGTAAATGAATATCAAAGTGCAAAAGATTAGTTTAAGTAGAGATATTTTTCAAATGAAACATGTGTAAGAAGTTGATTAGGTAAAGTTTTTTTTTAAAATAGTGATTTTAAGATTCAAATCCTTAACATTACATGTAAAGTTTATCTTGATTATACTTCACTTCTATTATGATTAACTATTGTTGGGTTATTAATGAAAAGAAATATTAATTGAATAGTAATAATTTATGTTAAATTTACATGATTACTCTTATTTAAAGAGTGATAATCAGATAGCATTCCATAATCTATATTAAATGTCGTCGTGAAGCTTCTTCTTGTATTTGTTTGATAGGAAAATTTAATACATAATTATTTTATTGTCCCCTTTATTTTGTGAAAGAACTTTTCATGAGAAGGTGCTTTTTTTTCCTTAACTCTTCCTATTTGTACAATTTATAGAAATTTAAAAATAAAAATAATAAAATTTATTGGAAAATGCTGTGCAACGAGAAAAGTAACCCAACTTTAAGAAACCCGACTTATGTGAACTTTATTCTGGTTATATAATTGGTTTTTATTTCATGCCAACTCATTTACGTGATCTGTCGCATGTGTCCGATGGTATAATTTGAGTGTGACTACTTAGCACTACTGAAATTTCTTTCACATTTGAGTCCACCATTTCCCACTCAAAACATCAAGACAAGAGACGTATCCAGCAAGTTGTTGGTTGAACAGTGTTTGGTTTCACTTATCAATTACAAGTCACTACACCATTCAAAATGCAATATAAGCAGAAGAATCGCACACACTGAGACTGACAGCCTCTCAGCCTTTGCGATTTCTCCTCCAAATTTCCAATTAAAAAAACCGAACTCAATTGAATTTAGTTTGGCGTTGCAACAAGTGCAAGTGCAAGGGCAAATGACGGAGCAAACCAAGTTCAGCGTTCTGTGCAGCCTCTTCAAATGGACGCAGCGAACCAAGTCACCGGCCAAGAAACGCTCTAAGTTCCGCAAATTCCTCGACTCATTCTGCAACGACCGCAACTACTTCCCCGCGATTCGCTTGATTCTCCCCAATCTTGATCGCGAGCGAGGCTCCTACGGCCTCAAGGAGCACGTGCTCGCCACGTGCCTCATCGACGCTCTCGGCATGTCCAGGGACTCCGACGACGCCCTTCGCCTCATCAATTGGCGCAAAGGCGGTGCCAAAACCGGTGCCAATGCCGGTAACTTTGCCCTAGTTTCTGCTGAGGTTCTCTTCTAACCCTCTTTTTTCCTTGTTATTTTTGCAATTCTCATCCAACAATCGAAGCTTTATGGGTTCAAAAACGTATCCTTGTGGTTTATATTGAATATTGTACCCTTTTTTGGGGTTCTATATTGTGAGTTAGTTTTAAATTGCGGTCTGCAATCGCAATTGCAGTCATAATATTGTGGTTTTGGAGCAACACAACTGCATTTTCCTGCAAGTGTCTGCAATTTCTCTAATCGCAACTTAACCGCAACTGCCATCACTATCGTAATTTAAAACCATATGAGCACCTGGTATTGTACTCTTTTAGTGGGGTTCTATATTATGTAGTAGTTTTAAAAATTGCGGTCTGGAACTGTAATTGCAGCTACAGTATTGCGGTTTTGGAGGTCTCTGCAACCGCAATGCAGTCGCAATTGCACCATATCAGTTGCATTTTCATGCAATTGTCCACAATTTCTCTCGCAACTACGATAAAACCATATGAGCACCTAATATTTTAGGTAAAATTGTTTTGGAGCAAAATCTGTTATATTCAGAAGGTGACATGTGTAGGTAACTGTTGCTAGAAAGTAGTGAAAGGTGTGTTTGACTTGTCGTTGAAATGAAAGAGGAAAACATTAACATGTTTCTGAAAATGAAATCATATTATGCGTTCTGAAACAGGTGCTGCAGCATAGGCAGGGGACGGCTTCGGGTGGATTAACAATAAAGGAGTTGAATGACTTGCTTGATCAGTTGTCTTCGAGCGAAAACAGGTGTGCAGTTTGATTCTTTCCATGCTTCATTATTATTCAAATGATGTTGACTGTTTGTTTGTTCAAATGCTTCTGGAAAAAGACAACAACAACAATAACAACAAAAGCCTTTGTCCACTAGGTGGGGTTGGCTCATGGATCAAATGACACCATTGTTTTGTTTTTTATTTCCTTTGCTTTGTTGTTTTAGGAGCATCTATTGTCCTCCTCCTATATGCTTCTCTTCCTCTTCTTAAATGTATTTTCAGGATAAATAAGTACATTATATTAAAACAAGACTTTTTCTTCCATCTCAAATTTGAAAATATATTAACTGGGATAACTAGTCTAATCACTTGTAATTATTTATTTTTATTTTATAAAAGAAGAAATTCATTTAGATGAAGAGAAGATGACTACAAAGAGTTGGGAGCTAGCTCTAGCTGTCTAGGTTTAACATCCCCACTTACCATCTCCTATGAAGTGCTATGTTCTAAAGAGAGCATTGCGGCCATTTCCCTAGTAAAGCAGAATTGAACTCTCTTAATATTCTAATCCCTAATCCACCTTGTTATGATGGTTGCAAATTTCTTCTCAATTGACAAGATGAAGTTCCTGCTCAGTCCATTCAAAAAAAAAAAAATAACAGATAATAAAAATGAAGGAGAAGAGAAAAACCTGCTGCTTTTTCCTCAATCTCCTAGCTGCTTGGGATGAAAAGTGCAAAAAAGGCACAAGGTAAATGATCAAGTTTGGTACGGGCTTTGTTACAGTGCTCTTGTCTCTTCAGAGTTTGAATTAGAATTATGAAACCATTACTATTTGTGGATGCCAAAAAGGTGTTAATATATTTATACCAGATTCTATTATCTATCAAAATGTGTAGGTTTTTAACAGCCTGCAGATGGGATTGACCAATATTGTTTACACTTTTATGGTGGTGACTCATTGGTTGCTTGTTAGGGTTTTAGTAGCTGCCCTGTTTTCTAAAGCTTTTACTCTTGGTGTACTAAACGTCAAAATACTTTGTAGTATATTGAACCGGAAGACCTTATCTCTGTGCATTCCTGGCTAATATGTTGACATCTTGCTTTAAGTTTTTTGTTGTGATGTTAAAGTATTATACTGGTTCTTAACGTCTGGCTTCACCATTCTTTATGGTTGTTTTTCATGTGAGTCATGTATGGCCTTACCATGGTTACAGGGCTGAGAAGACTTTGGTTCTTTCTACTCTTATCCAAAAGACGAATGCACAGGAAATGAAGTGGATTATCATGATAATCCTCAAAGGTGTTTTTCATTTACATGTGTGGATTGATTTAATACTTTATATGAGCTTTAATAAGCATGTAACTAAATTTTGTCGCAGATCTAAAGCTGGGAATTAGTGAAAAAAGCATTTTTCATGAATTCCATCCAGATGCTGAAGACTTGTTTAATGTTACATGTGACTTAAAATTGGTTTGTGAAAAGCTGAGGGATCGGAATCAACGTCATAAGCGGCAGGTTAGTTGTGATATAGAAATTAGTTTTGGAGCTCTATATAGCGTTATGATGATGGCAATTATTATCTTCTTTATTCTTTTAAGTTGGACTCTAAATAAGCCAAGCTGAGCTGGGCACTTGCATTTCCAAACTTGTTCAATTAAAATATACCGAGCCTGAACTTCAATCAAACTACAATTTGTGCTTGGTTCAAAACTAGGATATGCTTGCCTATACTTCGTTATTTAGTGACTGTTTACCTTAGTCATTTTTCTTCAATCTTCATTACTGCCACTTGACATCATTGCAAACCCCCTGTGCCTTGGCTAAGCAGGTGGGATTCTACTACAGTGGCTTTTGCTTTAATATTGCCATGGAAAATAAAGATAGATATATAAATGGAAAGGGTCCTAACCACATTGCTACTTATATATGCTTTGTATAAGCAATCTTAAATCTTTTCTTCTTCTGTAGGATATTGAAGTTGGAAAAGCTGTCCGCCCCCAATTAGCTAAGAGAGTTGCTAATGCAACTGAAGCATGGAAGAAGGTTTGCTTTACTAAGCCTTTTAATCATGTCAATTATGCCTCAACCAAATCACCTGTCATTCTTATCCTTTTTTTTTGGCTACATCACTTGGAGATGGGGAACATTTTGCCACAATCAGGGTTTGAAACCATTCGTGGGACCTCCCACACCTGAAGTGGCATGGTACTTGGCCATCAGGCTCTAAGCCTGGCATTCATCATCCATCCTTTTTCTAGCTCATGCCTTTTGTGTCTGTACAAAGCAAAATCGGTTTATTTCTTTTTCTTTTCTTATCTTCTTTTCTCTTCAACAGCTAAGTGATACGAACCTTGGGAGAAACATACTACAAAAGTTAGCCATTGTGGTGGAAGAGCCCAAGTCCATATAAACCCCACATTGGAATCCCATACTTATAATGTGGCACTCAAGTGTCAAGTCTCATATCTTGTAATTGGATCCCAAATTTCTAACACTCCACCACGCTTCGCAGCCTTGGCATCGTGCCGGCTTGGCATTGCACTAGTCCTTTGACTAGTCCCAGGCGCACACTGCAATACCAACATCACTGCTTGGACTGCTCTTTTGTAGCTGAGAGACATCGTGGAAGACTTTGATACCAATTGATACAAACCTTGGGAGAACCACACCACAAAAGCTAGCCATTGTAGCAGGAGAGCCCAAGTCTATTTTACTGCACACCAGAATCCCATACTTCTGATGTGGGACTCAAGTCACATACGTTGCAATTGGATCCTAACATTTAGATATTAATTAGAGATTTTGATAGTAATATTAAGCTGAAACAGTAATGTTTACTTAGTAAAGGAATAGATTGTCTAATAAATGCCAAGAGACAAATGCTTAGAAATATCACAAAGATCACTAGGCCTGGATCTTATCTCCAACCAAGGTTTCTATGCTGCAAAGCATCTTCCTTTCCACTGTCTCTTCAAACTTCATTTGACCCATTCCTGCTCTTCTATTCTCTTACTCTTTATATAACTTTGGTTAAAAGGCTGCAATCTGCCACTCCTTCACAGCTTTGCTCTCTACTTCAGCATTTAACTTGATAGCAAACTTCTGTTGTCTCTTACTTATCATCTTGATCAAAGTTATCTCTTCTTTCCACATTAGGCTTCCTGCTTTGATAATTCTTCCTCAGAGTCTTTCTCTTCCCTTGCCAAATGAATAACTGAAATTCTTTCAAGCAATTTCTTCTTTTTATCTTCCAACCTCCCAAAAAAATACTTGTTGCACCTAAATCCACCTTTGCAGATTCCAATTTTCAGCTAGGAGCCTAGGTCAAACCTTTGAACTTCCTATGCTGTGAATTCATTCCAATCTACATTTGAAAATGTTGGGACAACTATGATGGCCGATCACCTCTGGATCTGACATACTTGGGAAATGATCTGAGTATTATTTCTAGGGGTGTAAATTTGGACTAAATTTTTTACCAGCCTCTTTTAATCAGCTGTGCAATATTAGGTAAAAAAAATTGTCGATTTTTGAAGTTCTACTCCCACTCATCCAGGCATGTCTCTATATCTCCATCGTGATAAATTCAAATATGCCTATCTGAATCCTGAGCAATAAATATCTCGAACAAAAGGGCTATCCTATCTTTCTTAAACATGTACGTCAGTTGTCAATGACCACCTATTCCATCTTAAACTGTAGGTAAACATTATGCCGTCTTCTGTATAAGGTGGTTTTCAACTCAAAGGAATTGAGGACTGTAACAACTATATTTAAAACTGTTTGATAGATCAAATTGCGTGATTTCATGCATTGTGAAATCATTAGTTTGATATTTATTGCTCACTTTTCTATCTTGTACATTTCCTCTTTTATTTAGCTTCATGGGAAGGAAGTGGTTGTTGAGTGTAAATTTGATGGTGACCGCATTCAAATTCATAAAAATGGATCAGAGATACATTTCTTCTCAAGGTAAGTGCAAATGTGTATTTTCCCCGGATACATCTTCTGTTTTTACATTTTCATTCACTATTGCAGGAACTTTCTTGATCATTCTGAATATTCACATGCAATGTCAGAAATCATAATACAAAACATTCTTGTCGATAGGTGAACATTTATTTTGTGTTTCATTTATTACAATTTTTTTATTTCCAATAATTTCTATCTATTCTTTTATTCTTGTTGATGGCCAGGAAGCATGCAAATATAATTTGGAGGGGGTGTATGTATATATATAGATAGATCAGCAAAACTGAATAACAAGGGATATGGATCAAGAACACTCAAGGATATAGAATCCAACACCAAGAGTGACCTTAAAACTAATGTGTTTAAGCCTATAGAAAGTACAAGGAGAAGTTTCTTCTTATTATTTCAATAGAAAGAAGATTGCAAAATATATATACAGAGAGGAGATAAGGTTTCTCCAAGAGTTATCAACTCCTCAGATAATTAAGGAAAACAGACAAAATAAATAAATAGCAAAACATAGAATCTTATCCGAATCCTAACTAAATAACCCCTATCTTATCTTTCTGCACTCCCCCTCAAGTTGGTGCATAGATATCAATCATGCTTAATTTGCTTATCAAAAGTTCTAAGTGTGGCCGTGTGAGTCCTTTAGTTAGAATGTCAGCAGTTTGTTAAGTTGTAGGAACCAAAGGCTTGCCGACCACTCCTCCTTCCAGCTTCTGTTTTATGAAATGTCTGTCAATTTCCACATGTTTAGGTCGGTCATTCTGCATTGGATTATGAGCAATACTGATTGCAGCTTTGTTATCACAATATAGCTTCATAGGTCCTTTAACTGCCCTTTTTATTTCTTCCATAACTCGTCTCAGCCATAGCACTTTGCAAATTCCATGCGCCATTGCTCGGAACTCTGCCTCTGCACTACTTCTTGCTACTACATTCTATTTTTTACTTCTCCAAGTAACAAGATTACCCCAAACATAAGTACAATAACCAGAAGTTGATTTCCTATCAATTATAGATCCTGTACAGTCAACATCAGTATAGACTTCAATCCCTCTTTAGTTCATTTTTCTTGAAGAATAAACCTTTTTCCAGAGTACTTTTCATTTACCTCAGGATTCGGTAGACAACTTCTAGATGTTCCTCATAAGGAGAATGCATGAATTGATTGACTACACTGACTGCATATGCTATGTCCGGTCAAGTGTGAGAAAGATAGATCAACTTACCAACAAGTTTCTGGTACCTTGTAGTGTCAACCAGAACCTTCTTTTCACCATCTCCAAGTCTTTGATTTGATTCGATTCCATTGGTTTTTCAGCAAGTCTACAGCCATTCATCCCTGTCTCCTTCAATAGATCAAGTATATATTTCCTTTGTGAGACCATAATTCCTTTCTTTGTTCGAGCCACCTCCATGCTAAGAAAATATCTTAGAGATCCCAAATCTTTAATTTCAAATTCTGACGCTAATCATTTCTTCAATCTCTCCATCTCATCAATATCATCTCCCGTAAGTATAATGTCATCAACATAAACTATCAAAACTACTCCTCTTCCTATAGGTGGGAACTTCATAAATAGAGTATGATCAGTTTGCCCTTGAGAATATCCTTGTTTCTTCATAAATTGAGTAAATTTATCAAACCATGCTCTAGGTGATTGTTTGAGCTCATACAAGGATTTTTTCTGTTTGCATACCTTGGATGCATATCTTTTATCAAAGCCGGGTGGAGATTCCATGTACACCCCTTCTTCTAGGTCTCCATTTAAGAATGCATTCTTGACATCTAATTGCTGTAGTGGCCAGTCTAAGTTTGTAGCTACTAATAAAAGCACAATTGAGCTTGGCCACTGGTGCAAATGTTTCTGAATAATCTATGCCATATGTTTGAGTGAACCTTTTTGCTACCATTCGTGCTTTATATCTTTGTAAGGTCCCATTTGAATTGTACTTGATTGTAAACACCCATTTGCATCCCACAGTCTTCTTTCCTTTGGGCCAGTCTGCAGCATCTGAAGTCTCATTCTTGTCTAGGGCCTTCATCTCTTCAAGGACAACTTCCTTCCACTCTGGAACATTTAAGGCATCCTGTATTTTTTTTGGAATTTCCACACTAGACAGCTGTGAGGTGAAGGCATGAAATGAAGGTGACAATCTTTCATATGACACATATTTGGAAATAGGATGGCTAATATAAGTCCGGACACCTTTCCTAAGGGCAATAGGAAGATATGAGGATTCAATAATTTTGGACTCAGATTTAGACTCATTAGAAGTAACTGAAACATTACATGAGCACTTAATTAGGTCTAGTTCTTTTCCCGGATTGGACTTTTGGCATTGTTTTAGTGAGAGAGGCCTTCTTTTTCTAGAAAATATTTCTTCCTTGTGAAGATTGTCAAAATCCCACTGTATAAAATCTTTCTTTTTATAGATGGGATTAAATCCCATAATTAGGAGATTTGATTAGCAGGATTTTTTTGTATTTATGAGTAAGAATCATTGACCCTTAATTATAGGAATTGATAGTGGGTACAATGATGAGCATTAGTTTAGGAGTTTCCTTTTTTAGATTACCTTGTATCCTATGTTAGAGCACATGCTCGTCTAACATATCAATATCAGAAAAATACTTTCTCACAAAGACACATAGCTCCTCTTCTTTTTCCCTTGGTTTCTCACACATTTCTATTTCTGTTGCTCACACAATTCAGATTTGTCTTGTAAGGTGCAGTAGCTGAATACTGAGGATATCGATGAAAAAGGAACGTAGAGTATGATGGTGGATATTGAGCAGGTGGTGGAAATGGAACCATAGAGTATTGTGGTGGATACGAAGCAGAATGCATTGTCCGAGAGGATGAATTAGACACATCTTGATCATACCTATGATAACACACCTTAGTGTCATGGCCAAACTTATGACACAATTGACATTCCACTGAACTGCGAGAGCCAAAATGACCACCATGGCCACGAGAACCACCAAGACCAAATCGACCACCTCGACCAGACTGAGAACCACAGGAACCATACTGAGAATCCTGATAGGGCAAATTTGAACCTTATGGACTTGCATACTGCGAAATCTGATTTGATTTAGAGAATTGGAAAGGAGGAGAAATTGAATTTGGATTCAGAACTAGAGCTGACACTGGAGTTGAGGTTGAAGCTGAGGAAATAGAATTTTCCGGTGTTCCTCGGTGTGCTACGTTAACAGAAAGAGCATTAGGAAGTACATTTTTCCGATTCTGTTCAAGGCATGCCTTATGCGCAAGAAGCAAAGACTCAATTTCTCCAATCAAATACGGATCAAGCCGGCTGTTGATGGAAATGACAAAACCTTCATATTTCTCCGGCAAACCCTCAAGAATGACATTAAGATGCTCTTTCGAAGAAATAGAATCACCAATGGAAATCAAAGAATCAATTAATGCCTTGATCGAAGCAAGTACTTTGAGATCGTTCAAACACCTTTCTTGGTGTTCTCAGATTGAAATTGACGCACCATAGCTCGATTCTGCGAATTGAAGAATACATGGATTTCTTCCTAGAGTTGCCAAGAATGGATGCACCCTACAACACGAGTAAGAAGCGAATCGAGAGTGAAGATAGGACCCAGGAAAACAACAATTGATCCTTGTTAAGAGTCCCACATCGCCTGCCTCAGTATTTCGGGTGCGGTTTATATATCTGTTGGGCTACTCCACTTAATGTCAATTGGTTTTTAGGTTGGAATCTAACATGGTATTAAGAGTTAGGCTCTAATTTTTTTTCCTCTCTCTCTTAGCTTTTAAAAAAAAAAGAAAACAAAACAGAGCGTTGCGTTGCGTTTACAGATCTAGGGTAGCCGCTAGTGTGGCAGCCGCTTAGCTTTGAGTTCTAGCTGGCAAGGAGTGCCAATGTGAGGCTGTCCGGTGCCACGGAAGGATCGGCGAGGCGGAGGGTGGCGCCGACGATGCGAGAGGGGCGTCGTTTGGGTGCTCTGTTTGTGCGAAACTCGCGGGTCCAGAGCGTGGGGAACACCCAGACCTCGTGGGTGGTTGGCGTGGAGTTTGTCCGCCACAGAGAGGTGTGACCGGTGGTTGGGGGTGGTTTGCCGGCATGCGGATGTCCGGTGACGTCTTCGACGAGGTGATTTCGGCGTTTTCATGCTGGTTTTTTTGGTCGTTTTTGGGCTATTCTGTTCCAGGTTGGTGCGATATGCGTTGTTTGTGGTATTCCGAGCCCGTTTGATGTGTTGTTGGTGATATTTTCCCTCCTTCTAGGTTGATTTGTTGTGTTTGTGGCTATGGGTGACGAAAATTCTGAGATTGTGGGTACGGGCACTAAGAGTGGAGCTTCCGACACCAACTCCACTAATGTTTTGGCTGAGGTGATTCCCTCCAACACCAAAATTATTAACTGAAAGCTTGATGGTGATGGTGCTAACTATCCTCAGTGGAAGAAGACAATTCTGTTGTACTTGAAAGGTCACAAGAAAGAAGACCATCTCACCCAAGACAGTCCATAGGATGAAACCACTAAGGATATGTGGATTTGGGAAGATATGCGATTACATTCACTGATTTAGAGGACCCTGAATCCTTGAGTTGATGATATTACCACCTATTGCACCACTGTTAAGGAATTATGGCAGTACCTTCACTCTTTGTTCTCAGGTGCTGATGATTTATCCCTCCTATATATGAAAACATAGGATCTGTATCGTGCTAATAAGAAGGATGAATCTCGTAGTGACTATTATACAAGCTTCAAATGCTTATTTGAAGAATTGAACACATTGTTACCTATCACTTTGGATGTGCAGGAGATGCAGGCTCAGTGGGAGCAGTTGGCAGTGATGTGTTTTTTGTCATGGCTGCGTGGTGAATTTGGTGCGGCCCTATCTCAGATTTTGACCGGTTCAGGTAGTCTGACCCTGAAAGAGGTATACTGTCGCCTCCTCCGGGTTGCTCGTAAGCTTTCTAAGTCCCATCCCTTAACCTCGAGCGAGGCCTTTGCTTTGGTGAGTTCTAGTTCTCGATGGGACAGTTCTCGTGGTGGACGAGGTGGTGGCTGTGATACTGGAGATCCACGGGGTAGTGGAGGTGGAGGAACCACTTATTTGTCGCTATTGTAAGGAACCTGGTCACATTAAGCGGAATTGTTGGAAACTTCAACAGAAGAATCAATCCAATTAGCCACGTTTTGCTCATATTGCTACTAATGAAGACATTCCTCCTAGCAACCCATTAGTCAGGCCTGTTATGATGACAGCAGACGAGTTTGCTCAGTACACTCAGTTTCAAGCTTCTCGGTCCATTCCACCATCTCGTTTTGTTGCCCCTGTTGCTCATACAGGTAATCTTACTGCATGTTTATCATCACGTTCTCGCAACTAAGTAATTGATTCAGGGGCTTCCGACTATATGATTGGACAGACAGGTACTCTTACATCCTTTACCCCTTCCCTTCATCTTCCTAGTCTTACTTTAGCTGACGGTTCCACTGCTCCTGTCATTGGGAGTGGTACTACATCTCCCACCTCTGCCCTCCCTCTTTCTCGAGTCTTATGTTTGAATCAATTCTCGTTTAATTTACTTTCTGTTAGTCAGATTACTTGGTCACTTAATTGTAGTGTTCACTTCTTCCCTGATTATTGTGTCTTTCAGGAAGTTGGGACGAAGAGGGTGATCGGTTTGGGTCATAAGCAGAACAGCTTGTACATCCTTAGTACTGTCTAGATCAAGAACTAGTGCCCATTGCTTGTTCGGGTGTGGCTGATCCTCTCCAAAGTTTTTAAAAAAGTTGTGTCCTAATTTCAGTCGTTTATTTACTTTAGAATGTCAGTCGTGTTAGTAGTTGGCTAAACACCATAGGAGTCCTTACCCCTCACGAGTCAATAAGCGGGTTGCGTCCTCATTTGAGCTAGTTCATTCTGATATTTGGGGTCCATGTCTTATTACTTTAAAGTCTGATTTTCGATATTTTGTGACTTTTGTGGATGATTATTCAAGAATGACTTGGTTATATTTTATGAAATCTCGTTCTAAATTATTCTCTATATTTACAGCTTTTTGCTTTGAAATTAAAACTCAATTTAGCACCTCAGTGTGTGTTTTCAGAAGTGATAATGCAAAAGAATATTTCTCTCATGAGTTCACTTCCTATATGATTCAACATGGGATGGTCCGCCAATCCTCCTATGTTGTTATTCCTCAGCAGAATGGGGTTGCTGAACGAAAAAATAGACATCTTTTGGAAGTTGCTCGATGCTTGTTGCTTCATATGTCTGTTCCTAAAGTTTTTGGGCTGACATTGTTTCTACTGCTTGTTTTCTAATTAATCAGATGCCATATTCTGTCTTACAGGGCCAAGTTCCTTATTCTATCATTTGTCCTTCTCAATCCCTGTTTTCCCTACCTCCTCGTATTTTTGGTTGTCAATGTTTTGTGCAGGATGTTCGGCCTCAACTTTTGAATCTACATCCTCGCTCACTTAAGTGTGTCTTTTTGGGTTATCCTCGCCACCAGAAAGGGTACAGATGCTTCTCTTCTGACTTGGGCCGGTATCTTGTGTCCGTTGATGTAACATTCTTTGAGTCTGCTCCATTCTTTGTTCAGTCTCCTCCTCCGATTATTGAGGAAGATGAAGAGATTCTCGTTTATAAAGAACTTTGGTCTCATGATTCTGCGTCGACTCCTTCCTCTGATGTTCTTATTTTGTCTTGTCCTCCTCCCTTTTTGCCGCCCATTCAACAAGTGTACGCTCGCCGAACTTGTACTTCCTCCGCCGGTACTGCACCCATGGATGTACGTTGCTCTTCAGCCGACACACCACCTCCATCCACCTCTTTATCACAGGATCTGACTCTAGATCTTCCTATTGCCCTTCGTAAAGGTAAATGTTCTTGTGTCACTAAACATCCTATTGTATCCGTTATTCATTATGAGCATCTTTCCCTTTCCTTCCAATCATTTGTTGCCTCTCTTGATGCTGTCATAGTTCCCAAAACTATTGCTGAGGCTCTATCACATGATGGGTGGCGCAATGCCATGGAGGAGGAAATACTCGCTTTGGAACATGTAATGAGATAAGAAGAATAGAAAACTGTACCTAATATGGGTGCAGGTTGTGTATTTATATATGTAAGATGGGCTTGCAATAAATGGGCTAGCAATACAAAATAAAGCACATGCATAATATCTACTCTTAACACTCCCCCTCAAGTTGGATCATAGATGTTAATCATGCCCAACTTGTTACAAAGATAATTGACCCGATTCCCGTTAAGAGCCTTTGTGAGTATGTCTGCTATCTGTTCACCAGTCCTGACATGCCCTGTAGATATGAGTCCTTGTTGGATCTTCTCTCGAATGAAATGACAGTCAGCTTCTATGTGCTTTGTCCGTTCATGGAAAACTGGGTTCGAGGCAATGTGAAGGGCAGCTTGGTTGTCACACCATAGTCTCATAGGTAGAGAAACTTTGAACCCAATCTCATCCAGTAAATGATAGATCCATAGTAATTCACAAGAGGTTTGAGCCATTGCTCGATATTCGGACTCACCACTTGATCTTGCTACTACATTTTGTTTCTTACTTTTCCAAGAGATCAGATTTCCTCCAAGGAACATACAATACCCAGAAGTTGATCTCCGATCTACCGGACACCCAACCCAATCTGCATCGGAATAAAACCTTCTAACCTACAATGTCCATTGCCTCTATAAAGAATCCCACGACCCGGGGCTCCTTTCAAATATCTTAGTATATGTAGTACCACATCCCAATGAGATTGTCGAGGAGATGACATGAATTGACTGACTACACTTACTGGGAAAGAGATATCTGGACGTGTCACAGTAAGGTAGTTAAGTTTGCCCCCCAATTTCCTGTACCTCTCGGGATCTGATAGTAGTTCTCCATCATCAGCATTGAGTTTCACATTTGGAACCATCGGAGTATCACAAGGTTTGGTTCCCAACATGCCAACATCAGATAGTAAGTCAATGACATATTTCCGTTGTGAGAGGAAAATGCCCTTTTTGCTTCTACTTACCTCAATTCCCAGGAAATATTTTAGAGGACCAAGATCTTTTGTCTGAAATTTAGTTTGAAGGAAACTCTTGAGTTTTGAGATGCCTAAGAAGTCACTGCCTGTTATCACTATATCGTCAACATACACAACCATGAGGATGCATCCTCCCTCGGACTTTTTGTAGAAGACCGAGTGGTCATAGCTACTCCTTTTCAGGCCGAAATTCACAACAATTTCACTCAATCTCCCAAACCAAGCCCGGGGGGATTGTTTCAACCCATACAAAGAGCGTCTCAGTCGACAAACTTGCCCAGACTCCCCTTGAACAACAAAGCCAGGCGGTTGCTCCATATAGACTTCCTCCTGTAAATCACCATGAAGAAAGGCGTTTTTAACATCAAGCTGGTGCAGGGGCCAGTGATGAGAGGTAGCTAACGAGATGAATATGCGAACAGAGGCCAATTTGGCCACAGGAGAAAAGGTCTCTGAGTAATCAACACCATAAGTCTGAGCATAACCCTTGGCCACCAGCCGAGCCTTTAAACGAGCAACGGTACCATTCGGATTGACTTTAACAGTGAACACCCACTTGCACCCAATGGCACGCTTACCAGAGGGAAGGGAAACGAGATCCCACGCCTGGTTATGTTCCAAAGCAAGCATTTCCTCCTCCATGGCATGGCGCCACCCATCATGAGCCAGAGCCTCAGCAATATTTTGGGGAACTGTGACAATATCGAGAGAGGCAACAAAAGATTGGGAGGAAGGGGAAAGATGGTCATAATGAATAAAGGATGCAATAGGATGGTTAGTGACACAAGAACGTTTACCTTTACGAAGGGCAATGGGAAGGTCTAGAGTCTGATCCTGTGACGAAGAGGTGGATGGAGGTGATGTGTCTACTGAAGAGCAATGTACATCCATGGGTGCAGTACCGGCAGAGGGAACACAAGTCCGGCGAGCGTACACCTGTCGGATGGGTGACCGATGTGGAAGACAAGATGGAACGGGAACACCAGAGGAAGGATGTGACGCAGAATCATGAGACCGAAGGGTGTGATAAACGAGAATTTCTTCATCTTCCTCAATAACCGGATGAGGAGGCTGAACAAAGAACGGAGTAGACTCAAAGAAGGTGACATCAGCGGACACAAGATACCGGCCCAAATCAGGAGAGAAGCATCTGTACCCTTTTTTATGGCGAGGCTAACCCAAAAAGACACATTTAAGTGAGCGAGGATGTAACTTGGAAACTTGAGGCCGACTATCCTGCACAAAACATTGACAACCAAAAATACTAGGAGGTAGGGGAAACAAAGATTGAGAAGGAAAAAGTACAGAATGAGGAACTTGGCCCTGTAAGATAGAAGTTGGCATCCGATTAATTAGAAAACAGGCAATAGAAACGGCGTCAGCCCAAAAAGCTTTAAGAACAGACATATGAAGCAACAAGCATCGAGCAACTTCCAAAAGATGCTTATTTTTTGCGTTCAGCAACTCCATTCTGCTGAGGAGTAACAATACATGAGGATTGGTGGACCATCCCATTTTGAATCATATAGGAAGTGAAGTCATTAGAGAAATATTCTTTAGCATTATCACTGCAAAGGACACGCACAGAGATACTAAATTGGGTTTTAATTTTAGAGCAGAAAGCGATAAATATAGAAAATAATTCAGAACGAGATTTCATTAAATATAACCAAGTCATTCTTGAAAAGTCATCCACAAAAGTTACAAAATACCGAAAACCAGACTTAGAAGTAATTGGACACGGACCCCAAATATCAGAATGAACTAGCTCAAATGGGGACGCAGCCCGCTTATTGACCCATGAAGGGTAAGGACTCCTATGGTGTTTAGCCAACTGACACGACTGACATTCTAAAATAGATAGACGACTCAAACTAGGACACAACTTTTTTAAAGACTGTAGAGACGGATGACCCAAACGACAGTGAAGTTAGAGAGGATCAGCCACACCCGAACAAGCAATAGGCACCGGTTCTTGATCTGGAAAGCACTAAGGATGTACAGGCCGTTCTGCTCACGACCCCTACCAATCACCTTCTTCGTCCCAAGTTCCTGAAAGACACAAGAATCAGCAAAGAAGTGAACACTACAATTAAGTGACCGAGTAATCTGACTAACAAAAAGTAAATTAAACGGAAATTGTTTCAAACATAAAACTCGAGAAAGAGGGAGGGCAGAGGTGGGAGACGCAGTACCACTCCCAATGACAGGAGCAGCGGAACCGTCAGCTAAAGTAACACTAGGAAGATGAGGGGAGGGGGTAAAGGATGTAAGAGTACCTATCTGGCCAGTCATGTGGTCGGAAGCCCCTGAATCAATGACCCAGTTACAGGAAAGTGATGTTAAGCATGCAGTAGGATTACCTGTATGAGCAACAGAAGGAGATGGTGGAACAGACCGGGAGGCTTGAAACTGAGTGTATTGAGCAAACTCGTCTGTTGTCATCATTACAGGCCTGACTGATGGGTTGGTAGGAGGAATGCCTTCATCAGTAGCAATATGAGCAAAACGCTGTGGATGGGACTGATTTTTCTGGTGAAGTTTCCAACAGTTCCGCTTAATATGACCAGGTTCCTTACAATAATGACAAATAAGTGGTTCGCCAGGATCCCGTTCTCCACCACCACTACCTCGTGGGTCTCCAGTATCACGACCACCACCTCGTCCACCATGAGAACCACTACGACCACCACGGGAACTGTCCCATCGGGAATTAGAACTCACCAAAGCAGAGGCCTCGCTCGAGGCTAAGGGATGAGACTTGGAAAGCTCATGAGCAACTCGGAGGAGGCGAGAGTATACATCCTTCAAGGTCAAACTACTAGAATCGGTCAAAATCTGAGATCAGGCCGCACCAAATTCACCACGCACTCCTGACAAAAAATACATCACTGCCAACTGCTCTCGCTGAGCCTGCATCTCCTGCACATCCGAAGTGATAGGTAACAATGTGTTCAATTCTTCAAATAGGCGTTTGAAGCCTGTATAATAGTCACTAAGAGATTCATCCTTTTGATTAGCGCGATACAAATCCAGTGTCTTCGTATATAAGAGAGATAAATCATCGGCACCTGAGAACAAAGAGTGAAGGTACTGCCATAATTCCTTGACAGTGGTGCAATGAGTGGTAATATCATCAACCCGAGGATCCAAGGTCCTCTGAATCAGTGAATATAAACGCATATCTTCCCGAATCCACATATCCTTAGTTGTTTCATCCTGCGGACTGTCTTGGGTGAGATGGTCTTCCTTCCTGTGACCTTTCAAGTACATCAGAATTGCCTTCTTCCACTGAGGATAGTTAGCACCATCACTATCAAGCTTTCGGTCAGTAATTTTAATGTTGGAGGGAATGACCTCAGCCAGAACATTAGTGGAGGTAGTGTCGGAAGCTCCACTCTTGCTGCCCGTACCCACAATCTCAGAGTTTTCGTCACCCATACTCACAAACACAACAAATCAATCTAGGAGGGAAAAGATCACTAACAACACATCAAACAGGCTTGGAAGACCACAAACAACGCCAATCGTGCCAACCTGAACAGAACAGCCCAGAAAACGACTCAGAAACAACACGAAAACGCCGAAAGCACCACGCCGGAGACGTCACCGGACCTCTGCCCACCAGCAAACGACCCCCAATCGCCGGTCGCACCTCTCTGTGGTGGGTGAACTCCACGCCAACCACCCACGAAGGTTGGGTGTTCTCCACGCACCGTTCTGGGCGATTTGCCCCACAAACAGCACCCAAACGATGCCCCTTCTGCGTCACTGGTGAACCCACTGCCTCGCCGGCCCTCCCCCGGCGCCGGACGGCCTTGCACCGGCACTCCCTGCCGGCTGGAGCTAGGAGCTAAGCGGCAGCCACACTGGGGGCTGCCCTAGACCTGAAAACGTAACGCTCTGTTTGTTTGTTTGTTCTTTTTTTTTTTGTGAAAGCTGAGAGAGAGGAAAAAAAAAATTTAGAGCCTAGCTCTTGATAACATGTAATGAGATAAGAAGAATAGAAAACTGTACCCAATATGGGTGCAGGTTGTGTATTTATATATGTAAGATGAGCTTGCAATAAATGGGCTAGCAATACAAAATAAAGCACATACATAATATCTACTCTTAACAGAACATAACTAGAAGTGGAATCTCGTTCCCCTTCTTTCTGGTAAGCGTGCCATTGGGTGCAAGTGAGTGTTCACTGTTAAAGTCAATTCGGATGGTACTATTGCTTGTTTAAAGGCTTGGCTGGTGGCCAAGGGTTATGCTCAGACTTATAGTGTTGATTACTCAGAGACCTTCTCTCCTGTGGCCAAATTGGCCTTTGTTTGCATATTCATCTCGTTGGTTGCCTCTCATCACTAGCCCCTACACCAGCTTGATGTTAAGAATGTCTTTCTTCATGGTGATTTATAGGAGGAAGTCTATATGGAGCAACCGCCTAGCATTGTTGCTCAGGGGGAGTCTGGGCGAGTTTGTCGGCTGAGACTCTCTTTGTTTGGGTTGAAACAATCCCCCCTGGCTTGGTTTGGGAGATTGAGTGAAGTCGTTATGAATTTCGGCCTGAAAAGGAGTAGCTATGATCACTCGATCTTCTACAAAAAGTCTGAGGGAGGATGCAGCCTCATGATTGTGTATGTTGACGATATAGTGATAACAGGCAGTGACTTCTCTGGCATCTCAGAACTCAAGAGCTTCCTTCAAACTAAATTTCAAACAAAAGATCTTGGTCCTCTAAAATATTTCCTTTGAATTGAGGTAAGCAAAAGCAAAAAGGGCATTTTCCTCTCACAACGAAAATGTCCTTGACTTACTATCTGATGCTGGCATGTTGGGAACCAAGCCTTGTGATACTCCGATGGTTCCAAATGTGAAACTCAATGCTAATGATGGACAACTACTATCAAATCCTGAGAGTTACAGGAAATTGGTGGGCAAACTTAACTACCTTACTGTGGCACTTCTAGATATCTCTTTCTTAGTAAGTGTAGTCAGTCAATTTATGTCATCTCCTCTACAATCTCATTGGGATGTGGTATTACATATCTTGAGATATGTGAAAGGAGCCCCAAGTCGTGAGATTCTTTATAAAGATAATGGAAATTGCAGGTTAGAAGGTTATTCCGACGCAGACTGGGTTGGGTGTCCTGTAGATCGGAGATCAACTTCTGGGTATTGTGTGTTCCTTGGAGGAAATCTGATCTCTTGGAAAAGTAAGAAATAAAATGTAGTAGCAAGGTCAAGTGCTGAGTCCGAATATCGAGCAATGGCTCAAACCTCTTGTGAATTACTATGGGTCTATCATTTACTTGATGAGATTGAGTTCAAAGTTTCTCTACCTACGAGACTATGGTGTGACAGCCAGGTTGCCCTTCACATTGTCTCGAACCCAGTCTTTCATGAACGAACAAAGCACATAGAAGTTGACTGCCATTTCATTCGAGAGAAGATCCAGCAGGGATTCATATCTACAGGGCATGTTAGGATTGGTGAACAGATAGCAAACATCCTCACAAAGGCTCTTAACGGGAATCGGGTCAATTATCTTTGTAACAAGTTGGGCATGATTAACATCTATGATCCAACTTGAGGGGGAGTGTTAAGAGTAGATATTATGCACATGTTTTAATTTGTACTATTGTTTACTATTTGTACTAGGTTTTACTACTAGCCCATTTACTGTTAACCCATCTTACATATATAAATACATAACCTGCACCCATATTGGGTACAGTTTTCCATTCTTCTTTTCTCATAACATGGTATCAGAGCCACCCATCTTTGTCGCCTACTTCGTTAGGCTTGTTTCCGTCTGTTCCGTCCAGGCATTTGTGGAGGGACGGTGTTAAGAGTCTCACATCGCCTGCCTCAATATTTCAGGTGCGGTTTATATATCTGTTGGGCCACTCCACTTAATGTCAATTGGTTTTAGGTTGGAATCTAACAATCCTGTTGCTCCTAGTTGAGATAGGCTTCGCTAATTCGACCTATAGCACGATCTTCCTCCGATGCAAATCGAGACTGAATCTCTTGATTGACAACATATATTGTTGCAGGCGATGTCCTTTGATGATGGCCTCAATTTGTTCCTTCCAGATCAAAAAATTCTTCTCATCGAGATTCACAGAAATCGAATGAGAGAATGTAATTGGAGCTGAAGGTGGAACCGATGGTGAATGAGAGAAATTCACAGTGGAAGAGTGAAAAGGGTTCGAAGGAGAAGCCATTTCCATGATCAAAGAAATTCATGATACCATTTTAGATTTCAGTGACCAAAGAAACTGATAGAAACTAAGAGAAAGTATGAGAAAGTAGAGAGAGAGAGAGATGTGAGAAAAGAGAGAAAGTGAATCTGAAAGTAACTGAATTAGCCAACCAAACCAGAGTGAAGGTCTGGTACATATAGTAGAGTCTAGAATCTCTCTAGAACTCTTTAGAACAATAACCACCTAACTAACTAATGCCACATCGGCATACATAACAAGCTGTATTCTTATACGTATACTTGACTAATACTAGTGTGATAAAGTGACCTTTTTTTTTTCCCTTAAAAAGCTTATCTACTATTATTTTTGACCTTATGATCTTATTTAGGTGCATACTTGATGGTGAAATGTTGGTCTGGGACACATCCTTGAATCGTTTTGCCGAGTTTGGCTCAAATCAGGAAATAGGCATGTATTTTAATTTGGCTTAGTCACCTTGAAAGATTTTATTTTCAATAGCATTTACCATTTAAAATTTTCTGCTCTTGGCAGCCAAGGCAGCGAGGGATGGACTTGATGGTGATAGACAGGTTCTCAATTTTGAATCTTTTTTATTTTTGTTTTGTATGAGAAACTATGAACTTCAGTTTTAACTTTTTCTAGGTCCTTTCTTGATGCAGTTATGCTGTATCCTTGTAACTGAACAGTTCAACTATTAATTCAAGCTATCAGGAATTTTGGTGTGGTTTTGGTTTCAATAAAAGAATGAGTAATCTAATTCTGTATGTTATGAAAATTTTCTAATGCAAGAAGATTTATATCTGATATGCCTTGACTTGAGAGTGGCTAGATGTTGCATTTGATATCCTTTATTTTGGAGATACTAGTGTAATTCACCAAGCTTTGAAGGAACGGCATGAGATTCTCCGTAAAGTTGTGAGGCCATTGAAGGGTAGTTTGGAAATTTTAGTACCTAATGGTGGTCTCAATAGTCATCGTTCTTCTGGTAAGATTTTCTCAGGAGCAATTTGTTTGTCATGTGTACTTACTTTAAGGAAAGACTTTTTCCCCTTGCATGCTAGCAATTATTCATCTGATCCATAAATTGGATGTTGTTGATTTACTCATTGATTTAGTATTTTTGTTGTTTTGATATCTATTATTATTATTATTATTATTGTTATTATTATTATCTAGTCTAGTTGATTTATGATAGAACATAATGACGTTGTTTGATCCATGTAGCTGACCCCACCTAGTGGAAAAAAGCTTTGTTGCTGTTGTTATTATCTAGTCTAGTTGGTGGCTCAACTTTGTGATCTAGGAATTAGAGGGCTAAACCACGTTTGGTACTTGTCCTTGATGATTGTAATGTTCCAAGTGAGTTCAATTTGCTCATTTATTTCAATCCAGCTCTCATGATGGCAAATTGCTCCTTTGGCTTCAGTTGAATTTTTTGTAGGACCATGTAAATGAAATTTATTTTCTAAGGCATGTTTAAGCAATTATGATATTGTTTTCTTATTGTAACTTGAGGGAAGAGGGAGAGAGAGAGAATGCGGATGAGGTTTGGAGACATGAATCTAAGTGATTAGGCAAAGTTGTAAATAGTGTGCAATAGCATTCACTATTGCGTTATAGCAATTGCAATGAAGCCTTGCAGTTGCACTATGCCATACCTATAGTGTAGCAAGAATCTCTCTTAAGTGTATTTGCCTGGAGCAGAATGCTCGCACCATTGAGGACATCTCTTTACCCTCAAACTTGTTATCAAATAAGATAGTGTTTATGGCATCTCTGCTCACAGCTGTTGGGAATTTCCATTTCTGATATGTTGAGAGCCTGTAGAGCCTTGCTGCATTCTTGATTATTTCTGTTTCTTTCTTTTTCTTCTTTTTATTTTTTACTTTTTTTTGTTTTACAGAATATCTTATTCTCCCCCTAGTTGTACTCTCTTTCTTTCCAAACCAAAAAAAAAAAAAATCTTTTAGTTGTTTTCTTGATGTGTGTTATTTGTGATCAAAAGCTATCTCTCTAGCTCAAAGGAAAATTTTACCAAACAACCATATGACCAGCGATGCTTTATAGTATTGAATGTTGGGTGGTAAAGTGCCAACAATAGCATAAGCTAATTGTTATAAATATGGAAGAGAATGTTGCGGTGGATGAGTGGGCATGCGAGAAAAGATAAGATCAAGAATGGATGTAGTAGAGAGAAAGTAAGAGTAGAGCACCTATTGAGGAAGAGATGATAGAATCTTGCCTACGATAGTTTGGCCATGTGAGGAGAAGACTAATAGAAGGCCTAGTAAGAAGAGTTGATTAGATGGAGGATAGTTCAATAAATAGTGGTAGACGAAGGCCAAGGAAAACTCTAAGAGAAACCATTAGAAAAGACCTAGATTTAAATTGCCTTTATGAAAATTTGGTTTTTAACATTACATAATGGCATCGTTTGATCCATGTAGCTAACTCCACTTAATGGGAAAAGGCTTTTGTTGTTGTAGTTGTGTTCTAGCTGTAATTCCTAGAAGTTGAAAAATGAAAAGGGTGAAAAGGAAATAGTTCTGTGTTCGTTTTTACATTGTTCTACAGTTGTTTCTCTATGGAATTCATTGTTTGGCATTTTTGGTGAGTGTGCCCTAGGACTTTGGACCAATTTTTGAAGACTAGATTTAGTGGTTTTTGTTGGACGGTAGTGTTGGATAGTGGTGTTGGACGGTGGCTTCTTGGTCTTGTTCCCACGATTTTTAGTGTAGCTATTGTTTTTAGTGTTCTATTAATTTGTTGCTTATTTTCTAGGAACTAATTTTTAATGTACAACAGCTGCCTCTATATATAATCTTCATTGTGAACATTCTGATTTTGATGAGAAATAATATACAGTTATTCACATATTCACATTCTAAGATGGTATTAGAGAAGTTCCGATCCGGTACTATCTCTGTTTTCCGCTAAGCCTTTTTTTTGGTCGGCCTTCATTGCCAACCAATTTCTATTTTTTGCCTTCATTGCCCTTTTCTTTTGGCCTTCATCACCCCAAACAGTACCCAGAAACCCAAACAGTTGGCCTTCATTGCCAACCAAGGCCGTCATAGCCATCCGTCCAAGTAAGGTCATGAGGTGTCCCAAAAACCTCCGACCAGCCATCCACCTAAGCGCCACAGCCGGAGACCTTGTCACGCGTCGCCATACGCGTTTGGAGTTCCCACGCGCCACCTTCCGGTCATCGGAGAGCGACGTCGTTGGTTCTGTTCAACTCGCCCGCGACCTCTGCTTCTGTTTCAGTGGTCTGAACTCTAGTCCAAAGCTGTTTGGATAGTGGGTTCACCTTCTTTGACGTCTTTTACGGTTCTGCCTTGACTCTGTTACTCCAACGGTTTTGTTTTGTCTCTCACGATGTCAATTGAAGGTGAGGTTTTAAATGTCTTTCTACACAACCTTGAAAAGCCCTCAAGTATTTGTTCTTTGACTTATTCAGGTAAGTTACCTTTTTTCGTTGGATTCAATGTCTCGGGTACAATTTATACCAACTTATGGATTATGGATTCAGGAGCTATAGACCATATGACCAACAACCCCACCATATTTTCCACCTATTCTCCATCCCAAGCAGTAAAAAAATATCCATAGTTGATGGTTCCTTAACTACTGTAGCCAGTGTAGGAGAAGTCCAACTAAGCCCCCTAGTGACCTTAAAAAATGTCCTTCATGTCCCAAAATTGTCCACAAATTTGATTTCTGTTCAGAAATTAATTAAAGATTTATCTTGCAAAGTGGTTTTTTACAATGATCATTGTGTTTTTCAGGACAAGTATTTGGGGAAGATGATTGGATGTGCTAAGGAGTAGGATGGTCTCTACCACCTTGAAGCACCTTGTTAGGTAAACAGGACCAAGAGCGGACTTGGACACCTATATTCTTTTAGCTCAGAATTTCTTTCAACCAAAAAAGACAAAATTTGGCTTGTTCATCGTAGATTAGGCCATCCATCCTTTTTCACTGTTAAGAGTCTTTTTCCTTCTTTGTTTAAAGGTCTTGATGTTGAACAATTTCATTGTGAAGTATGTGAACTTGCCAAACATAATCGTGTCAATTTTCTAATTAGTAATACAAGGAGTTCTGTTCCTTTTTCTCTTATTCACAGTGATGTTTGGGGTCCTTTTTCCATTCCTAGTGTCTCTGGGCCAAGATGGTTTGTGTCTTTTATTGATGATTGTAATAGTGTTACTTGGATTTTTCTGCTCAAACACAAGTCTGATATTAGTATTGTTCTCCTAAATTTTTGTTCCATGATTAAAAATCAATTTAGGGTGAGTATTAAGCGATTCAGGTCCGATAATGCTAAGGACTATTTTAATCGACTCTTATGCATTTTTTCCCGAAAGAAGGAATAATCCATGAATCATCTTATGTCCATACTCCACAACAAAATAGGTTAGCAGAGCGAAAAAACGGTCATCTTCTTAAAAAAACTTGAGCCCAATTGTTTCAAAGAAATGTCCCTAAGTCATTCTGGGGGGGGGGGGAAGCTATTCTGACAGGTACTCATCTTATAAATTGCTTGCCCACTAAAGTCTTGGGGTTCAAGGGTCCTAGGGATATCCTCCCCAGTTTTTATCCTGATCTACACACTTCCAATAATCTTGTTCCTAAAATTTTTGGATGTGTATCTTTTGTCCATGTTCATAGTCCAAACAGGGGAGAAACTTAATCCGAGGGCTCTAAAATGTATCTTTGTGGGCTATTCTTCGACGTAGAAAGGGTACACGTGTTATCACCCTCCAACCAGAAAATTCTATGTCTCCAGGGATGTTACATTTAGTGAAGAAGAGCCCTATTTTTTCCATCCTTATCTTGAGGGGGAGAAGTCAATGAAGGAAGATAAAGAAGATTTCCTGCTTGACTTGTCCTTACTTCTTGTGTCTAATGGTCCTTCTCATGACCTTCCTGTTGTCCCTAATCCTCTTTCTGAAGTCACTGTTGAACTTGTGTCCAAAACCATTCCTAATCGGTTGGCTGAGTCTGCTCTTGAGAATGTAAGGTATGGCAAAGGTAAGGTGTTCACAAGAAGGAAGATGGCTGTTCCTGAACCTGTGTAGGCCTAAAAGTCCAACTCGGAGCCTTTGAATGACGTAATAATATCCAACCCTTTATTGCAAGATGAAATTGAAATTCATTTGGATAGTAGTGACCAAATTCTTCCTATAGCCATCAGAAAAGGAACCGGAGAGTGCACAAAAACGGCCACTATACTCTCTTTCGCACTTCTTGTCCTTTGAGAATTTTTCACCATCCCATGAAACCTTCCTTATAAGCCTAAATACCATTGTCATCCTTACCACCCTACCTCGAGGCCTTGTCCAATGGAAAATGGAAACAAGCCATGAGTGAGGAGATGGAGGCATTGAAAAAGAATAAAACTTGGGAGCTAGTGCAGTTACCGGCAGGAAAGAAAATTGTGGGCTGTAAATGGATGTATGTTGTGAAATATAGAGCAGATGGATCCATAGAGAGGTATAAGGCACGATAGTTGCCAAAGGATATACTCAAACTTATGGAATTGATTACCAGGAGACTTTTGCACCAGTTGCAAAGATGAACACAGTTCGGTTAGTATTAGCATTGGCAGCTAATTATGGTTGGGATTTACAGCAATTTGATGTCAAGAATGCTTTCTTGCATGGAGATCTCGAAGTAGTCTACATGGAGGTCTCACCAGGATATGGGAAGAATTTGCATGCTAATATTGTGTGTAAGTTGAAAAAGGCCATATATGGCCTAAAGCAATCCCCGCGAGCGTGGTTTGGAAGGTTTGCTAGAATTATGTTGGCTATGGGGTACAAACAAAGCCAAGGGGATCACACACTGTTTGTTGAACACTCTCCTTCAGGGGGAGTCACAGCTCTCTTGGTGTATGTTGATGACATAATAGTAACAAGAGACGATGCTTAGGAGAAACATATTCTGGGTTACTGCCTAGCCAAGGAACTGGAAATTAATGCATTAGGAATGTTAAAATACTTTCTTGGAATTGAGGTTGCTCATTCTAGGAAAGGTATATTCATCTCTCAACAAAAGTATGCTATGGATCTCCTAAAAGAAATAAGTCATACAACGTGCAAACCGGCAAGTACTTCTATAGATCCCAATATGAAACTTGGACAGGCAGAAGAAGGTGTTGCAGTTGACAGAGAAATTTATCAGCATCTAGTGGGAAGACTTATTTATCTATCCCACACACAGCTGGATATTGCATATGCAGTTAGTGTGATTAGCCAATTCTTTCACAGTCCAAAAGAATTTCATTTGCGAGTAACATATCAAGTATTATAGTACCTTAAGAGAACACTAGGAAAAGGCATTTTATTTAAGAGAAATGCAGGTGTGGTACTCGAGGCATACACTGATGCAAATTATGCTAGATGACTAGTGGACAAAAGATCAACTATAGGATATTGCATTTTTCTTGGTGGAAATTTGGTGACTTGGAGAAGTATAAAACAAATTGTGGTGGCACGATCTAGTGCGGAGGCAGAATTCAGAGCTATGGCTCAAGGTGTGTGTGAGCTACTATGGTTAACGATTATTCTTGAAGATTTGAAGATCAAGTGGGATGATTCGATGAGACTTTATTGTGATAACAAGTCTGCAATCAGCATAGCTCATAATCCGGTGCAGCACGATCGAACAAAGCATATTGAGGTTGACAGACATTTTATCAAAGAAAAACTAGAGAGTGGTTTAATTTGTACACCCTATGTATCTACCCAAGGTCAGCTTGTTGATGTACTTACAAAAGGGTTGAAAAGTCTAGCATTTCAGACGATTGTATCCAAGCTAGGAATGGAAAATGTATATCACCAGCTTGAGGGGGAGTGTTGGACGGTGGTGTTGGACGGTGGCCTCTTGGTCTTGTTCCCTCGGTTTTTAGTGTAGATATTGTTTTTAGTGTTATGTTAATTTGTTGTTTATTTTCTAGGGACTAGTTTTTAATGTATGGCAGCTGCCTCTATGTATAATCTTCATTGTAAACATTTTGATTTTGATGAGAAATAATATACAGATATTCACATATTCACATTCTAAGAGTTTTGGCAGAAGTAAAGAAGCTTGATTTTTGTGGCAATATGCAATCTATGCTACATTTTGGTGCATTTAATTGGAGAATAACTCTCGTATCTTTAAGGAGATTTCTTTGGAGCTACAACTAATTGGGGATAAGATTAGACATTTGGTTTCTATTTGGTGTAAAGCACATGGTCTTTTTAAGGGGGTTTCTTTTACAGTTATGTTGAGTGATTGGGTAGCTTTGTTTCATTTATGTTTTTCATTGTCCTTTGATGTTTGTGTTTTAATTTTACATTAAGGAGGATCCCTTATCTTCCTAACTCTTTGTAATTATCTTATCTTCACCTTAATGAATTTCTTCTTTTTATCAAAAAGAAAAAAGGCAAAAGAAAGAAAAAGTTGTAAAGGAAGAGGACTGGGAAAATTCATGCGTAAATCCATTCAAAATGTCAAAATTTGTGGGACTTCTTACATAGGATATGTTAGAATATTTGAAAAATATCTCAAAATATCTTTATTGTATCACATCATCATCACACCAATATCAATATAGTCTTATTATTTTGAGTATTCCTTTTCTCTCTTTTCCTCCTTCCCTTCCTAAAACCCTCCAATTCAACATGGTATCAGAGCAGTACCATCCTCTGTGACCTGTCTTGTCACTTTCGTTGCTGAGTTCCCAAAAATTTGGAACTCCGATTAGTTGCCTTTGGCTGCAGAGTTACTCCTTTTGGCACCCTTTTTCTATATCTTTTCCAGCCAACTGTGTTTCCACTCCGATTTGCCTGCAAACACCATCTCCTTCGCTGCCATCTGCTGCAAACTCTCTCTTACGGTTTTTTTCCTATCGCTGCCACTACCCTCTGCCACCGGCTGCCGTCACCTTTTTGGCCTGCGACCTCACTAGCTACACCGCTGGACTCCATTCGACTAACCACCGAAGTCGCACCTCCAGTAGCCTTTTCACGTGCTCCCATGTGCCTTCCCTACTATCTAAGCGTAGATTCACGCGTCGCCCTTCCTCCAACGCATGACGACGCATTTGGCAGCTGTTGGTCTCCTCTAACTTGTCTTGGTTTCCTCTACCAGGATTTGCCCTCACCTTTTTCAACCGATCTCTGTGCAAACTTGTACAATCACACAGAGACATTCAGGTGTATTGGGGTTTTTGTTTTTGGCCGTTGTACACTAACTCACGACTGTTTCACCCTCTTTCCGAGCTCCTCTGCCGTTCGTTTGCCTCACCACACCATCTCTGACCTCCATGTGGCTGTTTGGCATTCTTTGTGGTGGTTATCTCTGATTTTGACTACTATTTGGTTCTTTTCCAATGCTAGCATAGCATTGAGGCCGAGAATGAGAATAAATTCATCTCAACATATACTTAAATGCCGGTGTTTGTTATGCTGTTCTTTTCCCACTAATGGATCATACTAGTGGCTTCTCTTCCCACCAACGATCATTCCGGTGGTGACTCCTCTCCCACAGATAAATCATATTAGTGGTGACTTCTCTTCCTATCGACGATCATTCCGATAGTAACTTATGTTGGTTATGACTCACACCAGCCCGATTCTTTGTCTCAGATACTGTGGCCCCAACTCTCAGTCCCAGATACTTTGGCCCCAGCTCTTTGTCCCAGATGCACTGGCCTTGTCTCCGTCTTCGTCCCAGAAGTAGTTTCCAGCCACTGCCTCTGTTCGTCCCAGCCATTATCACACTATCAAATTATTTAGTTGTTTGTTACAAGTTCAAGCTTATGAAACTTTAGTTTGAGGGGGAGTGTTAGAATATCTGAAAAATATCTCAAAATATCTTTATTGTATCACATCATCATCACACTAATATCAATATAGTCTTATTATTTTGAGTATTCATTTTCTCTCTTTTCTTCCTTCCCTACCTAAAACCCTCCAATTCAACAGAATAAAATGAAAAGAATTTTGTATGTGTTCAAGCATCATCATGAGGATGGCGTGAACTAATTAAGTCTTTCTCTAATCACCTCTTGTCTCTTGCCATATTGTTGCAATGTCATTCCAAATTATTAATAAATTTTTATTGTTATGGATGTGTGCATCAACATTTCTACTAGCAATATGCATTTCTTTGAAACTCCCTTTATACCTTAAACATCCACATTTGTTAATTTTCACATGATTGTCTGTTTATTGATGCAATGAGTTAGCATATTCTCATATAACATTTTGTGGCTTTGTGCCATATGTTAATTGATTGGTCAGGCCTCTTACCCATGCTGTTATGCAGGTGAACCGTGTTGGTCATTTATTGCTCATAATGTGGAAGAAGTTGAGAGATTTTTCAAAGAAACCATAGAGAATAGGTCAGCAAAATCCCTGATTCTTTTTGCTACCCAACCTATATGTGGATATTTAAAGCAGCAATCTGTAATTTTTTTTACCCGTCACTTATTGGTTTTCTTGTTGCTTGTCCAAAGACAGTGTAATCTAGGAGGGTTTAGAAAGTCTCAAACATTTAACTCGATGGCTGTTTGTATATTTCGGGCTAAAAGATGCTAGACTTCAGTATAAGAGAGGAGCCGAAGAAGATTTTCCATAATCTAGCCATAAATGCATTCAGGAGAATAGGTGTTCAGTTCTGGTTCCTTGATCCTTTTCTTTCTTCTTTCTTCAGGTCTTAGCAGACCAGACTTCATTGCTCTTCTCTAAGTTTTCTCTCTCTATATCTTTCAATTCTTTTTTGAAGGTTGAGTAGATTATTGGGGAAGATCATAGTTGTTAAAGGCATATCTCATCACATGTCTGCATGTGCAAGAACCTACTCATTCTATTCTATGTGTGCTAGTATTTGTTTTTGTATGTTTTTGTATCTTTTTCTTTATGTCTATACTTGCATTTCCATATTTGCATATATATGAATGTTTAGATGCTTGGGATATAAAGACTATTATGAGCCTCCACCTAATATCTTCAGCTCTTGGGAGAGTTGGTCCCTGATATGGTATCAAAGCCTCCTTGACCAAGTGGTCAGGACTCAGGAGCTCAATCCTTGACGCCCCCCCATTCTTCTAAATTAAGTTGAATTTCAGCACAAGGTAAAATGGGCCTATGCATTATTGTCCACGCATCAAGCCAAAAAGTGATATTGCGTGAGGGGACGTGTTAGGGATATAAAAATCATTCATAAGCCTCGTCCTAAGAGCACAACCTTTTGGAAGAGTTGGTCCTTGACAAGATGCTTCACATTGTGTTCGGGTGTCTATAACTTTGTATATATGCATGTATTATACATATTTCATATGTGATCTGTTCTTCAAGTATCTAGTTGAGCTGGAGAATTCTAAATGCTACATTAGCTTCATATGTTGAATATACAGTTAGGTTGTGGGATTTGGATGATTGTTCTGTGTGAAGAACCTAATTTTTCTTTAATTCTAATATATAACATATTTACTACAAGTAGAAAAAGGAAAAAATTGCACGTACTTCTTAAGAATTTTTTTTTATCCTTTATATAGAGATGAGGGAATCATTGTGAAAGACCTCAATTCCAAATGGGAACCCAGTGATCGTAGTGGAAAGTGGCTAAAATTGAAGCCCGAGTACATTCAAGCTGGTTCTGATCTAGATGTACTTATCATAGGTATATGATTTGTGTTCTTAAATTCACATACCTCCTGAAACAGCTTTTTTAACATGGTTATTTTGACTTTGCTCTTTTTGACTATTTGTAGGTGGCTACTATGGCTCTGGACGACGTGGAGGAGAGGTTTGGTCATTTTTCCCTACCATTTGACTTTTTAAAGAATTATTTTTTTGTTCTTCAAATGAACTTCTAGGGCATGTTTTTCATTTCAGGTTGCCCAATTCTTGGTAGGCCTTGCAGAGCGTCCATCCCCAAATACACATCCCAAGCGGTATGAATGTTTTAGTATATAACTTCTTTGCGATGTTTGACTTTATTTGGCTGTATTAGAGTATATTGTATTTGTCGATAAATTAGGAAAACTAAGATTTGGGTGTTAAATTCAGAATAATTTAGGAAGACAGATTTCCTAGGATTAAGGGAATAATAAATCAATCTCTGATTTTGTGTGATTCTAGGGGTTTGACTTTTTGTTCTTCTCTCCCTATTTATGCTCTGTAAACATTATTTTATTATTATGAAAGAATATGACAACCTGAGCATTCTCTTCTCTTCTTGTTCCTTCGTATATTTCTACATGGTATCACAGCTATAAGGTTCCAATCATGAACTTTAAGGCTGCCATGGTTGGCTCCAGTTCGACCCCTTCGGATGCTAGCAGTGGTGTGACAACTTCGGAGGGAAGAAATCAGCAGCCAACGACAGTTTCTATGTCTGAGAACTCTTAGAATTTGAAGAATATGAACTCTGTATATTATAGCTCATCACTTACAAAATGTTTACAATGAAGATTATATAGAGGCAGCTACTATACATTAAAAAACTAGTACCTAGGTGGCCACCATGCAACACCACCGTTCAACAAAGACCAAGAGGCCACTATCCAACAGAGGCCACCGTCCAACACTCCCCTTCAAGTTGGTGAATATGCATTCTCCATTCCTAGCTTGGATACAATCGTCTGAAATAATGGACTACTCAACCATTTTGTAAGTACATCAGCAAGTTGACTTTGTGTAGACACATAGGGTGTACAGATTAAATCCCTATCTAGTTTTTCTTTGATAAAATGTCTGTCAATCTCAATATGCTTTGTTCGATCATGCTGTACTGGATTATGAGCTATGCTGATTGCAGACTTATCACAATAAAGTTTCATTGGACCATCCCACTTGATCTTTAGATCTTCAAGAATAATCTTCAACCATAGTAGTTCACACACACCTTGAGTCATAGCTCTGAATTCTACCTCCGCACTAGATCGTGCTACCACATTTTGTTTTTTACTTCTCCAAGTCACCAGATTTCTACCAAGAAAAGTGCAATATCCTATAGTTGACCTTCTGTCCACTGGTGATCTAGCATAATCAACATCAATGTATGCCTCAAGTACCACACCTCCATTTCTCTTAAATAAAATGCATTTTCCTAGTGTTCCCTTAAGGTATTGTAACACTTGATATGCTGCTCGCAAATGAGATTCTTTTGGATTGTGCATGAATTGGCTAATCACATTTACTGCATATGCTATATCCGATCGTGTGTGGGATAGATAAATAAGTCTTCCCACTAGACGCTGGTACATTTCTCTATCAACTGCAGCATCTTCCTCTGCCTATCCAAGTTTCATATTGGGATCCATAGGAGTACTTGTTGGTTTACATGCTGTATGACCTGTTTCTTTTAGGAGATCCATAACATACTTTTGTTGGGAGATGAATATACCTTGCTTAGAATGAGCAACCTCAATTCCAAGAAAGTATTTCAACCTTCCTAATGCTTTAATTTCCAGCTCCTTGGCTAAGCACTGACTCAGAATATGTTTCTCCTTAGCATCATCTCTTGTTATTATTATGTCATCAACATACACCAAGAGAGCAGTGACTCCCCCTGAATGAGAGTATTTAACAAACAATGTGTGATCCCCTTGGCTTTGTTTGTACCCCATAGCCAACATAATTCTAGCAAACCTTCCAAACTATGCTCGCGGTGATTGCTTGAGGCCATACAGGGCCTTTTTCAACTTACACACAGTATTAGCATGCAAATTCTTCCCATATCCTGGTGGAACCTCCATGTAGACTTCTTCTTCGAGATCTCCATGCAAGAAAGCGTTCTTGACATCAAACTGTTGTAAATCCCAACCATAATTAGCTGTCAATGCCAATAATACACGAATTGTGTTCATCTTTGCAACTGGTGCAAAAGTTTCCTAGTAATCAATTCCATAAGTTTGGGTATACCGTTTGGCAACTAATCGTGCCTTATACCTCTCTATGGATCCGTTTGCTCTATATTTCATAGTATATACCCATTTACAGCTCACAATTTTCTTTCCTGCTAATAACTACACTTGCTCCCAAGTCTTATTCTTTTCCAATGCGTCCATCTCCTCATTCATAACTTGTTTCCATTTTCCTTTGGACAAGGCCTCGGGTAGGGTGGTAGGGATGGCAATGGTATTTAGGCTTATAAGGAAAGCTTTATGGGATGGTGAAAAATTCTCAAAGGACAAAAAGTGTGAAAGGGGGTATAGTGGCCGTTTTGTGCACTCCCTAGTTCCTTTTCTGATGACTATAGGAAGTATTTGGTCACTACTATCCATATAAAATTCAGTTTCATCTTGCAATAAAGGGTTAGATGCTATTACCTCATTCAAAGACTCCGAGTTGGACTCTTGGGCCTACACAGGTTCAGGAACAACCATCTTCCTTCTTGTTAACACCTTACCTTTGCCATACCTTACATTCTCAAGAGCAGACTCAGCTACTGGGTTAGGAATGGTTTTGGACACAGGTTCAGCAGTGACTTCAAGAGGAGGATTAAGGACAACAGGAGAAGGACCATTAGACACAAGAAGTAAGGACAAGTCAAGCAAGAAATCTTCTTTATCTTCCCTCATTGACTTCTCCCCATGAAGATAAGGATGGAAAAAATAAGGTTCTTCTTCACTGAATGTAACATCCCTGGAGACATAGAATTTTATGGATGGAGGGTGATAACACTTGTACCCTTTTTGGGTCGAAGAATAGCCCAAAAAGATGAATTTTAGAGCCCTCGGATCGAGTTTTCCCCTGTTTGGATTGTGAACATAGACAAAAGATACACATCCAAAAATTTTAGGGACAAGATTATTGGAAGTGTGTAGATCAGGATAGAAAGTAGAGAGGACGTCCATAGGACTCTTGAACTCCAAGACTTTAGTGGGTAAGCGATTTATAAGATGAGTAGCTGTCAAAACAGTTTCCCCTAGAAAGACTTAGGGACATTTCTCTGAAAAAATAAGACTTGGGTTTTTTCAAGAAGATGACCCTTTATTTTGCTCTCCTAACCCATTTTGTTGTGGGGTATGAACACAGGATGATTCATAGATTATTCCTTCTTTTTGGAAAAAAAAAAGCATAAGAGTCTAATTAAAATAGTCCTTAGCATTATCAAACTTGAACTGTTTAATACTCACCCCAAATTGATTTTTAATCATGGAACAAAAATTTAGGAGAACAGTACTAATATTAGACTTGTGTTTGAGCATAAAAATCTAGGTAACTCGAATACAATCATCAATAAAAAACACAAACCATATCGCCCCAGAGACACTGGGAATGGAAGAGGGATTCCAAACATCTCTGTGAATAAGAGAAAAAGGATCATAACTTCTTGTATTACTAATTGGAAAACTGACACGCTTGTGTTTGGCAAGTTCACATATTTCACAATGAAATTGTTCAACATCAAGACCTTTAAACAAAGAAGGGAAAAGACTTTTAACAATAAACAAGGATGGATGGCCCAATCTACGGTGAACAAGCCAAATTTTGTCCTTTTTGGTTGAAAGAAGTTCTGAGATAAAAGAATATGGGTGTCCAAGTCCATTCTTGGTCTTGTTTACCTTGCAAGGTGCTTCAAGGAGGTAGAGGCTATCCTGCTTCTTAGCACGTCCAATCATCTTCCTCGAATCCTTATCCTAAAAAACACAATGATCATTGTAAAAAACCACTTTGCAAGATAAATCTTTAATTAATTTCTGAACAGAAATCAGATTTGTGGACAGTTTAGGGACTTGAAGGACATTCTTTAAGGTCACTAGGGGACTTAGTTGGACATCTCCTACACCGGTTTCATTGGTCAAGGGACCATCACAGCTTAAGAGTTTGTTTGAAAACTCGATAAATGCCCTTAAGCACATTTAGCACATGCATAATATCCTATTCATAACAGCTTAAGAGTTCGTTTGAAAACTCAATAAGTGCTGAAAATTAAAAGATTTAGTATTGAAATTTATTTAACGGTGTTTGTTTAATACATGCCAAAAATGAAATTAAGTGAAAAGTGCTTACTACATTGAGCACATGAGAGGTCACTAAATTTATTCAGCAGCAACCCTTTCCTTACTTAGATCACTTAATGAAAATAGTTCCCTTTAGTATAGCCTTCTAATAGTTTCCGTTGAATATAATTTCTGCACTAAAAATGAAAATCTTTTTAAACATTACAAATCCAGTGCTTAATTTTTTATTGCTAAATTCACTGCTGAATTTTTCAACATTGCAAACATGCCCTAAGTTATATATTTGGGTTTTGCTAAACTAGTTTTTGTATGGACATATTGGAACTTAAATCTACACTCATTGCCCCTAAGTAGATACCTAGAAGGTAAGTGAACTATGCATTGAATTTGATGAACCATTGCAATGTCTCCCTATGTTTCATTTTGTTCTTGTACTTTTATGGGACAAAATAAGAGATCCGTGATACTTAAAAAACTAGCTTGTTTCACCTTACGTGCAAAGTTATCTATGAAAAGTTCTTCTAATCAGGTCTTTCTTTATATTGCAGATTTATCTCCTTTTGCAGAGTTGGTACTGGACTTTCTGATGATGAGCTTGATGCTGTAGTAACCAAACTAAAACCTTATTTCAGGTAAGGATATGTGGGTCAATTTTTTTTTTTGAGGTAAAATTTCGTAATGGGTTTTGTTTATGTTTTAGTTGGTTGCATTTTCTGGTATTGAAGCTCTAAGGTTTAAATGGTGTAATTTATCGAATATCTTCAAGTTTTAGATTAATGTCTGCCTCTTTCTCTCTCTCAGAAAGTATGAATATCCAAAGAAGAGGCCGCCAAGTTTTTATCAAGTTACTAATCATTCAAAAGAAAGACCTGATGTGTGGGTTGATAGCCCTGAGAAGTAAGTAATTTCACCTTAATGTGTGAAGTACATCTTGCTTGCATTTTTAATGTTGATCAATGTTTACCCTTCTCCTCATGCAGATCAATTATTCTGTCTATAACCAGTGATATCCGAACTATCGAATCTGAGGTGTGTCCTTACAACTGCAGTATCTATCTGACACTGGAAGGATTGCAGCCTACATAATCTTTCTTGTCTTCTGAACTGCACAGTTTTTATTTGAATGGTTTTATATGCAGGTATTTGCTGCACCTTACAGCCTGAGATTTCCTCGGATTGACAGGGTGAGATATGACAAGGCTTGGTATGAATGCCTCAATGTGCAATGTAAGGGAATTGCAAAATCGTTTTTGGTATCTTCATTGATGATGTTGATGTAAGGTCGATTCCTTTCTTTTTCCCCCTATGCAGCATTTATAGAACTAGTGCATTCTAGCAATGGCACCACACAGAGGGATACAGAATATGGCAGCAAGCAGGATAGTAAACCAAAACGCATGAAATCCTCTATAAGGGGAGAAAAGAAAATGATGTCCATTGTTCCTTCTCATTTAATTCAGACTGATGTTTCCAGTGTTAAGGGGGGCTCCTTAATATTTTCAAATATGATGTTTTGTATCCTGGAGAGTCTTGCTAGCTATCTATCATCTGTCCTGCTAAATCACTGCTGAAAGTTCTTCTATTTATATTTTGATTTAGATATATGCCTTTCTATTTATTTCCTCATAGCTTTTATTTTGAGTTGGTTGTGCTTCATGTGGTCATTTATTTTTCCCTCTCCACACTCACCCAAATGCTTGTTGTGTCAAAAGTAAGCAGTTGCATATGCAGAAGATGTAATGACAATCCCTTCAGGCTCCATTATAGTGTTCCTCATAGTAAAAAGGTCCTTTGTTTCCACAAAAACAGAAGGAATGCAGTTCTTTCCATTACAAAGATATTTTTATGTTGCTGTTAGAATATCTACAAAATATCTTATTATACCTTTATTGTATCTTAGAATATTTTAAAATGTCTCTGAATATTTTGTGGAATCAATTAGTCATCTAATTGACGAAGCAATCTTGGGAGTTGTTTCCTGATTTGTTTCCTTATTTAATTAGTGTTACTAGTCTTATTTTATTAGTGGGCTTGAGCTAGTAGTACTACACTAGTACTTGACTTAATTATTTGTATAAATAGGACCACTGGGTTAGTATTTTGTAACATATCATTACACACCATATCAATATAATCTTATTATTCTAAGTATTTATTTTCTCTCTTTTCCTTCTTTTCGTCCTAAAACCTTTTAATTTCAACAGTTGCTTTACCCTTTTTCCTCATAATTTTTCAAAAGATGTTTGACAGTGTAAGAGCATTAGAGAAACAATTCATTCTATCAATCTTCCTGACTGATTTGAAAATCCTTAAAGGTGCAATATAATTTCCCTTGACATGTACAGACTTTGTTAATGTGCCTCCATCTCATTCTCTCGAGTCCTTGCACAAAATGGTTGCTGAGAATGGGGGAACTTTCTCAATGAATTTGAATAATTCCGTCACCCATTGTGTTGCAGCAGATAGCAAGGGTTCTCTCTCTCTCTCTCTCTGTATGTGTGTGTGTGTGTGTGCATGAAAATTACAGTTTTATTGGCTGAATATCTAAAAGAGAGTTGTCTGCAGGGTTTAAATTTGAAGCAGCAAAACGCCATGGTGATATCATTCATTATACTTGGGTATTAGATTGCTATACACAACAAAAGCTTGTCCGCCTACAGCCGAAGTGAGTTTCTTGACTGAATATAAACTTATTTACATCCTGTAAAGCTCTTCTGATTGTATATTGATTTCATTGTTTGCTTTCAAAGGTACTTCCTCTTCCTATCTGAACAGACAAAGAAGAAGTTACAAGAAGAAATTGATGAGTTCTCAGACTCTTACTACTTGGATCTTGATCTTGGCGACATCAAACAGGTAATAGCATTAATACTAGCTAGTTTCTTCATTGTCAAATTCTAGAAATGCTGTACAATGTATCATACTATCATTTATGGTAAGTAACTAAGAATAAGAAGCATAAGGAACAAACAGAGACTCTTACTACTTGGATATTCTTCTTGCTGACATCAAACAGGTAATACTTAATTGCATTTGCTACTAGCTAGTTTCTATTTTGTCAAATTTTGGAAATGCTGTACTGTACATGTACATATGGAATGTGAAGGAGAGGAACCACTATGTTTATGTCAAAATGGGTGTATGTTTTTCAATTAAGTCAAATGTTAGTTAATGCATCTTTTCCCTTTGATTTTAGCACGTTAGTGCCTGTTCCATTTATTTTGTCCTTAGATCCCTGGTGTACACTTTTTTTTTTATATAGGAGCTGAGTGATATCTTTTCCTTTTGTGTGGACCTTTTGCTGTAAGATGTGTTGTTTACATCATAACTAGTAACTACTTGATTGATGTGGCTATTTTTTTTTTCCCTTAATATTTAACAAAGTCAGCTTAGGTCATGCCTCAGTAAATTGAGTTAACTTTCTTTCATCTTTTGCAGCTCTTAAGCAATAATCATAGGTCAGAATATATCAGCAATATCAATCATTACAGGAAAAAATACTGCCCAAAGGATAAGTGGTCTTTCCTTTATGGATGCTCCATTTATTTCCACACTGCAATACCATCATTGCAAGATATAGTAATGTACTAATGTGAAATCAAATCTATTCTTTAACATAAGCACATAATATTTACATTGTGAGATGTAGGATTTTGATGATGATAATTATTTTCACCAAGTTTGCTTAGTAGCTCTCTTATTATTCAACATTTTCATACAGGAAAGGAGATTGGGAAGTTCTATTGGGACTTTCTTTGAGAAGATTCAAGCTTGAAGTTCTCATGGGCGGTGGAAAAGTTACCGATAATCTTACTTGTGCAACTCATTTAGTGGCCTTGTCAGTGCCAGGATATCATATTGACTTCGAAGAAGCAATACAGAGAAGGTAAGTGATATGTCTATTGGCAACTTGTCATGTGAAGTGTATGCATTGTCAACTGTTCATGTAGTGCAATTTGTTAATTACAGGATAATTATGGTTAATTTTGGTTTTTCAATTTTATTTTAGGTCATTTTGTTTACATGTGTTGATTATTGAATTAGTTAGCATGGGAAATATGATAGTTAGTTTTTGGAAACAATAGTGTCATGGGGAATGGTTTAAGTCTTTAATTATTCTTCTTGTAAATAGAACTTATATTTAATTTCTCATGTATATAAATACCTGTATGTTGAGTGAAATTAACTCAAGCAATTCAGCCATAAATAGTTGTTCCTTATTTTCAAGTTGGTATTAGAGAGGGTTCCAAATCGGCTCTGGTTTTCCTTCCTTTCGGTTGAACCACTTTCAGCCGTGTCAATTCTTACCTCCATTTTTTCCCCACCGCGTCCATTTTCTCTCTCCTCCCACAGCTGTCTCCTCCGATCTGCATCTCTGCACTCCGTTTTTCCTCCGGCCGACCACACCACCGTGTTTGTCGCCTTCCGCTCGGCCTACCATCGGAACTGGGCTGCTGCCGAAGCCTTGACGCGTTGCCATGCACGGGTCGCCAGAATCTGCCCAACTTCAGTTTTTTGCGCACATGGGAGCACGTGAGCCCCTTTTTCCGGCAGCTGCTTCCACCGACCAACTCGTCGTGCCATTTCCGGTGAAGCCCAGTCCTTGCCGGCCTCTTCCACCACATGTTTGGCCCTCTGTTTCGCCTCTGTTGCTGTGTTCTTGGATTTGCTTCTGATTTATCTTACTTTTTCTCTCTCCGTTTGGATTGTTGGTATTTTTGGTGGTGGTTTATTGCTTTCTGCTGTGTTGTTATTATTCCAGCCTTTTTCCAGGTTATTTTTGGCCTTCATACGCCTCTACCCAACCTCTTATTCCTGTTCCAACATGTCAGAATCAGAGGTAACATCTTCCAATGGTGAGAAATCACATGTACTGACCTCTGTTGTTTCTGGAAGTACTACTATGACTACTGAAAAGTTGACGGGTGGTAAGAATTATCTAGCATGGACTGATTCTATGGAACTTTGGTTTATAGGCCAAGGATATAAAGATCATCTTTCTTCGAAGGAGGATGATATTCCAGCAGCTAATCGAGCAACTTGGAAGAAAGTTGATACCCAATTATGTAATCTGATGTGGCAGTCTATTGATCCAAAGAAAATCTCAATGTTTCGAGCATACAAGACATACAAAAAGGTATGGGATTGTGCTCAAATCTTGTATTCAAATGATATTGCAAGGATGTATAACATTATCGAAAAGATGCATAGTTTGAAGCTTGAGGGTACAAATATGGAATCGTATATTGGAGCTGTAGAAGCTATTATGGGGGAATATTCAAACATGTTTCACTATGCTACTGATGCTAATGTTCATAGTGCTCAACAACAAAAATTATTTTTGATAATTACTTTGTTGGGGCTTCCAAAAGAACTTGAATCTCTTCGGCAGCAAATCTTGGGCACCACACCTATTCCCTCCTTTGAAAATGTCTTTGCACGACTTCTACAATCAGGGCCCTCACTTGAAGCTAGCAATGTTGATCATGCCGCATTAGCATCCCAATCTTCTTCCCAGGTTTCCACTCAAGGAGGACGTGGAAGCGGTCGTGGTCGTGGTAACAGTCGTGGTAATCGTGCTTCACGACTCATTTGTACCTATTGCCATCGAGTAGGCCATACCCAAGACCGGTGTTATGCGCTTTATGATCGTCCTCCAAAGGTCGCTAATGTGGTACAATCCGATGAGACTTCTGAAGCTCCTTCCAACCCACAAGAAACACATGGTATTTATGTTTCAGAAAATGACTATAATAAGTTTCTCAAGTACCAAGTATCTAAGCAGGCTTCTACTCCCATTGCTTCGGTTGCACATTCTAGTAATCCTGTTGCCTGTATTTCTCATTTTTCCTCTCTTGGACCATGGGTCCTTGATTCAGGTGCTTCTGATCACATTTCCGGTACTTCTTCTGTCCTTTCTAAACTTGAACAACTTGCTTTTCTTCCATCTATTACTCTAGTTGATGGTTCTAAAATTTGTGTTAAAGGGATAGGTCAAGCTAATCCTCTTCCCACATTACCTTTAAAATCTATTCTTCATATGCCTAATTGTCCCTTTAATTTAATTTCTGTTAGCCAACTTACTCGTTCTCTTAATTGTTCTGTTACCTTTTTTGCTGATTCCGTTATTGTGCAGGATCGGGGAACGGGACAAACAATTGGTACCGGATGTGAATCTCAAGGATTGTACTGTTTGACCATACTAAGTTCATTAGTATCTTGTGCCGTTATTGAGTCTTCAAAATTGATTCATTGTCGCTTGGGTCATCCCAGCCTTTCCAAGCTCCAAACTATCGTTCTTAGTCTATCGAGTCTTAGTAACTTAGAATGTGAGTCCTGTCTATTAGGAAAACATGTTCGCACTTCTTTTTCTAATCGTGTCAATAAGAGAGCTGCATCTCCATTTGCCATTATTCATTCAGATGTTTAGGGTCCAAGTCGTGTTTCCTCTTGTCAAGGTTTCTGTTATTTTGTTACCTTTATTGATGACTATTCTCGTTGTACTTTGTTATATTTAATGAAAGAAAGATCTGAATTGTTTTCTGTAGAAATCTAAAATCTGAGAATTCTTTCATATATTCGAGTAGGAGGGAATACAGGACTTTTATAGAGAAGGATGAAGCAGAGAAAAGGATGAAGTCTTTTGGATTCAGTGTTTATAATTTATATATTACCATATACTATTGGAAACTTGATATATTTTATGTAAGGATGCCTCCATGTGACCACCAAGTAGACAAAAATACTTCTTGATTACTTACCCAACTATATTCATAATCTTGGCTTTTCATAAGTATACGTTGCCAAAGATGAAAAAGGCCAAAAGTAACGTTATGGCAAAATTTTGACATTTCATGTTCAATAGTGTTAGTACATGGCCTGTCTTCTCTACCATCTTTTCTGAAGTCACTTTTTGCGGTGTAAATTTTTCCCCTTCCTCAAATGTTGTATATTGTATATTGTATTATTAATCAAAATGTTCATTTCCCAGCTTGGCTTGAAACCACTTGGTGCATGATAATGATTTGTTTGTATGTTATATATATCCTCACATAATTTCCCCCCTTTTTCTCTTTGCTGTTTGGGTGGGGGACTTCAACTATGTAGTTTCACTTCAGTAGAGGGAAAATTTCTCCAGAGCAAGAGGTTGCATATAGTTAAATCCCAGTGGTTAGAAGATTGTTTGGACAGTAGCCAAAAATTACCGGAGGAAACTTATAGCTTGAAGCCCAGTGGAATAGAAGAGTCGACAGCTGAAGATTGGTAAGTTAATGCATGAGCAGCACTTACAATCTCTGACTTATGTGGATGACAATGTTGGAAATTTTTGTGAATCCAATTGCTTTAATATTTTGATATATTATATGTTCCTCACAAGTGCTGTAACCAGTAATTATGGTATTTAACTGAGTTGTTTTTGGGGCTTTTGCACAAGGAGGGGGCAAGGGGAGTGTACTGGCATAAAGTTTTTTCACTTTGTCTTGGTGATGTCTGACTGTAGATGGTCCTTTGGTGCAGGAACAATTAAAAGTACTGTGGGAGCTAAATTCATGTTATGCTAATTCAATTAGCATTTATTTTTTATATAAGCTTTAATGGAGAAATTTAATACAAATTACTGCACTGGGGGATGCTAGGGTTAACTGAGCATATATAAGGAAATGGCATAGAAAGATCGACAGCTAATCCGAGATAAAGCATTGCATATCACAGAAGACATTGCTGTAAACCAGTAGACCCTGGAATTAACTTAAACTTACTGAAGCATTAACAAAATAAGTAGGTTGAACATTGTAAATAAGTTTTTTGAACTTTTAGTCCTTCATTATTTCTGAAGTTTGTATCAGCTTTTACTTATTAAAGAAATAATGGCTAGAGATGTAAATGATTGAGGTATGTGTGTGAAATCGGTCTCTCCAAACCAAAATTATTGGTTTGCCATTTGTTTTAGCCTGAACTGAACAATCTAATGACAGATTTTCACGGCATCTCTCTTGTTTTAGATTTGCTTTCAGATAGGATTATGTTTATAGCTTCTCTCTGGTGCTTTGATCATACTGTTTCAAGGGAGTTTCCATTTCTGATTTGCCAAGATATTGAACAATTTTGCTGCATTCTTGATTCTTTCCTTTTCCTTGTTTTATACTTTTTTAGTTTTGGAGGATATCTTATCCTACCGCTAGTTTTCATTTCCCTCTTTTTTCTCTGATATAACTTCTTTTTATGTTGAGGGAAAAAAATGATGACAGTTTTCATCCTTACTGAACCACACCATCATAAATTGGTTTGCTTAGGTGATAAGCATCAGGCTTTGCAACAACAGCAGCAGAAAATGGCCAAAGCCAAATGCTGCAAACTTCTCTAGATACCACTGTCTTCTTGATCTTGAAATGAAATGAAAGACAGGAAAAAAAATGAAAAATTGAATTGAAGAGCTCACACCAAATCAATTTTGAACTTGTGCTTCTGCATCATGTTGTTAGACTAAGAAGAACTGACACATAGAGAGAAATCATGTCCTTGTCTGACACATCTGACCTGGTGGAATTGAAAATATTAAAATTTGATATTTGACAAATATTACATATTTCAAACATGTTTATACACAACCGATTATGTTTGCATGTACTTGTTCATATTTTCGTACTTAGGTATTCATTTATTTTCATACTAGTATATATCATTACTTAGGTAGGCATATCCTCATGCCTTGAGTAAGAGGGTGAGCCTTGGCACAATGGTAATGTTGCCTTGTGACCTGGTGGTCATGTGTTCTAGTAGCAGAAACAACCTCTCCACTCATGGGGGGTAAGTAAGGCTGCATATATCAGACCCTCCCCATACCCCACAATGGTGGGGAACCTCATCCAGTGGGCCACCCTTTTTATATCATGTCTCGTGGCTCATATCACATATATGCTTCACAGTTTTATTATCATTGATTTATCATCATAAATGGTGAGTTTGTCGTCCCTGCTTTTACTTCAATAGCTCCAAGACGAGACTTTTCTTAACTAGTTATGACCTGCAGTGCTATAGGCTAAACTAATGAAATGAAACCACTGAATTTGGTAAAAATTTTGCTTAGGTTATTAGTCTGATCTGCCACTGTTTGCAGTGATGACATCTTCAATATTTTTAGAAGTAAATGTTCTAGTTTGTATTTTCTGTGCTCTAGTATACCTTCCTCTGCTAAAAAGATTGATGATGGTAGTCATCTGATGTTTGAAATGGTACACCAGGCAGCAAAAGCAAGTTTATTAATGGTATTAGTTATGGTCAAATGGAGGAGTCCTTGTAATAACTGTGCACTTGTATTCTATCTATATTTTCCTTGGCTTGTGATGGTTTTTGGCTATGTTTTAGTGAACATGACTTGGCGTTGGAGGCTCATTTCGGTGGAGATAATGTAAAAGACCAAAATATATCTTTCTATGACAAGGGAAGTAAACAGAGAAGTGCAAAAGCTGCTCATGAAGACAGTATGGCCTTGGTGTCCCAAGAGAAGGTTGGCCAAAGGAAAAGAGGAAGACCTGCAGGCAGAGGTATTATTAAAAAGTTAAAAGCAGCTGGCAACCAAGGTCGAAGAGCACGAGCACAAAGTGTGAGAAAGCGTGCTAAAATATGTGAATATGAATCAGATGAAAGTGATTCTCGTGACAAAAGACCGTATGAGCAGGAGATTGACTCTAGAGAAGGAAGTCTTGATTTTTACAAGAAACATTCAGAACCCCAGGAGACTGAGAAACGTGCAAATATCCAAGCTACTGAAACAATAGGAAGTTCTGAACGAAACAAGACAGTCAGGCAAGAGGATTTGAAGGACAGTGAACGTGAAAGAATGTTTGTTCCCGAAATTGAAATGACTGAGCACAATAACCAAAACAGTCAAGTGACTGAGAAACTTGAAATTTTGGCTGATCCAGTGCAGGCTATGTTATTTGACATGATTCCTAGCCTTGCCACAAAGAAAGTTGAGGAAACTATGAATCGTGATGTTGGAGAAGAGAAGCCACCAGAAATCACCAATGCAGAGCCTACAACTACAAAGAAAAAGAAAGTTAGCTACAAGGATGTTGCTGGTGAGCTGCTCAAGGATTGGTAGAGCATCGTCTTATCCGAATGTGATGTATTACTTCAAGTTCTGTATATACGGGCTTTAAAAAACAAAAAATCCCAGCCTTTTTATTTTTCGAATCTTTGTCGTTTAATGCTTGAAGTGCTCTTCCCATTAGGGATTTGCCTTAAAAAAACGCTCATTTTCATTAGATGAGTGTCGTTTCTCCATGATCATGTTTGCTGTTTTTAGAAATTCTTACATTTTATAAAGTTTGTCAAAATTTTCTTTCTTTTTGAAGAAAATGTAATTTTATTAACTGTTTTTTTCTTTTTCCAGTTCATGAGATGCATTTTTTTTTTTTTGTCTTTACCTAACCATCACTCTCAGCTTGGAGGTAAGTCTCGTAGTAAAATATGCATGTTTTGAATGCACAAAAGCATAATGTAAATGCTACATTTTTAATTATACTCTTTTAGAAAATAAGCTAAACTAGTTTGGCCTGACTTAGTTCTCTTAGGATTGGTCAGTTCAAGTGTTCAACAAGTAAGATATCGTATGTTGAACAAAAATAAACACTAAACATGTACCCAATGTTTTAAATATTAATCGGAGATTGAATTGGCAAAATTTCTAACCACGATTGGTTTAATTAGTTAAATTTATAATTGAATTGTGATTAAATTAGATATTGTTCAAATTGGAAGTATAGTAGGTTCATAGTTTAAACGGTTAAACTGACTAGTTTAACCTAATTTTTAAAACACTGTTTGTATCCTTTTAAAATATATAAGATAGAAAATGTACTTTTTTATTGGTTAGATGATCAAATCAGTATGTGAATCCATTTATTTACTGAGTGGTGTTATTTTACACGAAATTGTTTTCATAAAAGTTTATGAATATAATGTAATATGTTATGAGACTTATTATAACAATTAATATCAACCTTTCTCATGAAACTCACAACAATCAACTTCTCTTTCATGTAGTTGCTCCATATCATTCATAACAATTTTGTAAAAATATCTCTTCATGTTATTTATTAGTTTACAATTTTTCATGTTTATTTCTTAAATTAGTTGACCGAAAAACTAACCCAACAGGCAATTCGACCTAAGAATTAATGAGGCTTGAGTTTCTTTAACCCACCTTTGAGAGGGCTACATTTAGATCTCTAACCCATTATTAAGTCACATTAAACTGTACTTACTAAATTTTATAATATTTGTCAATTTAGAGAATGAGTTTCATTTCATTTTATCTATTGCTTTAGAAATTTTACAAGATCTTAATTATCTTTTTTTTAACTTTTTCTTTTTTCTTTTTTTATCTCTACTAAATGGAATAAGAGAGAGTATCAATAAAGTAATAACATTTTAAGTTTTTCAATAGAAAATAATTTAGTCAAATGTCGTATCTTTTCCTATAATAATAGCTTTCTTAATCCTTATGTAATTACAATACATATTTTGTATCAAATGGAGTAGTTTAAGGTTTGTAACTCTAACCCATTGTTAAGCCACAAGAAACAGGTCTAACAGTGGGTTTGAACTTGATTTGCCAACCTTTTACTTTAATAAATATTACTCTACCCATTTTAAAATATTTTTCGTTTAAAGTTATTCTATAATGATTAAGAAAGCTTGTAAGTAGGCCCAATTATAGAAAAATCTAATTGTATTTGACTAAATTATCTTTTATTAAATTACTTAAAATATTATTATTTCATTAATTTTTTCTCATTATATTTAGTGTATATTCCAAGAGACAATGATAGAGTTGAATAAAATAATGTCTTCTTGATTTTCTAAAGTGATAGATAAAATGAAACAAATTTCATTCCTTGAAATGACTGATATTTTAAAATGGGAGGAATAATATTGACAACTAAAATCTTCATTTTAAGTAAGAGTAGTTTATCAATTTTGAAGTGGAATTTTTTTATTTAAAGATTATGAGATGTTTCTATATTTTTGTGTTAGATTAAATTGTAAGACTTAAGTGTCTTATGTATTGGACATGTGAGTTATCTTTATTAGTTTAATAAAAAATTAATTAAATTAAAGGGACTAAATTCTTATTGGATAAAGGGAGGGGTAGTTTAGTTTTTTAAACAATGATAATTGTCAACTTGATAGCAGAATAAAAGGTAATGCATTTTAATGTACAAACTTAAGGGGTCTTATTCCTAGTTATAAAGTTTATTCTTTCCGCACCATCACTAAACTAAAAGAAAAAAAAAACAAATGAAACGAGTTTTTAAAATCTCTCTCACATTTTAGAAACACATCTTATTGCTATTAACTCTTGTTTATGGATCAAGGTAAATACCTTCACTCATCCTTATTTGTAGAAGTCATGAATTTCAAGATCGTATAACATTAATGGTAGTTTTCTATTACAACTTACATGTAATATCAGAGCATAAGTTGTGAAATTTATGATTCTTTATTGATAATAGTAATCCTACTAATGAACCATAATTTTGCAAATTGGGTATTTGTAATTGTTTCATTCGCTGCACATGATGAATGAAATTGAATGCGATTTACATGTTAAAGGATATTTGATTGTTAGTTATAATTCCTTTATCTATTCGTATTTCACGAAATGCAGTTCACTCTCATTCGTTATTTATGGCACCGAATCTCAATGGATCAAATGAATTGTTCATATTCAATTTTTTATCGGCTCGAATTGTTTACGTGCTGCATAGAATGATATAATGCCATTTACTTATGTTGCCCATAATTGATCTCATTCTTCCATTGCTGCGCACGTAATGCCGAAAGTGCATTACTCAAGTTTTTATATATATATATATATATATAGTTTTCATTGTGAGATAGTGAGATGAGTAAATCTTGACTATACAACTATACATGAATGGTCAAGATTAAAAGTTATTTAAAAGTCATATGATCACTTGAAAAAGTCGCATACATTTATATTCTAATCTTCACCATATAAGATTTAATGGTCAAGATTCACTCTACTCACTTCTTACAATAAACACTCATCTCACGGATATACTTTTATATATATATATATATATATATATATATATATATATATATATATATATATATATATATATAATCCTTTAATTATTATGAATGTTTGAATTTTGGAATTAATATATGATAGATTTGTTGATCACTAAAGTGGTCAAATCTTTTAAATTGATTTAATTTCAAATTGTATGATAGTTATATCTCAATTACTCATAATTTAGTTCTATAAATGACATGATAATTATTGGTTTATGGGTAAATTAGAGTTCATTGTTATAAAGTATTTATGAATCGCTCAAATGTTGATTAGTTGTTCTTATAATTAATGAACATGATTGTTGGTAGTGTAGGTGCACTATTAGTTTTATTTATATATCTAAAGATAATAAATACTTCTAGTTGGTGCATGTATCATTATCAAATAAAGTTAAATTCGTCAGCATCATTATGTTTGTTGTTGTATATTGATGTATCACCTAAAGGAGAACATTGATATGCATTGAATGCTTAAGTGATTTGTTATTTGAATTTGTATAATATGTTAATTTATGACTCAAAGTGTTAATGTTAGGCATGTGGTTATTGCAGTATTTGTCCCTATTTTTTACATTTTCATGCTTTGCTTGTGTCAGTTTTTAATGGGCTGAATTTTTTTTATTTTGGTGAACAAGTCCAATTTCACCTTGTTGGGATAGATCTTGATTTGGCATTCCAAGTTGAGAAGTTTGCTGCTATTACTGTTGTTAGTATCAATGAATAGAAAGTTCATTATAAGGCTTAGGAAAAGTCAAACAAACTAAGCTTGATGTTTGTGCGAATGAGCATAGTAAACAATATCAAGTTATTTCTTTTCAAAACTGAAAGTGCTAAAGAATTCATGAGTTTTATGGAAGAGCGCTCCCAAATTGTTGACAAGTCTCTTGGTGGAACATTAATGGGTACTTTAACCACCATGAAGTTTGATGGTTCTCATACCATGCATGAACATGTCATTGAAATGACAAATATTACAACAAGACTTAAGTCTTTGGAAATAAAAGTAGGTGAGAATTTTCTTGTATAGTTCATTTTGAACTCATTACTGTCTGAGTATGGCCTATTCCAAATGAACTACAATACCATGAAAGACAAATGGAATATGTATGAACTACACAATATGTTAGTTCAAGAGAAAATTACACTTAAGAATCAAGGAAGTCACTACATCTATGATGTAAACCATCAAGGTGTTATAAAGAAAGTTAAGAAAAAACATGGAAAAGGCAAAAAAAACCACTAAAGATCAATGAGTCTTCTATCAAGATCCAGAAGAAGGAGTCAAAGAATGACAAATGTCATTTTTTGTGAAAAATCTAGACACTTCCAGAAGGATTTCCCCAAACGTAAGACTTGGTTTGAAAAGAATAGTAAATTTAATGCTTATGTATGTTTCAAATCAAACTTAATAGAAGTTCTCTATAATAATACTTGGTGGATTAGTTCTAAATGTACAACTCATGTTTCTAATACAATGCAGGGATTCTTCATAATCCAAACCATAAACGCAAATGAGAAGTTTGCCTTCATGGGGAATAGAGTGAAGGTTCTGGTGGAAGCTGTTGGGACTTACCATTTAATCATAAACATTGGACATCATTTAGATTTGTTTAAAACTCTTTATATACCCAATATCTCTAGAAATTTAGTTTCTTTGTCTAAACTTGATGTTGCTTGATACTCTTTTAGATTTGGTAATTTCTATTTGTTTAAGTATATCTATATGATTGGATCTGGTATACTTTGTGATGGTTTATATAAATTGAATCTTGATAACTTATATGCTGAAACATTTATGACCTTGCATCATAATGTTGGCACTAAATGTAATTTAGTAAATGAATATTCTGCTTACTTGTAGCATAAGCGTTTAGGGCATATATTTTCAAAGAAAGACTGGATAGATTAGTAAAGAATGAAATCCTTCCAAATTTAGATTTTACTGACCTTAATATTTGTGTGAATTGTATTAAAGGAAAGCAAGCAAAACACATAAAGAAATGTGTCACAAGAAGCACTTAGCTTCTTAAAATTGCACACTGATATATGTGGACTCTTTGATTTCAATTCTTTCGATAAAGAAAAATACTTTATTACCTTTATTGATGATTACTCATTTTATGAATATGTCTATTTACTGTATGAAAAATCTTAAGCAACGAATGTCTTAGAGATTTATGTAAATGAAGTTGAAAGGCAATTAGACAGAAAAGTGAAAATCATTAGCCTAGATAGAGATGGTGAATATTATGGAAGGTTTGATGAAACTAGGCAACACCTAGGTCCATCTGCTAAGTTCCTAAAAAAGTGTGGCATATATGCTCAATACACAATGCTAGGTGTTGATACCCAATTTTGTCCATAAAATTTTTATACTTAATTACAATATTTTAAAAAAAAAAAAAGAAAATTTGAAAAAAGGGGGGGGGGCATTGCATGCCTGCACACGTAAAGGAGAATGCATTAAATGCATTGAGGCAGCAAAGGAAAAAGAAAGAAAAGGTTCTGATAAAGGAGGATGGGGGGCTCAACGTAGGAGGCTCACGCAAAGAAAAAAGAAGGAAATGTCGGAGGAAAAAACCATAGACGAAAAGCATCGGGCACCACCTTGTGGAAACCTGTCAACCTTTCACCACCCATCAAACCACCCCCAAAAAGACCCTCATCTTCACCAGAACTCCCATATACGAAGCCAAAACGGTGGCCACCCACAACAACCGGATCCATCATTCCATCACCTTCACCCAAAAACCCACAAACACAACCTCTTCCAACCAAAACACCACCCAACCGTGACCTCCAATCACTACTCAACCATCTTCACCAACACCCGATTACCTTCTTCAAGCCTCTGCGCGAAACTTCCAATAGCCAAACCATCTCGGGGACAATTTAAAACCGATAGGTCGCGGACAAAGAACCCATTACCATCTTCACCATCTCCTCCTTCAACCACTAAAACACCACCCAAATCAGTAACCACCATTCTCTAACCTTCAACACAACCCAAAACAGAATCTCCAACCATTCATCCTCACCCAAACCAAACCCGAGAAAACACCCTTCAAGCCACTCACTTAATCTCTAACCACCGAGTTAACTCACTACCGTCTTCTTCAACCTCCACCACCACAATCAACCCAAGTAACCTCAACTCACCTTCAACAACCAACAACAATCACCAACCACAAACTCCATCACCCATAACCTCCACTCCAAAGACCTCTCTACCTTCACGTCCAACCCGCGACAAACCACTCTACTACTATTCATCATCTCCCTCCACATAAACCCTTCATCACCTCACTTTCATAACCCCACAAACCGACCGTCGGACCCCCAAACACCATCATATCCTCACCTCCCATTCGACCGTCGAACTCCACGTGCGGCCTTCAACCAACTTCACAAACACCATCATATCCACATCCTTCCCCTTTCCGACCGTCGAACCCAAGCACCGGATCCATCATACCTTTAACCGACCGTCGAACCCCACGAACCACACCATAATTCCCTCTCTGACCGACCGTCGAACTACATCACCGACCTTCACCTCACTCGACCAGGTCGAACCACACCAGCCCACTATCCCCTCACCGACAACCCATCCAAACCTTCACACTATCAACCAAACTCCATCTCACCGACCAACTTCACCGACACCCTCACCGTCGAAGCCCAAGAAGCCAGGTCCTTCCCCTCAACCAACCGACCGTCGGACCCCCAAACTCCATCATATCCGACGGTCGAACCATCCAATCTCCCTAAGCAGGACCGTCGAACTCAAAACACCAGATACATCATACCCCAAACTCCATCATATCCGACGGTCGAACCATCCAATCTCCCTAAGCCGACCGTCGAACTCAAAACACCGGATACATCATACCCCCACCCGACCGTCGAACTTCCAGCTCCTCTCGCATTCGATCGTCGAACTTCCAGCTCCCTCTCCGCATTCGACCGTCGAACTTCCAGCTCCTTCTCCACACTCGACCGTCGAACTTCCAACTCCTTCTCCGCACCCGACCGTCGAATTTCCAGATCCCTCTCCGCACTCGACCGTCGAATCTCAGGGTCCAAACCCCTCCCCAAACGTCCTCGGTATGTTATTGTTACCCAAGTTTTCAAGCTCTCTTTCCTTTAAATTGAATTGTTGATTTGCCTATTGAGTTTGAATTTGATTCATGTGCAAATCCAAATTTGCTTTTGTCCATTTCACATTAAGGCAAAAATGATACATTGTTTGGTGCAAAAAAAAAGAGAAGGAAAAAGAAAAAAAAAAAATAAAATCTTTTGATCCATGCAATGACCAATGATGATGATTGAGTAGTGAATACTACCTTCAATGTCATTTGGATCATAAGGGTTTATTGAGTAGCCCAGTGCTAACTTGAATCCTGTGCAAAAATGGATTCGCTTTCAAATAAAAATCTTTTTTTAAATAAAATCAATCAACCCACACTTATTTTAAAGAACTACGTGACTTTGAGTTCTCCATTGCACCAGGAGAGTACGTAGGAGCAGAAATCCATTTCTGTCAAGCCAAAAAAAAAAAATAAATTTTCATGATTTGGTTGTTTCTTTTATTTCTTTTCAAAAAAAAAAATAAAAAATGAAAAAATAATAAATAATTACAAAGTCTTTTGTTTAGAGGGTTAAAAATAAATATATTTGAGATTATTAAATTTTGCACAACTAACATAAGGTACCGTTTCTTGGAAGGCTCCAAGAGAAAGTATAAGTGCTAACACCTTCCTATCCGTAATTGACTCTGGGACTCAAACTCATTTTCAAAAGACCGGTTTTCTGATAAAAGGGTTTTTTCGATGTTTTCCCAATTTAAATAAACATTGGTGGCGACTCCATTGATTTTTAGATTTTTTTTCGGTCGTCCGTCGCGATCCGGTTGCAAGGCAATTGGCGACTCCACCTGGGATTGCAAAGAGAGTCGGGCTGTTGTTGTTAGTTGTGCAAATTTTTAATAATCTTTTATTTATTTATTTTACCCTCTTTGTCTTTGTTTTCTTTTTCTTATTTGTTTGTAAATATATTTTATTTAGTACTTTTATGTAAATATCTGATAGCATGTATATGGTGACTTGTATATATATTTTGTACTTAATTGATAAAACCCTAGGGTAGAGCGATTCTTCATTTGTCATTTTGTTGTATATATGTTTTGCAGGTTGGGGTAGTTTTATCTTTTAAGTTTTTGTACAGGTTTGTATGCTCCTTCACACACGTCACTAATCACTTACCTCACACACTTTTTGGGCTCTATACCCGAGTCTGTGCGAACCCGAGGAGTAGGAAGGGTCTCGACTTTTGTTATTGAGGAGCCTTGTGCTCACTTGACATTTGTTGAGACACCACTCAGATTGTTACCAGTATCATGGACTAGTCACATTGAGAGGGTTTATCCCTACTTGTGATTAATTCATGAGTGGGTCCTTATCTTTCAAGATGGGGGCAATCTGGGGACCATGACGACTTTCTAGAAGATAGATCCGTCCTGAAAAACCTTGCACTGATAGAATGAACATAATGACATAGAAGCTTTAGAGTCATCCATCTCCTTAGGTTGCACCTCATTAGGACACAAATGGAGCATACTTTTTGCTTTACCTATCCCTTATGTCATTCATTCATGCATCATTTTTGGGTAAAAAAAAAAGAGTCAAAAAAATACATCATATAGCATCGTCATTCCTAGCATTTTTTTTTCTTCCCATTATTCATCTATCTTTCATGTCATTCATTCTTGCTTAAAAAAAAAAAAAAAGGGGATATATCATTTTGCATTTTCATTACATTCTTAGCATTCATAAAAAAAAAAAAAAAGAAAGAAAAAAAAAACATCATCTTGCATTCTCATAACATTCCTAACAAAAAAGCATCATCCTGTATTTTCATAGCATTCTTAGCATTAAAAAACAAAAGAAAATATACATTATCTTGCATTTTCATAGCATTCTTAGCATAAAAAAAAAAAAAAAAGAGATACATTATCTTACATTTGCATTACATCCCCATAAAAAATATCATCTTGCATTTTCATCGCATTCCTGACTCTAAAAAAGGAAAAGAAAGAAAAAGATACATCATTTTGCATTACCATGACATTCATAGCATTCTTTTTAAAAATAAAAATAAAAAATAATAAAAAATTCATTTGCATAATATTTTGCATGCATGCATGTTGCCAATTTTGTTCAGTCAATGTTGATAATTGCATCATGTTTCACCAAGCAAAAATGGGCACTATAACGAAAAATTGCTTCCGCAACACCCTTACAGGATCATTCCCAGGCTGAGATCATGGATGAAATAAATCAAACTCAAGAGTTGAAGGATGAGGTGAATCAGCTCAGAGAACAAGTGTCCAAGATGATGGAGATACTTCAGTCTATGGAAAATAGAAGGAGCACAAATGGAAATCCCTCAGTGGCAAATGAAAGACATCCGGCCACACCTCCTCACCTGTCTGGTTTCTCTCCAACCCCTCTGCATTACCAAGGCTTCAATCCTCAAGGAGTTGTGATGCCAATCACTACTCAACCCTCAGTCACCAGTTCTCAAGAAATCCAAGTGCCACCCTTCCCTCCTTATGGCTTCCATCCCAGCTATGTACCATCATTAACCACCAATCCCCCTGGTAACAGCATGCCAACAGTGACACCGAATTCAAACCTGTTGAACTTTACCCGAACTCAAGTCACTCGGCTGAATGCTAATGGAACCCCGCCAATACAGCACTCATTCCCTTTCTTCATCCCACCATATGGCTTCCCTTCCAGCTTTGTAGCACCATGGGTTGCTAATTCCCTTGATAGTGGCATGCCTGCTTCGAACTCATTGAGCACAACCCAACCATATGCCCATTACCCAGGTACCAGTGGGACTCCACCAGTACAACATTTTGTCCCCACTGTCATGCCTCAATACCCATTGAATTCTTTTTCTGAAAATCCTCAGTTCAAAAAGAGGTTTGAAACTTTGGAAGAGAGAATACGGGTCATTGAAAGAGCAGGTTGTTATGGCCTCAAGGATGCTCGAGCTTTGTCTTGTCCCTGATGTTGTCATTCCCCCAAAGTTTAAGGTCCCAGATTTTGATAAATATAAGGGGATTACTTGTCCAAAGAATCACTTGACAATGTACATTCGCAAGATGGCTTCACAAGCTCACGATGACAAACTGTTAATCCATTTCTTCCAAGACAGTTTAACTGGGGCAGCTTCTAATTGGTACACACATCTTGAGCGGGCCCATATAAGGAGTTTCAAGGATTTAGCTTATGCCTTTGTAAAGCAGTATAAGTACAATATGGACATGGCACCAGATAGAACGCAACTGCAAAACATGTCTAAAAAAGATGGTGAGACCTTCAAGGAATATGCTCAGAGGTGGAGGGAAATAGCTGCACAAGTAGAACCCCCTTTGTCAGAAAAAGAGATGGTTGCTATGTTCACTGATACACTGCACGCGCCATTCTATGATCATATGATTGGAAGTGTGTCAGCGAATTTTTCAGACATCGTGGTAATTGGTGAAATGATTGAAAGGGAAATGAAAAAGGGAAGACTGCACCAAATGAATGACGGACAGGCAAGTATGAAGAATGTTGAACCGACTGAGGGTGGACTTCAAGTCGAATGAGTTAAATGGGACTTCAGAAAAACTCATGGACTACAACGGTTACCTAAATCACCAAGCATTGTCAGAGGTTTCTACACATCTGCAATAGGAACGAATGTTTACAATGGTTGATCAGGGGTAACCTTAGAAAGTTTGACAAAGTGGTGATTCATTTTTCTAACCGTCAAGAATGAACTGCACCTAGAGTTCTTCAAAGACGGGGAATTCTCGAGCGATTGACATTCGATTTGTTTACTAAGTTGTTACCTTGAAATGATGGTTTGATTGTACTGACCCCATGCTTGTTCAATCATTAAAACCATTCGGGTTTCTGAATTTATGTAAACTTGCTTGAAGCATTAATGTGATGAATTTGTGTGGATCTCAGTTTACCTTGTTTTCTTTTCCTATGTTCTTGACACTCATGTTCTTGCCAGATCTTCTTGTCATTTTCTTTCTTCTCTTTACTTGCTTTCTTTTGGTTCAAATCTCATAGGACTCTCATTCTGGAAAGTTTTTGTGGTCGTAAGACCCATGAGTGCAGGTGTTCTTTGCACACAAAAAAACAAAAACAAAAAACAAAAAAAAAACAAAAATCAAAAAAAAAAGAAAAAGGAAAAAGGAGCAAATAAATACTCACTTGGTGGGTATTATCATTTTGTCTCAAATTTAAAATTTTCGAAAATGAGCAATCAAGATTTGAAATGAAGATTGGCCATATTTCTCTTTCTCTCACAAGAAATTCATCTTGCCATTATCCTTCGTTATCCTATTTTGAGCTTGAAAGTTTCCTTCAATAAACCCTGGACAAGGATCACCCCTACACTAGGGGATGACATAAAACAAAGGTTGATTGTCATGGTGATTATTTTGAAGTATAAAAGAAAAAGAAAGAAAAGGCGAAAGAGGCGGAAAGTAAAAGGAATCGACAAAGTTCAAGTTTGAACAATGATGGAGAACAAAAAAGAGGGAGAGCAATAAGAGAAAAATGTGCTTGAATGCGTAAAAACAATTGGCAAAGTTTAAGTTTGAATAAGGATCCTTGGTCCCACTTAACCTTTAAACACTGATTTGAGCCTTATATCTTTCATTTCATAAACCCTAACCTTGGCCACGTTACAAGCCTTAAAAAGTCCATTCTGATCAATGAAAGGTTGTTTTCATTTTCATCAACTTTAATTTTGAGACAAAAAGTTTATACCTTTGCTGAATTTTCAATCCTTGCTCTACTAAAAAAAAAAAAAAAAAAACACAAAATTGTTAGGCTAAAAACCCGCAAGGCGGTCTAAAAAAAAAAAAAAAAAAAGAGGGACTTACATTAGGGCAAATTGTTGTTGTCGGCTCTAATTTTGGGGTGTTGGAAGGGAAACATTGGGGCAAGTCTGAGCCGGCCCTACACTGGGGCAAATCTTTTGGTTCAACTGGCTCTACATGGGTGCAAGTCTCTACCCTGTTCAATTTGGCCTTACACTGGGGCAAATCTTCTAGTTTAACTGGCTCTACATTGGGACAAGTCTCTACCATGTTCAATTCAGTTCTAAACTGGAACAGTTTGCTTTGTCTTATTTGGGCCTTACAAAAAAATTTCCTCACTGGGCAAATGGCCTACACTGGGGCATCTTTGTTCTCAAAGGACATACCTTGAGTCAATTTCATTTGATACCATACACAGAGGCATATTCTTGTAGATACCTGATAAAACAATGGTCATGATGTCCAGTTGTCAAGTAAGGATCAATCACATCCAAACTGGGTCCAAAAAGCAAAAAAAAAAAGAAAAAAAAAGGGGCAAAAAAAAAAAAATCTCTTGGCTTTTGTACTATTCCACTAGTGTTTTTATCCTTTGTAAATGTCCTTCGTGTAGTCATGCTCCCGAAATCAGTCAAAAAAGGCCACTCGAGTAGTAAATCTCTTTCATGTTGTACTTTTGAATCCATGCATATCTGGTACATGATGCTTTAGGTTGGGTGAACATGAGCACAATAGTACAATTTAACCATCTGATGGTAGCCTCTTGATGAACAACTCAAGCCAAAGGAGTCCTAGAGTTTCAATCGATGAAGGAAATGACATCCTCGTGCGGCTAATTCATATTGAAGTATGTCCAGGTGGAAATAGGAACTTTTGGGGAAGAAAGTCACAAGCTTCTACACAAGCCATATTTAATGAAGAGAAATTCAACAATGATCCCTTTTGAATATGAGTTTGGTTGGTCAAAGTTTTCCAAGAAGCGTTTAGTTCCTCAAGTACATTCATTTCTTTGGCTCATGGCCCATTGTACAAATTCTTGGGCTCAAGGCCCACTTCATGAGTTTTTAGGCTAAAGGCCCATTGCATAAAGTTTTCTCGGCTCGAGGCCCTTTAAGTGTTGATGAGAAAAAGAATGACCGGACAAATCATAAGGCCAATCAACGAATTTTCTTTGTTCAATCACAATCCTCTTTGTGGGAAAAAGTCCTTAAGTGTTGCATGAACCAAAGCTCTGATGAAAAAAAAACGCAAAAAAAAACAAGATTTGCTTACTCGGTTTGTTCATGAGAATCCCTACAAAAGTAGGGCATTCATTGCATCATGCATCATTTCTAGCATCACATGCATTGTCTCGAGCATCACATGCATTGTACTCAAGCATCACATCCATTGCATCATCATCCATTGCATCATGCACCATCTCAAGCATCGCATGCATTTACAAAATCATTGTCTTTTAGTTTTCGGGTCCCCGCACATCCGTTGTCTTTTAGTTCCGGGTCCCCGCACCCATTGTCTTTTAGTTTACGGGTCCGTGTACTCCGTTGTCTTTTAGTCTCTGGGTCCCCGTACCCATTGTCTTTTTAGTTTACGGGTCCCCGTACCCATTGTCTTTTAGTTTCGGTCCCCGCACCCATTGTCTTTTAGTTTACGGGTCCCCGTACCCATTGTCTTTTAGATGGTCCCCGCACCCATTGTCTTTTAGTTTCGGTCCCCGCACCCATTGTCTTTTAGTTTCCTAGGGTCCCCGTACCCGTTGTCTTTAGTTTCTGTCCCCGTACCCATGAAGAAATTGTCTTTTAGTTTCGGGGCCCCGTACCCATTGTCTTTTAGTTTCTTCGGGTCCCCGTACCCATTTGCTTTTAGTTTCCGGGTCCCCGTGCCATTGTCTTTTAGTTCTCGGTCCCCGTACCCATTGTCTTTTAGTTTCCGGGTCCCCGCACCGTTGTCTTTTAGTCTCTCCGGTCCCCCGTACCCATTGTCTTTTAGTTTCGGGGTCCCCGTACCCATTGTTTTTTAGTTTCCGGTCCCCGCACCCATTGTCTTTTAGTTTACGGGTCCCGTCCCATTGTCTTTTAGTTTCACATTTCCCCGCACCCATTGTCTTTTAGTTTCCGGTCCCCGCACCCATTGTCTTTTAGTTTAGGGTCCCCGCACTGCGTTGTCTTTTAGTTTTAGGGTTTTCGTACCCATTGTCTTTTTAGTTTCCTCGGTCCCCGCACCCATTGTCTTTTAATTCCCGGGTCCCCGTACCCATTTGCTTTTAGTTTCCGGTCCCCGTACCCATTGTCTTTCGATTCGGGTCCCCCGATGTACCCGTTGTCTTTTCCTTTTTTCCGGTCCCCGTACCCATTGTCTTTTAGTTTACGGCCCCGTACCCATTTGCTTTTAGTTTCGGTCCCCGTACCCATTGTTTTTTCGGGTCCCCGCACCCGTTGTCTTTTAGTTTCCTAGGTCCCCGTACCCACCGTTTTTCTTTTAGTTTCGGGTCCCCGTGCAAAATGTCTTTCCCTTTTTTTAAAAAAGGAATCCCCGTACCCATTGTCTTTTAGTTAAGGATGTCCCCGTACCCATTGTCTTTTTTTTAGTTTCGGGTCCCCGTGCACCCGTTGTCTTTTAGTCTCCGGGTCCCCGTACCCATTGTCTTTTAGTTTCCGGGTCCCCGTACCCATTGTCTTTTGTCTGCAAGATTGTATTATAGTTTGGTCCCCGTACCCATGTGTGCTTTTTTTAGTTTCGGGTCCCCGTACCCATTTGCTTTTAGTTTCGGTCCCCGTACCCATTGTCTTGCAGATTTAAGGTCCCGGCGTACCCGTTGTCTTTTAGTTTAGGGTCCCCGTACCATTGTCTTTTAGTTTACGGGTCCCCGTACCCATTTGCTTTTAGTTTCCGGTCCCCGTACCCATTGTCTTTCGATTTACGGGTCCCCACCCGTTGTCTTTTAGTTTAGGGTCCCCGTACCACTTGTCTTTTAGTTTCGGGTCCCCCGTACCGTTGTTGTTTCGATTTTCGGGTCCCCGTACCCATTGTCTTTTAGTTCCTGGGTCCCCGTACCCATTGTCTTTTAGTTTACGGGGCCCCGTACTCCGTTGTCTTTTAGTCTCCGGGTCCCCGTACCCATTGTCTTTTAGTTTCGGGTCCCCGTAATCCATTGTCTTTTAGTTTCGGTCCCCGCACCCATTGTCTTTTAGTTTCGGGTCCCCGTACCCATTGTCTTTTAGTTTCGGTCCCCGCACCCATTGTCTTTTAGTTTCCGGTCCCCGTACCAAATGCGTTGTCTTTTAGTTTCCGGTCCCCGTACCCATTGTTTTTAGTTTCCGGTCCCCGTACCCATTGTCTTTTAGTTTACGGGTCCCCGTACCCATTTGCTTTTAGTTTACGGGTCCCCGTACTCGTTGTCTTTTAGTTTAGGGTCCCCGTACCCATTGTCTTTTAGTTTACGGGTCCCCGCACCCATTGTCTTTTAGTTTACGGGTCCCCGCACCCATTGTCTCGTTAAGTTTTCGGGTCCCCGTACCCATTGTCTTTCGCTCGGGTCCCCGTACCCGTTGTCTTTTAGTTTAGGGTCCCCGCACCCATTGTTTTTAGTTTACGGGTCCCCGTACCCATTTGTCTTTTAGTCTCCGGGTCCCCGTACCCATTGTCTTTTAGTTTCGGTCCCCGTACCCATTTGTCTCTTTTTTTAGGGTCCCCGCACCCATTTGCTTTTAGTTTCGGGTCCCCGCACCCATTGTCTGTTTAGTTTCCGGTCCCCGCACCCATTGTCTTTTAGTTTCGGGTCCCCGTACCCATTTGCTTTTAGTTTTGGGTCCCCGCACCCATTGTCTTTTAGTTTCGGGTCCCCGTACCCATTTGTCTTTTAGTCTCCGGGTCCCCGTACCCATTGTCTTTTAGTTTCCGGGTCCCCGTACCCATTTGTCTTTTAGTTTCTGGGTCCCTGTACCCATTTGCTTTTAGTTTCTGGGTCCCCGTACCCATTTGCTTTTAGTTTCTGGGTCCCCGTACCCATTTGTCTTTTAATTTCTGGGTCCCCGTACCCATTTGTCTTTTAGTTTCCGGGTCCCCGTACCCATTTGCTTTTAGTTTCTGGGTCCCCGCACCCATTGTCTGTTAAGTTTTCTGGGTCCCCGCACCCGTTGTCTTTCTTTTTGGGTCCTCGTACCCATCGCTTCCAAAGCAAGCAGGGACCTTGGGCCCGTCACCTTTTTCTTTTCTGTCAAGCTTCAGTGGATACCCGACTCCGCAAGTTTTGTGCCTTTTCTGTTTTAAGTTTCTGACAGGTTTCAGCGGGTACCTGACTCCGCAAACTTTCTACCTCATTTAATGTCCATTCTTTTTGCGTCAATACGCTTTCCTTTTAAAAAAAAAAAAAAAAAAGAAGTGAAAATTTTCATGGACAAAATTAAATCAATTCCTTTGCTTCCCATTTATGTTAAATGTAAAGCAAAGGGGGGCAGCTGTTGATACCCAATTTTGTCCATAAAATTTTTATACTTAATTACAATATTTAAAAAAAAAAAAGAAAATTTGAAAAAAGGGGGGGCATTGCATGCCTGCACACGTAAAGGAGAATGCATTAAATGCATTGAGGCAGCAAAGGAAAAAGAAAGAAAAGGTTCTGATAAAGGAGGATGGGGGGCTCAACGTAGGAGGCTCACGCAAAGGAAAAAAGAAGGAAATGTCAGAGGGAAAAAACCATTTTCAGCATCGGGCACCACTGTGAAACTGTCAACCTTTCACCACCCATCAAACCACCCCCAAAAAGACCCTCATCTTCGAGAACTCCCATATACCGAAGCCAAACGGTGGCCACCCACAACAACCGGATCCATCATTCCATCACCTTCACCCAAAAACCCACAAACACAACCTCTTCCAACCAAAACACCACCCAACCGTGACCTCCAATCACTTCCCCAAGCTTACTCAACCATCTTCACCAACACCCGATTACCTTCTTCAAGCCTGCGAGAAACTTCCAATAGCCCACCAACAAGAACCCATTACCATCTTCACCATCTCCTCCCTTCAACCACTAAAACACCACCCAAACTCAGTAACCACCATTCTCTAACCTTCAACACAACCCAAAACAGAATCTCCAACCATTCATCCTCACCCAAACCAAACCGAGAAAACACCCTTCAAGCCACTCACTTAATCTCTAACCACCGAGTTAACTCACTACCATCTTCTTCAACCTCCACCACCACAATCAACCCCGGTAACCTCAACTCACCTTCAACAACCAACAACAATCACCAACCACAAACTCCATCACCCATAACCTCCACTCCAAAGACCTCTCTACCTTCACGTCCAACCCACTGACAAACCACTCTACTACTATTCATCATCTCCCTCCACATAAACCCTTCATCACCTCACTTTCATAACCCCACAAACCGACCGTCGGACCCCCAAACACCATCATATCCTCACCTCCCATTCGACCGTCGAACTCCTGTACTGGCCTTCAACCAACTTCACAAACACCATCATATCCACATCCTTCCCCTTTCCGACCGTCGAACCCAAGCACCGGATCCATCATACCTTTAACCGACCGTCGAACCCCACGAACCACACCATAATTCCCTCTACCGACCGTCGAACTACATCACTGACCTTCACCTCACTCGACCGTCGAACCACACCAGCTACTATCCCCTCACCGACAACCCATCCAAACCTTCACACTATCAACCAAACTCCATCTCACCGACCAACTTCACCGACACCCTCACCGTCGAAGCCCTTAAGAAGCCTGTGGAAACCCTCAACCAACCGACCGTCGGACCCCCAAACTCCATCATATCCGACGGTCGAACCATCCAATCTCCCTAAGCCGACCGTCGAACTCAAAACACCAGATACATCATACCCCAAACTCCATCATATCCGACGGTCGAACCATCCAATCTCCCTAAGCCGACCGTCGAACTCAAAACACCAGATACATCATACCCCCACCCGACCGTCGAACTTCCAGCTCCCTCTCCGCATTCGATCGTCGAACTTCCAGCTCCCTCTCCGCATTCGACCGTCGAACTTCCAGCTCCTTCTCCACACTCGACCGTCGAACTTCCAACTCCTTCTCCGCACCCGACCGTCGAATTTCCAGATCCCTCTCCGCACTCGACCGTCGAATCTCAGGGTCCAAACCCCTCCCCAAACGTCCTCTGGTATGTTATTGTTACCCAAGTTTTCAAGCTCTCTTTCCTTTAAATTGAATTGTTGACTGCCTATTGAGTTTGAATTTGATTCATGTGGGCTGCTGTCCATTTCACATTAAGGCAAAAAAATGACAAGTTTGTTTGGTAAAAAAAAAAAGAGAGAAGGGAAAAAGAAAAAAATAAAATCTTTTGATCCATGCAATGACCAATGATGATGATTGAGTAGTGAATACTACCTTCAATGTCATTTGGATCATAAGGGTTTATTGAGTAGCCCAGTGCTAACTTGAATCTTTGTGATGGTTTATATAAATTGTGCAAAAATGGATTCGCTTTCAAATAAAAATCTTTTTTTAAATAAAATCAATCAACCCACACTTATTTTAAAGAACTACGTGACTTTGAGTTCTCCATTGCACCAGGAGGTACGTAGGAGCAGAAATCCATTTCTGTCAAGCCAAAAAAAAAAATAAATTTTCATGATTTGGTTGTTTCTTTTATTTCTTTTCAAAAAAAAATAAAAAATGAAAAAATAATAAATAATTACAAAGTCTTTTGTTTAGAGGGTTAAAAATAAATATATTTGAGATTATTAAATTTTGCACAACTAACATAAGGTACCGTTCTTGGAACGGGCAGTATAGGGTGCTAACACCTTCCCTATCTGTAATTGACTCCCGGACTCAAACTCATTTTCAAAAGACCAGTTTTCCTGATAAAAGGGTTTTTCTGATGTTTTCCCAATTTAAATAAACATTGGTGGCGACTCCATTGATTTTTAGATTTTTTTCGGTCGTCCCGTCGCGATCCCGGTTGCGACACTAGGTATACCAACTAAATGGTGGATCAGAAAAGTGTAACCGAACCTTAATGGATATGGTAAGAAGCATGTTAAGTATCTCATCTTTACCGATATTCTTGTGGATGTACCTTTAAAAATTGTCATGTATTTGTTGAACAAGATTCCTAGTAATGTAGTTCTAAAGACACCTTTTGAACTATGGACTAATAGGAAACCTAGTTTAAGGTACCTGCATGTTTGGGGATGTCAGGTAGAAATAAGAATCTATAATCCACAAGAAAAGAAATTGGATGCAATCACAATCAGTAGATATTTCATTGGTTATCCAGAAAAGTCTAAGAGGTATAAATTTTATTTGTCCCAACCATAATACAAGAATTGTTGAAACTAGAAATGTCAAGTTCATTGAGAACGATGAAACTAGTGGGAGTGAACGTTCACGAAATGTAGTTAGAGTACAAGTTCCTTTGACTTATGCTCATGCTTCTAAAGTTATTGTTCCTCATGTTGTTGAACCGCACAATAATCAAGAAGAATAACGAATGAATGCTCTTGATATTCAAAATGAACCTAGAGTAGAAGAACGTCCACAAGAAGTAACATTAAGAGAAAGGAGATCTGCTATTCCAAATAATTATGTGGTATATCTACAAGAGTTGGAAGATGGCTTAGGAATTGATAATGATCCATTTTCATTTTCACAAGCCATTAATAGTGATAATGTTGATAAATGGTTAGGTGCAATAAAGGATAAGCTTAAGTCCACATAATATAATGGTGTATGGGACCTTGTAGAATTGCCTGAAGGGTGCAAGAGAGTTGGTTGTAAATGGGTCTTTAAGACTAAATGTGACTCTCATAGAAACCTTGAACGTTACAAGGCCAAACTTATTGCTAAGGTTTTTACTAAAAAAGATAACACTGACTATAAGAAAACTTTTTCACCAATTTCCAAGAAAGACTCCTTCAGAATTATTATGGCATTGGTAGCTTATTGTGAATAGAGTTGCATCAAATGGATGTGAAAATCGTCTTTCTAAATGGGAATTTAGAAGAAGATGTTTATATGGATCAACTAATAGGGATTTTAGTTAAAGGGAAATAACACATGGTGTGCAAACTTAAGAAATCAATGTACGGACTTAAGCAAGTCTCCCGGTAATGGTATCTCAAGTTCAATGATATTGTTATATCCTTTGAATTTAAGGAAAACACTATTGATTTATGTATATATATGAAGGTCAATGAGACTAAGTTTATCTTTATGATTCTGTATGTTGATGGCATCTTACTTGTTACTAATGATCTTAGTCTATTAAGTGAGACTAAGAAGTTTTTCTCTAATAACTTTGAAATGAAAGATATATGAGAACAAACTATGTGATTGGGATATAAATATTTTGGGATAGATCATAAGGACTGTTAGGTTTATCTCATAAAACACATAACAATAAAGTCTTAGAGAGATTTAGAATAAACAAGTGTTTAGCATCTCCCGTTCCAATTAAAAAAAAAGACAAGTTTAATCTCATGCAATGTCCAAAGAATGATTTGGAATAGAGACAAATAGAAGGAATTCCTTACGCATCTATTGTTAGGACTTAGGAGTTTGATGTATGCTCAAACATGTACAAAGTCAGACATCAGCTTTGCAATTAGTATGCTTGGTAGATACAAAAGTAACCTAAGATTGGATCAATAGAAAGCTACAAAGAAAGTCTTAAGATACTTAGAAGGAATTCCTTACGCATTTGCTATTGGGAGTTGCAAGTTTGATGTATGCTCAAACATATACAATGTCAGACATCAACTTTGCAGTTAGTATGCTTGTAGATACCAAAGTAACCCAAGATTGGATAATTGGAAAGCTACAAAGAAAGTCTTAATATACTTGTTAGGAACGAAGGATTACATGTTTACTTATAGGAGATCTGATCATCTGGAGGTGGTTGGATATTCATACTCATATTTTGCCAGTAAAGTCCACATTTGGCTATCTGTATCTTTTAGCCAAAGGAGCGATATCATAGAAAAGTGCAAAACAGTTAGTCATTGTTGCATCCACCATGGAAGATGAATTTATGGCATGCTTTGAGGCTATGGTTCAGGTTAGATGGTTGTAGAACTTTATTTCAAGACTTGGAATAGTCAACAGTATTGTCAGGCTATTGAAAATTTATTATGATAATTCTGCAACTGTGTTCTTTTCAAAGAACGACAACTATTTAAAGAATGCTAAGCATATGGAATAGAAATACTTTATCATCAAAGAAGAAGTTCAAAAACATAGAGTGTTGATTGAGCACATTAGCATTAACCTTATAATTGCTAACCCTTTGACACAAAAGGGTTACTGCCCGAGACATTTAGTGAACATGTTGAAAGGTATAGGTATTGTTTCCAAGTAGGCACTATTGTATATTATGTTAATATTTATGTTTTATTGTACTTTGACACTCTGAGCACATGAATGAATATGTGTATATTTTACCTTTTTTCAGAGTTTGTATACATGATTGAATTAAATGATGATAATAAGTTTTGTTTTTAATAAAAACATTATTGTTTGAGTAATTATATACTTCTCATTTATAGGTCATGTTAAAGAGAAGATTAACTTTGTAGTACATGGATGGACTATGTCAATTAAATGACATACAACTGACATAACTCATATTAGTTCATATTCTTAATTATGATGAATGATGTATTCAATGTATAAAAGAATTTGGCTATATGTATGAATTCGCATTATGTTTGACAGATTTATTAAACTATAAAGAAAGATAAACATGAGCCAAGTGGAAGAATGTAAGACTTAGGCATTTCATGTGCTTGACATGTGAGTTATCTTTATTAGTTTAATAGGCAATTAATTAAATTAATGGGGTTAAATTCTTATTGGATAAAGGAAAGGGTAGTTTAGTTTCTTAAATAAGAATAATTGTCAACTTGATAAATGTTAATAGAATAAGAGGTGATGCATTTTAACTTAAAAATTCATGGGATCATGTTTTCGGTCATAATGTTTCTTTTTCTTTCACCATCACTAAATTAGAAGAAAAAAAAATACGACAAAGGAATAAAAAATAAGTTTTTAATATCTTTCTCTCACATTCTTAAAACACATATTACTGTTATAAACTCTTGCTCATGAATCAAGATAAGTACCTCTATCCATTCTTATTTGTAAGAATCATAAATTTCGAAGTTCGTATGATATTAATTATAGTTTTCTACTACAACTTACATAATCTTCTTTTAGGCATTGACTTAGCCTGAGTATAAGATGCTTTTAGTGGATTTCGAACCATGCAGTGCAAGTAAAATTTCCTTACCTGGAGCTTAGTTTGCCTTTTGATTTTTTAACTGAATTATGTTACACATTGTATTAGAAAAATAATTAAACATATTAGAAAACAATAGATCCACGATAATATGAAATGCACTGTTATTATATTATAGGAATAACATTTGGATACGCTAACAACACGGGGGAATGAAAGTAAAGCAAACTTGGCAAACTTTCCCAGGAAACAAAGTTGAAAACTCATCACTAATTAGAACATTGAGTGGGAAGAAGAAAGGGGGGTAAAGAAACCAAATAGCACGTAGTGACTAGCTAGAAACTCCTATCGATACCAGAAAGCAAGGGTTCCTGAACCTTCTACTCATACACCGGAGACCCGAAAATGAGAACCACAAATATATATATTTTCTTCATCAGATGCTCACAGGGCTTAAAGGATCATTAAGAGCTGCAATGGCTGCCTGAATCTTTATCTGCAAAAGATCTTTCTCTTCTTCATCTGCCTGAAAACACAGATAAAATGCAAAGCAACACAAAACGCACAGGTTAGTTATATATATACCTAGTACCTCTCAGATTGTTGTTAGTTGCATTTGCAAATCTTGTTCTGTATACATCATGAATATGAATCTTGTTCACGATCACTTTTATCTATCAATCTGGTAAAGATCAAAGAAGACAAATAATATATCAGCTTTCAATTACTTCTAGATCTACATCATTAGAAGCTACCCATGTAGCATTGTATTTAATTTTAGTTCCTAATTTATCTGATTAGAACTCTTCTATCCTTCCATTTAAAACAACTTTTTTCAGCTCGAGTAGAAAAGATTGCTAATTGATGTGACCATTATATAAAACTTTCATTTAGAAATATTTTTATAGAAAGTTTCTGTCGACATAACTCAAAGGAAAGCCTGAGTTTCAAAGGAAAGTTTAGGTTTTGACACCTATACAGCACATATCTATTGAAGATTTGGTTGAAGAACTATATCCATTAAAATAATTCTTGAATTAGACACAACCACGTCAAGCTCGATATATTTATAAAAAAATTACTTGCGAACTATAGTATATTAGAATTGTTTATTAGAAAGGCATTATTCTGGTTTTTTTTTCTTGAACATAAATATTCATGTGACTTGTTAAGTATTTATTAGGTGTTAGTTATATTTAATTGACTTTCAAACATTTATTATTAAATTATCAATTAATATTTAACAACTCATCTTATATTATATACCCATAACAATACCATGACAAATCTCTCATTACAATAAAAATAATGATAATACCGACAAGCAATACACTTGATAAATTTTAAATTGAACAAAAGAAAAGTTTAGAATTAAAAAATATTTTATTTATTTAAACCACAAAATCGAATGTGGCAATCTCGCTTTCTAGAATGCTTTAACTTTTAGTTCTTGTCGCTAGTTATCTTTAGCATAAAAAAATCTTTCATGGTATATATGGTTGATATTTTATTTTCAATAAGCAACTCCTCATTAATGTGGTCGCTATAGTCAATTATTTATAGCGGGTGGGTAAGTTTGTTCCATCACTCCAAAATTAATAATAACTAATATAAAAAAAAGATCGTATAATTTTTTTTTACTAAGTATCCCTACAAGCATTGTTATTAGATTAATCATCGAATACTGTCGCAACTAAAAGGTTCTCACATTAATTATCTTCTCTAATACTTGAATTAGAAAGAACATATAATTTATTGACTACAACTATTTTATAATATATATATATATATATATATATATATATATATATATATATATATATTGCTAATAAATGCAAATTTCCTTTAGATGGAGTTAATGGAGAACAAATTTGTAGGGTAAATTTAATTAGTCAGCAAAAAAATTCTATTTCAGTAATGAAAAATGAATTTTCGTTTGAAAATAGAAATGTTATATATCAACTTAAAACAAAATCTTTAGAAAAGAAGAGGTTTTTTTTTGTTTTTGTTTTTGTTTTTGTGAGGCGAGTGGTACTCCTTTGTAATTACCAAATAGTGATCAATATTTAATTGCATATCCCACTTATTTGAAATTATAATACAAGAAATCAGTTTTATATGTATATATAGTTCAATTAAATAAAACATAAGAATAAATATTAGCCACTAGTTACTAAAAACAATACTGTCACAAAAATAAAAGTATCCTCATAAAAGAATAATTTTGCAAGAAACATGTACTTATTCACCTCAAAAGAAATTTTTTTTATTGTTTTACCTGGCCTCAAAAAAATAATAGTTTTGTCAACAAACATATTTTATTTTTTTATTTTCATAAAAGTAATGTTCTAAAAAGCTACGTTTTTTTTAGCTGATCTAAAAACGTACTTTTTAATCAAATTGTTTGCTATAGAAATAATGATAGATGCAGAGTTTTATCTTACAAAAACCATATACAGATCTTATAATGAGTGGCTAAAAATTTGTCAATCTTTGCTTTATATATAAAACTTTCAGCGACATATAAATGAATATGTGAGAATTCTATGTATAAACTCACTGTGCAAAGAATGATAAATGCACATGAGTTCTGTGTGAGAATTCTATGTATCAAAAAAAAAAACTCACTGTACATTTATCATTTTTTATGTTGAATAATTTTTAAATAGATATGATTTATTATAAATATTTAAATTATTATTTAATATGTGTAAAATAATAAAAATTATCATAAAATTATATTAATTATTAATAATATTTTTACATATATTAAATAATAATTTAAATACTTAAATAATAATATATTAAATCATATCTACCTAAGAATTTATCCTTTGCCGTAATGCTTGAAATAACGGTTGGACGTTGGAACAGAGAAAGAGAGAGGGAGAGGGAGAGAAAGAGAAACCATAATTTAAATACCTAAAACATATGAATGTATCGTTTTCCCTTTTTTATCCTTTGAATATTTGACTTTTATTTAAATATCAAAACACGTTGATGTGTTCGGCTAATAAGAAAATTCCTATTTCGGCGTGACGTTACTGCTGACCCTAGAATGGGACACTCCCCTCACATCTTTTAATTTAGACGACAAACGACAAAAACTGTATAACAACGAATTAATGGTCAGTATTATTATCCATCTACGACACTTCAATGATCTTCAACTTCTACGTTTGGGATTGGAAAGAGACTCGAGCTAAACGACAACTCGTTTGCGTAAACTGAAAACAACATTTGGGATACCATGTGGGGGATATTGATTTGATTTTAATGGGGCCGTGTGAGTGTAAAGAAATATTTGTGTAAATTTTGTTTATAAATTAAGTTAATCTATAATTGATATATTATTATTTTTATTATAAAATAATTATATAAATAAAAATTTACATAATTATTTAAATATTAATTAATCTAATTTATATAATTATATAAATAAAGTCTACTTAAGTATATCCGAAGAACGAGAGAGTCTCTTCGGTGGCAGGTTCGTAATATGCGACAATTTTGTCAACAAAAAAGAATAAGAAAATTAACAAGAACGTGCGCGAAAGTGAAACTGCACCGCGCGGTGACACATGGTCAAAACGGCCGCCGATGAAGCCCACCTTCAGAATCAGAAGAATGAGAAACACGTTTTCAAATATTGGTCTTTCTTTTACTTTATTGCAACGACCTACATATATATTCTCCCTAAGTTTTTATTTTTGTCCCCTTTGATGCTACAAGGAAGCTTTCATGTATAATTTTTGTCCAGCAAAATGGATTTGAGCATTTGACTGTGAGAATTGAGGAGCATGTTAAATGTGTTTTTCTGAGTGGCCAAATATGGTATCCTCCTTTGATGATTGGGAGATGATAAAGAGGCTTGTCCAAATCCAAATACAATGTACAAAACAAACAAGGGGGTTACGCTTGCCATCCAATCCAGTATGTTGAATGAGGTTTATCAATTCCACGAATCATTAGAGAAGTTTGGAAATTTTGGGATAAAGGGGGCACGATGATTTTTTCCCTTATCTGTTTCCCTTAATCGATACATGAAATTGAACAGTCTATTTATGAAGTATTGTACTATTATTAACTAAAAAGGATATGTTAGTTTGGGTGTTTTGGGAAAATTAGAGGGTCTTTAAGTTTTTTTTTTTTACTTTTATTTAATATGATTTTATTAATAATTATAAAAAAAATATTACTTGGCTTCTATTTAGATTCTTATTTTCAAAATTTTATAAAAGAAATAGTAAAAATATTTTCTTATTTTATGATTTCTTTCACAAAATTTTAAAAACATAAAACAAATGTACAAAATATGTTATTTGTGTAGTTATTAATAATAACATATCAATTAAAAATTAAAAAAATATATCTGTTAGTTTCTCAATATAACCAAGGAAAGGAAGGACTTTAATTAATGATGTTTATATTGGATAACTTATTTTAAGTTTAAAATTAAAATTTCATTAAAATAAATTAATAAAAAATATTGTTATTTCTTAAAATCTCATACTTTAACATATAAAATAAAATTATTATAAATTATCCCCACACAAGATCCTAATAGATAAAAGCTGAAATTGAAATTGGGTCCCATTTTTTTTTCATAATAGGAGGACATAATCTGAAAATATATTTTTATAATTCGTTATAAGATCATGACGATGATGAGATACTAAATTACTAAGACAGGATAATTTTTTGTTTGGTGTTGATGTGAAAGGACTGAGGGACTGACACAAAACCAGACAAATCCAATTAGCCTCGCTTTTATCTCCCTAGAGAAGGGACCTAATTATAATTAATAGCCTATACATAGCTTTATAAACAGGTCATAGACGAGGTAGAATCTTCTTTTGTCCGAACTCCTTCAAAGTATAATAATACTCAGGATGCCAAATCATTTTGGAGAAAAAATAATAAATAGTTCTTTTTCCTTCCTATCCTCTGAACATCTTGTTTTGCATTTTTTTTAAATGACAAAACAAGATCTTTGTCCTAATACTCATAGAATGTGTTTAGAATGAAAAAAAAAAAAAATTTAATTTATAAATTAAATTTAATTAAATTTTATATTTAAGATGTTAAAAAATAAAAAATAATATAATTTATAAAATTTTATAAATTTCATTTTTTTTATTTTAAAAATTTTATTAAATTTGATAAAATTTATTAGAATTTAAATTAATTTTAAGTGAATAAATTATTTTATCCTTAGTAACTACTTCTAACTACCTCTTATAAATGTTAAAATATAAAATAATTAAATCAAATCAAATCAATTCTCATTTTAATAAATTTTAAACATAAAATTTAATTTTTAAATCAATTCAATTCTTATTTTTTTTTTAAAAATTTAAATATAAAATTTTATTTCTAAATCAAATTAAATTAAATTAAATTATTTTTTATTTTTATTCATTTCAAACATAATCATATAGGATCATTTCGTCGAATTTGAATTGCCTATATAGTTTAATCTCAATCGCAAGGGTAGAAAATTAAAGAGAAAAAGAAAGAATAGTTAATAATTTTTACAATTTTTAAAAGGGTGAGAGAGACTCATATATTCCCTTTCCTTTTTCTTTTACTGTTTCTGGTGGAGATCCAAATTCTTATTCATCGATTGGCTTTACTCGGACACTCTGGATTACAGCCCTCATGATTGCACTTAAAAATCCAATATTCAGTGATGAGTGTTCCACGTTTCGACTTTTATAAAAGTGGTCTATTAGTTTCCAAGCATGTAGGCCCCTAGATCTAACTGTCATTTTGTGCTTTTTTATTTTTTTATAATTTATTCGGTAAAACATTTTGCTCATTTATTAATAAATTTTGGTAACAAGTGTTTTATGAACATTTTTGAAAGAATTAAAATAAAAATATTAAATAAAAAGAAAAATTTTATAAATTTAAATTTTGTTAAGAATATTTATTAAGAAGTTAAAACAATTTTTTTAAATAAAAATAAGATAAATAAATATTTTTTAATTTTTAATATATTTAATATCTTATTTTTATTTAAAAAATTTATTTTAACTTTCTTAACAAGTATTTTATCCTAAAGATACTTATTAGCATAATCCTATAAATTTTCTTTATATTGAATATTTTATTTTTTAATTTATACTTCCTGGAACTCTTATTTATTTATTTTTTTATCTGAAAGCGTGGAACTCTTATACCTACCAAAGCTAATTTAATGAGAATAAATGAAGGAAAGAGATGGGATTATTTTATATTATATATAGGAAAGTGAAATTAAAGCAGAAGAGCCAAAGAGAAGAATAACCTCAATGAAGACTGTCTTCAAAAGCCTCCCTGAAAACGAACTGATATTGGCAGTGATGATCTTGAGCTTCAAGGATTCGAACACCTCGCACAGTTTCACCATTGTGTCTGTCCTTTTGCTGCATGTCAAGCTCACCACAACAGTCTTCTCTCCCATGTATGTAACCCTGAGCTGCTCCCCACCATATCAAAACCCTCATAATTAATTAATCGATCTTCATTTTAGAAATTCAAAGAAAAGTTAAAAAAAGAAAAAACCAAATAATAATACCCCACATCAATTTTATAGTATCAATAATACAAGAGAGAGAGAGAGTGTGTGGTTTTACCTCAAGGACTTCAATTGGGGAGTTTCTTGAACTGACAGAATCATATAGATGCTCTGTTCTCTTCTTCTTAGACCTCAGCAGCACAGGCAGGTCCTGCTCAAAGTCATAGCTTGGATTCATCTTCAGCATCCCAGATTCAAGCTCCATTATCTCAGCTTGGATAATCTTCTCTTGCTCATGCAAGTGCTGGATGTACTCAATTGCATCCTTAATAATCGAAGCCTTATCCATCTGTTAATATATGTCATGCAACCAACGCCCATTGATCATTAGAAACTCAAATATGCCTCACCCTCGATCCTTTTCATTTCATTTTTTTGTACACAAGAAATTAAGAAATGTACACAATAACAAGATGACATTACATCAATTATCAAATGAGCAGTACTAATTAATTATCAATTAATGAATCAACCACCAAAAGATGTGGTGCTTACCTTGCTAATGTTGGGGACCACTGATCGAAGTGCAAAAAGCCTTTCATTGAGCTTCTTCCTCCTATTTCTCTCGGAGACAATGTTCTTAGACGCGGCCGATGAAGCGGCGCCATCAGGGGAACTCGAATCATAGTACCCTGATAAGGCCTCATCGAAAGCCCAGCTGCCATGACCAAATAATTAACACCTTGTGTCAATTAATTAATTACTCTTTCACTAATTAATACCTCCATAACTGAATTAAGACTATATAATATATACAGGAACATGATGGTTGAATAATTAACTTTGCAGTATGATTAATTCTTCAGTTACCTGTCAAGCTCTTGGGTTTGGAGGAACATGTTGGTTTCCCAGTAATGCTTGTACTCCTCACCAATATTCTCCATGGTTAAGGTTGAGGAAGACAGACACAGAGAGAAAGGAAGAAAGCAAGTGGACAGAGAGAGAATATGAATATGATGCTTTCTTGAAGCCAATTAAGGTCTATTTTATATTTGTGTGCTTCTTTTGCTTTTTTTCCTTTGCTGCTGTGAGCACTCTGGGACTTATATATAGGAGTGATAAGAGGTGGGGGTGAGGGGTGTGGGGTGAGATGGCATTTACTCACGTGCCAAGATAAATAGCCTAACTTGCATTAAGTTGTCAGTACCAGGAATATTAATAACATATTTTTACTATTTCTTTTATTATTATTAATTTATTTTATATATTTAAAAAAATTATTAAAAAAGGAAATTAACAATACTTATTTTAAAATTAATAATAAAATAAATATTAAAATAAATATTTAAAATTTAAATCCTCTCATATTATTTCTTTTAATGTGATTAAGTAAAAAATAAATAAATACAAAAATTATAAAAAATTCAAAAATCATAATTAAATTCTACTAATAAATAATTTTATCTTTACCTTTCTTCTCTACTTGAACAAAAAATACCATGAAAAAATTCAACCTTAAATATCTAAAAAATACGTTACTATCATTTCTTTGATATTTACATGTGGTCTGTTCTCTGGACTATGATGTTTGCTGCTTCCGAGAAATATCGAAACCGTTCAAACGATATGGTCTATGAGACCGCGTTAATGACATGATATGATTATTAACTTAAACACTGGTTCCTATGTTTTTTCATTATCAATTATTTTTTAGATTTTGTTAAAGAATTAGAAAAATTATTAAGTGAAAAGTTGTAATATTTAATATCTTAAAATTTTACAAATATTTAATACTTTAAATAATTAGTAGATAATAATAAAATATTATTTTTATTCTTTAGCATGTACTCTTAAAATATATATTAATAAGCTGATAAAAAATATATATATTAATAAGATTTATTTTTTTCTTTTATTTCTCTTTCTTTCTTTCAAACATTCTTTAATATTAATGGTGATAATATGCTTATATAAAAATCATAAAAAATATTTTTATGAATTTTTTAATTATAATATAAATAATTTGTCTTTAACTAGACTAAAATAATGAATTAATCGATGCACGTATAAATTAACTTAAACAACACTAATTGCAATAAAAAAAAAGTTATGTACAAAATTTATGAGTAAAAAAGTAATTTTTTATTTAATTGTGATTTTATTTTATTATTATATTGTTAAAATTTTAATTTTTTAAATAATTATTTCAGTTGAAATTTTAATAATATAATAATATATGATTTTTTTGTGAGAATAATTTCCCTTACACATTAAATCAAAATTAATTCTTCGAGGTATATATTATATCAACTATAATTTTTTTATATTATTTTTTTTACATCACTTTTTATACTACTCTTCTTATCATTAATTACATCATTTTTTATTTAATCATAATTATTAAAAAATAGTAAAAAGTTGTGTATTTTAAAAAATAACGTAAGACATCATTTTTCATATTATATATATATAAAACCTTGTTTCCATTTGTGTCGTGTGCGGTGTCCAGTAGACTTACCATCTCAATAATAGAGGGCTTGTCCTTTGAGCGCCATGGTCATTGCCTCATTGGTCTACTACTAATTTGGTTGTTGGGCTGGGACCAAGCTGAGGACTTAACTGTCGAAATGGCAGAAGAAACCAACACATCCACAATCATGTTACTCGCATAAATTTTAAGGAGAATCACAAAAATAATTATCTCCTTTTAAATATTTCCAATTTAGGCGACGTTTCCGGTGTACCGGTTCTATAACTAAATTTATTTTTTATAATCTGTTAATTAATTTTTTTAAAATTTTATTATTATATATATAAATATCACTAATTAAAATTTATAAAAAAAATTTATATGCAAAAATAGGTTTACTCTAATTCTTCTAAAGTCTATATATGTGTAAATATTAATATTTAAAATTTATAAAATTTCTTATATATACAGTAAAAATTAAATTTATTATCTATTACTCAAGTTACTTACAGGTAATAAATCAGGGTTATTAATTTATTTTAATAATAAATTAATGACATCTAATCATGAAGCACCGATATTCTCAAAAAATTTAGGAGAGCACGGTAAATGTTTCTTCCAATTTAATGCATGTAATACGAATAAATAATTGTGTGATAAATTGATTAGACTAATAATTTATTTATAATTGTCGCGACCGGAGAATCGCGGCGGGAAACAGCAACTCGAATTGATTTTAGAAATATGAAAATGAAAAATGGAGTCGCCACCAATTTTATTTTCAACTTAGGAAAAATTAGAAAACCTTTTATTTGGAAACGGTCATTGGAACCAGATCGGATTCGGGAGTCGGTTATGCTTAGGGAAGGGTGAAAACTTAATCCCATCGCACTTCTCTAACGCACTGGCCCTAAGACAGCATCTTAGATTAATTGTGCAAATTCTTAATAATCCTTTGAAATATTTATTTTACCCCTTTTTACAAAAGCATTATAACTATTTACAAAAACGAAACCACAAAATTATGAAATTTTAATTTGGGCATTGAAATGAAATTCGCTCCTACGTATCCCCCACAGTGAATTTTAACTCAAAGTTACGTAGTTCTTTATAAAATAAGTGTGGGTTGGTTGATTTTATTTAAAAAAAAAAATTTGAAAGCGAATCCATTCTCGCGATTGAGATTCAAGTTAAGATTAGCTACTCAATAAACCCTTATGATCCAAAAGACAATGAAGAGAAGCATCCGCTATTCAATCGTCATCTCGTCATGCATGGATTAAAAGATTTTTTTTTTTAAAAAAAAAAAAACATAAGGACAAACAAGTAAATACAAACAACATATTGTCAAAATAAAATAAATGAAAAAAATAAACATAACAATTCAAAACAGGTTTTATTTTGTACTTTTATTATTATTTTTTATTATTTTTTTTATTTTTTTTATTTTTATTAAAACAGCCACCATGCTTGATTTCTTTTTGTTTTTATTTTTATCTTTAATTTATACCTTTTTTATGTTTAACAAAATACTCTAAAATTATTTAAACAAAACAACCACTTAGCCCAAACCAAAGATCTACACATGGAGACATAAAAACCTAACACATGCTGAAAAGAGTATCCTAACTCAAACTAACAACTTAAATTAAATTATCATAAAAAAAACACAACAAAATAGCAAATAATAATAGTAATAAAGCTCATAAAAACCAAACCTCAGATCCCTCAAATTCACGTTTTTACCGAAGAGAAAAAAAAAGAAAGGGGAAGCATATGGGCTCTTCACGTGGTGGTGGCATGGGTTCACGTAAATGGGTGAGTCAACTCGGCTGAGTCACGGTTGGAGGAGGCTGAGTTCGTGGAGGTAAGTTTTGGAGATGGGTGGTGATGGGAGGTTGGTTTCCTAGTTGGAAGGTGATGGAGAGGAGTGGTTTTCACGTGGTTGAGTGGTGTTTGTTACGTGTGCATGGTGGCTAGGAAGAGCTCACGGTTTTGGAGGTTTGGAGGGGAAGGCCTGCTGCGTGGAAGATGGTGGGAATGAGAAAGAGCTTGGCTTGTGATGAGGAGGGAGGAGGATGGAGGCTGTTATGGGTCTTGCATAGGTGTTTTGGGAGGTTTCACGTGGAGGTGCAAAGGGTGGTATGGTGGAGGTTGTTATGGCTGCATGGTGTTGATGGAGGGATGAGGAGGAAGATGGAAGTTTATGATGAGGAGGGATGCTGCATGGTGGTCACGGCTTGGAAGGTGAGAGCTTGAGGAAGGTCTTTGCTATGGATAGGGGACTTCTTTGCTATGGATAGGGGCGACTTCGCCATGGATGGTGTTGTGATGGAGGGGGGTTGGTTGTTTGGATGAAGTTGGTGGTGATGATGATGGGATGGATTTTTTTTTATTCAGATCCTCTTCAGATGGAAGGTTGAAGGTGAAAAATATAGAAGTTGAAGATGAGTGTGAGTGAAGAGGAATCCTCTCTTAGCCTTGATGCTGTAGTGTGCTTCTTATTCGTGAGAAAGAAGTGGGTGTGTGCCATGCGAAGTTGAGGTAGCTGCTGGTGTGTGTTACGTGAAAGAGTCAGTGTGGGAGTAGGTAACAAAGCGAGAAAAAGAAAAGAAAGAAAATGGAGTTAGTGGGAACGTGAGTGTGTGCAGGTAGTGAATGGGTTTCGTGAATGAGTGAAGTGGGTGCAGGTAGTGAGTGGGTAGGGGAAAGAAAAATGGAGAAAATGTGGGTGTGTCTTTGTGAGTGGGGAGTGGGTGAGATTTTTTTTTTTTTTTTTTTTTTTTTTTTTTTATATATTTCTATTTTTTATTTTTTATTTTTTTATTGTAGTCCAAGGTCAAAATTAGGTGTTCATGAGTTGCCTCTCTTTACTTGTTTCTTATTAGATAATAAGAAAATTGTGGTCTTCTTATTATCGTCGTAAGAAGTGAGTAAAGAAATGAACTCTAATTTTGTCCGGAAAAGTACAAGATGTAAAACAAATGCGAGAAATAACATGCAAAGCGTCAAAACGCTCAAGAATTAAAATTCATGGAGTGATGCGCTCAATGTAATTTAAAATGCAAGGAGCCGATGCGCTCAATGCAATTTAATATGCATGGAGCCGATGCGCTCAAAAGAATTGACATAAATTAAAATACATGGAGTGATGCGCTCAAATGCGCTCAAAAAGTAAATGACAGAATTAAAAGACAGAGCCGATGCGCTCAAAAAGTAAAAGACAGAATTAAAAGACAGGAGCCGATGCGCTCAAAAAAAGCAAAAAGAGAGAATTAAAAAGACAGGAGCCGATGCGCTCAAAAAGTAAATGACAGGAATTAAAAGACAGGAACCGATGCGCTCAAAAAGTAAAAGACAGGAATTAAAAGACAGGGAGCCGATGCGCTCAAAAAGTAAATGATAGGAATTAAAAGACAGGAGCCGATGCGCTCAAATGCGCTCAAAAAGTAAATGACAGGAATTAAAAGACAGGAGCCGATGCGCTCAAAAAGTAAAAGACAGGAATTAAAAGACAGGAGCCGATGCGCTCAAAAGTAAATGACAGAAATTAAAAGACAGGAGCCGATGCGCTCAAAAAGTAAATGACAGGAGCCAATGCGCTCAAAAAGTAAAAGACAGGAATTAACAGACAGGAGCCGATGCGCTCAAAAGTAAATGACAGAAATTAAAAGACAGGAGCCGATGCGCTCAAAAGTAAATGACAGGAGCCGATGCGCTCAAAAGTAAAAGACAATGGGCAACTGCGGCCCGAAATTTAAATGACAATGGGCAACTGTGGCCTGAAATTTAAATGACAATGGCAATCTATGACCGAAATTTAAATGGCAATGGGCAATCATGACCGAAATTTAAATGGCAATGGCAATCATGACCGAAATTTAAATGACAATGGGCAATCTATGCCCAAAATTTAAATGACAATGGGCAAGCTATGCCGTTCGAAATTTAAATGGCAATGGGCAATCATGACCGAAATTTAAATGGCAATGGCAATCATATGCTCGAAATTTAAAAGGCAATGGAATAAGCATCTTGATCCAAAAAGATTTTTTTCTTCTTTTTCTCATTTTTCTCATTTTTCTTTTTTTTTTTTGTTTTTCCTTTGCTTTTTCTCTCTCTCCTTTTTTTTTCTTTCTCTCCCCTTTTATTTCTTTCTCTTTCCTTTTTCTCTTTTTTTTTTTTCTTTCTCTTTCTTTTTTTTATTTTTTCTCGATTTTCTAAATTTTATTTGAAAAACATTTGAACCAAGGACGACTTTGGAAAGCTTTGACCAATCAAACCTTGTTCACATGCTTTGGTTCTTTCCTTCTTCTTCTCCTTTCTTTCTTTTTTTTCTTTCTTTTTCGCTCTCAGCTCTCCTTTTGAGAAATGAGATGAGCCATGGCTTGACTGATTCCTTGAGAGAAAATTTTATCCCAGTATTTCACTTTATCCATCATCCAGTTGATTCCCTGCGACTGCTTGATAATTCAGTCCCTGTCTCTGTTGCTACCTCCTTCAACACATCTTTTCCTTAATCCTTCAAAAATCTAGCCCCAGTATGGTCAACTGAATACAAACAAAATTGCCCCTGTGTAGCTGATCAAACGCAATTCAAAATTGCCCCAGTTTGGTGCACCCTTCAAGGCATTTCAGGCCAACTTTCTCTGAGATTTTACTCATTTATTTGCCCTAACTTTTGCTTAGATCGACCTTTCGGGTTTTCAGACTAACGGGCTCTTTTTCATTCTTTTCTTTTTTTTGCTCTAACTTTTGCTTAGGCCGCCCTTTCGGGTTTTCGAGCTTTTCCTCTTTCTTTTTTTTTTTTTTTGCTCGAGTGCCTCCTTTTCCATCAAATGGGACTCTCCAAGATCTCTTCAATCTGAATTGCTCATCAGGAGATTACCATTAGATGGTCAAGTCATAGTGTTGTACTCATGTTCACTTTACCTGAAGCATTACGTAACTGACACTCATGAACTCAAAAAGTACAACAGAAAAGAAACGAACAACTTCCAGATTGTTCTTGGAAGCTTGACTACGAAAAAATGGTATTATTTACAAAGGGTAAAGACACAAGAAGTAGAATAGCAAGAAAGAAAATTTTTTTACTTTTTTTTTTACCCCAGTATGGAATGATTGATCTTGACTCGACAACTGGACACCATGACCATTTTTTTTATCAGGTATATACAAAAATCTGCCCTCATGTAGGGTATCAAAGGAATTTGGCTCAGAGTATGTCATTTGTGAACAAAATTTTGCCCCAGTGTAAGTCACGAAGCTACACCAAATTGGGGCAAATTGCACCAAGAGAAATTTGCCCCTTAAGACTGAATAGGGCAGAAATTCGCCCTAGTGACCCAAAAGATTTGTCCCGATGTAGGTCAAATTGAACTAAGGAGAAACATGCCCCAATATGGGACCAGCTCAGACAGGGTAGCAACTTGCCCAGGTGTAAGTCTCCTTTTTTTTTTTTCTCTTCCTTTTTTATTTTTTATTTATTTATTTATTTTTTCAGAGCAATGAATTAGGTTCTTAAATGAGCATAACATTTTGTCTCAAAATTAAAGTTAGTGAAAATGACAACAATCCTTCAATGATCAGAATGGACTTTTTGAGGCTTGTAACGTGGCTAAGGTTAGGGGCTATGGAAGGAAAGATATAAGGCTCAAACAATTGTTTAAGGGTTTGAACGGGACCAAGGATCCTTGTTCAACGTTAAACTTTGTCAATTGCCTTTGTACTTTCAAGTACACTTTTCTCTTACCGCTCCTCATTTCTTCCTTTTTCTTTTCACTTTCTTTCATTCGCCCTTGTCATGACTTATTTCATGTCATCATTTTTGGTTTTTTGTTTTTTGTTTATCCTTTTTTCTCATTACGCTTCAAAATAGCCACCATGACAATTAACCTTTACTTTGTGTCATCCCCTAGTGTAGGGGTGATCCTTGTCCAGGGTTTACTGAAGAAATTTTTCAAGCTCAAAAGGACAACGAAAGATAATGAATTCTGATGAAGGATAGAGAAACACGGCCAATCTTCATTTCAAATCTTAATTGCTCATTTTCAAAAACTTTAATTCAGAGACAAAAGGATGATACACACCGAGTGATTACTTCTTTGCTCCATTTTATTTTTTTGTTTTTCTTCTCTTTTTTTTTTATCTTTTGTTTTTTTTTTTTTTTGTTTTTTTTTTCAGGCAAAGGATACTTGTACACGTGAACTTTATTGACATCTATCAAAATGAGAATTACCAAAAATTTGAGTCCGATGGGCCTCCAAATACGAGGAAGACACTTTGAAGAAGTGAAAGAGAAGTAAATATCAAGAAAGACACTGAAAATGAAAGGAAACAAGATATTCATGCGAATTTATTACATCAATGCTTCAAGAAAGTTAACATAAGTTCATCATCACTGATTTTTTTTTATGGCAACCACTTCAATCAAATCCTCGATCTCCCATTGTTCAGAGGTTTCAAATTCTTTGGAGGATGAGCGACTTCTTCAGAGACGATTATCTTGACTGGTGCGGGGAGTATTTCCCTCTGATGAGGAATGTGCTGCATCATTTTCCTTTCCCAGAGTTATGCTCCTCACCATTTCCTCCAACTCCACATTGACCTCTTCAGAGGAATCTACATCTTGCCCACTTGTATTACCCTTGAAGCGAGTAATTCTTGGCTTCGCATCTTAAAATCCCAACAACCATCGACACAACTTGATTCTTCATTCTGCTTCTCCTCTTCTTTCATAGTTGCAGCTGGTGTAGTGATACTACAACCTGCTTTCTTCAGCCCTTCGACTACTTCAGCCATTGGTGCATGCAAGCTTCTGACCTTTCCTATGGGTGATCATTCCATCTCCCATGCATTTACCTCATCAACAATTAGGTTGCTGACAACACTAGGCCTAGCTGTTTCTTGAATGTCAAACTTTCCATAAGCTATTAGCTTCCTTACTGCGATCTTGAAAGATTCACAATCTTCAATTGAGTGCCCTGGGATGTCCCTGTGGTATTTGCAAGTTAAACTCGGATTATACCATGTTGGGAATGGTGGCTCTAAAGGACGTACAGGATTTCCCGACATGAGGTGAGCATCGAATAACCTTTGGAATAAGTCTGCGTTTGACATGGGTAATCTTGGGAAAGGAGGTAGGTTTTGAGGATGGAAGCGACCTCGATTTCGGAAGTTTGGTTGAGGCCGTTGGAGGTTTGGGTGATTTTGTGGAGGCAGGTGGATATCGGATATGAGATGGGCGAGTTGGTACATATGGTGATGGTATGGGACCATTGTTGGTTTGGAATTGTGGAGTTGGGGTGCTATTTGTGGTTGGAACAAATTGGTGGGAGGGTAATAAGGAAATGTAGGAGTAGGTGTTTGGTATGGAAAGTGAAGGTTAGGGTTATATGGTGGTTGCTCCCCATGAATCCGACATTACCGTGGACCTCATTTCGAGTATCCTCTCGAAAAACGACACCCTTCTCCGATAGGAAGCACTAGCGGCAGAAGTGTTCGAGGTTCTTCCCTCAACAGGAAACTCAGTGGTGATCCCAGGGTTCGTCCTTATGGAAGTGATAGTTGGCAGGTGCGGATGTGCTCCAATCACTCCTGTCATTCCAATAGCCCCGATCAAGTTGATAGTCTCCCTCATGGCCAACAACATTTCCTCCATTCTTCTCTGAGATTTTGCCATTTCAATAATCATCTCTTTCATCTCATCTACTTGCATACTCAGATTTCTTCCTTCATCCTCAGGGTTATCAGCAGCCATTCTAATCCGAGATCTAGGCTTGTGAATATGGATTTGATTGGTCTCTTCCTTCCTAGGCTCTCTGGTTCAAACCAAATTGATTTATTAAAACAAAATAACAAAGAACGGGATGAAATGCATGAGATGCACAAAATGAATGAACTTTGAAAACTATTTTTCATTTTTTTCTTTTTTTTTTTATGTTATGTCATGAAAATGCAAGATGATTTATTAAAACAAAATAGCATTTAACAAAGAATAGGATGAAATGCATGAGATGCACAAAATGAATGAACTTTGAAAACACTTTTTCATTTTTTTTTTATGTCATGAAAATGCAAGATGATAAAACAAAATAGCATTTAACAAACAATAGGATGAAATGCATGAGATGCACAAAATGAATGAACTTTGAAAACACATTTTTTTTTCTTTTTTCCTTCTCGTCTTTTTTTTTTTTTTTAAAAGAAAAATGCAATGTCATGAAAATGCAAGATGCTTTTTTTTTCTTTTTGAATGCTAGGGATGCTATGAAGATGCATGATTTTTTTTTTTTATTTTATGTCAAGGTTGCCGTGAAAATGCATGATGATTTTTTTTGAAATGCAATGCCATGAAAATGCAAGTTTTTTCCTTTTTTTTTTTTTTTTTTTGCTTTTGCTAGGGATGCTATGAAGATGCATGCTTTTTTTTTTAAAATGCTAGGGATGCTATGAAGATGCATTTTTTTTTTAGAAACATATTTTCTTTTTTTTTCTTTTTTTCTTTTTTTTTTGCTCGAGTCAAGATTCGACAACTGGACATCATTAATTATCAAACACCCCCCACACTTACTCTTTTGTACGTCCTCGGGCAAAACAGAAAAACCAAAACTAGGGAACAAAGAAAAACAAAACAAACTCAAAAGGTAAAAACTCTAAAAGACTCAATTTCAAATGACATTCAAGAACGAAGAGCAATTAAAAATTCAAGTAATTAAAACATTCATGAGGTAACACATCTTCACATCTCAAATCAATAAGCAAGGATACTTCAATTGAAAAAACATGAGTAAAGAATGATAGATCCTCACAGAATTTATTCTCAGTCTCTCAAGTGTTTAAAAGGTAGGTATTTCACTCAATTCGACCCATAAAAATTGCACTACCATATGCTTGCTTATCTTCTACTTCTCCACTACTCAAAACACATGCACACACAAATCATGAGGACTTTATTCAAGGTTGTAGTGAGGTCAAGGTAAAGGTAGAAGTAATATGGATATGTCAAGTTAAATACCAAAGAGAATAGAAGAGCATCATGATACAGTTAGAGTGGAGAAGATGTTTGAGAACATTCAGTCTAACTTTCTTAAGATTTTCTTAGTTTGTTCTCACACAGGACAATGACCAATATCTAACTAATGTTTTGTTAAAGATCAATTGGTAGATTGAATTCCTTTAGGCTTGAACATTCTCCTTCTATTCCTGTTATTTCCAATCATCCACCCTCATTCTAGGTATGAATATATCACATGGTGCATTCTTTTGATTGTAGCAATAATCAGCTCTCTCTCTCTCTCTTTTTTTTAGAAACATATTTTCTTTTTTCTTTTCTTTTTTTTTTTTTTTTTTTTATATAACCAATCTGCACATGCACCCCCACACTTGTTCAAGAACTCATCAAATAACAACGTCAATGCTCTCTTATTCCCTAAGGTTGGGTGAGAACATGGTTTTTCATTTAAGGCACGTAATGAGTTAGAAACAAAGAATGGTCAAATAAGCTCAAAGGGGTTAAGCAAAGGAAAATATACAAGGTTGGCAAGAATCAGAAAATTTTCAAGAAGTCAAAAGAGTGCTTGATATCATATTGAAAACAAGGTTGGCTATTTGGTTAAGCTGGCTAAGAAAGAGGGCCTCAATCATGTTCATGCATGCAAGTGAAACGTAGCCTCAAAAAGAATCAAAGCAAGTTCTAGAGTGATCATTATCATGAGTGAAAATCACACAAGAAAGAAGAGAATGGCATAAATGTTGAATCCATCCATTAGGCTCAAGATCTCACAAGATATAGTTCTATCATTCTCAGTCCACCAATTCAACATCCATAACCAAACATATGATTTTTAAGAAAGAAGACAATTAACTCAATCATGCAAATTTTCCTGAATTTCAATTGCTACTTCCACACAAACTAGTTATCTACCCCAACTAAAATGCGTCTCAAGAGTAAAATTTACTCCCTACTCTGCCATCCTTAACTGGTTTAGAAAAGTACTGACAAACACATCTTTTTTGTTTTTTTTTTTTTTTTTTTTTGTTTTTTTTTTATTTTTTGCATAACCATCCTTCCCCCAACCAGATCATAACATTATCCTCAATATGATATAGAAAAGAGCAAAACAACCGATAAGAAGTGAATCAACGCCAAGCGAGAAAAAGAAAAACACACGATCACACAGATCTCGACCACGATAAGAAGTGAATCAACGCCAAGCAAAAAGAAACACACATCGGGCACAGATCCGGCCCTTAAAAGAAATCGATAATAAAACCTAAAGTACTTCCACAATTTAATACTAATTAATTACTACCTAAAAACACTCCTTACTCTGCCACCAATTAAGATACGTCTCAAGAGAAAAATTACTCCTTACTCTGTCATCCCTATTTTACTTTTGTTGTTAATTGATGACAAACACAACAAACCTATTAACAAACACACTTTTTGAATTTTTTTGGTTTTTTTGTTTTTTTGTTTTTTTTTTGTTTTTTTTGTTTTTTTATTTTATATTTAGGCACACAACGATCCTTCCCCCCAACCAGATCATAACATTGTCCTCAATGTTAAAATATAGATGAGTAAAGGATAGAATATATTACCTGTTGCTGCAATTACTGAAAAGAAAAACCTCACACAAATTTAAACAAAAACAAAGTACAATAAATAAAACCAAAGCTAGGTAATTATTTAAATAGTTGGAGTGTCTTGGTGGCTTTCTTTTCATTTTGCTTTCCTCACCACTTCCTTCACCGCTTCTTTCGGACCAATCTATCTGAGCTGTTACTGGATCAGGTTCATAAACAAATGCTTCTAATTTATCAATCAATTCATCAACAGTAGAAGCAGAGATAAGGAGTTATCTTGCTGAAGGTGTGACAAATTTCTGTTCCACAGCATGATCAACAAAAGATAACAAATTATCAAAGAAATTATTAACATTCAACAAACTTATGGGTTTATGGTGGATGTTCAATTGGGCCCAAGAGACAACTTGAAAGAGTTCTTCCAAAGTACCAAAACCACCAGGTAAGACAATGAATGCATCAGAGTTGTCAAGCATCGCCTTCATTCGTTTATGCATAGAGGATACCTTAATTTCCAGTCCAACTGTCTTTCCAACGATGTTCGTTCGAGTTAAAGGTTCAGGAATGACACCTAAAACTTGACCACCTCTTACAAATGCGGAAAGTGATACAGCCCCCATTAACCCAATGCAACCTCCCCCATATACTACACGAATGTTCCTCGCAGCAAGTGTTCTACCAACAGTGCTTGCTGCGTTTACAAACTCTAAACCATTCCCATAACTTGTCCCACAAAATACACAGATACTGACAAATCTACGAACAGAAGAAGAAGTTCCCTCCATTTTACACTCACACTCCCTTTGAATGATTTTAAGTTGAAGGAAAGTGAAGGAAATGTAGTGTTTAAATAGGGAAGAGAATAGAAAAAGTAATGATAGCACCTATATGGGTAGGTTGGCTGTTGTCAGAAAAGTTTGAAATTAATTTTTTTTTTTTGACTTCAAGAAAACCATCAGGGTAAAGAAGTCTAGAGACCCCCGAAGGATCCCATCCAAAAGATCGTCTGTCCAAAACTAAAAATCATACAAAGATAAAATAATAACAAATGATTACATACCTTTATGTACAGGTTTCATGGCAGATCTTTATACTGCATCATGAGTGCAGTAATACCAAGACGGCTCAGCCAATCTGGGCATTCTTCTCCCTCCCGCTTGTGGGATATTTTGGATTGAGCTACGACCCACTAATTAAAGTGCGTAAATCGACGGACTACCACCAACGACCACAGCCAGTGAGAGGTCGTTGAAGAGCCCATGGCATTAAATCACAGGATTCAGCTCAGAGGCATTGTCACGCGAGAATGCAAACACGGACGCTTCTTTCTCGTCCATCAACAAAGCGAGCCTTTGGTTAAAAAACACGGGAATGCTTGCGCGGCTCTCTGCAGAGCATGGCACACGAACCTTATTTACCGACCGGCGTGCGAAGGTCCACCCGAGTCAATGACGGTCCGCCACTCCACCGGCGGGGCTCCTAATCTAATTAAAGACCAAGTACAACCGAAGTTTCGCCTCTTTTCATTTTTTTTTCATTTGTTTTTTTCATTTTTTTTCATTTTTTTTGAAAGATAATATATACATGTTGTTGTGATTGTGGCTCACATCTTCCTCTCGGTTTCACGTCCGTAAACGGCTTAAACGCCTTCTATGAGTCGAGGATAAGCTTCCCATCCAATTTTCTTATAAATTGGCAAACAGGGTCTTTTTGAGTCGATTCCCAAGATCGTAACGCTCTTGTTCGTCCTTGAAGAGATTCCACAAACTAAGAAGTTCACGCTGCACAACTCCACAAGAATGCGTCTCAAGAGTCAATAAAATATTATCTAATGACTCCTTACTCAGTCCATTCTTAACGAAAAATATTTTATCTTCTCTATTTACAGAAACCATCCCCAAAGAGTGACATCGCGTGTTGCAATTCCATCGTGCACACTTGTAACAAACTTTCATTCTTTTTGCTCTTCTCATTTTTGAAAATGAACTTTTACCGAGACCAGGCATGTATGGGACAAATGAATCTGAAGATTCACCAGCTAAACGAACTTTTGCTTCGATTATCCAGCGTATATCTTCTGGGATGCCCTTATACATTAACAATCTCAGTCTCTCACACCTAGCTTCATAGACTTTTGTTAGAGCATTTAGAGGGAGAGAAGGAAAATATTTTCTTAGATTTGAGAGAATGACCTCCATTTTGAAAGGAGAAGAAATCAGTTATTATGGGAAACTGAAAAACAAACCGACCTGAGAGTCACGGAGTACCGTTATCCGCCATTTAACCTAAGAACACAGAGAACTCAACAACTTGACGTTCCAGAAATGGTTGAGTCTTGGTCCATTAACTTTTAATACAACACCATTCCTAGGATTCTCAATGTCTATGGCCCCACAAGATACACGTGTTTGACAACAAAAGAAACGCGCCTCCTAGATCTCGATTTTCTAAGGAGTAGGTGCGGATGAGAATCTTAAAGCAAAACTTTATTGACCAATTTCCGCAACTTTTGCAAAAGGTGCAACAGACCTTGAATAAAGAAGGCCAATAAAATCCATACTGCAAGATTTTCGCAGTTGTTGTCTCCACATGCTTCCGATAAAATTTAATGGCACTACCTACCTCATTGTCGGGTACACAGCTGTCTTTTTTTCTTTTCTTTTTTTTTTTATTCATAATGCGGATGGAGAAAACGGTAACATCATACAAGGAATGTCATGCATAAAATGAGATGAATGAAATGAAAACATTTTCTTTTCAAATGCATGGAATGCAAATGCATGATTTATTTTTTTTTTATATATATATTTTTTAGAATGCTAAAGATGCCATGCATGAAAATTTTTTTTTTTTATGAAAATGCCTGATTTATTTTTTTATTATTATTTTTTTCAAATGCTAAGGATGGCATGAAAATGCATGATTTTTTTTTTTGAATGCTAGGAATGCATGACTTTCTTTATGCAATGTCATGAAAATGCAATTTTCTTTATGCAATTTTTTTTTTTTTAATGCTAAGCATGTTTATGAAAATGCAAGTAATGAATAACTTCTTTTTTTTTATTATTCTTTTCTTTTTGATTTTTTTTTTTGCAAGAATGAATGATATAAGAGAAAAGAAAAAGAAAATACGCTCCCTTTTGTGCCCTAGCCAAGTGGAACCTAAGATTTGACAATCACTATGTTCAACCTATCAGTGCAAGATTTTCGGGACAGGTCTAAACTTCTAAAAGTCACGGTTCCCAGATTGCCCTTATCTATAAAGACAAGGTCCCAAATCATGAATTAATCACAAGTAGGAATAAACCCTCTCAATATGATTCGTCCATGATATTAGTAACAATCTGAGTGGTGTCTCAACAAATGTCAAGTGAGCATAAAGCCCCTCAATAACAAAAATCGAGACTCCTCCTATTCCTCGGCTTCGCACAGACTCGGGTATAGAGCCCAAAAAGTGTGTGAGGTAAGTGACAGTGATGTGTGTGAGGGAGCATACAAATCTGTACAAAAATTTAAAAAGAAACTATCCCCAACCTGCAAAAACATATATACAATAGCAGGCAAGAATCATCTATCCTAAAGTTTCAACAATTATTCACAATTAAGTACAAAACATATACAAGTATATCATGTCAAAACAAACACAGGAATAACGCTATCAAATATTTACATAGAACAAAATAAATAAAATTCATTTACAAACAAGGATAAAAAGGGTAAAATAAATAAATAAAAATTATTAACAATTTGCACAACTAACAACGACAGGCTTGACTCTCCAAATATCCCCAGTGGAGTCGCCATCTGTCGCGACCGGAGAATCGCGGCGGGAAACAGCAACTCGAATTGATTTTAGAAATATGAAAATGGAAAATGGAGTCGCCACCAATTTTATTTTCAACTTAGGAAAAATTGGAAAACCTTTTATTTGGAAACGGTCATTGGAACCAGATCGGATTCGGGAGTCGGTTATGCTTAGGGAAGGGTGGAAACTTAATCCCACTGCACCCCTAACGCACCCGTCCTAAGACGGTACCTTAGATTAATTGTGCAAATTCTTAATAATCCTTTGAAATATTTATTTTACCCCTTTTTACAAAAGCATTATAACTATTTACAAAAACGAAACCACAAAATTATGAAATTTTAATTTGGGCTTGACAGAAATGAAATTCTGCTCCTACGTATCCCCTGGTGCAATGGGGAACTCAAAGTTACGTAGTTCTTTATAAAATAAGTGTGGGTTGGTTGATTTTATTTAAAAAAAATTTGAAAGCGAATCCATTCTTGCACAGGATTCAAGTTAGCACTAGGCTACTCAATAAACCCTTATGATCCAAAAGACAATGAAGATAGCATCCGCTATTCAATCGTCGTCATCGGTCATTGCATGGATTAAAAGATTTTTTTTTTTAAAAAAAACATAAGGACAAACAAGTAAATACAAACAACATATTGTCAAAATAAAATAAATGAAAAAAATAAACATAACAATTCAAAACAGGTTTTATTTTGTACTTTTATTATTATTTTTTTATTTTTTTTATTTTTTTTTTTTTATTATTAAAACAGCCACCATGCTTGATTTCTTTTTGTTTTTATTTTTATCTTTAATTTATACCTTTTTTATGTTTAACAAAATACTCTAAAATTATTTAAACAAAACAACCACTTAGCCCAAACAAAAGATCTACACATGGAGACATAAAAACCTAACACATCTTTGAAAAGAGTATCCTAACTCAAACTAACAACTTAAATTAAATTATCATAAAAAAACACAACAAAAGAGCAAATAATAATAGTAATAAAGCTCATAAAAACCAAACCTCAGATCCCTCAAATTCACGTTTTTACTTAAGAGAAAAAAAAAAGAAAGGGAAGCATATGGGCTCTTCACGTGGTGGTGGCATGGGTTCACGTAAATGGGTGAGTCAACTCGGTGAGTCACGGTTGGAGGAGGCTGAGTTCGTGGAGGTAAGTTTTGGAGATGGGTGGTGATGGGAGGTTGGTTTCCGATTGGAAGGTGATGGAGAGGAGTGGTTTTCACGTGGTTGAGTGGTGTTTGTTACGTGTGCATGGTGGCTAGGAAGAGCTCACGGTTTTGGAGGTTTGGAGGGGAAGGCCTGCTGCGTGGAAGATGGTGGGAATGAGAAAGAGCTTGGCTTGTGATGAGGAGGAGGAGGATGGAGGCTGTTATGGGTCTTGCATAGGTGTTTTGGGAGGTTTCACGTGGAGGTGCAAAGGGTGGTATGGTGGAGGTTGTTATGGGTCGCATGGTGTTGATGGAGGGATGAGGAGGAAGATGGAAGTTTATGATGAGGAGGGATCTTTGCATGGTGGTCACGGCTTGGAAGGTGAGAGCTTGAGGAAGGTGCTGCTATGGATAGGGGCAGCTTGCTGCCATGGATGGTGTTGTGATGGAGGGGGGTTGGTTGTTTGGATGAAGTTGGTGGTGATGATGATGGGATGGATTTTTTTTGATTCAGATCCTCTTCAGATGGAAGGTTGAAGGTGAAAAATATAGAAGTTGAAGATGAGTGTGAGTGAAGAGGAATCCTCTCTTAGCCTTGATGCTGTAGTGTGCTTCTTATTCGTGAGAAAGAAGTGGGTGTGTGCCATGCGAAGTTGAGGTAGCTATCTGGTGTGTGTTACGTGAAAGAGTCGGTGTGGGAGTAGGTAACAAAGCGCGAAAAGAAAAGAAAGAAAATGGAGTTAGTGGGAACGTGAGTGTGTGCGAGGTAGTGAATGGGTTTCGTGAATGAGTGAAGTGGGTGCGGTAGTGAGTGGGTAGGGGAAAGAAAAATGGAGAAAATGTGGGTGTGTCTTTGTGAGTGGGGAGTGGGTGAGATTTTTCTTTTTTGTTTTTTTGTTTTTTTTTATTTTTTTTTTATATATTTCTATTTTTTATTTTTTATTTTTTTATTGTAGTCAGGTCAAAATTAGGTGTTCACAATAATTAATTAATTTTTTTAATATTTCTATTTTATATTTATGATTAATGTTAAATAAATTATTGATTAAATTAATTTATTGTATAATTACTCATATTACATGCACCAAACTCGAAATATTATCAAGAAGACTTTTTTTGTAATCCTCTCAAATTTTTATATGTATTACAATTTTCACAATAATTATAAATTTAGGATTAATTTTTTTATATTTGGGTGAAACAAAAAAAGAATAAAAAAGGCCAAAAATTCTTAAGTCGAATGATATCAAATAGGGATGACAATTTTACCCGCCCCGCGGGTAATACCCGTGACGGGGGCGGGTAATACCCGTCAAATTCCCCCCGCGGATATAAATACCCGTTTAGTATTATCCCCGTTTAATAAACGGACGGGGCGAGTGGGTGGTTCCCCATACCGCGGATATCCGCAAAAATTTTATATAAAAAATTTATATAAAATTATTAAAAAACTTAATTATATAAATTAAAATATTGTAAAGTTATATAAATTAAAAGTATTTTAGGTGTTTGATATTATTTTTAAATTAAGTTGTGTTAGACAAATTTTAAAAAATTATAGTATTATACTTTTTTTTCATTTTTTATTTTTTTATTTTATTTTTTTGATTTTTTTGATTTTTTTTTTTATAATTTATTGAAGTACCCGCGGATATCCGCGAATACCCGTTTACCCGCAGAAAAAAGATAAACGGATACCCGCACGAATATGGAGGCGGGGACGGGGGCGGATATTATTCGTGGGGCCGGGGGACGGGGGGCTACTACCCGTTCCCGTCCCCGTCCCGCCTCGTTGCCATCCCTAATATCAAATCTCTTTAGAGACTATTTGATCTAAGGTTCAAATTCTAGTAAGACCAATTTACTTTAACTTCAGCTAGCAGTGAAATCAGGCCTCGAAGGTTAAGGGGAGTATTATTATTTTCTTCAAATGTTATCTTTATGATTTAAATAATAATATAAAATTTTAACATATAGATCAAGATTTGCTGTAAATTTTTTTAAGTTCGCCTCAATTTTTTACTTTAATTGAGAGGAATTGTAGTTTTCATATTGAGAAATTACCATTTTTTAAAGAAATTTATCCATACTAACATATCATATAAAAAATTAAAATTGGCATTATATTGCTCTATTAATTTATTTAAATAATTATAATTATAATTATAACACTTAAAGTTTTTAATAAAACTACATTACACAAATTTATATTTTAAATATCAACAAACCTAAACTATGAAAACAAGAAATAGAAAAACTAAAATAAAAGTGTGAGAATGAATATCGTGTCCTAAAGGATTGAAAATAAAAATGATGTTAGCGACCAATCAATGTTGATATCTAATTTTGTCGATTAATTTTTTATCTTTGTTGCTTAACCAAAAACTAATAATTGTGTTAAATGATGCTTAATTGTGATATTTTGAACACATTTACTTTCATCTTTTTATTTTTTTATTTTTATTTATTATTATTTAAAAAAATTGATAAATGATAAAAAAAAAAAAAAAAATATTTTCTCTTCTTTCCTTTCCTTAAAAACAAAAAAAAAAGAGAAAAAAAAAGAAAAAAGGAAAAAAGAAGAGCAAGAAGCCGAATTCAGCAATTCTGTCTTGAAACAAATGTCCTTTGTTTTGTCTTTTTAGAAGGCAGGAATGCAGTCCATGGCAAAGCACAGCAGACAGGGAGTTTACACTAAATTGGGTTTGCTAGATTAAAATACGCAGTGAACAAAACACCTTCAAATTGGCAAACACAATATTAGAAGAAAGCCAGCTGTGGCTTCTCTCCTTCCAACCATCAGATCAATTTCTAACATAAGATTGGGCATTAAAAAAATGAAACAAAGAAGAAGAAAATGAGAAATGATGACAGAATCATGGAACAAGAAATGGTAGCAGAATTGACTTAGTCTATTTCTTTACAAAACTAAGAGAGTTTCAGAGAGAAAAGGAGAGCCATTTTTTCATCGAGAACAAGCCCTCCAACGTGCTTCAACCACACAGCAAAAAACTCATCTTCCTCCATTAAACCACAAAAAACAGCAAGCCAACCCTTCAACCCCATTCATGTTTGCACACACACCCTCCACTCTCATCTTGAACCTCCATCTTCACCTTTAACCACTAGAATCCACTATCTTCAACCTTCCACCATCAAAACCACTTCACCTCCATTACTGCCAAACACCCCTGTAGCCACCTGTTTCCAACCAAAACCGTGACCATCCTCCTCACCATCACCCATCACCACCGTACCCAATAACCACCACCCATCAAGAACACAAATCCTCCATCTCGGACCACCACACGGCACTGACCACCACCATCCACCACCATGCTCGAATCTACCCCCACAACCACCAAAGCCAACAACCCACGACCTAAAACCACCAGATCCACCGTGTTTCCGCCACCCAACCATGCTTCAACCACCAAACGGCCCTCTGCGACTCCCCCTGCTCGAACCCGCCACTTACCGAGCCCGGATCGACGCGCAGCGTAAGCACCTAGTCTCACCAACCACCGACTCGATCCGCGCCGGTGTGTCGCTGCTCCACCCGTCGCATGAGTCGCACCACTCGTCAAAACGGTGGATCTGTCATCGTTCGCCTAGTCGCACGAACCGCCATGACCCACCGAAGCCAGTCTGGAGCTCCACGTTGCGTTGCCGGCGTCGACCGAACCTGACCAGTCTGTGATCCTCTGCGTCTCCATCTTCACCAACTATTGGCCTTCATCTTCTTCACATCTCCTGTTTTCTGCCAAAAAGATCCCCAAATCAAACCCCTCCCCTTTTCTTTTTTTACGTAAGATGTATCTTTTTTGTTTCTTTATTTTTTTACTTTTTTGTTTTTTTTTTTTTTTTTCTTTCTATTTTGTTGTTTTGTTCTTTATTATTATTATTTTTTAGAAATGGTCTAGATTAATAGGTGTATTGAAAAAATAAAATATAGATGAAACATAAAAAATTTTAAAATAAGAAATAAATATAAAATGCAAAATAAACTAAACTTTTTGAGAAAAATAAATAGAAATGGAATTAGCTGAGTTGTGACAGCTTGCTAATTTTATAATTTTCATAATCATCTGAGTTGTGACAGCTTGATGATTTAATGGGTGATGTCTCAAGCATGACACCAAGTTTCACCTATTCAAACCTTAATTTGATTAACAGAGTCGCGACGACCTATTAATTCAAATTTTCATAAAATGATTTTATTTTTAATTAAGATCAACAAACCCACAATTATTTTTAAAGAACTACGTGACTTTGAGTTCTCCATTGCACCAGGAGATACGTAGGAGCAGAAATCCATTTCTGTCAAGCCAAAAAAATAATTTTTCATAATTTGGTTGTTTCTTTTATTTCTTTTCAAAAAAATAAAAAAATGAAAAATAATAAATAATTACAAAGTCTTTTGTTTAAAGGGGTTAAAATAAATATATTTGAGATTATTAAAACTTGCACAACTAACTTAAGGTACCGTTCATGGAACGGACAGTGTAGGGTGCTAATACCTTCCCTACCTGTAATCGACTCCCGAATCCAAAACTCATTTTCAAAAAGACCAAATTTCCTAATTAAAGGATTTTTCTGATGTTTTCTCAATTTAAATAAACATTGGTGGCGACTCCATTGATTATATATATTTTTGGTCGTCCCGTCGCGACCCCGGTTGCGACAGCTGGCGACTCCACTGGGGAGCTTCTTAGAGAGTCAGGCCTGCTGTTGTTAGTTGTGCAAATTTTTACTAATCTCTTATTTTATTTATTTTACCCTCTTTGTCTTTGTTTTTGTTTTCTTATTTGTTTGTAAATGTTTTTATTTAGTACTTTTATGTAAATGTCTGATAGTATTATTTCATGTATATTGTGACTTGTATACATACCTTGTGCTTAATTGTTGAAACCTTAGGGTAGATGATTGCTGGCTGGCTGTTGTATATATGTCTTTGTAGGTTGGGGGTAATTTTGGTTTTTTAAAATTTTTGTACAGGTTTGTACGCTCCCAGCACCCACTACACCTACACATTTATCACACACGCCTGAGTGGGGCCCCTATACCCGGGTCTGAGTGAATCCTAGGATAGGTAGAGGTTGCGTAGTGGTAGCTATTTTGGATGTACATCCTATTTGGCTATCGTGAAAACCTCATCTAGAGTGTGCCTTTTTCATGAATGTCCTACACCTAGTGGTTTACCCACTATTTCGTGGTCAACATTCTGAAATAGGACTTGGCTCTAGAAACCTCTAAAATAATAGAGCCACCAAATGAAAGATCTCACGAATTAGTAAGACACATAGATCTTTAGAATAAATTTCCTCAAATTTAAGGGAATCCCTAGGACAAAAAAGGAGCGTACATCTTCTTTACCTATCTTTTCCTCATATCATTCATTCTTGCTTTTTTAAAAAAAAATAAATCATAAAAAAGGGCAAAAATACATCATCTTGCATTTTCATTTCTAGCATTTTTTTTCTTTTTTAAAAATAATAAAAAACTTCTTCCCTCATGTCATTCATTATTGCATTCTTTTTCAAAAAATAATAATAATAAAATGCATTCTCTTGCATTTCATGGCATTCCAACAATTTTAAAAAAAATACGTCATTTTTGCATTCTTAGCTTTTTTTTAAAAAAAATAAAAATGAAAAATGAAAAAATAAATTTTTTATCTACATAAGTAGTCACTACTTCACATACATGCATATCACCAATTTTGTTCAATCAATACTGATAATTGCATATTCATATCATGAGCAGAAAAGTAGACACTATAGCAGGAAAACAGCTTCCACGACACCCTTACAGAACTCGTTCCCAAGCAAGGATCATGGATGAGATAGAGCAAACTCAAGAGTTGAGGGATGAAGTAAACCAGCTTAGAGAACAAATGTCCAAGATGATAGAAATGTTACAGTCTATGGAGAATAGAAGGAGCACAGATGGGAATCCCTCAGTGACAAATGAAGGACATCCGGCCACACCCCTTTGCCCGCCTGGTTTCGCTGCAGTCCCCCTGCAATACCAAGGCTTTAATCCTCAAGGGATTACGATGCCACTCACCATTTGCCCAAATGGCACCACTCAACCTTCAGTCACCAGTTCACAGGGAAACCAAGGGGCGTCTTTTCCCCCGTATGGCCTCCCTCCAGGTTATATACCACCATTAGCCACTAGTTCCCCCAATAATGACATGCCAACAGTGTCCCCAACTTCAAATCCCTCAAACCCTACCCAAAATCAAGCTACTCAGTCAAATGTCAACAAACCCCCGCCAACACAACACTCATACCCTTTCTTCATCCCGCCATATGGTCTCCATCCCAGTTCCGTATCACCGCAAACTGCCAATCCTCCGGACAACAGCATGCCTGCTTCAAACTCCTTAAGTGCGGCTCAACCACATGCCAATGGAACCCCACTGGGGCAACATTTTGTTCCCACCTTCATGCCGCAATACCCGTTGAATTCCTCTATTAAAAATTCTCATTCCAGGGAGAAGTGGAAAATTCTTGAAGAAAGGCTACGAGTCATTGAAGGGGCAAGTGGCTATGGTCTTTTGGATGCTTTAGAGCTCTGTCTTGTCCCGGATATGGTGATTCCCCCTAAGTTTAAAGTTCCAGATTTCGACAAATACAGGGGAACTACTTGCCCAAAGAACCACCTAACCATGTACATCTGCAAGATGGCTTCGCATGCTCATGATGACAAGCTATTAATCCACTTCTTTCAAGACAGCCTAACTGGGGCAGCTTCGAATTAGTACACGCATCTTGAGCGTGCCCATATACGATGTTTCAAAGACTTGACTGACGCTTTCTTGAAGCAGTATAAGTATAACATCGATATGACACTAGATAGACTACAATTGCAGAATATGGCTAAGAAGGATGCTGAGACCTTCAAGAAATATGCTCAGAGGTGGAGGGAAATGGCTGCTCAAGTAGAGCCCCCATTGACGGAAAGAGAAATGGTGGCTACGTGCATTGACACTCTGCACTCACCCTTTTATGACAAAATGATAGAGAGTGTGTCATCAAATTTCTCAGACATGGTCATCATTGGAGAAAGAGTTGAGGGAGGAATGAGAAGTGGGAAGATCGTTGAAAGTTCAACTGGAACATTTAACGCCAAGAGGCCCCCAATGGGGAAGAAAAGAGAAGGAGAAACTCATACTGTTACCTTTGACCAGAGAAACTTCACCCAAGGCAGATATAGCCAAACACCTGTGAACTATCAACCATCCTTTCAGACTCCTTTCGCACCTTACCACCCGTACTTTCCCACTACTCCACCGATTCCATATCCCCAGCCTTATCACCCTTATGTCGCTAACGCTTCACACGTTCCTCATCCTCAACCTCACCACCCAATGAGGCCTCACCAAACGCCACTTCCTACTCAATACCCGGCACCCTCTACCTTACTACCGCAAATAGCTCAACCATGGACCCAAAATCCAAACACAAACCAAAGAAGGCCACCAAATAACCAAGAAAGGAAGTTTGTCCACTTTGACCCAATTCCCATGACCTACACTGAATTACTACTCCAACTCATCCGTAACTCTCTTTTGGCTCCTTGTCCGATGAAGCCATTAGAACCCCCATACCCTAAAGGTTTTGACCCAAATGCCAAGTGTGATTACCATGTAGGGGCCGCAGGGCATTCTACAGAGAATTGCAAAGCACTAAAGTTTAAGGTGCAAGATCTAATCAATGCCAAATGGTTGAATTTCAAGTCAAATACTCCTTGTGTGGGCCACAACCCTTTGCCTAACCATGGGAGTCCTACAGTTAATGCTACAGAGGAGTGTTCTGCCCAACAGCTCATAAGACAAGCGACAGATGTCAAGACCCCCATGAGGGTCATCTTTAAAGAGCTGTGCAAATCTGGGATGATGGAAGCTCATATTGAAGAGAAAGGAGGCGACAAATATGAAATAATGTGCAATCTCCATGGGAATGTAGGGCATTCTATCGAGGATTGTGGTGAGTTCAGACAAATCCTCCAAGATCTACTGGATATGCAATTAGTGCAAATAGGTCATCTATGGGACAATGGTGGCATAAACATGGTGGATGAGTGTGCTATTCCACAATCGCAAGAATGTCAGGAAGTCATAAACTCTCTGGTCCCTTCCATTGCAAATCCGGCTATCAAACCATTGGTTATCTATTATACTGAAGCTGCATATGCGCCATCCCCTTGTGGCCCAAAACTTATCACCATTCAAGTTCCCAGTCCTTTTCCCTTCAAGGACACTCGAGCTGTGCCATGGAATTATAATGTGCAAGTCCTTATAAGCAATCCCACGAATGATCAATCAGAAGTTGCGTCTGGTTCGACTTTTATTGTTACCAATATATCAGGGATTGGGGGAGTAACCCGGAGTGGCCGCATGTATACTCCTGAGAAGCTGCGAAAGGACCAAGAAGAAGAAGAAAAGGGGAACCGTAAGGGCAAAGTCAAGATAGGGGAGACTTCCATTGGGAACGAGGCAAAAGAAAAAGAAAGTCCAGAAAAGTCGAAGGAGAACAAAAAAGAGGTATCGAATGAAGAAGCTTGTGAGTTCTTGAAGTTTATCAAGCAAAGTGAATATAGAGTGGTAGATCAGCTGAATCGCACCCCTGCAAGGATATCGCTTTTGTCCTTATTGATGAATTCTGAATCGTATAGAAAAGTGTTGATGAAAATACTGAATCAGGCTTGTGTTTCTCATGACATTACAGCTGACAAGTTAGGTGGTATTATTGGCAACATTACTACTGATAATTATGTCACTTTCACTGATGATGAGATACCAGCTGAAGGAATGGGGCACAACAAGGCACTACACATTTCTGTCAAATATCAAAAGTATATAATGGCTAGAGTGCTCATTGACAATGGTTCCTCCTTGAACGTGTTACCGAAATTAACCCTTTCCAAGTTGCCTTTTGATAGAACTTGCATGAAACCAAGTACGATGATAGTAAGGGCATTCGATGGTACCAGAAGAGAAGTCATAGGGGAGATTAAAATACCAGTTCAAATTGGTCCCTGCACTTTCAATATACTCTTCCAAGTGATGGACATTACGCCATCCTACAGTTGTCTCTTAGGACGACCATGGATTCATTCTGCTGGAGCTGTGCCTTCTACCTTGCACCAAAAAGTAAAATTCATAGTTGATAATAAGATGATTACTGTCTTTGGCGAAGAGGACCTACTGATGAGCAAGCCATTGGACACTCCTTATATTGAAGCTGCAGAAGAAGCTCTTGAAACCGCGTTCCAAGCGCTAGAGATTGTCAATGCCACCTATGTGGAAGAAGGAGCTCAAGGTCTGAAGCCTCGGTCATCTAATGCATCCATGATGATGGCTAAGGTAATGCTTGGAAAAGGATATCAATATGGAAGAGGACTAGGAATGAATGGACAAGGCATTGTGAAGTTCTGGGCACCCTGCGAAAACAAAGACAGATTTGGGTTAGGGTATAAACCCACCAAAGTAGACAAAAGAAGGGTCCTAGAAGAGAAAAATGAGAGGAGGTTGGCTAGGTTGGAAAATCGGGAGCTTAAAGCTGAGGGGATCCTCATCTGTGACATCCGACAAAACTTTCGAAGTGCGGGATTGGTGTTTCTGAACCAAGTGACCACTATCGAAGACGATCAATCCATCAATCATGGTGTCAACTTGGTGTACCCTTGCTCGTCAGATGCAGAACTCAACAACTGGGAGAGCATTGATTTTCCCATGACCTTTGAAATTGATTCAAAGTAATTGTTGTAATGCTAATCCTTTAGCTCTGCCCAAGGCTTTAGGATGATGTGTTGTGAAAGCGGGCTCACATGTTTCCATTTCAATATTTACTATCAATAAATGCATCTTCAGATTATCTTGCTATTTTCTTTTTCTTCTTTTTAGCTTTTTGCTCGACCATTTCATTAACCTTTATTCATTACCTTTTTTTTACTTGTGTTAACACCAATAAATGCAGATCTAAAAGTGACTCTCTTGAAAATGACAGTGCTATGACCCCATTATACGATTTTGACCATCCCGTTAATCATGTTGATGAGGATAATGATGACAATTGGGAACCCTCTCCTGAGCTAATGAGATTAATGGAACAAGAGGCCAAGGAAATTCAGCCCCATGAAGAGCCAACTGAACTGATTAATTTTGGGACAGATGATGATAAAAAAGAAGTTAAAATTGGCACTACCATGAAAGAAGATGAGCGAAGCAAGTTGGTTAAGCTCTTATCTAATTATTGTGATGTTTTCGCCTGGTCGTACCAAGATATGCCTGGCCTAGATACTGGCATAGTTGAGCACAAATTGCCATTAAAACCAGAATGTCCTCCGATCAAGCAAAAGTTGAGACGAATGAAGTCAGAGATGTCGCTAAAAATTAGAGAAGAGGTTAAAAAGTAGTTTGATGTAGGTTTCCTCGTTGTTGCAAAGTACCCTCAATGGGTTGCTAACATCGTCCCTGTCCCAAAGAAAGATGGCAAGGTGTGAATGTGCGTTGACTATAGAGATTTGAATAAGGCCAGCCCTAAAGACAATTGCCCTCTACCTCACATTGATGTTTTGGTGGACAACACTGCTCAACATGCATTTTTCTCCTTCATGGATGGTTTCTTGAGATACAACCAAATCAAGATGGCGCCTGAAGATATGGAGAAAACCACATTCATCACTCTGTGGGGAACTTTTTGCTATAAGGTAATGCCATTTGGATTGAAGAACGCTTGAGCAACTTATCAAAGGGCGATGGTGGCATTGTTCCACGACATGATGCACAAAGAAATAGAAGTTTATGTGGATGACATGATTACAAAGTCAAAAATAGAAGAAGATCACATAATTGATCTGCAAAAGCTCTTTGAACGGTTGAGAAAGTTCAGGCTCAGACTGAATCCTACTAAGTGCACTTTCGGGGTAAAATCAGGCAAGCTCTTGGGGTTTGTGGTTAGCGAGAAAGGGATAGAAGTTGATCCAGACAAAGTTCGAGCAATCATAGAGATGCCAGCTCCTCGCACTGAAAAAGAAGTTCGTAGGTTTTTGGGAAGGCTGAACTATATTGCTAGGTTTATATCCCAGTTGACTGCAACATGTGAGCCGATCTTCAAGTTGTTGCGTAAAAATCAGACAGTAGAGTGGAGTGAGGATTGTCAGGTGGCATTTGAGAAGATCAAGCAGTATCTGCAAGAACCCCCAATTTTGGTACCTCCAGTGCCAGGAAGGCCTCTCATCATGTACTTGACTGTGTTGGATGAATCTATGGGTTGTGTACTGGGACAGCATGATGAAACTGGCAAAAAAGAGCAGGCCATCTATTACTTGAGTAAGAAGTTTACCAACTATGAGGCAAAATACTCATTGTTGGAACGCACATCACGCGCTTGCGCTTGGCATAAGGCACCCAGGTTAAGGCAAGACATGTTGTGTTACACCACTTGGTTAGTGTCCAAAATGGACCCGATCAAGTACATCTTTGAAAAACCTGCCCTCACTGGAAGGATTGCACGCTAGCAAGTTTTGCTATCAGAATATGACATTGTCTACGTCACGCAAAAAGCAGTCAAAGGCAGTGCTTTGGCAGATTTCTTGGCTAGTCAACCAGTGGAAGATTATGGGTCTATGCAGTGTGAGTTCCCTGATGAAGATGTAATGGCTTTGTTTAGAGAAGAAAAACCCTCAGAAAAAGAAAAATGGACTTTGTTGTTCGATGGAGCTTCCAATTCACTAGGGCATGGAGTTGGGGCCATATTGATTTCCCCTGAAAATAATTTCATCCCAATCACTGCTAGGTTGTGCTTCGACTGTACAAACAACATAGCTGAGTATGAAGCATGTGCCATGGGAATCCAAGCAGCGGTAGACTCAAAGGCAAAAGTTCTTGAGGTATATGGGGATTCTGCCTTGGTCATCCATCAGCTAAAGGGAGAATGGGAAACTCGAGATGCCAAATTAATCCCTTACCATGCCTACATTAAGGAGTTGATTGAACAACTTGATGAAGTTACATTCCATCATATCCCTCGAGAAGATAATCAGTTGGCTGATGCCCTAGCCACATTGTCGTCAATATTCAAAGTAAGTCAGGATAGGGACTTGCCGCTTATAAAAATGGAAAGTCGTGACCAACCGGCATATTGTCATGATAGAAGTGGAACCAGATGGGAAACCATGGTATCATGACATCAAATGCTTTATCAAGAGCAGAGAGTACCCTCCACATGCTTCAGAAAATGACAAAAGGACCCTCAAAAGACTCGCAATGGGTTTCTTTCTAAATGAGGAAGTGCTTTACAAAAGGAACCATGATATGGTGCTGCTAAGATGCGTTGATGCGACGGAGGCAGAGAAGATCATCAAAGATATTCATGAAGGTTCTTTTGGAACTCATGCAAATGGGCATGCAATGGCAAGAAAAATACTAAGGGCGGGATACTATTGGTTGACAATGGAGACTGATTGTTTCAACTATGTGAAAAAGTGTCATAAATGCCAGACATATGCTGATAGGATTCATATGCCACCAGCGCCTTTGAATGTTTTAACAGCACCTTGGCCATTCTCGATGTGGGGAATGGATGTCATAGGACCCATTGAACCAAGGGCCTCAAATGGACATCGCATCATTCTGGTTGCAATTGATTACTTCACAAAATGGGTCGAAGTCGCTACTTATGCCAATGTCACTAGGAGTGTAGTGGTCAGGTTTTTCAAAAGGGAGCTGATTTGTCGTTATGGTTTGCCAAGCAAGATTATTACAGATAATGCCACTAATCTGAATAATAAGATGATGAAGGAGATGTGTGAGAATTTCAAAATTGAGCACCACAATTCCTCACCCTACTGCCCGAAGATGAATGGGGCAGTTGAGGCAGCAAACAAGAATATTAAGAAGATCATCCAGAAGATGGTTGTAACATACAAAGACTGGCACGAAATGCTACCATTTGCACTGCATGGTTATCGCACGTCCGTTCGTACTTCAACTGGGGCAACCCCTTTCTCTTTGGTTTATGGAATGGAGGCGGTACTCCCTATTAAAGTGGAAATCCCATCATTAAGGGTACTGATGGAGGTAGGATTAGAAGAAGCTGAATGGGTCCAAACTTGATTTGATCAGTTGAACCTTATTGAGGGAAGGAGATTAGCTGCATTATGCCATGGCCAGCTTTACCAGAAAAGAATGATGAAAGCTTATGCAAAAAAGGTGCGCCCTCGACAATTCCAAGAAGGGGACCTAGTACTCAAGAAGATTCTTCCCATCCAAAAAGATTATCGAGGAAAATGGACTCCAAACTATGAAGGGCCTTATATTGTAAAAAGGGCTTTCTCGGGAGGGGCCTTGATTCTCACAAACATGGTTGGCGAAGATCTACCACTTCCCGTAAATTCAGATGCAGTCAAAATGTACTATGCTTAAAAAAAAAAGAGGAAAAGAAAAATGGCTCGCTAGGCTGAAAACCTGAAAAGACGATCTAGGCAAAAGTTAGAGTGACCCGCTAGGTTGAAAACTCGGAAGAGCGACCTAGGCAAAAGTTAGGGTTAAAAATGGTACTTGACACATCCGAAGAAGTGAGCATACCTCAAGTCACAAACTGGGACAGTTTGAGAGTATCTGGGTAGAACTGGGGCAGTTTGAATATACGAAGTCTTGTCAGGAGACACTCCCAATATGTAAAAGCTGGCTCAAATCATATTTTTAGAAACAGACAAGGGGATGTTCAAGGTCGCGTACATGGGAAATTAGCACTGATCATCCAAGAGAGCATCACTAGAAGAGTTAGAAAATTCCACTCCAACATTTCTTTTGTAAACCTTTTCAATTTGAGTCCCATTTGTACTGCCTTTCTTGTACTTTTCCTGTCTATAATGATAATCCCTTTTTGTTGTAACCCATTGTTGATAATATGTATTTTTATGATAGTTTTATATCGAGATGTGAAACATGTGACAATATGGCAAAAGCATTTAGATTTGCTTTAACAATCTCGAAAGTCATGGGAAACGCAATGAAATCCTGACAAGAGTTGATGAAAAAAGTAAGAACCATCAGGCAAATCATAAAGCCAATCAATGAATGTTACTGTTTAATCTCGATCCTGCTGTGGGAAAAGTCTTTAAGAATGGTGGAATTAAGAGTGACTCAATCAAAACTCTAAAAAAAAAAAAAAAAAAAAAAAAAAAAAACAAAAAAAACAACAAAAATGATAAACGAAAAACAAAACCAAACAAAATAAAACAAAACAAAATTTGCTTACTCAATTTGTTCATGAGAAGCCCTACAATAGGGCATCCATTGCCTTATGCATCATTTCTAGCATCACATGCACTGTCTTCAAGCATCACATTCATTGCATCACCATGCATACATCACATCATGCATCACCTCAGACATCACATGCAAAGTCAACACTCGTTGTCTTTCAGTTTTCGGGTCTTCGCACCCATTGCCTTTAGATTTTGGGTCCCCACACTCATTGCTTTTTAGTTTTCGGGTTCTCGCACCGTTCGCTTCCAAAGCAAGTCAGGACCTTGTGCCCATTGCCTTTTACCTTTTCTGTCAAGTTTCAGCGGGCACTCTACCCCGCAAGCTTTTTACCTTTTTCTTTTCTGTTAAGCTTCAGCGGATACCCGACTCCGTAAGCTTTTTACCTTCTTGCCTGTAAGCTTCAGCGGATACCCGACTCCGTAAGCTCTTTTCTTTTCTGTTAAGCTTCAGCGGATACCCGACTCCGTAAGCTTTTTTCTTTTCTGTTAAGCTTCAGCGGATACCCGACTCCGTAAGCTCTTTACCTTCTTGCCTGTAAGTTTAAGGCAAGTGGATAACCCTGACTCAGTAAGCTCTTTTCTTTCGTTTTTCACTGATACCGACTCCATGACTCCATTTTTTTTCTTTTCTGTTAAACTTCAGCGGATACCCGACTCCGTAAGCTTTTTACCTTCTTGCCTGTAAGCTTCAGCGGATACCCGACTCCGTAAGCTCTTTTCTTTTCTGTAAAGTTTCGGCGGATACTGACTCAGTAGCTTTTTTTTTTTTCTGTTAAGCTTCAACGGATGGACTGACCAGTAAGTTTTTACCTTCTTGCCTGTAAGTTTCAGCGAATACCCGACTCCGTAAACTTTTTTCTTTTCTGTTAAGCTTCAGCGGACGCCCGACTCCGTAAGCTTTTTCCCCTTTTCTGTTAAGCTTCAGCGGACGCCCGACTCCGTAAGCTTTTTCCCCTTTTGCCTTTAAGTTTCAGCGGATACCGGACTCCGTAAGCTTTTTACCCTTTTGCCCGTAAGCTCCAGCGAATACCCGACTCCGCAAGCTTTGTACCTTTTCACCCTTTTGTCAAGTCGACGGATGTTCGATTCCCCAAACTTCTACCTTGTTTAATGTCCATTTGTTTTTACGTCAATTTGCTTTCTTTTAAAAAAAATACAAAAAAAAAAGAAAAAGAAGAAAAAAAAGGAAGAAAAAGAAAAGGAAATAAAAAATTTCATGGACAAAATTAAATCATTTCCTTTGTTTCTCATTTTTTTAAAATGCAAAACAAAAGGGGGCAGCTGTTGATATCTAATTTTGTCCATTAATTTTTTATCTTTGTTGCTTAACCAAAAGCTAATAATTGTGTTAAATGATGCTTAATTGTGATATTTTGAACACATTTACTTTCATCTTTTTATTTTTTATTTTTTATTTATTATTATTTAAAAAAATGATAAATGATAAAAAAAATAAAAAAATATTTTCTCTTCTTTCCTTTCCTTAAAAACAAAAAAAAAAAGAAAAAAGAAAAAAGGAAAAAAGAAGAGCAGGAAGCCGAATTCAGCAATTCTGTCTTGAAACAAATGTCCCTTGTTTTGTCTTTTTAGAAGGCAGGAATGCAGTCCACGGCAAAGCACAGCAGACAGGGAGTTTACACTAAATTGGGTTTGCTAGATTAAAATACGCAGTGAACAAAACACCTTCAAATTGGCAAACACCAGATTAGAAGAAAGCCAGCTGTGGCTTCTCTCCTTCCAACCATCAGATCAATTTCTAACATAAGATTGGGCATTAAAAAAATGAAACAAAGAAGAAGAAAATGAGAAATGATGACAGAATCATGGAACAGGAAATGGTAGCAGAATTGACTTAGTCTATTTCTCTACAAAACCAAGAGAGTTTCAGAGAGAAAAGGAGAGCCATTTTTTCATCGAGAACAAGCCCTCCAACGTGCTTCAACCACACAGGAAAAAAGTCATCTTCCTCCATTAAACCACAAAAAACAGCAAGCCAACCCTTCAACCCCATTCATGTTTGCACACACACCCTCCACTCTCATCTTGAACCTCCATCTTCACCTTCAACCACTAGAATCCACTATCTTCAACCTTCCACCATCAAAGCCACTTCACCTCCATTACTGCCAAACACCCCCGTAGCCACCGTTTCCAACCAAACCGTGACCATCCTCACTCACCATCACCCATCACCACCGTACCCAATAACCACCACCCATCAAGAACACAAATCCTCCATCTCAGACCACCACACGGCACAACCACCACCATCCAGCCGTTCGAATCTACCCCCACAACCACCAAAGCCAGCAACCCGTGACCCAAAACCACCAGATCCACCGTGTTTCCGCCACCCAACCACGCTTCAACCACCAAATGGCCCTCCGCGACTCCCCTTGCTCGAACCCGCCACTCACCGAGCTCGGATCGACGCGCAGCGTAAGCACCTAGTCTCACCAACCACCGACTCAATCCGCGCCGGTGTGTCGCTGCTCCGCCCGTCGCATGAGTCGCACCACTCGTCAAAACGGTGGATCTGTCATCGTTCGCCCAGTCGCACGAACCGCCATGACCCACCAAAGCCGGTCTGGAGCTCCACGTTGCGTTGCCGGCGTCGACCGAACCTGACCAGTCTGCGATCCTCTGCGTCTCCATCTTCACCAGCTGTTGGCCTTCATCTTCTTCACATCTCCTGTTTTATGCCAAAAAGATCCCCAAATCAAACCCCCCCTTTTCTTTTTTTATGTAAGCTGCATCTTTTTTGTTTCTTTATTTTTTTACTTTTTTTGTTTTTTTTTTTTTTTTTCTTTCTCTTTTGTTGTTTTGTTCTTTATTATTATTATTTTTTAGAAATGGTCTAGATTAATGGGTGTATTGAAAAAAAAAATATAGATGAAACATAAAAAAATTTAAAATAAGAAATAAATATAAAATACAAAATAAACTAAACTTTTTGAGAAAAATAAATAAAAATAAAATTAGCTGAGTTGTGACAGCTTGCTAATTCTATAATTTTCATAATCATCTGAGTTGTAACAGCTTGATGATTTAATGGGTGATGTCTCAAGCATGACACCAAGTTTCACCTATCCAAACCTTAATTTGATTAACAGAGTCGCGACGATCTGTTAATTCAAATTTTCATAAAATAATTTTATTTTTAATTAAGATCAACAAACCCACAATTATTTTTAAAGAACTACGTGACTTTGAGTTCTCCATTGCACCAGGAGATACGTAGGAGCAGAAATCCATTTCTGTCAAGCCAAAAAAATAAATTTTCATAATTTAGTTGTTTCTTTTATTTCTTTTTAAAAAAATAAAAAAATGAAAAAAATAATAAATAATTACAAAGTCTTTTGTTTAAAGGGGTTTAAATAAATATATTTGAGATTATTAAAACTTGCACAACTAACTTAAGGTACCGTTCATGAAACGGACAGTGTAGGGTGCTAATACCTTCCCTACCTGTAATCGACTCTCGAATCCAAAACTCATTTTCAAAAAGACCAATTTTCCTAATTAAAGGATTTTTCTGATGTTTTCTCAATTTAAATAAACATTGGTGGCGACTCCATTGATTATATATATTTTTGGTCGTCCCGTCGCGACCCCGGTTGTGACAATCAACCTCTACAAGTTCTTATTCAAGTAATCGAATTTCAAGTATCAAAGATAATAAAAATAACAAATTAAAAACACAATTTAAAGCAACACTAAAAACCAAATTCACAACAGAATGGTATCAATGATGAAGGCCTAGGGGGTCTTTATTCACTTCCTACTTCAATGAGTATTTGCAGAGTCAATAAGCATCCACCAATGGGTTGAATTTGTTAGCTAAAACATGATTATAGATAATTACCTATATCTAAGTCAATTACCCATATAAATCTTACCTTATTCATTATGTGTTCATGTGAGTTAGCATAAGATTCACTCATTATAACTAAGTTTCAAATACTTGCTATGCATGACCAATAGATATGTGTTCATCCTATTGACTAATTAACACACTCAAACTAATTAAGCGTGGTTGAACATACATCAATCATACTATATCTATGTTCTTAAATATCTATGTCTAGTTCATTTGAAAACACTAAGATTATACAAATGGTGGCCAATCAAGAGCAAGCATTAAGCATTGGTATAAAAAACAAAACCAATTCCATTGATAAATACTCAAGAAAATTACAAAATATTCATATCTATAATAAGGTCCTAAGGAACCCCTAGATTAAAAATTTAGCTACTTATATTAGAAGAAATCATAGTACAAGAAAGAAGGAAGTTCATCATGATATAAATCAAAGAGAAAAAAGGGGAAAGAATATACTAAAGTGAAGACTACAATCTTAATATTCCTCCCTTGATCTTGATCTCTCACTTGAATCTCCTCATCTTCCAAGTAGAAATCTTCATCTCTATCTCTCTCTCAATGATTAGGGTTCCAAAGTGTTAAAAAACTACTTAGATGATCTTCCAAATGAGAATATAAAGCCCAACTCGCGAAACCAGGCCTCTTCCACACCTAGGTGTGGTCTGTTACACACGTCTGTGTGTGGCCCTTCACGAAGTACGCTTTCAGTTAGCAATTCACGCCTAGGCGTGAGCCCATGCTTAGGCGCACTTCAGTCATGCTTAGGCGTAGACCTGTCAGCTAAATTTACTGACAGACAAAGACAAGCACGCCTTGTTGTGGCCTATCTAGACTTCAATTTTCCTTGCTTTCTTCTCCTAATAAGCTTTTTTTCACCTCTCTTGGCTCTTCCAAGGCTTTATTAATCTTCAATTCCTATAACACAACATCAGTAATAAGTATAAGAAGTTAAGAATTAACCAATTTCTTAAATGGAATCACTAAATGCTCAATTTTTATAATCCATTTGAAGAGGAAGGAATAATCATCTAAAAAAATGCAAATCGGTCTCAAAGGCTTTGAGAATTTAGGTCTAGCATGCAAATTAACACTCAAATAAAAGCAAAATAATTCTATTTCTTGGAGTTATCACACCCCCAAATCTAAAGTTTTGTTAGTTCTCGAGCAAACTAAGTCTAAGCAAGGGTAGATTGAGAAATAATTTGTCGCAAAGAGCAAGGAAACAAACTGAACTAGAGCATATATAGCCAACATCCAATCATCATTCATACCCTCAAGAATTACTTTTCAACCTTACCACCAAGTACCACACATGCAAAATCCAATTTCATGATGACACTCACATGCACTTTCATACATGAATGATTTCCCAAAAACATGAATGTAAGATCCCTTCTTAATCTTATGGGAGGCAAGCCCTAACTCGATTCTGGTCATGTAACCCTATTGGCTAGACACAAATTATGCAAACATCTTCTCTAAGTTAGAAGTTTGATCTTCAGGGGCATTTGATTGAAATATGGGAGGAACACATAGTACTTCTTTAGGTTAAGAGGATGAGGTGCCTTGAGAATTATCATTCTATGATAAATTAGGGTGGTTTTGCTAACTAGGATTGTAAGTATTGCTAAAAGTAATATTGTGGCTGCATTGGCGGAATTGGCTTGCATATAGCACACTTTCTAATCTAGCTGTGCAATTTGCTATAGAATGGAGATCCCCATATTGATCACAAGTCTCAAATAGGATATTAACCCCAATTGTTTGCACTGAGTTGACTATTAAAGTGTCGAGCTTCTTGAATAGTGCAACCACTTGAGCAAAAAAAGAGGTGAGGGCATCTACCTTATGTACACCAACTGCCACCCTTCTAGGAATAACTCTCTCTGCAAGCTACAAGTAATTGTTAGTGGCCATTTCCTCTAACAAGTTGTAAGCTGCATCCACCGATTTACTCATTAGGGCTTCACCAGCTGCTGCATCTATAGTGGAACTAGTCAAACCGCTATAGAAAGTGTGGACAAGCATCCACTTAGCAAGACCATGGTGTCGGCACCTCTAGGGCAACTCCTTGAATCTCTCATAGGCTTCAAACAAAGTTTCACCCTCAAACTGCTTGAAAAACATGATATCATTCTTGAATTTCATAGCCTTCATAGGGGGGAGCAATCCAAAAACTTCCTTGCTATCTTATCTGAAATAGTGATAGAGTCATTTGGCAAAGATTAAAGCCACGTCTTTGCCTTATCCCTCAAGGAGAAGGAAAAATGCCTCAAGCGAGCTACATCTTTGGACATCCTATTGTTTCTAAAAGTGCCATAAATTTGTAAGAAGTTAGCCAGATAAGTATTAGAATCTTCATGAGGTAGGTCTGAAAACCACAAAGTGGATTGGACCATCTGGATAATAGCTAACTTGATCTCAAAGGTATGAGCTTGTATAGTTGGCTTACGAATGCTAGATCGAATGTCCCAAACATTGGCAGTAGCAAAGTCCCTAAGGAGTTTATCAAGATTCTCTTCACCCACCATATCAAAAACTTGGTCAAAGTCAAATGCTTAAGCTTGCATTTGTTCTCTTAGCAATCTCCAAAAGGTCCTTCCAATCTCAAGATCATAAGGAAACTGAGATACACTATGAGTCATTCACATGCTCCAAGGTAAAGTACCTACAAAACAAAGAAAACAAAGAAAACTTGAATTAAGAGTTGTGAAGCGATATCAGAAGTAACACCAAATCTAAACTCAATATCCAGCAACGACGTCAAAACTTGTTTAGGTCCTTAACTGCACGGGTTGAACAAGTAATAAAAGTGTGATAATGAGTATCGTATCCTAAGGGATTGAAAATAAGAGTGATGTTACCAACCAACTAACCTCCACAAGCTCTTATCCAAGTAACTGATTTTCAAGTATCAAAGATAATAAAAACAAAAAATTAAGAACATAATTTAAAGCAACACTAAAAACTAAATTAACATGAGAAAGGTATCAAGGATAAAGGCCAACGGGATCCCTATTCACTTCTACTTCAATAGGTATTTGCAAAGTCAATAAACATCCACTAATGGGTTGATTTTGTTAGCTAAAACATGATTATAGCTAAAACTTGACTACCTATATTTAAGTCAATTACCCATATGAATATTACCTAATTCACCATATGTCCATGTGAGTTAGCATAAGAGTCATTCATCATAACTAAGTTTTAAACACTTGCTATGCATGACCAATTGATATATGTCTATCTCATTGGCTAAACTACACACCTAAACCAATTAAGTGTGTTTGAACATATATCAATTATATAATATCAATATTCTCAAATCCTTATGTCTAGTTCATTTGAAAATACTAAGATCATGCAAAAGGTGGTCAATCAAGAGCAAATATTAAGCATGAATATAAAAGAACAAAACCAATTCCACTTATGAAAACTCCAGAAAATTACAAAATATCTATTTCCATAGTAAGATCCTAAGAAATTACTAGATTACAAATTTAGCTACTTGGTGTGGTGTGGATTGTGATTAAATATAATATCAAAAATAGTTGTCAAGTTCCACTAAAAATATAAAAACCTTGCAACCAGTTGTAGTAAGCAAGGGTCGATCCACAGAGAACCAATTCAATTAACACTATCAATCCAATTCCTAAATTAAACTCTGATGAAAAATAAATAGTAAAAGTAAAAGGGAGTTTTGTTGATTAAAACTAAAAAGAGAAATTAAACTTAAATCAAAACAGTAAACACAAATTGAATTATCAAGTTAAAGATATTGGTTAAGAGATGGAATCCACCACTAGATTTATATGATTATGCTAACTTACATATCCTTTATACCAACATGATCAATTATGTTCTTATGTAATTGTGAGATAAATCTCATGTCTTCCTTAAGTTTCGCTTAATGCAGCAACCGTTCAAATCAAACCCTAACCATTAGTTATTTGTAAAGCAACCGCTCTTACACTTACCTAATGATTGCATTAAGAATTAGAAAACCAATCACACTAAGATCTAATCATACACCGGGATTAAATTACTTAGATCATATGTCTCACTAGTCATACCATTGCAACCGCGCATAGCAATCCTAGTTTTACCACTTTCGAAGTTTGGCAAGAATATAAAAACCTTTATATTGATTTATGAACAGAAACATATGAATAAAAACATAATTGTATTGATATAAAGAGGTATGCAAGATTCACATAATCAAAACTAGAGTTTCATCCTCCCTTAACCAATCAAGAAGTTTAGCCACACATGGCAAATTCAAAAACAGAAGAAGAATTAAAAGAAAACATTGTTCAGAACAAAAGAAGAAAAGAAAAACTAAAGATCAAACTAGTTTCCAAGGCTTGAGAGTGATTGATCTTTGATCGCTCGAATCCGAGTCTCCAATCCTCGATCGAATCCTTCCCCTTCTTGGTCTTTGTGTTTCTCTCAGTTTCCTTCACGTCTCTCTCCGTCCAGAATCCCTTAAAGAGCTTCTAAGCCACCTTATTTATAGGTTTGGGAACCTAATTTAACATTAAAGCACGAAATTAACTTTCTGGTGCGACGACACGGGCCGTGTCATGCTACACGGCCTAACCCGTGTCTGATTCTGGAGACAAATTTCCAGCTATTCCAAGGTCAGAAAGGAACACGGCCTACCCCGTGTCAATTGACACGGGCCGTGTTCTCGATCAAGGCTTCAAATTAATTCTTCCTCGTGAAGTCAGAGGAGTACACGGCCTACCCCGTGTCACTTGACATGGGCCGTGTTGATCAAAACTTTCCAGTCTTCAAAGTCAGAATGATACACGGCCTACCCCGTGTCATTTGACACGGGCCGTGTTGATCATTTTCTTCAAATCCAGCCTTTATTCTTCATGAATGCCCTTCTTCCTTTGCTTCTAGGAGTTGGTACTGATTCCCTTAAGTCTCTTAACTCTCTTCTCAACAGCTCAATACCAATGGACTCCATCACTCATAGATCTCCTGAAAATCACAATATGTTTATGAGTGTTTATAACCACATTTAGGTATAGTTTCACAATAAACATTCAAAGACAACTCTAATTCAGAAACTTAGCTAAATGTCAACAATTAAACACATTTGGAATTCAATTAGATCAAACAAAGAACATTCAAGAGCTGAAATTATTAACAGATCAAATACTCCCACACTTAACCTTTTGCACTTTTGGGCAAAAACATAAAACCAAGCACATGTTTCCCAAAAAGTAACAAAAGTATTGAATAATGAGCAAAGATCTATACACATCAGTTCTTTCAAGGAATCTAAGCATTCAGGAATTCCCTCTCTCAACAATCCAAATCAGCAAGCCAGGTCTATCCAAAATCAGGGTTAAGCCAACATGATAAAGCCTCACAGATGTACTCTCTTTCACTCAAGTATTTTGGCTTGTATTTACTCTCAACCAACTCATGAAAACACGCCTTACCATAGGCTTGACAAGCCTCTACTTCTCCACCACCTAAATCACATGCACACAAAGATCAAAAGGTCTTTAATCAGGTTGTAATGGGGTCAAGGTCAAGGTAAGATATATCAAGGATAAACAAAGTTAGACCATCGGAAATAGAAGAGCCAAGGGGAATAAAAATCAAACACTTTTGCACAATTACCCCAACACTTTTCAATCCATCTTCATCTTTTACTTGACTTTCTACATTCATCAACCAACTTGGCAAATATAACTTTTCTCTTTTTTTTTTTTGAATAAAAACATACTAGGTAAAACAGTGTAATCACCCCCACACTTATTCAAACACAATTCCCAACATAATTATTAGCTCTTCTACTCCCTAAGGTAGGGTAGCAATGGTTTTTCACTATTAGGCTTGTATTGAGCTATAATAAAAAAAAAGGATATAATTCAGGCTCAAAGGGGTGAAACAGTGGATCAAAATACAAGGCTAGCTCTTTAGCCAGTGGCTGAAAGAAAGAAATGCCTTTATCATCTCAAAAATGTGCAGTGATCATTTACAATTTAAAAGAGAGTCAAATCAAATTCTGAAAAGCATATAATCACAAGTGGAATCACACAACAAAGAACAAAAATGACTTATGATTAGTCATTCACATCAAGGCCCAAAAACTCACTAGGTCCAAATTTTATCATATTCTCAAAACCCTTTCAATTTTTAAAACCTCTCAGTGCATGTTTAGAACCAAGAAAGTTAATTCCTTAAGGCTTAAAAACCTGTCAATAAAAATCAATCGCTTGCTCATTGCTCAATATATTCACAAAACCAATTAGAAAGATATGCACCAGATATACCATTAAGACCAGAATGTGCAATCAAACTTCAAACTTCCCCCCACACTTAAAACAGACAGTGTCCTCAATGTCAAAGCATACACAACAGATAAAAAAAAAATTCCACAGTAAAAGCAAAGTATATGCAACCAAATGAGTCTGGCAACAGGAAATTCAAGCAAATACAAAAGATAAATTACTAGTAACCAAAACAATGTTCATTAAGCCAGCAAAATGAAGGACACAGCCTTAAAATGAAAATACATCAAGATGGGGGAGGGGGATATGAAAAACGCTGAAGCAGAAGATCAAGTTTGCCATCAATGGCATCCATTCTCTGATCGCGTGCTACCTCCAGAGCCTGGAAGCGATCCTCTGTTACTGGAAGCGAGCAAAGATGATCCGGCTCCAAACGGTCGATACGGGCCAAGATAGTATCATAAAAGCGGCGGCGCTGGCTGAGTGGAAGGGCCCGTATCATTAGCAAACTCAGGGGGAGGGGAGACAGCGATATCCTCAGGCGGCGCAGGGGTCGGATCAGCCCTAGGCAAAGCATCTCCATCAGCGCCAAGCAAGACAAGAGCACCATTGAGACGAGTGCAGAGCTTCATAGACACCAAAATGACCCCATCAATAGCATTGGGACCCTGAACCGGTGCCTCCTCCACCAAGTCCAAATACTCAAAGTGATCAGCAATGGCAGTCACATACCCTCCTAACACAAAACGACCAGCTAAAGTGGTCCCGACATGATGAAACTGATTACAGAGCCAATACCCCCCATTAACAGGCACCCCCTCAAGCATACAGTGTAAGAAAAATAACTCAAAACGGCTAATTGTCCCTTGACTTTCCCCCCGACCACACAGAGTATTAGCTAACTATTTCTGAATATAGCGATGGGCAGGGGACCGAAGCTGAGAGGCTTTAGACATTTTAGGATCATAGTTATCAGACCCAGGCACAGTGAGGACAGACCACACATGATCAGCATTAAAATCACGGGGTAACATATTTTCCCCTTCAAGAAAACCAAAAATAGCTCTAAACATATGAATATCAATAGAATGAGAATTACCAAGCAACCTAAAGGTGATTTCACCAGGCCATCTAGTTTGATCAGACAGAGGATAAAGTTTACGATTAAAACTAGAAACAAACTCCCGAGTCAATGCAGCAAAAGTAGGCTTCTGTAACAATGCAAAATCAACCCAACCAATTCTACCCAACAGAGCAAACACCTCATCATATAACCCTATAGCCCTAAGGGTATCTACGTCTAAAAAGCGAGTGGGAACCACTACCTTTCTGTCGATAGGGTTGACTGGCACCTGAGGGGGTGAGGGCTCACGTGGGGGTGATGGAGACCGAGCACGCCTAAAGCCAGAACGAGGGGGATGGAGGGAGCAGGACGCAGCAGTTGTCTTAACACGCTTTTTAGGACCCATCAATGGAGGAAGCAAAAGCAAGAGAATTGATGGAGAGGATGGAGAGGAGCTGCGCGTGGGGGAAAGGGGGGAGATTTGAAAGGGAATGGGGTTGGGTAACAGTAAAGAATGGTGGAGATTGGAAGGGAAATGAGTGGGCTTGCGTGATGGCTGCGCAGAGGAGAAGAAGAGGAAAAGGGGAATTGGGGCAGAAAATTAGGGCAGAAAGCCCTAAATGGGGATTTAATTGGGCGCTGCCACGAGTACACGGGCCGTGTCATATGACACGGCCCACCCCGTGTACTCCTCTGTCTTAGGGAGTAGGTGCGCGCGATAACACGGGCCGTGTCATTGGACACGGCCCACCCCGTGTACATCTCTGGAAAACAGGGTTCCTGATGATCAAGACAACACGGGCCGTGTCATTTGACACGGCCAACCCCGTGTACTTCTCTGGTGCCATCACATACGTCCTATTCTCGAAAACACGAGCCGTGTCACATGACACGGCCCACCCCGTGTAGTTTGCTGTAGTAATGGGGTTGCTGTCATGAAGACATGGGCCGTGTCATGGAACACGACCCACCCCGTGTGCTATGCTGACTTACAGGATGCGTTCTAAACTTTTCCTCAGGACTGCATACACTCAACAAACCATGAACTCATGTAATCAAACTAAAAACTGAGCAAATCCAAACACAAATATCAACAAGGAAACAGATATCAAGCAGAAACACTTAAAAATAGGCTAAACTAAGAAACTAAACAACGTAAAAGAGAAAGGAAAAAGAAAGCAAATCTGATTGGGTTGCCTCCCAATAAGCGCTTGGTTTATTGTCCTCAGCCAGACATTGTGATGCTCCTCAGGATTCTTCATAAGATGGATGGAGAAGAGGCATGTTTTCAACTTCTGCATTCTCCGGAAGTTCATGGTAAGGCTTAAGACGGTGCCCATTAACCTTAAACACCTTTCCAGAAGCCTCGTTCATGATTTCCACTGCACCAGAAGGAAAAACAGTAGTTACTACAAATGGGCCAATCCATTTAGAGCGCAACTTACCTGGAAATAATTTGAGTCTGGATTGGTACAGTAACACTCTTTGGCCTTGGTGGAAACTTTTCCTAGAGATCATGTGATCATGAAACGCTTTGGTTTTTTCCTTGTAAATGAGGGCACTCTCAAAGGCCTCATTCCTCAATTCTTCCAACTCCTGAATTTGGAGTTTTCTCTGCTTGCCAGCACCTTCCAAGTTCAAGTTAACTTGTTTGATAGCCCAGTAAGATCGATGTTCTAGCTCCACTGGCAAGTGACAGGGCTTCCCATAGACCAATCGGAATGGGGACATACCAATAAGGGTCTTGTATGCCGTCCGATAAGCCCACAAAGCATCAGCAAGTCTAGTACTCCAATCCTTGCGCGTGGGATTCACAGTTTTTTCAAGGATAGACTTGATCTCCCTATTGGATACCTCAGTCTGGCCATTCGACTGAGGATGGTAAGGAGTAGAGGTCCGGTGCACCACACCATATTTCTTCAACAGGGATTCAAAAATTCTGTTGCAAAAATGTGTCCCTTGGTCACTAATGATGGCTCTGGGAGTGCCAAACCCTGGAAAAGATAAAGGACTTCACAAAATCCACAACAGTCTTAGAATCATCAGATTTAGTGGCTTTAGCTTCCACCCATTTTGAAACATAATCCACAGCTAAGAGAATATAAGAGTAACCAAAAGAAGGAGGAAATGGTCCCATGAAGTCAATGCCCCAAACATCAAAGATTTCCACAAAGATTATTGGAGTTTGAGGCATTTGATTTCGTGGACCAATATTACCTGTTCTTTGACAGCGGTCACATGACTTACAGAAATTATAAGCATCCTTAAAAATGGTAGGCCAGTAAAATCCACTGTCAAGCACTTTGGTGGCTGTCTTCTTCATGCCGAAATGTCCTCCACAGGCATAGGTATGGCAAAAAGAGAGAACGAAGTGAGTCTCTGAATCCGGGATACATCTCCGAATCACTTGATCTGCACAATGCTTCCAAAGGTAAGGATTATCCCAAATATAGTACTTGCAATCACTCCTCAGCTTATCTCGCTGTGCCTTGTTGAGGCCTGCCGGAAAATCCTTGGTGGCCAAATAATTGGCAATATCAACATACCACGGAATAGTGGTTGCGAGAGTCATTAACTGCTCATCCGGAAAGCTCTCTTGAATAGGTATATCCTCCTCTTCAGTAACCAATCTGCTCAAATGGCCAGCCACCAAGTTTTCGCTCCCTTTTTTATCTTTAATCTCCAAGTCAAACTCTTAGAGCAATAGAATCCATCGGAGCAATCTTGGCTTCGCCTCCTTCTTTGCCAGTAGGTACTTTAATGCTGCATGATCAGAAAAAATAATTACTTTATAACCAATTAAATATGATCTAAATTTCTCTAAAGCAAAAACAACAGCAAGAAGTTCTTTCTCAGTTGTGGAATAATTCAGTTGAGCATCATTTAGGGTCCTTGATGCATAGTAAATAGCATAAGGAACCCTATCAACTCATTTGTCCTAGGATGTGCCCCTACCGCAAAGTCACTCACATCACACATTAGTTCGAATGGAAGCTCCCAATTTGGCGGCCTAATGATAAGTGCCTCAGTCATCAACTCCTTAAGTGTGAGGAAAGCCTTCATACACTTCTCATTGAATTGAAACTGCACATCTTTTTGGAGAAGTGTGCAGAGGGGGGCTGATATCTTGGAGAAATCTTTGATGAAGCGCCGATAGAAACCTGCATGACCAAGAAAAGAGCGAATATCCCGCACACTAGTGGGCGGGGGTAATGAACGCACAAGTTCTACCTTAGCTTTATCGACTTCAATGCCCCTAGCAGAGATTACATGACCTAACACAATACCTTCTTCTACCATGAAATGACACTTTTCTCAATTTAAAACAAGGTTAGTGTCAATGCATCTCTTTAAAACCAAAGTCAAATGTTCCAAGCATTTTTCAAAACCATTCCCAAATACACTAAAATCATCCATGAAGACCTCAATGATGTTTTCTATGTAATCAGAAAAAAGACTCATCATACATCTCTGAAAGGTCCCTGGCGCATTGCAAAGTCCGAAAGGCATTCGCCTATAAGCAAAGGTGCCAAAAGGACAAGTGAAAGTGGTTTTGTCTTGATCTTCTGGAGCAATCGCAATCTGGTTATATCCTGAAAATCCATCTAAAAAATAATAATGAGAATGACCAGCTAACCTCTCTAACATTTGATCAATAAAGGGTAAAGGGAAGTGGTCTTTTCTGGTGGCAGCATTCAATTTTCTATAGTCTATACAAACACGCCACCCTGTCTATAATCTAGTGGGAATAAGCTCATTCTCAGCATTTCTTACCACAGTAATGCCAGATTTCTTTGGTACGACCTGGACCGGGCTTACCCACTTGTTGTCAGAAATGGGGTAGATCACCCCACACTTAGGAGCTTCAAGATCTCCTTCTTCACAACATCCATCATCGGGGATTCAACCTCCTCGTGGTTCCCTCACGGCTTAGCCCCTCCTCCATTAAGATTCGATGCATGCAAATGGAGGGGCTAATTCCTTTGATATCTGCAATAGTCCATCCGATGGCTGTCTTGTGTTCCTTCAACACAGAAATCAAACTCTCCTCTTGCTCCTTGGTGAGGGCTTTAGCAATTATTACTGGGAGTGTCTCCTTCTTACCCAGAAAAACATATTTCAAATGGGAAGGTAATTCCTTTAATTCCAACTCCGGTGCCTGCATAACAGAAGGTTTAGGTACATCAGTGGTAAAAGGTAATTCAACATACAATACCTCATGCCCTTCTGAGGTGGGAGAGAGTGTATGCAAGGCTGCCACCACTTCTTTTGAATCCTGAAAATCTAAACTGCGAGGCATAACTGTATCAATGACATCAAATTGGTCAGACTCAAGAACAGTAGAAATTAAAGATTCAAAAACATCAAAAGAATCAATCATATATGCAGAGTGTACATCACTCAGGTATCTCATGGCCTCGAAGATGTTGAATCTAATCAACTCTCCATCAAATTCCATAGTCAATGTTCCCGAATGCACATCAATTTTTGTTCGGGCAGTCTTGAGGAAAGGCCTCCCCAATAGAATGGGGGCAGAGTTGGGAGATTTGTCCTCCTCCATGTCCAGCACATAAAAATCTGCCGGGAACACCAGTTCATTTACCTGCACCAAAACATCCTCAACAACCCCCTTAGGGTATGCGTTAGACCTGTCTGCCAGTTGAATGATAACTCCAGTAGGTTCTAAAGGTCTTAGATGCAAAGATGCATAAATAGAAAAGGGCATGACATTAATGGATGCACCTAAATCTAGCATGACCCTCTCAAATCTGGTACTACCGATAGTGCATGGTATAGTGAATGTGTCAGGATCCTTACATTTAGTTGGGAGTTTCTTATTAAAAACAGTTGAAACATTTGCTCCCACTTGGACCCGTTCATTACCTTTCAACTTCCTTTTGTTAGTGCATAACTCTTTTAAAAATTTAGCATATCTAGGCACTTGCTTTATGGCATCTAACAGAGGAATGTTGACTTCAACTTTCCTAAAAGTCTCTAAGATCTCTTTTTCCGCTTCTTCTTTCTTGTTTTTAACCAACCTACTCGGAAAAGGAGCCTTAGTGACATATTTAGGAAGTGGGTCAGAAACACTTACCTTAGGTGTCTTAGAATGGATCCCCTCCTCATCTACCTCCGTAGGATTTTGAACGTTGTCTTCAGTGACTGGGGAAGATGTGGGTCCGTCAAGTGTCTTCCCACAACGCAAGGTGACAGCATTAGCATTTTCTCTTGGGTTCACCCGTCGCGAGGGAGTTTCCCGTAAATCGACTCGCACCTTGTTGATCTCTGTAGCCAACTGTCCCACTTGGTTCTGCAAGGTACTGATAGTGGCCCTTATTTCTTGCTGAAACTGAATATTATTGGTGGCCATTTGCCTCACAAGATCTTCCAACGAAGGTTCAGGTTGCCTAGGGGCCTGAACTTGGGGTTGCCTTGGAGGAAAGGGTGCTTGCCTTTGCTGAAACCCTGGAGGTCCATAGGCTTGAGGTTGCGCTTGAGCTTGGGGCTGTTTCGCATAGCTAAAGTTAGGATGATCTCTCCACCCCGGATTATATGTGTTGGAATAGGGGTTGTAATTCTTAGATGGAGCAGAAAATCCCCCCACTGCCTTGGCCTCTTCATTTGTGTCCTCTTGCAAAGTGGGACACATATCAGTGGGATGTCCTAAAGAGCAACATATCCCACATGCCTGTATTGGTGCTTTCCCATTGTCCACCAGCTTCTGGACCATGGCAGTCAATTGAGTCATTTGATGCTGCAAACTAGTAGTGTCAGCTTCTTTAAATCGCTTCTCCCCCCTTGTATCATTCTGAGTAAAGAATTGTTGAGTGTTCGCAGCCATTCTAGATATCAAGTTCCTAGCTTCTCGAGGAGTCTTATCAACTAAGGCGCCTCCACTGGCAGCGTCAATCATATTGCGGTCCATCACTAGCAAACCTTCATAGAAGTACTGTATCAGAAGTTGTTCACTGATTTGATGCTGAGGGCAGCTAGCACACAATCTCTTGAATCTCTCCCAGTACTCATGAAGTGATTCCCCATGTCTTTGTTGGATGCCGCAAATTTCGTAAATTTCTTTTCTGATGGTTGCGGCCTTTGATGCAGGGAAATATCTGTCTAGGAAAGCCCGAGCCATGTCCTGCCATGTCTGAATGGATCCGGGTGGCAAGTAGTACAACCATTCCTTTGCAGAATCCTTCAGAGAAAATGGAAAAGCTCTCAGCTTGACTTGCTCCACTAAAATTCCCGCAGGCTTCATGCTAGAACACACAACATGGATTTCCTTTAAATGTTTGTTCGGATCTTCTCCGGCTAGCCCATTGAAAGATGGCAAAAGATGAATTAGACCAGATTTCAACTCAAATACCTCCTCATTCTCAGGAATTTCTATGCACAGAGGTTGTTGGTCTAAGTCCGGAGCACCCAACATCCTTAATGTATTTTCTGCCATCACTTCTTCTTTAGGTGGCTCAGATATCTCAGATGCCGTAGAATTGGAAAGATCTACGTGACGGGCAGCTTCAACGTCAGCAGGTGTGAATTGCGAGCTGATTTGTTCAAAGTAATGCCTCAGATTCCTCAATTGCTCGTTCACCTCTTCACCGGACATGAACACCTGCAAGATAGTTGAAGAGAACAAATAAACTATTAAAATTAAAACAAAAACAGAGAGAAAAATAGGAAACAAATTAATAGCGCAATTAGAAAATTAGTTCCCCGGCAACGGCGCCAAAATTTGGTGTGGTGTGGATTGTGATTAAATATAATATCAAAAACAGTTGCCAAGTTCCACCAAAAATATAAAAACCTTGCAACCAGTTGTAGTAAGCAAGGGTCGATCCACAGAGAACCAATTCAATTAACACTATCAATCCAATTCTTAAATTAAACTCGATGAAAAATAAATAGTAAAAGTAAAAGGGGTTTTGTTGATTAAAACTAAAAAGAGAAATTAAACTTAAATCAAAACAGTAAACACAAATTGAATTATCAAGTTAAAGATATTGGTTAAGAGATGGAATCCACCACTAGATTTATATGATTATGCTAACTTACATATCCTTTATACCAACATGATCAATTATGTTCTTATGTAATTGTGAGATAAATCCCATGTCTTCCTTAAGTTTCGCTTAATTCAGCAACCGTTCAAATCAAACCCTAACCATTAGTTATTTGTAAAGCAACCGCTCTTACACTTACCTAATGATTGCATTAAGAATTAGAAAACCAATCACACTAAGATCTAATCACACACCGGGATTAAATTACTTAGATCATATGTCTCGCTAGTCATACCACTGCAACCGCGCATAGCAATCCTAGTTTTACCACTTTCGAAGTTTGGCAAGAATATAAAAACCTTTATATTGATTTATGAACAGAAACATATGAATAAAAATATAATTGTATTGATATAAAGAGGTATGCAAGATTCACATAATCAAAACTAGAGTTTCATCCTCCCTTAACCAATCAAGAAGTTTAGCCACACATGGCAAATTCAAAAACAGAAGAAGAATTAAAAGAAAACATTGTTCAGAACAAAAGAAGAAAAGAAAAACTAAAGATCAAACTAGTTTCCAAGGCTTGAGAATGATTGATCTTTGATCGCTCGAATCCGAGTCTCCAATCCTCGATCGAATCCTTCCCCTTCTTGGTCTTTGTGTTTCTCTCAGTTTCCTTCACGTCTCTCTCCGTCCAGAATCCCTTAAAGAGCTTCTAAGCCACCCTATTTATAGGTTTGGGAACCTAATTTAACATTAAAGCACGAAATTAACTTTCTGGTGCGACGACACGGGCCGTGTCATGCTACACGGCCCAACCCGTGTCTGATTCTGGAGACAAATTTCCAGCTATTCCAAGGTCAGAAAGGAACACGGCCTACCCCGTGTCAATTGACACGGGCCGTGTTCTCGATCAAGGCTTCAAATTAATTCTTCCTCGTGAAGTCAGAGGAGTACACGGCCTACCCCGTGTCACTTGACACGGGCCGTGTTGATCAAAACTTTCCAGTCTTCAAAGTCAGAATGATACACGGCCTACCCCGTGTCATTTGACATGGGCCGTGTTGATCATTTTCTTCAAATCCAACCTTGATTCTTCATGAATGCCCTTCTTCCTTTGCTTCTAGGAGTTGGTACTGATTCCCTTAAGTCTCTTAACTCTCTTCTCAACAGCTCAATACCAATGGACTCCATCACTCATAGATCTCCTGAAAATCACAATATGTTTATGAGTGTTTATAACCACATTTAGGTATAGTTTCACAATAAACATTCAAAGACAACTCTAATTCAGAAACTTAGCTAAATGTCAACAATTAAACACATTTGGAATTCAATTAGATCAAACAAAGAACATTCAAGAGCTGAAATTATTAACAGATCACTACTCATATTAGAAGAAATCAAAACACAAGGAAAAAGGAAGTTCATCATGATACAAATCAAAGAAAAGAAGGGGAAATAATAGACTAAAGTGAAGACTCCAATCTTGATCTTCCATCCTTGATCTTGATCTCTCACTTGAATTTTCTCTTGCAAGTAGAAATCTCCCTCTCTATCTCTCTCTATTTGACTACGGCTCCAAAGTGTCCAAAAACTACTTAGATGGTCTTTCAAATAAATGAGAATATAAAGCTCAAATCATGGAACAGGGCCTCTTCCACACCTAGGTGTGGTATGTTACATGCTTGGGTGTGGCCCTTTACGAGGTACTCTTTCAATTAGCAACTCACGCCAAGGCGTGAGTCCATGCCTAAGTGCACTTTACCTGAAATTTCTTGATAAATAGAGACAGACACTCCTAGGCATACCTATACATAAGGATGACAAAATTGTCCATACCTGTGGGGATCCACAATGATTACTCGCGAGATGGGTACCCCGTTTAATAAATGGGAGCAGGGGTAGGGATTATAGTACTCGCCCCGCGCGTACCCGCAAACTCGGGAATTATACTTTTTCATTTAATATATATTATATATTATGATTTTTTTTTTTTTACTTTGAGATGAGATGAAAATATATATTTTTTATTATTTTAAAATGGATATTTTATTGAATGAGCCTATAATAATAAAATTTGTTAAAAAATATATACCATTTATATAATAGTTATTTATGTAAATTGATTATTATAAAATATAATTGAATTTAGTTTATTATTTATAATATTCTTTTAATTCTGTAAGAATCTTATATTGTTGAATAAAGTTGTGGTATGTGGTATTAAATTTTTTTTTTTATTTTTTTTTGTAATTTTAAGATTTTATTTTAAATTATTAATTATCTGCGAATATCCGTAGATACCCCCGTCTATTTATAGGGATCACAAATGGAAACTCGTGATAGGTACGGGGGTGAGGGCGAGGCCGAGGGCGAGGGAAATACTACCCACCCCGTCCCGTTGTTATCCCTTATACCATGCTAGGCATAGCCTACCTAAACTTCAATTTTCCTTGCTTTCTTTCCCTTATAATCTTCTTTCACCTCTTTTGACTATTCCAAGACTTCATTCATCTTCAATTCCTATAATATAACATCAATAATAAGTATGAGAAATTAACAATTAACCAATTTTTTAGATGAAATTACTAAATGCTCAATTTTATAATCCATTTAAGGAGGAAGGAATAATAATCTAAAATCATGCAAATTTGTCTCAAGGGCTTTGAGAATTTAGGTCTAGCATGCAAATTAACACTCAAATGAAATCAAAATGACTCCATTTCCTGGAGTCATAAGAAATCAACTATATATTGAACAATTTCTATAGCAAACGAACTTAGGAAATGTAATAAACCAACTCTTTTAAAAGTTTAAGCTGTTAGGTGAAGATGCATAATTAGTTGTTTATATCTAACATGTCCCTCCATGTAAAAGCCCTTTGGATTTGAATTGTGGGTAATACATAGACTCACTCTATCTTGTGCTAAAATTTAACTTTTTATTAGAAGAATAGGGACAACAGGAATCAAAATCTTGACCACTTGGTCGTAGTGACTCTAATTTTATATTATGAATTAACTCTCTTAAAAGTTTAAATTCTTAGGTGAAGGCTCATATAATTTTTATATCTAACAAGAAGGAGAGAGAGAGAGAGAGAGAGAGAGTGTTATAACATCTTTAAATTTCTCTAAAGTCAATATATGAAAAGATGAGAGAAGAGTAAAATTATTTTTAAGGTGAAGAAAAACAAAAACTATTCGAAGCAAACGACAATGACATGAACATCTAGCAAATTTGAAACATGATTAGGGAAAATTCTAGTTTGCCTTCATTACAACTAAAACATAACATGATTAAGTTTGTTCGAGTCTAAGTACTATTTTTGGGCTGAGATTGAGCTTAAAAAACTGACCTGAACACCAGGGTCTGTCAAATCTTGTGCAATTTAGCATATGTCTACACCTACTTTTGAACAATATTGTTAGTATCAGACCAAATCGGGTAGTCCAACTAATCTGACCATGAATTGGGCACTTAACTAGTTATGAATCATTCTTACTATTTGAAATAGTCAAAATCAGTCAAATACTAATTAAATCAATTGGTTTAATTGGTATAACCAACTGACCATTAAACTTTCTAGAAAAAAAAATTGATACTTTTTTTAATATTTTATAAATGTTATCATATATTTTATATAGTTACATTTAAATTATTTTTTTGACATTTAATTACACAGTTGATTTAAACGGTTAAATCAATTTAAATTAACTAAAAATCTTATTTATTCACTTTTGGTCTTATTTTAATATTGCTTTTGATGTGGAATTTGAGGGAGGAAAAATAAAAAAGAAGAAAGACTTTTCCTTTAGAAAAATTATTACATGTTTATGAAAGGATAATGTTTGGTGTTTATCAAAAATACGTCTATCATATATGTATTATAAATTTGTGTGAAATAAATATCGAATTATATTATATGTTATTATCATATTTTTATGTAATATAGAATAATTTGTAAGTGAATTAAAAAATTAAATATATAAAAATTAAATAAATAACATAATTTTTATAAAATATCACGTAAAATTGTACTTATATTTAAGAACATATAATAATTTCTCTTTTGTTTGTGACTTTACTTGCCTGGTTGGCGTTTGAAATTGCAAGTGTAATTCTCCTATTGTGATGACATCATGAAGTTAGAGGCGAAAGGGTTTAGGCCGTTAATCCTTTTAAAATCGTTAGCTTTATGTATAAATTTTCTAGATTCAGATTTTATATATGGTTGGTGTTTGAAATTGCAAAGTGTCATTCTCCTATTGTGATGACATAATGAAGGTAGGTGCGAAAAGGGTTTAGGCCGTTAATCCTTTTAAAATTGTTAGCTTTATATATAAATTTTCTAGATTTAAATTTTATATATATATATATATATATATATATAATAAAAGTAACGTATTTAATAAAAAAATATTTATTATAAGAAATAAAAAGAATAAATATTAATTATTAAATTTTATATAAATAATTAAAATTAAAATATAAATATATATAATTTTTATAAGTAACGACGTGACCTTATTTTTTTGGATAAGTTTTTTTAAAATAAATTTATTTTTAAAATAAATAAATAAAGTTATAACAATTAAATTTTAATAAATTAAAATTATAATACATTTTAAATTATAATAAAGATAAATATATTTATATTTCTTATTTTTAAGAAAAGTTCACTTTATAACAACTTTTGTCCATTTCTCTTGCTCGTCTCAATGCGGCGCGCGACTTTTCCATGTCCGTTCATACAATGCCAGTGTTGTGTACTTGTTCGCCAGTGCTAGCACCTAGCAAGATCATGATATTCCTTTTATGCACCTGCGCAGGAAATTGGACCGATGAATTTTGTTATTTTTAACTTTCACGGTTTTTTTTAAGAGTTTTATTATATACTCTTAAAAAATATATTTTTATTATTAAATAAATAATTAAATAAAAAATAAATATATTTCATATATTAAAATATAAAAATTATTTAATATTTTTTTATTTAACAATTAAAAAATTAATGAAAAGATTAATTAATAGAATTTATAATTATTTTTAATGAATTTTAATAAAATATTGTTAAAGAAGTCAAAAAATATTATATAAAAATAAAATATTTAATATATTAAAAATTAAAATTAAAATTATTTTTATTTAATTTTTTAAATATTTTTAAAAATGTCTTTAAATCACTTATTAATTATTAATACAAGGACCGTGATAGCTGATATTGGTAGGTAGGTAGCTATATTATTGTCACTATAAAGCTAGCACAATGAGAGTGCGTTATTGTCATAACTAATAACTTTTATATTATTAAACTGAACAGAAAAACAGAGTTTTAGAGAAAAATGTAATGTCATCCTATGAATGAAGAAATTGGACATGGATACGGGACACGATATAAATATTGATATATAGATATATTAAATTTAAAAATTTTAGGATACAAATATGATATGAACATAAAAATATATATATATATATATATAATTTTGATTATAAATATTTTAGATATAACTCTTTAATTATAATATAAATATCTTTATTTATAATTAAAAAAGAAACTAATAATAATCAAAAATTGAACTAACAGATCAGAGTGAAACTCACTTAAAATTTTAACTATTAACACACAGTGAATACAATGTATTGAAGAATAATAGAAGATTTTTTCTGAGGGTGAGTCGAGTGATATTGGACTTGTGGATCGTGATATTAGTACACTGTCACACAGTAATTTTTTCTTTTAAATTTTAATGGGCTGTGTCCAATATGTGTCTACGATGTATTCAAAATGTGTCCTGACTATGTTCGAGCTGTGTCTGAGTCAAATAATAATAATTTTTTTAATTAGACACACTCGAACATGTAAGACACGCGTGTTGTATGTGTGTCAAAGTGTGTTTATGTCAGACACGTATCTGACACATGAATATATCAATAAAATAGCGTATCCATACTTTCTAGTGTCCTTCATTTCATCATAGTGATCTATATATATATTATACACCTGTAAGTTGTTGAAAATAACTAAAAAAACGAACACTAACTAATTTTAATTAAGTAACTAATTGTAATTAATTATTAACTGAGTTTATAATTTATAATAGTTGTAATACTCCCCCTCAACGTAGGAGGTATATATCCAAAACTCTCAGCTTGAACATTAGATGACAAAATTGAGTGACTGGTACTGATTTTGTAACTAATTTTAACTAAGTAACTGATTGTATCTAACTATTAACTGACTTTATAATTTATAATAGCTGTAATATATATATATATATACCCTGTATTAATAAGCTAATATCTCATAATATAAATATAAAATTTTAAATAATGTAATATATATTTATTAGATATGGTTTTTTTATACATAAAAGTAATATAGAGAGATTATTCCAATAAGTAATATGTCTGGGTCGATGATAGCTATTAAAAAAAAAAGGAACACCTTTAAAAATTTGTTTTTCTCCCTACAAAAAGATTATTCAGTTTATATAATAATTATGTTATGCGAATTAATTAATTACACTTCTTCTATTCAAAATTATTTATAATACATATGTTTATGTTTATTATATTATATTTTAAAATATTCTATATTGAATTACGTATAAATAAATTTTTTTCATATTTATTAAAAAATAATAAATTGTTTATTTTGTTGAAAATTGAGCAACTTTTTAAAGTTACTACATAAAGTTAACTTTACTCACTTGAATTTTGGTATATTTTAAAGTAATTTCGTTATTCGTCTAATTTTTATACGTTTAACTTTTGATAATTCACTCACAAATTTATTTTATATCTTATAAAAATGTTATAATCGTATACGGGATGATTTAATATCTTTCTCATAGTAAAATATAATATAAATATGATATGCGTATAAAAATTAGACACAAAATATTTTCTATTTTAAAACCGTAACTTATTAACTTAAAGTAAAAGGTCTCGTCTTATTGATAAATGATGAAATAAGAAATAATAAGTAAATTTAAGTTTAGTGGTCTATTAAAAATTTGAGTTTAGCGGATAATTTTTTTTATAATGATAGAGATTGGAGTTTCATGAAAAAGGATGTAGTTTAAGATGGACTCAAGTCAGTTTGGGTTTATATATGGTCCATCAAATATAAATCATTGGATCAATAGAAAAATAGATCAATGGTTAGGATGAATAACATACAACTTGATTAAGAGGTAAGATGAAGAAATCAACTTTTCAGATCAATTCACCACCGTTAGCCAACAACCACTGCTCAGTCTGGTCGTCTACCACTAAGCGGCTATCTTTGCGTGAATCTGGGAGGCAGTGCGGCTCGTAGTGGTGGTTCGAGGTCATGCACGATGGAGCATGGCAGCTAGGTTATTGGGTACTTGGGTGGTGGTTGACGGTGGGGGGGGCTTGATGGTGTCGAGCTTGCTCTCCGTGAGTCGCAAACTCATCTTGGATGATTGGAGATCCAAGCTGTACCAAGCGCGACTGTGGTAGTTTGGAGGTGGGATCATAGAAGTTTCAGGAAAGATCCAAGCTTGGAGGTGGTTTGGAAGGAATGCGTGACCATGGTGTTTTGGCAGTGAGATCCAAGTTGTACCATGTAACATCCCGAATTTAATAACTATAATATAAACAAAATATACTACAGTGATTAGATTCAGGCCAACTACTTACTACTACTAAGCATTTTCAAATATAACAAAGTCATGTATATATAAAAAATATGAGTCACGAATGGATATATTTATTACACAATATCTGTATTTCTCATAAATACAATGCGTACTTAAATTAAAAGAAACTACCTAGCAACACTAAGCTAAGTACTTCAAGCTCTTGTTTATCTTCATTTTTCATAAATCTTCCTTCTCCCTGGAATCATCATGGATACACACATACGGGGTGAGAATCACAAATTCTTAATAAATAAAATCCTTAAAACATGGCATCACAATCATTCCAGTTATTTGGAGAAAAACATATTTCTAACTTAGGTTTCACACTCATCAAATTAGAAAGATGACAAAAGTCAAAACCATGTCTTTTCTCTTCCCGAAATAAATTCTCATTTTATAAGTTTATATAAAAACTCATTTATCACAAATAGTTTTCAAGTAATCATCATGCTCACAAAAACACAGCATCTTCATCCCAGAGATACAAACACAATAATCTCCATCTCAGAGATACACACAACTATGGCTTCAATCACTATCACACCAGTGGCTGTGACCATTGTCTCATCTTAATAACTATCAATGACATTATACAACCGCCCATACAACCGTACATATCATTGATTAAGGTAACTTCCCATATAATTACAATGCAAATGCAATGCTTGTTATATTGTATGTTTATGCCTAACATGTCCTAAGACAATGGTTATGCAATGAGATTAAAATAGTGTTAGTACAATGTCATGAAACTTGACTATTCTCAGGAACTCTGTTCCTTATATTTCTTTGAGTAGTATGGCTACGACCATTTAACACTTCTTGTCAATGAATGGACTATTCCATCCCATAACAATGAGTGCACTGTTACCATCTCATATACCACTTGGCAATGAATGAACTATTCCACTCTACAATAATGAGTGTACTATTACCATATCATATACTATTCGCAGATATGTGGAAATGACAAGTGTGTGAGAAAATATTCAAAGTGATATTTAACACACTTTCAATGCCACATCAGATACTCTCTTATACGATATCATAACCAACGCCCTTAAACGTGTTTTTCCTCCTCCATAAGGCTTTCCAACTTCAAATTAGGAATACTCATATACTTACACTATGTATCATTTCCATCACATCACACAATCACAAATGATACTAAAAATAATCCCATATGGATCAATAATCTAGGTGTTAGCTTATGGCACTCCCAAACCACTGGTTGCCTAAGGTTTCACACTTTCCTCACATATACTAGGTAGTAATTTCCTCCTCGAAATACTCTCATTAGTGCCTCAACACCCTCTACTAGGTATAAACAAAGAATCCTAACAATTAGAGAATCTTAAAACATCAAAATAAAGATTTTGATGAATTCTTCTCTAGACGTCTAAGCCCCCTGTAATGAGCGTCTAGGCGCTCATCGCCCTGCTACGCGATCACTTTTCTCTAGATCACGGGCGTTTAGGTGCTTTGTGTAGAGCGTCTAGGCGCTATGTGTAGAGCGTCTAGGCGCTCTCCTTGTGACAGTAATTTTGTAGAATTTTTGCATAATGTGTAACTGTTCCATTAATTATTCTCACGAAATTTACTCACTTCAAATTAGTTTCTAGGTGATTTTAATTTCCTAACAAGTTCAATAACACATAAGAAACATAAACCACCAACTTATAACACAAATTTTGGATTCTTGGATCAAATCACAAATCATGATCTAACTTTCTCACTTTTAGCCTCAAATGTTTAAATGACAAGTTCTAAGTTTCTAACTCAAACTCATTCCATGAACAAGTGACAAACAACCAAAGAAAACTCATCCAAGTAAGAAAAACACTCCAAATAACTCTAACATCCAAGATGACCTATTATGCATCACATATGCATAATGGTGAAAATGGAAGAAAAGAAGATGTAAGGAACACAAAACCCTTACCTCAAGATCATGAAGATGAAGCCAATGATAGGCCATAGAAGATCCAAGCTCTCCCTTCCTCTTTCCCTTTCTTCCTCTTTCTCCTTCTTCTTTCCCCTTCACAGTTTCCCTCTTCTTTCTTTTCAATTATCTTTTATGTTTCCTATTTTCCCATTCGTGCGATATTATATATAGAGAAGTCAACTTTGGTTTCTCATTAGATGTATTAAAACCTCGATCTGCTAAGGACATTTAGATTCCATCGAATCTAATTTCCTAACTTCTAACAAGTCCAAAATAAATCTTAAGATTCATTAAAAATTCTGTTTTACCATTTTCATGATTTTTCATATCTGCTGTTAGTCAATTCGATATTAAAACATATAACAAGTATGCTTAAAAATGGTCAACTATCTATGATTATCCTTAAACTTTAACTGTAACACAATTCACATATTTGTGACCTGAAAACAAACTCTTCACATTTATTTTCACTAACTAAACAATTTAAGCCAATTTCAGAACTAATAACAATTATTTTCCACATATAGTATTATAACAAAATGCCTAAACATGCTCAGACAGTCACAAAACTTAACAGACATGATAAACAGGTAGTAGACTACCTCCGTAACTATATACAAGTTTATCATATTTCCCAGAGTGTTACATTCCACATGCAACCATCTATATCCAGTATCACTTCTGGAACCTCATCTGTAGCTTCTGGAGTCGGCACTGACACTCTCGCTGACTCTATTGGTGGTGATGGGTGGCACTGGGTTTGATGATGGCGAGTTTTGGTAGGTTTTTGTTGCAGAGGTGGCGGTTTAGTGCTCCAATGAAAAAAAAATCTACCTTTTTTTAATAAAAAAAATTATAATAACAAACTCTAACCAGGTTCATTGGATAGACCCAAACTAACTAGTCTATTCTAAACGACGCCCATATAAAGTACTTGTTTTCAATATCTAGAGCAAGAGTTATTCTCGTACTTAAATGAAGCAAAAAAATCTCTTTTAAGACATTAAAAAAAATTGTCTTATATTATGAAATTTTTGTGAAAATTAATCATTTTAACTACAAATTGATATAAAAATATGTAGAATCATTTTAATAACTAATTACGTAAATTTATAAGAATTTAATTTTTATTTATTGCAATGTAAAAATTCTTACACAATTATTAAATCATATATATTAACAAATTATTAAAAGCACTTAAATTTTTAAATAGTTGTTATCATAATTAAACTTTTTTTATTAACTTAACAATATATGATCAAGTGATAGTGTGGAAAATTGAGTAATGTTAATTTATACAAAAGCTCTTTCTACAAAATTCTACAAATGAGGTGGCACATTGATTTCAAACTGATATAAATTTAACTGAAGTGAGAGAATTAGGGATGTGAAAGAATGCAAAAATATTTTACATTAGTAGTGAATCAAAATTAAAACCTTTATAAAAATGTGAAGAAATGTCTAATACATAAGTGTGGTCAGTAAAGCTTGCTAGTATTTATGAAAGAACTAAAAATGAAAAAGAGAAAAAAGAGTATTGAATGCGGATATAAAATAATTATTTGTCTTTTTCTTTTATATATCGTTTATTTTATTTTATTTTTACTTAACTCATTATGTGTTTTTTATTTTTTAATGAAAGATCTTAAATAGTTCTAACCTTTATTATTTTTTAAAAAAAAAAAAAAATGTTCTTTGTCCAAATGAAAAGATCAATCACATAGACATATATGAACGAAAGTATACTAGTTTATATAAATTTATTTAACTCATATAATCATTTTTCAATAATATTTCTTTTCAAATTTGTATTATTTAAAACTAGAATTAAGGTCTTGATAATATTTCACTTGCAAATTAAGTATTAAAACTCTGGAAACCAGTTACCAAAATTACATGTAAAAACAACGTATAATTTATCCCAAGTTAGAAATATGGAGAAAAAAGAAAATCTATGGAGTGTACTATACATGTGAAAGATAACTTTATAGTAAAAGTAATAATCGGTACAATAAAGGGGATTTTCCAATTTGATATTCAATTTATACTTTTTTAAAACTATCATTATTAAATATGCATTTAAAAATTTAAACATAAATATTATAAACCCCTATGATTCTCTAATTACAATGTTTTCAAACACGTATTAATTTTTTATTATATAATTATAATTCACTTTTTCTTAATACAAATGATTATAATTCACTTTAAACACATTTTATAATTATTTTTATCTTAGTGAAAATAAAAATATTGATTGACAAACATATAACCGGTCAATATGTTAGTAGTAATTAAGTTTTCACATTATTATATGTACTATTATCTATTATATCTTTAATTTAAAATAAAATAAAAATAAAAATACATTATTCAGAAAATAAATACTTTTCAAGTAATAGTCTATTGGAAAATATTAAAAATTGTAAAATTTTTGGGGTCATTCTAATTGAACATTCATATCATATTAATATGTAGTGTGTTGACCGGTATTATTATGTGTCTATAAATTCATTTTTTTAAAAACTTTTTTAAGCTTAAGTTAATAATAACAATAAGTAGTGTTGGAATTGAACTATAACTATATAGTAAACCGTTGTGAAGTGTTTAAAGACAGTTCTAATTGGAAATTAATAACTATTTACAAATTTTATTCTTTTTATATTTATATTTAGACCTTTACATGAATAATAATAATAAGTATTTATAATTTATTTTTATAATATTTAAATTAAATTAAAGGATTAAATATTTGTTTTAGTAGGGCAGTGTTATGGCACTCATCAATTTTCATTAAGTATTAATACTTAGGATAATTTTTCAGATATTTATTAACTATTAAATTTTATAATAAGTCTTTAAAATAAAAAAAAATTGCACATAAGTAAAAAATATATTAAACATAGCCAGCGACAAATAGATGTTTAACAATGCATTAAATTATGAGCATTGAAATGTACCCAAAAGAAAAATTATGAGTATTGTAGAAAAAATAAACATAAATGCCGTAATAATCGTTCATTTAATTTGATTTATATCCTGTCTCTGACCCCCCATATAATGGTCTATTGCCTATGACTGCTGGGTTTGACTTTTGGTTTTGAAGACCACAAATCCACAATCCATTTCAAATATTTGATCATAGTTTTCTCGGGTTCATATAATGTAGCACTGACCATTGTCGGGTTTCAAAATGGGCGAAATGTAATGGATTCACATGAATAATTCAATAAAATATATATGTTGAGCTAACAAAATTAAAATAAATATATTTTGATATGACTTAACGTGAGGTGACTTGCAGTCTGTTGAACCAACTCATAAAGTTGAAAAAGTCAAATTTAACCGTTAGAATTATTAAATTTATCTTTTTCAAACTTATTAAAATATCATTTTAAAATAAACACTCATTTATTTTAAGTAATAATTGAATTTTAAATATTTTAATATAAATTAATTTAAAGTTTTTAATATAATTTAATCAATAAATTATATTAAATTAATATTTTTAAACTCTAATTATATAAATAAATAAAAAATGCAACTAATAGACTAATCTGAATAACTCGTAACTGGCATAAGATAATACTAAGCCAGCAATTTGTTAATTTGAATTGTACTTGACCAATCTAGCTCCATTTGCATTGGGATGGTCCGAATGGGCTTGATCGGCCGAATCGACACTCCTATCATTGCATTGACATTTCTTTTTTCATGTTTTTCTTTAATTTTTTTTACTCAATTTATTTTTATTTCTATTTTTTTCTCTCTCCTTTTTTTCTTCTATCTAATGTATTGGAGTAGGAAATTTTTTATATATTCTTAAAGAAAAAAACTTTACTCAATTTGAGTAAATTTGTACCTTAGATTTTTGAAATTACTTTTTACTTATAATTTAGTCTTTGAATTTAATTATTAGACAAGTTAATTTTTAAATTTGCAAAACTTATATGAAATTAGTCTTTCTTAGGGCTAAATTGATAAAAAAGGATTTTATATGAATTTTATAAATTTAAAGACTAACTTATATAATAATTAAATTTAGAGACTAAAATACAAGTAAGAATAATTCTAAAGATTTTGTTTCTAATTTACTAAAGAGATTTTCTTCTTCTAAAAGAATGTTAATCATTAATTTATAAATGTTTAAATATGTTTTTATCTCTAAAAATATAGTATTTTTAGTTTTATTTCTTCTAAAAGTTTTTCTTTAATTTTGGTTCTGCTATTGTTTTTAATCTTTAAGTGCTTAATTCCAAACCAAGTCATTAATATATGACATCAATGAGTAAACTCTTTTGTTATGTAAGTACTTAATGGAAGTTCCATTAACAGTAAAGACTAAAATAAAAATAAAAATAAAAATAAAAAGGCTAAAACCAAAAAGTATTATATTTAAAAAAAAATATTTAAGCCATTTATAAATGTTGCTTAATGCTTCCTATTGTCTTGCAAGAGGGACGCAGCATTTATCTGAGGGTCTGGTTTAATATTGTGTATCTCCAACCTTCCTTGTTGATGTACCCTTATAACTGTGATTTTGTATTTCTAGTTTAATGAAAGTTTCTATGTCTTTTTTCATCATTGTGAGTCCTACACTAAGACCCACTTAAATGATGCACATGGTGGAAATTCTGCTCCAATATTATACTTTCTTGTTTCAGAATATCAAATTTTATTTGTTTTTCTTAAAAATAAAAATATCAATCATTTTTTTAATATTACCTTTGTCTCATTGTATTTTTGTTAAATGACATGAGAGAAAATATTAATAAATAAAGTAATTATATTTTGAATATTTCAAAAGAAGTTAATTTTGTCATATATTTTTTATAATAAAAATATTTAATAATTTTTAAATTATTATATATATTAATATTTTAAAAATCAGATTAAATCAATTGGTTGAATCGATTTGATTATAAATTATTACATTTTTAATTCAAATATTATTTGATTTAATTATAATTTAATCAATTATATTAATCAAACAATAATCTAAAAATTTGTCCAATTTAATCTTTGGTTTAATTTTAAAATATTGATACCTAATTTAAACGATAGACAATTTGAAAAGAAAGAGTATATTTTAAAAGAATTTCTCTTCTATTAAAAGTATTTAAATATTCTTATTATTAATAGTGTATATATATTTTTTATATTTTTTAAATATAATTTATTATATTTAATTTTTTATTATTATTTTATTAAATTTAATATCTTTAAAAAAATATTAATAATACATACACCTTTAAAAATTTATATATAATGATCTTTTTCTAGACTAAAATCCCTTGTTGGCTGTGATTTACAAGTTTGGCACAGCTGACAAGCCTGACATTATACCAAAAGGAAAGAAAGCAACGTGTGCACTGTGCATGTGTTGCCATTAGGGATATAATTTTCTCATTTCCATGCAGATCGCGGTAGTATATTCGTGTGAGGCGGGTATATACGTCAAAATCTCTCGCGGATATAAATACCCGTTTAATACTATCTCCGTTTAATAAACGGCGGAGTGAGGTGGTTCGCACTGCATGTAATGATTCTGCAAAAATTTTATATAAATATTTTATATAAAATTATTAAAAAATTTAATTATATAAATTAAAATATTACGAAGTTATATAAATTAAAAGTATTTTAAGTGTTTAACATTATTTTTAAATTAAGTTGTGTTAGATAAATTTTAAAAAATTATAGTATTATATTTTTTTATTTTTCATTTTTTATTTTATATTTTTGATTTTTTTAAATTTTTTTACAATTTATTGGATCACGCGAATATCATGGACAATTCGCTTACCCACGAAAAAAAGATAAACAGGTACCCACACTAATATAGAGACGGAAACGAGGGCGGATATTATTCGCGGGGGCGGGAGACGGGGAGTTACTACCCGTCCCCGCCCCGCCCCGTTGCCATCCCTAGTTGCCATCGCCCTCTTCATAAAGGCAGCCGTATTATTACAACATTACAACATGATTTTTACACTTCTGGGAAGAATCTTCTCATTTGAAACTTTTATATCATAAAGTTACTTAAGACAGATAAATATAAATATTTTAAATAATAAAACTTTTTAAAAATTTATGAGATTATATATTTATATCTTTATATTTATTTCTTTTCTTAAATGAGATAATACATTCACAAATTTTATTTTGTTTAATAAAAATAATATTTATACATCAAAATTATTTAAATATATAATGAAGCAGCAAGAAGGAAGTATTAAACATTTGGATATATAAATATAATTTTTTAAGTAATTAGATAGGAGAGGGAGATAGGTGATTTGGCAGAGGACTGAACCTCTGACATCGTCTTTACACTACACTTTTAAAGGCTTTGGTTGTTGTGAGTTGGAAAGAAGTAACTGCTTTTGTGTTTTGCCAACAGATAAAATTATTGTAGAAAGAGTTTAATTTTAATGTGATAATAAATTAAGGATTAAAATTTATTAATTAAAAACCTTAATTTTTTTTTAGAGTATCTTTTACATAAAGATGAGAGGCTAATCTCTCAATACAAACAAGATCCCATAAGACGACAAAATTCTTTTAACTAAGTTTTAATACAATTACATACTCAAATTTTAAAAACCTTAATTTTATTTAAGTTAGACCTTAACTTTAATAAAAAGTATTTTAATAATATTTATTAATTAAAAAATTAAGATATATATATAATGTGTTTTGTTTATATTTAAAATATTTTTTATTTTTTAAGTTGGATATCTTTGTCATTTCAATATTATTATTAATAAAAATATATTTTAATAAAGTTGAAATATTTAATTAAGAATAACAAAAGTTTAATCTCTTAATTAATTTATCACAAAAGTTTAACTCCTTAAATTAATAATTCACTATTTGTTAATAAGTTATTATCATCATCTTTATTTTATTAAAAGAAAATCATAGGTGAAATCATGAATGGTGACAGTGACACTCATGAACGATTTATAAAATAACTATTCCCGTGAAATAGTATTGTTAGCTTTTTTTAGATATTATTATGAGATTATTGTTGCCACTAAGAGGCATTAACTTAAAAATGTTGCGAAATAGTATTCTTATTTTTTTTTATATTACTAAAAGAGTGTGCTTCTAACGTAAATAGTTAAATTACTTTAGTGATGTATCAATATATAATGAAAGGAAAATGTTAACTTTCACTAATCACTCCTTTAGTTGAAGCCATGAAAGTATTACTCCTTTAGTTGAAGGTGTGAAAGTTAGCAACCTTTACTATTTTAATTGGACTAAAAAGTTCCTCTTGTATTTTACTAATTAACTAAAATGGTATTGTCTATTTTATTAATTAAAAACCTTATTAAATTAAAAAAAATTAAATATTTCTCTCTCTTAATAATTATTAACATCTTAAATCATTCCCTCTCTTAATAATTACTAGTCCATAAATATTTTTTATTTATCCTAATAACTATCAATCTTATAAATTAATAAATTTATTTTTTATTTAATCAATAATTTAATATTATATATTTTTAAATAAAATTTATTAATATAAAATTACATGCCATCAATTGTGGATATATGATGTTTCTTTATATTTTTTCCAAAAGATTAAATTATTTTATTATTAATTTGTAATGAGAAATAAATAAATTAATGTATTATTGTTTAAAAATAAAAATAAAATTAAATTTCTCTATGATTTTTTCAAAAAGCATATTATTTTATATAAAAAAAGAAAATTATTGCACTATCAATTTTGGAAATTAATAATGTTAAAGAGAAAATTTTATATGGTTGGTAATTGTTAGTAGTTAATAGAATAATCAAAGAGGTTACTAATTATTAGGAGAGTGAAAGATTTGTTTCTATAATTAATGAATTTTTTATTTATTAAAATAGATATTACCATTTAGTTGATTAAGAAAAGATAGAAGGGACTTTTTTGTCTAATTAAAAGAGTGAAGATTGCTAATCTTCACCTAAAGGAGTGAAGGAGGTGAAGGTTAGCATTTTTCATAATTAGATAATAATTTAAAATCTATTACACTCTCAATAAATTAAAATTAAACCCTAAGATTAAAATGGCATAAATGCTATGATTAATTTTAATACACTTTTAATTAAGACTTTTTTTATACCAACATTAAATTATGTTTTTACTATATTAACCTGTACAATGCACAAAGTTACAAAAATAAAATAAAATACTTAAAATAAAATCTAATGAAAATTATTATAACAAAATTAAAAGATTGTTCATATATATGCTTATTAAGGTAAGCATAAGGAAAGAGCATTGCTTGTCTCTCAACAAATTTAACAATCAATGGCTATCCAACCTAATTCAGTCTTCTTCTTTTTTTTTTTTAAGTTTGTCATGTTTTAATGTATAATAAAACACTTTTAAATATTAAAGTCACTTATTTTTAAAGTTAAGATATGAAAGATATTAACTTTAAAATGGTAATGACCATTAGAAAATATGATTGATTGTTCTTGTAAGAGATGAAGCACGACATAATATACAAGGTGATATAATATATAGTTAATAAAATACTGCTTTTAAAGTTATTCACGTCAAAAAAAAGTTAAACTTTTTTTTTATCTAAAAAAAAGAGTAAAAGTTATTATTCTAAGAGAATATGATTAATCCAAAGATATTATTCATTATATCATATTAGTGTACTACACTTCAAACCATGCTTACTTGGAAAGATTACAATCCGCAAAGATGAGAAAAAAATATTTACATTTTGATCTTTAACCAAGGTATTCGATTCCCACAAATATTATTATGAGATTAATCTTTAGGTCAGAGTTAGTAATTAAGTAAATTTTTTTTTAAAATGATGACTCTAAAATTCGAACTGTTGATATTAACAAAAATAAAAGAAGATTATGAAAACAAATGTTAAAAAGAGTATAGTCAATCATCAGAGGTAATCACACTTACTTTTCTTTCATGTCTTGCTACATTGTTAATAAGTGTTAAATATATTGAAACAAATGTTTGAATGAAATATGCCCAATTTCAAATTTAAATCCTTAAATCATAATCAAAGATTTCAAATTATTTCTATAAAAGATTCATCTGGTGAAATCGTAAACTAAAACTGCATTCTATATAAGATAAGATCATGAAAAGCTAGTTCAAAATTATAACAATCCCTTTTCAAATCCTATATCAACTACAAAGGAGTTAGCTCGAAGTTTACCAAAATGAGCCAAGAATCTAAATACATAAACATCAAGAAATATCATAAATACATATATATATATATATATATATATATATATATATATATAGGACATATTTAGTAAGAAGAGTTTTTATTGTGAGAGGATGAGAGAAGTAAATTTTGACCATACAACCATACATGGGTGATCAAGATTAAAAGTTACTTGAAGGTCATGTGATCATTTAAAAAAGTCACATGCATTTATGTTTTAATCTTGACCATTCATAAAAGATCTAATGGTCAAGATTCACTCCTGTCACCTTTCACAATAAACACTCATCTCACCTGAATAAGATCCATATATATATATATATAAGGAAACAAATGAGTGGATTCAGATCAAACCCGAAAAAAAAATGTGGATTAGTGCAATCAAAATCACATTTTGAGTTACCTTGTAATTAATTTGGCTTGTACCATAGATCCATATGAATTGAGCATAACCCAAAAATGTTGCATGGATTTGGAACCCTGAAATTGATCTCTTCGATTATCTGAAAGAAGAAAGAAAATGCTTCATTGAATACTACAAAAACGAATGCTCATTAGCTCTTTTAATTAAGCTTTTGAAATGATTTTGTATTTTTAGCACCAAATTGCTTCTTTGAATTTATTGATGGACTCTTCCTCATGGATGAATAATACACTTTTATTCTTCTCAACATAAGCAACGATAGAAGATATTTTATACTTATTAAGAGAACTTAACATTGTGTCATCCTTTTCTCTAGCATCTAAGAAATATGGTAAATGAAACTATAATCAGAAAAAAGAAAAAAGAAAACTCAACAACAAAACATAGCTTGACAAATCATAATAACAGATATTTTATAATTTTTCATGTAGGCAAAAGATCAACCAAAATTGGACTATTTGCAAAAGTTGTCAAATAGTCATGCATAGAAATACTAATAATCAAGAAAATAGAAACATTTTTAGACTAGAAGCATGTTGAATTGAACCTGTGACAATCCATACCTATTCACAATCACGAAGAATTTTGCTTGGTTTTTTTTAAAGGAAACAATTTGTATTGTCTCATTTATTGTAAATTATAATGGTGCACCATCTCAAATTGCAAAGATTGGAGTAAATTTGTGACGGTATTATTGAATGACATATTTACTGTAATTAATAAAATTTTGATTTCGTTACTAATGCAACTAAAGCTATTGACTATTATATGCATGAAAAAGAGTACATGTTAATATGAAAATTTGAGTGAAGGATATATTTTTGGATGTAATTGTGATATACTATTATTATATGCTAATTTTAAGTTTGATATCATCTATTATATTTTTTATTTTAAATCAAATTCATGTGAAAACTTTACAATTTTTTATCGTTAAATCATACTATTTGATTTTAAAACTTGGTGAAAAGATGATATCATTGCAGTAGGCCCTAATGAAATTTTTGAGGATTGTGTATAATTATAATTAATTATCAGTATACATGCGAGAAGAAGCTCATGAAAGAAGTTAAATTAGATTATATATTTATTTTAACGTAAATTATGTTTCAATTTCATGTAAATATGTTTGACTTTATTTGATTAACATTTATCATTGTCTCAGAAGAATAAAATGAGTCTATATCAAATACAAACCTTTATACATAGTCGGTTTCAGATTGTGAAAGATATTAAAAATAAAATTGTGCTCGAATTAAAAGGAAATAATTTAAATTTTGAAAACAAATCAAGTTGGAGAGGAAAGCTATTACTTGATAGAATAATTATAGTGACATCCTATTGAGTTGATAAAATAATTACTTGATAGAATAATTAAATTGGTGAAAAATATATCTTAAGATTAATATTTACATTGACATCCTAATACTTGATAGAATAAAATTCAATGATTTTAATTATAGAAATTAGGTGACAGCACATCAAAACAATTAATTGAAAATTTTATTAATTAAGGTCAAATAAAATAAAATTAAAAAATATAAAAAGAAGCTTAAGAAAAAAAGCTAGTTTTGGAGGGAAAAAATGAATATGAAAATGAAACGTGACATGAGATTTGAAGGCATAAACCTTGCTTTATATAATATATTGGATTGGATATTAACAGTGAACTAAAATAAACTTTTAAAAATGAATTTAAATTTTGTTCTTATAAGATTTTTAACACCCTTTGGCCGTGAGGTTATTTTTGCTCGAGTACTAAGACAGCATTATGTTTTATAACAAAAAAATTATTTTTTACCCAAGATAAAGTATAAAAATCAGTGTTTTAAAAATTAGACAAGAGCAACTGGTCCAACCAGTTAGATCGTGGACTGACAGTGTCATCATATCGATATGGTCACCCTCTTAAAACCGGCTATCATATTGGGCTGCCATTGAGCTGCTCAACTCGGTGAGATTCGGATCGAATCGTTAAGTCGTTTGAACCAAAGTCAATTTTCAATAACCTATTGAGTCATTGAAAACGCCCATGATTAAGGAGAAATGGCGAGACATGGTAGCGCACAACAAGTGGAGGCCGGTGGTGGAGAAAATGTGAAGGCATAGCAAAGATTTCGTACAAGAAGAACCATGATTAGTAGTGGAGGGAGTGAAAGAATGAAGAGAAAAAAAAGACTAAGAAATTAATAGAGCTCTCAAAATAAGTCATATTTGTTGAATCAATTCGAATAGTTTGACAAAAATAAAATTTAGTTAGAAACATTTAAATTTAAACTTAATTTAGTACGATATAACTCAATTGATGTAACTTGACTTAAAATTGTGTTTACTTGTTTCAAGCTGAGTCAGTTTTAATTTTAATTTAATAAAATATATCTAAAAAGATATATTATTATTTTTTGTTTAAAAATTTAAATTTAATTAAAAATTTAATTAATTATTTAATTTATTTATTATTAATGTAAAATTAAGTAATTTAAACATCTTATTTTTATTAATTTATATTTTTAAAAATTAAATTTACTATTAAAAAATAAAAAATTATTGGACCGGTGAACCGACCCGTCTAACGGATAACCCATAACAGATAAAACATACATGGCTAATTCAAAAATGATCTAGCCTAAAGTGACCCGGTCTGATCTAGACTTGTGGGTTCATTTTGACAGCTCAAGTAGAAAATGAGAGTGCCAATCTGCCAGAGTTTGCCATCGATGGATGCGCGAAGAAAATGGAAAACTAGGAGTCTAGGACTCTAGGGAAAGGAACAGAATAAGCTCTTACGGAGTTGTAATAAAGTGAGAAGACGCGGAAGAGGAAAAGATTGAGAGAAAATAAATAGGGAATAGCTTGTCCGTATCAGAAACCGTGCCACCAGTGGATAGCTTTTCTCGTTTTTCAACATTTTCAATTCCATCAAATTTACTGCAGGAGGATGCTATCAAACGCTCGAGTTTAGTGACCTTGGGAGGAAAAGAAAACCATGAGATCTGTGTTTCGTAATCAACAAACTTAATAAAAATAATAATAATTTTTCAGAGTGGAAGCTTAAGCGTTTATATGCTCGAGCTTTAATTGCTACAAAATTTAAGTAAAATTTTTTAAGTGTTCATGATATTATTTTTTAATAAATATATGATATATATTTATTATTTTTTAATAAAAATATAATATATATCTTAAATTTTAATCACTTAATTATTATATTTTAAATTTTTATTGATAAATTATAAAAATATATACATATATTATATTTTTATTAAAAAATAACACTATAAATACTTAAAAAACTTTACCTAAATTTTATTCATCCCTATGTTTTAACTTTTTGTTTTTAAACATAATTTACTGCAACTTACCAGAGTAAAAGTTCACCTAATGCTAGTTACTTTCCAATTTTTAATAAAAAACTGTTAATAATATATTTTTTAAACATTTTTTAATTTTTATTTTATTATTAATTTATTTCATATATTTTAAAAATATTAAAAAATATATTAATAACATTTTTTAGACTAATAATAAAATAAATATTAAAAAATATTCAAAAAATATTATTAACATTTTTCTTTTCAATAAATCAAACCAAAATTAGTCAACATCTTAAATTTAAATATAAAATTATATAAAATTTTACTAATAAATGTCAAATATAAACTAAAGTAGCTTTTAAATTCTAATACTATTTTCTAGTACTTTGTTTTGTATTTGTAAAATTATCAAAGAATATATATTATATATATATATATATATATAATATTATTCAATTCAAAAATTGATTTAATATATTAAATAAATTAAATTATAATTCAACATCTTAAATTTAAATATAAGATTATATAAAATTTTACTAACAAATGTCAAATATAAACTAGAGTAGCTTTTAAATTCTAATACTATTTTCTAATACTTTGTTTTGTATTTGTAAGATTATCAAAGAGTATATATTATTAATATATATATAATATTATTCAGTTCAAAAATTGATTTAATATATTAAATAAATTAAATTATAATTAAAAAATATCATTAATTTCATCTTCAATTTAATTTTAAAAACATTAATAAAAATACTAACTTCTACCAAAAGAAAAAAAAATAAAAAGACTAACAGACCGGGGAGGCAGGTTTGTTTCCATTGATTGACTCGTGATGTTGCCAACTTGCAAGTCAGCCACGTAACGGCCACCCCCCATTTGTACTGCAACAGCGTGCATTAATGTAACCGCTCGCGGTGCAATTTTCTTTATCTCTCTATTTCAAGTCTGATAAATTTTAATTATTATAAGAGACTTATATGAAGAAGAACTCATTATTCATGAATCATAAATATAAGTAGAATTTTAGTCAAATAATTATAAATGAAACTACACAAAAAATGAACCCGCTCCACACGTTAATCCGGATCCTCGTTGACCTAACTTGTGTCTCTCGTACAAGATGTTGCCTGAAAAGAATCGAGCACCATGAAACTTCAGTCATAACTTCATAACACTAGCCATATTTCTTTGCTTTCTGAACGAAGTTTCGAGTCTTTGGACTTTTCCCCTTGCAAGTTAACCATGGGCGAAGGGAAGCCCGCCAATCCTCAATTTCTTTTATATACTTTGCTTTCATATAATTTTAGATGAGTAAAATTCAAGGAACCTTCTTTAATTATAAATTATTTTTAATTTTCTTTAATAATTTATAATTCAACAATTTAACTCTTTTACCTTATTAAATTATATAATATAGTATAAAATTAACTTTCTGTGCATGTACTAAAAACTTATTATAAGAGATTAATACGCACGATTTAATAAATTGAATAAGTTAAATTATTGAGTTTCAAACTACACTTTTTTTTTTTAAACTGACCAATGGTTAAAGAAAATTCTTACAATTTAACCATTTTAGATTTAGTCTTGTCAATATAAGTAAAATTAATTCTTGGCCCCCAAATAAATTTTTTCGCTCCTTAAAATGATCCACTTCAAGCATGGAATTGTTTCCTTTTTCTTTTTGCACCCCTCCCCTCCCCTCCCTCCCCGTTTAAGTGAATTGCTTTTATTAGATAATAAATAATATTTTAACCAAAATCTGCCCATTGAACTGCCTTTTTTCATTTTCTTTTAAATAGAACCAATGGCGCAAGAATTTAACCAAAATCTGCTCATTGAACTGCCTTTTTTTCATTTTCTTTTAAATAGAACCAATTGTCCAAGAGTTTATATATATAGAAGAAACATTTATAATGAGTGAAATTTTTATTGTGAGAGGATGAGATGAGTAAATTTTAATCATATAACTATACATAAATGATTAAGATTAAAAATTATTTAAAAGTCATGTGATCACTTAAAAAAGTCACATACATTTATCTTTTAATCTTGATCATTCATAAAAAATTTAATAGTCAAGATTCACTCCTCTCATCTCTCATAATAAATATTTCTCTCACAAAATACACTCCTTATATATATATGCTTTTTAACTCTTATATTCTTATTTCAAATAATGTATACATCTATTTTCATATTTTATCTAATATTATTTATTATACATATTTAATTATTATTTTTTACTCAATCACATCTTTTAAAAAATATAAATAATATTTATATTTTTTTTAAGAGTGTAAGATGATCATTTTTTTATTCCTTTTCATTGTAACCGTTTCTTATGCTAAAATGCTTTTCAGTGTAAAGTAACAACTTCTGAGTCATATATAGCACAGTATCCTGGATGTATGTGCATAGACAATTTAAAATATTTAATAAACTCATAAAAGAGTATTAAAATAAGGAAAAGAAAAAACTGTGAGAGAAAGCATAAAAATACTTTAAAAAAATTGAGAAAGTAAGATATAGTTCTATAAAGTAAATATTTTTCATTTGTTTTAATTTTACATTAAAATTTAAGATGTTAATAAACTATATAATTTATAGCCTTAACCTTAAGCCATTATAAGTGGGTTAATTAGTAGCAAAATCATATGTTAAACACATCCGTGCTACCATTGTATCAAAAAGTTTATTAATCCCTCGCCTATTGATTTATTCTATTCAACAATAGTCAAATGAAATATGGAATAAATATAAATTAAAAATTTATACACTTGCATCTTTAATTTATTTTTGTTTTAATATAAAAAATATAAAATTAACACACTGACTATATTCTTTAAGACTGATGTGTGCTTGTACATCTTAATGTACCCAACAAAAAAACGAAAATAAATATTATGATAATAACTTATTTAACCTTAATATTATACTCTAAAATAAATGAATGTTTGAGAAAAGATATTAAAATATTAAAAACAAATTTTGTTAATATTTTTTTTAAAGTTTTCTATAGTATCTCCTCATTCGAAAAGTAAAAAACTAATCTTCCAAAGTACGATTATATAACTAAGTAAGAATTTTTTTAAATAATATTATTTTTATACTTATAAATTTCAAAATCAAATCCAAAATTATATACTTAAGATATCTGAATTCTTTCTACTTGAACTAATATATATTGGTAAATTTTGTTAATATATATTAATATATTAGTATAATTTATCATAGTTCATGTTCCATGGAGCTTCAAACCCGGTTGTCTTAATATTTTCTTAATATAAATGATAGATAATTTAAAACAAATCAAAGTTTTTAAGAAGAAAGATATTAATTAACGGAGAGAATATGGTTTTGTGGAATGCCTTATTGATTGGACGCGCTCAATAGACGGTAGGGCAGGGACTGATTCTTCCACTAATTAAAGTACAACGTTAATATTACAAAAAATAAAGAAGTACAACGTTAAAGTTGAGGACAAATTCTTATATAAGTTTAAAATATTTACACTATATTTGTATGATAGGTAATGAAGGAAATAAAAAAGAAATAAAATAAACGGAAATAACTTCTCTTATTTGAGAATTTTAAAATACATGGAAACGAAATGAAACACATAAAAAATTATTTCTCTAATTTTTTTCTCAAATGTGTAACTTTTGTTTTCTCCAAAATTGAAGTAGAATGAGAGGAACACATAGGTAATAAAGTTCTGTTCCGTTAATGAAACTTCCAAATAAAAAGAATGAAAAATATGTTCCATTCATTTTTTTTATTTTCGCTCTATTCTCACCTATTTCGTTCCATTCCTTTAACAAAAAAATATGCAAACATAAGATTAAGTTAAGTATACTTGATTAATAACATTATTAATTAGGTTAGATTGTGATAATTAATTATTTATTAATTGATGAAATGATTAGTGAAATACACCTAACTTATATACTTTAGATTTATACAAGAATTTCTCAAAGTTGAGATGTTTAATTAATTATCACGTTAAGTCTTTGTACACTAATTTTCCCCCCTGCTTTGTACACTATTTTACACACACACACACACACACACACACACACACACACACATATATATATATATATATGGATCTTACTTATATGAGAGGAGTGTTTATTGTGAGAGGTGAGAGGAGTGAATCTTGACCATTGAATCTTATATGAATGGTCAAGATTAGAACATAAATGCATGTGATTTTTTTAAGTGGTCACATGAGTTTTAAATAACTTTTAATCTTGACCATCCATGTATGGTTGTATGATCAAGATTTACTCCTCTCACCCTCTCACAATAAAAACTCCTCTCACTAGATATGTTCCCATATATATATATATATGAATTGAGTTTATTTTCATCATCTCATGATTTCAATATAAATTAGATACACTGAATTATAATAACCAAATCTAAATGAAACTTAAATTTAATGAATGTCATAAATGATCTTCTAAGTAACTCAATATTGCACATCGTGATTTCAAAATAGGTACGTTGAATAATTGAACACAAATCTAATTAAGTGTAAACTACTATGGTCATAACGAAAAAGAGGCTGTTAAGAGGACTTTGACAAGTATACCAAGTCATGCAAGTAATAAAGAGATGAGTGGGTTATCGTTCCCAACGAGGATCGTGACAAATACTAGCACTTAACACAACAATCACTATCTAAACGATGAGTTTGGAAAGAAGGGAGCTCAAACAATAATTGATGAAATCAGAAATTAAAAGAAATAAGTCTTTTTATAATTTTCTCAAACACTTGGTGAGCACAAATGAAATTGAATTCGATTAAGATGAAATGCTAGGGTTAGACTCACTAATCCTTTCCCAGATGCAATGACATGACAAACAATATAATCTCTAACTTCAATTATGAAAATCAATCCACTATTTACTCAAATCCTAATTCCTTAGATGAAAAGAGCCTAAATCCCCTAATTAAGTCCCAATTCCTTAGGTGACTTAAGAAGTGAATTTGCATTAAGATTAAGGATTAAAAGATTACTAATAAATCAAGACTCATTCCTAGATTCAAGACCTATTAGGTGATTAATTTCAGATCTAGACCTAGCATCAATTTTCCAATTGTTTACCAAATCAAACATCAAGCCATGGATAATCAAGCCACAACAAGCATTAAGCATAGAAATTAAGTACTCATAAAGAAGTAGAGAAATATATTGGATGATCAAATCAAATACATAAGAGATTCAGAAATAGATACATCTAACCCCAACAAGTGGATGATTAGCTAGACATGATCAAGGTGATAAAATAAAAAGAAATGGAGATGAGAGATAATGAACACTTCATTGATGCTCTGCCTTTTTCCCAGCTTTTTCTCTTCGTTCCAGCCACCACCAAAAACCAATTCTCAATCCCTTCATTCTGCGCTATATCCTAATTTTAGGATTGCTTCCAGACGCATTAGCGCTTAGCGCAGCATCATTCACGCGAATTAGTTGACTCTACTGTTGCAACATATGTAGTTACGCTAAGCGCGACATGTACTGAAATGCATCACGCATCAGTCAATCTTCTGGCTTCTTCAAGCTAAGCGCCACAACTTTAGGGCTAAGCGCTGGCTTCCATACGTGGACTTGAGCTTCAGCTTCCAGTTGGGCTTCAATGGCTTCAATGGGCTTCAATGGCTTGCACCCAAACTACATAAAACACATCAAAACATCATCAACTAATCTAAAAAACATCAATTAAGAAATTATTCTTAAAGACTCAATAAAACACATAAAACATGGACTAAAACGACCTCTCAAGTCTTAAAAGAAAGATAAACAACCTCAATGTACACCTATAAAGGTATGCATATTAGACATTTATCAAATTCTCCCAAACTTAAGACTTTGCTTGTCCCCAAGCAAAAGTAAACCCAAAAATAAAGAAAAACACTCAACACACAAGTTAACTAACAAAAGAACAAAAATCAAAAGGAAATGAGATCCATCACAACCCAACAAGACAAAGTAATACAAACTCCACTGATGAGAAACTCACAAAGAAGATTCCATCCATAGCGAACTTGCATCCAGAATTTGCTCACACAGAAGAAGTCATAGCAAAAATGTACAGTTATTTTCACTCTTGAAAGAGCAATAATCATGGCATCAGCAATACAGTCAAAACAATGGAAACTCAACTCCTCACAAGATGTAGCTGTTTCCCTCAATCACTCTAGTGTATGGAATGTGTGTTCCTCTCAAAACCACACATTAAAACCCTACAACTTCAATTTTGCCTTTAATCTTAATTCTCCTTACACAATTCACATGCATGCATAGTCACAAGGGTCTTTACTTGGGATGTAACTTGATTAGGCAAAAGGAAAAGTGATGAAGGACAAGCAGGCTAATCACTAAAGAGAATAAGAGAATTTCTTCTTTGACATTCTATTTATTTACTTTTTTTTATCACTTTTTAAATCTGCATCATCATTTTTTTTATTGAATTTCTTCTTTGCCATTTTTTTATTCTCTTATCATATTTTTTTTATTGAATTTCTTCTTTGCCATTTTTTTTCTCTTTTTTTTTTTTACTTTCACTTTTTTTTATTCCCCCAAACTTATGTTAAACCCAAACACAAGAAAAAGTTCTCTTATCCAAAAAGGTATAGGTAGAACATTATTTTTCATTTTTTTAGGCATATGGGTTATCCACAAAAATTAATCATTGTCTTTCAGTTCAAGGGGGTATCACAAAGAATAAAAAATTTTAGGTTAGCTTTTTAGTCAAAATGGCTAGTAGAAAAGAAGTGCCCTGATCATTTCTATGACATGCAAGTGAATTTTGAATTCAAATCAGATTCAAGCAAAATCAAGAGTATAAGTTCCAATGGTGCCACTCATAAAGAATTTATCATCAAAGGCCCAAAGAACTCACACAGGTAAAGCTGAATATTTCCATTAAATTTTCCCGATTTCCTTGCCATAGTCATTAGTCACAAGAGTTCAAACCAAACATCAAAACTATGATATCCTTATGAAAACAAAATCACAGAAGCACAGCAACCACAAATATCAACTTCAATAGAAGAGAAACAACATAGAAGAAATGTACTACAATGAAATTGCTAAGAGTGATAATCTCGAAACTTTTTTTTTAACACACCACATAAACACAAGACACTTTAACAAAAATAACAGAAAGAACATGGTAACATTTATTCATTCAAAATTAAATTCAAGCAAAGTAAAGAGAAATTTAGCTTAAGGGTTCCTTGAGGAACCCTCTCCAATCTTTTTCTTGCACCCCTTCACTTTCTTCCCCTTCTTTGTGTCTTCTTTTTCCTCTTTCTGCACTTGGGAAGTTTGCTTTTCTTCTTCCACCTCTTGAGGAGTAAACACCCGCTCCTTCTCCTTTTTGCACAAGTCCATCAGTAATTGCAAGAATTTTTTGCAATCATCATCAATTTCCTAACCCTCCAAAGTCCAATTCTGATTTGGATTAGTTCTTGCAATTTCAAGACCTTCTTTCACCATATCTTCATTCATATAATGAACTGGATTCGGTGTGGTCCTCTTAGGTGGCATCCTATCAAAATCCATGAATGAAAATGAACCAATTAAAATCACTCAAATATTAACATTTTTTTTAACTCAACCAACACACTGAATTATTCTATTATAACTAAAACACCAAACAACACATAAAAATGCAATAAACACAAACAAAAATTCAAAAGAACCAAGTTTTACCCATAATGATGTCCAAACACAGAATAACAAAATCTAAACAAAATAACCATGTCTACACAATAAAATGATGACAAAGTCATAAAGTCTTCACAGCAAAACATTAACAATTATTCTTAAAATCAGATCAAGCAAAATTCTTCAAGCACTACTCCTCTTCATCCTCCTCATCTTCTAGCCCATCCCCCTCTTGAAAAGCATCCTGGTCCCCAGGATGTTCTGGCCACGCAACATAAGAATCCACCTAACTAGTAGATGGAAAGTGGAATGACCCCTCAGGTGGACTGGGCAAATGAGCAGATAAGTCTCGCATCATATTTCACATCATCATGTCTGATTTGTGAAGAGCATCTAGCTTGTGGTGAAGCAGGCTATGGGATGATTCCAAGGCATCTACACGTGTGGAGAATGATCGGGGAGCAGGAGAAGTCGGTCTAAATGAAACAGGTGCATCACTGCCCATACAAATTTTCTGGATGAACTTGGCAGTAATTGGGAGCCTGGGCTTAATCTTGGCACCCTGAGATACATCAACACCAGCAGCTCTACACAATTCAGTAATTAGAGATGGATGACCTAGCTGGCCAACCCCCACAGTATCAGCAGCTTTCTGAATCTCAAAAGAGATTATCTCCCCCAAGTCCATGGTTAGACCAGCCATGATGGCATAGAGCATGAGAGATCTTCTTTCAATAATATCAGAAGTATGGGAGCATGGTGAAATGTTAGAATGCAAGAACGTCATCCAAATTTGGGCCAGCTGAGTTAAGTCACCTCTGAGGATTTTCTGCCTTTGCCCTGATTGACTAGTGACATACTCAGCCCCAGGCCTACAAACAGTGTCTAAAACCTGTTGGTAGTCCTTGTTCCGATTCTTCCAATCAGTGTACCCACAATCCAATAGGGCCCAAGGAGTGGGAGTTCCCAAAAACTGATTAATTGCTTGGGCATCAAATGTAATGGCCTTGCCACGTACATAACTCCTGTGCTGTGGGAAACCTTCCTCCACAGTAATGGCATTGGCATAGAACTCCCGTACAATGGCCACATTAGCTGATTCAGGGTAAGTAGACAGCTTGAGCCAACCGCGCCTCCTCAACTTAGTTTGAAATTCCTCATATTCACCAGCAGCAAGGATAACCTTTTGCTCAGTCAGAAGGTTCCTATTCTCAATGTCCTTATACCTTTGTTGGTGCTCAAGAGATAGAAACCTGCCAGCATCATAAGAGGAATATCATTTTCTTTTCTTGGAGATAAGCTTTGAAGGTGGAGCCATGACTGAAACAATTAAATAGCTATGCTCAGTGCTGTACTACTTGAAAAATCTAGAACACAGAACACCACAAAATCCCAAATGCAAATGCTTTAAATATACAGGGGAAAATGCAAGTCACAAATGCTTCAATCACAAATGCTAGAAGTATAAGCATGTACAAATCCTTGCTCAAATGATTTAAGCAACCTATAGGCTAGATATATATATGTAAACAGGCAAACCCTTGCTCCCAGGCAGAATTTCCAAAATCCCAAATCAACAGAGAAGCATTCGCACAAATAATCACAGATAATAAATCAAATGGGATAAACAGTGCTTCCCCTACGCAGAACTGCCAAAAATAAATCAACTTCAACCAGAGAAGAATCACAAAGACAGAGAAAAGCCCTAAACCCCAAATCACCAGGAAAAACCTAACCCCCCCAAATCCAATGAAAGTGTTAGGTTCCAAGCAATAGGCAGAGAACACGGTTGGAATCAAATAACAAAAACAAAGAAAATAAAGAAAAGAAAAGAAAATGAAATAAAAGAAAGAAAAATAGAATAAAAGAAATAAATAAAAAAATCGATTATACGAAGAACCAAATTCAAGTATGCAAGTTAATAACCGATTCAATGAAATAAAGCAAAGAAAAAAAAAAAAAAAAAAAATTACCTGGACGTGAGTGAGGATGCAGAGAAGTGAGGGTAAGTGGGGGTGTGGAAATGAAAATGAAGAAGAAGAAGATGGGTAGAAAAGAGAGAGAGAGAGAGACGTGCAAAGAGGAAGAGTAATGGAGAATGGGAGGAGGAATGGAGAATGAGGGAAGGAGTAGGAGAGGAGAGAGAAAGGAGGGGAGCAGAAGGGGGTGATGGGAAAGGAATGGGGAAATGGGAAAAATAGGAAGGTTCCAGGAGGCTGACGCTCCTCTCGTACGAGGGCTCGGCGCTTAGCGCAAATAATATCGCGCTTAGCGCTAGTTATTAGGTTTTTTTTTATATTTATTTATTTATTATTATTATTATTTATATATATATATTGTTTTTTTTTAAAAAATTTATTTATTTATTTATTTTTTATTTTTATATATATATTTATTTTTTGTTATATATATATATATATTATTTTTTTTTTTGAAAAAAATGTGGCACTAAGCTCCACATTCTTGAGGCTAAGCCTCAATGCCTCAACCAAGATACTGAGACATGCGCTAAGCGCCTTAAAATGGGGGCTAAGCCCCAGAGAATCAGAGAATGACTTAATTTTGGTTCGCAAGTGGCGCTAAGCGACATACTTGGTGCTGAGCGCAAGTGCAACAGACAGAGCACTGAGAAATGGCGCTAAGCGCAAGAAAATGAGACTAAGCCCCAGTGCATCAGAGAGCTAACTTATTCCAGCTCGTAGGTGGCGCTAAGCCTCATATTCTGGCGCTGAGCGCCACATGCAAAAACAGCAATACTTCAGAAACATCAGAGTAAATCCCCTAAGACTAATACATTTCCATCAAACTCACCCAAAATCCCAAAATAACACTTTAACATGATAATTCAATCATGAAAGCACTTAGAGAAAGCATGCAAAACTAAAATAAAACAACCTATCTAAACAACCAAAATAACACAAAAAGGGATAGAAATCCTGGGTTGCCTCCCAGTAAGCGCTTCTTTAACGTCACTAGCTTAACGAATGGCCTTCAAGGATCACGGAGATGCACAATTGCAGTTGATCGCTCCAAGTTACCACCCAAATAGACTTTGAGCCGCTGACCATTGACCTTGAAACTCCTCTGGGAGGAAGGATCCTCTACTTCCACAACTCCATGAGGGAGAACCTCTTTGATAGTGAATGGTTCAAACCACTTAGACTTCAATTTACCCGGAAATAATCTCAGCCTTGAATTGAATAAAAGAACTTGTTGTCCAGGCTGAAATATTTTCTGGATAATGTGCTTATCATGGTAGGTCTTCACTCTCTGCTTGTAGATCACTGCATTTTCATACGTATTGAGGCGCATTTCCTCCAATTCATGCAGCTGTTGGACTCTTTTTTCACTTGCCAAAGAGGCATCGAAATTTAAAAACTTCAATGCCTAAAAGGCTCTATGCTCCAACTCCACTGGTAAGTGGCAAGCTTTGCCATAAACCATTTTAAATGGAGACAACCCTAATGAGGTTTTAAAAGCAGTCCGGTAGGCCCACAACGCATCATCAAGCTTCTTAGCCCAATCCATTCTTGAAGTGGCCACAGTTTTTTCTAAGATCGGCTTGATTTCTCTGTTAGAAACCTCCGCTTGTCCATTGGTTTGCGGGTGATATAGAGATGCCACCTTATGTCTTACATCATACTTTGCCAAGACATTTTGGAGCTGAGAGTTACAGAAATGGGAACCTCCATCACTTATAAGAACCCGTGGCACACCAAACCTAGCAAATATGTTCTTCTTGATGAACTTGACCACAGTCTGTGCATCATTCTTCGGAGTGGCAACAGCCTCCACCCATTTTGAAACATAGTCTACAGCCAGCAATATGAATTGATTCGAAAATGATGGTGGTAGTGGACCCATGAAATCAATACCCCAGCAATCAAACACTTCAACCTCCAAGATGTTTTGAAGGGGCATTTCATTTCTCTTAGTGATGTTGCCAGTCCTTTGGCATTTATCACAACTCTTCACATGATTGTGAGAGTCCTTGAAGATTGTGGGCCAAAAGAACCCAGATTGAAGAATTTTTGCAGCAGTTCTCTCTCCATTGTAATGGCCACCATAAGGGGAGTTATGACAATGCCACATGATGTCCTTAGCCTCCTCCTTCGTGACACATCTTCTCAACAATCTATCTGGTCCAAACTTGAAGAGGAATGGGTCATCCCAAAGATAATGATTAGCATCCTTACAGAACTTCTTCTTTTGTTGCCATGAAAAATGCTCTGGGATTACATTTGCTGCTTTAAAGTTGGCCATGTTAGCAAACCACGGTCTCTCTTACACCATCAGTAGTGCTTCATCTGGAAATTCATCCCTAAGCTCTTATTCTTTGGCTGTGATTTCCTCATTCACTAGCCTTGAAAGATGGTCTACTACCACATTTTCACTTCCCTTCTTATCTTTAATTTCAAGATCAAATTCCTGCAACAATAAAATCCACCTAATCAGTCTAGGTTTTGATTCTTCCTTAGTTAACAAATATTTAATTACTGTATGATCAGTGAACACAATAATCTTAGATCCAATCAAATAGGAACGAAATTTCTCCAAGGCAAATACTATGGCAAGCAATTCCTTTTCAGTTGTAGCATAATGAATTTGATTCTCATTAAGGACCTTGCTTGCATAATAAATTGTATGAAAAATTTTATCCCTTCTTTGCCCTAATACAGCTCCTACTGCATAGTCACTTGCATCACACATGAGTTCAAATGGTAACTCCCAATCAGGGGCTACAATAACAGGAGCAGAAATCAATTTGTCTTTCAAACAATTAAAAGCATGCAAACACTCATTATCAAAATCAAAAGAAGAACTCTTAATGAGAAGATTGCACAATGGCTTCGCAATTTTTGAAAAATCTTTGATGAATCTTCTGTAGAAGCCAGCATGGCCTAGAAAACTTCTCACGCCCTTCACATTCAATGGTGAAGGTAGCTTTGCTATCACTTCAATCTTAGCCTGATCTACCTCCATACCATTGGCTGAAATCTTGTGGCCAAGTACAATGTCTTCCTGCACCATGAAGTGACATTTCTCCTAATTTAAGACTAAATTGGTTTCCATACATCTTCTAAGAACATTAGCGAGGTTAGACAAACAATGATCAAATGAAGTACTAAAAACAAAGAAATCATCCATAAAGACCTCTATATATTTTTTAATCATATCAGCAAAGATAGAAAGCATACACCTCTGAAAAGTAGCGGGAGCATTGCAAAGACCGAAGGGCATCCGTCTGTATGCAAAAACTCCATAGGGACAGGTAAATGCTATCTTCTCTTGGTCTTCAGGATTGACTGTAATTTGATTATAATTGGAATAGCCATCAAGGAAGCAATAATAGGCTTGTCTGGATAATCTCTTAAGCATCTGGTCCATGAATGGTAGAGGAAAATGATCCTTCCGGGTAGCTTGGTTGAGCTTCCGGTAGTCGATGCACATACGCCAACCAGTGACTGTTCTAGTGGGAATTAATTCATTCTTGTCATTCATCACCACAGTCATACCTCCCTTTTTAGGGACAACCTGAACCAGACTCACCCAAGCACTATCTGAAATGGGATTAATCATTCCGGCTTCAAGGAGTTTCAGCACCTCATTTCTCACTACCTCTTTCATTGTGGGATTTAACCTTCTTTGCGGCTACACCACCGGCTTGAATTCCTCCTCGAGTTTGATCTTATGCATACAAAAAGCTGGACTTATTCCTTTTAAATCAGAAATAGTCCATCCAATTGCAGTTTGGTGCTCTCAGAGTACCCTTACAAGCTTATCTGCTTCAAGTTTTGATAAAGAACTGCTGATTATCACTGGATTTGCATCTTGATTGTCAAGAGAAGCATATTTCAAGTGAGATGGCAAGGGTTTCAACTCTAGTTTTGCTTTTTCCTCTAACTTGTCATTCCTCAGCTCTTCTTTCATCTTGCTGATAGCACTCTTTGCTTGATTTGCTTCTAGATACTGCAAGCATTCCTCAATGATTTCATCATCTACCTCATCATGATTCTCAATAGCATTCACAATCACTCTTTCAAGAGGTGTAGTTGGAGTGTTGTGCTGAATAGATTCTGCAACTGTAGTATCAATCAAATTTACTCGATAAGAAGTTTCCTTATCATCCGGGTGTTGCATTGCTTCAAAGACGTTAAAAATCACTTTTTCATCTTGCACTCTCAACATAAGTTGCCCTTGTTGCACATCAATTAAGGCCCGGCCAGTTGCTAAAAATGGTCTCCCCAAGATCAGAGGTACTTCAACATCCTCTTCCATGTCTAAGATCATAAAATCTGCCGGGAAGATGAACTTATCAACCTTCACAAGAACATCTTCCATGATGCCATAAGGTCACTTGATTGATCTATCCGCAAGTTGTAGTGCCATCCTTGTTGGTTTCACCTCACCACCACCAAGCTTGTTCAAGATTGAGAGTGACATCAAATTGATACTTGCCCCCAAATCACATAAAGCCTTACCAATAGAAATGCTTCCAATTGTGCAAGGAATTGTAAAGCTTCCAGGGTCTTTAAGTTTTGGAGGCAGCTTCCTTTGAAGGATTGCACTACATTCTTCCGTCAAGGCAACAGTCTCATCCTCTTTAAACCTTCTCTTCTTTGTGAGAAGTTCCTTCATGAACTTGGCATAGATTGGCATTTGCTCAAGGGCCTCAGCAAAAGGAATATTGATTTGCAACCGCTTGAATATGTCAAGAAAGCGAGCAAATTGTTATTCCTTCTCTTTTTTCTTGGTTGGGTGTGGGTATGGCACTTTAACATATGATGGAATCTCTTGAGGTGCACCTCCATCTTTCAAAAGTTGACTTTTGCTCTTCCTCAATATGGAATCCTCATCCACTAACTTTTCTCTCTTTTCATTTTCTTTTTCTTTTTCAGTTTCTTCCCTCTCAATCTCTTTACCCTTTTTCTCATTTGTCTTGCTTTTTGTTTTATCACTTGACTCATTTTTTTCAATATCTCTCTCTTTTTCAGTCAAATGCTCACAATATATATTCTCAAGGGTTTTGCCACTCCTCAATGTAATAGCTTTACAATGCTTTTTGGGATTGGTTTGAGTGTTACCTAAAAAACTCCTTCCTGATTGTTCTGCCAATTGCTTTGTAATTTGTCCAACTTGAATCTCCAAGTTCTTGATAGAAGCATCTGTGTTTTTCTGGTTAGACATAAACATTTGCATGAATTGATTGAGAATGTTTTCTAAAGCAGAAGTTCGGCCCTGAGGTGGTTGTGTGGTTGGAGGTTTACTTGGTGACCCAACATCTTCTTTCCACCCAAAGTTCGGGTGATTCCTCCACCCTTGATTGTAGGTGTTGGAATATGGATAGTTTCCTTGCCTCCCATAGTTCCCCATATAATTGGCTTTCTCAAAAGAATTAGGGGTAGCTTCACATTTGTCATTGTCATGATTACCTCCACAAAAATCACATTTCATTACTTGTTGTTGCGGCATATTGGTGCTTTGCATGGCTTGAATTTGCTGTGGAAGCTGCATAAGTTGCTTGTTAATAGCCTCAAGTTGCTGAGTCAACAATTTATTTTGAGCCAAAATAGCATCTTTCGACTCCAACTCCAACACTCCCCTTTTTGAGTTGGTACCTCGATCATAGTGCATCAAGTAATCATTAGATGCCATAGCTTCTATCAATCTCAATGCTTCCTCTGGTGTTTTGGTGTTCATAGAACCTCCAGCTGAGGCATCCAACATAAGCTTGGTTGACGGTCTCAATCCATTGCAAAATGTTTGCATTTGGATAAGATCATCAAACCCATGATTTGGGCATCTTCTGAGTAATTCTTTAAACCTCTCCCATGTGTCATGAAGAGTCTCGCCCTCTTGTTGAACATAGCTTATGATATCACCCCGTGTCTTCACAAATCTAGATGCAGGAAAGAATCTTGCTAGAAACTTGGTTTCTAAGTCATCCCATGTAGCAATGCTCCCTCTTGGTTGAGATTGGAGCCAAGCTCTAGCTCTATCTCTAAGAGAGAAAGGGAACAACCTTAAGCGGATTGCATCCTCAGTGGCACCATTGATCTTCACCGTATCACATAATTCAATGAAATTGGAGATATGAGTGTTCGGATCTTCCTTTTCCATCCCTGCAAACTGATTTTGCTGTATAATGTTCAAGAGAGCAGGCTTGATCTCAAAATTGTTGGCAGTGATCGGAGGAGGTACTATGCTGGAGGTATGCCGGTTTGCATTGGTGTTGGCATAATCCCCAAGTGTCCTCCGAGCTCTATCACCATTGCCAGCCATCTCTTCTTCCACTTGTTGGACCAAAGTGGAAGATGGAGCTTCTTGTTGTTGTTGTTGTGTAGTCTTGGCTAACAACTTGTTCTTCCTTGTTTGACCTCTATTCTTCCTAACTGTTTTCTCTACTTTCGGATCGTAAAGAAGTTGATCGACCGGAGTTTTACGTCTCATAAACAACACAAGCTAGAAAAATTGATTAGCACACAATGAAATTATCAAAAGTAAAAAGAATAGAAAAAAAAGATAAATTTGTGTCTAGATTAGTAACTGAAATGGTTATGCTAATATTGAAACACTGATCCCCGGTAACGGCGCCAAAAACTTGTTAAGAGGACTTTGGCAAGTATACCAAGTCATGCAAGTAATAAAGAGATGAGTGGGTTGTCGTTCTCAACGAGGATCGTGACAAATACTAGCACATAACACAACAATCACTATCTAAACGATGAGTTTGGAAAGAAGGGAGCTCAAACAATAATTGATGAAATCAGAAATTAAAAGAAATAAGTCTTTTTGTAATTTTCTCAAATACTTGGTGAGCACAAATGAAATTGAATTCGATTAAGATGAAATGCTGGGGTTAGACTCATTAATCCTTTCCCAAATGCAATGACATGACAAACAATATAATGTCTAACTTCAATTATGAAAATCAATCCACTATTTACTCAAATCCTAATTCCTTAGATGAAAAGAGCCTAAATCCCCTAATTAAGTCCTAATTCCTTAGGTGACTTAAGAAGTGAATTTGCATTAAGATTAAGGATTAAAAGATTACTAATAAATCAAAACCCATTCCTGGATTCAAGACCTATTAGGTGATTAATTTCAGATCTAGACCTAGCATCAACTTTCCAATTGTTTACCAAATCAAACATCAAGCCATGGATAATCAAGTCACAACAAGCATTAAGCATAAAAATTAAGTACTCATAAAGAAGTAGACAAATATATTGGATGATCAAATCAAATACATAAGAGATTCAGAAATAGATACATCTAATCCCAACAAGTGGATGATTAGCTAGACATGATCAAGGTGATAAAATAAAAAGAAATGGAGATGAGAGATGATGAACACTCCATTGATGCTCTGCCTTTTTCCCAGCTTTTTCTCTTCGTTCCAGCCACCACCAAAAACCAATTGTCAATCCCTTCATTATGCGCAATATCCTAATTTTAGGATTGTTTCCAGACGTATTAGCGCTTAGCGCAGCATCATTCACGCTGAGCGCGAATTAGTTGACTCTAGTGTTGCAACATACGTAGTTGCGTTAAGCGCGAAATTAATGGCGCTAAGCACGACATGTACTGAAATGCATCACGCATCAGTCAATCTTCTGGCTTCTTCAGGCTAAGCGCCACAACCTTGGGGCTAAGCGCTGGCTTCCATACGTGGATTTGAGCTTCAGCTTCCAGTTGGGCTTCAATGGCTTCAATGGGCTTCAATGGCTTGCACCCAAACTACATAAAACACATCAAAACATCATCAACTAATCTAAAAAACATCAATTAAGAAATTATTCTTAAAGACTCAATAAAACATATAAAACATGGATTAAAACGACCTCTTAAGTCTTAAAAGAAAGATAAACAACCTCAATGTACACCTATAAAGGTATGCATATTAGACATTTATCAGAGGCTCGTGAGCTTGTCTCTAAAATAAGTAAATTAAAGTGGATCTATTATTAAATTTTAATAGGTTAAAATTACAATATATTTTAGATTAAATCAAATATAAATAAATTATTACTTTCTCACTTTAATGACATACTCACTTTAAAAGAGTTTTTATTTATCATATACCTTATCTTTTTAAGCAAATAAATAATTTATACGTTTTTTTTGGTATACATAATTTAAATGTATTTCAAAAATATTAAAATTACTAATATGATTAATAAAATTTAAGGAAAATATAATTTGTTAAAAAAATCATGTAAAAAAATTTAAGCACTCTAATTTTTGTTATCAAATTTTATTGATTAATAGAATTTAAGGAAAACTAGGAGATACCTGTGCAAATGCGCGGGTTCAATCAAAGGTCAGCATTATTTAAAGAAATTTGATCCAATGGCCATTATCTATTCCCGCTAATTCAATGAAAAAGGAGAAAAGAGTTATAAAAGTAATAAATGATATAATTTGTAAAAAAAAAATCATGAAAAACAAATTTCAACACTCTAATTTTTGTAAAGAAATTTTAGTCTTTTATTTATTGATATTTCTCATGATCTAAATAATAATATACATGTATTACAAACTCTTGCATCGTTGCATCGCATGAGAAATTGAGAATGATAACTCGTGCATTACTATTATGTACTAATGACTTTTGCAATAAACTCTATCTATGGCTTATTGATATTTCACTAAAATAATTTAATTCGATACGATAAACACTTCGTGTTAGACATAATGCTATATTTTGTTATATAAAAAAAAGAGACATAATGCTATATTTCAAATTTTATGATGTAACAATATGAGTGCTATGTCAATATCATATATATTTCGAATCTCCGGTAAAATCGCAATGCTAATTAAGTTACAGAGGAGTGCTACCAACACACTCTTTAACACACTCTTTTTTAACATACTCATTCTTATTAGTTCATGTCACATATTCAAATTTTATTAAAATTTGTTACTTACTAAAATTTAAGACATGAACTAATAAAAAGGAATGTGTTAAAAAGAATGTGTTAAAGAGTGTGTTGGTAATACTACTTTTAAGTTATAATATATGACCGTGCAGTTTGGGGTTTTGTGGCTGCGGTCCGTAAGCACCAAGCAATAGCTGGCTTGGATCAAGAAAATATCTGGAGACAAATGCTTAATGAATTCAATGTAGTGCTTTGACTAATATGCATTGATACGGGCTTGTATCTGTCGTAGAAACTTTGCGTTTAGCCGTCATTAGTCATATGTTTCTAGGAACTTCCATAGAAGTATGTCCAAGAAAACGATTTGCCCGAAACGTTTTCCATGCAAATGTAGTTGGAGTCGGATCAGAAGAAGTACTAAGTGTCTACTTTCCCGGCTGGGATTAAGCTGGATGGGATGAATAACGGTAGATTTTTGTTTTACATTTATATATGTATGTATTCTCTAGGCTAGATGTAGAAATTAAATAGATCTGAATGATGTGACTTGTGAGTCTTCTGATTTTGCGGCAGGAATTATGACTTATAACTTATAACTTATGACTTATGAGTATGTATCTAGTCATATTGTTTAACTTTCTTTTCTGTTTTTAAAAAAAAAAAATGCTTTACTTTCTTATATTGATCACTTTTGGTTTTGCTTATCTGAAAGTTATAAGTGCTGCACTACGTCTGGCGCGGTTTGAAATTGATATACATATACTTACTGATAACATGGGGCCTTGATTTATGGTTAGTTTTGAGGCAAAACATGGAAAGAGAGAGATATATAGAATTGAATTGAATAAATTAACAAAACATAATGCGATAAAATAAAATAAATTCTTATATTCATGTGGAGTGGTTAGCCATCATGTCCACGCAACAGAGACATAAGCAGTATTAATTTATCTTGTTTAATCATATCTCATATGTGATATATGACTGAATAATAAAGCCTTTGTCAACAAGCATTTGTTTTAGTCAGTTTGATTGCTTCAAATACAAGGAACTCCATATGTTTCAATCAACAGAATCACAAGATATTTTTATTAGAAATGAAGAGGCCCTGACTTTCTCAACTTTGCAATGATGATATATAAAAATGCCTTCTAATATTATATCTAAGTGCTTATTAGACTATTAGTGCGCACATGCCTAATCTTAATTAATGGGGTAATACCGGTCACGTTTGTATTTTATTAATATTTTTTTAAAGTTTTCCAATGACAATTTCTTTGGATAATATATAACCTAAACACATAACAAAATCTAGAAACTTACATTTGGATATTTTTTCATTAAAGGAACATAACAGAATAGGTGGGAATAGAACGGAAAGGAATGAAATGAAATGAAACATAATTTTTATTTTCTTTGTTTGTATGTTTCATTAACGAAACGGAACGTAACGGAATTATTCATGTGTTCCCTCCATTCCACTTCAATTTTAGAGAGAACAAAAGTTAGACATTTGAGGAGAAGATGAGAGAAATGATTGTTCATGTGTTTCGTTCCGTTTCATGCATTTTAAAACTCTCAAATAAGGGAAGTCATTTCCATTCCTCTCATTTTCTTTCTGTTCCCCTCATTATCTATCATCCAAACATAGTGTTATACTTGAAAATTGAAAAAAAATTTGAAATCTGGCTCTGTACTATATATTTAAATCCTTTACTCTTACAAATCTATGGCTCTACGAAGTACGAACTATATTGATGGATTCGTAAAAAAAATTAAAAATAAAAATAAATTGATTGAACAATTTTAAATAATAATATTTAGATTATATAGAACATATAATATTTCACATTATCTTTGATGTTTGATGAATTATATGATTATGTAGTTTTTTTTTTATTTTTGGTTAATTATTCACGTAATTTTAGGTAAAAAATAATAATTAGACAAAATTCTTTTAAAAGTGATAATTTTAAAATTTAAACTCTTGACATTATAAATAAAATTTATCTAAAATTATAGTCCAGTTCCACTATTATTGGGTATATGATTATGTAGTTCAATACTATAAATTTCATCAAATTTGTCAAATACATCTATATTTGTTGTCAATAATATATTGTATCCACCTATTTTAGTAGAAGACTGGAAGTCTTGACATATTTAATTTAATTATTGAACAAATTTTTTTATAGACGCTGAATTTAATCAATGAAATTGATGGATTGAGAGTTCTCGTGAGATAAATTAAGTTCATATAACATCACCTACAATTTGAAACTTAATTAATACTTCATTGTATTATTTTATTTTTAAAGTATAATATATTTTTAAATATAATTAAATACCAACTATTATATTACATACCTATGAATGTCCATTTTTTTTTTTCTAAAATTTAGTGTGCTTGATCATCAAGATTATTTACATGATTCAATAGCGGTGTAAGTGTATGATTATTTGCACTCTGCTCGTATGTGTAGTTTTATACATAAGTTTTTATTAAAATCGTCAATTTCACTAGTTTTCTGGGTTAAATCATACATGCATGTTTTTGAGGGTTTGTCTTTTTTTTTTTTTATCTTTCTTTTTTGGGGGTGGGTGGGTGGGTCGTTTGGTTTAAATATTTTGTTCCCTGTATGACATTGACATGGATTAATTGAATTAGCATCTCGAATTAATTACATAGTTCACCGATAGTGATGGTGGACCTATTATAATGAAAGAGTCAGGTGGTCCACACCATCGCTCATAATGCTACATTTCGCACCTTTCATGTTTCATCTAGGTTTTTGCCTCACACGGTCAGAATATCATAGGCAATAGGTTTGTCACCCTAATTTAAGTCTCCACAGCAGTTGCAGACTGCAGTCATAATTATCAATCAGCGACACAACCAACAAACAACACAGTAACACTCGTGCAATTGCCGTATGACAGGATGATACACATTTGTCTTTATGGTCATATAAATTACAAAGGTGAATGACACCCTTTATTAGGCCATGGGTACATCTATCGAGGCTGTTCGCATTGGGTCAAATTTGAATTAAAAAATTAATTGATTTAAATAATATTATTTATATTAATTTAAATTTGATTGAGTTGGCTATATTTTTAAAATTGAATTAGATTGGTTTAATTAATTTTGGAAAAAAAAAATTTCAAGCCTAAAATTTTATAAATTAAAGGAAATTTAATCTATTAAAAAGAAAAATAACAAATAAAATAAAATAAAAAATAAAAATAATTCATTTTACATGACTAAAATAATATTTAATCACATAAAAAGAAGTATGTGAGAAATTAAAATTACTATAAGTAAAAATATAAATTCAATAACAAACAAATATATTATACAATATTAATCAATTTGAATTGATTTTAATTTTTAAAATCGAAAATCTATCTAACCTAATTGGTTTCCCAAAAATCAAACAAAAAAAAGAATCAAATTTATTCAATTTTAATTGAATTTTAATTTTTAGTTTGATTTTTAGTTTAAATTGAATTTGAACACTCTACATACAATTATACACATCACCTTATATCTATACAAGTATAATTAATCTTACTTTATATTTTACACACTTACATTCTAATCCTACTACATATACCAAATGTGAAGTAATGTACTTCTTAGAGATATGGAAAAAAATATTTTTTATCGGACTATTAAGTATATATTTGGATTAACTTATTTTTATTGTGTATCATGCACTACCATAGTACCATGGTTGCAGGAATTTTGTTTTCTTCAGAACTGTTGTTGGGCAAAATTGGACCGAGATGTGCAAAAGACTAATCATTGAGGTCAACATAGAAAACCCCAAACCCAAGCTATGCAGCAATGTTTGGACTAGGAACAACAAGTGTGTTTGAAGCCCAAGAAGCGAAGCCCAGGAAGAGAAGCCCACGGGTCTGAATGTCATAATTCACAGACAAGTGAACAATTCCAATTCAGACCCAAAAAAAAAAAAAAACAGCCAAATGAACAAGACAACGATGCTGTTGTTGTTAACGACCAATGCGCACAGAACAGAACACAGAGACAGATCAGAGAGAGTGGGAAAGGAAAGGTGATGGATTCTTGTACAACAGAAAACTGGAAACACTCTCTCCTCTACCTAACCTTCGTGGTTGCGATTCTTCACCTTATGCAAAGCCAATTTTCACGTAAACTGTTCCTTGGCAACGAAACTGTGCGCATCAAGAAGTTCCCCGATCTTCCTCTCCGGTTCCGTTCCGACGGTACCTTCAAAATCCTCCAGGTCTCTCTCTCTCTCTCTTTATATATCTGTGTGTGTGCACTTTGTATCTTCTTCATTTGGTTGATATTTGATGGCAGGTGGCTGATATGCATTATGGAAGTGGAACCATAACCCGGTGCAGGGACGTGTTGGCTTCTGACTTCGAGTTCTGTTCTGATCTTAACACCACTCGATTTTTGAAGCGCATCATTCACGCTGAGAATCCTGATTTCATCGCCTTTACTGGTAATTTATTAATGTCAGTTCTTTTTTTTTTTTTCCTTTTTTGTTAATTTGCAGTTTTTGATTTATTAGTGCCTTCACCTTGCTTGTCTGTATGGTGTGTTTGAATTTTGACATTTTTATCAATGGGTAAAGTAGCATAATTGTATATTACCAAAAAAGAAGTAGCATAATTGTATCTTGATATGGTAAAATATGAATATTGCTTATAGCAGAAAAGAGACCAGAACAGGTAAAAAAAGTTCATGGTTAATTGCACATACGCCATCTAATATATTTTGAGGGTTTATCATGGTTGTTCGCTGACTCGTTGTGTGGTGTCAATACAAAAATGTTCTTGCCTTAGTTTTCCTAGTTCTGTCACGTTTAGGGTATGTTTGGAAGTTGGGAGGGGAAGTGAGGGGAAAGAAAGGTTTTCGGTAAACCTCCCTCTTGTGTGGCAGTTTTGTAAAAGGAGGGGAAGAAGATGGGGATTTTAATGCAATCCTCCAAAACCCTCCCTTATTCGTTATTATTATGAACATTTCAAAATTCCCTCAATTTTGGAAGATTTTAAAACAAAGGGAAGGAAAAACCTGATCAACAGGAGGAGTTTGTTCTGAAATTGAAGCCTATAAAAATAATCGTTAATTATGGGTTGTCAAAGCCTTAAACTTTATCCTCTACTAAAAGGAATTTACTGCAAGAGGAAGTGTAGAGCACTGATAGCCATCAAATTTTAATTACCTTGGACCTTTGAATGGCGAGCTATCAGTGACTGGAGTAGAAATGAAAATACCACCTGTCATTTAATGCGATCAAGCTGGGTTCTGCTAAGAAAATTAAGAGTCAGCACCTCCCACAAAAGAACAACCAGCTGTTTCTTACAGATCTGAAGCAATTATAAGTGGTTTACAGTATAGCTAGTAATGCACTTTGCACACTGTATTGCCGATAAAAGAAGAGTGAGGGAGATTCTTGGTGCCTATGGTGCTTTGTTTATATATGTAACAAAGCAGAGTGAGGAAGCAAGTCATTTGAATGCATTTGTTCAGAGAAACTGGCAGACTAGCAGTTGCTTGTTTAGTGAATCATATTTCTAAGCTGGATAGAAGTAAAGAAGATAAGAATAGAATTCGTATTGAATAATGTGGAATCTCCATTGCAGATATTGACTGGACTGAGAAATATGACCAAATGAAATACAGTACTAATAGGTTCTGGCTTAGGAAATAGTGGCAGAATTCAAGCCCTTGGGCCTTGATATACCCAATTTTTATTCCAAATGATAGGGTTTATGGATATTGATATGCAATTTAAGTATTTGACAACTTTCGATTTAGAACTTTTTGAACATGTCATTACCTATCTAAATGTATTCAGCACAACCAACATTTACACATTCTCTGGCTGAAAATAAATTCTTCCAAATTATCTGCATAAATGAAAATATTCCATTACGATTTCTCTGTTCAATATTTGACATGGCTGAACTAAACTGTGCATGCCTTGCAATTAGGTGATAATATATTCGGATCAAGTACCCCTGACGCTGCAGAATCTCTGTTTAAGGCCTTTGGTCCTGCGATGGAATCAGGACTTCCTTGGGCAGCAGTTCTGGGAAACCATGACCAAGAATCAACCATGAATCGTGAAGAACTAATGTCCTTCATCTCCCTTATGGACTATTCAGTCTCACAAATCAATCCGTCAGCTGATGGTCTCACTAATCCTACTAAAGGTGGCATGATGACTAAAATTGATGGCTTTGGGAATTATAACCTAAGAGTATATGGTGCCCCAGGTTCCATGTTGGCAAATAGCAGTGTTTTGAATCTTTTCTTTCTTGACAGTGGAGACAGGGCTGTTTATCAGGGAGTTCGAACTTATGGATGGATCAAGGACTCTCAACTTCGTTGGCTTCGTCATGTTTCTCAAGAATTCCAGGTATTTACAAAATTTGAATATTGTCATTGGTAGCTAGTTATGCACCCTAGCCTATATTTAAACATTTGCTAATCATTCTAATTTTGGTGATGAATATGAAGAGACTAAATTACATCTTTCTATGCTTAAATTGAGACATGCTTCCACTCATGATGGTCTTCATTGACTGATACTTCTGAGTTAATGTATTTTCTATATACAAATACAATCTTCATAATTTTCTTCTATTCTTTCCTTGGTAGTGATTTTTCACTTTTGCTAGGACTTTATATTTTCTATGGGAAGTGTGAAAGAATTTTGTGGATATTAGTATCTAGACATGATAAATTTTTGCTTTGCTGCATAGTATTTATTTAATTGTGTAGAAGAAAAGTTGCCCAAGGGGAATGGCTTAAAGCAACATGTGGGCAAAGTAACATGTATAGTATAGTAAACATGCAATATGAGATTTACATAAATCACTAGGTGGGTAAATTGATATTCTCCCTTAGGAATATTAAAATGCAACTTATTCATGTCAGACAAGGAAGCAGTTTTTGCCTTGGAATAACTTTGGATATGCTTCACACAAGGTTAAAAAATGGATGAAATCCTACAAGAACATGCCCAATACAAGAGTGAAATCATTCTTCTTTCAATGGTTTTGGCTCTTCAGGAATGAAAATAACTGAGCTTTTCAATAGCTGACTGTGTTTGACTTAAAATTGTAAAAACTAACACAGAAGAATGGAATATTTTCATTTTTATGTTTTTATCATTAGTTTTGGGTGGGGCAGACATTAATGGTTACCATAAGTTGAATATTTTTCTCCCCCTTCTTTTTGACTTTCACCCTTTAGATTAACAGTTAACCTATAAAAGGTTAAATGTAAGTCCTTTTATCAGCAGAAGATTCTTCTTTATTTTTCATGCTATAATACAATCACGTACTTCTTCTGTTATTCATTGGACATGATCTTTCTATTCCCTTGAGGGAGGTTCCCCAGATTTAGATCCCATTAACATCTTGCAGGTCACACACTAACAGGGACAAAATCAGGATCCCCTTCATCCTATTGATGCTATTCCCCCCGTTAAACCGCCGGCACTTGCATTTTTCCATATCCCAATCCCAGAAATTCCACAGCTGTTTTACAAAGAGATTGTAGGCCAATTTCAAGAGGGCGTGGCTTGTTCGCGAGTGAATTCAGGAGTTTTGCAGACCTTGGTCTCCATGGGAGATGTGAAGGCTGTGTTCATGGGCCATGACCACACCAATGACTTCTGTGGAAACTTGGATGGCATATGGTTTTGTTATGGTGGTGGCTTTGGATACCATGGCTATGGAAAGGCCGGGTGGCCAAGGAGAGCAAGGATCATACTGGCTGAGCTTCAGAAGGGGAAAATATCCTGGATGGGCGTAGGTAGAATCAAGACTTGGAAACGCCTTGATGATGAGAAGATGAGCAAGATTGATGAACAAATCCTGTGGGATCGATGGCTGTCTAGATGACCGTGCTACTATTACTCTGCTGTTAAACGCATGCTATCTGTATTGTCCTCTTGTTGTTCATCCCTCTTGCAAGTAGGGTATTATACTAGGCTATCAAAATATGCCAAACTCGTCGGGTAGGCCCATTTATCCGTTAAAATTAGGTGGACAAAGCCTAAAAAATGTTGATCCGTTTAAACAAATTCATTTTTGGCTTGGTTCATTTAACCCGTGGGGTAAATGGGTTGGCCAGTTTAGCTCGCAGCCCAGCCTATTGGCTGACCCTTTTTTTTTTAGTAATACCTCCCAAATCATGCCAAATTCCCAACGCTACCCAAGCCCAACCGAGCCCATTCCCCTTACGGCCTACTAGACTACGAAAACAAAATAATAGTTAAATTTGCTTGGACTTGTTATGTCGAATTTGCTTTGGAAGTTCGGATTTGATATGGTTTTGGAGTCTGTAAACTTAGATTTCATTTAATAATATGAATTTTGTTTTGAAACTTGAAAATTTAGATAGTTAAATTTGTTATGACTTTATTTTTGAAATTAGAATTAGATTTAGAAGCTTGAATTTGATAAGATTTGAATTAAACTAGTTTTGTATAATTTTTAAAGTAAAAAAATTTGCCAAAAAAAAGGAACGTCCCGTTTAGGCTTGTGGGCTAAATGGGCCGAGCTCAAACAGGTTAGGCTGGCCATTTAACACCCTTATATTATACATTAATTATTTTTTCTTTTTTCTTTTTTTTTTCCTACCTTAATTTCAACATATCAAACTTTGAAATGAAATTTGTAACCATAACAAATGCGTCAAGATAATGTTGATTTTATTTTAGTCCATTATATTTTCATTTACTTTTAATCAACCTCACTTAATAGAAAAAGACTTTGTTGTTATTGGTATATATTTTCATTTATTTTTATATTCTAGTTTTTATCAAAATCTTTCAAGTGAACCAAATGCTACTTAATATTATTATTTAATTTTTATATTGATTTAAGGTGATAATGAATTTATCTACAGTTTTTATTTATAGTAAAACATAAGAAATAGGTGGTTTTATAGCATTCGAGATTTTCTTTTTTTCGGTGGTGACATCAAGTAGATTAGATATTCGATTTTTTTGTTGTCAGAAAGTAGATATTAGATTAAGGTAAGAATCGTTTAAAAAAAAAATTGATGGTGAGAATTGGGCCAAGGCCCGCTTGGGCCCATTGACAGCGTCATTAGTATCCCTTAAAAGAAATTGGAAAATGGAGAATTTGAATTTGCGAGAAAAATGGCGGCACCCAGTGACGAAGAAATGGAGTCACTGCTATCAGCTTTCGACCAGATCTACGAGGTATTCGAATGCTCTGTGTTGATTCTTGATATGCTCAATTGATCGGTTATGACAAACTTTCGTTCTTGTTAATGTTCAATCATGGATTTGTTAAGTTGGTGGCTCAGGATGTTAGGAGCGGCATTTCGGAGATCCATTTGCTGCAATCCAACTACGGTGCAGAGTTCAAGTTGCGGGAGTCTCTGGAAGTCTCTTGCAACACCCTCAAAAGAGGTTAATATAGACATTTTAACTCATCTGGCAACTTAAAATTTTCCACATGCTATATTCATTTAGGTCATTTAGATTTGCGTCCGTGTGTTGTAGCTAAATTTAGTTTGTAATGTTGCAGAAAATGACAGGTTGGCAAATCTCTACACGGAGTCTTTAAAGAATATGGCTGATCAGGTGCTTCAATTGTGCCCTTGACTTGTTTTGTTGTTTGAGTAGATGATACTGAACAGATAACTTTTCTATTGAATGCTTTGGATTTATGATTAGGACTTAGGAGTGTTCAACACTTGGCCTGGCCCAATAATCTGGTTCGGCTCAAAGTTAATCTGGTCAATCTAGGTTTTACAAAGTCGGGTTCGAGTAACATTTTGGGTTAGCTTGACATGGTCTGATAACAAATAATATTTTGAAAATTAGTAAAAAATTATAAGACTTCTTGATTTAAATAGTTATATTAATATCTTTTGTATAACATGATAATATTTTAATAACGATGTACTTTGTTTTGAAATATACATTGTAAAACATTAGTTTCTTACTTCTAAAATTTTATGACACTCCCAAGCATGATGTTCAAATTTGTACATTTTGTCTAAATATTAGGTTGGTTTGGTCCCGGTCCTAATCTGATTATTAGTCGGGCCATGACTGGGCATTTGGGTAAAAAACAAGGTGGCCAAATCAAAATATCGGATCAGGATCGGATTATGTTAAACTTAGCCCAACGCAGTCATGAACACCCCTATTTATGATTGAAACATTCCCTGATGTTAATTTAATTTACTAATGTTACAACATACAGCTTGACTTCCGTACAAAATGCATCAACTTGAAAGAGGAACTGGAAAGAGCAAGTAATGAAGTTCTCTTTAAAGAAGATGTGAGTTACTTTCAATAATTAGTCCTAATGATTGTCCCACCAGCTGCCTAAAATATTTCTGCTACCTAATTTGAAGACAAAAGATAGCAAATTATAATTATAATGCATTACAGTTTAGAACTCACAGATTTTGCTTTTTGGAGCAGGGACACACGAAGGCTATGAAATTGCTTAAGCAAGAATATGAAGAAAAAATTGCGAGTTTAGAAGCTCAAGTTAAGTGAGTATTGATGATTCACTAAAAAAATGTCTATCATTGAAATGAAGTTTTGTTCTTTTGATTATCATTGATCTCACCTTATGTCAGGGCATCTCTACGTAAGGAAGCAACATATGAAGCAACCATAAGTCAACTCCATCAGGATTTAGCAGCACATAAAAATCATATGCAAGTTCTAGCAAACAGGTTGGACCAAATCCATTTTGAGGTGGAATCAAAATGTGAGGCACTTGTTTACCAGTAAATGTATGAATTTTCTTTTCCACAATGTTGTGATATATCTATAAGTAGGTAAAGAGGCCTGAAGATATATTTGCTCATCATCATTTGGCAGATAATACAGAGGTTCAGGATTTGAAAGAATGTCTTCTGGTTGAGCAGGAAGAAAAAAATGAGTTAAACAGAAAAATCCAACATTTGGAAAAGGAATGTAAGTGGTGGTTGATTTCCCATTTCTCTATTCTGTCCACGCATTTTTATTTTCTATCTTGAGACAGATTTGCCAGATCCTTTAACTGAATCTCCCAATCCCTCCAGCAACCAAAACCTAAGTTCAATCCTACTCAATTCATTGCATTCCTTTCTTTACACAAACCCAATTTATTGTTTTATTTGAGAATTTTCATATTTTATGACCTATATATAAGCGCGAAGTTTTTCTGTCCCCTGCAGTGCTGATTTGTAAAGCAAAGATGGTTGACCAGCAGCAGGAAATGACCTCAAATTGGCATGTGGAAACACTTAAGCAGAAAATCATGAAACTAAGAAAGGAGAACGAGGTCCTGAAAAGGAAGTTCTCTCATTCGGAAGAGGGCCAAGGAATGGCTTCTAAATGAATTTAAGTAAGTTGGAATACGGTGACTGATATTAACGTGGTAATCTACTTTCTAAGGAATGCAACCAACCAAGCCTTTGTGTATATAGTGGTTCCGATGATTTCATTGATGTATAGGAAAAAAAAAACCACATGATTCAATACTTGTTTAAGCACGTTGGAGATCATAATAGTGATGATTCAATACTTGTTTAAGCACGTTGGAGATCATGATAGTGATGACGCCGCCGACTCTGCGTTTGGAAAGAGTTCGATTCGAATTGGTTACCATTGGCTTCTAAGTTCTAAAATAGCAGTGTAGTGAAGTGTGGTGCGTGTAAAATACACTAAGAGCAAGTGTATTCTATCGCCAAGTAATATAGGACTTTGGAGTCCAAGTTATCGATCCCACGAGGAATAAGTGATAATTACTAAAGTTGTAATATTCTTATGTTATTTAGAAAATCAGAAGTGTATGCAAGATCCAAATTTAAAATAGAAAACTAATGGAGAAAAATAAAAAGAATAATTAATTAAAGAAAAGATAAACAAAGATAGAGAGATGTTAGGGCGCAAGGTTCACTTGAGTCTCATTATTTGGATCTTCTTTCAATTATGATACAGGTAATTCTTTTGCCAATATTATCTTATAAGCTATTGAATCCCAATGGTCATGGATGAAACAATATTCTATTATTAATTTAATCCACCTATTTGGTCATTTAGTTGAACTAATCAAGAATGCATTAAATTCCAATTTCAAGATATGAACTAACAACCCGTCAATTCCATTGGTAGGAGAAATTGATGTTTGGTTATTCACCAATATAATCCTAGGCTTACCATATAGATCCACTCATTGAGTGCGGATGGTCACTGGTCAAACAATGAATTAATGAATGTCACAAGTGATCAAGTTATGACAAGAATTCAAGTAATATAGTAAACCTACAAAGAAATTACCATAATCAATTTAGAGGATCCAAATAACTAAGAACACAAGATCCCCCATAGCCCTAGCTATGAGTTTAACTACTCATGGTAAAAAAAATGACAAATACAAAGAGAGAATAAACCATAAGAATTTTGCTCATTGGCGCGTTGTTGTCTTCCTCCTTTGAGAATTCCTCTCCAAGAATTAGGAAAACTCCCACGGCTACCTTTTGCCTACAACTTTCTCTCCTCCTCCAAAAATTCTTCTATGCCCGTAGCTCTCTATTACCATGAAGGGAAGCATCAAAATATACAAAATCTATGAGAAACTATGAAGAAACAAGAAGAAACTATGAGAGAAATGAAGGAGAATCCAACCCTTTTACATGATAATCAATGGTGCCTTTTATAGAAGTCTAGGGTAACAAAATGACAAAGGTGAGTGGATGGATGAGTGGAGTGGTTGAGTGAAGTGGTTGAGTGGATTGGTTGAGTGGGTTGAGTTGAGTGGATGATTGGTTGAGTGGGTTGGTTGAGTGGATGAATGGTTGAGTGGATTGGTTTAGTGGATGAGTAGTTGAGTGGAGTGGTTGAGTGGAGTGGAGTGGTTGAGTGGATGAGTGGTTTAGTGGATGAGTGGAGTGGAGTGGTTGAGTGGATGAGTGGTTGAGTGGATTGGTTTAGTGGATGAGTAGTTGAGTGGATGAGTGGAGTGGAGTGGTTGAGTGGATTAGTTTAGTAGATGAGTAGTTGAGTGGATGAGTGGAGTGGAGTGGTTGAGTGGAGTGGAGTGGTTGAGTGGATTGGTTTAGTGGATGAGTAGTTGAGTGGATGAGTGGAGTGGATGAGTGCGAAAATTTCTTGGTCTGACTTGGAAGCCAAAAACGACCGATTAGACTTCAGATCCATAAAAAGTACTCTTCATGAAAGTTGTAGATCTTTGTCTTGGCTATAACATGCATATCTGGATCGTCCAATTTGGCTTCCTACAGCCCAAGATATGACCCAAATACCTCAGGTTACTCAAACCCAACTTCAGCACCTCTGTTCCGACTTGCAAGCCCAAACTGACCCATTAGACTTCATTTTTTCAAAAGGTGTTCTCATGAAAGTTGTTTATTTGGGTCTTGACTATCAACTATCCAAATTTCAGCCCATCTCCATTATTACAACTTGAGATATGATTTTATGAACGATTCGGATTTAGTGACAGAACCCGTATTCGACTTCCATGTAAACTTAGGTCCCTTAGACATTTGTTTAGGACTTCGAGCTCTTCATCAAATTTGTAGAGCTTCCTCTTAGCTTTTCTACAAGGTAAAAATCATGATTATCAGATATCAGGAACTCAAGTTATGGCCAAAATACAGAACAGTGTCAAATCTCAAAAATGCTGAAAATATTCAATTAGGACCAATTTGAGCTCAAACTCACAAAATCATACCAAACTCAATCAATTAAGAATATGGAGAGTGTAAATGACTAAACATAGGGTTTCTTAATAAATAAAATATGTGATTAAAATATCAAAAGAGAATGAAAATTTAAAAAATTAAATCCTAAAAATATGACATATTATAGGCTCATCAACTCTCCCACACTTGAGTTTTGCTTGTCCTCAAGTAAAGAATAGGTAACAAGATCAATCTTAACATCCAGAGACATGCATCAAGGGGAGTTCCAAAGTTCAAGTTGCAATCAAATTCAATTAATTAAGATCATTCAATAATTTAAAACAATAAGATGTTTTAGCCTAACTTGCGACTATTTTCTTTACCAAGAATATGAGATCACTCAACTTTCTATCGCTCAAGTGTTTAAAGGACAAAGAGATCACTCAAATTTCTCTTGAAAAATGTAATACCATAGGCTTGCTTATCAATCTCATCTCCACTTTCAAGTTCACATACAATACAAGAATCAAAAGGAGGTATGAGGCCAAGGGTATAATGAAAGATAGGAAGAAAAGAATAAATTAGGATAAAGAATGCTAATGAATAAATCAATACAAAGCAGAATCAGGCTGAAAAGATGATAGATAGAGTATGATGCTCAAGAATATAACAACTTCTCACTTTCAACCCAATATTTTCATTATTCTTTACCAACAATTCTTTTCTTTTCTTTCTTTTTCATTCATAATTTTTTCTTTTCTTTTTTTTTCAATTTTTTTTAACCCTTGAAGATAAAATCAACTTTTCAAGACCTTCCAATCAACACATCAATTGCTCCAAAGCATTCAACCTGATTATTCAATTGGGTATTCAAAGAAATCAATTTCAGGCTCAAATGGGGCAACTAAGGGTTATTTTTATCAATACAACTCTGAAAGTCAAGAAAGAATAAAACCTAATTGCCTCAATCATATTCAAGCATGTATGTGAATCATTAAAATTTTAACAAGATATCAAAGCAAGTTCTAGCGCACATCAAACAAAAGAAAATTCACTCCAAAAGAAAAATAGGACTTTATTTATGAAAAATCCAATCATTAAAGCTCAAAACTCACTTTCTGGTTAAGTTGATAAAGAAAACGAGAAACAAGCGAGCATGACTCAAAGATGCTAAATTTCACTTTTCTCAATTGAATAAGATTGCTTCACACAAAATAATCTCATAATTAACAGTTTCCCTTTCAAACATATCTCTATCAGCTCAGAATAAATCAAGCAATTAACACACAATTCTAGTTTAATTATCAGCAATACTCAAGTGTTTATCAGTTGTGCAAATTTTTTTTTTTAACATTTTTTTTACAGAGTACATTATCAAGTACATTACCACTCCCCCACACTTAATATTAACATTGTCCTTAATGTGAAAGAGAGATAAATAAAGGGTAAAGAAAAGAGCAATACAACCTGATGAGGCATGAGACATGGCAGCGAAGAAACAACAACAAAAGTGCTACAATGAGAATCGAAAAATCACAGAACACATGAGTAGAAACACAAACTAGGGTCTTTTAAAGTCGATTCCCAAGATGTAATACTTATGTTCACCCCGAAAAGATTCCACAAATAAGAAGTTCATGATGCACAAATTCACATGAATGTGTCTCAAAGTATGACTCTTTACTCAGCCATTGAAATGAATTAAATTTTTATCTTCTTGGTTTGTGGAAATTATTTTTAAAAATGTAATTTTAAACAAAGATAACAAAAATAACTAAAAGAAGAGACAATAAGGAAGAAACACAGGTTGCCTCCTGTGAAGCGCTTGTTTAACGTCATTAGTTCGACGTTGCCTTTTCAGATGAATTAAGGTGGCTTAAAGCAAGAGAAATAGGAGGATGCAGTCCTTCCTCCCTTCAACAATGGCTTTGGGACTACTTAATTGTGAACTTGACAAGAGCTTACTGTCCCAATTACTCCTTAACTCCATTGGGCCAAGGTGGTTGCACTCGATCAATAGATGAAAGACCAATCTGTGAAGAAACATGGATCTTAGGAGGACCTTTATCTGTCTCAGTAGCTTGACATTCCAACAGATCAACCTCAACACTGTATGATGGCGAGGGGTCCTTGATAGCTAAGATTTCCTGTTTCTTAGCTTGAACAAAATTAATCGGGGCATGGAGATTTGATATTGAAGAAGATTTAGCTCCCCTAAAGACATTGATGGTCACATGATCTCCATCCACTCTCAAGATGAACTCACCCCGAGGTACATCAATCACAGCTCCAGAAGTGGCTAAAAATGGTCTTCCAAGAATGAGAGGAATATCGGCATCCTCTTCTATATCTAGCACCATAAAATCAACTGGGAAAATAAATTTATCCACCTTCACTAAAACATCCTCCACCACACCACGCGGGTAAGTGAAGGATCTATCAGCCAACTGTAGTGAAATGTTGGTGGGCTTCGGTTCCTGCATTCCCAATTTCTTAAACACAGAAAAAGGCATCAAATTAATACTAGCACCCAAATCACATAATGCCTTATCAAAATAAGAGTTACCAATAGTGCAAGGAATAGTAAAACTCCCTGGATCTTTCAATTTTGGAGGTAACTTCTTCAAAAGAATAGAACACTCATTAAGACATACAAGTCTCAAATTCCTCAAGCTTGCATTTCTTTGTAAGTATTTCCTTTAGAAACCTTGCATACTTGGGCATCTGAGAGATAGCTTCAACGAATGGAATATTAATTTGTAATTTCTTGAATATCTCCAAGAATTTGGCAAATTGCTGATCTGACTGATTGTTCTTAAGCCTCTGAGGGAATGAGATCTTGGCATATGGGGATGGTTCATAAACTGCACTTTGCTCACGATCCTTCTTTGCTCTCTGCCACTTTGGTGCTTTCTTCTCAACCTCTCTCTCTTGGTTGACATCTTTAGTAAGGACATCGTCAGTTGCCTTCTCATCTTCATGCACTGACTGAACAAGAGTATCTCTAGGCTCTGACATTTCTTTTTCTTCTGCGGAGACTCCCCAAGTTCCTTACCACTTCTCAGGAAAATTGCATGGGCACTGTTCCCTAGGATTAGTCTCGGTAGTGCTAGGCAATGTCCCTGGTGGCCTTTTCGACATCGAATAGTCTCGATTTGAGTCTCCATGGTCTTCATTCTAGCTTCTGAATTTTGCATGTACTTTATTACAAGATCTTCAAAACTTGGCTTCTCTGCAGGTGCTTGGAAACCTGGAGGTGGTTGTGAGGGCTCTCAGATTGATTGCTGATAGCTTTGTTGATTTCTCCATTTGAAATTGGGGTGGTCCCTCCAACCGGGATTGTAGGTGTTGGCATAAGGATTGTGTCTTCTTTTGGGTTGGGATTTCCAACAAAATTTGCTACTTCGGGTTACGGGGCAAAGGGACTACCAACTTGACAGTTTGAACTTGTATGAAATCCTCCACATGCATCACAAATAGTTGGTGAGTTTGCACTACTTGTTACCATCAAGGTTTCCACCTTCTTTGTCAAGGCTTCCAATTGATTCAGAATGGTAGTAGAAGCGTCCACAGCATGCACTCCTACTGGTTTCTTAAGAATGTGGCGCTCATTTTGCCATTGAATTTCTTCAATCAATGCTTGGCTTTAGTAGGTGTTTTCCTCCATATAGTTTGACATCAATAAGGGAACGGTTTGCGAGAAGATAAATTATAAAAATCGAATGCCGCCACACGGAAATCCATGGTGTGGACATCTCCTCAATAACTCTTGAAAGCTCCCAAGCTTCATAAAGAGTGTCCATTTCAAACCGCACAAAGAAGATATATCATTTTTGATTTGATTTAGAAGGAGGAAAATACTTAGCCAAATTATGTCAATTGATCCCATGTAGTGATGGAACCCCTTGGAAGTGACGTTAACCATTGACTGTCTCTAAGAGAGAAAGGAAAGAGTCGCATCGATTGCATCATCTGTCACTCCATTGTACTTGATAGTGTCACACAACGCAAGAATCTAGCCAAATGCGATTTGGATCATCTGAAGGTAATCCACCAAACTGCAAAATTGAATCACGGAGATCAATGCGGGTTTGATCTCAAAATTGTTAGCCGCCAAATTTGGTCTTATAATACTTCCTCAATACCCTTCGGTGGGCATAGAGTACTCAAGCATGGTCGCTCTGTTGGGTTAGCTAATCACGATTCTTCAATTACTTGTCCTTCCATTCTGCATTTTTAATTCACAAATTGAAATTTGAGTTTGCTTTCTTAACTGTGAAATTTTTTTCAATTTGGATCAAATGTCAAATCGAAACCGAGAAGCGAGTGAACATAAACAAGAAAAATGAACAAGTTTGAAAAATTAATTAAAAATACATAAATAATAATAATAATGATAATAATAATAATAATAATAAAAAACAAAAATAAAAGAAAAGAAAGATAAAATAAAAAAAATGACAACAAAACAGAAATATACAAAATAAGAAAAAGTACAAAAATAAAAGCAAATAGAGATAAACAAAAGCAAAACACAATAATAAAAATAGATAAAATAAATTAAAATAAAAATTTCATCTAAATTAACTAGAATTTTACGCCTCTAATATTACTAAAATTATTTCCAAGAATGCCAAAAACTTGGTGCGTGTAAAATACACTAAGAGCAAGTGCACTCTATCGCCAAGTAATATAGGACTTTGGAGTCCAAGTTATCGATCCCACGAGGAATAAGTGATAATTACTAAAGTTGTAATATTCTTATGTTATTTAGAAAATCAGAAGTGTATGCAAGATCCAAATTTAAAATAGAAAACTAACGGAGAAAAATAAAAAGAATAATTAATTAAAGAAAAGATAAACAAAGATAGAGAGATGCAAGGGCACAAGGTTCACTTGAGTCTCATTATTCGGATCTTCTTTCAATTATGATACAGGTAATTCTTTTGCCAATATTATCTTATAAGCTATTGAATCCCAATGGTCATGGATGAAACAATATTCTATTATTAATTTAATCCACCTATTTGGTCATTTAGTTGAACTAATCAAGAATGCATTAAATTCCAATTTCAAGATATGAACTAACAACCCGTCAATTCCATTGGTAGGAGAAATTGATGTTTGGTCATTCACCAATATAATCTTAGGCTTACCATATAGATCCACTCATTGAGTGCGGATGGTCACTGGTCAAACAATGAATTAATGAATGTCACAAGTGATCAAGTTATGACAAGAATTCAAGTAATATAGTAAACCCACAAAGAAATTACCATAATCAATTTAGAAATCAGATCCAAATAACTAAGAACACAAGATCCCCCATAGCCCTAGCTATGAGTTTAACTACTCATGGTAAAAAAATGACAAATACAAAGAGAGAATAAACCATAAGAATTTTGCTCATTTGCGCGTTGTTGTCTTCCTCCTTTGAGAATTCCTCTCCAAGAATTAGGAAAACTCCCACGGCCGCCTTTTGCCTATAACTTTCTCTCCTCCTCCAAAAATTCTTCTATGCCTGTAGCTCTCTATTACCATGAAGGGAAGCATCAAAATATACAAAATCTATGAGAAACTATGAAGAAACAAGAAGAAACTATGAGAGAAATGAAGGAGAATCCAACCTTTTTACATGATAATCAATGGTGCCTTTTATAGAAGTCTAGGGTAACAAAATGACAAAGGTGAGTGGATGGATGAGTGGAGTGGTTGAGTGAAGTGGTTGAGTGGATTGGTTGAGTGGGTTAGTTGAGTGGATGATTGGTTGAGTGGGTTGAGTTGAGTGGATGATTGGTTGAGTGGGTTGAGTTGAGTGGATAATTGGTTGAGTGGGTTGGTTGAGTGGATGAGTGGATTGGTTTAGTGGATGAGTAGTTAAGTGGATGAGTGGAGTGGAGTGGTTGAGTGGAGTGGAGTGGTTGAGTGGATTGGTTTAGTGGATGAGTGGAGTGGAGTGGTTGAGTGGAGTGGAGTGGTTGAGTGGATGAGTGGTTGAGTGGATTGGTTTAGTGGATGAGTAGTTGAGTGGATGAGTGGAGTGGAGTGGAGTGGTTGAGTGGATGAGTGGTTGAGTGGATTGGTTTAGTGGATGAGTAGTTGAGTGGATGAGTGGAGTGGATGAGTGCGAAAATTTCTTGGTCTGACTTGGAAGCCAAAAACGACCGATTAGACTTCAAATCCATGAAAAGTACTCTTCATGAAAGTTGTAAATATTTGTCTTGGCTATAACATGCATATCTGGATCGTCCAATTTGGCTTCCTACAACCTAAGATATGACCCAAATACCTCAGGTTGCTCAAACCCAACTTCAGCACCTCTGTTCCGACTTGCAAGCCCAAACTGACCCATTAGACTTCATTTTTTCAAAAGGTGTTCTTCATGAAAGTTGTTTATTTGGGTCTTGACTATCAACTATCCAAATTTCAGCCCATCTCCATTATTACAGCTTGAGATATGATTTTATGAGTGCATACCGTTCGGATTCTAGTGACAGAACCCGTATTCGACTTCCATGTAAACTTAAGTCCTTAGACATTTGTTTAGGACTTGAGTTCTTCATCAAATTTGTAGAGCTTCCTCTTAGCTTTTCTACAAGGTAAAAATCATGATTATCAGATATCGAACTCAAGTTATCTAAAATACGAAAGCAGTGTCAAATCTCAAAAATCTTTGAAAATATTCAATTAGGTATCAAACTCACAAAATCATACCAAACTCAATCAATTAAGAATATGGAGAGTATAAATGACTAAACATAAGGGTTTCTTAATAAATAAAATATGTGATTAAAATATCAAAAGAGAATGAAAATTCAAAGAATTAAATCCTAAAAATATGACATATTATAGGCTCATCAAAGTGTATCCTATGAATAATAATGAATATGATGGTTGAAATTCAGGATATGTCACGACCCGAGGAGGAATACACATAATTTCTTAAAGGGTGGCAAAAGCTAAAGCCCAAGGCAGAGATTTTATTGTGTCATAAGACTAAAGCCCAAAGATCAGGCCTTGTAGGTATGCGGCGGATCGGACCATCAGCTACACTCAGAGCAAGAAAACTTCTTGGGCAAATAAGTATTAACTATTAAGTGCAAAGGATGTCCAAAAAAAGAGTTTTAAGTGCAAAGGTGTAAAAAGATGCAATCAATATAATGCAGAGATTAAAGAAGATTATTAAGGCGGTAAGCATGTCTAGAAGGTGGGGTTTTGAGTGTTTAGATTAGATCATGCTTTCTTACTTCCTAGATACTCTGAAAGGACAATAAGGCAAAGAAAGATAAGATTCTTAACTCACATGTGCTTTCAATTTCACATTTCTCTTTCTTTAGGGCTTTTGCTCTTTGTTTCCCTTTTCTTATAGGAGAAAAAATTGGTTTTCTCAAGCCATTTGTGATTAAAGACTGTAGCAGACAGAACAGCTGAATATTGTCGAACTAACATACTAACATAGCAAGTAGTAATAACCTACTACATAGGTAAAATTGGCTATGCTTGTTACAATTAAAGATTGCTTTAAGTTACTTCTCAATTGTATCTATTTTTTTCGAGTTAAATTAATCGTTACTATTCATTCTCTCTTAAGGTTGCAAGATTTACCCTAGAATTGGGGAAAGTTTTTATTCACTCTAAGAGTATCACTCTTAATAATTTTACAACCGTCCAAATTAAATTTAATATTTTATTTTTTAATCTAATGGTTGTATGGTTATTCAATCTTCACGTATCATTTTTTTACTGGACGAGAGTCAGACTACACAATAACCTCTCCATATTTGGGGGTTAAGCATCGGGACAAGGCATATTTAAAATTAAATACTCATGAAATTAAATATATGCTCTTAAGCATGTGTTATAATATTGTAACATGAGGATTATATTATACAATTAATTAATAATTTATTATATTTTAACTTTATTCCCCTAACAAGTAGAAGATAGGTCTTTTTTTATTTTTATTTTATATTTTATATAAAGAGAAGTAACTGCCCTTCTGCCTCCTTTTTCCTTCCCCGCTCAAACTTTCAAGTTTCGTAAGACTGTACTAAAGTTAATTTGAGCTTAGGAGTTGGCTTACAGGAGTTTCAAATTGCAGGTTTTTATTTTTATTTTTATTTCTAAATATCAAAACCAAAATGATGAAAACACGACCACCTTGCCCATCCATTAGAAGAGATCACGACATCAATAACGTTGCCATCATTACTGTTGTCTCGAATGTATTAGAGCTGAAAATCGTACGCACGAAGACAGGCAGCAGATATACAAACAATCAAAGTAACCATCATTGCTGAGGCTTCTTTATAGTATTAATCAGCCACGATTAATATCGCTTAAATGCACATGCCACTGTTACTTAGACCTGTTTGTAAGCATTAACGAGTTCATCAATGTTATATAGATATATATTTATACACATATTATCTCATATTTATACTTATATATATTTTATTATTTATATAATTTTTATCATTTGATTATAATTAGACTCAATTTGTTTTTTATATATCTATTGTTTTTATATTTTGATTTTGTCATATATTCTTAATATTGAGAGATGTGCTACAAAATAATGTGTTGGAAGAATTATTCTAATGAGATTGCAAAACCCAAATCGAACCTTAGAATTCTCCGCTATTCCTACAGTCAAAGTGTGAGAAAGTGGTGGCACAAAGGATAAGAATAAATAAAGAAAGAGGAAATTTAGAAGCTCAAGCAAAGCTACATTCCTTCATTCCTACCAAAAAAGAATAAACAAGGTCAATATTAAAGCCTTAAAGCAAGCCATGCATCCCCACCAACTCAGCTGCAATGATGACACTAAGAGTGGAAGTGGAGTCTTTTAAAGGGAAAAAGCTTAAGAACAATTATAATGACCATAAAGGATCATTCATCCTATACTATAGTTTCTTAAAATTTCCATGCAAATTTGAAGGTAGACAGCATGGTATATATTAATATTTAAGCATATTCAATTCTTACCCACAAGAGTGTGCATCCTAAAGATGACGAGAGGAGCAAAAAGTGTGAAAGTAGAATCTAGTACTATCTCTTGAAAGAAGTGATGGGTTTTGCACTGCAAAGAGAATCCATGTTGGGGGAGAACTTGAAAAGGCGAGCCATGAGAGAGGGTTAGTGTGTCAGCTTGATAGGGCACGCGTTCTTCAAACTTCAAAGGAGCTTGTTTGTTTGTTGCAACGGACATTAGGAAAATTTAGTGGGCGTTGAGCATTGGCTTCATTCCCTTTGGCGTTTTCCCATGTTCCCTCAAGTCAGAGCTTATTCTCTTCTTTGTTCTCTGGCTCTCCTCTAAATTATTTTACACAACAATAAATTGTCTAATAAAATAAATTTATTACTTCATTTTTTAAGTATTTAAATTATTATTTAATATATATAAAAATATTTTTAAAATTTAGTATAATTCTATATAATCTACAATTTTTATATACATGTTAAGTAATAATTTAAATATCTATAATCAAACCATATTTAACTTAAAAATTATTCACACACACCCTCACTGTGTGCGTACAGTCTTTGGGGTATCAACACTCAATTCTATGACACCAAAACCTTCTCTTCTTCTGTCCCCTTGGTGGGAATTCTTTGATTTTGTGCATAAATGCATGCGCGTGTATGAGAGAGGGAAGAGAATTAAGTTGGTTACTAGCTAGAGCATTAAAGACATCAAAATATAGATACGAAAAAGCTTTTTTCTGATTTGATCCTCAATCCAATGATTTAAATACAAAGATCCATTTCTTATTACTGAATAAAGTGGGGTTCAAAAAAAGGTGTAAAAGGTAAATGAAGCTTTTTGACTATAATAGTGGTGTGTACATTACAAACTTTTTAGTCTTAATTTAATTTTGTGACTGCTATGCTTTTGCCTCAAAGTTATTGTATTAAGTACATAAAAGTGCTGTATGTTGATCAGGCCCATAACGACTCAAACCCCTTTTTATATTTTTAGGCTAAGAGAGTCTGAGCTAGACTACACTACACTTTAGGAGTTTATGTGGTTTTTGGATCTAGCCATCTAAGCTAGTGACCAGATTGAGACTTCAAAATAACAGTAACTAAACTCCGAGGCGCAATGAACTGGTCCTTTCAATCTTGGCGTTTTCCCCTCCAGATAAAAGGAATTGTATGCCTTTGTCATGTGGCCAGTGACTTTGCATTACACATTGTGAAAACCAATTGCATATTATGAAAACTTGAGTTTCCTATCCATTTTACGAGGAAGAAGGAAAAAGAAAGAAGCATGAATTAAAAGCAAAAGGGGTTCATAAAATTGTTCCCTTTTTGTTTTTCCTTCTGTTAATGTCATTTTATGATTGAAAGCATACCAAAAACAATTAATAAAGAATTTTTTTTAACTTCTTTGAAACATTTATCTATTCTTAAAGTTTTTATCTTAATTAATCTGTTCTTTGAACTTATCTCTTAACGTTATATATGCATGCTTTTCATGGTTGAAATAAATGCATAAAATTGTAAGCAGCAGCATGATTGAGTTGGAATGGACAAAAGGGAGAGACAGATTGAAAACTACATCAACTCTCAATTGTTGTCGATGTTACCCCAAACTGTCCCAGATGTGTGGGACACGTTTCAGGGCTTGATTCAGTGAGAGATGAAATAATTCAAGACATTCATTTGTACCATTGCTTACATATTCTTATTCTCTCTGCCGTATCGATTATATTAAATTGAAGTGAAGTGAATAATACATGGAATCTTTCAGGGATTTCATTCTCATCCTCTACCCTTTTTCTCTTGTGTGTTGTATTCTTCTGCATGCCCCACTTTCCTTACACATTTTTGGATTGAGATGAAAGAAAGTTACAATGTTAACGTTTGCGGTATATATACAATTGGCTTTGGAAATGATGATTTCGTATATGTTCTCCTTAGTACTTTGTCACGTAGGAGTCTCAAATGTTAACTTTCTTTTTTATACAGTATCAATATTGCATTGAGAATTCGAGGGTCTATTAATACATCTTTGTTGGAATTTTATTATAAAATATTTTATAATATTGTTAAAAAAGTTACTAATAGTAATGTTGTTGCTCCTGGGCTTCGAAAAAGAAAATGTTATGGCTCCAACGGCCATGATACTTACATATTCAGACAGTTAAATAATAAATAGTGCAATATGAACAGTTAAAGGCAATGCCATAAAGCTTGTTATTTAATGGCAACCTGTTTTAATTAGTGTATTAAAGGCCAAGGGAGTCCATTTCAAATAACTGAGATTCATAATGGTTAAAACTTTAGTGTCTTACTATTAAACGCCATGTGCTTTATTAATAATAAAAAAAAAAAACCTCCATGTGCTTTCTGCTTAGACTACTCGCAGTGGCAGAACTAGGATTCTAATCTTATGGGGGAAGGACTATAAGATTCTAAATTTAAAAGTCTTCATAACAAGAGCCAAAATATGAGATGAATTGAAACGTTTTTTCTTGTTGGTTTTTTAACAAATAAGTGACATGAAAAACTATACAAAAAAAAAAGAAAAAAAGAAAAACAGAAAGTAGCAAGCTTCTTGTAAAATTAAAATTGATAATAAGCTTCTGCAAAGAATGAATTCAATGAAAGAAATAATAAAGAAAGAAAGAAAAAAGTGTTGTGATCTTATAAAGCCGCCCAGCTGTAAAATTTTTTTTAGTACATAAAGTAAGTTTTTTTGGTGATTACAGAAAATGTTTTTTATTAAGAGAGAAAAGAGTAATTTGACCTTTGAGTTTAAGATGTAGGTGAGTCACATGAAAGAGTGATAATTTTTATTTTCTTTTATAACTTCCTTAACATTTTTTTTAATATTTAGAGTTATTAAATTACTTGTAGCCTTGTAGGTAACCTCAAAATAAATAGTTAGAGTTTTTTATTTTATTTTTTTAAATAAAGACAACTGAAAAATAGATGTTCATTTTTAAAAAGAAATAAATAAAAGTTTTAGGGAAGAAGAAAAAGAGGGTTGGGGGGGGGGGGGGGGGGGGGTTGGTATCATTAGCCCCCTCTCCGCCCTTGCTACTCGGGTTTAAATCTTGGGCAACCCCATCATTAGCTCACCCTAAGGTTATGTTTGGATTAGTGGTATTAAGTGGGATGGGATAAGATGGAGATATGTTCCATTATTTAATTGTGTTAAAAAATGATGGAATGAGATGGGAGTGGGTGGGATAGATCCCATCCCATCCCACCACAAATCATTAATTTTCTTCCCCTCCAATTTGGGAGGTATGGGATGAAATCATGTTTTTAATTATAATTATAATTAGGATTTTATTATATTAATCTTATACTCTAAAATTAGTATGTTTAAAATAAGGGTAATATAAAAAAAATAAAGTTATAATTCTTACCATTCCATTCACTTCCCAAATAATGGAATGGTATCTTTACTCCATTTCATTCTAAAATATCCAAACAATGGAACGGTACTTTTATCCCATTCCATTTCGTCAATTACTAAATATCCAAATATACCCTAACTGACTTTTATTAATCCCGATCTAACTATATATATATATATATAGTCTCAACTTAGATCATACTCATTTCATGTTTGCTTATATGTTTATTAATTGACTTGCGGAAACAACAATTTCAAGATAAGATAATATATTGGCGGTGTCATATTTTTATAATGTGTTGAGTAGATGATTATTAGAAATTTTTATATTCCATACTCTTGTGGCATAAGGCATGAGAAAAAGTTTTGATATACTACGTGTTTGAGATAGTTATAAAAATTTAATTATTTTAATAATTAATTTATTGTATAGAAATTTTTTTTGTTATAATCGATTATAAGAAAAAAATTTATGTTTAAATATGTTAGCTAAAAAGTAATTTTAAATTAATCTATTTTATTTGAATGATATAAAAAGAATTATTTTATGTATTAAATTATCAAAATAGGTATATAATAATTAAAAAAATTATTTGATTGATTAAAAAAATTATTTAATTAAAAATAAAATAATATTTACATATTAGAAATAATCCCAATAATTTTTTTTTAAAATAGCTCAAATTTTTGCTTGATGTCCACAACTTTTTTCTCCTCATTTAAGCTGTTGCTTTTTTCTTTCATGGTTACCAAAGACGTTGGCTTAATGCCCAAGAAATTTTTTGTTAAAAAAAAGTTGATGGATGGTTCAGATAATTTGAACCAAACACATTGATATATAGTGTTCTCAATATTTGTACAACAACACATGTCACTTTCTTATGCTTTAGTAATTTGACATAATTGTGAAAATATGCTTAAATTTTATTTGATTGTCATATCCTAATATATAAATATTTGAATTTTCAGATAAAAAATATTTTGTATTTTAGTGAGTCTATTATTATTTTATTATGATTTTGTGATAACTAATGATCTGATTTCTTTCTTTTTTTTTGGTCATAAATGTAGGACTTTATGTCTTTACTCTTAGTCTTAGTGTGAAAAGCTTACACTCTCTATAGTGGATTCTTAACGGTATGTACTTTATCAATCCATATGTCTGATGTTTGGGTTCAAGTTCATAGAGGCGGTGGAAAGAAAAATGCACAAACTTATTCTGAAGTGTTGGGATATTATGAGCATAGATGCTTAGGAATTTGTGAGCATTTTACTTTACCAATTGGGTAATATTTTTGAGAAGCATATGAGTGAGCTAAAAAAAATTGTGATTTATTAAATATCCTTTATTTTATGTTTTGGACAAGTATACATGCAATAAGAATTAATTAATGATTTTTTGGAAATATTAACTTCCACATCTTGTGGACTTATACATCATAAAACTAAAATTTGTGACCTTGTCTCATGCATATATTTTATAAATATGAGATAGTGCTATATTTAATTCTTGTATTTTTGTGTTCATATTATCATCGGTTAATTTCTTTTTTTTATTAGTGTTTCATTTTTTTTTATAGTTTAACAAGTGATATTAAAATTAATAGTTGGAATCGGTTATGATGAGTATTAGACAAATAATGGTTAATGAACAATAATACGAGCAGGTGACTTCGTCAGATGATGACCTGTAACACATTAATCACAATATGACTCTATGCGGTGAAGAGTGATAACTAATTAGCATATATGTAATGGTACTCTTGTACCAAGTAGATATTTCGTCACACATATTAAATTTGTGACCACATGTTAACTAACTCCCACTTTGAGACTAATAATATTTAAGATAAACTAATCAATTTCAATGATAATTTATAGTGTGATTACAGATCGTCTATCAATATAGATATCTAGATTCAAATTCAAATCATGTAATTATTATGAGTTAAAGGTCAATTAGGTGAGTAAACTCTTGTAGCCTAGCACACTTCTTAATTATTATCATATATCTTTTTTTAAAATGTAATTATCATCATATATTAATTTTTTGGATTTAATATTTTGAAGAATTGTGGTAGTATAAAGCTTCTTTGCATTATCATCCAATAATAATAATATATGGCTAAATTATTAAATTTTATTATTATTATAATCACTATTTAAGAAGTTTAAATTTTTTAATGATATGCCAATATATTATTAAAAGAAAATATACAAGATAGTATACAAAACTTTACACAATCAGATCAAATTTAAACTTCAATTTTCTTTTAATACATACCATATATCATAAATTTTTTAATTGTGTTACAAGGATATATAAAGGTACTCTTGTACTCGTAAAAAAAATAAGGTACTCTTGTACCAAGTAGATATTTGGTCACACATATATTGAATCGGTGACCACATGTTAACAAACTCCCCACTTTGACATTAACAACGTTTTAAAGTCAGGATAAATATCAAATTTTAGAGAGAATTTATAGTATAATTATAGAAAGAGATTCCTAAATTTGAACCAAAATTATGTAGTTATTACGAGTTAAAGGTTAATCAGGTGAGCTAACTCTTGTTGGTATACTTCTCCTTATTTATCATCATATATCTTTTTTTGAGATGTAATTATCATCATATATTAATTTTTTGGATTTAATATTTTGATCAATTGTATTAATGTAAAGTTTTTTATATTTTCATTTAATTATATATTATTAAATTATTAAAAAATTTAATTATCACAACCACTATTTAAGAAGTTTAATTTTTTTTAATAATGTGACAACATATATATCATTTAATAATATTATAAAAAACTTTACACTATCAAATCAAATTTAAGCTGTAATTTTTTTAATACATACCATATATCATATTAAGTTTTTAACTAATTACCCTGTAGCATGATTTTTATCATCATAATTCATAACTATTTCACCTGATCTGTATATTCTTTCAATCTTCATATCTATCTGCAACCACGCCAATCTCATCATTGCTAAATTATCATGCTTACTTTAATTTGTTCCATTGACACCGTTAATATGAAATCAATTGTTATCCCTATTCTCGTTGTTTTCAATATTAACATTATTGACATTAATGTTGTAATCACAATCAGTATCATGTATATTTTTATACTCATTCTGTTTTTTTAATGTTTTTTTCGAAAACTTATTTTGTTTCAATTTATTTATCAATTGAGAATTTTAAAGATGTATTAATTAATTTTTTCCAATTTTATCCCATTCTTTATTATTTCCACTAAACTTAATAATTACACATATTAATTAATTTTTACAATTTTTTATACATATTTAATAGAGTGAAAAAAATAATTTAGTCATGTCAACGTATATTTTACTTAATTTGAGATTATTTAATGGTGTCCTTAATTTATGTATAAAAACCTTAAAAGACATATACTCTCTCCATTCCTTTTTATTTGTCTTTTTAGAAAACTTGTTTTATTCTAATTTATTTGTCATTTGAGAATTTTAAAGATTTATAAATTATTATTTTTTAATTTTACCTCATCATTTATTATCTCCTCTAAACCTAATAATTATACATATTAATTATATTTCTACAATTTCTTACACATATTTAATGGAATGAGAAAGTATAATTTAATCATATCAACCTATATTTTAATTAATTTGATGTTATTTAATAATTTCTTAATTTTTGTATAATAATTTTAAAAGACAAATAAAAAAAATGGAGAGAATATAAAGGAACGGGGGGAGTATCATGAGATAATGATAATGCCTTTGAAGAATTAATAAACTTTTAAATTTGACAATCTCTAATGATAAGGACATAACTTGGCTTCAACTCTGATTAGAGAGAGTCTCTCTAATCCCATCTAATCTATTGTCAAATGTTAATTACTTATTTAATGTATTATTATGTGTCAATTAACTAATTAAATAAGATTAAAAGTAACACATGATAATAATTTAAATGAATAATAAATACGTGATAATAAATTAGATGAGAGTTAAAGGGATTCCTTCTAACCAAAATTGGAGCCAACTTCTGTCATAACGATAATGGTCAAAACATAACATTTCCATGCTTAATAATTACATGGCTAAAGCATTAGGGTGCAGCATTAAAATCGTTTCGAGATGAACTTATTCACATTTAAGGAAAAAGCTGTCTTAAAAATACTCTTATAATATATAAAAAAATAATTTTAAATCTTCAACCTCAATCCTCTTATTAATTTTTTTAATTATTAAATAAAAAATATTAAATATTTTTTATGTTCTTAAGTTATTAGATGTATTTATTTTTTTATTTAATTTTTTTTTTCATTTAGTATTAAGAAGATTATTAAGAAGAACTTGTAAGAGGATATAATAAAATTTCAACAAAAAAAAAAAGAATTGCCTGATAGAGGATTAAAGATTAAACTTTTAATATCATCATCACATTATAATCTTAAAAACTGAAGCTAGTGTTAATTAATAATATTTTATTATGCACTAGTAAATAATAAGATAATGTACTCAAATTAAAAAGAAAATAGATATGAAAGTCTGGTATAGTGGGATTTTTGACGAAGTTTTAGTTCGTGCCCCACGTAAACAAGTATATTTAGAAAATGGGATTTAGAATAGCTTAGTGTGTCCTTTATTTATTCTCTTCTATATTCTATACATTGCATACGAATATGAAGTCTATGATACCCATCCAAAAAGATGGGTTGCGAATTTTATGTTGCAATTCCCTGTTGATTAAATTGTGCAACACTGAGTAGGTCGTTCTGTCTAATTTTATCAAGATTCAAATTGGAGAGTTAAATTGAAATGAATGATTTGTGCCTTTTTTGTCTTTTTTTTTTTAATTTGGCGTTTTTAGGAGGTCCTTTGGACTTAAAGGGAATGTGGACGATCAAGATCAAATCCTCACTACATAACCACGTACAGTTCCTTGATAAACTTAGTGGAGATATCAGTTGAGTTATGCTCCGCCTCCGTCAGTTACTTGTGTAATTTTATTTAGTATATATTTATATTTATATGTTAAAATCGAATACAATAATTTATACAATTCTATCGATAGCATCATCCTTATGGATGGCTATAACCATTAACCAGATTTCAGAACACAAAATCGTAACCCTTATAAGCACTTTGGTAGGAAAAGGTAAAAAGTGGTTTAGTGGAGAGTAGAACATCCCACATCAGCATCACACGACTTGGGCGGGCGTCAAATGAGATACATGTTAGGCTATTAGGGTGAGTCCAAAACACCAATAAAAAGGAAATTAACACATGTCAATATGAGCATATAAACTCAAGAATTCGATGTGATTTGATAAGTTTTATGCCTACATCTATTATAGAGGATAAAATAATTTTATAATAAGAGAAAAACAATATAAGAATAATCATTCAGTTAAAAACATAACCCAAACACGAAGCTCTTTATACAACCTCTCTTATAATCCAACGAACTCCTTTAACTCTCATACACCTAGCCCATTAGCTATTTATAACAAAGATTCCATACCCTTCAATTTTTCTAAATCCTTGATAAATTTCCTAAATCTTGTAGACTTTAAAAAATCCTTCAAACTTTCTCATATCTTTAGTTTGGATATGCTAAATCACCAAGTATAATTAATTTCTAACGATAAACATAAATAAAATCGATGCTTTATTAAAATACACGAGTGAATTTTCTCAACAAATCTCTATCTTGGCTAATGTTTTGCCACCTTGAAAATCTATAATAGCTCTACCTTAATCCAAGCCTAGTCAAGTGCCAACCTTATTCAACACCATAAAGAACCCTTATTTGTCAAAAGCCAAAACAATGAGATAAATATCATTGACCTCTATATGAGTACCACCTACACACTAACCCCAAATCAACCATAACCATGGTGAAGGCTTCACTTGATTCGAACATCTAGTCCAATGAACATGTGCAGGCCCATAAGTTTCATTTCTTACCCATCATCTATCAACTTCTCTAGCTTTTCATCCTTTTCTTTCAATTGCCAAGCCTAGTTGAACAAGGATGTCCTTCACTGAAACGTTTCATATGAAGCAAACAAAATGTGGAGTATGGATGCTCTATAAAGCATACACCGTTGATTTTAATTAGACAAAAACATAATTATCAACTGTGAGTGAAGGCTAGTTACCTTCAAAGGTAGTAAACGTATGAAAGATTTTTAATTGCAAGTTAGTCCCTACAAACAATTGGAAATTGTGAAATAATTCCTACTATGAGTGTACAATCCCTATTTTCTCTGTGAGTTGCGACTCCTATTGATTGATCGATTCTAATCGCTAGCCGACTGACCAGAGGTGTGACCACCATTGCCATTGGAGGACAAAGGAAATCTTATTAACCAAACAAAAGGGAACACAAGTCGTGTTACTTAACAACACATGCATCTAATGTTACTCACCTTTCTTGTTGGTAATCTTTTATTCACTTAACCGTATCTCACATTCAACCATTCCAGTCATTTTCCACTAACAAAATGCAATAATAGTTCAACAATTTAATCATAGTAAAATGTTTCAAATTGGTGTAAATAACTAATCATTTGACTCAACTCAAGATTGGTGTTGTTGACAGTGCCTAGCTTCGACCCTTGCTTCGAATTGTCACCGTCACCATCATCCAAATTAAGCTTATAGCTTCAAATTCATGTAAATAACTAACTGTTTGCCACAAATCAAGATTGGTGTTCCTAATGGTGCCTAAGCTCCAATTGCCGCCTTTGAATTGTCACTGTCACCACCATCCAAATTAAGCTTACTATTTCAAATCGGCATAAATAACTAATTGTCCGCCACAAATCAAGGCTGGTGGAGCTGACAATGCCCATCTCCAATCGCCGCTAGGGGTGTCCGTGGGTTGGGTTGGGTGGGTTCAGCGTCATTTTTGGACATGACTAGCGTAAGAGTTTTTTTCCTTGACCCGATCCGATCAAGAAATTTTCTTCACTCGACCAGACCTAACCCGACCTGCTCAAGAGTGGGTTGGGTTGAGTCTAACCCGTGTGTCCGACATTTAAAAAAAATTGAAAAAAAATCAAAATACAAAATCTAACAAATTAACATCATAAGTCTCAATATCAAATAAACTAAACACCATAAGTCAATAAGTGCATAACAAATTAATAACTAATAAGTCTTACTAAGTCTTGAATAAATTAAACAAAACTAGTCATAACTTAAACAACAAATTAGTCTAACCAATCAAAGTCAGTGTCATCACGTATGTCATATGAATTATGGACAACATAATCATTGACTTCACTCTCTATTTTATCCATATACTCTTTATCATCTAAACGATCCATTGATTTTTCAACACAACGATCACTTAGATGCATCGAGAGTCTTATGAACTTATTTTCTTTGTTCACTTTGAGAGTAACATCACAATGCTTACACTTAAACTTGATTGGAACAACACAAAAATGAGGAGAAAGCATCCTAAAATGCCACCATGGGTATTTAGGATCTATAGATATCTCATAGAACTCTACATGACGACATGCCTTCCTTTCCTCCTTGGTCTGCACAATCAACAAGACAATTATCAAATTACATACAAATTTAAACTCAACAATAAAATAATAAGCTCATAAGAATTAGAAAGCCAACCATTAAACCGCAAACAACTAAAAGAATCAATGTTTAAGACCTACAATTTCTTCTCTAACAGTTGATATATCTAACATATCAAAAAAGTATTAACAATTAGTAATAGACAATTAATAATTCATTAAACAAATTGAATGAGTTCTATATAACACACTATCAACTTCAAGCTTCTCAATATCATCCATCTGAACCCGTAAATTTATGGGTTTCTTAGGAGTCCTCAACCAATTTTGAGCACAAATCAATGCCTCAACAGTTATAGGTTGCAAAGAACTACAAAAAAGGTTAAGAACTCGTCCTCCAGTACTAAATGCTGACTCAGATGAAATTGTAGAAACAGGAATTACTAAGATATCCTTAGCAATGAATGAAAGAACATGGTACTTCTTGGTCTTTTCTCTCCACCATGTAAGAATATCAAAGCCATCAACATCATCCTCCACATCATCCTCCTTGTACCTCTCAAGCTCATTCTTTTTTTATCGCATGTTATTTTTTCTTCACTTTCAATCTAAACTCAGATTTATATCTATTATTATCATCTTCAATATCATCATCATGTGTAGAGGAAGGAACATCAGATGACATGCAATTGGAATCACTAGCATCAAGAGGAATATGATGCATTTGTTGATAATGTTCAAACAATGTCCTCATAACATCGTCCAACCTCTTCATAATTTTCATACTCAATTCCAAGCCATATATTTTTTCCAAGCAAAACTCAACATAATCTATTTTATACCTTGGATCAAGGACAATAGCCACAAGTAATAAGTAATTTAGAGGACCATCAATGTCATTCCAATATTTATCTAACTTCATTTTCATGGAAATGACCATCTCTTTCAAAATTGGATCATTTCATCCAATCCACTTCTTTATAAACTTATTGATGTCATACAATTTATGGAAGAAAGTATTTGAAGTAATATGCAATGATTCAGAAAAAGTAAGAGTAGCATCATAAAAAACCTTCAAAAATTTAATAATGGGAGTGAGTGTTACAGATTGAAGGTGAGTGAAAACTGATTTTACAAAAAAAAAATCATGTCGTGGGTGGATTGGGTTGTGCGGGTTGGAAATGTTCTAACCCGTTACCCGACCCACACACTGTGGGTTGAACATTTTTCAACCCGACCCAACCCACATTTAATGGGTTGGGTTGAGTCAAAACCCGTGAATTCGTGGGTCAACCCGACCCGCTGAACACCCCTAATCGCCGCCTTCAAATCGTCACCGCCGCCATCAAGAATCAATGGAATCCTCATCGTTGGTGTAAACAATGCACAATTTTAGCTTTTTGAAGATCTCTACTCCTTCGACCAGCCGTTGTCATCAATCAATGATGTGAGATTTATGATTTTCGCCATCATTATTGTCGGACGTCTCCTACTCATCCTCGGTTTCTCACATTTGGCATAGATTGTTGGATTAAATGTCTCATATGATGAGCATATGACTTATCTTATTAATTTAATAAGTAATTGAATTAAGTTAATATGTTAAACTCTCATTGGATAAAAAGGAAATGATAGTTTTACAATTATAGTAACTGATAACCTAATGGAGATTACCAGTATTGAGAAACTATATTTTTTAATGTAAAACTCAATTGGTCCTATTCATGGCCATAATGTCTCTTCTTCCTTTTCCCATCACTATTGCTGAAGAAGGAAGAAAAGCAAGGCAAGGGAATAGAAATCAAGTTTGAGAAATCTTCTACCTTCTTGAAGAACATTTGCTGTCATTAAAACTTGACCATGGATCAAGGTAAGTTCTTTTACAAAATCTTATTTATTTGAGAATCATGGATTTCAAGATCCTTTATATTTTAATAATAGTTTTCTGCATTGAGAATCCTAGCAAAACTACAAGTAACATGTGATATATGAAATTTATTATTTTTCATTGATGATGATTGGTTTTCCCAATTTATATGAACCTTAATTGTGAAAATTAGGAGTTTTTGATTATATTATTCCACTGCACAGTGTAAATTAATTTTATGGTATATTATTGACTCTAATTGTTAACTATCAAGCCTAATTGTATATTGATTATAACATGTCTTGTGGCACATGGACGTGCAATTCGCCTTTTCGTGGATCAAGAATTACCATTTAATGGCTTTTACCTAACGTGAATTACCCAATGTTATTTTCGTGAATGAACGTGAATTGTCAAAATGCTGCATTTTGTCTTATATGCCAAGTTTATATCTTTGTACTTTCAAGTTTTATGGCTTTAACAAATATGGAGATAATATGGTTTTATGGCTTTTATAGCATTAAGTTAGTGTATATTACCATTATTGAATTTGGAGTTTTCCTTTAATGGTTTTAAGTATAGTATATATTTTTTATGCATAATGTTATTAATTTGGGATGATATTATGTAAGATTCGTTAATCATCAAAGTAGTCAAATTTTTAAATTGTTTTAGTTCCAAATTGAATAGAAGTTGTTTTTCAATTACCTATAGAATAAATGTTGTGAATGATATGATGATTATTTGTATATGGGTAAATTGAAGTTTATTGTTATAAGATATTTATGAATCGTCCAAAGGTTGATTAACTTTCTTTATAATAAATGAACATGATTATTGGTAGTGTAAATATACTATTAGTTTTATTTATATCTCCAAAGATAATAAATATTTTTAGTTAGTGCATGTATCATTGTCAAATAATGTTAAATTTGTTAACATCATTATGTTTGTTGTTGTATGTTGATGTATCAACCAAAGGAGAATATTGATATACATTGCATGCTTGAGTAATTTGTTGCTTGAATATGTATAATATGTTAATTTATGACTCAAAGTATTAATGTTAAGCATGTGATTATTGTAGTATCTGTCCTAATTTCTTTAAATTTGTTTGATTCGTCTGTTCCAGTCTTTAATGGGATGAACTTATCTGATTGGAGTGAACAAGTCCAATTTCACCTGGATGTAATGGATCTTGATTGACACTTCAAGTTGAGAATTCTGTTGCTATTACTGCTGCTAGTAGTAATAAAGAGAAAGCCCATTATAAGGCTTGAGAAAAGGTCAAACAGACTCAACTTAATGTTTATGCAAATGAGCATAGCAAACAACATCAAGTCGACCTTCCCAAAATTGAAAGTGCAAAAGAATTCATTAGTTTTGTGGAAGAACGCTCCTAAACTGTTGAAAAGTCTTTTCCTGGGACATTAATGGGTATTTTAACCACCATGAAATTTGATGGCTCTTGTACTATGCATGATATGTCATTGAAATGACAAACATTGCAATAAGACTCAAGTATTTGGGAATGGAAGTAGATGAGAATTTCCTTAAGCAGTTCATTTTGAACTCATTATTGTTTGAGTATGGTCCATTCTAAATGAACTATAATACCATAAAAGAAAAATATAATGTGCATGAGTTGCACAGTATGTTAGTTCATAAGGAAACAATACTTAAAAATTAAGGAAATTACTTTATCCATTATATGAACAATCAATGAGCTAGAAAGAAAGTTGAAAAGAAACATGGAAAGGAAAAATGATCATTAAAGATTGGCGAGTCATCTGTCAAAATCCAGAAAAAATAGTCAAATAATAACGAATGTCATTTCTGTAGGAAATCTAGACAGTTCCAGAAAAATTGCCCAAGGCATAAGGCTTGATTCGAAAAGAAGGGTAAACTTAATACTTATTATGTTTTAAATCAAATTTAACTGAAGTTTCCCATAATACTTGGTGGATTGATTCTGGATGTACAACTGATGTTTCTAATACGATGCAGAGATTCATTACAATCCAAACCATAAATCCAAATTAGAAGTTTTTCTTCATGGGGAATAGAGAGAATGTTCTAGTGGAAGTTGTCAAGATTTACCGTTTAATCCTAGACACTGGACATTATTTAGACTTGTTTGAAACTTTTTATGTACCTAGTATTTGGAATTTAGTTTCTTTGTCTAAATTTGATGTTGTTGGATACTCTTTTAAATTTGGTAATTAATGTTTCTATTTGTTTAAGCATACCTATATGATTGGATCTGGTATACTTTATGATGATTCATATAAATTGAATATTAATAATTTATATGCTAAAACACTTATGACATTGTATCATAATGTTAGCACTAAACGTAATTTAATAAATGAACGTTCTGCTTACTTGTAGCACAAAAGTTTAGGCCACATTTCTAAAGAAAGAATGGAAAGGTTGGTAAAGAATGACATCCTTCCAAATTTGAATTTCAATGATCACAATATTTGTGTGACTGGTTTAAGGGAAAACAAACAAAATACACAAAGAAAGGTGCTATGAGAAGCACTCAGCTTTTTAAAATTCTGCACACCGATATATATGTGGACCCTTTGATGTTAATTTTTTCAGTAAAGAAAAGTACTATATCACCTTTATTGATAATTATTCATGTTATGGTTATGTCTATCTGCTGCATGAGAAATCTTAAGCAATTAATGCCTTGAAAATTTACATAAATGAAGTTGAAAGACAATTAGATAAAAAAAGTGAAAAATTTTAGGTCAGATAGAGGTGATGAGTATTATAGAAGATATAATGAAACTAGACAACACCCTGATCTATTTGCTAAGTTCCTAAAAAAGCGTGACATATGTGCTCAATACTAAATGCTAGGTACACCACAATAAAATTGTGTATCAAAGAGGCGTAACTGAACTTTAATGGATATAGTTAATAGCATGTTATGTAACTCGTCTTTACCCATGTCATTGTGGATGTATGCTTGATAACTCCATAAAATGTAGTTATTTGTATCCTATATCTATGCTATATTGATTGCTTAGTCCTTATTTTTATGCATGAATGGAAGACTTTAGTATCATATTCATCTGATTTAATCTTGATGTCTTCCATTATGATTTTGAGGAATTAGTTCCAAATCTTTGATGAATCAAGTACATTTGCATTTGTTATTAAAGTTGTGATTTCTCTATTACAAGAAGGGCTCCAATCAAGCATAAATATGGAGAATTTGGACTAGCATTGGACCAGGAAGCCTATGAGAAAGTCAAGTGTAAAGACCAACATTCAATGCCACGGCGCAGGCATATCAATGCTGCGGCGTGGTGCATCCCTTGCTTTAGACAAAGAGACCCGAGGCTAGAGCGCCGCGATACAAATGAATTCAATGCTGTGACGTGGTGACCTAATTTGTATACGTGCAATGGCGTGATGTGGTTAATGCTGCGGTGTGAAGAACAGAGCTGGGCCTATAAATACTATTTTATCAGTTTTCACGGGATCTTTTGACCATTTTTAGAACACAGTTACTAGGTTTTGGTGTTTTAGACCTAGAGGAAGCTAGGGAAGCCAAGTTTGGAGACCATCTTCATCTTGGAAGGAGATTGAAGCATCAAGGATCATCATTATTGAGCTCTTCTCTTCCATCCCTTCTCCTTTCTCTTTTTCATATTCATGAACATGATGTATATGCTTGTATTTTCGTGTTTCATGGCTAGCTAAGCTGTGTATGGGATTTTCTTTGGATCCTCCTATGGATATTGAATGATTTTGCAATTCTTTGAGTTTATATACATGATTTGGTTTTGTTCAATCATATGGATTTTAATGCTCTTAATAGTTTGATCAACTTTTAAATGATTTGTTGAAATCTAATGAACCTAAACATAAGAATTTGGATTTGAGATCATATGTATGGTTGATGCATGTTCAATTTCATTCTCATAGAGGGGATAAGTTGATTAGATAATGGGATAGAAATATACCTCTTAGCCTGCATAGTAACTGATTGAGAATAGATCTTAATGAGTGGATTTTGCATTATTTCTCATGGAAACATAGTGAATTAGGTAAATGAAATATGGTTGATTGACCTAGACATAGGTTTTTAACTAAGTTAGATTCTGAAGCTAGCCTAATCATTTCGTTTATATTGCTCATAAGGATTGCATGTTATCAATTGAAGTAGGAGGTGAAGAAGAATTCCCTATTCTCTAATTAACAACTTTAACTCAGATTTACTGCATTTTAGTCTTTATAGTTACTTTAAATAACCTTTTATAAATTGAATGTGCTTGGATAGTATTAATTAAAATATTGGTTAATATTTAGTTCTTGAGATTAGTGTATTCCTCGTGGGAACGATATCTGACTCTTGACTATATTACAAGTGCAACCCGTGCACTTGCGGTAAGCAAAAGAGCGAACAATGAACGAACAATGCTTTAAAACCTGTCATGTATTTATTGAATATGATTCCTAGTAAGGTAGTTTCAAAGACACCTTTTGAATTGTACAAGTAAGAAACCTAGTTTAAGGCACATGCATGTTTAGAGATGTTAGGCAAAAATAAGAATCTATAATCTACAAGAAAAAAGACTGGATGTAAAAATAATCAGTGGATATTTCATTGGTTATCCAGAAAAGTTTAAGGGGTATAGATTTTATTGTCCTACCCATAATACAAGAATTGTTGAAACTAGCAATCCTCGGTTCATTGAGAATGGTGAGACCAGTGGGAGTGAAACTTCACGAAATATGGAGATTAAGAGAGTTAGAGTACAAGTTCCTTTGATTTGTGCTCTTACTTTTGAAATTGTTATTCCTTATGTTGTTGAACCTTATAACAATCAAGAAGAACAACAAATTAATGATCTTGAGGTTAACAATGAACCTATACAAGACCAACCACAAGAAATAGCATTAAGAAGATCACAAATAGAAAGAAGATTTGCTATTCCGAATGACTATATAGTGTATCTGCAAGATGTTTATACGGATCAATCAATGGAGTTTTCAGTTGAGGGGAAAGAACATATGGTTGTAAACTTAAGAAATTAATATACAGACTTAAACTAGCTTTCCGACAATAATATCTCAAGTTCAATGATACTATTGTATCCTTTGGATTTAAGGAAAACACTGTTGATCGGTGTATATATCTGAAGGTCAGTGGGAGTAAGTTTATCTTTCTGGTTTTGTATATTGATGACATCTTGCTTGCAACTAAAGATGTTGATCTATTAAGTGAGACTAAAAAGTTTTTCTCTAATAACTTTAAAATGAAATATATGGGAGAGGCAAGCTATATGAATGGAATAGAAATATTCTGGGATAGGTCATAAGGATTGTTAGGCTTGTCTTAGAAAGTATATATCAATGGTGTTTTAGAGAGATTCAACATGGAAAAATGTTCAGTATCACCAGTTCCAATTCAGAAATGAGACAAGTTCAGTCTCATGCAATGTCCAAAGATTGATTCGGAACATAAACAGATGGAAGCAATTCCTTATGCATCTGTTGTTGGGAGTTTGATGTATGCTCAAATATGTACAAGGCCAAATACTAACTTTACAGTTGTTATGTTGGGTAGATACCAGAGTAATCCAAGATTGAATCATTAGAAAGCTGCAAAGAAAGTCTTAGGATACTTGTAAGGAACGAAGTATCACATGCTTACTTATAGGAGATCTGATAATCTTGAGGTGGTTGGATATTCAGATTCAGATTTTGCCAGTTGTGTAGATATAAGAAAGTCTATATTTGGCTATTTGTATCTTTTAGCTGGAGGAGCGATTTCATGGAAGAGTGCGAAGTAACCAATCATTACTACATCCACCATGGAAACTGAATTAGTGGCATGCTTTGAGGTTGTAGTTCAGGCTAAGTGGTTGTGAAACTTTATTTTAGGACTTAAAATAGTCGACAGTATTTCCAGACTGTTGGAAATTTATTGTGATAATTCTATAGTTGTCTCATTTTCTAAAAATGACAAGTATTCCAAAAGTACTAAGCATATGAAATTTAAATACTTTGCCATTAAAGAAGAAATGGAAAACATAGAGTGTTAATAGAGTACATTAGCATTGACTTTATGATTGCTGACCTTTTAACAAAAGGGTTACCACCCAAAATATTTAGTAGACATGTTGAAAGTATGGGCATTGTTGCCAAGTAGGCCTTATTATATATTATGTTTATGTTTATGTTTTATGTACTTTGACATTATGAGCTCATGAATGAATATGTTTCTATTTTACTTGTTTTTCAGGTTTGTATACATGATTGAATTGGAATGAACAAGTTCTATATTTAATAAAAACATTATTATTTGACCAATTATATGTGCTTCCTATTTATAGGTTATGTCAAGGAGAAGACTAACCTTGTAGTACATGGAAGAGACTATGTCGATTAAATGATATACAACTGTCATGACTTATATTAGTTTTCATTCTTAGTCATGATGAATGATGTATCTAATGTAAAAAAGTTATGTTTTGATAGACTTATCAAACTATAAAGAAAGTAATGTCACATGAGTCAAGTTGGAGAATGTTGGATTAAATGTCTCATATGATGGACATGTGACTTATCTTATTAGTTTATTAAGTATTTGAATTAAGTTAATATATATGCTAAACTCTTATTGGGTAAAAGGAAAGAGTTAGTTTTGCAATTATAGTAACTGATAACTTGATAGAAGTTACCAGTATTAAGAAACTGTATTTTTTTAACGTAAAACTCAACTAGTCCTATTCCTGGCCATAAGTTCTCTTCTTCTTTTTCCCATCACTAAAGCTGAAGAAGAAAGAAAAGCAAGGCAAGGAAATAGAAATCAAGTTTGAGAATTTTTCTACCTTCTTGAAGAACTTTTGCTGCCATTAAAACTTGACAATGGATTAAGGTAAACTTTTTTACTAAATCTTATTTATGTGAAAATCATAGATTTCAAGATCTTTTATGTTTTAATAGTAGTTTTCTGCATTGAGAACCCTAGAAAACTACAACTTATATAGATCTCTACTGCAAAAATGAAATGACTAACAACAGACAAGATTTTCATAAACAGAAGAAGAAAAAGACACTTCGGGGTAAAAACTTACTACGGAGTAGGGGCATCTAAGAAAAAAAAAAGGATTCTTTAATCAATAATAACAAAATACAATAAATAAATAGAAAATCGGTTATACTCGAGAATTTGAGTGGAACATGCATGCCCCAAATATTGTTTGGAGTAAGGGAAATGCTTCCATCCTTCACACGCCCCCTTGAGCGGAAGTCTTTTCCCAAGTATTCAACGGTCAATGACTTTTTCCCAAGCACCAATTAAGCCCACTTTTTCAAGAGCTAAATATCTAGCAATATGTTATCACTCTTCACCACACCTAGTCATATCTTTACTAACGTGTTATCTCTCGTCACTAGACTAGACCACTTGCTTGCACCGTTATTCATCAACCACCATTTTTTCAATACTCGACCTAATAGATCTGAACAATCGACTTTGATACCACTTGTTAGGCTATCAAGAGCTAAGAGTGCAAAACACCAATGAAAAGGAAATTATTAGATGATAATATGAGCACAAAAACACAAGAATTAAATGTGGCTCAGCAAGTGCACCCCAAAGGATAAAACAATTTCACTATAAGCGAAAGACATTGTTAAAAACATAACTCAAACTAGAGTCAGTCCCTTGTACACCCTCTTTCATAGCACAACCTTGAAGATAAAACAATTTTGTTATAAGAGAAAAATAAATTTAAAAACATAACCCAACCTAGACTCAAAGTCCTTTATGCACCCTATCTCATGACCCAAATAAACAACTAGGCTATTGGTTTTATTTATAATCCAGACTCGTTAGCTTCCAAGTTTTCATAATCTTAATATATTTTCTAAATCTTATAGATTTTAGAAAATTCTTGAAATTCTCTTATATCTTCAATTTACATTTCCTAAATCACTAAGGGTAAGCTAAGTATAAATATAAATAAAACCAATTTTTATCAAAATATATTAGCCAAATTTCTCAACAATACAAGCTCGTTTGACTTAATATCTCTTTCATTTTGTACATAAAAAATTTAGGGTGAGGGGATGGTAGATTTCCATGTATTTGACCCCAAGCCATGCATTTATCATGGGTGTAGGGCACCATGTGAACCAACTCTTGTTGGCTAAAACTTACTATTTCTACAAGTATGTTTTCTTGTTTGTTTCACCCATATGACCTCTGCCGAAGTGAAGTGGCCCTGGGAAGTAGGATCTAGTTCTGAAAAGGGTAAATGAGGGGGAAAAAAAGTAGCAAATCTTATTTAGGCACAAGGGCACGCTCAATTGGTACACTGGTTGAACAATGTTAGTGTGCAGTGTGTCCATGAATACAATATATATGCAAGAAGTGCTGACCAGTTGAGCGATTGGTCTATTCTAATACCAGCATTCAGTGAACACAAACGCATTATTTCTGAAGAATCTAGTCCATCTAACCTCACGATTTTTTTGAAAGGTCTATTTTCATCCCAGCAAAGGCACAGGCAGAGTTTGTTTCTTCTGAGTAGTCTCTGACCTATTTTGGTACCCTGTATAGATAGCATAGCCTGGCTTTGTTTTGTTCTGTTTCTCATACGTGATTACGTGCCATTGCTGTGTTGCTAACCCCTCTGCCAATTTGTCCATCAATCATGTTATGCACACAACTGTGCCTAGAGAAAGCTTTTTGTACATCAATTATCGGCTCACTGCATATGCGGACATATACTTATGTGTGACCATCTTTGTGCTACAATTTTCTTCTTATGACTGTCAGACCAAAAGGTTTCAAAAGGGATATCCGTAAAGAGAATAAAATCCAGAGCCTGATGTTGATTCATTTCCAAAATAAAATATCAAGGTTGCTCAATAATTTTTTTCCTTTTTTTATTTTGATTTCTTAAGATATTTTCATACCTTTTAGATGTGAGACTATTAACATATTTGGTTTAACTTAAAAAACTGAATCATCAACTTTTTTTTTTTCAACATTTAAGTTGTTGTAAGTTTTTCAACATGTTTGGGTTGTTTGAAGAAAACAATCAACAACTTTTATCAAAAGAAAAAAGTTGTTGGAGCTAACAACTTATGATTAGCATATTTTCAAAAAATTGTTGAAATTATTCTCAACAATAATATATAAATATTATTTTATCATTAATTAAATAATTATTTTAATTAATCAAATATTTTTTTAATTATTTTATACCTAATTTAATAATTTAATGTATAAAATATTTTTTATATCATTTAAATGAAATAGATTAACTTAAAATTATTTTTTAATTAATATATCTAAATATAAAACTTTTTTATAATTAATTATAATAAAAAGTATATATAATAATTAATTATTAAAATAATCTAATTTTCACAACTATCATAAACACGTTGTATTTCTTTATAAGATAAAAGCGATTCAGTTAGGCCTTTTTCAAGAGTGATGTATTAAGGGTTCGAACTTTTGTCTCTTTCTAGTTTTTGTCCTTTTGCACGACTCCAAGACATAATTGGGAAATAAATTTAAGTTTGTTGGTTTAGATATTCATCATTTTGAAAAAAAAATGCTTTCCTTTTATTTATTTCCTATATTTAGTACAAACAGCTGGTAGTAATGTAAATATTACCAAGCCCGAGAATATAACACAGGAAAGAAAAGATGGAGCAGATTCATAAATCGAACCCGCCATCACTCCTTTATTTGTGACTACTTCAATAAAGTAGGACTCAAAAATATGAAGGAAATAGCAAATCTAGTGTTAAAAATTCTCATAAAATAGTTATAGGAACCATGGATTAAATTTTACTTTCATTACAAAACTTATAGTGTAGGGAAGTGAAAATATATCGCTGTTGCATAACCATATATACAGAGGAAATAAGACATGGCAGAAACCCAGAAAACAAGCAGTTTGGAATCTTCGATTACTTTGAGTTATGCGTATGGGTTTGTTAAAATTAAGCAGATAAAAACCAGTCAATCACAAAAGTAAATAAATCAGGGGAATATGAAAATGGAAAATACTAGATAGCTAAATTTTTTATGAGAGAATAATTGCTTTTTGACCAAATTATTTTTTGTGACAAAATTATTTATCAAATTGTCATACTTTTAAAATTATATACTAAATTGTCACACTTTTAGCCACGCTGAATTTTTTTTTATTTTCAAGTGTCACGTAGATAGCGCCAAAGATGTTGGCACTTTCCTCACAATTACGCCAACAGGAATGGCGTTACTTATGTAGAAATGTCATACTGCTAGGCGTTATACATGTAATAGCGTCAGTGCCTCTGGCATTTTCTATGCTATAACGCCACACACATTGGTGGACTTTTTTACCAAACTGTCATTGGTGATAAAATTATTTACTAAAATGTCATTTTTTAAAACTATTTACCAAGTATGTCACTTTTTTGAAATTATATACTAAACTGTCACTTTTTTTTGTCTAATGTAACATTTTTTAATAATTTCTAGTCCACGTAAGATTATGCCAACAAGGTTGGCGCATCCACTTAGATTACGCCAAATGGGATGACATAATCGACGTGGATACGCCATCCTTTTTGGCTTAATCTAACTGGATGCGCCATCTCGTTTAACATAATCTAAGTGGATGCGCCAACTTTGTTGGTGTAATCCAACGTAGAACAAAAATTAATAAAGAAGGGGCAGAGACCTTCTTTACTATCTTCTTTAACTCACCGAATGTGCACTAGTCAAGAAAGGGCGGAGACAGATGAGAAATGACAGTTGCTAGTGTTGCTGAATGGGTTCACCGGTCTTTGTGTCTTTCTTGCAGTTGTCACAAAGTAAAAAGTCAGTTTTTTTCTTATTTTTCTCCCCTTGAGGCACCAAAGCCTTAATTACTGCATGGTAACTTCTAGCAGTGAAGATAAAGGTACGTTGTTAGTTGGATAAAAAATTGTAAATGGAACGAGTGTGAGATTGTGATTTTTTGGACGGTCATGATTGAGAGAGTACTCACCATAAATGTAAAAAAAGAGTGTTTTTTCCTCAAATAAAACATGCAGGAATAAACATAAAAAAAAGAAGAAGAAACTTTTTTGACTTTACAAGACTCTTATTGTGACAAGCAAATGTGTTTGATGTTATAGTGAGCATGCAAGCTAAATATGAAGGTGATAGAATGAAAGAAAATCTTAATGGCGAGGTTTATGGGCATGGAGAAAATAATGTCAATGATCACAACTCACAAGTATTTCAGTTTCACTGAGTCTTCAGTGTCTCTACTCCTTCTTTATTAATTTCTGGTCCACGTTGGATTACGCTAATAAGGATAGCGCATCCACTTAGATTACGCTAAACGGGATGGCGCATCCAGTTGGATTACGCCAACAAGGTTGGCGTATCCACATCAATTACGCCATCCTATTTGGCGTAATTTAAGTGGATATGCCATCTCGTTTGCCGTAATTTAAGTGGATGTACCAACCTTGTTGGCGTAATCCTATATGGATTAGAAATTATTAAAAAATGCCACGTTAGATAAAATGGTGACAGTTTAATATATAGTTTCAAAAGAGTAGCATTTTTATAAATAGTTTAAAAAATGACATTTTGATAAATAGTTTTGCCATCAATGACAGTTTGGTAAAAAAACCCACATTAGCGTTATTGCTTGAGGTGTTTTCAACGCAATAACGCCACACGCATTGACGTTATCCAAGTAATAATGCCTAAAGCGTTGACATTACCAGTTGTTATTGATGATGATATATGTTATATCTATTTCTTATGTGACATTGCAGAGAATCAATCGCTAAAACCTTTTTTCTAGTAATGATGGTAATTAACACCGTTTTAGGTAAGGAAACACAATGTCATGCTCAAAACAAGAAGAGTATCAAGTATTATACTTACGAACCTCAAGGAACGTGAACGCAATTTTTCCTTATTTTATAAGAAAACTTTTATGTGAATGTGTTGTATATATTTATTTGATGATGTTTTTATAGGGAGTTTTAGACATATTTGATGTTTAATTGGGGCATGAAAACAAAGAATTGAAGTTAGATAAGAATGGGCTTTGTTTCAATTGATTTTCAATCAAAATCAAATCGATAAATTCTCAACATAAAATCTAATTGATTTATTTCAAATAATGTTTTACTCAAAAATTGAGCTAATCTAGTCCGCGAATATTTTGAGTGGTTATACATTAGTTTTTTTTTTATTAACATACATTATTCCTTCTTGTAATATGTATGAAAATCTTGAAAAATTACCAACACTTAGTTTGTTCAAGTGATTTAACACTTGTTCCCTTTAAGTAAGATTAAGATCTCAAGCTTGAGTTTTGTGAATGAAAAAAAATTAGCGTTAAGAGAACTTTACACTTTTATGATCTGACCTAGCTCGACCTTGAATTAATCAGGCTCCAGTACAACTTTCGGATATTAGGAGTTTACACAAAAAAAAAAAAATCTTGAAAAATTAGGCTTCATTTGATTCATTAGCTAGAATGGGGTTGGTATAAATGAAATTTATTTAAATATTTTGTGTTTGAAAGGGATTTTAAACTGGAAATAATCATTTTGAAGATAATTCAGCCTATTTATCAAATTAGAGAACATCCTACCTTTTCTTAATAAACGATGAAATGGCCATTTTATTATATTAGGATTGATTATTACAATATTTTTACACCTTATTTTTAAAAACAACTTTGATTTTCTTGCATCAATTTTCTCTTACATCACTTTTTACACTACTCCTCATATCATTAATCACATCACTTTTTCTATTACTTTCTTTCACTTAATCATAACCATTAAAAAATGATGTAAAAAGTGGTGTATTGTGTAAGGAAACTAGAACTATGATCAAGAGAATAATGGAACTTTTCTGAATAATTCCTTTCTGGTGTATTATTGAGAATGAAACAATACAATTGTTATAGTTTTTCTGAGAATCAGTATTGAATTTAGAGAGTGAGAATGAAGAAGAAACAATCTAGAGGGAGAGAGAAACATAATAGAAAAGAATAAAGAAGTATCAGTCTACACATTCTACACCCCTCCATTCTATTCTTATTCACTTATATTCCCTCTCAACCAATCACATAATCCTTCAGCTTGGAGCTAACTACCCACAACCTTGCTCCTCTGCCAGCCTTCTAACTTTGCGGATCTACAGCCACGTGTCCACTGCTCTTTCAACCTTCTTGTTGAGCTAGCTTCCCTGATCATGCTTATTCTTCTCTTCCTCAACTACTTCTCTAACATTTCCCCTCCCATTGAGAACAACCTTATCCTCAAGGTGAATTTGGGATAATGTTGTTGTATGTAATCGATGTCTTTCAAAGTAGTTTCTGCTATGGATAATCTGTCCCATTGGACTAGAACCTGAAATACTAGTTGAGAATGTTTTACTATGCTTTTGGTATCCAGCACCTTGGTTGGTTGTATAATTGGACCTTGTTCAGTGGTTAATAATGGCAATAGAATGTAAGGTTGACTATCATCTCCCTTAAATGGCTTCAGTAGTGAAATGTGAAATACATAATGAATCTTTGTTGTAGTAGGCAGTGAAAGTTTGTATGCCATTGGTCCCAGCTTTTGTATAATTTCAAATGGTCCAAAATAATTTATCCTCAACTTCTTATTCTTCCTCAATGCCATTGAATTCTGTCTGTATGGTTGTAGCTTAACCAATACCATATCACCAACGTCGAAGTGTATGTCTTGTCTATTCTTATCTGCCTGTTGCTTCTTTAAGTTCTGTGCTTTATTCAAATTCAACTTCAACTGAGCCAACAAGGAATCTCTCTATTGTAGTAAATCTTGTAGCATAGGTGGATCAGTGTGAGCAATTGTATATTTGATTAAAGTGGGAGGATCTCTTCCATAAATTGCCTCGAAGGGTGTTATTCCTAAGCTACTATGGTAAGATGTATTATACCAATATTTTGGCTATAATAATACCTTATACCAACTTCTTGGGTTTTCAAAAGTAAAACACCTAAGATATACTTCCAAGCATCTGTTTAGAGCCCCTGATTGCCCATATGTTTGAGGGTGATAGGCTAAATTCATTGCTAATGTAGTTCCTTGCAATTTGAATAAATGTTGCCAAAATTTTCTTGTGAAAACCTTGTCTCTGTCAGATATAATTGACTTGGGCATCCTATGTAGTTTCACTATATTATTCATGAATAACTCATCTACTTGTTTGCTTGAATACTCAGTTCTCAAAGCACTGTACTTTGATAATCTATCAATGACTACCATAATTATAGTATAACCAAACGAAATTGGTAACCCTGTTATATTGCCACATCCTCCCAGACTTGATTAGGGATTGGTAATGATTGTAACAGTCCACTAGGAAAAGCATTTACTGACTTAGCTTTCTGACATACAATGTAATTTTGTACAAATGACTTGATATTTTCTGTCATTCCTGCCCAAAAAAATTCTCTCCTAATCCTTGCTGTAGTTCTAGCAATACCAACATGTCCCCCAATTGATGACGCATGGTATTCTTGTAATATGTGCTGAATGAGGCTATGTTGTGCAGGTAAGACCAATCTCCTTTTCCAAAATAGTAATTGGTCCTTAGTTATCCACCTCGGGTCTGTGTTTTTATTGACCCTGCATAACTCCAAGTTCCTGGTAGTTTCAGGGTTTGTCCGAATACCTTCTTTTAGTTGAGACAAAAAAATCCACTTTAGGTTCTGACCATGCTAACATGAATGACCTTGAAAGACCATATACTGCTAAATTGTCTCTCCCTGGCTTGTACTCAATTTTGAAATCATATCCCAGAAACTTGTGTAGCCACTTTTGCTGCTCTGGTGATTAAATGGTTTGTTCAGTTAGATCCTTCAAACTTCTTTGATATGTTCGAATTATGAATTGATGCCCCAGTAGATAGTGCCTGAATTTTGCTAATGCCTCTGTGATAACATATAGTTCCCTGGAGTATGTTGACTACTTTTGCATTCTGGGAGATAACTTTTTTGAAAAACAGGCTATTGGATGTTTGTTTTGACACAAAATAGCCCATATACATGTCCCTAATGCATCAGTTTCAAGTATAAAGGGTTCCTTAAAGTTGGGAAGTGCCAACACTGGTGCGGTAGTAACTATATGTTTAAGGTCTATAAATGTTTTCTTTATTGCATCACACCAACCAAAATTGTCTTTCTTTAGCAGATCAGTCAAGGGAACAGCAAGTGAAGCATAATTCTTGATAAATTTCTTGTAATAACTAGCTAATCCCAAAACACCCCTCAGTTGCTTCACTGTCTTATGTTCAGGCTATTGTAGCACTGCCTCTACTTTGCTTTGATCCATAGCTACTCCATTACCCATCACTATATGTCCAAGATAATCTACTTGCTGTAATCCAAACGAGCATTTTGATAGTTTTGCAAACAATTTGTGGTGTTGTAAAATATTTAACACCATCTTCAAATCTGCCAAATGAGACTTCTAATCTAGACTATATACTAGGATGTCATCAAAGAACCCTAGGACTGATTTCCTTAGTAGTTGCTGAAAAATCCTATTCATTAAGCTTTCAAAAGTTGATGGTGCATTACTAAGGCCAAATAGCATGACCAACCATTCAAAATGGCCTTGATGTGTTCTAAAAGTTATTTTGCGCCTATCCTCAGGGTCCAGTAGTACTTGATGGTGTCCTGACCTTAGATCCATCTTTGAAAAATATTATGCTCCATAAAGTTCATCCAGTAATTCATCCACTGTTGGCATTGGAAAATTGTCCTTCACAGTGATAGCATTCAAAGTCTTGTAGTCTGTGCAAAATCTCCAAGTTCCATCCTTTTTTTTTAACCAACAGAATTGGCGAGGAGAATAGACTACTGCTAGGTTGAATGATGCCTTCTGTCAGCATTTCTTGTACCATCATCTCTATCTGTAACTTCTGGCTATGAGGATATCTATAAGGCTTGACCTTTACTGGATTAGACCCTTCCATCAGTATGATTTTGTGGTTTTGGTCTCTATCAGGAGGCAGACCTGATGGTTTGTCAAATACCTGTCTATAAGTGTACAACAACAAGGTTATTTCAGGCTCCAAGTCATTTGGAAAGTCCAATAACTGATCTTGCTACTGATATGGATGTTGTAAGTACAGAGTAAACACCTCACTAATAGAGTTAGTGTGATGTAGTCTTCTCAAGTGATGAAATTGAGCATGTACTGGTATTTGATTCTTGTCCCCATATAGAGTTATGAATTGGCCATTGAAATAAAATTTCAATGTTAGAGCACTATAATCAGCCACATGTGGACCTAAAATGGCTAACCAAGATGCTCCAAGCACTAAATTTGCTCTTGTAACTGGTAGCAAGTACATTGAAAGTTGCAGCACATGTCCTTGCACTTTGACTTTCGAATTTCTGATGCACCCTTCTGCAGTCATGGTATTTTCATTCCCCAGCATAACTTGAAATCGTGGTGCAGGCTCTATTGGTAGCTTAAAAAATTATGCTATTCTAGGTTGCAGAAAGTTGTCACTACTTCCACTATTTAAAAGTATTTGCACCTTGGTGCCATTTATCTGTCCTTGAAACTTCGTTGTGCCTATACCATTGGCACATTTTAGAGCATTATATGATAAATGGTGTGTTGCATCAACCAAAGTTTCTAACACCTCATGACTGTTTGAAGAATCAGGATTGTCTGGAGGGTCAGGATCAATGTGCTGATAGTTGTCATCTTCAACTTGTAGTATCAGTAGGTGTTTGTTGGGGCATCTGTGATTCATAGTAAATTTGTCATCGCAAGTATAACAGAGTCCCTTCTCCTTTCTTAGTTGCATCTCTGCTGAGGTTAATTTTTTTATGTTATTTGGTTTATATGGTTGACTATAAGGTCTATATGGTGGTGTAGGCAATAGTGGTGGTAAGGAATTGGTTTTGGGTGGGATTGTGGTATTTGTGGTGGTGAGTTGGTATCTGTTTGGGTTTGCTGTGTAGTATTGTTTAGGCCTTTGGGTATATTTCTCTTCAAATAATTTGTCAAGTGATATTGCTCTCATCAAATTAATTGGTGTTTATGCAATAACATCCCTCCTAATCTCTAGGTTTAACCCACTGATGAAACAATCCAAAATGGCATCTACACTTAGACCATAAACTATATTTGCTAATGCAATAAATTCTACAAAATAATCATTCACAGATCCAACTTAAGTCAATTTGAATAGAGTTGATCTAGCACACTCAAATGGTGATGGACCAAACTCCAATTCCAAGGCCCAGGTGAAAGCTTGCCAGGACTGAAATTGGAGAGTTTTGCTCATCATCTGAAACTAAGGAACTACATTCTTGTCTAGATGAATTGCCGCAATTGTTAGGCGTTAGTCATCAGGAGTATCATAATACTCAAAAAACTGTTCAGCCTTGAAAACCCATTGTAATACCTCTGAACCATCAAATTTGGGAAAGTCAAGTTTAATGTTCCTTACCTAAAACAACTGTCTATTAACCATGTTGCTATCAGGACCTGAGCTTAGACCACCATGAGGTGAGCTAGCAATTTGGACTAAGGTCTGTAGAGCTGCTTCAATTCTATCCAATCGTTCCCTGGATGCTGCTTCAACTTGCTTCGATCGTGCATTGATTGCAACTTCATGCCTCTCCAATCTAGTAGCATATTCGTGATCCCTTCTATCCATCATTTATGCCATCCTTTTAATCTCATTTTGCAGCTCCTTCAATCTGGTATGGTCAGCCATGGTGGCAATGAAAGCACCAAATGTAAGGAAACTAGAACTATGATCAAGAGAACAATGGAACTTTTTTGAATAATTCCTTTTTGGTGTATTATTGAGAATGAAACAGTACAATTGTTATAGTTTTTCTGAGAATCAATACTGAATTCAGAGAGTGAGAACGAAGAAGAAACAATCTAGATGAAGAGAGAAACAGAACAGAAAAGAATGAAGAAATAACAGACTACACATTCCACACCCCTCCATTCTATTCTTACTCACTTATATTCCCTCTCAACCAATCACATAATCCTTCAGCTTGGAGCTAACTGTCCGCAGCCTTGCTCCTCTGCCAATCTTTTGACTTTGCGGATCTACAACCACATGTCCACTGCTACTAACTGTTTCTCTTTAAACCTTCTTACTGAGCTGGCTTCCGTAATCATGCTTGTTCTTCTCTTCCTCAATTACTTTTTTAACATATTGTGAAAAAAATATATATGATCATTATTTTTCTTTTTAAAAAAGAACGACAAAATGTTTATAATCGCTATTATTGTCACGACCCCTAGCATATATATGTCACTTCACCACATCGTCAAAAGAATAGTGATTTTTTTTATCTGAAAAGAATAGTGATTTTATTCATAATTATATTAAATATTCTAATAAAATAATGGTTAAATGGATTTGTAGTTTCTTATATTATTTAAAAACTGTAATTATGTATTTATAGTTTAAAAATTTGTAATTAGGTCTCTATAATTTTAAAAAATATTAATTGAGTCCCTACTGTTAGAATATTGTTAGATTACCACAATGATATATCATTGTGTGTTGGTCAGAGTAGAAAGAACTTGATCCCTTAAGTATGTAGTCTTGTGTTTGATCTCTAAATTTATGTATATAAAAATAACACCGTTAGGAGGGATCTCTGCTTAAGCGCCTAACCGTATCCCGAAAGATTAGTTTCTCACCTATCAAGTGAGAAAATACTCTTCTAAAAAAAATTTACCGCAATGATATGCTGAATTCAAATTAAAATTCTTAATACAATAAGTATGTAATTACAAATTATTAGATTACCGTAATTGTTAATGCACCGTTGGAGCACTCTAATGATAGCCAATTTTTAGAACCCAAGTGGAAAATTTTAAAACTATAAAAATCAAATTACAAATTTTTAAAATATAGATTTAATTAAAAATCTTCAAATAGTATAAGGATATTTGATTTAATCTTATTCTAATAAAATTCATTATAGTGAATTAAAGGTATTCTACATTATTTAGATCCTTAATGGAAAAATAAATGTAAAGATAAGGCTTGAAAAGCAACTATCATATTTTTTTAATTTGTTTAAATTAAACTAGATACATTCCCATTCTACTTTTGTCCTCACCTTCTATTCACATGGCATTTAAATAACAATAATATTGTACACACACACACATATATATATATATATATATATAATTTTTTATTTATATAATTTTTATTATTTAATTATAATTAATTAAATTTTATTTTTATATATTTTTATTTTAATTCTGGTATCTAAATAAATATGAGAGATATGAAAATAAAAATGATGAGTAATTAATATTATTCTCCAAATAATAGCCAAATGTACTACCATACATTAATTATATTATTATTATATAAGGGGTGCAGGCATTTGAGTGATGTAAAGCATAAAGCATAATATATCCATTAACAAAATATATGCTTAATCATTTTATATCGAAAGGCGTAGAGACAATATGGAAAGAAAAAGGTAATCTTCAACCATCTAGGTGTGCATCTCATAAGAAATCTCCATTCTTTCTATTCTTATTTCTAAACAGGTTTTCCACTTAAATATCCTCACTTTGTTTATTTATTTATGTATATTTTTAACAAAAGGGATGTCCAAATATATGTGATAAAAGAGAAAGAAAGAGATCCATGACATTTTTATGGGGATTAGTGAACAAAGAGAGAGTGGCAGCAATGATGGGTTAGGTTGTCATCGTTATGCATGCAATATAGAAAGATGGGTAGAGAAAGAAAGGAACATACTTTCATAACTTTCCCTTTTATGTTTGTTCTTTCACTTTCTTTGCTTTACGGTCACTCTCTTTAATCAGTCTCTTAGAATTCAGTAACAAAAGCCCCCTCCTCTTTTTTCCTTTACCCCGCTTTACTCTCCATTGATCTGTCTGGTTTCTACTACAAGCACTGCTTGCAAGCTTTGAACTTATATTTGAATTGTACGCATGTGAAGGAATTATGTACAAAACAAATGCTTTATTAATATATAATCATTATAGCCCCCCAAATAAAACTAAAAGTGTTTATGTACTAAAAAACAAAACTAAAAGTGTTTTATTGCGATCCTTACATAGAAGAATATATTTTATCAGATACGAAAATTCAAGCAATAGATATCCTTACCGTAAAAAAAATAAGCAATAGATATCCTTCCCTTTTACACTAGCAGAAAATTAGGACTGAAGAAACTTGATTGAAGTAGTCTTGCATACCCTACCCCTAAATTAATCATTTATTATACATAATTAATTATAAATTTATTAATAATTTATCAAATTGATTTAATACTTTAAAAAATTATGCAATTAATTTTTATGGAATTAAATTAATCATATTTTAGAATTTGAATCATGGAATCACTATTTTGATTTTTTTAACTATTATTCCCAATCTATAATTATGTGAGCAATTAGAATGAACAAAAATATTAATTATATTTTATGTCACATCACTAAAATATACCAAAACTCCTTTAGAGATAGGTTAGAATCTCCGATATAAGTAAAGAAACTATTTTATGATCATCTCATATATGTACATTATCTCACATATGTGTGAAGTAACAAAATTAAAGTGTGGTTGTGTGAAAAATGAGTTAGGATTAACTATAATCAAATAGTATATGTGAGGTGATGTATGTATAAATATATGTAAGTATGTGTGTTTAGTATTATTCTATAAGTAATTACTCTCTTAAAGTGTAGTTAAATGAAAGAACTGATTTTAATTTTAAATATTATAATTTTTTATTATTTAGTGTCAAATAAAAAATTTCCTCTATATATACATACTATTAATTGTTTAAAAATATACATAAGTTTTATCGGTATTTGAGTCTTTTTTTGCTTTTGACTTCGTTCAAGTATCTACACACCATTTGTATGTGAGATTAATCAGCTTAGGATATTGAGGTTGTCTCTTATAGCAGTGAGTTTCTGCTAACTTGAACTCTTTGACATTGTAAAAGCTCCCCAACCACTTAATTCAAACTTACTTACCATTTAAACCATAGCCTCTTGGTATTTTATTTTATTTTATTGCCAATATTTGAGTACTACTGTTGTACTGAATCTTTTTTAAGAAAATTTAAAGTCAAATGATTAAGGTGTAATGTCATTCATATACAAGAAAAAAAAAGTAAGACAACACAACTAAAAGTGGGAATAGTTCGAATGACTTATTACGGGTCTATGATTTAACCTCTTTTTAGCTTATTTAGGCTTAATTTATTTAGCAAATAAGTCGGATTTAAGCATTTCAAAAAGTCTATTTAAGTATGGCCTAAGACTAGGGTCTTTTTAGAAAAGTCTATGTAGCCTACTAAGTTAGCCTAATAATTTATTATTTATATATAATTGAAATTTTATAATACTTACATAATTTATTAATTATATATTAATATAATATATTTATTTTATATAAAATATAATAATTTCATTAAAGATTATACCAAATAAACATGCTAATCCTTTGGGGAAAAAAAAAAGATAAAGCTAATCCGGTATCTGGGTTAGTTTCAAATTAATGCGCTGGTGCTTCTTATATAATTGGTTTCAAATTAATTTGTTTTAAAATATCTTAAATTATGGTTTTAAGATTTCAAAAGCAACACTAAATATGCATTATATATGTGTTTTAAATAGAAAAGAGAAATATAGAGAGATCAAAATAAGAAAATATAGACTCAAAATCTAATTCTTCAGGAATTAGTTATATTATATCATTCTTGTTATTTCTTCATAGAAAATCATGTCTTTATATAGGACTCTAAATATAAAGAAGCAAAAAATGGTTACACTTATCAATACAATACACCAGTGTAATGGTTACAAATTAATTAAGTATACCAAAGGTTAAAACCACCAACCATTACTAATGACACTCTTAAAATTAAATTAAGGTAGTCATCTACCACATGTAAAAATATGCATGTCTTTACAATATATTGCAGAACTAAAGACACAACATGAACTATAACATGTCCCCAAATATATTCAAGATGTTTTGATCTCATAAGCATATGTTTAGCAATATATTGTAAATGCTTAATAAAAAGATTCAACTAAAATCATTTTGAGTATAAACATGTATAATGAAATGTTCAACACTAATTTATATTGACATGCAATAATTACAAAATGCTTTTGAAGTAAACTCACTTTCATTATCTAAACAAACTGACTTGATAGGTGATAATCCTATTTTTAATTAATTTTTATATTTTCTCATTGAGCTTGATATATTATTTAAAGAATTTAATTATTAATTAATTTTGATAATTGTATATTTGTATTGTTGGGATTTTGGCTCATATATCTTGATAAGATACATATTTATTTTTTATTTATTTTTATTCTTAGCAAGTGTATCCTTTGAGATTTTGAAAATCTAAATTAAGGATAATGAAGATTATTTGGAGACCAAGGTGGCTTGACTATAAGTAGAACTAATGGCCTAGTTGTGCTACTTAGTAAAGAACATTGCTCAAGCAGAGGATTGCAGCTTGACCAAAAGAGGTTTTTCATGATTTCTTTAAATATTGCTTCTCTTTTTTATTTTTTCATTATGAACTAATTTTATTTTGCTAGGGTTGAGATGTATCCTAGTTACAAAAATACAAATTTCTTGATTCTTGTTATTTCATATTTTATTTTCTATGGTTGAGTGTTTATTATTGCTCTTAATACTTTTGGATGCCTGATTACTATTCAATTATTTTGATGTTTCGAGAGGTAATTTATGATATTTAATTCTTTTAATAAACACCACAAATTGAAGGAAAGCTAGAGATAGGTAAACGCAATTTGTATGACCTTGGTGGGAATCTATGTATAAAGCTTAATAAATCTTTATTTCTCTAAATTGCCCTAAGAGATTAGATAAGCTAGTGAAGTAAAGATAGTTTGGCATAACTTGAGAAAGAGTGTTAAAAAAATGAGAATTTCGGTCTTCAATTAAGAAAATTAAATTGGAATTGCAAGATCGATCTAGAAATTGTATTGGGTTAATCAGGTAAACTCGAATGCTCTAGTGTGTTCTTTAGTATATTTTCTCCTTAATAAATTAATATTTAATTTTAGTTTTATTTAGCATTATTTAGCTTTTTTTTATTTTTTAAATTTTAATTTTAATTTTGGCAATTAATTCTACAAAATTTTGGTTCTTCAAATAGTGTTAAAATTAGTAATTTCAGTACTTGATAAATTATTTTCCTCGTGAAATCAACACTCTATTTACCACTTTATTACTTGAACGATTTATTGCACTTATGAAAACTCACATCAATAGGATGATTAGGAAAATTTGATCTTAATTTTATAATTTTAGCAAGAAATTTAGCAAAAGTAATATTATGAGTTGAAAGCAAGTTAACATGTGACCATTGAGGGGAAGCATAAATTAAAACCATGAATTATCGAATGGTCCACAAGATGGATAAATTAGGCCACAAATGTCACTTTGTATTCTTTGTAGAAAATTAGGAGATTCCAAAGATAATTTAAATAGAGAAAGTCTAACAATTAATTTACCTTGAGCACAAGAAGGACAAAAATAATTATTAGGCAAAAGAATTTTCTAATCCTTTAAATGGTGTTCATGTGTATTTTCAATAATACGTCACATCATAGTTGAACTTGGATGGCAAGACGATCATGCTAGAACATAAAATTTTAGGATCTGAGCACTTTTAGTGCATATAATTTGACTCAACCACCCTTATTTTTGTAAAATATAGAGTAAATACACAAATTAGTCTCTAAATTATACAGTTGTATGCATTTGGCCCCTAAAAAAAATACGTGTGCACAATTAAGCCCCCGAATTCTTAAAATGACTCACATGTTAATCCTTCCGTCAATTCATGTTGCGGAGCTCTAATGGACTTGCTGATGTGTCACGTTAAGTATACATACGGCACGCTAGTCTCCATTAGTTGCACTGAAATGACATGTTAACAGTGGGAGAATGATGAGGGAGCAAAACGACATTGTTTTCCCCTCTAAAACCACAAAACATGGTCGTTTGGTAAGGGACCAACTTGTATGCATTGAACCTGAAATTCTCCACCCCCAAAACATAGTCGTTTTTGCCCATAACCCTAACTTCCCAAAACTTCTCCCCATTTCCCCCAAAAGCCTTCCTCGTTTCTTTCTAAAACATAGTCATGATGGCGAGATTTGATTCGGGGTGGAGCTCATGGGATTCGTACGACAGGGCTCGGTTTGGGGTGGCGGCGAGGATATATTCTAGGTATGAGGCAGTGGGTTGTGATGAAACAGTGGTGGTTTTGAGTAATAGGTTTGGTGGTGAAGGTAGTTGCGAGGCCGCCAGCTATAGGTGGCGACTGGTGGAGCTTGCAGGTGTGGGTTCTAGGTCGGTGGTGTTTTGCATTGGGGAGTTACGGGTTCTCCCTATTCTCTTTCTCTCTCTCTCTCTCTCTCTCTTTTTGAGTTGAAGATTTGCAAAACATTATGTTTTTGAGTTTATGGTGGAGCTTGTATTGTGTCTATTGAGTTCTTGCTTGCTTGAACCATGGTGGTTTGGTGTGGTGTTGGGTGAATTAAGAGTATGTACAAGGTATTATACATGTGTTCTGGTGCAATTCAACAAAATATAAATCAATCATGATAAAAGGAAAGACACCATTCTATATTAAAGCTAATACACACACACACACACAATGATTCTTACATTTGAAGCTTTCATACAGAAATAATAGAATAATCTCTGATTTTTGTTTCAGCTTAACTTCACTATCTCTCTCACTCTCAACACTATTTTAATTCTCAGGGAAGAACCCAAAATTGAAAACCAAAAAAAGCCCCCCTCCCACTTCATTATCTATTTTTTTTTATAAACTTGTGAAACCCAAGTTGATTGAGCTCTACTAGTGGGAAACACAATTGAATTGAAACTGTCTTCTTAACAAGGAATAATACAATTGAGCTCTATCACTTCATTTTGATATTGTCTTCTTCAATGAGGGACAACACCTTGAAAAGGGAGGGAATTGGAAGGAAACGAGGAAGGCTTTTGGGGGAAGATGAGGGAATTTTTGAGTAGTTAGGATTATGGGCGAAAATGACTGTGTTTTGGGGGTGGAAAATTTCAAGTTCAATACACACAATTTGGTCTCTAACCAAACGACTGTGTTTTGGGGTTTTAGAGGAGAAAACAACACCATTTTGCTCCATCATCACTCTCCCACTATTAACATGTCATCTTAGCATCATAACAAAGACTAACGTGACACATCAGCACGTCCCCCAAAGCTCCACAACATGAACTGACAGAAGGATTAACGTGTGAGTCATTTTACAAATTCGAAGGTTTAATTGTACACACGCGCTTTTTTAGGGACCAAATGCACACAACTTGTATAATTTAAGGACTAATTTGTTTATTTACTCTAAAATATATTTGTTGATACCCAATTTTGTCCATAATTTTTTTATTTTTGTTACTTGATCAAGGTATGAACACTCAATTTTGTCCATAAAGTTTATTTCTAAACCTTGAATAGTGAATGAAAATCTAAAAAAATAAAAAGGAAAAAATGAAAATAAGGAAAAATGTTGAAAAAACTAAAGTGTCTAAGTCCCACATTGGAGAAGTCAAGCTCCTTCTCCCTCCCCTCCTCCTATATAAAGAAGTGCTTCTCAATGGTTTGCACATCCAAAAAATATACACTTGGGCTTAATACAAAGTATAAGAGCCCGAGAATTTTAGTAATTTTTTTTTTACTTGGGCTTAATACTAAGTATAAGAGTCCGAGACTTTAGTAAAAAATTTTCTCCATGCAAGTAGGTTGCTTTTCAAGGTTCGATTTGAAGAGAACGTGTGAGGCTCTGTGTAGAATTCTTTAAGCATAGCATTTTTATACGCCTTAGAGGTAAGTCTGCTTTTTTTTTTTTTTTTGGTTTGTTTGTATTTGTATTTTTATTTTTTATTTTCCCTTTTTTAATTTTATTTTTACCTTTCATTTAAGCTTTAACTTTCTATTGATGTCTTGAATTTTACATGTTTATTATATTTTCATTGTTGTCATTCATATTTGTATAAAATAACTTTATTCCATATCACTTCACTTTTAATAATATCATTATGCATTTGTACTTGTGCTTTACTTTAATTTATTTATTTTTGAATTAATATATTAACCAAATAATTTTCAATTGCCGATGACGAAAAAATTGGGAGAGGATCGGAGCGCCGATCAAATACACTCTTCCCAATAATCTTGAGGCTTTATATTGGATTTTGCCAGGAGCGCTGGCGAGGTCTAATCCCCTACATCAAAATTAAAATAATAAGATAAAAAATTTCATTAACCGTTGACATCCATGAGTTTTCTTGAAACCTCATTTAACTCATTCAACCTGAAGTCCACACTTAGTTGGTTCAACATTTGTCCATACTTTCCTGTTCATCATTCATTTGATGCAATCTTCCCTTTTTCATTTCGTTTTCAATCCTTTCACCAATTATCACGATATCCGAAAAACTTGATGACACACTTCCAATCATATGACCATAGAATGGCGCGTGTAGTGTATCAGTGAACATAGCAACCATTTCTTTTTCTGACAAAGGGAGTTCCACTTGTGCAGCCATTTCCCTCCACCTCTGAGCATATTCCTTGAAGGTCTCAGCATCCTTCTTAGACATACTTTGTAGTTGCATTCTATCTAGTGCCATGTCAATGTTGAACTTGTACTGCTTTACAAAAGCATCAGCTAAATCCTTGAAACTCCTTATACGTGCACGCTCAAGATGTGTGTTACCAATTCAAAGTTGCCCCAGTTAAACTGTCTTGGAAGAAATGAATTAACAGTTTGTCATCATGAGCTTGTGAAGCCATCTTGTGAATGTACATTATCAAGTGATTCTTTGGGCAAGTAGTCCCCTTATATTTATCAAAATCTGGGACCTTAAACTTTGGGGGAATAACAACATCCGGGACAAGGCAAAGTTCTGAAGCATTCATAAGATCATAGCCACTTGCTCCTTCTATGACTCGAAGTCTTTTTTCAAGAACTTCTAATTTTTCCTTGGATTGAAGGCCTTCAGTTGAAGGGTTCCACGGAAAAGTACCAGTAATCTTATGAGGGAAAGACTGTGGCATATAAAAAAGAGGTTGGGCCTGAGTCGAGCTTTGTGGCCCTGAAGTGGGTATTACCAATGATGAGCCGCTCTCAAGAGGGTTGGTAATTTGTGACGGCATAAAACCAGGGGAAAGGCCATAAGGTGGAATGGAAATAAGGTACTGAGGAATCTCACTGGTATTTGGCTGAGATCCTTGGGTAGTGTTTGGAGGGTTTGAAGTTGCTGTGACTGTCAGTGCACTGCCCTCAGGAGTATTGGTGGCTAATGGCGGCACATAACCAGGTGGAAGGCCATATGGTGGGAATGAAGATGCACGTGTTTCAAGATTATTTGAGTAGATGGTGAGTGACATCATGGCCCCTTGAGAGGTGACGCTAGGATATTGCCAAGGAATTGGCGTAAAGCCGGGCGGGTGAGCAGACGTGGCTGAAGGATCATCATTTGCCCTTGAAGGAGTCCCCTCTGTGTTCCTCGTTCTTTCTAAAGCTTGCAGAACTTCCAAGACCTTGGCCATTTGTTCCTTTAGCTGACTTACTTCACTTCTCACCTCTTCTTATGACTGCCTCAGTTCATCCATGACTTTTGATTGAGAACGAGTCCTATATGGGTGTCGTAGAGACAGTTTTTTTTGTATTATTATGAATATGATAAAAAAAATGCAAACATAAGTACACTAAAACAAGAGTAAAATTATACATGCGGAGACATGATCCTAAGCTTGGTACCTGTCCTAAAAGATGGGTTCTATGTACGAGTAAGTGATGGCTTTGGTTCTAGACCCCTATCGGACAAAAGGTCCCCAAATTGTCCCTTGCTGTCACCAACACTTTGGCTAGCAAGAGTCCTCCATCCTCACCCATGATAGGTTACAAGCGGAAAGAGTTCAATTTGAGCGAGGGGTTTTCATGTGCCTAACCGGAGACCAACGGTCCCACAAAGCAACACTACTTCACCCTCTATCTAAGCCTACAAGGTACTGAGCTCGGGTATAGAGCTTGTGTGTGCAAGTGTACATGAGAGAACATGCAAGCAAATTTATTTACAATGCAGAAGTACAATGCATGTAATGCAAACAAAATATACAACAATATGAAACAAATAAACAAACGAAACAAAAAATGGACCAACATAATCAAAGAGCAAATAACATGAGATTAAAACAAGGCTTAACCCTCTAATGTCCCTGGTGGAGTCGCCAGCTGTCGCAACCGTCCCGAAGGGCGTCGCGAAAATAAAAAGAAAATAGGAAAATAGGACCTCGGGGTATTGGGAGTCGCCACCAATCGCTTTATCCATTAAATGGAATGGTGCAATTGGACACCTAAAAAATGGTCTACATTTCAGAGTTTGAGGTTCGGGGGTTGATTACGGGTAGGGAAGGTGTTAGCACCCTACACCGTCCGTTCTAAGAACGGTTACCTATTTAATCTAATGTTATTTGTAATATTAATTAAATTGGTCCTTCAAAAAAAGAAAGAAATATTTTTTTTGTTTTTACTTTAACATGTCCCATTTTGTCAAGCATAATATCAAGAATGATAAATGACTAAGACCAGAAATGGGTGGCTAAATAGCCATTATTTTGAAACAAATTCTAAGTTTACAACATATTGTATAAAAGTGGTGAATCAAAATTTTATTTTTTGAAGAGAAGTAATTTTCAAAATAAAATGGCCAAATAAAATCTCATTTATAATAATAATAAAAAAATTTAGGCACAATGAGATTTTTGTAGTAATTTAAAAAAAAGTCTTCATAAAAAATAAAACTTTAATTCACCACAATCATAATGTTGAAACTGTATGAAATTGTTCACTTTTATTTGAATATTTTATTTTACAAAAAAAAGTTTTATTTTGGTTTATAAAAAAAAAGTTGTATTTTAGTTTAAATAATTATTTTAATTTTGATGTAGAGGATTAGACCTCGCCAGCACTCCTGACAAAATCCAATATAAAGCCTCAAGATTATCGGGAAGAGTGTATTTGATCGGCGCTCCGATCCTCTCTCAATTTTTTCGTCATCGGCAATTGAAAATTATTTGGTTAATATATTAATTCAAAAATAAATAAATTAAAGTAAAGCACAAGTACAAATGCATAATGATATTATTAAAAGTGAAGTGATATGGAATAAAGTTATTTTATACAAATATGAATGACAACAATGAAAATATAATAAACATGTAAAATTCAAGACATCAATAGAAAGTTAAAGCTTAAATGAAAGGTAAAAATAAAATTAAAAAGGAAAAATAAAAAATAAAATTACAAATACAAACAAACCAAAAAAAAAAAAAAAAAGAGCAGACTTACCTCCAAGGCGTATAAAAATGCTATGCTCAAAGAATTCTACACAGAGCCTCACACGTTCTCTTCAAATCGAACCTTGAAAAGCAACCCACTTGCATGGAGAAAATTTTTTACTAAAGTCTCGGGCTCTTATACTTAGTATTAAGCCCAAGTAAAAAAAAATTACTAAAATTCTCGGGCTCTTATACTTTGTATTAAGCCCAAGTGTATATTTTTTGGATGTGCAAACCATTGAGAAGCACTTCTTTATATAGGAGGAGGGGAGGGAGAAGGAGCTTGACTTCTCCAATGTGGGACTTAGACACTTTAGTTTTTTCAACATTTTCCCTTTTTTTCATTTTTTCCTTTTTATTTTTTTAGATTTTCATTCACTTTTCAAGGTTTAGAAATAAACTTTATGGACAAAATTGAGTGTTCATACCTTGATCAAGTAACAAAAATAAAAAAATTATGGACAAAATTGGGTATCAACAATATTCAAGATGAGAAACTTGAAAGTTTCTTTAATATGAACTTCCGGTTCAAAAATGTAAAGATAATATACAGATATTCCACATCTCCCTCATTTTTGGTTTAAACATAATACCCATTGCAATGTATATCTTTGAAGCTTAGTCGATTTCTTCGGGATATATTAGAATATAACACATTATCAATATACAATTTTGTCTCATTTGAGAACATAATATAGACTCTTTTAGAGCCTTAAATTATATTTAAAGAACTAGATATGATATTAACATTAATTTTGACTATTATCAACTGTATGACGAAGAATTGTGTGAATTGTGCCACTGTCCACTAAATATATTTCATCTTCCATTATATTAAGTTTATTTTGTATTATCTAGTAATACAAAAATATATTTTTAAGAATTAGAAAGAGATAATAAACAAGAAATATGCAAGTCAATGCTATTCATGTTATAAATGAAACTTTAATGAAAAGTTACAAATGATAAACTTCAAAATAATGTAAACATAAACATTTTTCAATATTAGACACTTCCATCCCTAATCAAATGATCAATCTTACCACTATGCTCTTCAAAAATATTAGAAACATTAAAATCAACATTCATAGGAAACTCATTATCATAAATAGAATCAACAGGTTCAAAGAAATTTACTTCAGCATTTTTTTTCTTTTCTTTTAGTGATGCATTGTAAAGATCAACTAGGTGTTATGAAGTGTGATATATACAAGACCAATGACCTTTTTCTCCACATCTATAACAAATATTATCATTATTTTGTCCTTTTTCAAGATTTTCCTCATTTTTGACCCCTTTTTTTTGGTTCTTTTCAACATCTTTGCTTTCAAAACTTGGAGGAGGATTAGCATGGGTATAATAATTTTTTCTACCACAACCCCTTTTACCGCCATGGCCTCATCCACGTCCTTGAGAAAATGTCACATTTATTTCAGGGAATGGTGATGAGTCAAATGGACGAGATTGATGGTTTTTCATTAAAAGCTCATTGTTTTGTTCAACCACAAGTAAATAATAAATTAGCTCAAAATGTTTTGTAAATCTATGCTCTCGATACTGCTATTACAAGAGCACATTCGAGGCATGAAAAATAGAAAATAATTTTTCTAACATATTATCATCAGTAATTTTCTCTCCACTTATTCTCAATTGAGAGCTAATCTTAAACACAATTGAATTATATTCACTTATAATTTTAAAATGTTGCAAACGTAAGTGGATCAAATCATAGCAAGCTTTTGGAAGAATCACTGGTTTTTAGTATTCATATCTCTCCTTCAAATTGTTCCAAAGGCTAATGGGTCCTCAATAATAAGGTACTCAATTTTTAATTCTTCGTGCAAATATGTTAAAGGAATATCATTATTTTTGTGTGATCCTGTAGGGATATTTAGTTTATTTCTTTTATAGTATTTCCAAGATTCATAGCATTAAGATGAATCTCAACATCGAGCACTAATGACAAATAATTTCTTCTAGAAATATCAAGGCAATGAATTCAAGTTTCGTAAGGTTTGACATTTTAAAGACACTTGAAAAAGGAAAATAAAAAATTAGATGGGTAACTAAGAATTTAAACAATAAAAATACTCATCTCACATACACCATATTGTGAAACATGTAAAGATATACACTTTTATCATAAAAGAAAGAATATATGCATAACGCATATTAGAGAAAACAAATTCTTACCTTGATATATGAAAAGAAACTTGAAGGATCTTGCTACACCGTATAGATTTGATTGTGCTGATAACGTGTTGTAAATAGAGAAGAGAGATATAGAGAGATCAAGATAAGAAATAGAGAGACCAAGGTTTAGTTCTGCGCTAACTCAAAAACATTATAATGAAGTAAAACATATATATTCTTCGTTATCTTCGTGGCACATCTAATATGGATTTACTTTTTCCAAAGGGAGAAAAGTCAAAATTGGTAGGATCTGCAGGCTGATACTAGTTATCTTTATTATCCTCGTAAAACTCGGTCACAAACAGGTTATATGTTCACACGTGAAAATACTATTATCTCATGAAGGTGTGTAAAACAAACAATCACTACTACTTCATTAAACCATTTAGAATATTGGCTATTCATGAAGCAAGTCGTGAGTGTGTATGGTTGAGAATTATGACCCAACACATTAAAGGAGCATGTGGATTATTGAAAAAAAATTATGAGCAAAAAATATTGCATGAGGATAGTACGTGTATTACACAAATCAAAGGTGACTATATAAAAGGTAATATAACTAAACATATTTTATCAAAGTTCTTTTACATTTATGAACTCTTGAAAAAAGGTGATGTTGATGTTTGCAAAATTTCCTTAAGTGACAATCAAGTTGATCTATTCACAAAGGCATTACTAACTTTAATTTTCAAAAAGTACGTGCATAACATTGGAATGCGTTAACTTAAAGACTTTTCATAATTGGTTGTATTTTTAGGGGAAGTTGCTTATGAATATTGTACTTTTTTTCTTTTGTTAAGTTTTTATCCCACTAAATTTTTTTTAACAAAATTTTAATGAGACATATTCATAGTGTATAGTCATCTAAGAAAAAAATATTATAAAAATATACATATTTTGTATGTAGTGGATGACTATTTTAATTTGATTTTAAGGGTGACATTAGTAAGGGTTGGTAATTATTATAACATTTGGTGTGCTTAATTACTTTGTAATCATTGCACTTACTTTATAACCTTTGCACATATATAATGGTGCATTGTGATGAGAAGTATTGTAACTACTCTCTCCTTTATATTTTGAATCCTATATACGGACATGATTTCTCATAAAGAAATAATAAGAATGATAGAATATAACTAGTTCTTAAAAAATTAGATTTTGAATTCATATTTTCTTGTCTTGATCTCTCTATATTTCTCTTCTTTATTTACAACAATATGCAAATTAACTTAGGATTTGGTTGTCTTGATTTTTCGTAAAACGCATTTGACAACAATTTTTTTTTGAATAATTATTCATTTTGACCCTTTAAAAATATAAGCATTATCAATTTGATTCTATAATAAATACTTCAAACTAGTCCTTTAACATCAATTTTATTATGTTAAATTAGATTTAGGAATAATTTTATATAAAAAATGACAATGAAGGACAATATATTTCAAGTCAAAATTTGACACTGAAAGATATTTTAATATATTTATTATTGAAAAACAAAATTTATTACACATTTTTAGAGGATTAAAATGGTCTTTATTATATATATATTTCAATATTTTTCACATTTTCACATTAAAACAAACAGTACATGAGCATACAGAAAATACCAATCTTGATATCATTCACTAAGAGAAAATAATTGATTTTTACTTGTACAAACTTTGCAACGGATTCGTGTCGGCCATAATTTGAAGCAGATTTTATGATGGATAATTTTATAGTGGACCAATGTTGCATAAAAAAAGGTCCAGTGACACAACTGCCAAAAGATTGGTTGCAAAAAAAATAAAGAATAAAAAAAGAGAAAAATCTACACATTTTACAGCAAATTGGTCTACTACAAAGTGGTAAATCCACTTTAAAATTTAAAATGAAAAAATAGCCACCATTTAGCAGCAAAATTGCCTGCTGCACAAAAGCATATTTTACAAAGTCATACTTTTAACCGTTTGAAATTAAAAAAAGAAAAAAATTTATTTGTGACATACTTGATCCTACGTAAATTTGTGGTACATAGAAGCCTCCACAAAGTTTATCCCCTTATGGGTTCCCAGAGAAATTTCCCGCAAAATATACAAAACTTAATACACTAAAAGATGGATTTCATGATTTTTTTAAAAAAAATACTTTTAGGAAAAAAGTCCGTCATGCAAAGGCAAATTTCATGAGGTCATTATTTTGACCATTCAAAATAAAAAAATATTTGTGGCAACCCTAGCAGCCGACAATCCTGGTACTAATTTAAAATCAGTCCAAGGTGCTTTTCTTCTTCACTTCCTTTTTCTGTCTCACTAATTCTCTCCCTTTGTTCTCCCATGGAAACCCTAACCCCTTTTTTTCTCTCCCGCTCTTCCTTCAACTTTGGTAATTTTGGTTGAACAAAAACTGAAAAACAAAATTTTGGTAATTCTAGTATGATGATGCTTTCTTTATGGTTGAATGATATTAATTTCCTTCTTGTTTTGGACAAAGGTTTGAGTTAACGGTTCAGGAGCAACCCAACTTGTTAGAATTAGATCTCAGATATTTATAGACGCTATTAAATAAGTAAATATGTTTATTTATGAGGAGTAAATCTATTATAAATAGATAAATCAGTCAGGACAAAACTTAAGTAAAGTTCCTTAGGTGCTTGTGGTGCTTGTCTCCAATAGAAATATGACATGTATATATTTTTCTATAACTCATTAATGAAAATTTTGAAAATAATAATTAAGTAACTAAAAAATAAAACACATGTCATATTTCTATTGGAGACAAGCACCACAAGCATCTATGGAACTTAACCTAAGTTTTCTCCAATCAGTTATAAGCAATAATGATCTTATTAAATTTTTATCATAATTAACAGCATTTACTATCTATTAATGTATATTTAAACATGATTCTTATTTATCAAGATGCCTTTATAAATATTACACAAGGTAACAAATATATGCATATAATTCTAACCACCACCCATCTTATACACGGTTTAACTTGAGTGTCAGAATGCCTTTTGTAAGTATTTACTCCTCGCACCACCAATGTCTTGATAAAACCACCTAAATCAACTTCATTCAAGTAATCATCTAAATTCCATTCAGAATACTTCTTTTTTTTGGGAGGGGGTGGGGGCTTGTTTTTGCACCTATTAATCACCTAAAGAAGCACTTTGCTCTTGTTTTCTTACTTGTATATGTACTTTTCATTATTTTTAATGATCAAGTGTTTTGTTTTACAATAGTGTTATTGAATATGTTGTGATTTATATATTGATTGTAATTTGATTAAAATGTTCATGCAATTTTTATTATTGTGATTTAGTTTTTAAGTTGGATTTGGTTGTAATGTGTTTTCAAATTGTAATATACCGGATTTGGATTTGGTTTTGATTTGTTTTTTTGGTTATTTTTGCTATTTACGGACGAATGGGTGGCTGCAAAGTTGAATAATTTCACCATAAATTTGAAGCAAATAATTTGCGCTACAAATTTGTGATGGATAATTTTATTGCAAATTTGCAGTGGATGCTTTCCGAAGAAACAATATTATCCGGCGAGTTCTCGGAACACAATTCAAGTAGCTTTGTGATGGAGTTGGTTGACGCACATTTGCGATGGCATAAATTGTTTTGCCGCAAATGTGTTACTCTTCACCACGTTGGCGGCAATCCAAGTCCGCCACAAATAGCATATTTTCTTGTAGTGTGCAGTCCTCCCCCCTCCCAAACATTATTTATGGTTGTATCTCTATGTCAAAAAATTATATAAATTATTCACAATTTAATTTAACTAAGTATGACACTTTTCTTCAAAATTAAGAATGAGGAAAAGCAAAAGGTAAGATGTTCATAGGTCGGGTAAGCTCGATGAATCTAAAAATCTAATTTAAAATAATTAAATTAATTCAGCTCGATTTGAGTCAATAGATCAATTGGGTCAAATTCAACAAAATCTTTATTAGTTGGATTTTCGGATTTATGAATGTTGAATCACCTGATGACCCAAACTCACTCTTTCTTTCTTTTTTTCTTTTTTTTAAAGCAATTGCATTGTGCTATGCGTTTTGCAGCCCATGCTATTAAAGACCCATGAGACATAATAAGCCCTAGATCTAGTGCGTTTTGCCACCTGCGAAGAGGACTGAGTCCCAGCCTCCACCTCCATCGGTTCATCCACTTGGTCAACCTGAGAAATGCGTGCACTACTGGCAGTGCGATCTGTGAAGAGGACCAGCACTGTGCGATGATAAGGTGGTGACATGAACTTGGTGCTTGCAACAGTGACCTGCATGGCTGATACCGGCGACGATGTCTGCTGTGACATCCTCCTACATGTGGTGCAATGATGTATGTTGCTGCTTGTTGCAACCTCATATTTCGGGGATGACCTTGTTGAGTTTTTGTGGATGAAAGCCCTTGGATTTTGGGGCTGAAGAAAGAGAAAACAAGAATGTGGAATGAGTGAGTTTGAAAATAAAAAACAAAAATTAAAAAATTCAATAACGTGATTTGAACCAACCAAATTTTATTCGATTTGGTTTGGTTCGAGTAAATTGTAAAAAAAAATTTTGTAAAATTAAACCAAATCAACTTCACTTGAGTTTGGTCAATTTAATTCTTTTCTTTTTATAAATTTGATTCGAATCATTCTGTGAATATTCTTAATGAAAGACATCACATTATTATATTAAATCCAAGAAAAAATTACGATGTAAAGGACAGTTACAACTAATTAATCTAAAATGAGTTAGCACACATTTCTGGCAATTGAGGAAGGGTGTACACAACATGATATAGTGATTTCAAGTTTAAACACAAGAACAATCTCAAAATAAAATAAAATAAATCAAATTCACCTGCTTATACGGTTGCAATTTTCAAATTATATACAAAACCAATCTTGTAATATATTGACATGGTAAAATTGCATTCAATCAGTTAAAGATATTATCAAATCATTAAATGTAATATTACTTTAAGAAATAAATAATTACACTATTAAGTATCAATTATTAATTTTATAGATAAATTGATAAAATAACAAATAGAAAGAGTAAACATTATATAAGTTTTCCATGTCATAAAAAAAGTCACTTAACATATCAAAATAAATTAAAATGATATTTTTTATTTTTTATTCTATTTACACAACTAAATATTATCACAAATTGTCACACCTCTACAAGGCATTCACCTATTTATTATTTACACAATTATAATTAGATAAGTACGTGTTATTAATAAGAACGGAAGAACTTGCCAATCTCTCTCTGTCCCCATTTGCATGATGATATTCTATTATATTTATGTACTTGTATAATTGCATACTCATTCAGTTTGGAGTTGTCATGGACTCATGAGTCCTATGATCAAATTAATGATTTAGAGAATGATTTATAAAGTGATGAGAATCAAGCATGTATAACTTATCCTTTTTCGAAGATCATCATTGTGTCACATGACACATCCTAGAAATGCAATATCTAAATTAAATTCAGATTTCATAAAAAAAAATCAAATTAAAAAGCTTTTTTCTTTAAACGAAATGAAAACATGGAGCGGGAAAAAAAATATGAAAAAGCATACCTTGTAATATACAGTTATATAGACAGGAATAAAGGACAACTGAGTGTTAGTGTCACCATCTCAGAGATGTGAGCTTATCAAATAGTATACTTAAGGGAATATAGGATCCAGCATTGGCGGTACTTAGCATAGGCATATGAGGCACCCCCACCTCCCCATTTTTGTAAACAGTTTTTAAATAAAAAGGTAGATGATATTAATGCTACTACAACTACTGAATAATGCTTCTTGTAGTTATTAATTATTGTTGGGTTTATATTTTGAGTTTTTTTTTTAAATTAAAATTTTGGTCTCTATACTTTACATTCATTTTAAATTTAGTTCTTATAATTTTTTTCTTTTTAAATTAGCCCTTACACTTATAAAAAAAATTAAAATAATTTCTGTCATTGACTGTTGTTATAACACTATTATAATACAGTTAATTGACTAACAAAATAAGTGTTTCTTTATTAAATAGAAAACTCCTTTAGATACTCATTTTCTTTGTGAAACGTCAAATAGATGCCCCTTCATTCTAGTAAGTGATTATTTCTTTTGAGTAAATACTCCTTTATCCAATGGGTACTTCTTCATTCTAATAGATATTTATTTTTTCTGAGTAAGTATTTTTTATGTAATAAATGTTATTTTAAATATTCTTTTTTACTCTGTAAAATGTTTAGTAAGAACTAAATTAACAATGTTAGAACAAAAAAATCATAATGACTAAATTAAAAATGAATATAAATTATAAATATAAAGACTAATTTAAAAAAATCATAAGGACTAAATTAAAAATGAATATAAATTAAAAATATAAAGACTAATTTAAAAAAAAATCATAAGGACTAAATTAAAAATAATATAAATTATAAGACAAAAACTTTAATTTAACCAACCTTGTATTATTAATTATAATATCACATGTTACTTAGTCTTAATTCAATGCATGAACTTACTACAACTTCTTTATTCTATAGAGCACTTGAATGCCGTAACTTTAGGATGACGCACAGTCAACCAGCTAATATATATAATTTGAGTATTGATATTTGCAGCTTACACTCATACACTCCTTATATAGCATAAAGCAATCCCTTGAATGATATCTGGTCTCACAATAACCTTTTTGAATAGTTTAAATTGTGCACATACATCACATTCAACTTGGGATACTTCTTTTTGAGTTTTTGATGGACAAAACACTTTTTTAGATTTTATTTAGTTACATGGTTTAGCTTTTAATGTCCTATCATCCAAAATTAAAGATTATTATTGTTTTCATAAGCCAAATTTAAAGAATTTAATTAACTCCATAATCCTTCTTGGTAAGTTAAATTTAAAAAATTTAATAACACCTTTACCTGCAGAAATTTTGTGATCAACTTCGATGTCTAGAGAAGAGAAAAGAGGATATATTATTCTCTCTCCCTTTTTTTAGGAATCTTGAACAAAGGAAAAGTAAATATAGGATTATTTGTTTTTCTCTTACGTAGTTGTTCTCAACAAGGAAAAACAAAAAAGAAAAGATAGAAAAAAACCATTCACATAGTTTGACTTCTTGTTCTTAATATTGAAATTACAATTTTCTTAAAATATTACAGAATGTAATTATAAGGGGTGGTTCAATTTGGCAAAATGAATTTTGTATGGGAGATTTTACCTACAGTGCAAGTATTCAAAACCCACATAAAGCATTTTGTGGCTAAGGCCAAGTATATCCTCAAACAGATATTAGTTTCATACTCTGAAGATATTAGAATGCCTCGTGATAATAATAATAATAATAATAATAATAATAATAATAATAATAATAATAATAATAATAATAATAATACTTAGGATGTTATTATAAGTTATAAAAAGGGAATATTATTTTGCCAAAGTTCCCTATTTCTTTACCATTACTTTATTTCCTTTTATCTGTTTCTGATCTTCATAATTTTGCTTCCTTGCATTATCAACTCCTAAACATATTAACTAATGCTTAAATTAGCAAACGAAAGACCTGAAAACTTAATGAGAAATGACGTACAATTGAGAGCTACTAGTCCTACCATTTAGCAAGGGGAGGACGCATTTCACGCACATGAGGAAATCTGAAGCAGTGAAGCACCCAATCTAAGATAATGGTGATATTAATTAATCAATTAATGAGTGAAGGCTTAAAAACTGCATTCCCCGAGGAAAAGGGTTTGGAATGTTATGTGAGTGAGTGGAGAAATGTAATTAGAAAAGCAAAAGACTGAATGTAGAGAGAGAGAGAGAGAAAGAGAGAGAGCGAGAGAGAGAATATCATAGATAGTATGTGTTTCTGGGACAATTTTTTTTGGTACAATTTTTCTGGGGACATTTATTGTATAAAGTAGCACGCTAGGCCTTCTTTTCACCTCCCCAAAAATCTAATATATTCTAACTTTACGAATAGGTGTGACTGGGAAATTGGTGTGATGTGGAGATTAGATATATCTAAATAAGGTTTTATTAAAAAGTATTTTTATATTATATTTGAATGATAGATAATGAGGAGAATGAAAAGAGAATAAGAGAAATAAAAATAATTTTTTTTATTTGAAGTTTTAAAATACATGAAAAAGAAACAGAACACATAAGAAATTATTTCTCTCATCTTCCTCTCAAATGCTCAACTTTTGTTCCTCTCAAAATTAAGGTGGAATAGAAGAAACACATGAATAATTTCGTTCTATTTCATTTCGTTAATGAAACTTCCAAACAAAAAGAATAGAAATTATGTTCTATTACTTTACTTTTATTTCCACTCCATTTCATCTATTCTGTTTTGTTCCGTTAATAAAAAAATATCCAAATATAGGTTTAAGGTTAAAAATTTAAAATAATTTTTTTATTAAAAATAAAATATTTAATATATTAAAAATAAAAAAATTATAAAATATATTATTTTTTATTCTTTAATATCTACTTTTGACAAAATTTATCTATAATAAAAAAAATATTTACATAAATCTTATCGATATAAATTATGTAAATTAAGTCAATTCACAAGTAACATATTATTATTTTTAATATAAAATAATTATGCAACACACAAATTTATATAATTATTTAAGTATTAATTAATTTAATTCACACAAATATTTCTCCTTCAGTGATCTTTGCAGACCTGTGGAATCCATTTTCCTTACCTGTCTGGGACCCACCCGACATTCCCTTCTCTTTTTTCTGTTTCTTTCTTTTTTCTCACATTCCCACTCAGAAAGGTGGAGGTCATGTTATAACTTATGAACGAGTACTGCATTATCCTCCGTATATGAACCTTTTTGCTAGCTACGTGATCACTGATCATATATAGAAGGCAGGAAATGATGTAGACTTGTCATTTATGAGATATATAGCTTAAATTTATAGGAGATTTATATTTGATAAACCTACTTAAAGAAGGTAAATTAATAACAAGGATTAGAGAAGTTAAAAATGAAATAAGCCGACTCTAATTCACTTGTTATACGAGTTACTGATATACCAGCCCAACGACATCTTCATTTATAATATTCTAAATATAATTATTTTTTACTTTCTCATTTTTTCACTTAATCATATATGTTTTTAATGGAGCAGTGTTACTTGCACAAAAGCAAGTACACAAGAATTTAACAAATGAGTTTTTTTTAAAATATTTTTAGGAGCATTTCTCTTCTCTTTCTTTTTAAATAGTAGTGAACAAAGTTTTAAAATATGTCTGTCATTTGTGTATTTACATTTTTCTCTAAAATTTAATTTCCCTTATTAATGTTGTGCATATGTACGGCATAGAGCTTAACTGTTTGGAAGTGTTGTAATATAGATCCACTAATTACCACTATTATGAACATCCACTGCTCAAAGCCTTAGACGACGGACACAATAGTTAATCAATGGACAGAAATTAACGAACAACTTAAGCAAAGATTAGTTTCGCTATCAAAGAGTGTGGGGGGAAATCTCATAAGACAAAAAACACAAGCAGAAAATATTTAGACTCTTAACATTAATTTTATATTGATCGGATAAGATTCGTTTGATCACTACCACCCTACATAAGGGGAGCCGTTGCGGTTATGACCTTGTCAATTGTCATTCAAAGAAAAAAAAAGCTTCATTAACGTGTCACATTACCATATAAGCTTTTTCTTTCTTTTCTTTTCTTTTTTTTTTTTGAGTTAAATTACTATATAACCATGCCAAAATCATTCTCATGCGCATGTATCTGAAGATAGAGCACGATGCTTTTTCTAAGCTCAACAACCTAGCTACCTCCCCCTATATTTGTAACGTCATTATTTATTCCATATCTGCTCTTGATATGTGAGCTTCTGAATATCTTTCTTTTTTTATCGGATTTGTTCCTTTGACTATGGCAATCTAAAGATTATACTGGATCAGTTAATCTATTAAAGAATGAATCTACCAATTGATTATAATCAATGTTTTAGGTACTCTCAATATATCCTCACTAGTAAGCTTGACTTTTTGGCATTGGTGGTCATCAAATGTCATTGCTCCTGGTTTAATTAAGTATCTGAGCATGTCTTTTGATTTGTTTTGTTTTGTTTTTCTTTTCTTTTTATCATACTATAAGATAAGTGTTCGCAGCTGTAAATAAGTACTGGGGCATACATAACCTTGGGTGGAGTTGTCAACCAAAGGTCTTCATGCACATTTGTCTTACTTCTTTTTTCCCCTTTCATTTTCGAAAAATGGGAATGATGACCCTTTTCACACAATTTAAGTTGTGAACTTGTAAGTTTCAAATTAAATGTTAAATTACTTTTCTGAAGAATTCTTAGATATTTTTGAAATAAGATAAGTCTCTGTTTTATATTATAGAATATTAGTATTTTTACCCGTACATTGTATGACATATATATTTTTTTATTTATGATGATAAAATTTTAATTAAATTACTCATTGTTTGTTGATAAAAAAAATTTAAATTGATTGTAGTGGTATATAGAATGTATATATTAAATATATCGTACAGTCATTAAGAATTTGACTGATATAGCTCACACTCCAAGAGAGCACCTGAGACTTCAGGTTACTTCATATTTGTCTTCCATATCTCTTGTGAATAAACGTGGTTAATTGTCTGTTTAGTGTTTTGTTACCTACGTGGGCCTGATCTGTCGTAGTTAATGAAGCCTCTAATTTCCACTTTCCTGCTTTGTTGAAATTTTGTTAGGGAACATGCAAACCAAATCATTCTATCAAGTCCAAAGATGTAGCAAGATTCATTTCTGATCACAATGAGAAAACTGCACATTCACAATCACAATTAATGCTTAAAGGGGATCCTTTTCTTCCAAGTAGAGAAATCCTATTGTCTTCCCCACTTTTCAAACTTTGAAATATAATGTTCCAATGATTTGGGCACTCCCTTTCAATCAAAACCACATCCTTTCTAAAGGGTTGGGGATTGATGACCCCAAAATGAGCGAACCTCATTATTATCTACTTAGGGGTGCTCCATTTCTAATTATAAGAAAAAGATAAAAGAGTGCTCAAAGAGCAAACATATGTGCCCCCACCTGATCACATATATTATGATATATATTGCACCCTGTTTTTAGCTTTTTATCTTTTCACAGTAAGCAATCTGTTCACACATATATATGAAGCTTTCAATCATGAGATAAGTGTAAACGACAAGAGACATTAAGCTTAAAAGGGCATATTAATTAGATCTATTCGATAAATAAGCTTTTCAGAAAGTAATAGCAGAGATGTTATCAATGAATTTGACTACAAAAGAGGTGCTAAATGTTTACTTAATCTCAAAAGATTGAACGTCCCAGGAAATGTTTACTGCATATATTTCTTATAATAATAAATATTTTTTATAATTAGTATATATTATGCTTTATAATTTGAATGTTCTTTCCACTCTCTTTCAAGCGAAGCACTTCTGTAATAGCCATTAACTAGCAGAATCTTTTGGCTTCTTTTAATGCACTGGAGAATAAGGAAGTTACATTATTAGAATATTATACTTTTATTCTATAAATATTCTTTTTTCTTCTCCTTTTGTTTCTTTTTCTTCAATATACCTTAAACTCTTGAGCAGATCCTAGCCTTGGAATCCACGCTATATAATGCTTCCAAGATCAAGCTCTCCCCAAACCTTTTTAAATTTTTGTTATCTCTTCCATTTCATTTTATTTTTAAAAATATAAATTTAAAAGTAAAGCATATAATGATTAATTTTCTCATCATACTCATCATGCTTCGAATCTTGCAAGGGTCAAATTAATGTGACTACGTGAGGACCCATATGCTTCCTTCTTATACTGTTGGTCTTTGTTTTTTTTTTTACGGGATTCTTATACTGTTGGTCAAAGTTATGTCTAATCTTGCGTTTTCAGCAACTATTTTGCATGGTAAGACTTCATAACGAGTGTATAAGAGTACTAAAAGGTCAATACATTCAGGAACCTTCATAGAAACATTTATTAGTTATGTGGATTAATCTTAATCCTAGGGCCTTCAAATTAAGAAGCTGAATTATGATAAGTCGTTGTCCAGGCTCTAGATCTCTGTAAATTTCCATTTCCCTTTTTGTTTCTTCCTTTAAATATAATTCTGAGTAAGTTAATTACTGAAGGTACATATAGATTTGCCAATCAAGTGGTACAAACATAAAAAGTAAGCTATCAGCGTACATAATTAATAATTCTTATATAAGAATCTAAGTTATGGAAATTAAATGGTAATTAAGTACAACTATATATATATATATATATATATATATATATATATATATATATATATATTAGTATCATCTCAAGAGATCCTAGCTACCTTTCATGTATCTCGATAAGAATATAGTGAGGATAAAATAAATCTTCTATCTCAAAAACCCCAAAAGAAAGAATTAAGGAAAGGAAGGGAGAATATATAATTGTATATTCAGCTAATCTTAAGGAGTAAAAATCAATATTTTAAAAATCGAACGAAAAATTATTGAATTGATAAAATTTTTAGATTATAATTTAATTGATTTAATTGATCATATTTGTAATTAAATAATGATTAAAGTGTAGTTAAATAAAAAAATATTCAAACTAAAAATATTATTAATTTATTATCTTACTAATTCATCTATCCAGTTGAGTCTAATTTTTAAATCATTCATAAAAACATGAAATGAAAGCAGTCAAAAAGTTACATAAACATTTACTGAAAGTACATAATTAAAATGCTTGCAGAACATGTTTTCTGGCATCCAAGAAACAACAAAGAGCCATCACAGTATTTGCATAAACGAAATGGGTGTGCATTATAACAGTATATTTCAGTTTTGCTTCCTTTATTTGGAAACACAAAAGTTTTTTTTTTAAGTGGGTGGTTGGAAATGAGAGGAGATTAATACAAAAGGTGATTGCAGTTTGCAGGAGGAGAGATGAGGGAGGCTGAAAAAGAGCCAATAATGCTATGGAGGATAGCAGACAGAGGGTTGCTTTTTGGGTACTTGGGGAATAAAATGCTGTCTCACTACGAGGATTGGCGTGAAGAGTGAGAGCGACTCCTTTTTTATCTCTCTCTTCACAACAAGCTAATTTTGTTGCTGTACATATTCATATATAAATGATATATAAATAGTATATATACATTTTTTTATATTTATTTTAATATTATTTATGATATTTTTTATTATTATTTTTTACTTAATCACATCTATTTAAAATAAGTGTAAAAAAAGTATAAAAAAAAGTGTGAACATCATTTTCCTTCATATAAATGAGAAAAAAAATAGAAAAATGAAACTATAATATATCGCTTTACTTTTTTTCATTTTTATCTTTGATCACACTGGTTTCTTTCCACCTTTCCACCTTTCTCCTTTAGTACCTTTTTTTGAATTTCTGCTGGCCTTGTCTGTCTATTCAAAGGATGATGTGGAAGGAGGGGAGCTCCGTGAGTCCAAATAAAAATTTTGAATTGTGGGTCCCAATTGTTGTATAGTACACTATTTTCTTAAGCAGCCTAATTTGCACAAAATAACATTGAAGAAATAATATATTACACCAAAAAAAAAAAGAACTCAACCATATATATATATATATATATATATATATATGATATAATCAATAGAATCAAATAGTTTTTCTGCCCCTTTGTAGTATGACAATCATGATCAACATGCATGCATATTGCTATTGCAGCTAGCAGCTGACAGCAAGCTACAGCTTTTCATCCTTTTATATGTAATGCATGATGCAGCTCAAATTCTGCAATAATTTGTTCATTCGGCCATTTTGCATTTTTTAATAAAGTCCAAAAGAGTAGAACGATTATTTTTTTTAAAAAAAGACTGTATTCTAATTATAAATTAAATAAATGTCATGTATCAGAAATCAGAGAACACCTCATTACAGGAACACATATTTAGATTGGAATGGACTACAGCAATAACTGTGAACTGGAGAGAGAGTAAGCAATGAAGTGGAAATAAAAAGCTAAGAAAAAGCTGCTTCTTTAAACTAAAACCAAAAGAGAATTAAATAAAAGGAAAAGAAAAAGAAAATAATCAGTGACAAGAAGTATAAAGAAGCGTTTGAGGCCTAGCCTGGTATTTCTAAAGCTTAACTACTTGCTCTAAGCTTTCTGTTAAAAAAAAAAACTCTCTATCTCTCTCTCTCTTTCTCTCTCCCTTCAAATCCTTTCATTTAGCTTACATAGTTCCAGGTTTCTCTGATCACAAGAGGAATAGCACCAGCTTTCTAAGTCATCTCAGCTTAGAAAGAGATCATCATCAAGGGGTGGTGGGGTGTGGAGAGAAACAGAAAGATAAGAAGAGTAAGAAGAAGAAAGTGTTGGTTCTGAAGAAAAGGTTTCTGTCACAAAGGGGGTGGTGTGGGGGGGTGGTTTTAGTCAAGTGATGCGCTCAGGAGCTTGTACATTGCAGCAGACCCTCACAGCGGAGGCTGCTTCAGTCTTGAAGCACTCTCTTGGGTTGGCACGTAGGAGGGGCCATGCACAGGTCACCCCTCTGCATGTTGCTGCCACTTTGCTGAGCCTAAGAGCCAGTTCCTTTAGAAGGGCTTGTCTCAAATCTCAGCCACACCAAACTTCACACCCTCTTCAATGCAGAGCCCTGGAGCTTTGCTTCAATGTGGCTCTCAACAGGCTCCCAACAGCACCTGGTCCTTTGCTCCACACACAGCCTTCTCTTTCCAATGCTCTCATTGCTGCACTCAAAAGAGCACAGGCACACCAGAGAAGGGGATGCATAGAGCAACAGCAACAACAACCACTTCTCACCATAAAGGTAGAGCTAGAACAGCTCATCATCTCTATTCTAGATGACCCTAGTGTTAGCAGGGTTATGAGAGAGGCTGGTTTCTCTAGCACTGCTGTTAAGAACAATATAGAGGACTCTTCAGCCCCTTCTGTTTTTTACAACAGTTCTGGTGGTGTTTTCTCTTCTCCTTGTTCACCTTCTCCTAGTGAGAACCAGAGAGAAACTATTAACACTAGCGCTTTCAGGCAGAACCATTTCTTGGCTGCTTACACTTCTGAGTACAACCCAGTTCTCTTTTCTCCACAAAAGAAAATAGCACCAGTGTTTCCCATCACTGAGTCAGCAACCTCTTCTAAGGAAGATGTCAAGGTGGTTCTTGATATCCTCTTGAGGAAGAAGAAAAAGAACACTGTGATAGTTGGTGACTCTTTGTCATTAACTGAAGGCCTTGTAGGAGAGTTAATGGGAAAGTTTGAAAGAGGAGAGGTCCCTGATGAGTTGAAGTCAACCCATTTCATCAAGTTTCAATTTGCACCAGTTTCTTTGAGGTTCATGAAAAGAGATGAAGTGGAAATGAACCTTTCAGCACTGAGAAGGAAGGTGGATTCTATTGCATCAGGAGAAAGGGGAGCCATTTTTTATGTTGGAGACCTGAAGTGGACAGTGGAGGCAAGTTTCAATGAAAAAGAAGGTGGGTTAGAAGTTTGTGGTTATAACCCAGTTGATCATCTAGTTGGAGAAATAGGAAAGTTATTTGCTGACCAAGGAAACTCCAACACTAAGGTGTGGCTTATGGGTATAGCAAGTTATCAAACATACATGAGGTGTCAAATGAGGCAACCCTCTCTTGAGACCCAGTGGGCTCTTCAAGCTGTTCCTGTTCCATCAGGTGGACTTGGATTGAGTCTCCATGCTAATTCCAGGTAATCTCTTGCTTAATTAATTAGTTTGATTTAATTAATGCCAAAAACTCTAATTAATGACTCAAAAAAATGCAAGCAAAGAAGAAAGTAAAAAGGAGAAAAAAAAATGAGCATATATAGAAAAGTTATCCAGTGATGGTGGTTCTTTGAAAGCTTAATTTGTTTTGCATTTTGTTGATAAGTACGTACGGTCTCTGGATTACCACTGTCAAAAGCATGGTTGGTTGGCTGGTAAGGTAGACATGAAGTAGTGCCTTTCTGCTTCTCTTTGTTTTGTCAGTATCTTAGACATTACGGATTCACATGATACTGGGTAGAAGACACTATACTTTACCAAAAGGAAAATATAGAAGAAACGAAGAGTTACGAGTAAACCCCATTTTTGTCCTTCACATATGCCTTTTTTTCCAATTTAATCCTTCTTAAATTAATTTCTTTAATTGAGGATCTTTTTAGTTTAAAAATATTTCAATGTTGTACTTCAATCTAATAACCAATAATACTGTTAACCAAAAAATGTTGATGTGTGGTTCAGACAACATTGAAATGTTTTTAAATTGATTAGTTCTTAATTGAGAAAATTAATCTAAAGGGAACCAAATTGAGAAAGGAGACATTTGTGGAAGACTAGAATAAATTTTTATTCTATATATTTTTAGCAAACATGCCTTATTGCAAACGTTTCATTCTCTCAAATATGATTTATAGTGACATTTTGGAAGGAATTAGACCGTGATAAATTAAGTGATAAGAATTGGAAAGAACACCAGCTTCTGATGCAGAATATATTCAAAACTCAAAATTGTGCACCTATTTGTTTAATTTTGGATGTTCATTGCACTGAATTTGCAGTGTCCATGATTCAAAGATTACCATCTCCCAGAACCCATCTCACATGCTGGAAACAAAGCTCTTCAATAACAAGGAGGAGCAGGATAAGCTCAACTGTTGTGAAGAATGTGCCTCCAATTACGAAAAAGAAGCTCAATTGTTCAAACCAGGCCAAAAGACACTGTTGCCTTCCTGGCTTCAATCTCACAGCACCGAAGCCCATCAGAAGGTAGCAAAATTTCAGCTTAATTTCTTCTGGTACAAGAGATAAGAGACTAACCAAAATTTCTATGTTTTTTGCATACCTACACTGTAATTCTGTCACGTACCTCACATGTGAGAGATGTGAGAGAGAATAAGATATGTAATAAGCATTATTAGAGACTAAAAAGCTAGCTCTATCTGTTATATAATCCAAAACCTGATTATTGTGACATAACTTGTGTCTTCTATATATACATTTGTTTCTATTAGTTGAGAAATATTGGCTTATGAACAATTTAATTTTAATGTTTTCAGGATGAATTAACCCAGTTGAAAAGAAAATGGAATAGACTATGCCACTGTCTCCACCAAAGCAAACAGCCTCAGAACCATTGGAGCAACAGTTTTTATGGCAATCACAGTTCAAATGGGAAGATCCACCCTTATAACTCATCATACCCGTGGTGGCCAAACCAAGGTAGTGTCTTCCCAGATTCAAGTTCTATATCTTTTGCTGATTCTGCTGCAAAACCCTCTTATAGCTCCAACCTTGTCCCTCGTTTCCGGCGCCAACAATCATGCACCATTGAGTTCAATTTCAGTGATGTAACTGAGAAAAAGCAAGCAACAACAGAGACAACAACCTTGGATTATCTTAAGGGTATGGAAGGTAAAGAAGTAAAGATTACTCTTGCTCTTGGAAATTCAACATTCGGTGGTTCAGGTCAAACAGTGGAAAATATAACTGATACAACACTACTGCGAAGAGCTCATATTTGTAAACTGTTGCAGGAGAATGTGCCATGGCAATCTGAAACAATTCCTTCAATAGCTGAGGCCTTGGTTGGTTCCAAATCAGCAAAGCAAAAAAATGCTACTTGGTTATTCATGCAGGGCAATGACTCTGTTGGGAAAACAAGGTTGGCATGTGCCATTGCAGAATCAGTTTTTGGTTCAGTTGATATGCTCCTTCACTTGGACATGCTCAAAATAAGGGAGAATTCAGAAACCCCATTTTCTGAAATGCTGACTGGAGCATTGAAAACACATCAACAGCTTGTCATTTTGATAGAAAATGTTGATTTTGCTGATACCCAGTTCATGAAATTCCTTGCAGATGGGTTTGGGACATCAAAGTTTGGAAATTTAAGTAGGAAAGTGGAGAATTCAGGCCAAGCAATATTCATATTGAGTCCTAATGGTGGCACTAGAAGAAGCAATGAAGAGCATAACAAGGACTCAGTGATGAGGTTGGTGTTGCAGATCAGTGAAACCAAGCCTATCTTGGAGTCATCATCACCTTGTTTGGGCCACAAGAGAAGTGCTGAGCTGGATTTTTTGTTTACCAAGATCAAGAAGTCAAGGATTGAAGGGAAGGAAGAGGGTGTGTTGGTTTCTTCTGAACAAGGGGACAATAGAAAGAAAGAGTTTTCAAGACAGTCAAGCTTTAACACTCTTGACCTGAACATGAAAGCTGATGAAGAGGAAGAAGATGGGGAAGACAAAGCAGGGGGAAGTAGCCCCATTTCAAGTGATTTGACTAGAGAAACAGTAGCTGATCATCTGAACTCAAATGGGTTTCTTGACTCAATTGAGAACCGGTTTGAGTTCAATCAAAGTCCAGCTAGGGAGAGGGAGATGGCAGAGCTGTTTTTGTCAAAGATCAAAGGGTCTTTTGAGGAGGTTTGTGGGAAGGAATTTGTGGTGAACTTTACTGTAGAAGAGAGGGTGATAGAGAGAATTGGTGTTGGGTGTGGTTCTTTTACTAACAGCATGTTTGAGAAATGGCTGAAAGACATTTTTCAAAGCAGTTTACAGACAGTTAACTTTGGTGGGAAGGAGGGTATAGTTTTTACACTTTGTTGGGGTGGTAAAGGAGATAGAAAATCGGATAGTGGGTTCATGGGTTCATGTTTGCCCAAGAATATCCAAGTTAACTACTTCATGGATTGACTGACTTGGGGTATTAGGGGGGTTTCATGTAAAATCGTTCACAAGATGTAAAATGGAAGTAATAGCCTTTGTGTAACTGCTAATTTTCATTATAGAATGTGTTTGTTTTTCCTTCTGTTTTAATTTTAGCCCTTATGTCAATCATTTCTCACTGCTCCTACTTTGCAAATTTATTATTATTATTGTATTCTTAAAAAGTCCTAGAATCTAATGGTTTTATCTTTCATTTAGAAGGAATCCAACTGAATCCAAGTCCATCAGGGAGACTATTAGAGGGAGGGCTTTGGAATATTACTACATCTAGCTGTTTGATCCATGAAGATGTTGAGTGCATGCTTGAAAATTACAAGCAGCATCTTGTTATGACATCAATGGACTTACATGTTGAGGTAGAATAGTTGAAATAAATTATAGTAACATACCATGAACTAAAAGATGAAGTTTGTCCATATGCAAATACTTGGTCATGTCTTATGAACAATCGACTATATGTTAAAAGTTCCTTTTGATAGTTCTTATGTTGCTAAATTACTCTTTTTAATCCATGTGTTAAAAACTCCTTCTTTTGCCGTTAGAACTTTAATCCAAATTTGCAGGAAAGTTTGAGCTAGCAGCTTATGTTGGTACTTAATTGGTATAATGGAACAATATAAAGATTGCATCATGTACACAATTATTGATATTGATATATTAGTGAAGATGAAGGTAGACACCCGATGATTTGTTTGAACTTAATTTCAATGAGGATTTTTTTTTGGGTAAAATTTTAAGGATTTTGGTAACAAGTGTCCTAAAGATACTTGTTAAAGAATTCAAAGTAAAAAAACTTAAATAAAAACTAAATTTTTTTAAGTTTCTAATGTATTAAATATTTTACTTTTCATTGAAGACTTTCTATTTCTTTCTTAACAAATGTTCTTAAGACACTAATTAGTAAAACTCAAATTTTAATGAGCCATATATACACTTTAATGGCTCCTCTAGTTGCATTTGTATATATACTAAGGGGTGTTCCACACTTCATTCCTTTTAGTGAAAATAGGCATCTTAAAAGATGTACCTATTTCAGTAGTCAATTATATTGTACTTCAATCGTCGCATTTCTCATATATCAATTGGGAGAATATGGATCAAAATAATAAGTTCATAGGATTGAAGATACCAAGTTAGAAGGAAATTTTGAAAAATTATAATATGAATTCCCTTAACAAGTTTAGCTTGATATATATGTGACTGATACATATATGAAGTTATTATTGATGTAGTAAATCAACATCAACGACAAAATTCTCCATGTATCAAACACTATTAACATTAAGTTAATTCGAATAGTATGATAAAATGTATGGATTGAGCTAATAAAATTTAAGTCTGAATTTATTTTATTTTGATTTGCCAGGTCAATCCGTTGTCCTAAAACTTAATTTATTTTTAATATAACAAATTATTACATAAGAATATACCATTATTTTTTGTTTGAAAAATTAAAAATCAATTAATAATTCGACTAACTCCTTAATTTATTTGCTATTGATATAAAATTAAGTTATCCAAATTTTCTAATTTTCATTAATTTAAAATTTTTAAAGATTAAATTAATTACATTTAAAAAAAATTTAGCAAGCTGGTAGGTCGGCACACCCAATCTGTAGTCCACATTAGACTTAGCTGTTAACAAAATGCTAGCCCGTGATATACTAGAACCCAAAGTGTCTCAACCCCAAAAATGACCAGACTCCACCTTCCTGTTTATACCTTTAACTATAATTAGTAACCACTACAATAAACTCTTTTTGCAACTCCACATTCAGTAAATAGGTCCACAAGTGACAAACTAGTTATCTTATTTTTAGCTTTGTCTTTTTAATATAAATAAATTTGCAAGTATTTTCTTTCTTAAATATGAATTTTTATTTTTTTTTCTTATATAAGTTTTTTTTTTTAGTTGAGATGATTTTGTATTTGATAATTTAGTATGTTTAGATAATAAGATTTGTCATAATATTATGATATATTTTAATATAATATTTTAGTTAAATAGTTAGAGTAAGTCAAATGAATTGAAACCATTTACGTGAATTATGTCGATCGTGTTAGCACAATTTCACATAAATTGCATCAATGCAGTCAATATAATTCATGTGACTTGTGTTAGGAAAAATTAACATAACAAAAACAACTGTATTTTCATAAATAATTTCAAAATTATGTTATTTTGATAAATAATTTTAAAAATACATTAATTAGATCTAAAAAAACCCAAATATCTTATGTTCTTTTATTCTAAGTTTTATTATTTTTTATTTCCATTATTCTTTTATTACCTTTTCTTCATATAGTATATGCTGTAACCAAAGAACACTCATATCATTAATGTGTGTCGTCGGCCATGCACAAATATAAATGCACCAACCCAATGAAAACCAAAATGATAAAGTGAAAATATGACTCCACTACCAGACATTGACGCTTTCTGGTTCTAATTTAATTCTTCAAAATTCTTTATCATTGCTTTGACCTTAAAGGTTGTATGATTGAACGGCGTATGTGGGTCCTGTCTTCCCATCTTAGAACACCATCATGGCTTTGATTTTCTGCGTTTGATTAAGATATGATCGTAAAATTTTATATTGCTTTAGAAAAAGCACTTGAGTGTCTTGCTGTTTTAATTATGTAAAGTTACTCTATGATAGTTGAATGATAGATATCCCCTCATTATAATTGAATTCCAGTGTGGCCCATATTAATAATAATGGAGCACAGCAAGAAACATATTCTACATGCGAGATTAAAAAAAAAAAAAGCATGAGACTTAGCATAGTTAGTTCTATACTACGAGATAAGATTTTGCAGTAGCCTTATCTCAGCTCAATTGATTGGGCATCTTGGTATTAAAGAAAATATGGGGATTTGATCTCTTAAATTATTCTCTTCCCTCATTCTGTTTTTCTTCCTCTTCCTCTGCTTCTCTCCCCTTGGAATCTTGGTAGGGCAACCCTAGGTAAAAAATAATAATAATAAAAATAGAACAACAATTTCCCCTTTTTTTATAATGTAAATGATGAGTTAAGGTTCAAATTTGAGCTGCTAAGGCAGAAAGAAAAAAAAAATACCTCTTTAACCATTAAGCCACTTTTTATTGAGTTTAATAATTTTCTCTTAATAAAAGTGATGCTTTATACACTGAATAAGATGTATATATGCAATCTAAACCATTTAAAAAAATTAAAATACACAATTTTTTATCTTGTGACTTAAAAAAGTTAGTGCAAGTTATAAATTTAAAAGTAGATTATACAAACCTTTCTTCAGATTTAATAAAATTATACTAATTTTTATTTGGTTTTAGAGATTATAGTAACTTTTTTGTGCAAGTTAGATAAATACTCCTTAAAAAAATTAGATAAATACACTATTTCCATACAACTTTTTTATATAGTTTTGTGCAAGTAAAAAATGAACACAAAAAATGAATAATTTTTAACATTTTAAAACATATTTTATTATATTCAAACGAAAGTAATTGTAAATGGTAATTTTTAATTTCTCTAGATTAAACGACTTTGCTCATTTGTTGATAGAAGTCCACTTTAAATGTGTAAAGGAATAATTGAAGATTACTAACTACTTTCAACTTATAAAGTGGATGAAATAAGCGATAGAGAAGTTTAGCGGAATAGGCTTAAAATTAATTGATATCAAATGAAGCGACTTAATAAATATATAAACTGTATCTAAATAATTGAGACAGACGACATGAAACTCTAACAATAAATTTAGTTGTCACTTTCTTGTCAATCTAACTTCCACCATGTAGAAATGGCAAAACATGTGATTGGGTGGAGTTTCCCCAAAAGGTGTATCTCTGATGAGGATTTCATCATGACAAACTCCATTTTAGTGTCTTTTATGATGTTAGGGTACCTTCACTATTTTGGGTCCCTTGCTTTCTGATTGAATTAGTGCTCTAAAAGAGCTATCAATGGTCTTCAGTTGGAGATAAAAGTTTACAATGATATAGTTTTGCACCCAATCATCACTATTGAGAATGCAATTAATTAGAAGCTTTTACAAAAGAATACAAGTTAAATAACCTAAAAAGAGATTAGCGCAATAAGCCTGAAATCATTACGATTGTAGTGTTCGTATGCTTTATTTTAAGTGATGTATATAATGTTTACCAAGAAAAACAAGTGATGTATACAGTGTTGCGAAAGTCTAGAAAGGTATGTTTTTGTGCGATGTGAAAAGCTGCCCATTGCTCACATATCAATGGTATAAGAATGTTTTGGATTTTGACAAAAGGAATAATGTAGTATATTATTCTACTAATCCTAAGTACTAACTAGTATCATTATTTCCAATAGTGTTATTCTTTGACCTTTTTTTCTGTACTCTTTCCACCTCTCAATTATCTGATACAAAAATGTTTTTAATATTTTTATAATTAAAACAAAAAAATTAGTAATTTGTTTTTAGACAATTAAATGTGTGAGAAGAATGTAAAATAAAACTTGTCTAAGTAAGATCTTTCTTCAACCAAAAAACAAAAAAAGAACATCAGGAGTGAAAAAAGGTAAGGGGACAACAAATTAGGGTCTTTTTTTTTTTTGGTATAACGGAGGCATAAATTAGGGTTGTTACTACACTGCTCCAGCTACAACCTCTTTTTGTTTAAAAAAAAAAATTAAGGAAAGAATGTTGTCTTGCTCCAAGATTAGGCCATGCTCATAAGCCTCAATAAAAGTTTGTAGTGATATTCACAAATAACCTTCCAATGAAGGATCATCAACAAGAATCGAAGTTGCATTCTTCTCCACACTAATATAACAACAAAATTTTATTTAGTGTTTGTTGATTTTTACCATAAAAATTTTATTTTAAGAAAATAGGAAGTTATAATAATAATAATAATAATAATAATAATAATAATTATTATTATTATTATTATTATTTCTTGAAATTAGAGAAAAATAAATAAAATAGATTAAGTGCGTGCTTAGGATAATTGTAAAAATTTAATTATTTAAATTGTTGATTATTGTATAAAAACTTTGTTATAATCGATTATAAAAAAAAGTTTTATGTTTGGATATGTTAGTTGAAAAACGATTTTAAGTTAATCTATTTCGTTTGGATGATATAAAAAATAATCACTTTTATGTATCAAATTATTAAAATATGTATAAAATAATTAAAAAATTATTTAATTGATTAAAAAAGTTTTTTAATTAAGGACAAAATGATATTTACATCTTACTCTTGAGATAATCTCAACAAATTTTTTTAAATAATGCTCAAGAAATTGTTTTTCCTCCAACAGACCCAAATATGTTGCTAAAATGGCAATCAAAAAAAGTTGTTGGTTCAGCTTAACTAAACATGTTCTAAGAATCAAGTAATTATGCAATTTTTCTAAAAATAGAAGACATAATATATAGTAATAGAATACACACTTAAAAAAATTAAAATAACTTTGAAATTAGGCTTGGATATTGGGCTACCTTCTTCTGAAACAGGAGCCCAACAATTCCTTCAGTTTCATGGATTACCCCATTCAGCAATCAAACTCCGACACTCCCCAATGACAGCATCTTCACCCAGAGCTTCCTAATCATCCCCCTGGATCACCCCAATCGCATGCCGCCAAGGGTCAAGATCTTGAAACTTTACTATGGGATGTACCATTCTATGATAAGTAGGGTCTGATGAGTGTGCAAACATTGTGTTGAGGTTGAGGATATAAGGGAAGTGAGTTCAATTGAAGTTTTGTGAATCCAGCTTATCTCCTAGTTCATTTTTTCTAGTAAATGCAAGTGCGCGGGGGAGTGGTCCTACATTAACAAAGGAGCTTACCATTTGATCCTTGGACAGCTCTGTCAATGCATTTTTTACGTTTTAAGCTTATTTAGACCTTACTGAGACAAAAATCCTCTCACAATATTTCTTTACTATTAATATTACTTCCATATGATGCTTAATTTTTTTTAATTAATCTTACATGTTTAAACCTTCGGCAAAGCTTCCCTCAAGTTACGAATAAACCACAGAAAGCAATCCAACTGAAACTAGTTTGATCAATGCTAGTGATTTCCCAACTTCAACATTGCAAGAAATGCAGAATATGACTGGTTATACAAGGCAGAGTAAGAAAACATAAGGATAAACTCTTGCATGTGATGCAACATAAGAACAATCTCAATATAAGAACAGTCTTTTAGACCAGGGTCCAAAATCAAGTCGTCTATCCCAATTCAAATAAAATCAATCTATATCTAATCTCTTATGTATATGTATTTGTTAAATTTTGTGAGTTCAAAAATTTAATAAACAAAATTTAAACAGATCAATCCTATTTAAACTGAGGCACGTGACTTGATTTTAGACCTCGAGAAAATAAGAATCTCTCCAATTAACGGTGCCATTTTGTACAATAGAATAACATCCCTGCAAGTTTTGTTTAGAAATAATGATGATCTGAACAAGGTTCGGAGTAATACCAGAGTAGATGGTTGAAAGTAGAATATTTCGTAGAACAGCGATAGTGACGATAGTGCAAGAGTGTGGATACTTATAAAATGCACTTTAATGTTCAAGTTAGATCGTGCATAAGGTATGTAGTGTTTAGAATTATATGTATACCTTTGAGACCTTGCAAGATATTTATAGGAGCGTCTTAGGTGATAAGAATCGTAACTCAATCTGAATTGAATATTATTATTTAGGATCAGAATTTATGATATTATTATCTCTTATAATTAATTTCTCGATTTATGTGAGATGTAATTAGTGTCCATATCTATAAGAGATTCTGTGAGAGAATTGTGCCTCATAAATAAGTAGATTAACTTATCTAACAATGTGGTTAAATATCTGGGATCCTATTATGGTGGGCCGAGTTGCTCCTAAACCATTAACTCGTAACTCGGTCCAGAACAGTTGTCCCCAACTAGACGCTTAGATGTGACAACTAAGTAGATATCTGAGTTCAACTGGAACACACGCTACACATAGGACAAAGGGATCCAAATCATAACATAAATGTCAAATCTCGCGATGTTTTTTTCTAAAGCGTCGAGGTCTATGATGTGTCATTGAATGCCTCCAATGTTAGTGAGTAAGATCGCGATCCTAATTGGATCACTTTGTTTAAGTCATCATACAATTATCCAAGATACGTAGTTGGTTACCCCCACACAGATTTGTTTGTGGGACTCATCTAATTCTGAGAGTAATTCAGTTACGAATCGAGATCCGTATTATGGATTATTATGATATCATGATGCAAGCCCATGATTCGGCTTGGTTGTCCTCTTGAAAAACATTTTGAGCATTGTCTTTTGAACTGCTTTGTTCAGAAATAGTAAGCCACATAGTTAAAAAATAGTGGAAGCCGTCATTTGGAATTTGTAACGTCATGATTAACTGTTTTCAAATTATGAAATGAAAGGGAATAGACGTTTTTGCCCCCATTCATGACAACATTGAAGAGGTTTAGAATGGTTAATCATGGCAATACGTATTCATAATTTGAAAATCACCTTGAACATAATTTGAAAATGGTTAATTTGAAAACGGTGCCATTTTGTACAATAGAATAACAATCCTGCAAGTTTTGAAAATCATGACGTTACAATAGTCCTCATTCATTCCGAAAATCACCTTGGTTCACCAACAACCGTTTTGAACAACGGCGGTTGTTGGTGGTTTTCAACTTTCTTTAAACATTTTTCACTATTTAAACTTAAGGTACTCTCTTTCTCCACCCTTTTTTTTCCTTCTAAAAACACCATTTTGAGATAAGGAAATGTTGCGGAATAATAGTAAGGAGACTATGCAAAATAATGGTGTCCCTGTAGAGATTCTTAGTGCTCCGCCATCCCCACTACCATAGTCGTGGCGGAGACGTTATCCTCACGGTAATGAGTCTGATAGTGGTTCAAGGCCGATAACTAGGATGAATATCTTGGTGGTAATCCAAGGGGCAAATCATGCTAGAGAACCGGTAAGGCAAAGGCCAGCACTTTTGTTCTCCAAGCACTTACTAGAATTAGGGAACCTTAGTGAATCCTCTTCTGAATCTAATATGAGTACGACCTCTATAGGTGACGTTATGGCTCGAACCCATAGAACGACTCCATCAGAACACATAGAGCTCATCTTCCTTCGGGATGTCGGCCTATATCAATAAGTCAAGCGTTAAGTCATAAGCACTCCCTCGAGTGTAGTGAGTGCAAAGGAAGCGTATGAGAAGCAACATTACTTGTAATTAACTACTAATGGATTGAGAGACAAAGAATACATTATCCGCCATCCACTTGAGGAAGAAAGAGTATGTTCTACTCGGATGGAAGGCAACCATTTTATATACATGTACAAGGTGCTTTTTACAAGAATTAGAGTTCGACTTCTATTCACCTAGTTTGAGATCGGGGTCCTCAACCATTTACATGTGGCTCCCACCTAGTTGCATTTGAATGCATGGGGATTCATTTGGGCCGTTGAACTCGTCTGTCGGGTTTTCAACTGGTCATACTCCATCAAATTCTTCTTCTTCCTTTTCACCAAGTTTTCACCTTCCAAGAATAGTCATAAAAAATGGTGGGTCACTTTGCGAGCACAGGCTAAGCGCAAAGTGTTCAAGCCCTATCAAGAATCCTTCAAAAACTTCAAGAAGGATTTCTTCAAGGTTTAGGGGGCTCTGAGGTCAACACTTTTTTTCATTACCCTGGATGGCAAACCCGATATATATTTATACTAAACTCAAGTTGTATGGGAATAGAGGACAAAAGAGATAAAGACTCTAATGTCTGACATGCTTGAGGACAAGGTTGAGGTCTTCCACTTTCTCGTGGAATAGACTGACAAGAACGAGGACATATACTATAAAGATATCCTCGACAAGCCCGCTAATTCAATAAGGTCATTACTAGGTATCTTGTTTTGTATATATTTGACTTATTTATATTTCAAATTTGTCTTAAGTGTTGTAACACTTGGTTTCTTTTTGCAGAAAGCATGGCACCCCCCAGTGGTCTCAAGCTCCTTGCTCAACGTTTGGCTGCTAGGAAAGTGGGAGCTTCTGGACCACGAGCTCTGGTCACTCCCCCAAGGGTCATGGTTGTAGTTCCTCCACCTCCTCCCACAGTTCAAGAGGCGGATCCCGATTTCCTTGCGTAACCCTTTTGAACTCAAAAGAGGAAAGCTAACAACAGGAGGGAGCAAAAGGGTAAGAGGTTGGCTTCCGAGGTTGCTCCTGCCGAGGTTCTTGCTAGTCCGAGATTTGCAATCCCGGAGGGCGTTCCACTATATTTTTTCTATTGGGTCGATGTGGGGCAGATGGGTTAATTCTGCAAAGATCATTGACAACACTCTTCTGTCTCTTGCTAACTCATACTTACTAATAGAGCATGATATGGTGGAGCTTTTCTAGGATGCACAAGTACGGTGCCTGCGCAATGCCTCCATCCTTTGATTTCTGGAAGGAGCTTTTGAGTCCATTCATGGGGCTCAAGAATTAGAAAGAGAGATGATAAGTTTATATTTTATAGTCTTATATTAGATAAATTATGGTGATTTGCTTATATTTATTGGTGAATTTTAAATGGATCAGTATCATTGTCTTCGTTTTATAGATTTAGAGAGATTTAACATATTTGGAGTGAAAGCAGGCAAAGACACTGTGATTTCAAAGCAAAAAAAAAGACCATTTTAGCTTAGACAGGGTCCTATGAGCAATTAAGGAGTTAGACATAACCGTGTCTAACTCGGGAAACGTTTCTGCCAAGCTCACACGATCGTGTCTAAATGATTGAACGCTTCTATGTGACTATTTTTAAGAGACATGGTTGTGTCTCTTGGTCACACGACCATGTCTCATTTACAATGTGAGCTACATAAATCTTGGTTACAAGGTCGTGTAAGGTGTCTTGTGCGTAAAAAAAAAGTTTTTTTACCCTAAACATTATAAATAGAGGCAAATCCCTAAACCTGAAAGAGACTTTTGCGACAGACTTTGGCGATGGCAGATTTCAAGAGGAAAAAGCTAGGGTTTTGAAGACAAGTGCAAGATTAAAGTTCAACCATTTAAGACATCTTCTCCTTGTTCATCCTCTTTATCTTCTCTTTTATTTTCTTTTTCCTATTTTCTTGAGATAGAATCATAGTTGTTTCTTTAAATTTTGTTATTGTTTATGCTACATTGGCCATGAGTGACTAAATTCCTTTTTCTACGATTAGGATGTAACTCTCTACTTTTCTATATTGAATTGTTAATTTGATTCTTTGTTAATGGTAAATTATTATTCTTGATTAATTCTTAGTATGCTTAATACTTATGGTATGTTGCGTGTCATATTTACATAATCTTAGGCTTTAGGTGAAAGATCGAAAGATGAAATCTAATTGCTTGATAATCTAAGAATTGAACTTAAGAATTGAGACCTAGACATAGACTTAAATCCTTCGAGGATCAAACAATTGTCATAAAATTTAATAAGTTGGAACTTGGATTAATTGCCATGAGAATGAGATTGATTGAGTTTTAGCATGTTTTTAGTGCCAAGAAATTGAGTTTTAAATAATTTAAGACAAATAGCCTTCAAGAACATAATTGAACATTAGCAAAGATAAGATTACAATTTAGCATAGGAGGTAGTATAGTAAATTCCTAGTCCTAGGCCTTTAAATCTTAATTGAATCTTGACTTTTCTTGATTTATTTGTTTTTTTTATTACTTTGATGTTCGTCTTGATTTTGATTGAGTTTCACTATTGATTTGTATTGCTTAAATAATCAAAGTCGTCGTAAGAGTTGGTAATCAATCGATCCTCATAGGAACGATCTTTATTTTACTACTTGTACGATTCGTACGCTTGTGAAAAGTCCACAACAAAAGCTCAACGCCCTCCAAGGTGAAAAATAAGAGCTTGAGCTGACTGTAGCCCAAAAAGATGGGTAGGAGGCTCAAGTCACTTAAGAGCTTGAGGTGCACAAGGCCGAGATCTCTGGGCTCTAGACCAAGATCGCCCAACTTTCTAAAGATGCTGCCAAAGTGATTGGGCTCTGAGCTCAAGTAACCGAAAGAGTGGCTCAAGAAAACATATTGAAAGATCACATATCTTCTATCAAACTACTCTAACCGCCCTTTGAGCTGAAAATGAATTTCTCCATCAGACTAAAGCTAAGTTGAATGAATAAATTATGGTTCCTGAAGATAAATGAGCTAAGTTTGTGGATGAATCATTCGCAAATGCGCTCGCCTAGCTCTACCTTCTAAACCCAAGTATGAATGAGAAAGGAATTAGTTCAATGAAGTTGGTTCAGGATGGTCAAATTATAGATGCCGCTCCTACAATTGCTCCTATTGATCAAGTTACTCCCAGGGTGGAAGTCGATGAAGAGGAAGAGGATAAAGCATCGGAGGACAGCTAGACGAAGGTGAGGATCGCGAAGACAGTCATGGAGGCAACCCTATAAGATGCTTTATCAAACTTTTCTTTTGTTCTTTGCTTTTTTTTTTGCCCCTGTATTGGGTTTTATACTCTTTGTAAATGAAAAAGTCCCAATCTCAGGCATCTTTTTAATTCTAACACTTAGGATATTTTCTTCATATTATTGCTGCTGTCTTTTTCATCCCTGAGATAGGTCCAATGCTTGATCTCGATCTTTTTCTTTTACATTTAGCAAATGCTCATGTTTTTATCACCGAGATAGATCCAACACTTGATCTTTGTAGCTATTTTAGACTTAGCGAACACTCGCATTTCCATCACCGATATAGGTCCAACGCTCAATCTTGGTGGTCGGATTCACTCAAAATTATTTGACACTTAGTCAATTTCTTAGGTGTAAAACTATGACATGGAAGCCTCTTAGAGTGGTGTCCACTATATCGGGCAACAGTCAAATGCTCACAACCACATTAAACTTTTTTTAGGATTATGGGTTAGGCTTAATGCTATAATTATAGAATATAGTTAACACAGAAGTCTCTTGGTGTGGAGTCCACTAACCCAGGCTACAATTGAATATACTTAACCTTTGTAAACCTTTTTCAATTTATGGGTTAAGGTCAGACTCACTAAGGGTACGAGTGAAAACCCTTGAATGCACTCATTGAACTCGGATACTAGTCAAGTGGATTCTTCTGTTTAGCCATCATGTCCAAATATCAGAATATCTGATCCTCTTCGGACCTTGTGTTCCTCAAACATCTCCAAGGTGTGGTAACCTTGTGGGTTATAGTAGTCATAGATGAATAAAGTAAACAAGTGTTGAAGAAATAATAACTAATTTATTTATGTTGGAATGCATCACTTACATAATTAAAATAACAATTAAAGGCATTCAACTATAATATTTTCTTAACTTGTCCGCATTCCAAAAATTCTTGATAGTTTTTCCAGAGAGCGTTTCCAAAGTGAACCCGGCAACGACGTCAAAAACTTGTTGACCTGGTTCAAATTGTCTCAGAGTAATCTTCCTATCATGCCACAACTTGGTGTTCTCTTTGTATAGATGAACATTTTCATAAGCCTTATTTCAGAACTCATCCATTTCATTCATCTGAAGTAATTTTTTCTCACTTGTAGCTTTCATATCAAAATTTAAAAATTTAATTGCCCAGAAAGCTTTATGCTCAAGTTCTACAGGGAGATGACAAGATTTACCAAAGACTAGCCTATATGGAGACATACCAATGAAAGTCTTAAAAGCAGTCCTATATGCCCATAATGCATCGTCTAACTTGAGTGACCAATCTTTCCTAGAAACATTAACAGTCTTTTCCAAAATACTTTGTAATTCCCTATTAGAAACCTCTACCTGACCACTAAATTGGGGATGATAGGGAGTGACTATTTTATGTTTAACACCAAATTTGCTCAGAATAGCCTTAAACTACCTATTACAGAAATGTTTTCCCCCATTACTGATTATTGCCCTAGGAATACAAAATCTAATGAAAATATTATTTCTAATAAACCTGACAACCACCTTGGCATCATTGGTTTGTGTGGCAATGGCCTCCACCCATTTAGAAACATAGTCAACGGCTACCAGAAGGAATTGATTAGAGAACGAAGAAAGGAAGGAACCTATGAAATCAATCCCCCAGACATCAAACAATTCCACTTCTAAAATATTGTTAAGGGGCATTTCATGTTTTCTGTAAATGTTACCAACTCGTTGACACCTGTCATAGATTTTAACAAATTTATGAGCATCTTTGAAAAGAGTAGGCCAATAGAAACCAAATTGTAATACCTTAGTAGTTGTTCTATTACCTTCAAAGTGATCTTCATAGTCAGAACTGTGACAATGCCCAAGAATGCTAAACACTTCTTCATCTGAAACACATCTTCTCAACATACCATTAGCACATATCTTAAAAAGAAAGGGTTCATCCCAAACATAAGATCTAGTGTCATGCAAAAACTTCTTTTGTTGTTGCCATGTTAACTCGGATGGTATGAATCTAGTGGCTTTGAAGTTTGCAAAATCTGCATACCAAGGAAGCATTTGTAAAGCAAGCAATTGCTCATCTGGAAACTCATCCTTGATTAGGACCTGTTCTCTTTCTACATCTCTTTCTAAGGTGATCCATGACAAGTGGTCAACTACCAAATTCTTTGCTCCTTTCTTATCACGAATCTCTAGGTCAAACTCATGTAAAATCAAAATCCATCTGATTAATCTAGGTTTTGCATCTTGTTTAGTCAAAAGATATTTCAAAGCTGCATGATTAGTATAAACAATAACTTTTAACCTAACCAAATAGGAACGGAATTTATCAAATGCAAAGACCACTGCAAGTAATTTTTTTTCTAGTAGTTGCATAGTTAAGTTGTGCATCATTCAAGACTTTATTGACATAATAAATGACATGAAAAACTTTATCTTTTCTTTGTCCTAACACAGTACCTACAACAAAGTCACTTGCATCACACATTAATTCAAAAGGTAAATTCTAGTCAAGAGCAGCAATTATAAAAATAGAAATAGGTTTGCTTTTCAAAACATTGAGTGCATTTAAACAATCATCATTAAAAACAAAGGGTGCATCTTTGATAAGCAATTCGCATAGTGGTTTTGTGATCTTGGAGAAGTCCTTGATGAATCTATTGTAAAATTCAGCATGCCTAAGAAAACTCCTTACACCCTTGACATTAGTAGGAGGAGGTAATTTTTCAATAACCTCAACTTTTGTTCGATCAACCTCAATGCCCCTCGAAGAAATATGATGTCCTAAAACAATATATTCCTGCACCATAAAATGAAACTTCTCTCAATTTAACACCAAGTTAGTCTCCTGGCATCTTTTCAAAACCAAAGTAAGATTAGAAAGACAAGTATCAAAAGAGGATGTAAATACAGAGAAATCATCCATAAAAATTTTAACAAACTTTTCAATCATTTCAGAAAAAATAAAAAGTATACACCTTTGAAAAGTTGTTGGAGCGTTGCATAATCCGAAGGGCATCCTCTGATATGCAAAGATTCCATATGGATAAGTAAAAGATGTCTTTTCCTAATCCTCAAATGCCACCAAGATCTAATTATAACCAGAATAACCATCTAAGAAGTAATAATAGGTGTGACTTGCTAGCCTCCCTACCATTTGATCAATGAACGGAAATGGAAAGTGATCATTCCTTGTTGCATCATTAAGTCTCCTGTAGTCAATGCACATTCTCTAACCAGTAACTGTCCTTGTGGGAATGAATTCATTTTTTTATTAACAACCACCGTCATTCCTTTTTTCTTTGGAAAACCCTGCACCGGACTTATCCACGGACTATCTGAGATTGGATAAATGATACCTATATTATAGAACTTCATCACTTCTTTTCTTTGCAGTTGGATCATCGACTTGTAATTATCTTCTATTAAGATCTTATGCTTACAAGTTATAAAACTGATACCCTTAAGATCATCCATAGTCCATCCAATAGTTGACTTGTATTCTCTCAAAACCCTCAAAAGTTTCTCTTCTTTCTCAGAATTAAGCTCAACATTCACAATCACTAAAAAATGTTATTCTCACCAAGAAAAACATATTTGAGGGTAGAGGCGAGTGGCTTCAATTCTAACTTTGGTGGCTCCTCTTTAGCATCAGCATCTTTTTTCACCTCCTCTTTCTGTAAATTTGTATGAGGGAAAACTGGCAAAGATTCCAAATTGGCTATGCACTCAAGTGTCTCGGGTGTTGTCTCTTTATCATCGTTCACTGAGACTTTAGAATTTACCAATATTGATTCAAGTGGAGATGCTAGAAAACTCTGTTCTAATGTCTTCTCAACCAAAGAATCAATGATGTCCACCTTGAGGCATTATTCTTCCTCCATAAGATGCTTTATTGCCTCGAAAACACTAAAAATGACCTTCTCATCATGCACTCTCAATATAAGCTCACCATGTTGTACATCAATCAACAATCTTTTGGTTTCTAAAAAAAGTCTGCCTAGAATGAGAGGTATATCTGCATCTTCTTCTATATCTATAACAACGAAGTCTACTGGAAATATGAATTTATCCACTTTAACTAGCAAATCCTCAACTATACCATAAGGATGCTTGATGGATCAATCTTCTAGTTGAAGGGAGGTCATTGTTGACTTCACCTTTTCAATTCCCAGCTTGTGCATTATAAACACGGGCATGAGAATTATGCTTGCCCCAAGATCGCACAGGGCTTTCCCAATATTCAATTCCCCAATAGTGCAAGGAATGGTAAAACTACCTAGATCTTTCAATTTTAGTGGTAGCTTCCTCTGAATGATAGCACTGCACTCCTCGATAAGCATCACTGTCTCATATTCTTTTAGCTTCCTCTTCTTTGAGAGTAGATCCTTCATAAATTTGGCATAGAATGGCATTTGGTTAAGTGTTTCAACAAAGGGAATGTTAATATGTGGCTTCTTGAAAATATCCAAAAACTTTGAGAATTGTCTCTCTTGGTTCTCCTTCTACAATCTTTGAGGAAATGAAAGCTTAGCATACAATGAAGGGTCAAATGGTTTCTTTTGCTCAAGTTCTTTCTTCCTTCTCTGCACTCTTGGATGTTCCTCTTTAGCTTTTTTCCTTTTCAATCTCATATCCCTCATCGTCAATTCGCATTGAGACATCTTGAAGCGAGGCATCTTCAATGGGGATATCATTTTTTTCTTTTTCAACTCTTGAAGAGCTAGGTGCTACTGTCACGCGTTCTTCCAAAGTTTTGTCACTTCTCAAAGTGATTACCTTACATTGCTCTTTTGGATTTACCACAATGTCTCCAGGAGGTCTCTCAATGAGTTATCTCGATATTTATCCCATTTGATTTTCTAGACTTCTGATGGCAGCCTCTTGATTCTTGAAATTAGCTCTCGATTCCTACAAGAAATTACTGGTACTAAGAGTAATTTTCTCCACAATACTTTCAAGATTAGATAACTTATCTTGTGGAGGTTGAGAAGAGGATGATGACTGAAGTTGATGTTGTGGAGGTGGTGGTGATCTTAACATATTCTAATTATTCCATGAAAAATTTGGATGATTCCTCCATCCCAAATTGTATGAATTTGAATAGGGATTACCTTAAGACCTTACAGGATTACCCATGTAATTTACCTGTTCTTGAGGAATGACACTCGTGTTGCTTGCATCACACTCACCATTAGCATGATTACCTCCACAGAAATTGCAAGCTAAAACTTGGTGGTTTACAGAGTTCACCTATATGTTACCAAGTTGCTTTGTTAGGCTAGCGATTGGCTGTGAAATATTCTTATTTTGTGCAAGCAACGCATCAAATATGCTAAGCTCCATCACTCCGGGTTTAGCCATAAACCTTGCACTAGGCATCTAATATTCATTGGTAGTCATAGTCTCGAATAATGCCTGAGCTTCTTTGGGACTTTTACTATTCAGAGATCCACCTGCAGATGCATCCACCATAGCCTTGGTAGGATGATTTAACCTATTATAGAAGAACTGAACTTGTTGTCAAACCTCAAATGCATGGTGAGGACATTTTCTTAATAACTCCTTGAATCTCTTCTAAGATTCATATAGTGATTCCCCCTGATTCTAAGTAAAACAGGTTATTTCACTCCTCATCTTCATAAACATTAATGGAAGGAAATATCGAGTCAAGAATTTGCTAACCAGGTCCTTCCAAGTAGAGATGCTCCCTTTGTGATTGGGCTTGTAGCTAACTATTAGCTTTGTCTCTTAGGGGAAAAGGGAACAACCATAATCTAATGGCATTATCAGTTATGCCATTATACTTAATAGTATCACAAAGATGCAAGAGATTAGAGATATGCAAGTTGGGGTCTTCAGCCTGACCTCCCCCAAACTGATCCTGTTGTACTAATTGTAGCAAAGTTGGTTTAATTTCAAAGTTGTTCACTGATAACTCTGTAGAGTTAAGTTATTATTGCCCTATATCTGTGCATCATGGCAAGTTTAGTCCTTGTTTGTAAGCATTGATGGAAGGTTTTAGCATCATTTCTATCTGATTTCATTCTGATGACTTCCATTGTGATCCTGAGTAAATACTTTCAAGATTATGATTAAATTGAGTACATTTGCATGATGTAAAGAATTGATAAATTCTCTCATATAGGCAGGTCTTAAAAGAAGCATGGAAATGAAGAAGTTGAAGCAGCTTTGGACCAGGAAGCCTAAGAGAAGCTCAAAAGTGCAGATCAGCACTCAACGCCGCGACGTTGATATGGTTGCGCCGCGGCGCTCCCCTGCATTAGTAGATAAAATCCGAGGCTGAAGCGCCGCAACGTTGAAGAATAGGCGCCTCAGGCGCCTGTGACCTAATTACACGCGCGCCGCGGCGGGACATGTTGGACACCGCGGCGTGACCCTGTTTTATTCAGCTTATAAATAGAGTTGCACCGAATTTCTACGAGAGTTTTCATCATTTTTGGAGAGCAGCTGCTGGTTTTTGGTTTTTTAGACCTAGAGGAAGCAGAAAAGGCTAAGGTTGGAGGCCATCCTTCCTATGGAGGGTGAATCAAGCTTAAAGGATACAATCTATTGAGCTTCCTTCCTTTCCTTTCTTCTTTTCTCTCTATATTCTTTGCATGATCATGATTTATATGTTTGTACTCTCATGATTCATGGCTAGCTAGGCTGTATATAAGTTTTACTTTGTAGTTTCATATTGATACTGAGAAATTTGTAATCTTTTGAGTATATATTGAAGTTTAGTTGAGTTCAATCACAATCTGTGTTTAATGCTTGTGGTTGGCTGATCACTAATTGCATGATGTTAATATTGACAAATGAACTAGACATAGGGGTTTGTTAATATGGATATGATGTGGTTGATACATGTTCGGCTATGAGCTGTTTCGTTAATAAGGTTTAATATACCTATTGACCATGTATAGTGTGTGGTTGAAAATAGATCATTAATGAGTAGAGTTTGCCTTGGTTCTCAAAGAAACTTAGTGAACTGGGTAAATGAAACCAGGGTTAATTGACCTAGACATAGGCTTTTAACTAAATTAGATTCTCAAGCTAACTAAACCAATCTTTGATTTTGCTTGTAAGGATTACAATTCATTAGTTGAAATAGGAAATGAAAAGTAATTCTTATTTCTCTATTTATCTATTTATCTTAGAGTTATTGCTTTTCAGTCTTTATATTTCTTTAACCATTCATTTATAAATTTAATGTTTTTGGATAGCATTAACTAGACTATTGGTTAATACTCAGCTTTACTTTGAAATACGTTTTCCTCGTGGGATCGATCTCTTACTCTATAACTGTATTACTTGTGCGACCCGTGCACTTGCGGTTAGCAAAAAGGGGCAACACGTTTGCACCTCAACAAGTTTTTGGCGCCGTTGTCGGGGAAATTATGGTTATTTCTGTTTAGTTGATATTAGCAATGAGTCTAATTAATGCTAATTCAAATTTTGATTTGTACATATTATTCTAAGTTTTCAGTTTATCTATTCTGTTATAGGTACTAAGATGGCAGACGATAACGCTGCACTCCAGTTGGAGGATGATAGTCATACAAGACCATTAAGGGAGTTTGCAACCCCTCACGTGGAGAACTTACAGTCCAGTATTAGGTGGCCTGCCATCCGTGCTAATAATTTTGAAATCAAACCGGCCATCATTCAAATGATACAGACATCTGTGCAATTTGGCGGTTTGCCCAAGGAGGATCCTAATGCTCATCTTTTCAATTTTCTGGAGGTCTGTGATACGTTCAAGCATAATGGTGTCTCTGATGATGCTATTCGCTTACGGCTCTTTCCCTTCTCTCTCCGAGATAGAGCCAAGAGTTGGTTGCAGTCTCTACCTGCGGGATCCATCAGCACTTGGAATGACTTGTGTGGTAAATTCCTAAATAAGTATTTCCCACCGGCCAAGACTGCTGAGATGGTGAATGATATTACATCATTCACTCAAGCTGATATTGAGTCCTTGTATGAAGCATGGGAGAGATACAAGGATTTGCTTCGAAGGTGTCCTCATCATGATATTCCACCATGGCACCAAGTTTATTCATTTCATAAAGGATTGCTACCCCACCATCGACCGATAGTTGATGCGTCTGGAGGCTCTTTATTGAGCAAGTCATTTGATGATGCATCCCAATTGCTTGATGAATTGGCGGCTAACACTACCAATGGCCTTTGGAACGAAATACGTCAAGGCGAATGGTGGTGTGCATGAACTTGAACCAATGGCAGCATTATCAGCTCGGTGGCAACAATTGCAAGTAAAGTGGATCGTTTGGGGATTAGCCATCAACAAAGCCCATTTGTGCTGTGTAACAAGTGTGGAGAGAATCATTCCAGTGATAGTTGCCCTTTCAGTACTGAAACTGCTCAATATGTTGGTAACTACCGCCTGCAACAAAATAATCCATATTCTAACCAGTACAACCCAGGATGGAGAAATCATCCTAATTTTTCCTGGAGGGACAATCCAGGGGCTTCCTCATCTGCTCAAATTAATGACAGACCTTATAATTCATCAGGTTATCCTTCCCAATTAAGACAACAGGGCCAAGATCGAAAACCCTCTTTGGAAGATATATTTTCACAGTATATGGTCAAGACGGATTCTTACATGACAAAGACCGACTCTCAGTTGGCAAAACATGAAGTGATGTTGCGAGAGCCAGACTGCTTCCATGCGAGCCTTAGAAACTCAAGTAGGGCAGTTGGCTAGTGCTATCAATAATAGGCCTCAAGGCACCCTTCCTAGTGACACTGAGAATAATCCAAAGGGTGTCTCGAATGAGCACTGCCATGCCATTTCACTGAGGAGTGGGAGAACCATTCAAGGGAATCCGCGAACCAGGCTGCTTGAAGAGGATCATGCAGTTGTCAGAGAAAAGGAAGTTGAGAGACCAGAAGTCAGGCAAAGTCAAGATATTGCCAATAGGAATGGAGAGGAGAAGAAGAAGGAGTTCAAGCCCTATGTTCATCCTTTGCCTTTCCCTAATAGGCAAGTGAGTAAAAAGCTTGAGCACCAATTTCAGAAATTTCTTGAAGTGTTCAAAAAGCTGCAAATTAACATTCCATTCGCAGAAGCTTTAGAACAAATGCCAAGCTATGTTAAGTTCATGAAGGAAATTCTATCAAAGAAGAGAAAGCTTGGTGACTTTGAAACGGTTACCCTGACAGCAGAATGCAGTGCCATTCTTCTTAACAGAATCCCTCCTAAGCTCAAAGATCCCGGAAGTTTCACCATACCATGTACAATTGGTGATAAGTTCACTGGCCATGCCCTGTGTGATTTAGGAGCCAGTATCAATCTCATGCCCTATTCTATCTATCAAAGACTAGGTTTGGGAGAAGTTTCGCCTACTTCAGTTACACTCCAGTTGGCGGACCGAACCCTTGCTCATCCAAAGGGGGTTATTGAGGACGTGTTGGTTAAAGTGGATCAGTTTATCTTCCCTGCGGATTTCGTTATACTTGATATGAAGGAGGATAGCAAAGTTCCTTTGATTTTTGGCAGGCCATTTCTCGCAACAGGAAGAGCTCAGATCAATTTAGAGAAAGGTGAACTCATCATGAGGGTTCAGGATCAAGAGGTGAAGTTTAATATATTTGATGCACAACAAAGCCCTCACGATCTAGCAGATTGTGCATTGGTGAACACTTTTGATGGGAAGAAGACATCCAAGGAAGGAGGTGTCAGTGAAACCTGTGTTCCTGCCCAAGGTCCAGTCATTTGTGATTGTGAAATGAACCAGATACAGGCTACTATGGTGGTACCTTTGTTAAATGCACCTGTTGAGCACACTCCAAACTTGGAGTTGCAAGTCTTACCCTCCCAATTGCATCAAACTTATTTTTTAAATCAGGAGAAAGCTTCTCCTTATTGATAGAAATGCATTTGGAAGAGTAGACAAGTCCTGCCGGGACTATAAATTAGGCCCTTTTTGGGAGGGAACCCAAATTTTTGCTTTCAAGCCTTGTATATGTCAATATATCACTTTTTAAGATTTTGTATATTTATGTATTATATTGTATAAATTAACCTTGTAGGCAAGTTTTTGTGCTGTTGGAGGCCACATTTAAGTCAAAATCACAAACGGTGAAGTGAATTTCTTCGCATAATTATGCAAGTATGACCGATGATATAGCCATGTATGGGTGGCAATGATAGCGCCGCGACGTGATGTGTGTTGGGCTTCAAAAATAGGGAGCTGCGCCGCGACTTTGCAGATCCTAACGTCGCGGCGCAATGAGCGCAAAGATAAAAAAAAAAGAAAAAAAAAAGAAAAGTAAAAAGTAATTAGTAAATAGTAATAATTTAAATAATTAAATTAGGAGGGAATTAATGCACGCCGCGGCGCGCTAGGTTTCACGCCATGGCGCGTGCGTGGGCGGTGGTGTTTATTGCGAGGCGCTTGGGTATCTTCATTTTCTTACCCTTTTCTCTCATTTTCATTTTCTCTGTTCTTTCTCTTTCACGTTACCTGCGTAACTCGCCTTTTGCTCTCTTTTCACCACGCTCTCCTCCTCTATCGGTATGTTTTACATTATTATTAATTTTTGTCACTTTTTACTTTATTTTTTTTTTCTTCTTTCTTATTTTTTCTCGGTTGTTTTGGGTTTCTACTTCTAATGTTAATTTTTACTGAAATAGATAGTTAGTATTTGTTAATTAGGTTTAGGTTTTATTAGCTTTTAGTGTTTCACAATGCCTGTATGCATTCTTGGGTTGGATTGGACGCCCTGAGGTGTGCATTCCTGGAATTTTCAGAGCTTCGCGCCGCGGCGTGAGATTGAATGTCGCGGCGTTGATAAGAACAGATTGAATGTCGCGACGTTATGTTGAATGTCGTGGCGCTGTGTTGTGTTTTGCACGCCGCGGCGTCCTTTGTGCATGTCGCGGCGTTGAGTCCTAAAAATTGGCAGAATAGTTCATTGTTTTCCATATGCTTTCTGTTTTCTATTCTTCTCTATTCTGATTTCTGCCATTTTTTGTTTCAGGTTATGGCTCCAAAAAGAGGCCATGTAATGCTTAGAGGTTCATCCAGTCGTCCACCCAGGGAGCCTTCTCCCCCTCCTGCTGACTTTAATAGGAGGCGCTTTATATCAGCTGAAGCGGCTGAACGATATGCTCTTCTTATCACCCGTCCTCTCATATTGGAGCGAGGCTTTGCATTTACACGCGCTCTACATTCAGAGTTGGAGCAGAGATTGAACCACCTAAACTGGAGCACCTTTGCTCAACATCCAGAGTCATCTGCAGTGCTTCCAGTTGTTCGCGAGTTCTACGCGAATGCTGCTTTCCTAGCTGAGGGGAGTACCACGGTTCGAGTTCGTGGTCGTGTGGTTTCATTTTCTCCAGCTGCTATTCGAGCTGCGTTGGGACTTCCTCCACCTCCGGAGATTTGCGAATATACTGAGTTTTGTAGATGGGAGCCGGAGGAGGGTCTGGATGTTAACGTGGTCACGCACGGATTTGTTTGGTGAATCTCAACTGTCATGTGGACCATGAGTATTGGGGACGAACGTGCCTAGATATTTTGCACGTACTCATTTGACCCCAGAGGCTCGGGCGTGGTACCATTTCATCGGCACACGCATCTCGGCGTCGTCGGCTAACCTTTCGAGAGGTTACGCGCGATCGAGCCATTTTGATTTATGCTATTATGGAGGGTCGATCAATTGATGTTTCTATGCTCATCTTCCATCGATCCAGCGAGCGCTAGGGAGTATCGGAGTCTCTTCTTTCCATTTCTCATACATACCTGTGCGGTACCGACATCGTCCGTCCATTTGGGGGGCCTCATGAAGAACTTACCGACGTTCGGCGCACCATTTGAACGATACATTTATTGAGCGAGTCGGGCGGCTCTGCTGCCGCAAAGCACCCGGCGCGCGCGCTGAGGAAAAGTGCTCGTGGAGAGCCTAGACCAAAGCATTTCGATCGCTCCTACTCCCGAGATCGTTGCTCCATCCCAAGCCGCACCCCACGACGATTCGATTGGCGTGCTAGGATGGAAGCTATCTTTGGTATATCGATGCGCACACGAGAGGTGGATGGCGGAACGTCTAGGACTTCCATTGCATGATTATCCGTTCCTTCGTTTCCACCCACTTCGGCCGCCGCGCCCACTCAGCCGGTCCATCTCGTGCACCGATGCCGATGTACCCGATTCGATGATGATGATGATGAGGATGGTGATGGTTCGCTACCGAGGGTCCTGAGAGTGATGACCCGTCTTTCTAGATCTGCATCCAGGGCATTATTTCTTTCGTTGTATTTACTTTTTGATTTATGTATGTCTCTTTTGTACAGTGCGGACACTGTTTCCCTCAGGTTTGGGGGGGTGTCTTTAACATTATGTTTTGATTATTTATGCAGTACATTATGTTTTCAGTATTATGTTTGCATGTCTATGTTTTGTTATTATGTATGTTTGTTAGTGTTATATTTCTTGTGGAAGTTTATATATGTGTTAAAGTATTCTAGCTTAAATATTAACTTTAGGAGCAGTTATCTTGAAAGTTTTGATGAAAATTTCATTCAAGATACAATCGTCGTTCCTTTCACTTGGTGTGTTGTAATGTTTAAAGGCTAGTGTGTATGGTTGTTCCAATGATAGATTTGGATACATTTGACCTTCATTGTTCTGTGAATTCATATGTAATCTTTGGTGCATGCTTAAGCATTCTAGTTTCTTTTTATACTTGGTGAATTTCCCAATTGCATGTTTTTTGAACTTTGGATAGGATATGAATGTTTGCTTGGAGAAAGTTTATGAATGATACATGTGAAAAATTTGATTATCTTTGAAATTGTTTGGCAACTCTCTTGAGGCGAAATCCTAGGTTGTGTCTGATTGAGGAAATGATTAGGGCATTGTTTGGACCGATTGAGCCTTTCAAGCTTACCTTTACATGATTATATCCCTAGGTCCTATTTTGAAGCCTTATATTGTTTGGCCTTATTTGTTTTTCATAACCATTGTGTTCGTTAACCTGTTAACCGTTCTAATGCATGTGAAAGCGTGTCATTTTCTTCCTACCTTTATTGTTTGTTGAGTGCATTATATATCTTATTTCTTGAAGTGATTCTTATGATTAGGGGTATAAATATTCAATTCAAAATGAGCCTGAAGGAACCAAATGCAAACCAAAGAAAAGAAAAAAAGCATTGCTTTGCAAAAATAAAGCAAAGAAAGAGAAAAAAAATAAAAAAAATAATAAAAAAAAAGCAAAGCAAAAGCGAAGTAAAGTTTGTAAAGCATCCAAGTGGTTCTGGCAAGTTTTCTGATTACATTGTTGAATACCCTGCTATATATCATTGTTGACTCATGAATTGGAATATTATATTTATGTTTCTCAATGTTTGTGTTAATTCTATCCGTTTATTCTGTTACCCATTACCCTTGGCCTAACATTATAAGCTAATAAAGACCCTTTTGATCCTCAATCTTGCATGATTTACATTAGTGGAGAGAGAGTTGTATTACAATCTTGTGGATTTTGTGAATTATGTTCATTTGTGTGTTTATAACCTCATTTGGGTGAATTGGAATTGAATGAATGAGGTTTTTCTTACATGGTTTGGGAAGAGTATCTTGTATGAAAGGAAGCTATGAATGCTAGCATGATGAGGATTGTGTATGCTTGACACTTATTCTAAGGTATCTGTATTCTTTGAGGTTTATGCATTCATCAAAAACTAGGCCGAAGTTAGGGAAAATTGGAATTTTAAAAATTGGTGAAAATAGGTTGCCAGTTGATCTTTGTGAATGTACTTTGTTTTGCTTGAGGACTAGCAAAAATCTAGGTTTGGGGGTGTGATAACTCTGTAGAGTTAAGTTATTATTGCCCTATATCTGTGCATCATGGCAAGTTTAGTCCTTGTTTGTAAGCATTGATGGAAGGTTTTAGCATCATTTCTATCTGATTTCATTCTGATGACTTCCATTGTGATCCTGAGTAAATACTTTCAATATTATGATTAAATTGAGTACATTTGCATGATGTAAAGAATTGATAAATTCTCTCATATAGGCAGGTCTTAAAAGAAGCATGGAAATGAAGAAGTTGAAGCAGCTTTGGACCAGGAAGCCTAAGAGAAGCTCAAAAGTGCAAATCAGCACTCAACGCCGCGACGTTGATATGGTTGCGCCGCGACGCTCCCCTACATTAGTAGATAAAATCCGAGGCTGGAGCGCCGCAACGTTGAAGAATAGGCACCTCAGGCGCCTGTGACCTAATTACACGCGCGCCGCGGCGGGACATGTTGGACACCGCGGCGTGACCCTGTTTTATTCAGCTTATAAATAGAGTTGCACCGAATTTCTACGAGAGTTTTCATCATTTTTGGAGAGAGAAATTTCTTTGGTTTTTGGTTTTTTAGACCTAGAGGAAGCAGAAAAGGCTAAGGTTGGAGGCCATCCTTCCTATGGAGGGTGAATCAAGCTTAAAGGACACAATCTATTGAGCTTCCTTCCTTTCCTTTCTTCTTTTCTCTCTATATTGCTGCATGATCATGATTTATATGTTTGTACTCTCATGATTCATGGCTAGCTAGGCTGTATATAAGTTTTACTTTGTAGTTTCATATTGATACTGAGAAATTTGTAATCTTTTGAGTATATATTGAAGTTTAGTTGAGTTCAATCACAATCTGTGTTTAATGCTTGTGGTTGGCTGATCACTAATTGCATGATGTTAATATTGACAAATGAACTAGACATAGGGGTTTGTTAATATGGATATGATGTGGTTGATACATGTTCGGCTATGAGCTGTTTCGTTAATAAGGTTTAATATACCTATTGACCATGTATAGTGTGTGGTTGAAAATAGATCATTAATGAGTAGAGTTTGCACTGGTTCTCAAGGAAACTTAGTGAATTGGGTAAATGAAACCAGGGTTAATTGACCTAGACATAGGCTTTTAACTAAATTAGATTCTCAAGCTAACTAAACCAATCTTTGATTTTGCTTGTAAGGATTACAATTCATTAGTTGAAATAGGAAATGAAAAGTAATTCTTATTTCTCTATTTATCTATTTATCTTAGAGTTATTGCTTTTCAGTCTTTATATTTCTTTAACCATTCATTTATAAATTTAATGCTTTTGGATAGCATTAACTAGACTATTGGTTAATACTCAGCTTTACTTTGAAATACGTTTTCCTCGTGGGATCGATCTCTTACTCTATAACTGTATTACTTGTGCGACCCGTGCACTTGCGGTTAGCAAAAAGGGGCAACACGTTTGCACCTCAACATTCACCTGGATGTTGGGCCTCACTATACTCGTTGCAACCCTTTCAGCTGAAGGAATTGCGTAGTCTTCCAAAGTACGTCTTGGAGTAGCTTGAGTGTTTTTAGCCATTTATTCTTCAATCATTTTTCTTTCCTTGACTGCTTTCCTAAGTGCTCTTTCTGCTTTGTCAATGTTTGGAATCAAAAGTAATTCTTCAAAACTCACAACACTTCGCATAAACAAAGCAAAAAAAGTGAATTAGAAAGAACCAATTAAAATGAAAACAAAACAAAACAAAATAAAAAAAATGCTTAAAGTAGCGTCTTTCCAAACTACTATTAAATATTAATAAACTATAATCCCCGACAATGGCGCAAAAAACTTGTTATGATATCAGCAAATGCACTGAATCGTAAAAGTAATCAAGAGTGAGTTAACTATCGGTCTCACAAGGATTATGTTATCAATTACTAAATTCGCCAAATCAATATTATTCAAGCTATCAAAAAGAGAGTTGGTAAAAATAATAATAAGAAAGAATAAGCAAAAATAACAAAATTAAAATTTAATTAATTGGGTAAAGTTAGAAAATAATGATATGAAAGTGTTAGAGATCAAATTTTACTTGAACTCTTTAACTACACATTCAAATATTAGTTTAACCATGTTCTATTTCAATGATTTATGATCACTTCCCAAAATTAATTAATACGCAATCTCTTGGTATATTAATCCTCTTTATACTATTTAGAATTAACTAATCCCTTAGTCTAACCCAAATAGAAAAGGCATTATCAAAGACGAGGGAATTAAAAGAAAGACCACATAACCCACAACGTCTATTCCTAGCGTTGGCAGAAATTATGACGTTTATCACATATTCTAGGTTTATGCAATTTTTTTCAAATCATACATTACCCCAGAAGATCATTCCCAAATTGACCAGGTTTAGAAAAATATTAAAAATAGAGATAAATATGTAAATTATGAAATAGAAACATAAATTAAACTTATAAAAGAAGTTACATCATCAAAGTTCAAGATCCATCATCCCCTAACAAAGGGAAATTAGTTATACATGAAAAAAGAAGAACACAAAGGGAAGAATACAACAAACTCCAATTTAGAAAGGTGGAAAAGTTTAAGAGAATTTATAATCTTCAAGTCTAATTGTGTCTACACCACTCTAAGATTTGTGTCTCTTGATGGCTGCTACGTTTTGTCCAAATGTGTCTTCAATTTGGCAAAAACTTTTTCTTTATAAAAATCAACGTTGTTGTTTACGCGACCAGTGCTCAAACACGGAGCATTGGGACACTAATTGAGAATTCTCCTGCGAGTAACGCACGCTTAAGCATTGGGTGTCCAGCGCTTAGGCGTTGGACGTCTGATGATAATTCTTCTTTTTATTACTTTTTTAAATGTCTAATCTTTTCTATGTGCAATTATTTATCAAAAACACATAAAAACACATATTAATAACATAATTTAAAATACTAAAAATATAACAAAACTTGAGAACAAAACTCAATCAAAGAGATTAAAAGAGGATGAAAACCCAAGATTTTGAATAGTAAAAATATCAATTTTTTAAGGTTCATTAGTAGGCTTCTATGTTGGTTTTGGATACGATCTTGTATGGACCTTCCCAATTAGGAGCTAACTTTTCATCCTTCGCATTTTTTCCTCTAATCGCTGCCCTATGAAGTACGAGGTCACTAGGATTAAATCTTCAAGGAATCACTTTAGAATTATACTATGCTACAATCCTCTGTTTAAAGGCGGCTTTATAGACATGGCCAATGCGGCATTATTATTCTAATAAGTCCAATTCACAGCGGATGAGGTATGGATTAGTCTCCTCAGAAATTTTTTGTCTTGTCCAGCTTAGTTCTCCTATTTCCACTGGGATCATAGTCTCACAACCGTAGGTCAGTTTAAAAGGAGTTTCTCTTGTGGAGGAATGAGGTGTGGTCCAATATGTCCATAAGACACGATCGAGCTACTCCACCTAATTCCTTTTAGCATCATCAACTCTCTTTTAGTTCCCTCTAAGTATAATCCGGTTGGTGGCTTCAGCTTACCCGTTGGTCTTTGGATGTTTCACAGAGGTGAAATGCTGCCTGATCTTGAGACTAGCCAAGCGATCCTTGAACTTTTGATGTGTGAATTAGGTTCCATTATTCGTGACAATTGACTATGGGATTCCAAACCTACTAATGATGTTCTTCTAAGTGAACTTTTAGATTTATGCAAAGGTGATGGTGGATAATAGTTCTGCCTCAATCCACTTGGTGAAATAATGAACAGTCACCGCTAGGTACTTGATCTGCCCTAGTGCTTGGGGAAAATGACTTAGGATATCTATTCTCCATTAGTAGAATGGTCAAGGGACGTACATCGTAGATAACTCTTCTGGTGTGGCTACATAGATGTCTAAGTGGCGTTGACATTGGTCGCATTTTCTAAATATGTTCCTTGCTGTCAGCTTCCATAGTTGGCCAATAATATCCAGCTCTCAGTACTTTTCGTGCTAAGGAATTTCTGCCAAGATGAAGGTCAGAGCTCCCTTCATGAATCTCGGCCAAGACATACTTTGCTTCCTTAGGGCTGAGGCACTTAAGGAGGGGAGAAGAAAATCCGCCATGATATAGTTGATTGTCAAGATTGTATACCAAGCCATTGTCCATACTATCTTCTAGGCTTCTTTTTTATGTCCAAGTAATGAGTCATTGCGGAGATAGGAAACTATAGGCGTCATCTAGGTTTTGTCATCTTCCAGTATGAGGACTTCATTGTTCATAATACTAGGAGTGAGTAGGGTATCCTAAATCACGAACCTATTGTTGTCAGGGCTCTTGGTGCAGACAAACTTTGATAGGATGTCGGCTTTGGAGTTCTGCTCCTTTGAGATATGTTCTACCTTAACACTGTTGTCGCGACAAATATAATCGCGGCGGGGGAACAGCAACTCGATCGGATTTTAGAAATATGAAATTGAGAAAATGGAGTCGCCACCAATTTTATTTGAATTTGGAAAAATTGGAAAACCTCTCTTTGAAAATGGTCTTTGGAACCAGATTGGATTCGGAAGTCGGTTATGCTTAGGGAAGGGTGAAAACTTAATCCCACAGCACCCCTAACGCACCCGTCATAAGACGGTACCTTAGATTAATTGTGCAAATTATTAACAATCTTTGAAAATATTTATTTTACCCCTTTTTACAAAAGCATTATAACTATTTATAAAAGAAAAATCACAAATTATGAAAATTTAAATTTGGGCTTGACAGAAATGAAATTCTGCTCCTACGTATCCCCTGGTGCAATGGGAACTCAAAGTTACGTAGTTCTTTATAAAATAAGTGTGAGTTAATTGATTTTAATTAAAAAATTATTTGAAAGCGAATCCATTCTTGCACAGGATTCAAGTTAGCACTAGGCTACTCATTAAACCCTTATGATCCAAAAGACAATGAAGATAGCATCCGCTATTCAATCGTCGTCATTAATCATTGCATTAATTAAAATATTTTTTTCTCCCTTTTTTAAAAGGGGCATGCACAAAGACAAACAAGTACACACGATTTTTCATGAACTAGATAAATAATAATAAAAGCAAGATTAAACATGAACATCTCAAATCAAACCACTCAAAATAAATTTTATTTTATTTTCATATATTTTATCCTTTTTTTTTTTTTTTTTATTTTTTCATTTTTTACTCTTTTTTTTTTTGCTTTCATTAATCACGAAACACAACACAAAACATACCATAAAATGAACATCAAACAAGAATTAATCCTGAATACACAAACAATTAAACTCAAATTATATTTTTTGTTTTATTTTTTTTTTTTTTTTTTTTTTATTCTTTTTTTGTATTTTTTTTTGTATTGTTTACCTTTTCATTTTTAGACTTTTTATTTTTCACCTTTAAAGTTTCAATTACAAATTTTTTTAAAACCTTTTATCTTTGAGAAGAAAAAAAAAAAACTAGTACCTCAAACTCAATGACAACACACGTAAAAAGGTTGGCAAAAATATAAAAGAAACAGCAGCCTAATATCGCCATTTTTTTTTCTTTTACTTTATTCTTTTCTTTTACTTCATTTGAACTTAACAATTGAAAAGGAATGAAGCGAAACGCAATGCAGAGAGGGAACCTCAACGCGGGGGGGGAAAGGCACGAGAGGGAGCTCGTGTCTTTGGAGTGGACGAACGGTTGGGCGTGGATGGATGAGAGTTGACTCGGTTGGAGTCGGAGGAAGCAATTCGGGTTTTCTGCGACTAGAGACGTCGTGGGCATGGTGGTTCACGCTTGGAGTAGTGCTTGCATGGTGGCTAGCGAAGATGAAAACGGTGGGGGCCTGGATGGATGTTGGGGTGATGGTGAAGCTTTCTTTGTGAGTGGGAGGTCGATGGAGGAGTTTATAATAATGGTTTCAAGTGCACGGGTTGATGGTGGAGTGGTGGAGTTTGACGTTGGTGCATGGAGTTGAGGTGGTGGCTGGTTTGGATGGTTACGGGAGGGAGCTTGGGAAGCGGGGGTGATGTTTACGGTTGAGAGGCTTGGATGGGTGATTAGTTGGTGGCGTTTATGGGAGGCTAAGATAGGAGTTAAGTAGGGTTGTGTGGAGGAAGATGAAGGGAGGTGGCTACGTGAAGGGGTGCAAGATGGTGATGTTCACGTGGAAGTTGGTTGTTTGAGGTTGGTTATGGTTGCATGGTGGTTGTGGGTGGCCACGGTTGCATGGTGGTTGTGGGTGGTGGTTGAAGGTGATGGAGGTTATGGTGGTATGGGTCCACGTGGGTGAAGGGATGAGGTTTGGACGTGGGGAGGAGCAGCCTACGCTTGGTGGATGGAAGGGTTACAAAATGAGGTGATGAAGGTTGAAGAATGGGTTTGTTTATGGTTTTGGGAAGGGAGCTAGGAGGTGAGGTGGTTGGGAAGTGAAGGGTGATATAGGTTGATGATGATAATGGAGAGGTTGGGAGGAGAAGGGTTTCACGTGGAATGAAGGTGTATGGAGGTTATGGTGGGAAGTTTGCGGGAAATGGATCCGAGTTGACTCGGTTGATGGAGATGATGATGATGGAGGGTGGGAGCTTGAGGAAGGTGAGGTGTGTTGGTGAGTATTTTACGTGGAAGATGGAGGAAATATAGGTTGTGAGGGGTGATGGAATGCGAGAGGTTTAAGGCCGTGGTGATCTCTGTTTGGAGTGGTTGTTGTTGGTGGAGCTTAGTTGGTGAAGGTGGAGATGGTGAAGATGGGAGATATGAAGATGAAGAGGATCACGGTGATCCCGCTTGAGCTCACGGTGAGGGGTTATGGTGGTGATGTGGGTGAAGGGTGGAAGAAAGGAGATGATGATGATGATGGATTATGGTGGTTTCACGTGGTTGAGGAGAGGGTGGTGATGGGTTGGTTCACGGTTTGCATGGATGGGGCTACGGTGGGAGGAGGTTTTGGTGGATGAGAAGGTAGATTCTTTGGGTTCGTTGGGTTTGGGAGGAGAAGGATGGCAAGGGTTTTTTTTTTTTGGGTGGTTACGTGAATGGAGGTTATGGTTGGCTTGAAGGTGTTGTGGTGTGGATGATGAAGTAAGATGGTGATGAGTTAAGCGGGTTACGGTTGTGGTGGAAGTTCTTCTTGGATTTGGAAGATAGGATGAAGGAGGGTCTTTGCTACATGAATGATGAAGATGAGGGGGCCCTGTTTGTGGTTACGTGAGTGGAGAGGTTGGATGAAGTTGTGTAGGTGGTAGTGGAAGAGGTTGGGGTGTGTTGGTTATGTTGATGGGAGGTTTAGAGGAGATGGATTTTTGGGTGGTTGAGAATGGAGACTCACGTGAGAGATGTATGGGAGATGGCGTTGATGTGGTTCCGGCCAGATTCACGTAAATGGTGGAGGGATTATAAGAGGGTGGTGTCTCACGATGAGGAGAGTGGAGTGCAGCACGAAAGTGAGTGAGCAGGAAAAAATTTTAAAAAATATGTTGTGGGAGGAGAGTGGAGTTAGCTAGAAAGTGAGTGAGCAGGAAAAATTTTTTTTAAAAAATATGTTGTGGGTGTGTCTTTGGAAAGTAAGTGGAGAGAGATGATGGAGTGGGTGAGTGTGTACGTGAGTGAAGAAAAAATGAGTGTGTGCGGGTGAGGAAAATTAGTGAAATGTGAGTGGGGAACAATAGAAAGTGGAGACTTTTTTTTATATTTTTTTTATTATTTTCATTATTTTCATTTTTTATTATTATTATTTTTTTATTTACTTTTTTTTTTAGTCTTAGGTCAAAATTGGGTGTTCACGAGTTGCCCCTCTTTACTTGTTTCTTATTAGATAATAAGAAAATTGTAGTCTTCTTATTATCGTCGTAAGTGAACGAGTAAAGACATGAACTCCAATTTTGTCCAAGCAAAGCACAAGATGTAAATGCAAAATAAAGTAAGAACAATGATAGGAAGTTAAAATGCAATGAGCCGATGCGCTCAATGTAATTTAAAATGCATGGAGCCGATGCGCTCAAAGAAATTAAAATACATGGAGCCGATGCGCTCAATAGAAATTAAAATGCATGGAGCCGATGCGCTCAACAGAAATTAAAATACATGGAGCCGATGCGCTCAATGTAATTTAAAATGCATGGAGCCGATGCGCTCAAAGAAATTAAAATACATGGAGCCGATGCGCTCAAACAAAGAAATGAGAAAAATAAAATGCATGGAATGCATGGAGCAACGTGCGCTCAACAAAAAGCTCGACATGTAGAAAGTAAAATGCATGGAGCCGATGCGCTCGACGAATTTAAAAATGCATAGAATTGACAAATTTAAAATGCATGGAATGCATGGAGCCGATGCGCTCAGAATTAAAAGACAGAGCCGATGCGCTCAAAAGACAGAATTAATGCAGACATGAGCCGATGCGCTCAAAAGTAAATGACAGAATTAATGACGAGAGCCGATGCGCTCAAAAGTAAATGACAGAATTAAGACGGAGCCGATGCGCTCAAAAGTAAATGACAGGAGCCGATGCGCTCAAAAAGTAAATGACAGGAATTAAAAGACAAGAGCCGATGCGCTCAAAAGTAAATGACAGAATTACCGATGGAGCCGATGCGCTCAAAAGTAAATGACAGGAGCCGATGCGCTCAAAAAGTAAATGACAGGAATTAAAAGACAAGAGCCGATGCGCTCAAAAAGTAAAAGACAGGAATGCATGGAATGCATGGAGCTGATGCGCTCAAAAGAACTGACAGATAATTAAAGTGCATGGAGCCGATGCGCACAATGTAATTTAAAATGACAACGGCAATCGAGTCCGAATTTAAAAGACAATGGGCAATCGCATGCCCGAAATTTAAATGGCAATGGCAATCGCTATGACTCGAAATTTAAATGGCAATGGGCAATCATGCCCGAAATTAAATGACAATGGGCAATCATGTCCGAAATTTAAATGACAATGGGCAATCATGCCCGAAATTTAAAAGACAATGGGCAACTGCGGCCCGAAATTTAAATGGCAATGGGCAACTGCGGCCCGAAATTTAAATGGCGATGGGCAACTGCGGCCCGAAATGACAATGGGCAACTGCGGCCCGAAATTTAAATGGCAATGGGCAACTGCGACCCGAAATTTAAATGACAATGGAATAAGCATCTTGATCAAAAAGATTTTTTTCATTTTCTTTTCTTTGTTTTTCCTTTGCTTTTCTTTTTTTCACTTTTTTTCTTTTTCTTCTTTTATTTTTTCTTTCTCCTTTTCTTTTTTTTTTTTTTTTTTTTTGCTTTCTTTTTTAATTTTAAAAGACAATGGGCAATCTGCGTCCTAATTTTAAAAGACAATGGGCAATGAGTCCCGAAATTTAAATGACAATGGGCAACGGTCCCTAATTTAAAAGACAATGGGCAACTGCGTCCCGGAATTTTAAAAGACAATGGGCAATTGAGTCCCGGAATTTAAAAGACAATGGGCAACTGCGTCCCGGAATTTTAAAAGACAATGGGCAATTGAGTCCCGGAATTTAAAAGACAATGGGCAACTGAGTCCCAGAAAACAGGATTTTTCTTCTCTTTTTTTTTCTCTTTTTTTTTCGCTTTCTTTTTTTTTTTATTTTTCTCATTTTCTAAATTTTATTTGAAAAACATTTGAACCAAGGACGACTTTGGAAAGCTTTGACCAATCAAACCTTGTTCACATGCTTTGGTGCTTTCCTTCTTCTTCTCCTTTCTTCCTTTTTTTTCTTTGTTTTTCGCTCTCAGTTCTCCTTTTGAGAAATGAGATGAACCATGGCTTGACTGATTCCTTGAGAGAAAATTTTGCCCCAGTGTTTAACCTTGTCTCTCATTTAGTTGATTCCTGCAACTGCTTGATAACTCGGTCCTTGTCTGCGTTGCTACTTCCTTCAACACAGCTTCTCCTTAATCCTTCAAAAATTTTGCCCTAGTATGGCCAACTAAATGCAAACAAAACTGCCCATGTGTAGCTGATCACACACAATTCAAAATTGCCCCAGTTTGGGTGCACCCTTCAAGGTGTTTCAGGCCAACTTCCTCTGAGATTTTGCCCATTCATTTGCCCTAACTTTTGTTTAGACCGACCTTTCAGGTTTTCAGACTAACGGGCTTTTTTTCTTTTTTTTTTTGGCTCGGGTACTTCCTCTTCCACCAATTGGGATTTCCAAAATCTCTTCGATCTGAATTGGTCAATAAGCAATTACCATTAGATGGTCAAATCATGGTGTTGTACTCATGGTCACTTTACCTGAAGCATTATGTCACAGACACTCATGAATCCAAAAAGTACAACAGGAAAGAAACGAACAACTTCCAGATTGTTCTTAGAAGTTCGACTACAGAAAGGATATTATTTACAACGGTTAAAGACACAGGAAATAAAATAGCAAGAAAATCAAAAGATTTTTTTTTTTTTCGCTTGAGTTAAGATTCGACAACTGGACATCATTAATTATCAAACACCCCCCACACTTACTCTTTTGCACGTCCTCGGGCCAAACCAAAACTAGGGAACAAACAAAACAAACTCAAAAGGTAAAAACTCTAAAAGACTCAATGACATTCAAGAATGAAGAGCAATTTATAATTCAAGTAATTAAAACATTCATGAGATAACACATCTTCACATCTCAAATCAACAAGTAAGGATACTTCAATTGAAAAACATGAGTAAAGAATGATAGATCCTCACAGAATTTATTCTCAATCTCTCAAGTGTTTAAAAAGTAGGTATTTCACTCAATTCGACCCATGAAAATTGCACTACCATATGCTTGCTTATCTTCTACTTCTCCACTACTCAAAACACATGCACACACAAATCATGAGGACTTTATTCAAGGTTGTAGTGAGGTCAAGGTAAAGGTAGAAGTAATATGGATATGTCAAGTTAAATACCAAAGAGAATAGAAGAGCATCATGATACAGTTAGAGTGGAGAAGATGTTTGAGAACATTCAGTCTAACTTTCTTAAGATTTTCTTAGTTTGTTCTCACACAGGACAATGACCAATATCTAACTAATGTTTTGTTAAAGATCAATTGGTAGATTGAATTCCTTTAGGCTTAAACATTCTCCTTCTATTCCTGTTATTTCCAATCATCCACCCTCATTCTAGGTATGAATATATCACATGGTGCATTCTTTTGATTGTAGCAATAATCAGCTCTCTCTCTCTCTTTTTTTTTTTTTTTTATAGAAACATATTTTCTTTTTTTTTTTTTTTTTTTTTTTTTTTTTTAAAAATATATTTTTTTTTTTTCTTTTTTTTTTTTTTTATATAACCAATCTGCACATGCACCCCACACTTGTTCAAGAACTCATCAAATAACAAAGTCAATGCTCTCTTATTCCCTAAGGTTGGGTTAGAACATGGTTTTTCATTTAAGGCACGTAATGAGTTAGAAACAAAGAATGGTCAAATAAGCTCAAAGGGGTTAAGCAAAGGAAAATATGCAAGGTTGGCTATTTGGCTAAACTGGCTAAGAAAGAGGGCCTCAATCATGTTCATGCATGCAAGTGAAACGTAGCCTCAAAAAGAATCAAAGCAAGTTCTAGAGTGATCATTATCATGAGTGAAAATCACACAAGAAAGAAGAGAATGGTATAAATGTTGAATCCATCCATTAGGCTCAAGATCTCACAAGATATAGTTCTATCATTCTCAGTCCACCAATTCAACATCTATAACCAAACATATGATTTAAGAAAGAAGACAATTTACTCAATCATGCAAATTTTCTTGAATTTCAATTGCCACTTCCACACAAACTAGTTATCTACCCCAACTAAAATGCGTCTCAAGAGTAAAATCTACTCCCTACTCTGCCATCCTTAACTGGTTTAGAAAATTACTGACAAGCATGTAAACATATTAATACATACACACACCTTTTTTGCTTTGTTTTGTTTTGTTTTTTTTATTTTTTATTTTTTATATTTAGGCACACAACGATCCTTCCCCCCAACCAGATCATAACATTGTCCTCAATGTGAAAGAGAGATATAGAAAAGAGCAAAACAACCTGATAAGAAGTGAATCAACGCCAAATAGAAATGAAACACACAGTCAGTGCTGCATCTGACCCTGATAAGAAGTGAATCAACACCAAGCAGAAAAGAAGCACACTGTCAGTGCCACATCGAGACCCTAAAAAGAAATCAGATAATAGAACTTTAATACTTCCACAATTTAATACTAATTACTACCCTACCACTTACTTACTCGCCACCAATTAAGATGCGTCTCAAGATAAAAATTACTCCTTACTCGCCATCCTTAAGCTGGTTTAGAAAATTACTGACAAACACAACAAACATATTGACAAACACACTTTTTGAATATTTTGTTTTTTGTTTTTTTGTTTTTGTTTTTGTTTTTTTTTTTTGTTTTTTGTTTTTTTTTTACACAACCATCCTTCTCCCCAACCTGATCATAACATTGTCCTTAATGTTAAAATATAGATGAGTAAAGGATAGAATTACCTATTTGGAGAAAGCGGACACAAAATTAAACAGAAACAAAGTACAATAAAATCAAACCGATTAAAGAGAAAGTGTCGATCTGTCTTGCTTCTCTTTTTACTTCCTTATTTGCTTCCTATTGACCAATCTATCGAGCCAATACCTTATCGTGTACATACTCAAAAGCTTCCAATTTATCAATGAGCTCATCAATAGTGGAGGCGAGAGATAAGAAGTTGTCTTGTCGAAGGAGTGATAAATTTTGTTCCTGACTTTGTCAAGAAAAAATAACAAAAGGTCAAAGAAATTATTAACATTCAACAAACCAATGGGTTTATGGTGGATGTTCGATTCAACCCAAGAGACAATTTGAAAAATTTCTTCCAAAGTACCAAAACCACCTGGTAAGACAAGAAATGCATCGAATTGTCACCATTATTTTCATGCGTCCATGCATGGATGTTACCCGAATTTCTTCTCCAACTGTCTTGCCGGTGATGTTACTTTCGGCCTAAAGGTTTAGGAATAACACCTAAAACCCGATCGCCTCCTATAAGAGCAAGCAAGTGAAACAACCCCATTAACCCACGACAACCTCCCCCATATACAAGATGAATCTTCCTCGCAGCAAGTGCTCGACCAAGAGTACTAGCTGCGTTTACATAAACTCTAATCCCTTCCCATAACTCGACCCACAAAAACACAGACATTTCTTAGGTTACGAATAGCAGCCCCATTCTATACCCTTCTTCTCTTTGAGTGTTTCGAGTTGAAGATGAAGGAGAAAATGGAGTGTTTAAATAAGAAAAAGAATGGAAAGGAAATAATTGCACCTAGAAGGGTAGGTCATTTGTTGTCGAAAAGGTTGAATTTAAGAAACATAAAATCTTTTTTTTTAACTTTTTTTTTTCTTTTTTCTTTTTTTTTTTTTTTTTCTTTTTTTTTTTTAATTTTTTTTTTTTTGAAAATCATCAGGGTAAAGAAATCGAGAAACCCCCGAAGGATCCCATCCAAAAGATCGTCTGTCCAAAATCATACAAAGATAAAAAAAAATTACATACCTTTATGTACAGGTTTCATGGCAGATCTTTATACTGCGTCATGAGTGCAGTAATACCAAGACGGCTCAGCCAATCTGGGCATTCTTCTCCCTCCCGCTTGTGGGATATTTTGGATTGAGCTACGACGCCACTAATTAAAGTGCGTAAATCACGGCCTACCACCAACGACCACAGCCAGTGAGAGGTCGCTGAAGAGCCCATGGCATTAAATCACAGGATTCAGCTCAGAGGCATTGTCACGCGAGAATGCAAACACGGAACGCTTCTTTCTGTCCATCAACAAGCGAGCCTTTGGTTAAAACACGGGAATGCTTGCGCGCGGCTCTCTGCAGAGCATGGCACACGAACCTTATTTACCGACCGGGCGTGCGAAGGTCCACCCGAGTCAATGACGGTCTGCCACTCCACTAGCAGGGGCTCCTAATCTAATTAAAGACCAAGTACAACCGAAGTTTCGCCCTTTTTCATTTTTTTTTTTTTTTTTTTTTTTCATTTTTTTTTCATTTTTTTTGAAAGATAATATATACATGTTGTTGTGATTGTGGCTCACATCTTCCTCGGTTTCACGTCCGTAAACCGCTAAACGCCTTCTATGAGTCGAGGATAAGCTTCCCATCCAATTTTCTTATAAATTGGCAAACAGGTCTTTTTGAGTCGATTCCCAAGACCGTAACGCTCTTGCTCGTCCTTGAAGAGATTCCACAAACTAAGAAGTTCACATTTGCACAACTCCACAAGAATGCGTCTCAAGAGTCAATAAGATATTATCTAATGACTCCTTACTCATCCATTCTTAACGAAGAATATTTTATCTTCTCTATTTACAGAAACCATCCCCAAAGAGTGACATCGCGTGTTGCAATTCCATCGTGCACACTTGTAACAAACTTTCATTCTTTTTGCTCTTCTCCTTTTTGAAAATGAACTTTTACCGAGACCAGGCATGTATGGGACAAATGAATCGAAGATTCACCGCCTAAACGAACCTTTGCTTCGATTATCCAAGCGTATATCTTCTGGGATGCCCTTATACATTAACAATCTCAGTCTTTCACACCTCGCTTCATAGACTTTTGTTAGAGCATTTAGAGGGAGAGAAGGAAAATATTTTCTTAGATTTGAGAGAATGACATCCATTTTGAAAGGAGAAGAAATCAGTTATTATGGGAAACTGAAAAACAAACCGACCTGAGAGTCACGGAGTACCGTTATCCGCCATTTAACCTAAGAACACAGAGAACTCAACAACTTGATGTTCCAGAAAATGGTTGAGTCTTGGTCCATTAACTTTAAGTACAATACCATTCCTAGGATTCTCAATGTCTATGGCCCCACAAGATACACGTGTTTGACAACAAAAGAAACGCGCCTCCTAGATCTCAATTTTCTAAGGAGTAGGTGCGGATGAGAATCTTAAAGCAAAACTTTATTGACCAATTTCCGCAACTTTTGCAAAAGGTGTGTCAGACCTTGAATAAAGAAGGCCAATAAAATCCATACTGCAAGATTTTCGCAGTTGTTGTCGCTGAAAAAAAAAGTGACCTCCACGTGCTTCCGATAAAGTTTAATGGCACTACCTACCTCATTGTCGGGTACACAGCTGTCTTTTTTTTTTTTTTTTTTATTCATAATGCGTATGGAGAAGACGGTAACATCATACAAGGAATGTCATGCATAAAATGAGATGAATGAAATGAAAACATTTTCTTTTCAAATGCATGGAATGAAATGCATGATTTATTTTTTTTTTTTATATATATTTTTTAGAATGCTAAAGATGCCATGCATGAAAATTTTTTTTTTTTATGAAAATGCCGATTTATCTTTTATTATTATTTTTTTCAAATGCTAAGGATGGTATGAAAATGCATGATTTTTATTTTTTTAAAGAATGCTTGGAGTGTCATGAAAATGCATGATTTTTTTTTTTTGAATGCTAGGAATGCATGATTTTCTTTATGCAATGTCATGAAAATGCAAGTTTTTTTTGAATGCTAGGGATGTTATGCATGATTTTTTATATGCAATGTTATGAAAATGCAATTTTTTTTTTTTTGAATGCTAAGCATGTTTGTGAAAATGCAAGCAATGAATAATTTTTTTTTTTTATTATTCTTTTCTTTTTGATTTTTTTTTTGCAAGAATGAATGATATAAGAGAAAAGAAAAAGAAAATACGCTCCCTTTTGTGCCCTAGCCAAGTGGAACCTAAGATTTGACAATCACTATGTTCAACCTATCAGTGCAAGATTTTCGAGACAGGTCTAAACTTCTAAAAGTCACGGTTCCCAGATTGCCCTTATCTATAAAGACAAGGTCCCAAATCATGAATTAATCACAAGTAGGGATACAACCCTCTCAATATGATTCGTCCATGATAATGGTAACAAACTGAGTGGTGTCTCAACAAATGTCAAGTGAGCATAAAGCCCCTCAATAACAAAAGCCGAGACCCCTCCTACTCCTCGGGTTCGCACAGACTCGGGTATAGAGCCCAAAAAGTGTGTGAGGTAAGTGATAGTGATGTGTGTGAGGGAGCATACAAACCTGTACAAAAATTTTAAAAGATAAAACTACCCCAACCTGCAGAAACATATATACAATAACCAGGCAGCAATCATCTATCCTAAGGTTTCAACAATTATGCACAATTAAGTACAAATTATATACAAGTATATCAGGTCAAAATAAACACAGGGATAACGCTATCAGATATTTACATAGAACAAAATAAATGAAATCCATTTACAAACAAGGATAAAAAGGGTAAAATAAATAAATGAAAATTATTAACAATTTGCACAACTAACAACGACAGGCTTGACTCTCCAAATATCCCGATTGGAGTCGCCATCCGTCGCGACAGATATAATCGCGGCGGGGAACAAAGAACTCGATCGGATTTTAGAAATATGAAATTGAGAAAATGGAGTCGCCACCAATTTTATTTGAATTTGGAAAAATTGGAAAACCTCTCTTTGAAAATGGTCTTTGGAACCAGATTGGATTCGGAAGTCGGTTATGCTTAGGGAAGGGTGAAAACTTAATCCCACAGCACCCCTAACGCACCCGTCATAAGACGGTACCTTAGATTAATTGTGCAAATTATTAACAATCTTTGAAAATATTTATTTTACCCCTTTTTACAAAAGCATTATAACTATTTATAAAAGAAAAATCACAAATTATGAAAATTTAAATTTGGGCTTGACAGAAATGAAATTCTGCTCCTACGTATCCCCTGGTGCAATGGGGAACTCAAAGTTACGTAGTTCTTTATAAAATAAGTGTGAGTTAATTGATTTTAATTAAAAAATTATTTGAAAGCGAATCCATTCTTGCACAGGATTCAAGTTAGCACTAGGCTACTCAATAAACCCTTATGATCCAAAAGACAATGAAGATAGCATCCGCTATTCAATCGTCGTCATTAATCATTGCATTAATTAAAATATTTTTTTCTCCCTTTTTAAAAGGGCATGCACAAAGACAAACAAGTACACACGATTTTTCATGAACTAGATAAATAATAATAAAAGCAAGATTAAACATGAACATCTCAAATCAAACCACTCAAAATAAATTTTATTTTATTTTCATATATTTTATCCTTTTTTATTTTTTTTATTTTTTTCATTTTTTACTCTTTTTTTTTTTTTTTGCTTTTCATTAATCACGAAACACAACACAAAACATACCATAAAATGAACATCAAACAAGAATTAATCCACGAATACACAAACAATTAAACTCAAATTATATTTTTTGTTTTTTTTTTTTTTGTTTTTTTATTCTTTTTTTGTATTTTTTTGTATTGTTTACCTTTTCATTTTTAGACTTTTTATTTTTCACCTTTAAAGTTTCAATTACAAATTTTTTAAAACCTTTTATCTTTGAGAAGGAAAAAAAAAAAAAAACTAGTACCTCAAACTCAATTGACAACACACGTAAAAAGGTTGGCAAAAATATAAAAGAAACAGCAGCCTAATATCTGCCATTTTTTTTTCTTTTACTTTATTCTTTTCTTTTACTTCATTTGAACTTAACAATTGAAAAGGAATGAAGCAGAAACGCAACAGAGAGGGAACCTCAACGCAGGGGGAAAGGCACAGAGGGGAGCTCGTGATGCTGGGTGGACGAACGGTTGGGCGTGGATGACCGAGTTGACTCGGTTGGAGTCGGAGGAAGTAGTTCCGGGTTCTCTGCGACTAGAGACGTCGTGGGCATGGTGGTTCACGCTTGGAGTAGTGCTTGCATGGCTGCTAGCAGAAGATGAAAACGGTGGGGGCCTGGATGGATGTTGGGGTGATGGTGAAGCTTTCTTTGTGAGTGGGAGGTCGATGGAGGAGTTTGTAATAATGGTTTCAAGTGCACGGGTTGATGGTGGAGTGGTGGAGTTTGACGTTGGTGCATGGAGTTGAGGTGGTGGCTGGTTTGGATGGTTACGGGAGGGAGCTTGGGAAGCGGGGTGATGTTTACGGTTGAGAGGCTTGGATGGGTGATTAGTTGGTGGCGTTTATGGGAGGCTAAGATAGGAGTTAAGTAGGGTTGTGTGGAGGAAGATGAAGGGAGGTGGCTACGTGAAGGGGTGCAAGATGGTGATGTTCACGTGGAAGTTGGTTGTTTGAGGTTGGTTATGGTTGCATGGTGGTTGTGGGTGGCCACGGTTGCATGGTGGTTGTGGGTGGTGGTTGAAGGTGATGGAGGTTATGGTGGTATGGGTCCACGTGGGTGAAGGGATGAGGTTTGGACGTGGGGAGGAGCGACCTACGCTTGGTGGATGGAAGGGTTACAAAATGAGGTGATGAAGGTTGAAGAATGGGTTTGTTTATGGTTTTGGGAAGGGAGCTAGGAGGTGAGGTGGTTGGGAAGTGAAGGGTGATATAGGTTGATGATGATAATGGAGAGGTTGGGAGGAGAAGGGTTTCACGTGGAATGAAGGTGTATGGAGGTTATGGTGGGAAGTTTGCGGGAAATGGATCCGAGTTGACTCGGTTGATGGAGATGATGATGATAGAGGGTGGGAGCTTGAGGAAGGTGAGGTGTGTTGGTGAGTATTTTACGTGGAAGATGGAGGAAATATAGGTTGTGAGGGGTGATGGAATGCGAGAGGTTTAAGGTCGTGGTGATCTCTGTTTGGAGTGGTTGTTGTTGGTGGAGCTTAGTTGGTGAAGGTGGAGATGGTGAAGATGGGAGATATGAAGATGAAGAGGATCACGGTGATCCTGCTTGAGCTCACGGTGAGGGGGTTATGGTGGTGATGTGGGTGAAGGGTGGAAGAAAGGAGATGATGATGATGATGGATTATGGTGGTTTCACGTGGTTGAGGAGAGGGTGGTGATGGGTTGGTTCACGGTTTGCATGGATGGGGCTACGGTGGGAGGAGGTTTTGGTGGATGAGAAGGTAGATTGGGTTCGTTGGGTTTGGGAGGAGAAGGATGGCAAGGGTTTTTTTTTTTTGGGTGGTTACGTGAATGGAGGTTATGGTTGGCTTGAAGGTGTTGTGGTGTGGATGATGAAGTAAGATGGTGATGAGTTAACCGGGTTACGGTTGTGGTGGAAGTTCTTCTTTGGATTTGGAAGATAGGATGAAGGAGGGTCTTTGCTACATGAATGATGAAGATGAGGGGGCCCCTGTTTGTGGTTACGTGAGTGGAGAGGTTGGATGAAGTTGTGTAGGTGGTAGTGGAAGAGGTTGGGGTGTGTTGGTTATGTTGATGGGAGGTTTAGAGGAGATGGATTTTTGGGTGGTTGAGAATGGAGACTCACGTGAGAGATGTATGGGAGATGGCGTTGATGTGGTTCCGGCCCGGGATTCACGTAAATGGTGGAGGGATTAGAAGAGGGTGGTGTCTCACGATGAGGAGAGTGGAGTGCACAATGTGTAGAAAGTGAGTGAGCAGGAAAAAATTTTAAAAAATATGTTGTGGGAGGAGAGTGGAGTTAGCGCCGAAAGTGAGTGAGCAGGAAAAAATTTTTTTAAAAAATATGTTGTGGGTGTGTGCTGGAAAGTGAGTGGAGAGAGATGATGGAGTGGGTGAGTGTGTACGTGAGTGAAGAAAAAATGAGTGTGTGCAGGTGAGGAAAATTAGTGAAATGTGAGTGGGGAACAATAGAAAGTGGAGACTTTTTTTTTTATATTTTTTTTATTATTTTCATTATTTTCATTTTTTATTATTATTATTTTTTATTTACTTTTTTTTTAGCCCGGTCAAAATTGGGTGTTCTGATTGCCCTCTTTACTTGTTTCTTATTAGATAATAAGAAAATTGTAGTCTTCTTATTATCGTCGTAAGGAACAGTAAAGACATGAACTCCAATTTTGTCCGGCAAAGCACAAGATGTAAATGCAAAACAAAGTAAGAACAATGATAGGAAGTTAAAATGCAATGAGCCGATGCGCTCAACAGAATTTAAAATGCATGGAGCCGATGCGCTCAAAGAAATTAAAATACATGGAGCCGATGCGCTCAACAGAATTTAAAATGCATGGAGCCGATGCGCTCAAAGAAATTAAAATACATGGAGCCGATGCGCTCAACAGCAAATGACAGAAAAATAAAATGCATGGAATGCATGGAGCAGCTGCGCTCAACAAAAAGCTCGACAGAAAGTAAAATGCATGGAGCCGATGCGCTCGACAGAATTTAAAAATGCATAGAATTGACAGAAATTTAAAATGCATGGAATGCATGGAGCCGATGCGCTCAGGAATTAAAAGACAGGAGCCGATGCGCTCAAAAGACAGGAATTAACAGACATGAGCCGATGCGCTCAAAAGTAAATGACAGGAATTAACAGACAGGAGCCGATGCGCTCAAAAGTAAATGACAGGAATTAACAGACAGGAGCCGATGCGCTCAAAAGTAAATGACAGGAGCCGATGCGCTCAAAAAGTAAATGACAGGAATTAAAAGACAAGAGCCGATGCGCTCAAAAGTAAATGACAGGAGCCGATGCGCTCAAAAAGTAAATGACAGGAATTAAAAGACAAGAGCCGATGCGCTCAAAAAGTAAAAGACAGGAATGCATGGAATGCATGGAGCTGATGCGCTCAAAAGAACTGACAGATAATTAAAGTGCATGGAGCCGATGCGCTCAACAGAATTTAAAATGACAACGGGCAACTGAGTCCCGGAATTTAAAAGACAATGGGCAACTACGGCCCGAAATTTAAATGGCAATGGGCAACTGCGGCCCGAAATTTAAATGGCAATGGGCAGCTATGCCCGAAATTTAAATGGCAATGGGCAATCATGCGCCCGAAATTAAATGACAATGGGCAATCATGCTCCGAAATTTAAATGACAATGGGCAAGCTATGCCCACGAAATTTAAAAGACAATGGGCAATCATGCCCGAAATTTAAATGGCAATGGGCAATCATGACCGAAATTTAAATGGCGATGGGCAATCTATGACGAAATGACAATGGGCAATCTATGACCCGAAATTTAAATGGCAATGGGCAAGCTGCGACCGAAATTTAAATGACAATGGAATAAGCATCTTGATCAAAAAGATTTTTTTTTCATTTTCTTTTCTTTGTTTTTCCTTTGCTTTTCTCTTTTTTCACTTTTTTTTTCTTTTTCTTCTTTTATTTTTCTTTCTCCTTTTCTTTTTTTTTTTTTTTTTGCTTTCTTTTCAGAATTTTAAAAGACAATGGGCAACTGCGTCCCGGAATTTTAAAAGACAATGGGCAACTGAGTCCCGAAATTTAAATGACAATGGGCAATCAAGGTCCTAATTTAAAAGACAATGGGCAATCATTCCGAATTTTAAAAGACAATGGGCAACTGAGTCCCGGAATTTAAAAGACAATGGGCAACTGAGTCCCAGAAAACAGGATTTTTCTTCTCTTTTTTTCTCTTTTTTTCGCTTTCTTTTTTTTATTTTTCTCATTTTCTAAATTTTATTTGAAAAACATTTGAACCAAGGACGACTTTGGAAAGCTTTGACCAATCAAACCTTGTTCACATGCTTTGGTGCTTTCCTTCTTCTTCTCCTTTCTTCCTTTTTTTTTTCTTTGTTTTTCGCTCTCAGTTCTCCTTTTGAGAAATGAGATGAACCATGGCTTGACTGATTCCTTGAGAGAAAATTTTGCCCCAGTGTTTAACCTTGTCTCTCATTTAGTTGATTCCCTGCAACTGCTTGATAACTCGGTCCTTGTCTGCGTTGCTACTTCCTTCAACACGACTTCTCCTTAATCCTTCAAAAATTTTGCCCTAGTATGGCCAACTAAATGCAAACAAAGCGCCCATGTGTAGTGATCACACACAATTCAAAATTGCCCCGGATTTGGGTGCACCCTTCAAGGTGTTTCAGTGCCAACTTCCTCCTCGAGATTTTGCCCATTCATTTGCCCTAACTTTTGTTTAGACCGACCTTTCAGGTTTTCAGACTAACGGGCTTTTTTTTTTTTTTTTTTTTGGCTCGGGTACTTCCTCTTCCACCAATTGGGATTTCCAAAATCTCTTCGATCCTGAATTGGTCAATAAGCAATTACCATTAGATGGTCAAATCATGGTGTTGTACTCATGGTCACTTTACCTGAAGCATTATGTCACAGACACTCATGAATCCAAAAAGTACAACAGGAAAGAAACGAACAACTTCCAGATTGTTCTTAGAAGTTCGACTACAGAAAGGATATTATTTACAACGGTTAAAGACACAGGAAATAAAATAGCAAGAAAATCAAAAGATTTTTTTTTTTTCGCTTGAGTTAAGATTCGACAATGGACATCATTAATTATCAAACACCCCCACACTTACTCTTTTGCACGTCCTCGGGCCAAACCAAAACTAGGGAACAAACAAAACAAACTCAAAAGGTAAAAACTCTAAAAGACTCAATGACATTCAAGAATGAAGAGCAATTTATAATTCAAGTAATTAAAACATTCATGAGATAACACATCTTCACATCTCAAATCAACAAGTAAGGATACTTCAATTGAAAAACATGAGTAAAGAATGATAGATCCTCACAGAATTTATTCTCAGTCTCTCAAGTGTTTAAAAGTAGGTATTTCACTCAATTCGACCCATGAAAATTGCACTACCATATGCTTGCTTATCTTCTACTTCTCCACTACTCAAAACACATGCACACACAAATCATGAGGACTTTATTCAAGGTTGTAGTGAGGTCAAGGTAAAGGTAGAAGTAATATGGATATGTCAAGTTAAATACCAAAGAGAATAGAAGAGCATCATGATACGGTTAGAGTGGAGAAGATGTTTGAGAACATTCAGATCTAACTTTCTTAAGATTTTCTTAGTTTGTTCTCACACACGGGACAATGACCAATATCTAACTAATGTTTTGTTAAAGATCAATTGGTAGATTGAATTCCTTTAGGCTTAAACATTCTCCTTCTATTCTGTTATTTCCAATCATCCACCCTCATTCTAGGTATGAATATATCACATGGTGCATTCTTTTGATTGTAGCAATAATCGCCTCTCTCTCTCTCTCTTTTTTTTTTTTTATAGAAACATATTTTCTTTTTCTTTTTTTTTTTTTTCTTTTTTTTTTTAAAAATATATTTTCTTTTTCTTTCTTTTTTTTTTTTTTTATATAACCAATCTGCACATGCACCCCACACTTGTTCAAGAACTCATCAAATAACAAAGTCAATGCTCTCTTATTCCCTAAGGTTGGGTTAGAACATGGTTTTTCATTTAAGGCACGTAATGAGTTAGAAACAAAGAATGGTCAAATAAGCTCAAAGGGGTTAAGCAAAGGAAAATATGCAAGGTTGGCTATTTGGCTAAGCGGCTAAGAAAAGAGGGCCTCAATCATGTTCATGCATGCAAGTGAAACGTAGCCTCAAAAAGAATCAAAGCAAGTTCTAGAGTGATCATTATCATGAGTGAAAATCACACAAGAAAGAAGAGAATGGTATAAATGTTGAATCCATCCATTAGGCTCAAGATCTCACAAGATATAGTTCTATCATTCTCAGTCCACCAATTCAACATCTATAACCAAACATATGATTTAAGAAAGAAGACAATTTACTCAATCATGCAAATTTTCTTGAATTTCAATTGCCACTTCCACACAAACTAGTTATCTACCCCAACTAAAATGCGTCTCAAGAGTAAAATCTACTCCCTACTCGCCATCCTTAAGCTGGTTTAGAAAATTACCGACAAGCATGTAAACATATTAATACATACACACACCTTTTTGCTTTGTTTTGTTTTGTTTTTTTATTTTTTATTTTTTATATTTAGGCACACAACGATCCTTCCCCCCAACCAGATCATAACATTGTCCTCAATGTGAAAGAGATATAGAAAAGAGCAAAACAACCTGATAAGAAGTGAATCAACGCCAAATAGAAATGAAACACACGGTCAGTCTTTGCATCGATCTCCATGATAAGAAGTGAATCAACACCAAGCAGAAAAGAAGCACACTTGTCGGTGCCACATCGACCCTAAAAAGAAATCGATAATAGAACTTTAATACTTCCACAATTTAATACTAATTACTACCCTACCACTCTTTACTCTGCCACCAATTAAGATGCGTCTCAAGATAAAAATTACTCCTTACTCTGCCATCCTTAACTGGTTTAGAAAATTACTGACAAACACAACAAACATATTGACAAACACACTTTTTGAATATTTTGTTTTTTGTTTTTTTGTTTTTGTTTTTGTTTTTTTTTTTGTTTTTTGTTTTTTTTTTTACACAACCATCCTTCTCCCCAACCAGATCATAACATTGTCCTTAATGTTAAAATATAGATGAGTAAAGGATAGAATTACCTGCTGGAGAAAGCGGACACAAAATTAAACAGAAACAAAGTACAATAAAATCAAACCGATTAAAGAGAAAGTGTCAGATCTGTCTTGCTTCTCTTTTTACTTCCTTGCTTCCTATTGACCAATCTATCTGAGCCAATACCTTATCGGTACATACTCAAAAGCTTCCAATTTATCAATGAGCTCATCAATAGTGGAGGCAGAGATAAGAAGTTGTCTTTCTTAGAAGGAGTGATAAATTTTGTTCCATGACTTTGTCAAGAAAAAATAACAAAAGGTCAAAGAAATTATTAACATTCAACAAACCAATGGGTTTATGGTGGATGTTCAAATTCACCAAGAGACAATTTGAAAAATTTCTTCCAAAGTACCAAAACCACACAGTAAGACAAGAAATGCATCGAATTGTCACCATTATTTTCATGCGTCCATGCATGGATGTTACCGAATTTCTTCTCCAAGCTGTCTTGCCGTGATGTTACTTTCACTAAAGGTTTAGGAATAACACCTAAAACCCGTTGCCTCCTATAAAGAGCAAAGACAAGTGAAACAGCCCCCATTAACCCACGACAACCTCCCCATATACAAGATGAATCTTCCTCGCAGCAAGTGCTCGACCAAGAGTACTAGCTGCGTTTACAAACTCTAATCCCTTCCCATAACTCGACCCACAAAAAACACAGACATTTCTTAGGTTACGAATAGCAGGCCCCATTCTATACCCTTCTTCTCTTTGAGTGTTTCTGAGTTGAAGATGAAGGAGAAAATGGAGTGTTTAAATAAGAAAAAGAATGGAAAGGGAAATAATTGCACCTAGAAGGGTAGGTCGGCTGTTGTCAGAAAAGGTTGAATTTAAGAAACATAAAATCTTTTTTTTTTTAACTTTTTTTTTCTTTTTTTTTTTTTTTTTTTTTTTTTTTTTTTTAATTTTTTTTTTTTTTTGAAAATCATCAGGGTAAAGAAATCGAGAAACCCCCGAAGGATCCCATCCAAAAGATCGTCTGTCCAAAATCATACAAAGATAAAAAAAAATTACATACCTTTATGTACAGGTTTCATGGCAGATCTTTATACTGCGTCATGAGTGCAGTAATACCAAGACGGCTCAGCCAATCTGGGCATTCTTCTCCCTCCCGCTTGTGGGATATTTTGGATTGAGCTACGACGCCACTAATTAAAGTGCGTAAATCGACATGCCTACCACCAACGACCACAGCCAGTGAGAGGTCGCTGAAGAGCCCATGGCATTAAATCACAGGATTCAGCTCAGAGGCATTGTCACGCGAGAATGCAAACACGGGACGCTTCTTTCTGTCCATCAACAAGCAGAGCCTTTGGTTAAAACACTCGGGAATGCTTGCGCGGCTCTCTGCAGAGCATGGCACACGAACCTTATTTACCGACCGGCGTGCGAAGGTCCACCCGAGTCAATGACGGGTCTGCCACTCCACTGGCAGGGGCTCCTAATCTAATTAAAGACCAAGTACAACCGAAGTTTCGCCCTTTTTTTTTTTTTTTTCATTTTTTTTTTCATTTTTTTTCATTTTTTTTTGAAAGATAATATATACATGTTGTTGTGATTGTGGCTCACATCTTCCTCTGGTTTCACGTCCGAAGCGCTTAAACGCCTTCTATGAGTCGAGGATAAGCTTCCCATCCAATTTTCTTATAAATTGGCAAACAGGTCTTTTTTGAGTCGATTCCCAAGACCGTAACGCTCTTGCTCGTCCTTGAAGAGATTCCACAAACTAAGAAGTTCACGTGCACAACTCCACAAGAATGCGTCTCAAGAGTCAATAAGATATTATCTAATGACTCCTTACTCATCCATTCTTAACGAAGAATATTTTATCTTCTCTATTTACGAAACCATCCCCAAAGAGTGACATCGCGTGTTGCAATTCCATCGTGCACACTTGTAACAAACTTTCATTCTTTTTGCTCTTCTCCTTTTTGAAAATGAACTTTTACCGAGACCAGGCATGTATGGGACAAATGAATCGAAGATTCACTGACTAAACGAACCTTTGCTTCGATTATCCAAAACGTATATCTTCGGGATGCCCTTATACATTAACAATCTCAATCTTTCACACCTCGCTTCATAGACTTTTGTTAGAGCATTTAGAGGGAGAGAAGGAAAATATTTTCTTAGATTTGAGAGAATGACATCCATTTTGAAAGGAGAAGAAATCGGTTATTATGGGAAGGCGAAAAACAAACCGACATGAGAGTCACGAGTACCGTTATCCGCCATTTAACCTAAGAACACGAGAGAACTCAACAACTTGATGTTCCAGAAAATGGTTGAGTCTTGGTCCATTAACTTTAAGTACAATACCATTCCTAGGATTCTCAATGTCTATGGCCCCACAAGATACACGTGTTTGACAACAAAAGAAACGCGCCTCCTAGATCTCAATTTTCTAAGGAGTAGGTGCGGATGAGAATCTTAAAGCAAAACTTTATTGACCAATTTCGCAACTTTTGCAAAAGGTGTGTCGACCTTGAATAAAGAAGGCCAATAAAATCCATACCGCAAGATTTTCGCAGTTGTTGTCGCATTGAAAAAAAAAAGTGACCTCCACGTGCTTCCGATAAAGTTTAATGGCACTACCTACCTCATTGTCTAACACACAATTTGTTTTTTTTTTTTTTTTTTATTCATAATGCGTATGGAGACGACGGTAACATCATACAAGGAATGTCATGCATAAAATGAGATGAATGAAATGAAAACATTTTCTTTTCAAATGCATGGAACGAAATGCATGATTTATTTTTTTTTTTTATATATTTTTTTAGAATGCTAAAGATGCCATGCATGAAATTTTTTTTTTTTTTTATGAAAATGCGATTTATCTTTTATTATTATTTTTTTTCAAATGCTAAGGATGGCATGAAAATGCATGATTTTTATTTTTTAAAGAATGCTTGGAGTGTCATGAAAATGCATGATTTTTTTTTTTTTGAATGCTAGGAATGCATGATTTTCTTTATGCAATGTCATGAAAATGCAAGTTTTTTTTGAATGCTAGGGATGTTATGCATGATTTTTTATATGCAATGTTATGAAAATGCAATTTTTTTTTTTTTGAATGCTAAGCATGTTTGTGAAAATGCAAGCAATGAATAATTTCTTTTTTTTTTTATTATTCTTTTCTTTTTGATTTTTTTTTTTTGCAAGAATGAATGATATAAGAGAAAAGAAAAAGAAAATACGCTCCCTTTTGTGCCCTAGCCAAGTGGAACCTAAGATTTGACAATCACTATGTTCAACCTATCAGTGCAAGATTTTCGAGACAGTCTAAACTTCTAAAAGTCACGGTTCCCAGATTGCCCTTATCTATAAAGACAAGGTCCCAAATCATGAATTAATCACAAGTAGGGATACAACCCTCTCAATATGATTCGTCCATGATAATGGTAACAAACTGAGTGGTGTCTCAACAAATGTCAAGTGAGCATAAAGCCCTCAATAACAAAAGCCGAGACCCTCCTACTCCTCGGGTTCGCACTGAGACTCGGGTATAGAGCCCAAAAAGTGTGTGAGGTAAGTGATAGTGATGTGTGTGAGGGAGCATACAAACCTGTACAAAAATTTTAAAAAATAAAACTACCCCAACTCGAAACATATATACAATAACCAGGCAAAGCAATCATCTATCCTAAGGTTTCAACAATTATGCACAATTAAGTACAAATTATATACAAGTATATCGGTCAAAATAAACACAGGGATAACGCTATCGGATATTTACATAGAACAAAATAAATGAAATCCATTTACAAACAAGGATAAAAAGGGTAAAATAAATAAATGAAAATTATTAACAATTTGCACAACTAACAACGACAGCTTGACTCTCCAAATATCCCGATTGGAGTCGCCATCTGTCGCGACAGATATAATCGCGGCGGGGAACAGAACTCGATCGGATTTTAGAAATATGAAATTGAGAAAATGGAGTCGCCACCAATTTTATTTGAATTTGGAAAAATTGGAAAACCTCTCTTTGAAAATGGTCTTTGGAACCAGATTGGATTCTAAGTCGGTTATGCTTAGGGAAGGGTGAAAACTTAATCCCACAGCACCCTAACGCATCTGGTCATAAGACGGTACCTTAGATTAATTGTGCAAATTATTAACAATCTTTGAAAATATTTATTTTACCCCTTTTTACAAAAGCATTATAACTATTTATAAAAGAAAAATCACAAATTATGAAAATTTAAATTTGGGCTTGACAGAAATGAAATTCTGCTCCTACGTATCCCCTGGTGCAATGGGGAACTCAAAGTTACGTAGTTCTTTATAAAATAAGTGTGAGTTAATTGATTTTAATTAAAAAATTATTTGAAAGCGAATCCATTCTTGCACAGGATTCAAGTTAGCACTAGGCTACTCAATAAACCCTTATGATCCAAAAGACAATGAAGATAGCATCCGCTATTCAATCGTCGTCATTAATCATTGCATTAATTAAAATATTTTTTTCTCCCTTTTTTAAAAGGGGCATGCACAAAGACAAACAAGTACACACGATTTTTCATGAACTAGATAAATAATAATAAAAGCAAGATTAAACATGAACATCTCAAATCAAACCACTCAAAATAAATTTTATTTTATTTTCATATATTTTATCCTTTTTTATTTTTTTTATTTTTTTCATTTTTTACTCTTTTTTTTTTTTGCTTTTCATTAATCACGAAACACAACACAAAACATACCATAAAATGAACATCAAACAAGAATTAATCCTGAATACACAAACAATTAAACTCAAATTATATTTTTTGTTTTATTTTTTTTGTTTTTTTTATTCTTTTTTTTGTATTTTTTTTTGTATTGTTTACCTTTTCATTTTTAGACTTTTTATTTTTCACCTTTAAAGTTTCAATTACAAATTTTTTTAAAACCTTTTATCTTTGAGAAGGAAAAAAAAAAAACTAGTACCTCAAACTCAACTGACAACACACGTAAAAAGGTTGGCAAAAATATAAAAGAAACAGCAGCCTAATATCTGCCATTTTTTTTTCTTTTACTTTATTCTTTTCTTTTACTTCATTTGAACTTAACAATTGAAAAGGAATGAAGCAGAAACGCAACAGAGAGGGAACCTCAACGCAGGGGGAAAGGCACAGAGGGGAGCTCGTGATGCTGGGTGGACGAACGGTTGGGCGTGGATGACCGAGTTGACTCGGTTGGAGTCGGAGGAAGCAGTTCCGGGTTCTCTGCGACTAGAGACGTCGTGGGCATGGTGGTTCACGCTTGGAGTAGTGCTTGCATGGCTGCTAGCAGAAGATGAAAACGGTGGGGGCCTGGATGGATGTTGGGGTGATGGTGAAGCTTGCTGTGAGTGGGAGGTCGATGGAGGAGTTTGTAATAATGGTTTCAAGTGCACGGGTTGATGGTGGAGTGGTGGAGTTTGACGTTGGTGCATGGAGTTGAGGTGGTGGCTGGTTTGGATGGTTACGGGAGGAGGGAGCTTGGGGGAAGGGGGTGATGTTTACGGTTGAGAGGCTTGGATGGGTGATTAGTTGGTGGCGTTTATGGGAGGCTAAGATAGGAGTTAAGTAGGGTGGTGTGGAGGAAGATGAAGGGAGGTGGCTGATGTGTGTGAAACAACATCATATTTTGTTCTTATTTTGCATGCATTCTTGAGCATTTTAGGCATTTTAGTTTCCCTTTTGGTTTGTTTTTCCCTTAGTTCGGATAACTGCGGTGTTTTTGGTGTTCTTGTGCAGGATTAATGTTGAATTGACCTTGGAATGAATGGAAGCTTACATGATTGAAGTTGGGGCTTTATGGAACTAATTTAGGGAAAGATAAGACAATTATCTACAACTTTCATGAAGACCTCAAAGGCCTAATCACACATCTGGATAACTCAAATTGGAATTGAAGCAAGAACTAGGGTGCTGATCCTAATAGCTTGACCTTTATATACTATTCATGACATATCTCGAGCTACAAGTTGTCAAATAAGCTGAAATTTTGATGGTTGATAGCTAAGATCCAAATCTACAACTTTCATGTTGAGCACTTTTCCAGATTCGGAGGTCTAATGGGTCATATTGAGCTTGGAAGGCCATTCCAGAGTCAACCACGGCCTGGCCGTGGTGGGCACCACGGCCGTGGTTCGGGGCGCGCAGCAGCAATTCTCCAACTCAGAACCAACCATGGCCTGGCCGTGGTGGCCACCACGGCCGTGGTTCGGAGCGCGCAGCAGATTTTAGTTTTCTGTTTTTATTTCTTTTGGGGGCTTTTAGCCCATAAAAACCCTAGGCTATAAATAGATGTTCTGATTGCTATTAGGGTATTCTAGATTTGATTAAAACCTTGTTCGAAAGGAGGCACAAAGGAGGCTTGAGTTCTTCATCTTTCTCCCTTCGTCTTCCATTGTTACGGGTTTGGGATGTTTTTAAGTTTGATTTCTGTTTCCTTCTTCTCTATGTCCGAGTAGTTACTTTTGTTTCTAGGATTGGGCAATGCCCTTTGATACATTGATAATGATTAATTGACGTTGTTTTTCCCTTTTATTAATCTTGATTGTTTATTGATTCAATTCTTATTGCTTTTATTCATGTGAATTTGTTGGCCACTTATTTGCATCTCATAGGCATTTAGGGACGATCGAGAGGTGAACCTAAGTGTTGGAACCATTAGAATTGAACTTAAGGTCTAAATCACGAGAGTAGTTTTAGCCTTTCGAGGAATCAATGAATTACCACAAAGCGTAATGGGTTCAATTTAAATTCAATTACCACGAAAGTAGGAATTGGTTTAATTGGGCACGGATCTTGTATCTTGAAAGAGAACATTAACTAATTTTGGGTAATTCACCTTCAATTGAATTTCAGGTTTAATAAAAGGGTTGTCGATTAGGATTTGTCTTGTATCATTGTGGTATCCCAATCTTGGAAGCTTTCTTTAATCTGAAAACCCCTTTCTTGATAACTTGCTATCTTTGTTCTGAATTCTGTTTTCTTTATTTTTATTTAATTGTTTTGTTACTACGTTCTTCTTTATCAACAATCATATTTCCTTTTGTTTAACTTAATTAAATTAATTAATTAATTGGTATTCATACACACAGTCCCTGTGGATTCGATCTTTTTATTACTTGACGACGAAACCGTACACTTGCGGATTTCACGCATCAAGTTTTTGGCGCCGTTGCCGGGGACTGTGTTTTTCTTGAATATCAGTTTAATTTTTAATTTAATTATTTTAAACCTTTTTATTTTTACCATATTATCACGTTCTTGTTTTCTCTTTGACTCTCTGCAGGAAATTTCTTTGGTTTATGCAAAGTACTAGACGTTTTGGGACTCTTATTGAAGCTGATCCCGAAATTGAAAGAACCTTGCATCAAAGGAGAAGACAACGAAGGCAAAGAGAGCGAGAGAAATATCTCGAACCAATACTTGTCATGGCAGCAGCTGAGGACAATAAACCATTGAAAGAGTATGCAGCCCCTAATGCTCGGGGTTTGCGATCTGGGATTGCTAGGCCAGACATTGAAGCCAGGCACTTTACCATACCTCCTGCCTTATTGTCTATGATAAGGCAGAACCAGTTTGGAGGTTTACCCTCGGAGGACCCAAATGATCATGTGGAGATGTTCTTAGAATTCTGTGAGACTCTCAAAATTGAAGGTGCCTCAGTTGATGCCATTCGCCTCCGATTGTTTCCATTATCATTAAGGGACAAGGCTAGAGCTTGGTTGAAATCGGTACCCACCGATACTTTAACTACTTGGGACCAATTGGAGCAAGCCTTTTTGGACAAATTCTTTCCACCTTCCAAGACTGCTCACCTAAGGACCCAAATCACAAGCTTCGTTCAGAAAGATGAAGAGTCATTGTCAGAAGCTTGGGATAGATATAAGGCTTTGCTGGAAGCCTGCCCACACCACGGGTTAGAGAAGTGGTTGATTGTTCACACCTTCTACAATGGATTAGAATATTCTTCGAAGGTGTCTCTTGACTCCGCAGCTGGTGGAGCTCTGATGAATAGAAGGCTCACAGAGGCTTATGACATTATTGAGAGTGTTGCCTCAAATCATCACCAATGGGCCAATGAAAGAGGGCACAATCCGAGAAAGCTCTCGGGAGGTAAGTTTGAGGTAGATGGTGTTGATTTAATTATGTCAAAGTTTGATTCTTTGAATAAACGTTTTGACATGCTTGAGAAGGCTCATGTAAATGCCATAGGTGCCTCTAACAATTTTTGTGAGATTTGTGGAGCACAGGGACATATGGGAGCTGAATGCCAAGTTGGAATTGGATCCTCACATGGTGCACCGGTAGAGCAAGTGGAGTCATGCCACAATTTCCACGACTTCAACCAAAAGGGGAGGAATGACCCGTATTCCCAAACTTACAACCCCGGTTGGAGGTCGCATCCTAATTTCTCTTACCGGAATAATCAGTACCAAGTTGGGCAAGGTAATGCTAAACCCTCTTCTGGAGTCCCACAGGTACAGAAATCTAGACTTGAGTCCCTTCTAGAGAATTTTGTTGAGAGTCAGTCTAAACAGAATGAGGAGTTTAGGCACCATGGGCAAGTTGTGACTGAGGCAATCAAGGAGTTGTCAGCTAAGGTTGACAATTTGACTATTCACAATAAGATGTTGGAGACCCAGATTGCCCAACAAGCAAGCACTTCTCATAGGCAGCAAGGTAAGTTTCCTGGTCAACCTGAAATGAACCCAGGCATCGAACATTGTAAGGCTGTGAGTTTGAGGAGTGGAAAGAAGTTAGAGGATTCCAAAGATAATGGGGAGAGTGACAAAGGTGAGGGTATTGAGGAAAAAGAGACCAATGAGAAAGTGTCTAAGTATGTACCCCCTGAGCCATACCAACCCCCAGTTCCTTTCCCTCAAAGATTGGCCAAGGCAAATTTAGACATGCAGTTTGGGAAGTTTCTTGAGGTCCTTAAGAAGTTGTACATTAATGTACCCTTCACTGAGGCGTTGCAACAAATGCCTACCTATGCTAAATTTCTTAAGGACATTTTGTCTAATAAGAGAAAGTTAGAGGAGTATGATACCGTAGCGTTAACTGAGGAGTGTAGCGCTTTAATTCAAAATAAGTTACCTCCTAAACTCAAAGATCCTGGTAGCTTCTCTATTCCCTGTTTGATTGGTAACACCAGTTTTGATAAAGCTCTGTGTGATTTGGGGGCTAGTGTTAGTCTTATGCCCCTTTCTGTGTGTAAGAAGTTGGAGGTGGGTGAGCTGAAACCTACAACTATCTCCCTTCAATTGGCGGATCGGTCAGTCAAGTACCCCGTAGGCATCTTGGAGGATGTTCCCATTAAGGTTGGTAAATTTTATATGCCTGTGGATTTTGTTGTGCTTGATATGGAAGCTGATGCTACAATGCCGATCATACTCGGGCGTCCATTCCTTGCCACTGGAAGGGCTATCATTGATGTCCATGAAGGAAAATTGACTTTGCGATTGAATGATGAGGAAGTAGTTTTTGATGTTTTTAAATCTGAAAATAATTCTAATTCCTCAAATTCATGTAATCGCATAGATGCTACTAATGTTATGGATAGTGTTGTGCTTTCAGGTATACAGGAATCAGTGACTGATGCCAAGCCTTGCAAGGAAGGACCTAAGAAGCATAGTGACAAGTGTGATGAGAAGCGTGAATTTAAACTCGGAGATACAGTTCTTGTTAATAACTCGCTTCTACGTTTTTGTCCTAGTAAGTTATGGTCAAAATGGTCAGGACCATATGAGGTTGTTCGAGTTTTATCCTACGATGTGCTTGAGGTGAAGAAAGAAGGCCATAAGCCTTTTCTGATAAATGGCCAGAGAGTGAAACATTTTGAAGGAGTGGGGACTGAGCACTACTCCATTGACATCACCTGAGCACAAAAATCAGACCAAAGTCAAGCTAATGACTTTAAACAAGCGCTTCTTGGGAGGCAACCCAAGTTTCTTTGTTTATCCTTTTATTTATTCTTTTTCTTTTGATTTTGTGTGTTGGATTGTTGGTTTGATTTTTATTTTATGGATTTTGTCTAGGTTTGACCTCTTTTGAAGCTAAATTTAAGTGAAGTGTGAAGTCAGAAAGTTCCACACCCAGCCCATGGATTGAACACCATAAGTTTTTCCACCACCGCGGTGAGTTCTTTTCTTTTATCCCTTCTCTTGTTTTAGATTTTTACATTGGGGACAATGTAAGTTCTAAGCTTGGGGGGGTATTTTTGTATTTTCATTTTCTTATTTTCATTCTCATTAGTTTCATGCATTTTCATGACTTGTTCATGTCTTGTTTTGCATTGCATTTTTATGTTACATTTTCACACCATCATATCTCTTAGGTTTTTTATTGAACTTGTGCCCTCTCTTTTGGGATTTTGAGATGATATTGATTTGGAACCCAATTTGTTGATTCTTGTGATAGGCTACGAGGTGCATTGTTTTAATTGATAGTAGAGGTGATCTTTTGATAGTTGATAATTAGCATAATGTTCTCTCGAATTTGTGCTTCTCATTGAATTTTTAAACCTCTAAATGTGAGTTTTGAGCCTATATGGGATATATGCACTATATGATTTTTGTTCCCATTCTTTGTGTTGAGTGATATTCTTCATTGATCATGTGCTCTAGAACTTGATTTGAAACCTTTTGAGGCAAAATTTTTGGTTGCATGCTTGAATGTGATTAAGGCATTTTAGGTATTTTTCTGGCCTTCTGAAATTGTTACACTTTCATCCTCTAGTTGCCCATTTTGAGCCTACGCATACTTGCTTTCTTTATACCTATTCTGAAACATTATTGGTTATCATTTAGAATATTAAATGGAGCAAATTGGGCTTGAAAGTTGTTTGAAAGTTGTATTGGGAATTATATGTATTTGAGCTTCCTCTTTCTCAAAAAAAGGAAAAAAAAAAAAAAGGAAAAGAAAAAAAATAAAAATCATGAGATGAAAGCTTGAAAAAGAGGAGAAAGAGGAGAAGGAAAAGTAAGGAAGAAAATTCTTAGAAATATGGAGTTATGATCCTGTTTGAAAAATGCCTTTGCTCCATTGATGTTCTATTGGATTTCTTGTGCTTATTGAAAAAATTTGATGAGCCCTTTGTGTATACCTTCCTTTCTCTACCATACCTATCATCATTCCCATGGCCCCATTATAACCCTTGAAAGACCTTTTGATTCTTGCATGCATGCTGATTATTAGTGAAAATCTGGTTTCTTATCAAGCATATGGAAGTGCATTTTCTTTGATGGATTTTGAGCGCATTGTCTTCACCCTTAAACACTCTGAGTGTGGTTAATGGAGTGAACTTAATACAATCAGTGATGATGCATGATTTTTGAGAACTTAGTCTTTAATTGGACTTGATTTTGATTACCTCTCAGATTCTTTGCTTGCCTTAGCCTATTGCTCGGATATTGTTTTCTCGGGTTCCTTATTCTTTTTGTCTTTTGATCCCACGTCTTGGTTTGACTTTAATTTTTGCTTGAGGACAAGCAAAGTCTTAAGCTTGGGGGGATTTGATGTGTGTGAAACAACATCATATTTTGTTCTTATTTTGCATGCATTCTTGAGCATTTTAGGCATTTTAGTTTCCCTTTTGGTTTGTTTTTCCCTTAGTTCGGATAACTGCGGTGTTTTTGGTGTTCTTGTGCAGGATTAATGTTGAATTGACCTTGGAATGAATGGAAGCTTACATGATTGAAGTTGGGGCTTTATGGAACTAATTTAGGGAAAGATAAGACAATTATCTACAACTTTCATGAAGACCTCAAAGGCCTAATCACACATCTGGATAACTCAAATTGGAATTGAAGCAAGAACTAGGGTGCTGATCCTAACAGCTTGACCTTTATATACTATTCATGACATATCTCGAGCTACAAGTTGTCAAATAAGCTGAAATTTTGATGGTTGATAGCTAAGATCCAAATCTACAACTTTCATGTTGAGCACTTTTCCAGATTCGGAGGTCTAATGGGTCATATTGAGCTTGGAAGGCCATTCCAGAGTCAACCACGGCCTGGCCGTGGTGGCCACCACGGCCGTGGTTCGGGGCGCGCAGCAGCAATTCTCCAACTCAGAACCAACCATGGCCTGGCCGTGGTGGCCACCACGGCCGTGGTTCGGAGCGCGCAGCAGATTTTAGTTTTCTGTTTTTATTTCTTTTGGGGGCTTTTAGCCCATAAAAACCCTAGGCTATAAATAGATGTTCTGATTGCTATTAGGGTATTCTAGATTTGATTAAAACCTTGTTCGAAAGGAGGCACAAAGGAGGCTTGAGTTCTTCATCTTTCTCCCTTCGTCTTCCATTGTTACGGGTTTGGGATGTTTTTAAGTTTGATTTCTGTTTCCTTCTTCTCTATGTCTGAGTAGTTACTTTTGTTTCTAGGATTGGGCAATGCCCTTTGATACATTGATAATGATTAATTGACGTTGTTTTTCCCTTTTATTAATCTTGATTGTTTATTGATTCAATTCTTATTGCTTTTATTCATGTGAATTTGTTGGCCACTTATTTGCATCTCATAGGCATTTAGGGACGTACTGAGAGGTGAACCTAAGTGTTGGAACCATTAGAATTGAACTTAAGGTCTAAATCACGAGAGTAGTTTTAGCCTTTCGAGGAATCAATGAATTACCACAAAGCGTAATGGGTTCAATTTAAATTCAATTACCACGAAAGTAGGAATTGGTTTAATTGGGCACGGATCTTGTATCTTGAAAGAGAACATTAACTAATTTTGGGTAATTCACCTTCAATTGAATTTCAGGTTTAATAAAAGGGTTGTCGATTAGGATTTGTCTTGTATCATTGTGGTATCCCAATCTTGGAAGCTTTCTTTAATCGAAAACCCCTTTCTTGATAACTTGCTATCTTTGTTCTGAATTTTGTTTTCTTTATTTTTATTTAATTGTTTTGTTACTACGTTCTTCTTTATCAACAATCATATTTCCTTTTGTTTAACTTAATTAAATTAATTAATTAATTGGTATTCATACACACAGCCCCCGTGGATTCGATCTTTTATTACTTGACGACGAAACCGTACACTTGCGGATTTCACGCATCGCTGGCTACGTGAAGGGGTGCAAGATGGTGATGTTCACGTGGAAGTTGGTTGTTTGAGGTTGGTTATGGTTGCATGGTGGTTGTGGGTGGCCACGGTTGCATGGTGGTTGTGGGTGGTGGTTGAAGGTGATGGAGGTTATGGTGGTATGGGTCCACGTGGGTGAAGGGATGAGGTTTGGACGTGGGGAGGAGCAGCCTCTGCTTGGTGGATGGAAGGGTTACAAAATGAGGTGATGAAGGTTGAAGAATGGGTTTGTTTATGGTTTTGGGAAGGGAGCTAGGAGGTGAGGTGGTTGGGAAGTGAAGGGTGATATAGGTTGATGATGATAATGGAGAGGTTGGGAGGAGAAGGGTTTCACGTGGAATGAAGGTGTATGGAGGTTATGGTGGGAAGTTTGCGGGAAATGGATCCGAGTTGACTCGGTTGATGGAGATGATGATGATGGAGGGTGGGAGCTTGAGGAAGGTGAGGTGTGTTGGTGAGTATTTTACGTGGAAGATGGAGGAAATATAGGTTGTGAGGGGTGATGGAATGCAGAGGTTTAAGGCTGTGGTGATCTCTGTTTGGAGTGGTTGTTGTTGGTGGAGCTTAGTTGGTGAAGGTGGAGATGGTGAAGATGGGAGATATGAAGATGAAGAGGATCACGGTGATCCCGCTTGAGCTCACGGTGAGGGGTTATGGTGGTGATGTGGGTGAAGGGTGGAAGAAAGGAGATGATGATGATGATGGATTATGGTGGTTTCACGTGGTCGAGGAGAGGGTGGTGATGGGTTGGTTCACGGTTTGCATGGATGGGGCTACGGTGGGAGGAGGTTTTGGTGGATGAGAAGGTAGATTGCTTTGGGTTCGTTGGGTTTGGGAGGAGAAGGATGGCAAGGGTTTTTTTTTTTTTTGGGTGGTTACGTGAATGGAGGTTATGGTTGGCTTGAAGGTGTTGTGGTGTGGATGATGAAGTAAGATGGTGATGAGTTAACCGGGTTACGGTTGTGGTGGAAGTTCTTCTTGGATTTGGAAGATAGGATGAAGGAGGGCTTGCTACATGAATGATGAAGATGAGGGGCCCCTGTTTGTGGTTACGTGAGTGGAGAGGTTGGATGAAGTTGTGTAGGTGGTAGTGGAAGAGGTTGGGGTGTGTTGGTTATGTTGATGGGAGGTTTAGAGGAGATGGATTTTTGGGTGGTTGAGAATGGAGACTCACGTGAGAGATGTATGGGAGATGGCGTTGATGTGGTTCCACCGGGATTCACGTAAATGGTGGAGGGATTAGAAGAGGGTGATGTCTCACGATGAGGAGAGTGGAGTGCTGTGTACGAAAGTGAGTGAGCAGAAAAAATTTTAAAAAATATGTTGTGGGAGGAGAGTGGAGTTAGCGTAGAAAGTGAGTGAGCGAGGAAAAAATTTTTTTTAAAAAATATGTTGTGGGTGTGCTTTGGAAAGTGAGTGGAGAGAGATGATGGAGTGGGTGAGTGTGTACGTGAGTGAAGAAAAAATGAGTGTGTGCAGGTGAGGAAAATTAGTGAAATGTGAGTGGGGAACAATAGAAAGTGGAGACTTTTTTTTTTTATATCTTTTTTATTATTTTCATTTTTTTCATTTTTTATTATTATTATTTTTTTATTTACTTTTTTTTTAGCCCGGTCAAAATTGGGTGTTCACAACTGTCAAAGTTCTTCATCAATTTTTTGACTTTGGCTAAGTACTTCTGCAATGGGGGCTCCTTAGCCTGATATTCGCCCTGGATCTGGGATGTCGCCAACTGTGAATCACTACATATGATTATATATGTGACTTCCATCTCCTTTGCCATGTTAATGCTTGGGATACATACTTCATATTCAGCTTGATTGTTTGAAGTGGAAAATTCGAACCTCAGAGAATGTTCCAACACAAAGTCGGCTTCGTTTTCTGGCATTACTTTGACACTGCTCCCTTTGGAGGATCCATCAACGTAGATGGTCCAAGAATGCGTTCTAGGATAGTCGGAGTCCGGTGTAAGCTCAACCAAGAAATCAGATAATACTTAAGCATTTATGGCTGGTCTTTACTCGTAAGTAATACCGAACTCAGAGAGCTCCACTGACCAAGCTATCATTCTCCTAGCTAGATTCAACTTATGCAGTACTTGTCAAATTGGCTAGTTTATCCTCACTATCATGCGGTGACATTGGAAGTACTGCCTTAGTCTTCTTGTAGTGATCAACAATGTTAGGGCTAGTTTATCAACCTTCTAATATCGAATCTCGGGGCCTTACAAGACTTTACTGACAGAATAAATCAACCTCTGACTTTCTTCAGTTTCTCTTATAAGAACTAGTTGATTGCTTCATTGCTAACAGAGAGATGGATATAAAGTGTTTCACCAGGATCCGATCTTGTCAAAATCGATCGTGTGGACAACATCTACTTTAGTTCTTGAAAGGTGGCCTCATACTCTGGGATCCACTCAAAGTTCTTTCCCTTTTTTTAAGGTTTTGAAGGAGGAAAGAGATTTCTAAGTAGCCTTGGCTAAGAAGCGTGCGAGGGCCACTATCTGACCTATCAGTTGTTGCATTTCTTTTATGAATTGTCGGTTGCGCATGTCGAAGATGGCCTAACATTTTTTTGGGTTGGCTTCAATGCCTCAGTTTGTCAACAAGAACCCTAAAGAATTGTAACTCAATCTAAATTGAATACTATTATTTAATATTAGAATCTATGAGATTGTTATCTCTTATAACTAATTTCCTTATTTATATGAAATGTAATTAGTATTTATATCTATGATAAATTCTATGAAATATTTGTGCATCATAAATAGGTAGCTTAACTTATCTAATAACACAGTTAAATATTTAGGATCCTATTCTGATAGGTCGATGATGAACCTGTAAAAATTTATATTTTTATGGTTCAAAATATTGAGTTTTCATCCTTTTTTAATATTTTTGATTTAGTTTTGTTCTTAAGTTTTGTTATGATTTTTATTATTTTAATTGTATTCTTATTTTGTATTTTTATTAGGTAATTGCACATGGAGAAGACTGGGCATTTGAAGAGTAGAAAAAAAGAAGAAAATTAATTCAGAAGCCTAGCGCTCACTGCTTGAGCGCACATTGCGTGCAGATGGATTCCTAATTAGTGGGCCAACACTAGAAACTTAGCGCTGAATGCGTAAACTGCAGCATAAATTTCTTTTAAATAAAAAAGTTTTGCCAAATACAATACACTTTTACATACTTGTGGATACACTTGGATAGAACGCAGTAGCCGTTAAAAGGCACAAACCCTAATGTGGTATAGGCGTAATTAGGCTTAAAGATTAAGAATTTTCTTTAACATTTTCACATTTTTACAATGGAGTTTGTCATATTCTTCCCTTTGTATTTTTCTTTTGTCATGTGTAACTAAACTCTTTTTTGTTAGGGTGATGATGAATCTTGTTCTTAGATGATGTAAATTTTTTTATGAGTTTAATCAATGTTTCTATTTCATGATTTATGTGTTTGATCTTTTCTTAATGTTTTTCTAAATCTGACCAATTTGGGAATGATTTTTTAGTTGATGTATGATTTGAAAAAATTTGTATGAACTTAAAACTTGTGATAAACACCACAATTTCTGCAATCGCTAGGAATAAACATTGTGGGTTATGTGGTCTTTCTTTTAATCCCCTCGTTCTTGATAATGTCTTTCTATTTATAATTAGACTAAGGGATTACTTAATTCTAAATAATGTAAGAGGATTAATATACCAAAAGATTAGGTATTAATTAATTTTGAGAATTGACCATGAATCATTAAAATAAGACTTGATTAAACTAATATTTGAATGTACATTTAAAGAGTTCAAGTGAAGTCTGAACATTAACTCTTTAACATCATTGTTTTTCACCCTTTGATTTATTGTCTGCTTACTTATATTTCTTTTTAGTTGAATTTGCAACAACCCTCTTTTCGATAACTTGAATAGTGTTAATTTGGCAAATTTAGCAATTAATAACATAATTTTCGTGAGAAAGATACTTTACTCACTCTTTATTATTTTTGTTGATTTGATGCACTTGCCAATTTCATATCAGTCAAGTTACTCTTAAACTGCTAACTCGTAACCCGATGCAGAACAAATGAATATAATGTCTCATTCGTAAAATTAAGAGCCTAAAATTAATCTGTTCTTCAAGCATAGGAGATTTTCAGATAATAGGGGGGAGGGGCAAACTGGCAAAATCTAACTCGCAGTATCTTAATAGACATATAAAAATAGTAAGATGTACATTTTTGTCTACTAAATTTGTTGAGTTCCATTTTCATCCGAGCAGTGCTATTTAACACGAAGGAATGTGCACGAATCGAACACCGATTTCACATGGCAGCAACAAGCGAAATTTAAGATACAATTTACAGCAACTCTCACAAATACTGAAATCACTACAAAAGAAATATGAAGCTGAAGGGTATGGTAAATACAAGAACTGCTTTCTGCCACGCCGGGAGGAATAATTTTATTCGCATCTCTAAGCCCTTCATTTTATGTAAGCATAAAGACTTTCGGTTTTGATACCGCTTGAAATACTAACAGACCTTGGTAGAAATTTTTCCATTTTTCCCCAGAGTGTTAGCCATAATGGAGACTCTGGCCATTGACCGTCTAGAAGGAATTAAAGATACAAAAAGTTGCAACTATTTCTCGGTGAAGATGCTTTTATGATGTAGAAAACATGAAGATTATTTAATGCAACATTGATGACATCCAATTCTGAAGTTGTTGCATCCCTTTAACATTGGCATCCATCAAAATCTTTATGCTTGAGTAGTTACAAGACATTTCATGCTCAACATTAAAAGTTATTCCGTGTTAATGGCCCAAAAAGTAAGGTGGGCGGGGAAGAACATAGACATTATCTAATCAAAGAATAACTGCAGGGAGGTTCAAATAATCAGCATTAACACACTGCACAACATAAAGACAACCGCATAGGACAATGGGAGAGAAGAGAAAAAGCTTTCCTTACTCCATATCCATATAACTAGCAATAACGCTCGTTATAAAAAAAATAAAAACATTCGTCTGGACAAGGAGGAAAAAAGCTTTCTTTATGGGAACCCCTCAAATTTACATCTGTCACAGAGCTTACTAATAATGTAATAGGAAAAAAATAAATATGGAGCTTAGGTTAGAGCTCCTAAAGAATGAGAAGAAAGGGTAAACTTACAAATCAGGAAAAGGAAAGGCTAGTATACAAAAAGAATGACGCTAAACCACAGTTGCTAATCTACAAATCTGGTATGTGTTTTTGGAGCATATACAAAAGGGTGACAAGACTTAATAATTTCCCACCCCTGGAGCAAACAACCTATTATTGTAAATCAAGTCAAAGAACTCACAACGAATTGGGAGGTGTTGTATGCGAAGAAGAATCCTCTGAAACACATACAGACGGGCTTGATAAATCTATTGCAGTTTCAAGGTTGAGTAAAGGTTTTAGCCTTCTATGTACCTCATCGCTCAGAAAATTAATCTCTTCAAGAATCATGAATAAAGCAGACTTGCAAGACTCATCATCCCTGAAAGCCAATGTCCATCTTCCATCTACGAAAGTTTTTGTCTTTAATTTCCCATAAGCATTGAACTTGGCAGGATCCAGAACAGGTAAAGAGGATGGTCGGATCCGCAAGTGTAACCATCTTGAATGTTTATCATCAATCCTGGGCTAAAAGAGTGAGGACAGAAAATGATTGTGAAATTATTATTTACTGATTAATCAACGTAGAAATAATTATAGCATTCAATTTTTCAAATTACATTCACCGTTTGGTTCTGTATCTAAACCAATAACATAAATTTGTACCATAATTGTCAGCTAACCAAATTACTTGATTCAAGATAAAGATGCAAGGGTAGCAGACAACTATACATACATTACACCCAGGCAAAGGTGCAGCAACCCGAACAACTCCATAGGGCTTCTTCAGAGGCAATTCTTCTGCAAGCACAAGCCACCCAGATGTTCCTACACAGATTGCTAGAAAGCAAAAATAGCGCTCTTTGCCCCTCGCGAAAGCAATTCTACAAGGCACAGCGTTAACTGCACATGGCAAAATAAGAGCTATTTTACCAAAAACTAGTTGACTGCCAACTTTCGATAGTAAATTTTTTTTCTTTTTTTAAATAAAAAATGAAAATTTTATTAAGGATGAAGAGAAGAGTACAATGAAAGAGGATAAGATATCCTCGTAACAATAAAAGAACAACTAGCAACTAAGAGATTGAGTCATGTAACAAGGCATGCCAATCTCTCCTACTTTCGATTCTCTGAAGCATGGGTACGCTCAAATGGCTCGCGTACTCGTACCCGGTAGGGGTACGGCTGGGTACGTACCTGGTACGTACCAATTTCCTTTTTTTTTTTTGTACGGCTCCGGTGCGGCACCAATATGGCTTGGGGCGGCTTGGGTACGGCTCGTCCACATTTTAGCAAGAAACAGAGCGTTCATCAGCCCTATGTCGCCATTTCCATTCTTTCTTCCCATTCGACTCAACCCCTTATTTGTTCTGGAGTCTAGACGCAGCAACCCCAGCGGTGGCGGCAGCAACTCCAGTGGGCAAGCAGCGCTTGTCTCCGGCGACCGGCAACGACGTGGTGGCAGCCTGTTCTCCGACGACGCGGAGCTTCCCTTTTCTCCGACAATGCTTCCCTCGTCACTGATGCGTCGTGACTCTTGCCTTTCTCGTCTGATTCTTTATTTTTTTATTTTTAGTATTTTTAATTATTATCTTCTTGTCTTACTTGAGTGATATACCGATAGCCCAAGTCGCAAGCCCTCAACATCTGGCCTGTTTTATTGTATAGATGCTATTTTATTTTATTTTTAAAATCTGACTTTTTTTTCTATAATTAAATCTGACTCTATTCTTGAGTGATATATATAGATTTATTTAATTATTTTACTAGAGATTTTTTTATTTAATGTTATGTTGTCATGCTTTACATGTATATATATATATATATGATCTTACTCTAGTAATAGAATTGTTTATTGTAAAAGTGAAATGAGTGAATCTTAACCATTGGATCTTATATGAATGGTTAAAATTAGAATATAAATATATGTAACTTTTTTAAGTAATTATATGACATTCAAGTAACTTTTAATCTTAATCATCCATGTATAATTATATAATCAAAATTTATTCATCTCACCATTCTCATAATAAAAATTAGATATTATAAAAACTAGATATGTTTTTATATAATTTACTCATCTCACACTCTCATAATAAAAACTTCTTACTATATATATATATATATATATATATATATATATATATATATATATATATATATATATATATATATATATATATATATATATATAATACACCTTAAATTTTTTAAAAATTTTCATATTCCATACTTAGAGGTGGATATGCGGACCAACCCAGTTTGCACTGGCCAAGTCTGCAACGAACCACAGTTAGGCGAATTGGTGCGAGTCAGCCCACAAAATAAATGGACCAACAATTTGTTGGTCCATCCCTGCCCTGCAAATCGGTCCACAGCCCATGGCCCACACACTTCTTTTTTATTCTTTTGCCTTTTAAATAGCAAAAAACAAAAAATAATACCTAATTATTTAAAATATAGTTTAGAAAAAAAAATTAAAATCCAACTTTCTTATTAAATTCAACTCAAAAATGTAATTTTTAATAAAATAATGCAATGCAAGTTATGGCTATTATGCAACAAACTAAAATATGTCATACACTCATTTTCATCAATTATCATATCATACTAAATTAATTAAAAAAATTTAATTTAGTTGGGCCAACAGATATTGGCCCAATTGTCAAATCTTAAAGAAAAAAATTTAACTAGGCTCGCGGACTGGTCTACAAGTATGTGGACCAAAACTCATTTAACCACGAGTTGAAACGGATTAGGCCAATAAGTCCACATCAAACAGACCAACATTTTGCTTAGTCCTAACCCACAAGGATTACGGGTTATGCGGATCAGTGCACGGGCCTAGGCCCATATACCTACCTCTACTCGTACTGGGTACACTGCAACATAGCCTGTGCCCTAGATTTTTAAAAATGTTCATACCCATACCCGTATCCATATTAAGTCCTAGTACCATACCCATACTCATACCTTTGCAATGTAGTCAATAGTATTATGCAGCTTTCTTCTTATAACCAGAAAGGAATTACATATAATATATAAAGGGGAAAAACTAACATAATCATACATAATCAAGGAAAAGTACCCCCCAAATATAAAAGGAAAAAAAACAACTTACATTATAAATTATTATTTAGAAGGCTGTTAACATTTCCTCTAAAATTCATCTAGGGGTAATTTACACCCTTTTGTTGCCAGCTGTCAGGTTTAATACCAGAAAATCACAGATATTCGTTTCAAGTAATTTTTTTTAATCTGTGATCATGATATACTACGTTGCACAGGTACGATACCAATACCGATACCCGGTACGGATACAGGTACGGGTACGGGATACGAAAATTTTTAAAAAACTAGAGTACGGGTAAGTTATATATATATATAATAAACTAAAATAAATTATACTACTAACTAATTCTTATTTGTAATAAACAAAGTCCACAGCCCACTCTCTGTTTTACCCTATTCTCACATTTTTTGTAGTCCACTGATTGAATAGGCCCAAAACTAGAAAAGGCTCATTTGTTGCTTTTAAGTGATGATGTGCATTTTGCACATTGCATCAATTAGGGTTTTGTACTTTTCACTGTTTTCCTCCCACGTTTTCTCTGAATTGCAGCTGCTTCTCTAATTTTTCTTCAAGCACTAACGCAGAAATGCAGTTGCAGACATAGCAGCCACGCTATCCCACTTGCGGCTTCATCTCCAAGCGGCTTCTTCTCCACTTTTCTGCATACAGCCACACAGCCCTGCTCTATAGGCCTTCTTCCTCTGCTCTACCTTTTCTCCCTCATCTTATTCCTAAGTCTGGAACGCTACTATCAGCATATTGGGTCTCAAACGACCCATGTAACTCTTTATGGACTGCGCTGCTAGGTCAAGACTCGAGAAGGGGAGTAGAAATGAGGCTCTGGTTGAATAGGAAATTGGGGGAAAGAAAGAAAATCTCATTTGGGAGTGAAAGGCAATCGTTTTTGGCAAAAAATAGTGGTGGAGCCGTACCCAACTTTGATGGAGCTGTACCTAAGCCGCACTCAAGCCGTACCCAACTACAAAATTCAATAAAGAAAATTGGGTACATACTGTACCCAACGCGTACCCGTACCCGGTACATATCGGGTACCAGTACTCCTCCCTGAGAGAAGTACTCATGCTTCAGAGATGATATACCATGTTTCCAATACATTTTACCATCTTACCCTCATAAAGCCATCAACTCTTCCAGTACACATAAAAAAATAGCCCATCCAACATACTATTTCTTGACCTCACAGCATTGCTCATTACTCTTCGACAGCTAAGCACAATTTTATGAAAAAGAAAATAAAAATATCGAATTATTTCCCCTTCTCTTCTCTAAAAGAAATGAGGGGAGAAAGGGGCAGGAAGAATACAAAGTATGAGTAGGAAGAATGGGGTATGAGCTTATGGTATATGAATATTAGGATTATGGGAATATAACAGATTTGTATATGACAGGTACCAAATCAGAATCAACACAGAAACTGAGAAATTTATCTCCTCTCCTAACTCCTGAGCTGATATCAATGTGACATAAGATCAGTGGAGTCTGACATGTGTATACACAGAAAAAAAACTAGCAGAGAATGAAAAGAAAACACAATGACAACCCAGACAATTGAGAGGCCTGGTTCTCTTCCCAATTATGTTTGGGAGTTGGAGTTTTGGAGAATTTTGAAGAAAAAGGAAAGAAAATTGAGTATGAAATTAGAGCTTAGAATTAGAATTGATCTTCTTAATTTTAATTTTTATATTTAGAATATCATTTAGAATTGGAATTATAATTTCATAAACCATTTCTATAAAATTGAAAAACAACTAAGTTAAGTCTTTTTCAATTCTTAACCTATATCTTAAGAATTATTAATTCCACAACTTAAAAATTAAACTTTCTCTTTCTCCACATTTGTTTATAAACAATCATATTTATAGAGATTCTATATTTATATAAAAAAAATTATATTTATATAAAAATTATTATAATAGCATATTTATTTTTTTTCAAAAAAAAAAATTCATGAGAAATTTCTTTATAAAAAAATGACTATTATATTATAAAAATATTATTGTATGAATATTTTTATTAATTTTTGTTAAAAAAATTAATATTTTAGATCATACCTTTAAACAATAAAATTATAATTGAATTAAGATTTACAATTTCTTATCTTAATTCTTTAACAACCCAAAAAATAAAATTTAAAATTCTAAACCAATTGTAATTCTAAAAGTATTAGGATTGAAATTAAAATTTTATGATTCAATTCCCATACCCAAATAGACCCAACAGAATTCTCTCTAATTCCCTCTCCCCACTTTGCTTCACACGAGATCCAGTATAACAAAATTTACTCTAATGCCCTATCTACACCTTATTTCCCACATGGTCCAACATAGGGGGTGCCTAATAGTATGTTTTGGGATTTATCATAAGTGGGGTATTTATTAGCACCTTGGTGTTTTAAGGATAGCACACAAATATAAACTACTATCTAAAATTTAGGATTCCTTGATTATCACGTCAGGTCTTTATAAGTATAACTACTAGTTGGGTTTGACTATTCAAGGATGCCTATGTACTTTGGGTGTTCTCAGGCTATGTTTCTGCCATTGCGATTACAATAGAGTTGTTTCTGTTCTTCCTCTCCCCCCCCCCCCTCTTTCCCCTTCTCTCTCCTGATTCTTTTTTTTTTTTCCTTTTACTATTTGATCTTTTCTACATCAAAGCAATAACCTCAATATATGTAAAATCAGTCGAGAGAATACAGAAAACTGCAGTTCAGAACACTTACCAAGGCAGACTTCAGCGCCTGGCTTTGGGCCTGACACATCAAGTCCAGAAGTCTGGGCACGAGAATTTGCAGGGAGATCACCAGGAGGATAAATCGGAGGTTGGTCAGGCAAAGCGCTACCTAGAGTGAATGTTTGAAGTTGGTGCAGAAGTACAAATACCTATAATTTGGTTGGGGGGGGGGGGGGGGGACCAATGAAAAACTCTTCATCATCTAAAGGTACACAATCCAAGAAGAACCAGAATTAACAAGTCCCACAGTTTTAGCATGTTATGCCATAATGCATTTTTTAAGAAATAACAAGACAGAATAAGTGAAGACCTTCACCAACTCATGCATTCTTTCTCCAGCAGGAAATGATGATCCCTCATGTGTATCTTCTGTAGGAACAACAGAAACATCATTTAAAGGCCTTCTTACTCTTCCCTCCATAACAACAACCAGCCAAAGGAAAAATGAATGTTGAAACAGGTATAGGCTACAAGCTTACCTCCCGAAAAGAACATCTGTGGTGGAAGAAGTATGGACTTGGGTTCTTTTGGAGGGGATGACAACTCCATTGCTGCAGGTAGAAAATTTTCTAGTTCAAGCACATAAGTAAACCACTTGAACACAGAAACCCATTAAGCAGAACAAGCTCTGTTATAAAAATCACCTTTTTTGCACTTTCTCCACTCATCACAAAGAACGGTAATAAGTAGATCAGGCCAGAAACCTCTAACCTCCTCTACAAGAGCAGAAGCACAATTTTTATATGAAGCCTGTATTAGAGAGGAAAATAGATGCAACTGCAATTAGGAAATGCAAATAGCACAGACATGAGACTAGTATGAACTGTGAAGCTGATGAAGCATTTCCATTCGCTATTATCCTTTTATTTCTAATTAATCATCACTTTGCCCTTCCTTGTACATATCCAAGAATTTATACAATCTGGTTTCAAAGGTGAGCTGTTCTAAAAAAGAAAAGAGAAGAGTTCCGATCAAGGCATGCTTTATCAAAAAGTATAATCTTTAAAACCACCCATTTTTCATTCCTACGAAGACAATAAATCAAAGGAGTTATGGGATCCTTAATACCTTCCTATTACCTTGTGTTTCAATTTGTATTCTGTTCAGCAGCAACACTCCACTCCTTTGTTTTGACATGATCATTGTTCTTTTAAATTAGATGTTCTTTAGGTGCATTTTATGGGTGTCACTCAAATGGACATGGTAAACTCATGTCTATACTCTGTACCCATATATTTGATGTATTAATTGACCATTAATTATTTCACGTATGTTACTGGCACATATGTTTCATTGCAAGCAATCATCTTACAAACCGTCAACACTGATTGATTATGTTTGCAAAACAAAGAACCATCATTCCCAATTTTAAATTTTAATCTTTTTGGAATAAACCCTTTTCATCCCAAAACTAAGGATTAATAAAATTGATTCCAAGATGACACTCAAAAGTTAAGTTAGATTTTTATGTAATTTGTATTGGTATCTTCTCTCAAACTACTCAGAACTTCCTTGAAAGGTCTACGGAAATTATATTCAGACAAAATAGAAAGTAAATTTTAATATCCGCAAAAGTAAGCAATAACCATTTAAAGAGAGATTTAATAACTTAATAGACAATAGGTTTAGATAAAAAAAAAAACCCAAAGATCTGGATACAATCATACAATCAAATCCCTTATATTTGTCCTGTAAATCTCAAGAAAGGGTTTAGGTCGCCATCTCTTCCAAAGATGTACCCAGAGACTTGTTGATGATGGATAAAAAAATTCAAAGACACGTAAATATTATAGTTAACTCACATGGAAGCTTTCTATGTATACATCAGAAAAAACCAAATCTTTGTAAGACATAAATCTGGAAGAACATAAAACAAACTGACACGTATGAAACAAGAAGACATGCCATGTGTACAAGTCAGCCCCACCATAATATTACTTCAATAAAGCAAAAAGGTGAACTTTCTACATTTGTAAACAATATGCAATTATGGTGCATGCATGAATTTCTGTGTGGGTGTTGCTGGTAAAGCCTCGTGTTCTTACTTTCAGCAATTCAAGGTGATGACTGTTGAATTCTGCCTCACTGTAAGGAAGCAACTGGCGCAAAAGCCAACCACCATCCCACAGTGTCTCTGCAGATATATTAGAACGGCAGAAGAGGCTCACTAATGCATCAAGCACCTGAAAAATGCATCCCAGGTATATTGTAAAATTACTAAACTCAAACATAATAAACTCAGATTATGACATTATGTTGACTTTCCATTTAAAAAAATGCAATACCATACACTGGAAAAATGGTAAATGATAACAATTATTTAGAGCATATTAATTTTATCCTATACATAGAACTTCTTCACAGATCTAAACATTTAAGGGAAATGACAGCAGTAACATTTCACCGTTTCGAGGCGCAAACTAGCGACAGTTTGAGAACGTAAAAAAAGTATTACAATTGGTATATAGTCTTCTGAGAATAATGGCCAATAAATTGTAGATTAAGTACAATGTATTCTACCAAACTAAATTTCTTTCCCAAAAACACTAACAATTTATGTTTACAAGCTCACAACATCAAAGAGAAAAGAAGGAAATCTGTATTAGAAAATTAGTGGAATAAGTGTTCTTACTAAAATGTAAAACTAATCAAAAGCAGTCAAGTGAACTGCCACGTCACATTTTATTTTTTATTTATAAAATTAACCACATATTATGAGCAAGTAGCATGAAGTCTAGCAGTTCACTTGAATTTTGGTGCCTTAGATTATTATTTATATTGAAAATCTATCAGTACTTTTGACCAGCAATGCTCTATGGTAGTGAATGTTGGCGGTGAAGTGCCAACAAGAAGCAAACACTAAATGTTATAGACATGAGAATGCTAATAAGAGTGGACATATGAGAAAATATAAGATTATGAATGAATGAATAGAAGAGAAAGTTAGAGTAGCACCTATGAGAAGTAGATGACGGAAACTCGCCTAAAGTGAGAAAAAGACCAATAGAAGCGGTGGTGAGAAAAGTGGATCATATGGATGATAGTCTGATTAAAAGGGGGGTAGAGGACTCTAAATGGTTTTACTAAAAATTGGGTATTTAATAGAGCCCAACTGAACTGATTAGCCTACTCCACTTAGTGAGATAAGGCTTGGTCATCGCTGTTGTTGTTGCTTCTTTTTCCAAAGACATCTCTTGAAAAAAAGGCTAAAACTCTTTCATAAACTGCTTTGGCTTCTATTGGTTGACCAATTATTTGAAAAAGAAAATAGGCTTAAGCTAAAAAGCTAATGGAAAAAAGTATTGTTAACAATGTTAGGAATAAGTAGTCATTATATGTTTGTACAAGGCACTCAGTGTACTTCCTTCTACATATCTAATATCAATGAACACATCCTTGAGAAGAGTTTCTTTTCCCTTAAACTTGCTACAGCCTACAAGACAGGATTCTGTTTATGGCATCTCTTTGGTGTTTGGCCCATGGCTGTTTCAAGGAAGTTGCTATTTCTGAAATGCAGAGAGACTAGGCAGCCTTACTGCATTCTTGAGTTTCTCTTATGCTCCTTGTTGTACTTAATTTCTTATGTTTTGGAATTTGGAGAATATATTATCTTCCCCTAGTTGTACTTTCCCTCTTTTCTCTCTAATATAATTCCTTTTTCAATTTCAAATTTTAAAAAATAAAATAAAAAAGATCATGTCATTGAGTGAAGTCCACAAAAATATGGCCTTTAACCAAAATTCCCACCCATCCCCAACCACCAGAGCTAAGTCCAGGTGGCAATCATCAAGAATTCTAATGCTACAGTTCCATTACCTTAGATAAAAAGATGTGCCTACCAATAACGAGTCAGGGACTTTCACATATTTTAGATGAAACTATTACAACAAGGGAAATTCTATAATACCCCTAAGGAGTAACCTTATCCCCAGGTGATGTAAAATAAAGTATGGTTAACTCAGTCACATAATGGTTATAACACTTAAATGGTGTAACCATTATATAACTGAGCTAACCATAATTTATATCACATCACCTGGGGTACCGGTACCACTTGAGGGCACCGTAGTGTTACCCTTACAACAAAGTATGTCAACAAGACTCCACTAGATATAAAATTGTACCTCAAATCTATGTACATGAGGGGTTGTTCCCACATCAGAAGGCTGAAAAGATACCCCATAGTGCTCCTGTAAAACATGGTAAAGAAAAACTAAGGAAGCCAACATCAAGCAAAGCAGCTTCTAAATATTAGTACGGTTAATGCAACAAATAAACATATACTCCACAAATGCATCACAAAAATAATAAGTGAATCAAATATCAATAAAATTTCGCATATAATCTATCATAAATTATCAAGAATAGATTCAAATAGCCATATAGTAAATATTTATATCCAACCAATTTGATGAGAAATAAACTGAATGATAAAGTGACTACAACTTCCAGTGACCCCTACCAGGAATTTTATGCACCAACCAAGAGAATCTTGAAAACAACAAACACTAAGAATTCACTCAGCAGAGAACAACAAATAAACCTCAGATAAATTTTAAACAGATCTTTACTAAGACATCTTTGCATTATTGCAATTAGATATGCTTACCAAAATGAAGCAACAACAACAACAACTAAGCCTTTTCCCACTAGGTGGGGACCAAAACAAAGCAAGAGCAACAAAATCAAATCCCAGCGATGAGCTCATGTGCATGTTGCTATATCATTAGGGAAGAGGTTTAAACTCTAATGCAAGCATTGCTGAAACAAATTCTTAAGTTTTGAAGCAATGCTGAGTAGAAAAGTATTCAAAAGTAAATTATAGATAATTAGATATATTATGAACTAAATACAAAATCTACACTTGTAATTTGCAATCAATATAATTCAGATCAATTTTTCACCACCATTTTCGCACCTTAATTGATAGATGGGATTATTTCTAAGCACAACCAATTGCCTGAGTCCAATGTTAGGGCATTTTGGAGAGACCTTTAATATATTTGTAGGTCTGAAGACCTAAGCAGCAACAGGATTATTAAAATAGTTATTGAACTCCACTCCAATATCATTTCTAACATGAGATCTCACCAAAAGGTACTTGTAATTTGATCAACAGGTTTGATTTGTACACAGCAATGTTTTTAAAACCAAATCAGTCCTTGAACCATTAAGGTAAGAGGTTTAAGGTTTAGAGGTTGGGGTTAAACTGGGTTCGGATTGGGGTTTTGTATTTACTTGTATGTTTTATAAATATATAAAGATATATACGTAAAATCATAAGAACAAAACCATGAAATATATTTCTAACATGATCAAATTAATTCATGACACATACAATAAAAGAAGATCTTTGACGGGTTATGGGTTCACGCTTTCGAGTAGAGCAATTAATTGGAAAGCGACTTTACAGTCCACTATTGCACTATCTACTACAAAAGCCGAATATATGGCAATAGCAGAAGCAGTGATAGAAGTCATTTGACTTGGAAGTTTGGTAGGTAGTTTGGGTTTGGTGCAAGATATTACAGTAGTTAATTGTGATGGCCAAAGTGCCATACATTTGACCAAAAATCAAATGTATCACAAAAGAACCAAACATATTGATGTCAGATATCAATTCATTTGCCTTTCCTATAATAAATGCAAGCCTCCAAAATAGATTGGTTATGGTCAAGGAAAATTCAAGCCATCAAATAACAAACCTTGGCTTGAACTTTCTTCTTTCCTCAAATTTCCTACGTCGCCTTTACCAAAGTGCTCACGAGGACTAAGTCACATATTACGAATACCAATTAAGTCCAAGTAGTGCTTGAATTTAAATGTGGTAATTGCCTTCGTCATCATATCTATTGGATTATTTGAAGTACCAACCTTTTTCACAACAATAGTACCTTGAGAAATAATCTCCTGAATGAAATGATATCTGACGTCAATTTGTTTGGTTCTTTCATGATACATTTGATTTTTTGTCAAATGTATGGTATTTTGGTCACTACAGCAAACTAGTGTAACATCTTACACCAAACCCAAACTGCCCACCAAACTTCTAAGCCAAATGGATTATTTCATTGCTTCTATTACTATCATATATTCAGCTTCTGTAGTAAATAATGCAATAGTGGATTGTAAAGTCGCTTTCCAACTAATTGCACTACCTGAAAGCATAGTTGTACGAACCGGAACGACCTAGCCAGTCCAATCAAAAAACCCATGACCCGGCCTCTAAGCCAGTCTGGTTCATGCTCATAACGAGTTTTCAGGTTGAACCAATCAAATCTGGGTGACTCAAGTGGACCGCCCGAACAGGTCAGATCGGTCTAACCTAATTCTTATTTATTTAATTGGTGCTTCAAAAATGCAACTTGTGGGATTTGAACACAATACCTAGAAGGTACCTTATTGTGATAAAACCTCTGAAGCATGGGTACTCCTCCCAGGGAGGAGTACTGGGTCCCGACGTAACGGATGCGGGTACGTCTTAGGGTACGCGATGGGTACGTGTATCGGCACGTACCCATTAATTTTTTATTTTTTTACTTCGGGTGCACGGCTGCATGCGGCTCCGGTGCAGGCGGGTACGGCTCCATGCGGGTGTACGGCTCCCTTGTTGGGTAAGGCTTCACCAAAGTGAGGCCAAAACACGATCGTTTGGCCTGGGTATTTACCCTACCCGAATCTGCTCCTATCGCTTCTCCTTCTCCATGCCCGCCGGGTGGTCTGCGATTCGCTTCTCAATCTCGTCTCTGCTCCCGCCCGTATTCTCGCTTCTCGATCTCGTCGTGTGCTCCTGCGATCTACTTCGCTTCTCAATCTCATCTCGCTCCATCGTCTCGCTCCCGCCGTGATACGCTTCTCGATCTCGTCTGTGCTCTGCGATGCCGCGACCGCTTCGCTCTCAATCACGTCTACGCTCCATCGTCTCGCTCCATCGTCTCGCTTCTAGTCTGCTTCGCTTCTCGTCTCGATCTCAGGTGACCAACTCCTCCATCGTCTCGCTTCGCTTCTCGTCTCGATATCCAGGTGACCAACTCCTCTCTCGCTCGTCTCGGCCCACCCGGCGACCGCAACTTCGCTTCGTTTCGGATCGTCACCCCCCCCCCATTCGAGTGGCACTTTGCCGTTCAAGGCGGTGAAAGTTTGTGAAAGCTACCGTATTTATCGTTTTTTAGTAACCAGTGCAGGCACTATAAGTTTTTTTTTCTAAGAAGCAAGGCGGTGCAAGGCTGTTTTTTTTTCTACCCACCATGTCTTCACAAGGTTACGCTAGTCTTGGTGGTGGTCTTTGGTACAGCGCAGTGGGTTGCAGTAGTGGCATAGCTTCTTCTGCTTCTTTGACTAGCAAATATGCAACTGGCATAGCTGAAAATGGTTGTCCTTTGGGCTTATGTGACTGTATTGCAAAGTAAAAAGGCTGGAGGAGGGAATGCAAGTTGGAAATGCAATTTTTGTGATGGAACTTACAAGGGATCTTATTTTAGAGTGAGGTCTCATCTATTGAGGGAAAAGGGACATGGAATTAGCATATGTAATGCTGTCCTAAATGACTATCTTCAAGAAATGAAGCAAATAGAAAGAGAGACTATTGAGAAGAATGCAAAGCCAAGTGCAAGTTCCTTTACCCTCCGGCTCTACAAGTTTGAACCCTCCTAGAGTTGATATGTCTTCTGATGGGAGCAAGAGAAGAAGAGGCACTGAAAGTGCAATAGGAAGGGCATTTAATAATGAGGCAAGAGATCATTTGTCATGTGAAATAGCTAGGCTATTCTACTCTGCTGGTTTGCCATTCAATGTGGCTAGAAATCCTTATTTTGTTAGCTCATTCACATATGCTGCAAATACTACCCTCTCAAGTTTTCTTCCACCTGGCTACAATGCTATAAGGACTTCAATGTTGCAAAGAGAAAAAGCTCACATATTGAGATTACTTCAACCCATCAAAGACACTTGGCCAGAAAAAGGGGTGAGTATAGTGAGTGATGGTTGGACTGATGCACAGAGAAGACCATTGATTAACTTCATGGCTGCATCGGATTCGGGACTTATGTTCTTGAAGGCGGTTGATGGCTCTGGTGAGTTTAAGGACAAACATTATATTGCTAATTTGATTTTGTCCACCATTGATGAGGTTGGGCCACAAAATGTGGTGCAAATCATTACTGATAATGCACCTGTTTGCAAGGCTGCTGGAGCAATTGTTGAATCCCTTCATCCTCATATTTTTTGGTCACCGTGTGTGGTGCACACCTTGAATCTTGCTTTGAAAAATATTTGTGCTCCTAAAAACAATCCAAATAATGAGAGTGTTTATCTTTGAGTGTCATTGGATTATTGTTGTTGTTGATGATGCCTTTTTCATTAAGAATTTTATCATGAATCATTCCATGAGGCTAGCCATGTATAATCAATTTGTGCATCCTGAAGCTACTTTCTATTCTTTGAGACTAGATTTGCCTCTGTCATTGTAATGCTTAAAAGATTTAGAACTATTAAGCATGGTCTCCAATCTATGGTCATTAGTGAAGAATGGTCTCACTATAGAGAAGATGATGTTTTCTGTGAAAGAAACAATTTTGAATGACCTTTGGTGGGATAAAGTTGATTATATTCTAAGCTTTACAAAGCCCATCTATGATATGCTTCGTTCTTGTGACACTGATAAGCCAAACCTTCATTTGATTTATGAGAAATGGGATTCTATGATTGAGCAAGTGAAGCTAGCCGTCTATCAACACGAGGAAAAGGATTTGAATCAACATTCATTCTTCTATGGAGTGGTGTATGACATCCTAATTTCTAGATGGAATAAAAGTTGCACACCTCTTCATTGCTTGGCTCATTCACTTAATCCTAGGTAAATTTAATTAACTTTCAAGTTGCAAGTTCTTTTATTTTTTCTTACATGTACTTTGGTTTTTGTATTATAGTAATCACAACTTATTTTGTATAATAGGTATTATTGTAGACAATGGCTTGAGGAAGCTCCAAAACGAGTGCCCCCACATAAGGACAATGAGATTTGTATAGGGAGAAACAAATGTCTAAAGGATTACTTTCCGGATCCTCAAGAAAGGCGAGCGATCACTTCAGAATTTGTTAAATTCTCAAATGGTGAAGAAGAGCTTGGCCAATTTGATTGCTTGCAAGATAGGCGGAACTTGACACCAAAGGAATGGTGGGTCATGTATGGAGCTTCAATCCCCAAACTTCAAACCATTGCCTTGAAGCTCCTTGCACAACCTTCCTCTTCCTCTTGTTGTGAAAGGAATTGGAGCACATATTCCTTTATCCACTCCATGAAAAGGAATAGGCTAAATCCCAAGAGAGCTGAAGATTTAGTTTTTGTCCACACAAATCTTCATCTCCTCTCAAGGAAGAATAAGAACTATAATGAGGGTGAGACTAAAATGTGGGACATTGGTGGAGATGAATGGGATCCATTTGAAGGAAAGTTGGGATTCTTGAAGTTGCTAGTCTCTCTCTTGATGAACTGTGAGAATTGGAGGCTATTCTTTTCACCGATGATGGGCAAGGAAATGATGAAATTGAAATTTGTTGGAGTTTGATTTTTGTAATCATCTTTAGAAGTTGTCATGTTGAACAACTTAAATATTGTAATTTCTTATTGTGGATTTGTCTTGGTTGAACAACTTAAGCTCTTTTATATATTTTATGTTGAAATTTGTGTGTTTTAATTTGTGTGTTATGTTATCATATTTTATTGTATAAGATTTTAGTTTATTATACATATATATATATTATTATTATTATTTTATATATTTTTATATGTCGCACCAGTACCACTAGTTTTTTAAAAATTTTCGTACCCTGCACGTACGTCAGAGAAGCTCTGAAATCAGATCTAGCATCGTGCATGCACTCGTGCAGGTGCAACGTAGGATAAAACACACTTTGACACTAGACCACATGCTCTTGTTGAGTAATTTCCTCAATTTAATAATTTATATTATTATCACCACTAATATTTTTATATGAAGTAATTTCTTCATATATATATATATATATATTTTAAAAAATTCTTCTTTGTCCAAGTTTTTCGGTTCAATCACTTAACATGCGGTCGGACAGTTAACCCGGTGTCTCAACCTTCTGACCAAGTTGACCTTCGGTCCGAGTTATACAACTATGGCCGAAAGCATGAAGACATAACCCATCACTAATCTTTTATCAATATCTCCAGCATAATCAAAGTCAACGTAACCAATAATACTACCACTAGTATTATGACTCCTATCATATACCAAGCTAACATTTGTAGTACCTCAAAGATACCAAAGTATTCATTTCACAACATGCCAATGCATTTTGTCAGGATGCCCCATATACTTGCTAACCACACTAACAGCATATGAAATATCTGGACGAATGCAAACCAAAGCATACACGATGCTTCCAACCGCACTGCACTAGCATAAGGAACACGTGACATCTGTTCATTTTCTTCGATAGACTGTGGTAACATTGCAACTGATAGTTTGAAATGGGCTGCTAATAGAGTACTCACAGGCTCTGCATTCTCCATTACAAAGTGCCCTAATACTATTTCAATGTATTTCTTCGGGAACAAATATAATTTGCCAGCATGCCTATCTATGTGAATTTTCAATAAGGAAGCACGGACACGGCAAAATGCTTGCCGTACCGGTGTCGGACACGATTACGACACCGGAGCGCCGACGACACTGCCGGACACATGTCCGTACGGTGTCCGACCTTATTTTCTCCATTTTCGTGTTTGATCGCTCTCGACACGGCCCGACACGGCTCGGACTCGACCCACAACGGCCCACCGACACGGCCCACCTCTAAAATGCCAAGTTTAAAGTTCCTGTAGCTCTCCTTCATCCTCCATTGAAAAACACCGCTGCACTGCCTCCTTCATCTTTCTTCTCTCCCAGCGTTCACGACTTCACGGCGATAGTTTTCTGGTCACCGACGCTCCAATATCTGCTACTGCTAGACTGCTTTTTCCGGGTAAGACATGAAAAGAATACGACTAGCATTTTCTGTTCAAGAGTTGAAATCTGAAACACGGATCGGAAACTGAAAAGGTGAAATGCTTTAAAGCTGAAAAAGTTTGTATAACAAATGCTTATTATACTAATATTTTATTGAATGCTTTAAAGCTGAGAAAGTCAGAAAGTTTGTACAACAAATGCATATTATACTAATATTTTATTGAAATGGTGAAAACTGATACGTTTTTAAAATTATTTTAATTGTCTTTTTATAATACTAATAGTACAATACATATTTTGTCTTTTTATAATACTATACATAATCAGTCACGTATAACTTTTATGACTTAACTTTTGATTTAGATATATTTGATATAAAATAAAATAATAATAATTGATAAAATAAAAATAAGTGAGTGTTTATAATTTTATATCTTAAAATTTAATTCTTAAATCTATTTTATAATGTATAAATATTTATATGTTTAATTTTTGGTATTGATAACACATTTATTTTATATTTTATTATACAACGTGTCTTAACCGTGTCGTGTCCTATATTTTTTCAAATGTGTTGTGTCGCCGTGTCCGTGTCGTGTCGTATCCGTGTCCCGTGTCGTGTCTATGCTTCCTATCATGCCCAAGACTTTCTTAGCTGCACCTAAATCTTTCATTTCAAATTCACCACTTAGCTAGGCCTTTAGCTTGTTGATCTCACATATACTCTTGGCGGCAATGAGCATATCATCAATATAGAGTAAAAAATAGACAAACGAACCATTTGGGATCTTCTTGTGGTATACACAACAGTCATAATCACTTTTAAAGTAACCATGACCCAACACAAAAGAGTCAAATCTCTTAAACCACTAACAAGGAGACCGCTTCGAGCCATATAATGACTACTTTAAAAGACAAACATGATCTCCCTTGCCCTGAACTATGAAACCCTCTGGTTGTTGCATATAGATCTGTTCTTCAAGCTCTCCACGAAAAAAAGTTGTCTTGACATCAAGCTGCCCAAGCTCTAGATCAAACAGTGCAACTATAGCGAGAAACACCCGAATGGAGCTATGTTTCACATCTGGAGAGGACACTTCATTGAAGTCTATTCCTTCCTTTTGAGTGAAACCTTTTGCAACCAAGCGTACTTTGTAGCGAGCCATTTCAAATCCAAGGGATCCTTCCTTTTTTCTTGAAGAGCTATTTGCAACCAATGATCTTCTGTCCTTTGGGCGGTTTCACCAACTCCCAAGTTTGGTTTTTTGAAGAGACTCCATATCTTCATTCATAACAACAACCCACTGTGCAAACTAATCGCTCGAGATAGCCTCGTGGTATGTTATAGGGTCTTGAGTTTCAGTTTCCTCTGCAACCGATAATGAAAAAGAGGCTGTCTGCATGGCCATACCTCCTAGGTGGTTTTATTTGCCTCCTTTCTCTGCCTCTTGCAAGGCTATATTATTGCTGCTTGTTAGATAAATAGGTTTTTACCTTTGGTCTTTTTACTTTATTATTCCTTTGTACTAGCTATCCTTTTACACATACAATAGAATCAGCAGGATGACCAAAAGAACACAACTTTCCTCTCAATGGTTTTCTCTATTCTCTCCTTTCTCTTTCCTCTAAGTTCACATGGTATCTAGAGCTAGGGAGGAGAAAGTCATTGCATTTACCCACTTGCCCACTGCAAGTGGTGAACATTAAACCCATACCCACCATTCTCACAAAGTGATGGTGACTGTCGTGACCCAACATCCCTGCTTGGGTGTGTTTTCTGACTTCTCGTGCGACTCTTCCACAACTGTGACTTCTCCAACCACCCAAGTTCTTCGTCGTTTCGAGTGGATTCGACCTCAGGGAGACTCAGAAGGCTCCGATCGGCCAGAACCCAAGAGCCCATCACCATTCGCTGCCGGATGCTCCTCCACGCGCCGCCTCCTTCCCTGCATGTGGCCGTCACACACCGCCCTAGCTTGAGCGTGTGAGCAAAACGTGCCGCTCTGTTCGTGTTCTGGCCTTCTCCAAAGCTATTCTCGGTGGTTTTCCGACCTGTTCTAGCCACCTCCGACCAGATCGAAGCACCTTCATTTCTCCCCAAATTGCTCTCTTGTTTGTCTCTCTCACAATCATGGTTGAACCTCAAACTGAGTTGGATGCCAAAAATGACACTTCTAAGAGTGAGACTCCTATTTTCACTAGCTATGTCTCTTCTGATATCACCACTGACAAACTAGATGGAACCAACTATGATACATGGGCTTCAAACATTAAGCTATGGCTCTTAGGTCAGGGATATACTAACCATTTGACAAAGAAAGCTGAGGATATCCCAGTAATTGAAAGGCCTAAATGGGAGAAGATTGATGCTCAATTATGTAGCTTGATGAAGCAAACCATTCACTCGTCATTGAAACAAATCTCCCGCCCTTACATCTCATGCTATATAGTATGGAGGCAAGCAAAGGAACTGTACACCAATGACATACAGCGTCTATATGCTATTTGTTCTAGTCTTATGTCTCTTATAGCTCCCCGCAAACTTGAAGGACATATGTCAACCTATCTGGGAAGAATTCAAGCTGCTCTTTCAGACTTCAACGAGTTATTATCTCCAGCAAATTCTCCAGAAAAATAGTATGAACAAAGAAGCACCTTCTTCATGCTCCTAGCACTTTATGGTTTGCCATCAGAATACTCTTCAACCTGGGATCAGATTTTAGGAAGCACTACTATTCCTACTCTCTCACAAGCTTTTTCTAGCCTTCTCAGGGTTATGGGACCCTCCACATCATAGCCTTTTGCTAAAGTTTCAACTCCTACAATTTCTGAAACTTTAGCTCGTCTCCCAAGTGGATAATCGGGGACGCGGTGGTAGAAATCAAGGAGGACGTATAGGCAATCGCACTCGTCCAAAGTGTGATCATTGCAAGCGGATAGGTCACACTATGGACCGTTGTTGGATCTTACATGGGAGACCACCTCTAATTGCTAATGCTACTCAGACCGTCATTCCTAATACTTCAGAAAGTTCAAGTCACCAGTCAACAACTCAACCATCCCAACCTGATTATGAAGATTTTCTGAAGTGGTTTAAAGCCAGACAGCCCCCCTACATCTGTGACCTCGATTGCACACACTGGTAACTCCATTGCTTGTATCTCCCAATCACAATCCCTTAGACCTTGGGTACTAGATTCTGGTGCCTTGGATCATATCTCTGGTAACAAACATTTGCTTTTTGTCATTTCTTATCCAACACACCTTGCCACTGTTACCTTAGCCAATGGCTCTCAAACTCGAGCTAAAGCAATTGAGAAGGCTAATCTTTTGCCTTCATTATCTGTTGACAATGTTCTTTATGTTCTTGGTTGTCCTTATAATTTGATCTCAATTAGCCGTCTAACTCACACCCTTGATTGCTTAATCACCTTCACTAAAGACTCTGTTCTTGTGCAAGACCGGAGCTCAAGGAAGATGATTGGCACAGGGTGTAAGTCACAAGGCCTCTACCGTCTCTCGACAACCTCCAATGTTTTTGCAGCCACAAAGTCGCCCAATGTTATTCATGCTCGTCTTGGATACCCTAGTATTTCAAAACTTCATATGACAGTTCCTAATTTGTCAAAGTTGTCTTTTATGGAGTGTGAATCTTGTCAATTAGGCAAACAAATTCGTAGTTCCTTTCCTAGTCGAGTCTGTAACCGAGTTGAATCTCTTTTTGCTATAATTCACACTGATGTATGGGGACCTTGTCGTGTTAACTCAACATTAGGATATCAATACTTTGTAACTTTTGTGGATGACTATTCAAGGTGTACTTGGTTATACTTAATGAAAAATAGATCAGAGTTATTCTCCATTTTCCAGAGTTTTTGTTATGAAATCCAAACTCGATTCGGAATTACCATTCGCATCTTAAGAAGTGACAATGCCCGTGAGTATTTTTCTACACAGTTCCACTCCTTTATGGCTTCTCAGGGAATTGTTCACCAATCTTCTTGTACACACACCCCTCAACAAAATGGGGTTACTGAAAGGAAAAATAGACACCTAACTGAGAAAGCCCGTACACTCCTTATTCATGCTAAAGCACCATCTCGTTTTTGGGGTGATGCAGTTCTCACTGCATGCTACCTCATCAACTGGATGCCATCATCGGTTCTCCAAAACAAAATTCCTCACTCCATTGTTTTTCCTACACAACCTCTTTATCCATTGTCTCTTCGAGTCTTCGGGTCTACATGTTTTGTTCATGCCCTCACACCAGGCAAAGATAAACTCTCTCCTCGATCACTCAAGTGTGTCTTCCTTGGATATCCTCGACCACAAAAGAGGTATAGATGCTTTTCTCCTTACATCAAGAGATATGTAATTTCTACTGATTCTATTATATGTGTAAAAGAATAGCTAGTACAAAGGAATAATAAAATAAAAAGACCAAAGGTAAAAACCTATTTATCTAACACTCCCCCTCAAGCCAAAGTATATATATCATATGATCCAAGCTTGTGACATATATAACTAATTCGGGGTCCTCTAAGAGATTTTGTGAGAAGGTCTGCAAGCTAATCATTTGAGTTAACAAAGGTTGTGATAAAATCACCCGAAAGAATCTTCTCTCTTATAAAATGACAATCAATCTCAATATGTTTAGTTCTTTCATGAAAGACTGGGTTAGAAGCAATATGTAAAGCGGTCTGGTTATCACAAACAAGGGTCATCTATCCAACATCTCCAAACTGAAGTTCTTTGAGTGACTGTTTTAACCAGACAAGCTCAAATGTTGCCGCAGTCATAGCTCTATACTAAGTTTCAGTACTAGATCTAGCAACCACAGTTTGCTTCTTACTTTTTCAAGAAATCAGGTTACCTCCAATAGGCACACAGTAGCCTGAAGTGGAACGTCTATTAGAAGGTGAACCTGCCCAGTCAGCATCAAAATAACCAACCACTTGAGTGTCTCTTATCCTCATATTGAGATTGATCGTCATTTTATAATAGAGAAGATTCTTTCGGGTGATATTATCACAACCTTTGTCAACTCAAATGATCAGCTTGCAGACCTTCTCACAAAATATCTTAGAGGACCCCGAATTAGTTATACATGTAACAAGCTTGGATCATATGATATATATGCTCCAGCTTAAGGGAGAGTATTAGATAAATAAGTTTTTACCTTTGGTCGTTTTACTTTATTATTCCTTTGTAATAGCTATTCTTTTACACATAATAGAATCAGCTGGATGACCAAAAGGTCACAACTTTCCTCTCAATGGTTTTCTCTATTCTCTCCTTTCTCTTTCCTCTAAGTTCACACTGCTCTTGTGGAGTATCTTCTTGCTCTTCAATAACCTCTTACTCATGCTCTTGCTCTTCCTCTTCAATGGGTTGATCAAAGTCTTTTGGCTGTTCAAATTCAAGCTCCACCTGCTTGCTAACATCGTAGTCCATTTTTGCATTTCCAACCTCCTTTGTTGGATGAAGCATGGATGATTCATTGAACTTAACCTCTCTGTTGATTATGAATTTGGGTGATTTAGGCTCAGTACACCATAATTTGTAACCTTTCACACCAGATGCATAACCAAGAAATAGGCATTTTTATGCCCTTCGTTCAAGTTTGCTGTCATTTGTATGAACATATGTAGGACAACCAAATATTCTTAAGTCTGAATAATCAGCTGGAGTACCAGACCATACCTCAATAGGAGTTTTTAACTCAATTGCAATTGATGGAGACCGATTCACCAAATAACAAGCCATATTGACAGCTTCAGCCCAAAAATCCTTTAACAGCCTAGCATTAGAGAGCATACAATGAGCTCTCTCCAGAAGAGTTCTATTCATACATTCTGCCACTCAATTTTGCTGTGGTGTCTTCCGCACAATACAATGTCTTACAATGCCTTCATTCTCGCAGAACTCATTGAACTAGCCCTCACAAAACTCCAGGCCATTTTCTGTTTGAAGACGTTTGGTTTTCTTGCCAGTCTGATGTTCAATAAGCATTTTCCACTTCTTGAAAGTGGGAAAAACATCATTCTTGCACTTCAGAAAATATACCCAAACTTTCCTTGAGAAATCATCAATGAAAGTTAATAGGTATCTGGCACCACCCTTTGACGAAATAGGCACATGGCCCCACAAATCAGAGTGAATGTAGTTAAATGTGCCTTGGTCCTGTGAATGGCTGTGCTAAACTTGACTCTGATCTACTTCCCATAAACACAATGTTCACAAAAGTCAAGCTTTCCAATTTTACAATCATCCAGCAAGCCACACTTGCTCAAAATAGACAGTCGTGCTTTACTCGTATGCCCCAGATGCACATGCCACAAACAAGTAGCATCTGAATTAGAATCAAGAGAAGATGATACAGATGCAGCTCCGACAACTGTTCTGCCTTAAAGCAAGTAAAGACCATTTACCAAATTTCCTTTGATCACAATAAGAGCACCTTTGGAGACTTTCAGAACTTCACCTTCAGCAGAATACTTGCACCCTTGAGAATCAAGCGTGCCCAAAGAAATGAGATTTTTCTTCAAGTCTGGTATATGCCAAACATCAGTTAAAGTTCTCATGATTTCATCATGCATCTAGATTCAGACTGTTCCAATGCCAATGACCTTACAAGACACATTGTTTCCCATAAGGACAGCACCACCATCAATTGACCGGTACGTTGTAAACCAATCCTAGTTTGGACACGTGGTAGGAGCAACTAGAATCAATAATCCATGCAGTACCAACTGAACTAGTTGATACAGAAATAACATTTTCAGCACCTTTAGCAACACTTGTTGAATTACCTGAATCTGTCTCTTACTTTTCTTTGAGCCTCGGACATTCTGCTTTCCAATGCCCCTTCTTTCCTGCAATATCGACATTTGCCCTTACAATATCTAGATTTAGATCTAGACTTGCCTCTACAACTACTCAAGCCAATCTATCTCCTTCTAACAACCAAACCAAATGTGACATCATCATGTTCGACACTATCGTGCTCCATCTTTTCACAAGACAAGAGTGCGGATTTAACTTCATCAATATCAAGACGTTCATGACCATATATGAGTGTTTCCTGAAAATGCTTGTAAGAGGGAGGTAAGAAGCAAAGCAACATCATTGCCTATTGCTCACTAGAGAATGTCTCATCCATATTTTTCTATTCCATGATGAGTGAAGTAAACTCATAAATGTATGTTCTGATGGATGTCCCTTCAATCATGCGAAGCATGTATAGACGTTGCAATACACCAAGACAATTGGCCATCGTTACTCCAACTTGGTCCACGATGTTGTTGTTGTTTTCTCTGATAGGACCTCTTGTAATACATCATCTATAATCCATAACTGAATAATGGAAAGAGCTTTTTCATCAAGCTCAATCCACTCAGAATCCTTCATTGTGTTGCGCTTCTTGTCTTTACTAGAAAGTGTTATCTTCAAATTCTGGTGTCAAAAAGCCATCATACGGACCTAACACATCTCAAAGTTGAAGTGCCTATTGAAATGTTGAATACCAAATTTTGTAATAGTCATCATTTACCAGATCTGTCCAGAACGCTACAAGCTCTTTGATACCAGTTTATTATAAAATTAACACAAATAAGTAGAAATGTAAGCAAAAAATGTGGTTTGGCTTATAGCCTACATCTACATGCAAAGATGACTGCTATAACTTGATATAAAAATATGACGGAGAATACAAAAGAATGATCACACTACTCAAACCCAAATTCCAAATACCTCAGTATTTCCTCACCGGTGTATACACTCAACTGTCACGAATAAACAAAGAGAAGACAATAGAAAACAGAACTTCTCTGAGAGATGTTGTGTTTGAAATGATTTGAAATGGTTCCAAGCATTGGCTTTTATAGGGGTTTCAAAACCTGGTGACGATGTCCTACATTCATGCTTACCACACAACAAAATAGGCTTCTCCTATAATGATGGTTAGTCTCGTAAATGCTGCATGGCAAAATTCATTTGCGTTTCCTATAATAAATGCAAGCCTCCAAAATAGATTGATTATGGTCAAGGAAAATTCAAGCCATCAAATAACTTATATAGGTAAAATCATAAGAAAAAACATGAAATATATTTCTAACATGATCAAATTAATTCATGACACATACAATAAGAGTCAATACATTATATACAACACAAAATATATCTAAAATATACACTAGTAATATATATATATATATATATATATATATATATATATATTACACTATACAAATATTTTTAAATATACCTTAACATTAATTATATCTAAATATATCTTATACTATAAACTTCCACATTTAAGATATATATAAAAATATATATTTAAATTAGTGTTCCTTAATTTAAGATTATAATAAATTTTTAAAAAATACGTTTTTACTAATAAGAATTTGGTTTATGCTCAAGTAAAGCACTGGGACAATTATAAAAAAGCTTGAAATTGTATTGAAAAAAAGGTTAAAAAATAATTTTGCATTTGCCAATATTAAAAGAAAAATTGGGTCTTGAAATATTTTTTTAAAGGAATAACATTTTACTGAGGTTCTTAAATTTTTTATTAGAAAATAAAAAATCTACATTAAAAGTTGAGCATGCTAACTAAAAAACACATGATTCAGTGGTAGAGTATTACACTGTGTTGTTCTTCCACTAAAGGCTCTTCGGTTCGAATCCTAGGTGCTGCCATTTTGTGAAATTGGTGAATAAATGGTGAACCGGTTCGACCAGCCAAACTGTGACCGGTTCACATGGTTTGGCTGGTTCATGACCAATTCGTGACAACCTGCTGGTTTCACAAGCCTAGCCAAACTGGTTGGAGGACTGGTTCATGGTTAACTCAGTTAGACCAGCCGGTTAGGTCCAGTTTTCAAAACTATGGTACACAGAAATATCCTGAACAATTTTTAATTACACTTGTAAGATAGGAACGTTGGGTTATCCTTAAGGGACAAGCAAGAGAGGCTTCTTCAGTGTAAACAGAGCAATTTATAAAGCCAAGACCAGCCATCCCCAATTCTCACTAGGTCAGAACTTAATTAATTATGGATCCAAGAGACAAAATTAATAGTAAAGAAAATACGAAAATGTTAAAACATTTTAGGCAAAATACAGGGTCAAAGAGCCTGTTAAGCAAAACATGCTATGACAATTCCCTTTAACTTCACATCCATTACAGAGAGTCAGAGACGAAGTTTACCAAATGCTAGAAATATTATCTGAAACTAGGAAAGACATTTAATTTAGAAAAAAAATCCAGTACTCAACCAGTATTAAGATGGACAATGTTAATTATCTGTGTCCTATGGATATGCCTTCCTTAGAAGACCAGACATGGAAATATCCTCAATTAGGCTCACTAAGAATAAACCAAGAGTGGAAACTGGAAATAATCAGATATTAAATCTAATCACAGAGCCAGCTAACAACACTAATGAAGATAGAACCAAGCTTGCTTTCAAGAAGGCAAAAATGAAAATTATAAGAAAGGTGAAAAAAAAAGACAGCAACTACCACTGAAAAACAGAGGGAACTGCTAACCTTGATCTTTTCAAGATAGACATCAATCTCACAACCAATGCCATCCCTCATCAAGCTACTTTCAGAAGAAAAAAGTTGCTCTTCACCTGAAGCCTCACCAACCAAAGCTTGCTGCGCAAATATGCAATGCCAATCAAATAACATATCAACAATAAACCAAATTCATCAAAAGTGGAAAGAAGTACCAATTCACTTCACTAGATTATAACTATGAGCTATTTCCCCCTCCTCCTACTGAAATGAGCCCTATTTCAAGATTAAGGGGGAAAAAATTAATAAACAATCCAGCAATGACCTTCCTAAGTAAACCTGTCAAAGTCTCCACTAAATTTATCACTGTTTCTTCCAGCAAGCAAAGAGAATAGAATACCGTTCCATCATAATTATTCAAGACATAATATAAATAAGGATTTCACACATCCGAACTTTATTTCCTCAAAACAAAAGTCCCTTGTCAAAACTTAATTCAAACAAACTCCAAATACAAGTGAATAGATTTCTACAAGTATTACAACTTTCCCATTCCCATCAATCAACAAATTTTCCCCCTTTCATTGTTCTATCCACAAGACAACTTTCTACCCTTGCATGCAAAGCCTTGAATGGAACCTTCTGTGGCACCCTCAACTTCATTTATAGAATATCACATCCAAGAATGTTCAGGATGATAATCTGTACCATCAAGACAATTAATAGAAATTCTTGACATCTAAACTCTTTTTTTTGCATTTTTACAGATTACAATACAGTGAAAATGGCACTTGGAGGTACCTTCCAACAGTATTTGCAAAGCAATGATGTTAATGAAAATGTTAATCAGGATAAACTCCCAGTGAAAAGGAATAACAATTATGTGACTTCCTGAGCTCTATTACTCAACATTCCTGTGTATTTGGTATAAAATGACACATTTAACAGGGCCAGCAAATTTAAAAATATAGAATACAGGATAGCATCTACAGCAATGACAATATAAATTTGGTAAGAGACTCTGCTGTAAAACTCAGGGTATCAATAGCAGAAATCCTACTTGATTTACCATATAGACAAAGGAGGCAAAAGCCAACAGTCAAATGCTTATATATTGAAAAAGGTCAAAATGGAAGATGCAACATACCAATAAGAGTTTTTTGTGCTGTTTGCGTTGTGAAAGAATTCCAAGCCCATCTAGAACTGATTCATCAAGTTCTACAGAACGAGATATATTAAGAGAACAGAAATGGGTGCAATGGTAAAACAAACAGATATTCAGTGGCACAACCTTTAGTTTGCAGCAGAGTGGCAAGCACACTCAAAGAACCCAAAACTTGTACATCATCCCCGTTTGTTACATATGCAAGCAAAACCTCCCTACATCAATCAGAGAATGTCATGACAAAAAAAAAAGAACATAGGGCATATCCTAGAAACGAAGTTTTAAATCACAACTTAAAGAAGTACAAATTGCACCATTATAAGACATACAAAAAAAAATTAATTTATAAATTAAAGACCAATACAAAGACACCCAAGTTATCATGAAAAATTATTTTACTGAAACATTTTTCAATTCCAAAAAGTCAAAAACATCATCAGAATTACGTATGCAAAGGTCCAAGAACTAAAATATTACTATATTATATATTTTCACTTGAATAACTGAGTCAAAAGTATAGGCAAGATAGTTTGAGCTGGCACGATAAATTTATTAATACTTCCAGTTCCAAAGACAAGCATAAATGCAAAGAGACCTGTTCTCAATCTAACTTAAGAATAGTAACAAAAAAAATAAAATGTGAAAAAAGTGGCTTTTACCTTAAAGCCAGATTTGAACAGCTACAATCATTTTGTGTGATAACACTTTCTGTATGAAAACCTGAAGAACTAGAAGAGTATGGCATATTGACCATTAAGCATTCTGCATCACGCTTGGCAAGATTATCATTATCTGACTCCTGGTTTTCAGATGTCAAACCATGATCAGATATATAGCCATTGACCTTACCCCCATAACCTTTTGTAAAGGCCTCTAAGGGATAAAAAAAAGTAGTGACTATGGTATTTGCCAAATCTTTGATTTTGACAATCTTCAAGATGCAACAGAGCAAGTAGAGAGAAGTGACAACACCACTTTGCATATCCTGGATTAACATGCTACTAAACATTAATAAGAACATGCTGTATAATATAAATCAAAATCTGTCCAAGAAAAAACTTTCAAAGATCCTTGAACAGATGCGACAGTGGATCAAAGTGAACTGAGAAGACCATAAAGTGAAGTTTCATACATGAACAGCCACTATCCTCAGTGAAGGAAGAAGTAAAGGAAAAATCAAAAGCATCAGAATGCTGTCTGTTATTAGCCTCCCAACATCAGGAATTCCAGCAGATACAACATCACTAAAGTAATATAGGTTATCCTCAATTTCATCTACAGCAGCATTAATTGTAGAAGTTGAATCTGGGCCTGGATTTCTGTGTCAGTAACCATAATTTCTCTATCAGGACACAAGGAAATCTGAAGCTAATATGCCAAAGAGAAAAGAAGCTATGATGTCTTACTTCAGTGTCTCAGAGACCAGTCTATTTAAATCCATGCACTGCTTCCTAAAAAAGGAAACCAGGTTTGAGAAGTAATCTGTGTGAGGTGCGCTTGTTATATATCTATTAACACAGTCATCTCCAACTGAAAATTGTACAGACAACTATTAGAAAATTAAGTTTTTTTGCATCATAACATAACTGAGTTCAGGAAGGAAATTGAAAAAAAGTACAGAAAAAGGCCCATGTAAAACAGTAAAATCTCACCATGATAAACATTAAGGGTCACAGCACGTACAGCAGTGCGAACCATGTTCTCCTCATGAAAGGCAAAGCGTATCGCCTCAACATACAGTGGAAATGAAACTACTTCATCCTAAATGCATAGAAAAACAGTCAGAACATTTGGACATCCCCAAACAATGGCAGAGTTATATGATATCCCCTTCCCAGCCAAAACATTACAACATCAAAAACAATAATCAAAGCCTTTTCCCAGTAGATGCAGTTAGCTACATGGATCAAACAACGCCACTGTATTCTATTAAAAACCAAATCCTCCAATAGGCTCTCAGCCAAAACATTAAAAAATAATAAAAATAAAAATAAAAAATCAACTATACCTGAATTGAAAGACTGAGTAAAAACAGATGGTTAACTATGAATATGTCCATAAAATTAATGATCTCACAAGATGTGGCTGTTACAGGACTAGCAATGGTCCAACAGGCTTCTGGCTCAAAGTCAGCCACTAGGAACATCAGCCTCATTTGCAGAAAATATAAAACAGATTTTTGTTGTATTTAAACTGTTAATTTTTTTTCCTTTCTTTCTTTTATTTTTTTGAAACCATAAAATTTCAATACAAAATCTGCATAAAGTACAATAAAACCTATATCACTTATCCACCTTCTATAGCCAAGAGAGTTCAGCTAGAAAATCCCACCAAAACTTAGTCCTTAAACATGAAAGAAACTAACCAAGAGTCATGAAAGAAACGAACCAAGAGTTATGAAGACCATCTTACAAGTCTCCCTTAAACTAATAATTTGAACCATCATCAGAAAAAGAAGACCCAGAGAGCAGAAAACTTACATCGCGAGTCTTCACAAGCAGAGAAATTGTATTCTTGTTCAATTTTCCGCTTATTGCTCTTCAATGACCAGAAGACATTTAACCAAAGAACTAGTTAGCAAAACTAAACAAAGGGGAGGGTCAACAGAAATTATACTACCTCAGAAAACAGATTTTAAGCAGTGTAAACATCAACTGCCACTCACCAGTACGATAGATTAAAACGAACCTTAAAAAGGATATGTAGTATGACAATAGCTCTTCATTGCGAAAGTCAAATGAATAAGTTATCAGGTAGTTCATATGTTCATTACTAAACATATAGTCTGCAAAAGTTTCAATAGAGAAGATTATCAAGCCCATCAACATGTTTACATCTAGTTGAGAAACTAATGTAACTGCAGAATAGGGCACTTCATTTGACAATCAACTTACATATAGCATGTTCAGTTTTTAGGTTCTGGATCATAATGCTCACTGTTTGCAACAACTGAAGTGGAATGCTAACAATCCTGCTAAGTTTTAAAATACGTACAAACTCTCCCACAACTTGCTTTTCCATGAAGAATCTGCCACAAGCCAGGATATAATAAATTGTCAGCACTAAAACAATTATACCAAGGAACATAAGCACAAGGGAATCTCACTCAAAAAAGCTTGAGTCATGTTGGTCGCCATATGTTATCAACTCCGCAATTGATCTCAGTGCCTCAATAACAAAATCCTTCCACACATAACATAACACAGTTGAGAAAATTAGGGAAACCATGAAAACAAGTCAAAGAAGGTTCTAAATTAAGATGGAGTTATTACTTATTATATTACCTTATTAACCTCATTAACTATTTGAACTTTTGCCAATTGATCAGTTAAGTACCTGAGCACCATAAGGCAGCAGGACGATGATTAATGAATAAACAAAATGAATAATCAGTAAAGTTTACCCAATTATATGCTATATTATCATTAATTAATTAATTAACTAATTTATATATATATATATATATATACATACATACAAAATGAATTTCAAGTCAACTTTCAAGACATCACAACCTGGGAGCAGGACTCATCCTCTGTCCCCTAATAAACTACTGACAACTAGGGGGGGGGGGACTAAAAGAGAGGTCTGATTTTTTTTCTTAGTTAGTGGTATTTTATTGAGGGACATGATTGGCGACATGAAGACAGGACTAGGGATTTCTAAGAGCAAAGCAACCTACGGTTCTGAAAGATACTTATTGAACACACGGCTTCATGCATTCTGATAATTGTAAACAAAAGCAGTTAATAAAGCATCTAGTTACCAGAGCCTATGCATAGCATATAGTGTTTGAATGAGAATGGAACAGTATTTTATTTTTTCCCCTCAGTCCCCCCCTCCACTCTCTCTCTCTCTCTCTGGTGTTATGCACTAATCAAATTCTACCTTGCAAGTATTATAATCCAAATCAACAAGCAAATTAGTCTGGTCAGTTAGGAAGACCACACAGTTCCCTAGCTGAAACTTTTCACTTCAACCACAAACAACGCAATGCAAACAAAATTTAAGGACTATAGGTAAGGACTTCTTCAGTTTCGGGTACAATAAAAGACATAATCTAATTATTCATCGTCTGAAAGAGAAATGCAGATTCTTAATTATGTGCCATTCACGAGAATTGAGAACGCATAATTCACCGAACCTGAGTTGATCCAATGAAAAACGATCTCTGGATCTCCAGAAGGAAAGCCACATGGTTGTGAGAATCAAAGCGCCAAATTGAGCTCACCCAAATTCATCCTGAATTCAAATTTGAAACTGCTCGATACTTCCGAGCAGCTCTGGAGGAAGAGAGAGAGATAGAGAGAGTAGGGTTTTCGAAAGATCGTGATGAGAGAGAGCGTTACGGAAACAACCAAGAACACTTGGGTTTCGATTAACGAACCAAACTGAACTTGAAGAAAGCAAAAGGATTTGAAGGAAACTTGGGATTAATGCAATTTCTTTCTCGTAGTTAACAACAACAGGGAACTTCGTTCTTTTTTCTAATATAAAAACTCTAAAAAAAAAAACAACAACAACAACTGGGAACCTGCTACTTGCAAAGCAGCATCTGGGTTCGGCCCGATAGATCATTATCTGCATCGGGTTTCAAAATATACTATTGCTTGACGCATTACATGTTTTATCTTATCATTTAATTATAAATAATAGGCCGGCCCAACATTGGGAAGCCCAAACCACAGCTCCGGCCTATCTCAACCCTCCTAACTAATTTCTCATTTACTAGGTAATTATCATATTTTAATAGAATTCCTCTTTAATGAGAATATTTTCATATCTTATCCCCTTATAAACTACATATTCTAATTATATCTAAACATTATCTCTTCATATACTACTTAGTCTGCAAGTAAACACTCTATAAATACAAGTTTAAACCACTTAAGTATGTATCTACTCTTATATATTCATTTCTCCTAATGCGTTTACCTAACTTGAGCATCATAGTGCCTTGCAGGTACATCACCCCTTACTCTGATGTTGTTACTACCACACCAAGGACATGAAGACAGTGTGCCCACAAGATGAACAACACCACCAATCGATGGAAGTGTCCTCTCATCAAGAACCCTCGAATAGGGGTTTAATGTACGTTATCCAACAACAAAACCATAAACTAAAAGAGCAAGCAAGGCAGATTGCAGACCTCCAGAAGGTAGTCCATGCCGAACGAGAAGATGAAAATAATCTTGGCCACAGTGATTGGATCCTACCCACTATTTGCCAAGAAAGATTGGAACTTATGAATAGGCCACCATTAGTGGTATCAGAACTTGTGAACCAACCTAACGAGCAGTACCAGTTCAATCACCTCTTCTCGGATTTCATCATAGGAATCCAAATCCCAAACGGGTTCAAGTTCCCAAAAAATATTGACACATATGACGAAACCTCCAAGAGCACTTAGAGACTTTCAATTGGTCTATGTTGTTCCATTAGGCCACAAATCACGTATTATGTCGTGCCTTCCCTTAAACTCTAAAAAAAGATACCTTAAGATGGTTCTCCAACCTACCTCCGAGGTCCGTTAACCGGGTTAGTGAGCTAGCTTTGAAATTTTTGCTGCACTTCATAACAAGCAAAGTGCAGTCAAACACTTCATGCAGCCTTATTAATTTCAGACAGGGACAAGACAAACCACTTCGAGACTTCATGGCCAAATTTAACAAAGAGTCTTTAATAATAAAGGACCTAAACAAATTGATCACTATGCACGCTATCATAGCCAGCCTCCGCCTAAGACCTTTTGCCTCTTCCATCACTAAAAGAAACCCTAAGGACTTGGATGAGCTCAAAAGCCAATTCAAAAAGTATATTAACATGGAAGAGATTAATAGAGCAAAGAAGCAATTCGACAAGAATAAGGATCCCAAATCAAAGAAGACTTAGAAACAGTGTCCACCTCGAACATCCTCCAAACCACCCCAAGGGGAAAATATGAAGAATACACCCCCTTAAAGGTCCCTAAGAATCAAATCTATTAAGAAGCATATCATATCAATTTCCAAGATATACCTAAGTCGCCTCCATTGAAGAAGCATGCGCAAAAGGACAATTCCAAGCATTGTGCTTTTCACAATGGCTATGGACATACTACAGAGGATTGTGTGTGGCTCTATGACACTATTAAGTCTCTCATCCTGGATGGGCATCTTAGACAATACATTCACCAATCTCGAAATGGGAACCCTCAATGTGAACCTCGGAATTATAGAAAAAGGAGTCCTAGCCCACATTGGAGCTCATCCCCATATTAGAGAAGGCGAACATCCTCTAGAGACAATCAACAAAGGCAAAATTCACCCCAAGACGCAAGGCAAAACTGAAAAAGCAGAACCCCCACGATCAGTCCCCCCATGAAAATGATTACCTCCTTACAGAAGTCACCCTAACCATCGACACCATATTGGGTGAATTCACTAGAAGTGGAGAATCAAACTCAACCAAAAAATGACATTTGAGAGTAGTCTTAAATGTGGTTTCCCACACCATCTCAAAAATAGGATGCGAATCGTGGAAAATACCAATAATCTCTTTTTCTAATGAAGATTATGGCGGAATCATCTTAGACCATGACGACCCATTAGTCATATCCAAGATCTTGGCCAATGCTGAGGTAAAATGCATTTTCATAGACCAAGGCAGCTTAGTCGATATCATGTTCATGGACATTTAAGAAGTTATAACTCCTAAAGCAGGATCTTATCCCCCACAATGGTGAACTCATTAGCTTTATTGGTGATAAGAACACCACAGAGGGATATGTTGACACTTGACCCTTTGAGCCAAGCCCCCAAGGTCAAAACGGTGAAAGTAAAATTCCTAGTTGTAGATTGCCCTCCCTCAACAACATAATCCTAAGTCGCCCTTCCCTAAATGCATTTGGAGCTGTGGTATCCACCACACACTTGGCCATGAAATTCTTGAATAAAGATGATGAGATCATCACAATCAAGGGAGATCATCCAATTGCATGAAGTTGCTACAACGTCAACCTAAAAATTGGAAAAGCTCTATTAAAATTACATAATAAACACCTAACTAGGCCACTACGGACCACCTAAATGTCCTCTTGGCTGAGTTGGATGTACGTAAAAAAATTCGAGATACACGACCTCTGCTAGAGGGAGAATTCATACCCCTACAACTTGGTGACAAGTCGGACTAAGTCACCAAAGTTGGTGGTAGCCTTACTACAGAAGAAAGAGACTAGTTAACTATGTTCCTAAAAAGGAATAAGGATCTTTTCGTCTGGACCTCATCCAACATGTTAGGATTAGATCCAAATTTTATTTCACACCGATTTTCCATTCATCCTAATGCTAGGTGGGCATCCCAACGAAAAAGGAAAGTTAGCCTAAAAAGATAGAAAATCATTGAAACTCAAGTCAAGGAGCTTCTTGATGTCGGTTTTATAAAAAAGGTAGCTTATACCACATGGCTATCGAATGTAGTCCTTGCCAAGAAAGTCAATGGGAAATGTCATATGTGCGTAGAATACACGGACCTAAATAAAATCATGTCCAAAGGACTTCTACCCACCTCCTAACATTGATAAGCTAGTGGACTATTCCTCTAACTTTTAGCTTCTCTCATTCATGGACGCCTATTTGGGGTACAACTAGATCCTGATGCACCCGAATGATGAAGACAAAATGGTGTTCATAATGGAGAAGGCTAGTTACTGTTATTGTGTTATGTTGTTTGGCCTCAAGAATGTTGAGGCAACATATCAACGCATAATGAATAAAGCTTTTGAAGAACAGATAGGACAAATGCTAAAATTTTATATTAATGATATAATTGTCAAAGCCCCCACCACGGGCAACCACATCCAGGACCTCAACGAAGTCTTCCAGCAACTCCGAATGCATAATATAAGCCTCAACCCAGAGAAGTGCACCTTCAGTGTACAAGCAAACAAGTTTATAGGCCTCATGTTGACACATTGTGGCATAGAGGCAAACCTGGAAAAATGTCAAGTAGTCGTTAACATGTATAGCCCGCAAATCACCAAAAAAATCCAGTAGTTAACTGGACAGATCTCAGCCCTCACCCACTTTATGGTGAAAGCCACTAACAAATCTCATCCTCTTTTCAAACTCCTTACGAAAGGGAAAGATTTTGAAAGGGTCCTGGAATGCGTGGAAACTTTTATGGACTTAAAGATTTGTCTGACCTCTCTTCTATCCTAACTAGACTAGAACCCAGCGAGACCCTTTACATCTACCTTTCAATCAATAAGGAAGCCGTAAGTTCCATGCTGATTAGAGAAATTGAAGAAGGACAAAGGCCAGTCTATTATGTTAGCAAAGTCCTCCAAGGGCTCAAGATTCGTTATAAAAAGATTGAGAAGATAGCTTTAACGCTCCTCATAATGGCTTGTAGATTGCGGTAATACTTCCAATGTTACCCAATCATTATGAGGACGGACTAGCCTATCTAGTAAATATTATATAAGTCGAATCTTATCCAGTGTATGATCGCGTGGTCAATATAACTATCTAAGTTCGGTATCACTTATGAAACCCAACAAGCCATCAAAGCTCAAGTATTTTTTAACTTAATTATTGATCTCACACAAGATCCTCACCCTCCTAAGGGAAACATATGGACCATCTATGTTGATGGCTACTCAAACCCCAACGGAAGTGGTGTCGAGATCATATTAGAGAATGGCGAAGGCGCAACCATCAAACACTCTCTTTAGTTCGAGTTTCCTACCTTGAATAACCAGGTTAGTATGAAGCATGCATCACCAGACTCACAATGTCGAAGGAGCCTTTAATGCAAAAATACTTAGTTAAAGTGAAGGAACCCCTTAACAACTTTGCTCAAGATGAAATCAAACACATCCTCAAGGAGTATAATTCTTGACCTGACATACTGTCCAATCTTACCTACACTAAGAGTCTGAGAAACAACAAATTCGTTATCTAGGAAACCTTGGCATCACCAAGCATAACGAGCTCAAAAATTGTGATGATGGTTGATGAGAACGATAACTAGATCAAACCCATTGTTGAATGCCTACGTGACAGGATCCTACCTGTCGATACCAAAGAAGTAGAGATGGCAAAACGAGTCAACCCAACCCAATACGCCATGGGTTAGCCGAAAACAGAGCAGGGCAATTTGACTCGTTTTTGTTATATGGGTTGGAGTGAATAACCCACCCCATTTTTTGGCTAGTTAACCTGCATAAAAATAAAAATAAAAATTAAATATGGTAGGTTGGTAGGTTATGCGGGTCAACCTGCCTAAAAAGTGAACAAAAAAGTGGGTTAGTCAACCCGCCTAACCCGTCCCAAAAAATATAAAAAAAATTATGAAAAAAAATTGGCCCAGCACGTTAACCCGCCCCGCCTCACTCATGGGTTATGCAGTATAGGTTAAATTGACCAACCTTAAAAAATAAGTTGGGAAATATAACCCAACCTACCAAATTTGGAGGGATAAACAAGTCAACCTGTCAGGTTGGACTTGATTTTCTATTTCTACAAAGAAGCTAAAAGGATGATCCAACCTCGACCCATTATATGTTGTATGACAACCAGCTTTATCGCAGAGGGTTGTCCTCCCTCCTTATCAATTGTCTCGACCCCAATAAAGCATTTCATGCTTTGGCTAAGATCCACGAGGGAAGCTATGGACACCACCTTGGAGGAAAACCCTTCACACAGAAGGCGTTGTGAGCCGGCTATTACTAGCCTACAATGGAAGCACACACCGTGGAACATGTCCAAAAGTACGATAAGTGTCAGCGATATACTCCGCCCAACCTAAAGAGTTGACTACCATCTCTATTCCCTAGCCTTTCTACAAGTGGAGAATGGATATTCTGAGTCTGTTTTTGATAGCCAACTCAAGTACTTAATAGTGGCTATCAGTTACTTCACCAAGTGGATCGAAGGCAAGCCACTATCCACAATAACCTCGGTCCAAGTTCAGAGGTTCACTTACAATGACATCATAAATCGTTTTGGGATCCTAGAGTCTATTGTCACGGACAACGACACCCAATTCACTAATAAAAACTTAAAGAAACTATTATCAAAACTTCACATCAAATAGCACTTCACCTTAATTGAGCACTCGTAGACAAATGGATAGGCAAAAACCACTAATAAGGTTATCCTCTGAGGGTTGAAGAAGAGGCTTGATGGTGCAAAATGAGAGTGGGCAGAATAACTCGGTCGAGTATTATGGTCATACCCAACTGGCAAAAGTAGCATTTCTCTAAAGAGTCCAACCCGTAACTCATCCACCAGAACCTCGACTTCTAGAAGAGTTAAAAGACATAATTCATATCCGAGAGACCGCTCTTAAACTTAAAACAACAATTTAGTACAACTCCAAAGTCATACTAGGGAGTTTTCAACTCAGAAACCTACTCCTTCAAAGAGCAAACATCAGTGGAAAGAATACCTCCCAAGGGAAGCTTACCCATAACTAGGAAAGTCCATATTGGATAAAAGCCAAGATAGACACTGGAGATTACAAGCTAGAGGCCCTTATAGGTAAAGAAGTCTCCAAACACTGGAACGCAACCAAGCATAACAAAAATTATAGCTAGTTAATACTTACTTTCGTTTACACCTTTTCAAAATTGTTAATTTTATTATACTATTTTTCAGGTTTTTGTCGTTTATTTTCTTAATTTGTGTATGGACACCAGCTACCCAGTATATTGAAATATAATTTGCAATTATGATTTAGCCAAGTATATCTTATTTATGTTTAAGCACAACCCACAAGGCCATTTGTGGCCGCCTTGGCGAGGCCCGAGGGATTTATATATCGAAAATACGCGTTGTGCATCCCACAAGGCCACTTGTGGACACCTTGGCAAGGTCCAAGGGATCAACATACTGATGGAATGCGCTCGATAAATAGGACATCCTTTTAAGGTCATCTGTGGCTGTCTTGTGATGGTTATCAAGGTTTCCACCTCAACATAGCATTATCTTTTTCCCTAAGTAATCCTTTAAGGCTTACCTATACATCATTAAAAAAATTTCTAAGTATCGAAACACACTTCTAGCATAAGCCATATAGAATCCAACATACTTCACTTGGTTCTAAAATGCATCCTTAAAAATTCCTAACTCCCACAACTTCTAACGATCTTGGAAATGGGCATTGGATCTAAAGCAGACAACGGAAATATTTCCTTTAAGATTCTTATGTCCCATGAATTCTAACGACCTTAGATTTGGGCATTGGACCCAAAGTAGATAATGGGAACATTTCTTTAAAAGATTCTATAATCCGACAAGTATTTTACAAACTCAAGTATCAAAATGTTGAACTCAAGATAGACAATGGTTACTAACTTATACTCCCTATAACTTCTAAGTCCTAAGAATTCGTACATTCAAAACTAGGTGTTGGACCTATGACGTAAAGTTAGCAGTAATACAAGAAAGGGGGTTGAATTATGTTTCCTTTTTTTGAAAAATCAACCTTCTCATTACTTTTTCAAGTTGTTCAGACTTGGAGGTGAGAAGGTTCCAACTTCAACCAATGTATTAGTGAGAAGGTTAAGATAAAACAAGATTAGTAGTGTAAGAGAGTTCTAAGAAGGTTTGCAAAGAAGATAAAAACTGACTTTCTCACTTTTAAAAACAAGTATGTGAGTTCTTATCAAAGCAGTGTTTAATTCTTCAAACTCTTTCTTATTCAAAACACTTCTAGAATCAATAAATTTGCGTATATTCAAAGTGATTTAATAATATTCCTTTTGAAAACTTTAGCAAAAAACGTAGTTCACTATGTATTTAGTTTTGATCTTTAACAGATTATCAAACACTGATCAAAATAGTAGAGAGAAGGGAAGAACAATTTAACACCAGGATTTATATTGGTTCACCCTAAACTCCACGTTGAGTTACGTTTAGTATCTAGCAACAACTAGGATTTTTCATTATCAAGAGTATTCTTTGTCAACCAAGTCTCTATAGGCTTCAATACACGTATTCTTTTACCATAAGATCTTCAGGCTCAACACAAATATTCTCTGTCAACAAGTCTTTCCAAGTTTCAACATATGTATTCTTTTTTACCACAACCTTTTTAGGCTCAACAAGAGTATACTTTGTCAACCAAGACTCTTCAGGCTTCAACACAAGTATTCTTTTCACACAGCCTCTTCAAGCTCACCTTCACAAAGGTTTTAAGTGACTTGTACAACTCACAGACTCACTTTCAATATACAAGAATCAGAACAAGGTTTGAGGTGTTCGTTACAACTAATGGCTCTAAAAAACACTCAAAGAATGGATTAACATTGTTTGGTAGAGCTCATAATACACCTACAAGATATTTATCATATTGCAGATCAAGTAAGTAGAGATAAGATGGTTTTGTTCTTTGTGTTCACTATTGGATTTTCACCAGAGTTGTTAACCTTCAGGCTTTCAAGCTTAAATGCTTATATAGGCTTTGAAAATATAGTTATTGCACACTCCAAACGCTAACTGCCCTTTCTTGTGGCAAGTGACCATTTTCTTGTCTCTTCCTAATGAGTCAAAAAAATTAGCTTTAGTAAAAAAGTTCATCTGAACGTTCTCTCGAGTAACCTTTTCACTAAATGTTTTCAGCCAACTCTTTCTTCCAACTTTCTCATGCTTGAGATTCTTCAATCTTCTCATCCTTCAATTTCACCACCCCATTAATGTTTCTCCTTAATGATTCATATGGTATGTGTTTCATATTTATTCTTCAAATCAACTCTTGTGGAAGATCTTCGTTCTTCTGAACTTTCTCATAACCTTCTCAAGATCTTCTCATAATGAACTTAATTTCTTATGTTCTCCGGGAATCTTCTCAAGTCACACTTGTATTCTCTTAAGTCAGAATTTAATCTTCTTAGATCACTCAGAAAACTTCCTTCATACTTGTCTAGTCCTATATAGGTTAGTTCTAACAGGAAAACTCCACAAAAGTATGTTAAACATATTAAGGCTTTAAGAGCAATTATACTTGATTTTCAATATAGTTAGTTATCATCAAAACATTTTATTCAAACTTAAGTACAAAAAGGCTTTGGAACTTACATGACGGATAAAGGAAACCCGAACAATATCAGAATTAAAAGAAGCATATACTATAAAATAAAAGCCCGAGGTCAGGACTTATCCATACAATAGTAAAAAGCCCCATCGGGGGGGCATACCACAAAAATAATTATAAAGTTTACTAGGTCGGGGTGCCAACCTCCACCTCATTATCTTCCTTTTCTATAACCTCGTATCCTCACTCCACAATTGGTTGAAGGTTAACCGCGATCACAAGAGCTGATATTGCATCAACAATCATGTCATCCTCTACATGTCGGCACAATCCCATTCCCTCCGTCTAGAGCTCGGGGTTAAGAAGGGTTACCTGCTCAATGAACAACCCTTTCCAGTTTTTCCTTGGCTTCCTCTAAATTTGTAAACTAGTTCTAGAGCCCGCCAATTAATACCTCATCCGACTTGACCTTCTCAGATAACTTGGCCTCCTGTTGCTTAAGGTTTTTTACTTTGTCCTCAATAGTCTTTAAGCTATCCTTGGCGGCATTGGCCTGAGTTATTTGGGTGGTAAGATCCTCCTCCAACTTTGCCTTGGCATCACGGAGCCCTTCTAGCTCCTCCTCCAACTCGGTAACTTTGTGGGTCGGAAGTACTTGCTTATCGAGGTAGAGGCACAAGGCATTCCAGAGGCATTAGGTTTCCACTATAAATAGCTTATAGGGGGATGTCCTCCTCCGATAGCTTCTCAATGTCGATCTTAGCTAGGAAGATGTGATTAATCAGGTCCTCCACCAAAAAATTACACCCCTAGAAGGAAGAAACCAAGAATAGAAGCAGCACATTGGGAGTAGGCTCGTTGTCCTTCCCTTGAGTTAAGTCCAAAACAAGGTTGGACGTCAAAGCAACCTGCTTTAAACAACTTTGGCTACCTCGGGAAACCACCTTCCTCGGGAAACCACCTTCCTCTTTCGCCCTTACAACCTGGATCCTTGAATAGGAGAATAAGAGCTGGGGTCCAAGAACTAAACCACGAGCTTTGAGTGGACCAAGTCCACGTTCCCGACAGCTTTCCTCGTCACCCTATCTACCACCCAATGTTGCAGTTCAATTAGGTTGCTGGCTGGAGTCATGCTTTCTGCCAAAGTAAAATAGACAAGTATTAGTCACTATAAAAACATAAAGAACAAGTTTATGTAAAACAAAGTAAACCCTGGATACGTTTTTTGATATCCTACCTAGGATAACACAAAGATCAAACTCTGCCATATCTATAATATCCCTGGCCTAGATGTTATTCATCTTATTTAGCTATCCAATAAGGAAAGTGATGACATTCACCTCATCTTTTGATAAGTCCTCAATCGAGGTCTCGAAATCTTCAAGCTTTAGATCAAAGTGAAGTCAAGTCCAGTAGAGATAAATGGATGGCTCCCCCTCTACTATAAAATAAAATGGTTGGGTTCCAAGAGCCGCCTCCAATCAAAGGAAGTCTTGCTTGAACTATTTATATGACTCTTGGTACGGTTCAATACTTTATGGTTGGCTCAAGCTTGCAAAGAAATCTAAGCTTTGGTACGGCCACCACTCGAAAACCAGACCATGATAAATGGCCAAAAGAATGCTCACACGGAGCAAGGCAACTCCAGGTGTCGGTATAATAGCTCATAAGCCCAGACAAAGGCCCACTCATTAGGGTGTAGGTGGGTCGGTGCTACCCTCAAGTAGGTTAAAACTCCCCATTCAAACTTAATAAAAGGAAACCAAACCTTAAGATGCACGAACAACGTATTGTAGAGGCACATGAAATGTTTGAGGCTTGTGGTCTGGGTCGAACAGATCCTTTCTTCATTACCAGGGGGATGTACTTTGATTTATTATTCTCAAAGGCTATCCATGGTAAGCTGGAGATACAAACGAAATTAATATTCAGCCGTGAAGGCGTCCCTAGCACTTTTTGTCCACCCATTGGTATAAGTGTGCATCACTTGGTGTTGGGTACGCACTTGATGGGGCTGTGAACATCTTTCGTCTTTTCATCTCAATAACTTATATCTTGGAACAAATACTCACAGAGACCAAGCTTTCAACATTAGAACATGAACTACTAAGTGGACCTATTTGGTGTTCCGACCCTGCTATTATCTTAGAGGTTGGACGGAGTTCCCTCGTCGACATTTCGCGTTGGGTTGCCTTCATCTGCCTTATGATGTCATCCTAGATCTCTACCCTGGATCACAGCCTCTATGCCTTCACGGGGTTATCACCCCTTTTGGGACCATCACTGCCATTGTCGCCACTCGTGGCGTGATGGTGGTAGAGGTTCTGACAAAACTTCTAGAGAATTATCTTTTTCCCTATTACTCCCAATTTCTCCCATTCTCGGCATTTGCCAAAAAAAAAAGGGAAATAAGGGGAGATTAGAGGGAAAAAAACCTAAAAGAAAGGAAGAATATTGAGCAATGAATGAAAAGGTGAAGAAAATCTCTGCAAGCAATTCATTATTGCAAGCACCGTTGTGCACCGTTAAGTCATAACCAAAAATCATCACACTAGTCAAAAAAATTCAAAGAAAGTCTGAAGATAGTAAATGGAGGAGGTTTTCGCCCCATACCCCTATTTGTAGGGAAACAAATGTCCTAACTACCACCATCATGGCAAGGGTATGCTTGCCATTTTGTAACATTTGAAATGATGGCAATGTGAAAACTAAATGACAGCATCCACCCATCAAGGGCCACATGTCTCTCAAAAGTTATCAACAACAAACGAAGCAATCTCGACCCCCGACAAAGCGTCGTAGGCAAGCCAAACGTCAATTTACTCTAGAAATATATAACCCCTAATCCCGATCAGTGATATCACCCAAGATATTGGATCCTGGTTCACGGCAGATCCTATTCATTCAAAGGGTTACCATCTCGGCATCACAACTTAACTCACAAATCAAGTCCTTTATAACCAAAGTTACTATGCATAACCCAAAGATGTCTGATCCTAATAGAAATCTCATATCCTACTAGTTAGACCTTGGCATGAGTGCTATAATGGTCATTGGCGACGCGAGTATTATAACTCAATAATACAGATCCCGGGAAGATATCCTTCACTAGGGATAACTGTGCGAAGCATCCTTTATACAAGATATTGGACTTTGACCCAATGTTCCCCTCCATTAAATGGATCCCGGCTTTAACAACCTAAGGCATATCCATGTGCATAGGGGCATCTAATGCTCCTGTTGGCCTCTGCATAGAGTACCTATTCACTCCGATATCACATTATAGCGTCGAGCTGGGATAATTTGTTCTAGACTGATATCTGGGATCTAGACCACACATGAGCAACCCAACACTGGCAAGCCCAAATCGCGGCTCCAGCCTATCTCAGCCTTCACAACTAATTTCCCACTTACTAGGTAAATACCATATCTAAACAAAATCCTTTTTAATGAGGATATTTTGGGATCTTGTCCTATCATAATTGTTACCAAGTGGCCTCAATACTCAAGAGGGGGGTGAATTGAGTAGTTAAAAATAAGTTCACAAATCTTTCGCAAATCGTTTGACAATCAATTTTTGTTGAAGCTATTGAATGGTTAGAAATAATTAGATAGATGAGATAAATACTTTTACTTATAACCGTGTGACCAAGAAGACAATATCCAAGCAAACCAATGAAACAGTGTACAGAAATAAACAGAGGAGGGTTTAGAGAAAACAAACACGGATCGTTTATCTGGTTCGACCACCACTCCACTTGTGATCTACGTCCAGTCCCAAGCAACACCTTGAGATTTTCCACTATATCTTCAAGCTTCAATGGGTGCTTGAAAAACCACTACAACCTTGAGCACTCAACAATATGGGATACCTCACCCAAAAGCTTGAGTCTCTATTTTCCAAGGGATACCTCACCCTTACAATACTTGAGGGATACCTTACCCTCACTAATCAGAATGTATAAGATTGAAATAGAAGAAGCTCTTTCTAGAGCAAGTGTTTACAAATTGAAGCTCTAAAATGCTCTCAAAGATTTTTCACGTTTTTAATCAGAAAACAGAGCAAGAAATGAATTTAAGGATTGATTCACGTTTTGAAGTATTGATGATCAGTGTTTGGTTCAAGGTCAACCTCAAATAAAGACCCAACTTTGGTATTTATAAGTTTCTCAATAAATGGAGCCGTTGGAGGTAGTTGGGCATGCATTTAATGCATTTAATATAGCCGTTGGATCTGTCGAGTTTGTGTAATCGATTACCACGATCGTAATCGATTACATTGTTGTTCCAACGTTTCACGAACTTTACGGGCTCTGTGTAATCGATTACATTATTGGTGTAATCGATTACATTGCTTCGACTTTGCTTGTAATCGATTACAATGCCCATGTAATCGATTACATGACTTCGACTTCTTTGTGTAATCGATTACAATATCCTAATTTACATGGCCGTCAACGTGTTCTTTGAGTTTACGGTTTTGTGTAATCGATTACATTGCCCATGTAATCGATTACATGACTTCTCTGACTTTGTTTGTAATCGATTACAATATCCATGTAATCGATTACATGACTCGTCGAGGACTTTGTGTAATTGATTACATATATTGTGCAATCGATTACATGGTCGACTTTCTTGTAATCGATTACATTTATAATGTAATCGATTACATATCTTCTTGTTTGATGTGTAATCGATTACAAACATTATGTAATCGATTACATTGGCCTTTGAACACATTTAGTCCAATAACGCTTGTAAGTCATTTCCAACACCTCAAGATACTTGATTAAACATAAATCCTTTTAAGAGTGTTAGATTTAAAGTTGAAACTCAAGTTTTATTGAAAGCCATGTTTAATTTTGAAATTTCCCATTTATTTTGAAATCACATATTGAAAAACCATTTGAGAAATCTTGAGAGCATTTTAACATTAATATCCTAAGTCTAAATAAACCTTCTGTCTTCTTTCTTTGATCTTGATTTTTCCTTTTGCGCTTGATCTTCTCTTTTGTTTTTGTTATCATCAAAAACCTTTTGACATGCCTTAGAGACATAAGCATTCACAATAATTACCTATCCTAGTTATATCTAAATAATATATCTTCATATACTACTTAACCTACAAGTAAACACACTCTATAAATACAGGTCTAAGCCACTCAGGTACGTATATATTCTTATATAGTCCTCAGGTATGTATCTGTTCTTATATACTTCTCTCTCCTAGTGTGCTTTCCTAACTTAAGTGTCGGAGAGCTTTGCAAGTACATCATTCCCTCACTGTGCCACTACTGTTGCCGCACCAAGGAGGAGTACATTGTCAACCACCACTTAATAGGCGATATCAGGTACACCTCTTTGACCATGGCTCTGAACATAATCATTTTCTTTTCTTGGGTTATATTTTTTCTAAACAAGAAGAATTTTTTATTGCTAGACTTTTGAATTAGCTTATTTTGTATTCAAAACAACTTATAATTAAAAGCTCATTGAGAGAGCTTTTGAAAATTAAGTGATTATTTCCCTAGAAATAATCTTTCCTAAACATGAGTTATAGAACCCCAAATAATTACTTAAATGACTATGAGTGATTATTATATTTCAATATGTGATTAATAATTTAAAAAAGTCTCAAATTTCTTTTTGGTACAAGAAAGTTTTGTGAAATGAGAAGTTGCCTCATTATATCGTCAAGACACATCACAAACCTTAGTAAAAGCTTACAATGGTATTTATCAAAGACTTACTATTGAAGGATCACCAATGAAGATCAAAACCAAAACCTTTTAAACGACATTATACTAATTAAGCTAACTCTTATTAACAAGAATATTAATGAATATCAATAGGTTATAGGTTTACAATTTTATGTCTACTTTTTTAAAAAGAAAAAGTTTTTTGGTCCAAGTTGTGATTTTACATATTTTTTAATACATAAAAAGTTTAGGGTGATGGGGACTCTCCCCATTTTAAAACTAGGTCAAATCATCAATCTCAATGAGAGTTCATAGTGAAATTATACAAATAGCCTATTAATGGAGAATCCTTGTATTTGAACCTAAGTTATAACAATTTGCATGAAAAAAAAAGACCGATAAGGTGAGCTAGCCCAATAGCCAATTATAATTTTACATCTACATTAAGTAGAGTGTGTATCAAAGGGGGGAAATAATTTTAAAATGAGGTAAATGGATTGTGAATTAAAGAGAAAGATTAAAAAAATAAACTTCTGACAAATTAAAAATGTGGATCATATAGTGTAACTAGCTACTTTTTCATATGTGTGGTGCACGAGTGCTACAATATGAAACTAAATTTGTATGTATAAACGTTTATTATCTTTTCATGAAATAAATTTAAATTAAGATTGTATGGAGTGGCATCGAGTAAGAAATCAATCCTTTTATGCACAAATATGTTGGTCACTGTAACAATAAGACACTAAGTTCTTCAGCTCAAGAAAAAAAAATAAGACACTAAGTTTTAGAATATCAAAATCAAGAGCAATTGTATATATCTATGAAATAGTTCATGAAAATTGTTTCAATACAAACTTTAGGGAGGTTAACAAGAAAATAGATAGTTAAAGGAAGAAAGAAAATGGTTTCATAAACTTATGAGATGGGTGTGAAATGGATTGAGATACTTTGATCTTGATGGCTTAGTACAAAACTAGTGAAGTATCCGTGGCTTCCAGTTAGAGGATGAGATGAGGAAGTCTCATGAAACTTAGGATGCTCGGGACATATACTCTTAGAGTTCGTGTTTCTCTCTCTGTGTGTCTCTGCTCATGCAAAGCCATGCAACAAAAATATATGTAGGATCCTAGTCAACATGGGATAAAAGGTATTAATTGTTGGGAATGTAACTTGGCTGCTTTATTGGGATACAATTGTCCTAGGTTCTAAAATATTAAGGTTTTAGGGGTGACAAGTCATTATCTATTTTAGGTGATGGTAGAAGGTTAAGGTATATTAGTTCAGGGGAATTTAGGCGTTATTTAGATGTTAGTTAATTAAAAAATGGATAGATTAAACTAACGAGAGTGCCCTTCTTGGTGCAACATCCTAGGCGTCATGTGACACGTGTTGTCCATCTAACGGTTATCATGGAAACTCTAAATCTCGAGGCCTGAGACGTATATGTAGTTTTTCCTTCACCCAAAACCATCCAAGTCACATATTGGGTCAGAGTAATCAGTCTCAGAAACCCCCATGTCTAACTAGGGAGTCATCTTATGCACCCTAATAAGCTCATGACAATTATTTTCTTTTATTCCAATTTTACCTTTTTTATCCTATTTTAACCATCTAAGTCAAAGGGTACTAGGTCCGAAACAAAAATGAAAAAAAAAGCATGATAATGGAATGAATGGTTTTGTTTTTAAATGTGGTAGTGAATATGTTAAGAAGTGATTTCAATTATTTTCAATCTTCATTCTTTTTTGAGGTAGCTTTTCGTTTTTCTTTTCTTTTCTTTTTTGTTTTGATAAGTAGCATTCCTTTGTTGATTGAAGCTTTTTGGACGTCTTAGGCTATTATATATATGGGCCTTAGCTCTATGTAGATTGTATCTTTCTTGATGATGCTCTTATTTTCTTGACAAAGAGAGAAACAGACTCTGACTGCTCGTTCCAATACTGAAGTAGAATATTGGGCTCTTACCAACACCACTTCTGAGATACTCTAATTATGTTAGCTACTTGAGATTTGATTTCTCTCAATCCTCTTTTACTGCTCTTTATTATGATAATCGGAATGTTATTCGAATTGCTCACAATGAAGTTTTTCATGAGTGCACCAAACACATTGAAATTGATTGCCACTTCATTCATGAATACCTTCTTCGTTGTGTTTTTCGTCTCATATCTATTTGAACTCTTGACCAGCCAACCCAATCTATTTACCAAAGTTCATCATCATGGTCGCTTTCATACTCTGATTTCCAAACTCAAGTTGGTTCGCTCTACACCCACTTGAGTTTGAAAGGGGTGTTAGGATGATATTAGCGTGTTAGTATCTATTAGGATATCTCATTGATTTGATTTGTATATAATTAGTATAATATTATTTTAATTTTGTGTATTTTATGTCCTTTCTTGTATAGCCTCTTTTTGATATAAATAAGTAATCTCTTTGTACTTCAAATATATTTAGAAATATACAGACCATTCAATTTTTATGTATTCTCCATTTCCATTTCTAACTATACAATTGTTTGTTTTTGAGTGGTGCCAACTAAGAAGGGTATTGCAACCTTTCTAAGCTCAAAGTATATATATATATATATATATATATATATATATATATATATATATATATATATATATATATAATCAAATATTTATAGCTAAAAATAAAAGACACAATTTTAAGGATAAAATAAAATGCAAAAACATCGTTTTCAACCTTAGGTGAGTTACAAATATACTCTCTCAAGATAGCTATTATATGATTAAACTATATACACTTGTATCAATTGGGTTTTTCATCTATTCTTTTGTTAAACCCAATTGCTAATTAATTTGCTACTTGGTGCTTACCCAAAACTCAAAGTAGTAAAGGCAAGGAACATATCGCCTTCACCGATAGGCTAACTATGCATGTTTGCATCAACATGTGAAAACAAGTGCTTCTATTTGTCTAATTATTTATGTATTTGTCTTGTTATATAGATTTTTTTGCTGAGTTCTTGTTATATAGATGTGCAAGCATTTGGCAAGAGAGGAGAAAGTATGTATGTTAGATGATCGAACGTCTAACATAATATCACACTCAAGTATTCAAAACTTTAACCAATATTAATTGAGTTACAAATTTGTTGTCTAAATTCTAAATTAATAGTCAATTTAGTTTGATTTGAATTTTAATTAATGGAATTAAACAATATCACAAACACCGCTAACTTAAATGAAAAATATTTTATTTTAGATACTGTATTTTCAAATCTCAACTCTATTATTTAATATTTTTATCAAAATCAATTTCAATGAATTTAACAATGAGAAATACAATTTAAGTTTGGCAAAGTCATGTGCTTAGACAGTTCAGTGCTTTCCACGAAAGAGATAAAAATTTCGGCAAGTGGACACCTTATTATTATTATTTTATTTGGATTTTGATTGTTACACAGCATAACATATATTAGGTGCACTGCAGCTGTCATAGCTAGTAGAGGTAAAATATATCGCCAAATAAAACGTTTTCTGAATAGGTTAGCGTGAATGCATCTAGAAACAAAATTTATTCTTTTCCCCTTTGTTCTTATTTCTCTTTCTCTTATTTTTCTCCTAATTTCCTATTATTCCTGGAATTCCATTTTTTTCATTTGGATCATAGCAGCAGTCATGATATATATTCTAACTTCGAGTTTTGAAATTGATATGTGCTATATCTTGATTTTATGACACACACATCGAATTATTAATTAATTAAACTCCACGAAGGGTACGTTTTTACTTTTTTAAGAGAACAATGATTCACGATCTAATTATAGTTCCTCCATGCATGTCATTTTCTCTAGCTCTTTTTCCTTTTCGTTAACCAAATATGAACTGAATAATTTTCTCCAATCAAAATTTGTTTAAAAAAAATTCTGTTGCTAGCTAGTTTTCTATTCAAATGGATAAAAAAAGTTGCACTTGTACCCCATTCCTTGTCTATGTGCTTGATTGGAAAATAACTAACTAGCCAGTTGAAATTTTTCAATGACAACTTGATTGTTTTTCAAATTTCCGCGTTACTATGATGAACGAAACTCACAGGAAAGAGGAAACTGTCTTTTGTTTTGATCATTTATTAAAATAACTATAATTTGTTTACATTATTTTTTTTCATATATTTTTTATATTATTTTCTATATTATTGATTATATTATTTTTTTTGTTTAATCATAATTATTTAAAAATAATGTAAAAAAAAGTATATAAAAAAGATGTATGAAGATTATTTTTTATTAAAGAGTATTGTTATATCCTCTTAAAATATTTTTAATAATTATTCTAATACTTAATAAAAAAATTAAATAAAAAATATATTTAACATTTTAAAAATAAAAAAATATTCAATATTTTTTATTTAATAAATAAAAAATTATTAAAAATATTATTTAAGAGAATTTAGAATTAATCTTTATAAAAACGTGATAAATATGAATTGGTGCACGATGATGTCGATAGCATACACGGTTGTTGTCGCTGTTAACATGGTAGACTGGAATAATAGCAGCCTTTCTTTACCTTTAAGGCTTTAATTCCAACTGCCAGGAACCAGGCCACCATTTTTTACTTATTTTTTTAATACTTCCAAAATTGAAATTTGAAATATGGATGTATGAAGTTCAGGTTTAAAAATAAAAAAAACTCAATCAATGTTGGTCAATTGGTTTTACTGGGCTAAGTCGAAAATAAATAATAATAATAATGGAAAATAACACTTGTACAAATAATTTTTTTAAAAAATCTTTATACAGATGCTCGTTTAAGTCAATAAATAACATCTTGGTTTCATTGTTAATTTTTTCTTTTATGACTCGAATAAGTCCACACCTTAAGGTCTTTGAGAAGCATAAGAAAATAAAATTTTGCGCAATTATTACTTCATAATTTCCCTTGCGTTTTCTCGTCAAAAAAATTTTCCTTTCGTTTTAAAATATAGTTTAAAGTAATTGTATAAGAATTTTTTTTTTGAACTGAGTAATTGCATAAGAATTTAAAACTCATTAAATAGTTTTAATTATAATTATAATTATACTTGACTACATTATATTCTATTAAGATACTAAAAATATTATTACATTCTTATTTTATTTAATGAATCCACTATGAAATAAGAATAAAATTGAAAAAATAATTGATATCTTCAGATTTTATTAAAGTGACAAGTGAAATAAAACAAAAATTATTCCTTAAAATGACAAATATTTTAAAATGAAAAAAGTAATAATGTAATAAATAAATAATGGTGACGTTACCTGCACAAGAAATTTTTTTCACAATTATTTTTAAATTTCACAAATATTAAAATGTGTAGCTGATATTTTTTTCACCTTTTACTTTATATACGCATCATTGTTTTAATCCACTAATTTCATCATTTTTTTGTGAATTATGTGTCAAAAAGCTTAATTGCAAACAATTTTTCAGAATAAATAAAGTAATAAAGAGTGATAGTATCCAAAAAAAGAGTAATAAACAGTGAAGAAAAGTGAATCACTGAATTGAACAGTGAAAGTTAGAAGGAAAAGCAATGATAGACGAGAAATTGAAAAATAAACACAGTCTATTATATTAGTTTTTAAATATTTAAATTATTATTTAACATAATATATAAAAATATATTTTAAGATTAATATATTTTTATTATTATAATTTTTAAAATTATATATATATATATTAAATAATAATTTTAATATTTATAATAAATTATATCTAACTGAATATTACTTTATATAACTTTTCGTAAAAAACAGACACGCAGTCACAGATTGCGTATCACATATTTCTTAGAGGATGTTTTTTAAAGTAATTTATGAGTAAATAAATATTTATCAATTATTGATTGATGAACTTAGTTCATCAATCAGTGATTAATAGATATTTATTTGTTTATAAATTATTTTAAAGATTTAAATTTATATTTCCTAGTCTCAATTACTGTTTTTACCTTTTTTTTTTTGGTAGATGAATGAAATTACTGTTTTTACTTTTGTCACCATCGGTTATTATTTCTTACTTTACTGTCAGTACCAACCAGCAAACCAAACAACCAAAGTGGAGTGTCATAATGACTTTACTGTTGCGTTTACGGAGAGAAACTAGAAAAGAATACAACGGCCGGCCTCGCCAGTTTTTTTCTATCTTTTATTTTTTATTTTTAATGACGCGACATAAAGAAATAGCTCATCGCATGCCATTTCCATGCAGTGAATCTAACCTGATAAATGTTGGACATGTTTAAAATTTTAGTTGATAGTTTATAAATAATTTTTTTTTCTGTTCAATTGAAGGTGATCACTAGTCTGAATCAACTTATCAACCTGATCAACTCGACTTGAATTAATAAAAAATTTCTAGATTAAGTTAAGTATTTAGATTTGTTAAGATAAAAAAGAAGCAAACTCAATGTACATTGTTTCAAGTAATGAGTCATTGTTTTAAGATAATGTTTGGTGTTTATTAAAAATATATCTATGTATGTTTATTATAGAATTGTGTAAGAGATATATTAAATTATATTATATATAAATATAATATTTTTATAAAATATAAAATGAATTTATGAATAAATTAAAAAAATTAAATATATAAAAATTAAATAAATAATAAAAATATTATTTTACAACTTAATGACCCACACCCGGACGCGATGATCCAACCTAATTTCTCCATAGATGCTATACGTTTTAAACTTTACAATAGAAAATTCCCAACCAACCTTACGTGACCATCAGACCAAGCCGCTTTTTTCTTTTAATTTTCATCTCTTTCACTCTCGTGATTAGAGCAGAGTGAATGGACCGCGAGTTATCTCATTTAACCTATAATTTGTGTAAATTGGGATCAATCATTTTATAGACCCGTATAAATGCTAGTTTATGAGCCCAGCATGTTCAACTCTATCATTGTAAATAAATTTTTTTATACTATAATTATCAAAATTTGTATAAACATTTCATTATGGGAGATTATATCAATTAGGGGTGTAAATTGGTTCAAATAATTTGAACAATTTGATTAATTTAAATCAAATTAATTAAATTGATTCAGTTTAGTTTGGATATATTGATTAATTTGAATAAAATATAAACCAATTAAAACTTAATTAATTCAATTTTTAAATTTAAAATTTTAAAATCGAATCGAACCGAACCAAACTATTTTTTTTTCTAAACTCATGAACCCCAATTTTTAATAAATCAGAAATCCTTCCAATTCATTTTTTCTCAAATCCCTAACCCAACAGTCACCCTTGGTCCCTCACTCCTCTGCTGCCCCTCGCCCTCGCCACTTGCCTAAAGCTAAGTTCTTCTAAAAGGCAACAGCTCATTAGGGAGTGTCCCATCCTTGCCAATATTGAAACAAAACATATCAAATTTTGGTTTTAGAATTGTAGGTAAAGAGTTGAGGAATTCATTATTTGGTTCTTGAAAAAGTTTTGGTTTTTTTTTCTTGGTCCATCTATTCCATCATGTCATGAGTTTTTTTTTATGAGTTTGTGGTGTCTGTAAGATACTTCTGGTTCTAGTGCATGTATATTTCTCAAGTCCAGATTAAACAACTCTTTCTCTTTGATGGAAAGTAACTAAGAAATCCTTATATTTCTTCTGCTTAGGTTCAGTAGTTAGTACTTATGAATCTTGTCTTTCTATTGTTGCTTTTACAAACTCCCTAGTATGATTATTAGTCTTTATATCATGAACTTCAACTCAACTCAACTTAGCTTGAGTCTCACTTCTACAAATATACTCATTCATAGGAACATATTAGTTGTTATAACATATTGAATGCCTTTTTCCTTTTTAGGATTCTGGGTACATGTTGGCTATTGTGTAGATGATTCACCTGCACTTATGGCAGTTGATGTAGGAATGGCAATAGGTGCTTGTATACACATTGTCATTAAGGCAGCTAATATTGTCATCATGAAGAGCAACTTGGAGGATGTCATAACCGTCATTGAGCTTTCCAGAAAAGCATTTTCCTGTATACGCCTAAATTACTTTTGGGTGTATAGGCCTGAAATACTTTTGGGTTTTGGATTATAGTTTGCTTGGCATCCCAATAGTTACTGGAGCTCTTTTCCCTTCTGCAGTGCTCAAATTGCCACCTTGGATTGCAGGGGCTTATACATGATTATTATTGAATTTCAATAATCTATATGTGTAGATATCTTTTATAATTTAGAATCTTGAATACATAATCAAACAGTAATATTCATTGTTCATCGATTTAAAATGTATAGACTGCTAGGCTTGCTGTTTATGTTTATAACACCAAAAGATTATAATTAGAATGCAAACATATGATATATTATGATTCTAATCAGAAATTTCAATATTTTATTTTGTATTTCTTAAACCAGCTGTGGTGTTGGCTGGTGTACACTCATCTAATGGTGTTGTTGCTCAAGGTTCCTAGTCTAAAGGGGATTTTAACATCACAATAGTGAGTATGTTTTTTAAAATTTTTATACATGTTAATCACCTAGCTTCTTTTGATATCTCAGTAACTGATTGCAGATATTTGTTGTAGGACTTGATTCTGATATTATTGATGAGGATCTTAGGTAACCATTTTTATAATTTGGTGAGGATGTCTCTAAAAATTCCAGTGGGTAAAGGATGTGGTTTTGTTCAATTTGCTAAAAAGTACTCTTATGGTGTTTCTTAACATAGACATAAATTATAAATTACATGTTAGTGCTGCAGGTGTGCAGGGTATGGTTTGTGAAATGAAAATTGACTAATGTATTCATGAATAAGGAATCCTCTATTATATGTCAACTTTAATGCTTTTAAAATCATATAGGGATAAGGATATCAAAGCAAGTTTATGAGGACTTGCATATAATGTTATGATTGTGATTGTTGTTGCTATTGTCATTAGTAGTGTCATATATTTTTCCTGTGTGAATTAGCTATTTTTTTATATCTTCTATTGTCACTATTATAAAAAGAATGCTAAAGAAGCAATTCAGACATTAAATGGAAGAGTTATTGGGAATCAGATAATGCATCTTTCTCGGTGTTGCCGTCCAAGAAATAAGCATGTGAGTTTGTTCTACCTTTTTTTGTAAATTCATCTTTTTTAATTATTTTTACCTTTGACTATCTAATGAGAAAATTGGTTGAGTCTCATTCTTTTCTCATGCGTGATTAGTTTGATGATTTTGTGTACTAAATCTATGAAACTATTATTTTTATGGTAAAGAGTATAAGCACCATTGCATTCCATCACTTAAAGCTTTCAAGAGAATTGCCTCCAGAGCAAAGACTTAAAGCAACAACCTTTTATGCAATATAGTATGTATGACATGATATTTTTAACATTCAAAATTAAAGGCATGAATTAGGATGTCTCTTCATAGACATCTCATAAAATTTAAATCATACAGAATTAAGATGTGTTAAAATAAATAATGATCAACTCGATCACCCGAATCAAACCAATCCATAAAATGTTCAGTTTGGTTTGATTTAGATTTGACTATCAAAAAATAAGAAAATAAAACCAAACCGAACCAATTGATTTTGATTGGTTCAGATTTATTTTTCTCTAGGAACCGAACCAAACTACCAAATTACACCCCTAATATCAACAACTAAAATACATTAAATAATATAACAACATAGTATTAAATAAAAGTATAAATTTTTTTATACTAAATACATCAAAATTAAATTCTACTAAAAATTGAAAATATTGTATTTACCAAATCGAAACTTTTCAAAACACAACAGCCATCAATGCAAATATTGTGTTATATATTATTTATAATTAAATTAATAAATCATTCATGTTCTATATTTATAAAATTTATAAGATTTATATATTTAAAATTGTTACCCTTAACTCTATTTTAAAAGATATATAATTTTGTATAAAGTTTTATATTAAAAAAAGGATTTGCTAACAAGGATACTTGTTAGTGCATCAAAATAGAAATTATAAAAAAAAGTATTTTTTTCAATGTATTGAATACTTTATTTTTATCTAAAACTTCTTATGTTGATATTCTTCACAAGTGTCCTTAGCAAAATCCTTAAAAAAAAGTTTTGCAAGAACACTTGTTAAAGATTCAAAAATAAAATATTTTAAATAAAAAAGAATAATTTTTTCAACTTCTAATGTATATAATGTTTTTTAATAAGGACACTTGTCAAAAATTTTAAAATAAAAATTTAAATAAAAAATATTTTTTAATTTTTAATATATTAAATATCTTATTTTCATCTAAAACTTATTATTTTCACTTCATTTACAAATGTCCTTAACAATTAGCATATCTCTTAACATATTATTTCTTCTTGCTATAGTAGTTTGGTTAGTTAGTTGAATCATCTACTTAGTTATAAATGTACAATTAATTATTTATTATTTCAAGTCAGTATAAATCATTTATTAGTCTTGCATCATACACCTTTTACACCATTTAATAAATTTCAAAATTTTATTTACTTTCACTCAACTGTCTCTATCGTTTGTCATATTTCTCAACAACTCTTGTAACTTAAGCTTTTGTGGCCACATTTTCCTGCATTTATTCAAATTATAAAATCGATACATCAACTTGGAAGGCGTATATGCTATATGCTTCGGGCTGTATTGGATAGCTCGAACAATTCTTGTACCCCAATAATAATATATTTCACAAAATAAAAAAAGAAGTTCATAGAGAACAAAATGTGTTAATTTACATTAAAAATTCAGAATGCAGCTCTTATAAAATATGCATATACACATATATACTTTGAAGTTTTTTTTTTTATAAGATATACATATATATACTTTGAAGTTTGTAAATAAACTATTATAAATTTTAAAATTTGTTAAGTAAGCTTAAACTATGATCATATTGCAATATAAGTCTTTCCATCTATTTACCTAATAGTTTTCGTTAAATATGTAATTGTTAATACCTTCCTCATCTATACTTCGATGTTGGTGATCATTTCAACACAATTTGAAAAGAGTAAGATAATTTTTCTTAAGTTTGCATTTGGAGTGTCGTATAAGAAGAATTTGATAGTATAAACTAATATTATCAAGTTTTGTCAAGTATTTGGTATACTTACTTGATAGTATAATGAAATCAGGTCAATCATTTTTATCTTACTCTAACCTGATAACAATATCCTCTCTACCATCCCATGATAAGACCTGATAAGATATCTCTTCCTACCCTACCCTCAACTTCACTCCTCTCACTCAATTTACCCCAACCCCCACCCTTTCTTCCCCATTCAATCCCGATCATGATCCTAGGTCACCTGCGCCCCCTTCCTCTCCTTCGTTTGTGGCTCTAGCGCCCCTCTTGTCTCCCTTTGCTAGCTACTGACGACCTCATTTAGCAGCCTCCTTCATCCGCAGACCCACCCTACCTGCGTCTGTTGCACTCGTCGTGTCCCCACCTGCTTGTCATCCTCGGCCCACTATTGCAACCCACAAACTCGTGACCCACTTGAAGTTAAAGACACCAACAGTGCATCTTCAACAGATACCCAACAAGCTTTTTTTTTTCCTGTGTTCTAGGTTTCCATTGAAGGAGAAGAGATCTAGATAGGGGAGGAGATGAAGAAGACACAACATGTTGGTTTTTTTTTTTAATATTGAAGTGTATTATAATTCTATTAAATAATTATTATACTATCAAAATTCTTATACTATTAGATACCAAATGTCTGATTGTATAAGAACTAATCAAGTCTTTTATACTATCAATTTTTATCTTAATATATTATATTATCAAATTTTATATTATTATGTATATCAAACATATTTTAAAAGTGATTAGTATTTGAATGTTGAAGTAACTTTATAACCACAAGCAGTACGGAGATTGTTTTACTTTTTTGTTCTTTTCATTTATTTTTAAATAAATTATATTGACATTTTAAAAATAATCAAATTATGAATAATTTGGGAAAAGTTACTTTATACATAATAGTAATAGATTTTGGAAATAATAAAAAATGCAACTAAACTGAAACATACTCTTTGTAAATAGTATAGATAACTCTTATCACTACCATTTCTTTTTCTTTTTCCTATCTCTTTCTTTCTCGCCGTTAATGGCATACCTTCAATTACGTGAACTATATCAGACTCACATAGTCACATTAAGTGGTACAAATAATTTTCTGTTTTTTTTTTAATATTTCATTATTATTTTCACTCTAACTAAAACAAACAGATATAGCCTATGTGCTAGCTACTTTGTCTCATGCTACCCACTGAAAATTACATTCTCATCACCAATAATTTTATTTTGAAATATGATATTTGTGCAAATAAAATATTTTAAATTTTTTCATAAATTCTTATGCAAGTTATCAAGCATCATTGGTGATAATCGTATCATCCAAGCGATCACGATGGGAATTTCCAGATAGTACATAAGTTGCGGGAAGCCGTTTTTTTGTGCAAAATTCTTAACTGAGATGGGAGTTAATTATTCTAAAAGGCTTAATATTAGAGAGTCTCCACCTCCCGGGTTGCCTTTTTTCATTTTAGCTAATTGTTTATGAGTCTTTTTTAATTCGTCCTTAGTGTTATTTCTTTTTCTTCTTCTCTATTATAAAATTCGTCTTAGGTGACAACCTATTTTTCCTATGATAAATCACTTTTGGGTGGTTATTAGATATCACTTTTAATCAATTAGAACATTTTTTAAATAATTTAAATGAATTCAATTTTAAATAATGAATATGTGAGAATAAAATTCTTTTATGTAATTAAATAATAATACCTTAATTTTACTGTAACTTTTGTCAATAATCCAAACAAGTTTAACTTATAGTTTTATTATTTGTCTAATTTTTTTAATTCACTTACAAATTTATTTTATATTTCACAAAATATTATAATTATATATAATATAATTTAACAACTTTTACACATAAATTTATAATAAACATACAATAAACATACTTTCAATGTTTGGTGAACACCAAACATTATCCTTTAGTTAAAGTTTGTAAAAAGTTTACGAAGAAAGTCTCACAAATAGCAAAGCTCTTTCATTGACGAAATATTAAAACCCATACAAATCACATATTTTAAAATAATTTTTTTATATTAAATTGCATAATTTCTTTAATTTAAGTTATTAATTTTTTTATTTAAAACTTTTTATTTTAACTTTTTTATACGCAAAGCTATACAAAGAATAAAAAAAAGCATTGAGATTATCGAAGGGAATATTCTACTGATTATAGAACCAACAACGGCAGCGATGTATTATAAATACCTCTTAGGCATCACCCACTCACAATTTGACACCCTTGGCCAGGCTACTTTACAAAGCCCAACTTTTCAAACCAAGGTAATAAAATAAAAAACCAAAAGAAGAAGCAGCAGATCAACAACAATTTGCAGGATAAAAATGTGGTTCATGTACGTGTGTGATGAAGGAGAGAAGGAACTGGGGAGGCAACAAGCCCCTGGATCATGTCCTCACTGTGGAGGCAAGGTTGAAGCCATGGATGTTGAGACCCAGTGGAGGTTCTGCTTCTTGCCCATGTGCTTCAAGATCAAGAGGAAGTATTTCTGTACTTTATGTTCCAGACGTTTGGAATTGTATTATTAGACTTATATATATATAGTTGCCTAGTTTTGGATATGGAGACATGTACAATTAAATCATGCTTTGTTGTTCGTTCTCCATTTCCATCAACATCTTTGTATCCGTGATTTTCTTCCCCAGTTGAATTTTGTAGGTGGAGTGTTTTTGAACAAAGGCCTTCATGTAAATGGAAATCAAAAGTGGTATTTGATTTGTCTTATAAATCTTGACCGTAAGTTTTGGACCTCTGGTGTCATTGAGATGCTTTGGTCATTATTGGTTTTTAAATTAATTAGAGATGAGAAGCATTGTAATTTGGTTTCTTCTTTTCTTCCTATGCAAAAGTTTGATTTATTTATTTATTTAATTCAATTTTGGAGTTTGTAAGGAAATCGCTTGAACTATGCTTTCTCAATATATTGGTCTTGAAATTAATTGGAGGTGAGAAGCATTGCAATTTTATATCTTCTCTTCCCCCTATCTACTGCACTAGTTTAAATAAGAAGTTCAGATATATATTTTTTGCCAATTTTGGAGCTTGGAAGGAAATTATTAGAACCATAATTTTTGAATCAGCACTGTGATTAAGTAGATGGGTATCTGTTTTTCTTTTCTGGGAAAGATGGGGGGAGTTTCTATTCCCTTCTTGTTTGTTCTGGAACGTTCTACCTAGTTTACAGCCGCCATAATCCATAGGTGTCTGCAGCTAGAACTGAGGATAAGTTTAAAACCGAAACTGTATTGAGCATCAAGCAAGAGCAGCGGAGCCAAAAACACTTTATTTGCATCTAAAATGTTGATGGTTTAACAACCATAGTGCCTCCCCTGTTTTCTTTTTTCCATAGTGCCTCCCTGTTTTTCTTTTTTTCTTTTTTATCATCTTATTTTTTCCTCTCTCGTTTTTCTTTTGTTTAATAAACTAATCCTTATCACATTGACTAAAAGCGATGTACCGAAAACATTTGACTAAACGCGTAAGGGTATATTATCAAAGATTCAATTTTTTTTTTAAAGTACCGAAAAAAAAAGATTCAATTTTTTAACATCACTGGACCCCATCAAGTCATTTTCAAAAGTCCATCACGTCTCTAATGGTCTCACCGTAGCATCTTGGATAATACTCAGCGGCAGGGGAATTCAAAACCCCGGTCTGCCGATCTGACTGCAAATTGCGACAAGATCAGATTTTAATAATTGAACTTCGAGAGTGATTACTGTTATTTTTATTTTATTATTTTATTATTAAATCGTTTTTAATTTATTTTGATAATTAATTTATTTAAGATTAAATTAAGTTTTAGTTCATATAATTTATATTAATTTTTTTTTTATTTTTTTATTTTTTTATTTTTAAATAAATTTTTATAATTAAAAATATTTTTAAATAAGTTTTTTTTTATTTTTCATTATAATACCGTTAATATATATTAAGTTATTATAAAAAGTATTAAGAAGATATTTTTTATCATATTTTTTAATATATTTTTTATTAAATTACGTCATATAATAAAATGTAATTTTAAATTTAATTATATATTAAATTAAATTAATTTTATATTAATTAAATTAATTATATATTAATTAAAATTAAATATATATTTTAACTTATGATGTGATTTAATAAAAAAATATGATAAAAAATGTGGTGCACATTTCTATCGTATTGTTATTTCACATCAAATGCCAAATGGAGATATTCTACGAGGCATACTAATCATTGTCACTTTTATCTGCCAATTTCACCTATCTAAAACCATATGGACGATCAAGCATCTTATTCTTCCTCTCAAGTTCTCAACCATGGACGGTGAAGTATCTGTGAGTAGCTCAAACCTTACAAATCGAAGGAACCAAATCACGTCATGGCACACTTAGTTAAAGCAATTGAGTAAGAATAGGTGAATATACTTGTCAGTTTGTCAGGTCTGAAGAGACCAAAATGTTTCTCAGCTTCCGCAGCTCCCTTTAGGTTTTCGTCAAGTGAAATGTTTTATCTTTTTATTCAATTTTTTTATTAATTTTTTAATTATTAAACAAAAAAATATTAAATAAATTATATATTTTTAAAATATTAAATATATTTATTTTTTATTTAATAATTTCTTTATTTAATATTAAAAAATTTATAAAAAATTATAACATTACTCTTTTATCAAACATGACAAACAATTAATCCTCATAGGCACAAGCCTCTTTGGAGTTCCATCCTTAGTGTTACAGGAGGTGTGGTACCATATTCCATAATTATCATGGAGTTGATACATTACTTGTTTGATAAAATTTATGCTTATTTTTTATATTTTTTATATTTATTTTATTAATTAAATTATAATATATATTTATTAATATTTTTTTAAATATATACATTATAATTTAATTATTGAAATGAATGTAATAAAAATAAAGAAATGAACATTAATTTTGTTTGGTAGAATCGTGAAAGCCCGCGGGCTTGCTCCTAACAATAGCACTGCCTATTATTGTTACTAAGGGTTTATGGTGAATCTCCACACCAAATTGGTGATTTGTTCAACTTGGAAGAAGTTACGTGTTTGCTTCGCCGTCCATGGCTAAGAACATGAAAGGAACATGGAAGGATGAAGAATACCATGGGTGGGTATTGGCCTCATGGGATGCCCATTTGGCATTTGACATTGAGTAATAATACGCCGCATCATTCAGACATTTGCCAACTCAGGACAAGTAAACGGTATTATAGTTAGGAGTAATTGAGAAGGATTTTTTTGAAGATGCTTACAAATACAGAGATTAATTTAAAAATAAAAAAGTGTAAGGATTAAATTAAAAATTAGTGTAAATTATAAAAAAAATTATTTTAACTTTTATTTTATAAAAATTTAATAAAATATGAATTACAATTGACATAAAATGAGTAATAATAAATATTCTCTTGAATTTGTTGTATTTTGAATTAGGTTTAAGTTATATTTTAAGTTATTTTAACATGATTCAGAGTTACATAATATTTTAAAATTTATAATTTTTTATAATAAATGATAAATAATAATTTTTTTAATTTAAATTAATATTATTTATATAATATGATAATATATTTATATTAATATAATTTATTTTAAAATATATACTAAAAATATAATTTTTTTTATTTTTAAAATTTTATAATTTAATTATACATAATATTTAATTTTTATATAATTTATTTAATTATCATATTAACCTAATTTTTACTCAATTATTTATTGAGTCATGATCAGAATTCAAAAATTGACCAAATTAAAATATCATGTGAAATTTGTGCCAAAATAAATCCATCTCATCGTGTGTGTGAACGCCCTTACTCAATTGGGTTCAAAATCAGATATTACTGATTGAGCAGATAAAACACATTTGTTTTGGTGCAATGATAAAACACAAATTAACAATAACATATTACCACTTACTCACTTAGAATAATGTTGGGAGGACATCGCCTCACATCCATTTGAGGCAGAAGAATTATAACGTGAGTATGTAAAAAATAAGATATAATTCATTATAATTAAATAATAAAAATTATATAAACATGAAATAATATTATGATGCCTCGTTAATACTATTCTACTACTCATTCACAAAATTTATTTTTTTAAGTATAGCTCTGTCCGCTTAATCCTAATAAGAAAAAAAGTTCTGTCCACTTAATAATACTACTGTTAGTGATGGTAAGTGGGAGCCACAATAATAAATTCACATGATCAAAAAGTGTTGTACCTAAAAAAGATGATTAGAAATGTCACTGGAATGGTTCACAAATCCTTATTAAATTGACTAAAAACGTTAATGATTCAAGATTTTAACATCATGGCACCACATCAGTCATGTCAAGACGTCCATCACGTCCCTTAATCTCTTAAGAGAAGCATCTCGGATAATACTCAATGGGGTTCAAGTTCAAACGTTACTTGACGCTTATCGACTGAGCAGATAAAACACAAATTAACAATAGCATATTAACACTTGTAACTTATTCAGAAAATTTGCACAAAATTATATATATTTTGGTATAATTCTGTCCACTTGATAATATTACCATTATTGATGGTAAGTGGTAGCCACAATTAATAAATTTCATGATCAGAAAATGTTGTACCGAAAATAACATGATTAGACATGTAATTAAAATGGTTCACACAAAAAAAAAGTAACTAAAAAGTAACTAAGAATAGTAATCAAAGTAATAATAGATCTGATTAACTATGTGTCGGTGGATTCAATCAGAGAGACTTGATTGGCGGGTTTGATTCTTAGATAGTAGTTTCAAATTTCCTACCACTCGAAACCTACATGTTAACAAGGGTTGAGATTGATGGAAAGTAAAACTATTTATTGTGAGATGATTAAAGTTTAAATCTTAAATTAAGTATTTGTTGAAAATGTCTTTTAATTAGCATTGAATCAAGTTCGTATTTGTAGAATAATTTCATAGTAATACTTATGACAATGTTTAAAATCAAAAGAACCTACATGTCTCCATGTAGTGTCCCACATCAAACTAATTAATTTAGTGTTAATAGAAATAATATTCACATTATATATTTTTTAGAGTTTTGTTATATTTTCTTAAAATAATTTTTTTATAATTTTCTTACTATATAATAAAAATATTAAATAAAAAATAAATATATTCAATATTTTTTAAAAATATAAATTATTCAATATTTTTATTTAATAATTAAAAATAATAATTAAAAATTTAGAATTACTTTTTTATCCCGGATTTAAGAAGATTTTGAAAGACACTCATTTATTATTAGCAAGTGAATGAGCAAAAGCCTTGGTGGCCAATTTATCATTGTTATACTTGTAAAGGCACGTACTGTTATATAATTCTCTTCTCTTATATATTATAATAGACATTCTTTTCGTTAGATACTTTTTTTATATGGGGGCGACATATATAGTGAGAGAAATTTTTATTGTAAGAAGGTGAGATAAGTAAATCTTGACCATACAATTATACATGAATAATCAAGATTTAAAGTTACTTAAAGGTCATGTGATTACTTAAAAAAGTCACTTGTATTTATATTCTAATCTTGACCATTCATATAAGATCCAATAATCAAGATTCACTCATCTCACATCTTACAATAAACACTCCTTTCATAAGATACGCTATATATATATATATTGAGAGTGTATTTAGTGAGAGAAGTGTTTGTTGTCAGAAGTAAAAGGAATAAATCTTGATTATTGGATCTTATATGAATAGTTAAGATTAAAATATAAATGTATGTGACTTTTTTAAATGGTCACATGCAGGAACAAATCCAGAACAATTCTCATGGAAGGGTCGAAAGTCATTAATTACATTATCAAGTATATATCATAGACATAATATATACTAATAAATAACTTTGAGGTAGTGACATTTATATTTCACATTCTAACCTTAATTACATTGTTCTTTCAAATAGGTGTAGCAAATTCTTTTCATTCTTTTAATGACAAATTCTTAATCTTAACAAATGTTATATTCAATAAATAAAATTTTATTTTAAAATTAACCTAATTATATAAATTTAATTTATTCAGACAACATTATGTTTGCATATTACATTTATTAAAATAGTTACGATATGAAAAATGAACTTTTAAATTTCCTTATAGAAACTTTTATGAAAAGAGTGAAGAAATAGAATAAAGAAATAAATATTAAATATTAAAAGCATCACAGTAGTGGTATCATCTATATTATGGGTAGCTTATTGACAAAATAAAATCATTTTACATAAAGATTTAAAAAAGAATAAAAGAGTGAAACTAAAAATAAAAAAAATTGGTGAATGTATTGTATAGAAGTTAAAAAATGATACAAAAAAAGTAAAAATTATGACATCAATATATATATATATATATATATATATATATATATATATATATATATATATATAAATTCATTATTTATTAAATATATATCAAATATAGCTCTTTCATCTTCATCATTTTTTATCTTTAGTAAATTAAAGTATTAATACTTTAAAAGAAATTTGACATGATGGAGGGCCATGGTCCATGCATGTCCCCTTTGAATCTGTCACTAATCACATGAATTTTAAGTAATTTTTAATTTTGATCATCTATATATAGTTGTATGATAAAAATTTACTCATCGTACCCTCTTATAATAAAAACTTCTCTCATTACACACACACACACACACACATATATATAGGAGGGGATCCATTCACATATAGTGCAAGTAAAAAGACTTACATCCAATCTCTTATCATTAACTTCATTTTAATCTAATGGTTTTAAATCATCTAATTAAATGATAAGAGAGAATAATAAACACTCACATTAAAAAGGAGAGAGAATAATGAAATGTGATTTTAATGAAGAAATAAATTTTAGTTATTAAGCCTATTTATTAACTTAAAAAATGATATAATATTGAATATAATTTATAATATTTTTGTTTTTATATAATGTATTAATTTATTATATTTTAAAATTAGTTAATAAAAATTAACTATCAACTTTTATACTAAATAAAAATATTTAGTAAATCTGCGTACGACATGTTTAAATCGAAATTATCAAAATAATTTGAAAGCATTGGATTAAATAGGGTAGATAATGTACGGTTTATGATTACCTGGAGACCATTTAAAAGTTTGAGAAGAGCCTGATGATCTTTTTCTTAGTTGATCATAAAGGGATGCATGACGAATTATTTGATATTTTCAATGGCGATATGCTCAACCTAAGTCTTTCAATTAGAATTGAAAGCAGAACATATTATTTGAAAGTGTATTTATTTTAACAAATTAAAAAATGAAGAATTTTAGTACATAAAATGATTCAAACTAATTTACCCAGAGAGCATTATACTCTCTTTTTTTCCTTAATCATAAACAAATGACAAAGAATTAACCTTTTTACAAAATATTATGTTCAACTCAGATCTTTCACTAACACCTAAAAATAAAGCAAATTACGTCTCTTATATTTTTTTATTAAAAAAATATAAAAATGACCAAATTAAAAAAGAGAGACATTCAAATCATTTGTTATTGGTGACAGTGGAGTTCTGCAAGTGATGGATGAATTTGGACATGTACTTATAAAATTATCTGGCATATTAATATAAGAAGACAATGACTCCAAAGATTCTTAAAATATAATTTTAAAAATTATTTATACTTTATTAAATATTTATTATATTTTTATTTTTATATAATGTATTAATTTATTATATTTTAAAATAAGTTAATAAAAATTAACTATCAACTTTTTATACAAAATAAAAATAACTTATACTAAATAAAAACAAAAATATTATAAATATATTTAATATTATATCATCTTTTAAGTTAATAAATAGACTTAATAACAAAAATTTATTTCTTCATTAAAATCACATTTCTTTATTTTCTCTCCTTTTTAATGTGAGTATTTATTATTATCTCTCATCATTTAATTAGATGATTTTAGAAAGTATTAAATTAAAATAAATTTAATGATAAGAGATTGGGTACAAGTCTTTTTACTTACATTAAGTGTGAGTGAATCCCCTCCCTATATATATATATATATATATCGAATTTGGATCATCTGAAATTATTTTTTGAACTCCACCAATCTCAGTCTTCAATCATCATGCATCTCACAATCTCCAAGAGTGCTCTATTCATCCTCTCCGCCACCCTATTTTGTTGTGGAGTATAGGGGACGGTCTTGTGCTTTACCACCCCTTCATCTTTACAAAATTGGTCAAATTCTTGGTTTAAAAATTCTAACCCATTGTCGGTCCTCAATTTCTTCACCTTCCTCTCGGTTTGGATTTCGACCATCTTCTTCCATTCCTTGAACTTTCTGAGTGCATCACTCTTGTTCCTTAGAATGAATACCCAAACCTTCCGAGAACAATCATCCACAATCGATAAGAAGTATTTCCCTTCACCTAGAGACTCACTTTGTGATGGCCCCCACAAATCCGAATGGACATAACTAAGTGTCTCCCTTGTAACATGAGACGACTTACTAAACTTCACCCGTGTTGCCTTGCCATAGATGCAATGTTCATAAAATTTTAACTCTCCAAGTTTTTCACTTCCCATTAATCCTTGTTTATCTAATTCTTGCAACCTTCTTTCGCTTACGTGACTAAGCCGTTTATGCCATAGGCTTGCCAAAGAACTCTCCTTAGGTTCCATTACCGCCGCCGCCGTACCAACTATGGTACTCCCTTGAAACGTGTAAAGACTTCTCTCCTTTACTCCTTTCATTACCACTAGCGACCCTTTTGTAACCTTCAAGACACTCTTCTCGCATTTCCAAGCAAAACCATGATCATCAAGCATTCCTAGAGAGATTAGATTTCTCTTTAGCTCGGAAGCATAGCTCACTTCCAATAGGACTTTTTCAATCCCATCATAAGTCTTTAACCTCACCGAACCAATACCGACCACCTTGCACGGTTTGTTATTCCCCAGCAATACATGACCTCCGTCGATCTCCGTGTAGTCTTCAAACCACTCACCGTTTGGAGTCATATGGAACGAACATCCCGAATCCATGATCCAATGTCCGCCTTGAGTGCTAGAAGAGGCTACTAGCACATCGACGTCTTCTTCATTGTCATCTTTTTGCACAATAGTAGCTTGAACTTCACCTTGAGGCTTCTTGTCCCTTCCCCTTTTCGGACAATCTCTTTTGAAATGTCCCTTCTCATGGCAAGCAAAGCACTTGACATCTTGCTCGCCACCCCGGGATTTGGACCTTGCCTTTCCTTTTCCCTTTGTATCTTTCTTGATTTATCTTCCTCTAACTATCAAACCTTCCCCCATGTGGTCGCCCAGGTCGTTCTTCCGTTTCTGTTCTTTGGCCTTGATAGCCCCCACAACATCACTCAAACTTATAGTTTCTCTCCCATGTTGTAGAATTTCCACAAAGGTGTCATAAGACCTTGGTAGAGAATGAAGCAACACTAAAGCCTTATCCTATACGTGATTCCAATATTCTCCAAGTCCATGATTAACTTGTTGAAATCATTGATGTGAGCTTGAATTTCTTTTCCCTCCACCATCTTCCATGTGAAGAACCTTGCCTTGAGATATAACTGGCTAGACAAACTCTTGGTCATGTATAAAGATTCGAGTTTCGACCACACCTCTGCCATACTCTTGCACTTCACTATTTCTCGTAGCACATTGTCACCAAGGCAAAGAATCAAAGTGTTGTACGCCCTATCGAGTGCCTCCTCCTTCTTCTCCGCTTCCATGGTCTCTAGGAGCTTTCCCTCAAGTGCCTTAATGAGTCCAAGATTGCCTAGGTGAGCTCTCATCTTCATCTTCCATAAGCCAAAATCATTTGTACCATCAAACTTCTTAATATCCACCTTAGAACTTGAGCTTGCCATCTCACAGGAATTTCTTTAAACACTTGGTGAGCAGAAATTTCTAACCTTTATTCTAACCACAGAAACAACCCAACTTAACCACCTTGAACCTTAGCTCTGATACCAATTTGTTGTGATATAACTACTTAGCAAACCCCAAGTAAACACAGCAAGCACACACAATGCGGAAATGGGAAAGTAGTGTAGAAACCAATACTAAGAATGCACAATAACAAAATAGAGAAGAGTAGAGAAGAGCAACATACTAGATTTACCCTGGTTCAGCCAATGTAGCTTACATCCAGCATTTAGAGATCTTCCACTAAGATTAGAACAAGATTACAAATGATTTGGGAACAAGCTCTCCAATAGGAACACCCTCCTATCAAGCTTTCTCACCCTCTCACTCTCTTGGACTCCTTCCCCTTAGCAATCTCTTTTCGCTTATGTGTTTCCCTCTCAAGATATCCCTAATTTTGTGCCTCTATATTTTCTCTCTCTGTCTCCCCAACCCTAGGAGCTAACCAGATATATATATGGAACAAGGAAAATAAAACAGAAACGATAAAAAAAACTAATTGGTGCGTGTCTGGGCGCCGCGGCGCTGGCTTAATTACGCCGCGGCGCCCAGTGCTTTCCTGCAGCTCCTAGTTGCTTCTCCATCTGCCGCTATACCACTTCCCCTCACAGTGTCCAAGACTTGTCCAACATCTCAGGACAACAATGAGACATCCTCACAAACCAATTAAACTGGTTTGGTTTGGTTTTGGTATATTGATTGGTTTGGGTAAAATCTAAACTAATTAAAGCTTAATTGGTTCGGTTCTCAGATTTGAAATTTCAAAATCAAACCAAACCATATATTTATATATTTTATTATTATTATTATTATTATTATTTTAATTTATGCTACAACAATTTTTGACTACTACTTGTTGTTTTGACTTTTGTAATACTTTCTCAGTTCTCAATTCCTAAAACGTCGTCTTCGTCCAACGCAGAAGGTTAGAAAACTCCTCTGCCAAAACATTCGGCTCTGCTCACCGGCACCGTAACTCACCGTAGGTTATGCTCCACCACAGCTTAAGCCAAATCTGCTCCGCCACAGCTCGGGCCGCGCCATTCATCCAACGCAGAAAGAGACACTAGTGTTTTAACTCTATTAATAATAATTAGTCATGGTCTGCATAATTATTAATTTTCTAAGTTAGTTCATCATCAGTTTCTTAAATAAATTGGTTGAATTATAAAATTAATTCTAGTCAATATTAGGCATAGTATATATTGAAAAATTAACAATTATTTGGTAACATCCCCAGCTCATTCAGCAATTGTCTGAGCTTGAGAAATTTATTTTTGGCCAAGAATATGCTATCAGATGTTATTCCAAAAACTCTTGGAGATGTGAGAGGCTTAGAAACTTTAGATCTTTCCCTCATCCAACTCTTTGGATCCATTCCTATTGAACTTCAAAATCTACATGTCCTTCAACTTTTGAATGTAACACCCTAACTCTGATACCAACTAATGTAACACCCTAGTTAGGGCATCACATTTCTGACTTCCGACTCATAATTTGAAAATAAGTTCGCACAAAGTTTGAGTTATAAAATATTGGTTTCAAAATTTTCTTCTTTACTTTACTGAAAATATTAGGTAATATATAAAAAAAAAACATATTTCAACTATTCATTATACAATATTTACACCAATTAATATCATAACTTAAAAAGAAATATAAAATTAACAGACTTATTTTTTTTCTTTTTTTTTTGACAGTAGCAAACCCCGTGACGAGTCCTACTTAATAGCACGGTACAACACTAACGAAAAACTTTAACATACTTATTCCTTTTTCTGTCCATCTTGATGCATCAGACATCTGTTCCTTTGTCAACACTGCACACCTTCGAGTCCTGAATGTCCACTCCTTATTGTTATCACCAATCTCAGAGTATCCATTGCCCGTTATGTCTAAGACAACTCGATCCTTCTATTGTTTGATTTTAACAATACAGACACAGCAAAACAACATAACAAAGAGGTGAGATCACCTACACCAATACCAACATGGCAGCACGGAGATAACACACAGCCAACAATATCATACAGATAAATCATACCATAATCGTGCTATCAGCATTAATCAACTATCATCATCTAATCATCCAAGTATTCAAAACAATTGTCATAACCAATAACCAATATTCCTCAATTAATATATCACACAGATATAAATGTTCAGATTTATGCATATGCACAAAGATTCAGTTTATCAAAAACGACTCCATGGAGGTTTTCACAATTTCGAGAAGAATGCTCTAGTTAATTGTCAGCCTTAGCCCAAAGACAATCTCCCAGTCGTTGAAAAGAATCGTGTTCTTGTCGGGTATCGTCAATGCGTTGCAACGGACTGCATCGCCAAGTGGCACAAGGTACTCGCCAGCTGTCCACTGGTCGACCGCCGCGCCTCGACGCCCCCAAGATCCATCATAGACCTCACTATCAATGCTCATTCTCTCTTCAACCACAAGGGCCATAATAGCTATTAGCTATCTTTTATACAATGCACGAATTTATCAGTGCAAGTCCAACCCCAATGGGCCAAATCTTTTCAATTTCATTTGTACAATGCACGAGTATATCAGTGCAAGTCCAACCCCAACGGGCCAAATCTTTTCAATGCATGTATAATGCACCAAATCCAAATACGAGCATCTCTTTCCAATGCATATAAAATGCACCAAATATAGGTCATAGGCAAAACACGTCATTTTCTCATACGATTGTCCATACCTTTGGTTCAACGATAATTATACTATATTTTCAACACAAAATCATGTTATCATGTTTTCATAGTTATAAAACACTTTTCATAGTGTTTTTCACAAAATTGCATAACATTTTCATTATGTTTTCACAATTCCAAAATGTTTACATTACGTTTTCAAAATTGAAATGTTTACATTACGTTTTCAAAATATCGTAACACTTACATTACGTTTTCAAAATTGAAACGTTTACATTTATATTTTCACAATACCGTAAAAATATTCTATTACTTTTAAATCACATAGTGATTTTTCAACAAGCGTCAAATATTTAAACTCACGTAAAATATTTAAACGTAATTCAAATCACGTAAAAATATTTTAACATATTTTAAATCGCGTAGGAATATTTTACTATATTCTAAATCGTTTTTAAGATACGTAAATCATTTTTCACCACAATTCTATTACGAAAAATATTTCTTAACCTTCAAAAATTCCATTTCATCATTTCTCAAAATATTATGACTTTGTACTTCATTTTTCACATTTTCTTACTCAAGAAAATCTTTTTTAAATATAATCCATAAAATTACCTTTCCATTGATATAAATCAATGTTTCAAATCTTAAAATTTCCAAACGTACTTCAAAACTTGAAAATAAGTTATACTTGAGTAAATTCTCAAAATACCATTATATTCTCCATTTTTTCCCAAATCATTTCCAAATTAACCTACTTCAAAATAAATTGAAGTTTTGAAAACATTTTCGTTTACAAAACTTAATTTTTCAAGTGAATAAAATACTCTGATTCCCTTTTCAAATTTCTTATATTAAATCAATTATATTTTCACTTGGAAAATTACTTTGTTTCATAAAAATCTAGGCATTACTATTTGAAAAATTATCAAAATATTTTTCCTTTTAAATTGATATGGTTTTACACAAACAAAACCATTAAAGTTTTATTTTCAAAACCAAAGTACCGATTGGTCATAAAACAAACCCATTTGTTCAAATTCATTTTCACTTTCTTTGCAAATCATTTTTCATTCTTAGTCAAAAATCTTTTCCTTAATATATATTTTCTCAAAATCACTTTTTATTGATCTAGTCCTACAAAATCATATTGAGTTATTTTAATTATTGTTTCTTAACTTTAAATTTCCTAATGTTTTTCAAAACCCAATAAATAAATTCTCTGTTAGAAATTTTAAGTTACAAACGTTTTCCTTTATATTTCTAAATCACTTCTAAAAATTGATTAATTTGAAGTTCAATACTTTCAATCTTCTTTTTCTTTTATTTATGAAAATTCCACTTCACTTAATTTATAACACTTAATTCCCTTTTCAAAAATCCTTATTTGAAAATTCTTGTATTTCATAGCATCAAAACATTTTTCTAAATTATCAAAACCTTATAGATGACCATTGGAACCATGAAATATTTTTCTTCTAACTTAAATAAATTCCATTCTTGTTTCTACACAAAATAAATCAATAAAATTTCATTCTAAAATTTGTGTTCATGTTTTCTTAAAAAAAACAAACCTTTAGTTCATTTTCCATACTCCTCAAATCAATCCAATTTTATTCTTCCATAAACATATTAATTTGTAAACACCTATTTTGAGGTGTCTTGGCCGAAATTCTCATTGTTCTAGGGATCAAAATTTAATTTTCTTATTCTTGAAAAATTTCAACATTGACCCTCATCAAGGGCATCAAAACCGTAGCTCTTTCTTGGCCATTGGAACCAAGATCAATTTTCTTTCCATCCACACATCATGACATACATATATATATTTCATCATAAATATCACAAATATGTCATATACTCATCATGCATATTATAAGTATACTATCAAAGCCATAAAATCATGCAAAGCATATTAAGCATAGACAAAAATAATCAAAGCACAAGAAAATAAAGCAAAGCTCATAAACACACAATTAATTATTACATGACCATGGATTGGAATTCTTACATGAATTCACAATCCATCAAATATAAGACCATCTCCCACCACCATAATTGGTTGGTGAGATGGATCTCCTTCTTACCTCTTGAAGATCCTCAAAGCTTCTTGATTTTGCTTCTCTTTCCAAGTCCTTCACCACCAAGGGCTTCTCAAATTCAAAACAAAATACATAGAAATTAGTACACTAAGCTTGATTAAGAGGAACCATGGATCAAACATGGTTTAGATCATGAAAAAGAGATAAGAATTGAAGTCTTCTTACACTTCACCTTAAAAACTCAATAACTTGGCTCTTGAAGAAAGTCCATGAAGATGAATGATTTTGAGAAAGTCTTCAACATGAAAGTTGCTTAGAATATCATGTAGATTCAAGATCTATGGTTGGATGAAATTAAAAGTGATGGGTGATGCTTTTAGTGGTCATGGCCAAACCATTTGGTGAGAAAATGAAGGAAAATGGTTGTTTTGTGTTCTTGGCTTGGTTGAGTGATGAAGATGAATGATTTAGAGAAAGTCTCCAACATGAAAGTGTTTTGAATTGATGAGAGGATTCAAGATATGTAGCTAGATAAAATTCTGAAAGATTGAAAGTGGTTCCATGGGTGGTAACCGAATGCTTAAGGAAGGAAAGAAAATGGTGTTGTTCTTGGTGTTCTTGACAAATTGGAAGAGAGAGAAGAGAGAGAATGAGTTAAGTGTTATAAAATGTGATACAAATGAAATCAAATGGCTGAATTGAAGTGGGCAACCGTAGCATTGCATGGAGAGAAAGAAGAAAATAATTTTGCTTTAGGAAAATGACCAATAATTGGTCAAGACATCTAATTAATGTCTTCAAGCTTTTTCTTTGGCCTAAAAAGGCTATTCCAACATGTTTCAACATGTCTCTTCTTCTTTCTTGCTTCTCCAACCGTCCCCCCTTCATCATGCAATCCAAAGGAAGCAAACAAAACAATAATGGTCATATTGACCATGACAAACAATAATGGTCATTAATTTAGTTTGCATGGCTATTATTGGTGGTTCAAGAACCATGTAAAAGTCTCCCCAAACTGCATGAAAATCGTGTGGCTCCTTGAGTATTTTAGGGAATTAATTGTTCTCAATTTACACCTAATTGCATGCTAATTAATTAGGTAATTAGTTAGGTTAAATTTCCTAACCAATCTTAACTAACATTCTAACTATATAACTAATTAATTAAACATATTATTTCATATATTATAATCTCTAATTAAAATTAGGATATCTAATTAAGAATTAGATTATAACAATTTAACATTTAATTTAGTTTACTTAACTTGTTAATTAGGTCATTAGATTAACCAAATTGGGCTTAATTAGTTACTAATCAAATCATTGTTGACTTCATCTTTTCTTTAGCCTAAAAAGGCTACTAAAAAAATTGTCTCCTCCTTGTCCAAGCACTCCAAAACCGTCCCCCCTTCCATAATGCATGAAGTTGTCATCTTTTTTTTATACAATTATTTGAAGCATTCCTAGCCATTGATTAATTCAATGGTTAGGATTTAGGTAGACTTTTAATTTAGAAGACTAAATCTAAGCCATTGGATCCTTCTCCTTTAAATTCTAGCCATTAGATGTGTCTCCAAAATAAAGGGTCAAGATTACTTCTTCTTATTTTTAATCCAAGGGTCATAATTAGTCTTTGCTACTTTTTAAGACCAAATCTCCACCCTTGATTAATTCTTCATCCAATGGTCATAAATGGTCTTTGTCACTTTTTAAGACCAAATCTCCACTCTTGATCAACTCTAAATCCAATAGTTGTAAATGGTCACTTTATATAATCAAATTTACACCGTTGATTAAATTTACGGTTGATATTGAAGCTTGCCTAATTGAGTTTATTCTCACACCATTGATTAAATCAATGATGATTATCTTATGTTTCTTTATTAAATTTATTTCTTAACCGTTAATTGAATCAATAGTGGATATCCAAACTACTAATGTTGACTTAAGCAATATAATTTCTATTTTTATCTACTAAAAATTCCACGAAAGAATATATTTACTATATTTTTATCTTCCAATAAATAAATACAGTACAAAACAAATTTTCTAAAACTGTTTCCGGATTCAGGTTTAGTAAGATCCCTGTCTCGTCTAAACAGTACAAATTTTTCTATGCGTAGAAAATTTTTTCACTTTGCGGGACCCACTTGGGCCCACGTATGGTCACCTGAGCTCACAAACACCTCGTGGAACCCACAAATAGAAAAAAAATTTAAAATCACACATAAAATCACAAAAATTAGAAAACGTATGAAAATCAAGTCAGATTGTTAAAAATAATTAACAGTCAAGAGAAATAAATACAAAAAGATTTTTCCCGGCCCGAAAATTATTATTTTCCTGACACGGAGTAAATCACTCAAAATGATCAAATACGCTGACGGAATAATCAAAATAAATTTACAGCATCCAAAAATTACTAAACAGTAAAATTCTGTTAGCTGTCAAAATTATTGTTTAAGAGATAGAAAATTTGGGGTGTTACATTGAACCTCTCTTATAATGATTTAAAAGGAATCATTCTTAGTAGTGAAGTTTTTTAAAATCTCTCTGCTGTCCATTTAGAAGGCAATAAAAAACTTTGCTTGTATTTTGCATGTGAGCCTTATGGCCATGGAAGAAGGCATGTTAGACATTGTATCATCATAGTCACAGTGGTAACACTGATATTATGTCTGACAATTTGTTTGTTATTATACATAAAGAACAGAAAAGTGAAGGTAACAGTAACAATATCATCCGAATTTGGAAATTTGGAAATGATGAATTGACTTTAAATGCCCTAATATTAACTTTAAAAATCATGAATTTTCGGCTCTGATTTTCGAGTACTTAAGTAATGGGAGCTTGGAAGATTAGATTAAGTAGAAGAGAAAGCATGCAAACGAAAATAGATTGAACTTTATAGAGAGACTGAATATATATATTAATGCTGCTTGTGCATTAAATTACTTGCACAATGATAGTGAAGTTCCTATTGTGCATGGTTATTTGAAGTCCAACAATATTATCTTAAATGAAGATATGACTGCAAAGGTTTAAGACTTTGGATTCGTTAGGTTGCTGATTCAAAGTTCAACTAATTAAGTTTCCATTAACTCCACTCATGTTCTTAGGAGTTCAATTTGTTATATATATACCTTCAGGTTAGTAACCTCACAACTTCCTCTTTAATTGAATAGTAGTAGTATATAAATTGTTAAGTTAAATTTCTCTTGAAGAATTTTTTAACTTATTCAAATATAATTTCTTAATACAAATATCAATATGTTTCTTTATTCCCTCTTTATGAATATTTTAATACACATTCTGAAACATAAAATAATTATTAGTGTTCAAATCAATAAATTTGATTCTATTTTTAATTTTTTTCATAAGTTTATTATGTATTTTTTTTTGTTATAGAAAGTTAATTATTTAATTAATTTTTGTGTTAAAAAAGACTAATCGATCACTCGAACCAAACTAATTCATAGATATTTAATTTGATTTGATTCGAATTTGACTATTAAAAAATATAAAAATTAAATCAAACTAAATTAATTAATTTTAATTAATTCAAATTTATTTTTTTAAAGAACTAAATTAAATCACTCGCTTACATCCTTTCTCTCACTCTTCACCATGAAACAAAATATCATAAAAAGAAAAGAAAGAAAGGGAAAGAATACTACCTAGGAATAGCTCTGCCTCTTTTTGGTAACATTGGTCTGCCAAGTCAATGATTGATTTAAGTAGCAGTCAAAGAGTTGTATTCTCTTTCTTGATTATTCAGATTTTTATGTTAAACCAGCGTCCCTAAATACATACATTAAGTTAATGTAGGAGTGCAACCTTTAACATCTCTTTAGAACTTAATCTAAAATATTAATATAAAAGAAACTAAGAAGGGATATATTACACATTAACTTCTTAAAATTTAACTCATTTTTACTATTTATAAACTTTATTTTATAACATATAACTCTTTTAAATTATGATAAAAATATATAAATTTATATATATATATTTTTAAATGTATTGTTGACTGTTTGCACATATTTAAAATTTAAGTATTTAAAAATTATATCAAAAGAGATTATGTATTTTTCACAAACAAATTTTTACTATTAAAATTAACAGAAAATACAAATTTATATTTTTTTATCATAATTTATTTTTAAGAGAATATATATTGCAAAATAAATTACATATATAAAAAGTGAAAATAAAGCAAACTTGAGGAGGATAATATGTAATTTAACCTAAAAGAAACACATTTTTTTTTAATCTGCTTAAAGAAACTAATTTATTAACCGTATTTCTGTCTTTTTATGAAAGTTGTAAAAGCTTAAGCATCGTAGTTGAGTACTAGTTTGGCTGAAGTTCCCTGCTTGTTAGTTGTTTGTATTTGGAATCATCACCGGTCACGGGTGGGTGGATAATTAAAGCTGAGTCCGTTTAATTCAGTGGTTGCATGTAATTGTAATGTACCGATCGATATGAAAATGCTTCAGATCAGAATTCAGAAACTGACACAGCAAGTGCCTAGCACATGCATCATCAACTTCACAGCTGTACCTCGCCGTCGGTGACAGTTAACCGGTCCTCACTCTATAGTCTATAGCTTAATTGTTAGGCATGCCTTCGTCTGCATCTTCATTCTAAATCAGGAATCAGGTTGTGCCGTTCCCATCATAAATTATATGCTTTTCTCGGACATGCGCACCACATGCACATGGAAGATACTTGTTATGCATTAATTTTAAACTACATCTCTTCACATTATTTTATATAGTAAAATTAAAGTGAAATTGTATAAAAAAATAAAACAAAACTAAATATAATTAGATAATAAAGTTATATAAATATGTATGATTACTATTACTCCACATAGATACCACTATGTCTTCTTCAGTTCCCACCCAATATTCAGGAAACAAAAGAGTTACGCAGATTTGTAAGTTGTAATTACTATAATCGTGCACATATGCACTTGACTAGTTGATTACATTTGAGATTCAACTTAACATGTTAAGCTCATCATTTGAAACTTTCGGTGCGATTCAATTGCGCAGAACTAATCAAATCCATGCAATTAGAGGAAAAGAGAAAGAAGTTTTTATTTTAGTACATAAAAATATATAAAGTTGTGGGTAGTCTATTGTTATTTGAAGTTTTAAATGATCCTCTACACGAAAATAAAAGGGTAAATATATTAAGAAATAAGAGCATGTTTGAGACGGACTTACATAAGTTGATTGAGTAAAACAAACTATTGCTAAGAAAAATAGCATGTTTGAGTTTTTTTTATCAAAAAGCTGTTGATGCAACAATTCATGCCATCAATAGTTTTTTTCTAAAAGCTAATTTTTTTGACTATTTTTGTAAAATTTGTTAGGATTATTCTCAACAGTGAGATATAAATATTATTTATTCTTAATTAAATAACTTTTTTAATTAATTAAATATTTTTTAATAATTCTATACTTATTTTAATAATTTAATACATAAAAATAAATTTTTTATATCATCTAGATAAAATAAATTAATTTAAAATTATTTTTCAGCTAATATATCTAAATATTAAACTTTCTTTTTATTATAAATTATAACAAAAAAAATTTATACAATAATCAATTATTAAAATAATTTAATTTTCACAGTTATCCCAAATACGCACTAAAACTATAAATCATTTAGCCAGAGAAGTTATTATAATGTATCAAAAATTAATTCTCTAAAAAACTTAAATTGATAAATGAAAGCATGTGGAGAATGGTATGAACACATACACTATCTATCACAATCCTTTTAACACATTTATTTTATTAAGTCACGTCACACATTAAAATATATATTTAACTTTAATTAATGTATAATTAACTCAATTAATATGTAATTAATTAATTTAATTAGTGTATAATTAAATTTAAATATATATTTTAATATATAACGTAATTCAATAAAAGAGATTATATTAAAAGAAGTATAATAAAAAGTATATTCTGAACGCTCCTCGAAAGCATATTGGTTTTATATTTTGAACCAAATACATAAGGTCAAGAATAAGTAAAGTTACTTTCGCGCATGTAGCTTTGAATAATTAGGCTTTGAAGTTGATATTATTCCTCTTTGGATCTAGTTTGCTCCTTGCCCTTGCAAGTGCTGCTAGCCGTGGCTACTATTAGGATAATAGGATCTATAAAGACAATACACTTTCTTAGTAAGCTTTGCACATTGTTTTTCCATATATATATATATATATATATATATAGAGAGAGAGAGAGAGAGAGAGAGAGAGAGAGAGAGAGAGAGAGAGAGAGAGAGATGAATGAATGGAAATGCGGCAATGATGGAAAATGACCCCACAACATTTTCAGCAAGATTTTTTTTTTTGGTAAGGTCTTAGTTGGTTTCTATTACTGAACTAGGTTGAAGAAAAAAATAATGTAATTATAGTTTAATTTATAATAGGAAACTATCTCATTTTGTATTTATACATATATAAACCAATGGCGGAGGAGCGTGCATGGAGGTTAAAGAATGATATTTTATGTGTCATATATTTATATGCGGTTTGATTCAGTTTTTATTAGTGGAAAAGTAAAAGTTAGACATCAGGACGGGCAAAATTTAAAATAAGAATTTAATGACTAAAAGTTATTTAAAATAATGAAAGATTTTTACAATGCATTTAAATCAAATATACTAACTAAAATATAGCCAAAATGATTTTACATTATAACTTATGCCTAATGAAACACTATAATGATTTTTTAACTGTACTACCTTATACTTAATTTTTTAATTATTTTCATCTAATAATTATGTAAGAAAAAATTAGAAATATAGAAAATAGATTTTGTGCGAATTTAGAGTAATACTAGGATCAATATATACCATGAACCTACAATAAGTTGTACAGTTGCTTATAATTTATATTAGCATACTCTTTTATTATAATTGAAGATAAAGATGTAAGCCAGTTATAATATAGATAAAAATAAAATCATTTAAAAGTGTATTGATAGTGAGAAGTTTACATAGTTTGTATATTCATATCGTCATTATATTAAAATAAAACCAAAAAGAATGGGGGCAATTAAAAAAGTATTATGAATACGAAGAAATGAGGTATGGTTTTGCTTCTTGCATTAATCGTTGCATTTGTTGTTTTTTCCCTGGTATATTATATTGCTATATTATTTAGTTTATTTTTACGGTTAAATAACTTAAGAGTTTGTGCTAGGTTGACTGGCTGAGTTATAAACTATTTGTTATCATAATTACAATTATTTTGATTATAAGTATTAAGCATTAACAAAAAACCGTGCAAAACATGAAATATTAAATATTGGAAATTTGAGAACAATATAATTATTTATTTTTGTTGACAGTCTTAGTTTAATTATGTTTAGTTTCGAAATTTTAGAAACTATAAATCATGTTTTTTTTTATGTACACTATAAATTATGATTTGATTCAAAGTAGATGTAAGTTAATAATCGATTTTTATCTATCATAACATTACTTGTTGTATCTAATTAATTAACTAACCACTCTCGTGACGTAAAGGAAATCCTTCTCTTCAGACATCAGATAGTATGTATTACAGTAAAAAGTAGGAGAGAAAATGAATCTGTTGATTGCATTAACTTAGCTTAAAGCTTATATGCAATGAGAGTTGGAGTAATAAAATCTCCAGTACAATACTTGCATACTAGTAAGTTTCTGTGACTAACTCATAACTACTCTGCTGACTAGGCAACTAAATTAACTAACAACTAATGTTTATAATGTGTAATACTCCTCCTCAAAGTGGGAAGAATAAGTCTATGAGTCCCAACTTGAAAATGAGATTAAGAAACTATGACTGAGGAAGAGCTTTAGTCAACAAGTCAGCAAATATGGCTTAACATGAATCAATTTAAGCAAATCATATACAAATTTTTTTCTTATAAAATGACAATCAATATCATTATGTTTTGTTCTTTCATAAAAAGTAGGATTGCAATCTATGTGAATTGTAACTTGATTATCACACAATAGCTTAACTGAACCTATAGGAACTTCAAAATCCTTGAGAAGATTAATTAACCACACCACCTCATTGGTAACACTAGATAAGGCATGATATTATGCCTCTACAGAAGACTTGGACACAGTAGATTGTTTCTTGGACTTCCAAGAAATCAGAGAATCTCTCAAAAAACACAATATCTAGTTGTAGATTTTCTAGTGTCCACACAGCTCCCCCAATTTGCATCAACATAAGTTGTTAAGCAGGGAGAAGAAGATGAAGAGAATCTTGCTTTGGTGACCCTTTGAGATACTACAACAAATGATGTACTGCATTGAGGTGAGAAGCCCTTGATTGAGACACAAAACTGACTAAGCCGATTGACAGCAAAAGTAATGTTTGGTCTAGACAATGTTAGATACAATAATCTCCCAATAATTAACTCTCCTATATTGAGAAACATCAATATGTAATTCACCATCATCTTGACTGAGCTTTGAATTAGGATCCATTGGAAGATTTGTAGGTTTGCAATTTGTATAACTGAGTGTCTTCTAATAATGAGAGGATATACTTTCTTTGAGCTAATAAAATTCCTCGAGATGACTTAACAATTTCAAAGCCTAAAAAATACTTCAAAGAACTAAGATCTTTGAGTTTGAATGTGGTCTTCAAGAAATCCTAGATAGTGATAATTATAGACTAATTGAAATCAGTCAAAATAATGTCTTCAATATATACTAACAAAATGACTAGAGAATCACCCTTGCCTTTGGCAAACAAAGAATAGTCACTTTTAGACGGATGAAAACCATGTTGCAACAAAACAGAAGAAAACTTAGTAAACCATGTTTGAATGTTTATTTCAAGTCATAAATGGACTTATTAAGTCTGCATACTTTGTTCTCCTCCTTAGTAGAATAACCCGAAGGCAATTGTATGTAAACTTTTTCAAAAAGATGACTATTAAGAAATGTATTGTTTATGTCTAGTTGAATCAAATGGCAGCCTTTAATATCTCACTGTGGTGAGTTTAGCAAAAAAAGTTTCTATATCTCCAATCTCCATTGAGTTTATAGTTGGCTCGGAAACAATATCATTCTGTGTACGAAAATACCTGTGGGCCAAACCCGAAATGTTGAACACAGAAGATTTTAATTTTTCAGAAAATGACGACTGAGCATAAATGGATAGCTATTGAAATGTTATAAGTCAATGACGTATATATCTTACATTTTTTTTTTAAAAATTATTTGGTAGACTCGGGGTTTCTTGTTCGGTGTAATACATTTGATTATACTAAAAAGGTCGAGAGTTTCTTTCTGAAGCAGGTGCTACTCGATGATATATTATGGAAATAATTCCATTTTATCCTTGCAAATTAAGGAAAGAACCTTCTTTTCCTTTCCTGGGTTTTTCTATTTCATAAATTGATAATTGTTAGGTATGATCTTTAGATAAGTTTTGTTTCAAAGAGATCGTCAAATCTTTCCAAAAGATCACCAGAATAATTAATTTCTTTCCATAGTTGAATTTATTATACATTTTTTTCCTGACTATCCCTTATTCTATTCAACTTAAAGGGACAGACAAGGTACTAGTGCTCACAATCCTACTGAATCGCATTTGAAGACACGATATTCTCTTTTCTGAATATTATATAAGCATTTCTCATTCTTGCAAAATCTCGGCCGCTAGGCCATTCAAAATGAATCCAACTCCAATATACCATCAATCTATGACAGCAATGATCCAAAGCAAAGATGGCATTACTGTTGATTAGTTAAGAAATTAGGAACAATTTTTTTCATATTACTAATTGATCAATAAAGAAATGACAGCAATATGTGATTTTTCTTCCTTTATCTCTTATCTAAAATATGTTCAATGGAAGAAAGTAAACAGTTTGCAACTTCAAATTAACATATTTATCAGTTAAAAATGGAGATGGAGAATACAAAGATACTGAATGGTTTACATATTTTTGAATTTATTTGAAGTACAAAAAGGCTCCTTATTTATACAGAAAAAAGTTATACAAGAAAGGAAATAAAATAAATACAATTAAAATAATATCACACTAACAAAAAGGATATTATAGTCCAGTATCTTTATTTTTTTTCAAATTGGTCCCATATATATTTTTTTGTCAATTTGATTCCTTATCTTGCAAATCGTTTACAATGTGGTCTTTCTGTTAGGGTTCCGTCACTTTCCTAACGGAAGTGATGACATGTTACTAACGATGATGACATGACTATGATGTGGTAATGATATTGATATGACATGGCAGTGACGTGGATATCACCAATTGGTGAAACATCATCATTTCTGTTAGGGAATAACGAAATCATAACAGAAGGACCACATTGAAAACGATTTGCATGATAAGGGACTAAATTGACAAAAAAAAAATGATATATGGCTAAATTGAAAAAAGAAATAAAAATAAGGGACCAAAAAGTCTATTTTGCCTATTACGCTAACTATATACAAATCAAATCAATCAGATATCCTAACAGATACTAACACGCTAACATCGCTCCTCAAACTCAAGTGGGTGCAGAGGGAACTAACTTGAATTTGAAAACCAGAGTGTGTAAGCGACCAAGATGATCAGCTTTGGTAAACAGATCGGCTAGCTGGTCAAGAGTTCCAATAAGTATGAGACAAAGAGCACAATGAAGAAGGTATTGACAGATAAAGTAGCAATCAATTTCAATGTGCTTGGTGTGTTCATGCAAAACATCATTGTAAGCAAATTGAATAGCACTCCGATTATCACAATAAATAGTAGTAGATGATTGAGAGAAACCTAAATCATCAAGTAGCTGACGTAACTAAAGTATCTTAGAAGTGGTGTCGACAAGAGCCTAATATTCTACTTCAATACTGGAACGAGCAATCAGAGTCTGTTTCTTATTTTGCCATGAAATAAGAGCATCACCAAGAAATATACAGTAACCAGTGGTGGATCGGCGATCAATGAGGTTTCCACCCCAATCAGCATCAGAATAGGCTTGGAGGATCAAGGAGTAGTTGGCAGAAAAATGAAGCCCATGAAACGAGGTCCCCTTCACATAGCAGATAATATGGAGAACAACAGCATAGTGAGTGGTGCGCAGAACTAACATAAATTAACTGACTAAATGAACAACGTATGAAATATCTGGGCAAGTAACAGTAAGATAAATCAAGCTGCCAACCAACTATCGATAGAGTGTAGGGTTATCAAGCATTGTACCATCCAGAGGTGCTAATCTCACATTAGGCTCTAAAGGAGTTGATTCGGTGCGACTGTCAGTGAGATCAGCTCGAGAGATAAGATCCGAGACTTATTTAGCTTGAGACAGAAAAAGGCCATCAATAGAAGAAAGAACTTCAAGACCCAGAAAATAACTAAGAGATCTAAGATCTTTCATCTCAAAAAGCTTACTCAAGAACTATTTAAGTTCAGTAATACCAGTAGCATCATCACCAATAATAATCATATCATCAACATAGAGAAGCAACATAACAGTACCTTTATCAATTTTGTGAGTAAATAGAGCATAATTATGAGCACTAGAAGAAAAACTAAACTAATTGATAATGCTGTGAAACTTGGCAAACCAGGCTCGAGGTGCTTGTTTGAGGCTATATAAAGCTTTTTGAAGACGACAAACCTTATTTGGTGGACAAGTGTAACCAAGAGGTGGACAGATATAAACTTCTTCTTCCAAATCACCATTAAGAAAGACATTCTTTACATCAATCTTATTTAGAGTCCATTTCTGAGTGGCTGTAATAGTAAGGAGAGTATGAACTAAAGTGATGCGAGCAACATATACAAAGGTCTCCTCATACTCAATGCCATATTCTTGAGTGAAACTTTTGGCAACCAAACGAGTCTTATAGCGTTCAATGGAGCCATTAGAACGAGTCTTGATCTTGAACACTCATTTGCATCCCACAAGTGCCTTATAAGAAGGAGAATCAACAAGGTTTCAAGTATTATTGATCTCCTAAGCCTGTAACTCTTATTGCATAGCATGTTGTTAATGAGGATCTGTGGAGGTTTCTTAATAGGACTGAGGTTCATGTAAGTGAAGCATGGTATAAAAATAGTGATAATCACGAAGATAGGTAGGTTGAGTTCTTACCCTAGTTGGACATTCAGAAGGAAGAAGGGGTTCAATGACAGGTGCAGGATCTACATCTAGAAAGGCATCATTGGGAGTGGCTGGAACATCGGAAGTGATTGGAAGCTCACTGGAGGAACCTGCATCAAAATCAGTAGGAAAGAGATCAACATAAGGGTTAGTGAAAAGAGGAGTCGAAGTGGAAGGGATGAACTTGAACTGAGAGAGTGCGAAGAACATGGTGTCTACCTAGAAGACGACATGACAGGAGGTACAGATGCGTTGATAGACTGGATCTCAATAGTGATATCCCTTATGTTCAGTGTCATAACTAAGAAAGCAACAGAGACGTGCTCGGGGCTCAAGTTTAGTGTACTTATGGGGGTTGAAGGATAACAAAACAAGCACAACAAAAAATTTTAAGAGATTTGTAATTTGGAAAAGTATAACAGAGACATTCAAGGGAGATACATTACCCAAAACTGAGGAAGGAAGACAGTTGACGACATAGATAGCGGTGAGAGCAGAGCTTCACCCCAAGCGCGTTTAAAACAAGAGAAGGAGATGAGCATAGCTCGGACAGAGTCAAGGACATAATGATGTTTTCTTTTAGCATGACCATTTTGCTAAGAGGTACTAGGACAAAAAAAACTCAAAGAGTGTACCTTGTTCAGCAAGAAATGTGAGAAGTTTTGAATCACGATATTCAGAAGCATTATCATGACGAAAAACTTTAATTATTTTTTAGAATTGAGTTTTGATCATAGTAGCAAAATTAATATAAACATGAAGAAGTTCAAAATGATTTTTTATTAAATATATCCAAGTAAAATGAGAAAAACCATCAATAAATATTACAAAATATCGATTACCTCCCATAGTTAATGTGGGGACAGGCCTTCAAGTATTAGAATGCACAAGGTCAAAAGAAGATTTAGAAATAAAAGTACTTTTATTGAAGGAAAGTACAGGTTGTTTAGTAATTTGATAAGAAGTGTAGTAAAAAAACTTATTATTAACCGAACTTAAAACTCCTTGAGATAAGAAAAGACGTAACTTTCCAAGAGAACTATAAGCAAGCGTTGGTGTCACAGTTGAATGGAGGACGAGCTAGTGCGCAACAACCCTAATTTCCACCCATCATGGACCCTAGGTCATTCCGCCCTACACCATAATGAGCACCTTACCAATTCAGCTCAAACGCAATAAACATATATAACACATAATGATTCCTAAACCCATAATGAATTACATAATTATATGAGATTCCAAAAAAAATATCAAATTATCCATTCAACCCATTTTATAAAACCAAATACACCAATTAATAAAAACCTAAAACCCAAAAATTAAATCCTAACATCTAAATCTGAAAAACAATAAATTATGTTTGCTTAAACATAGTATGAATTTGAGGTATAAAATCACTTGACTGATTTTCAGAAGTTCTTTAACTAATTGTCAAGTATGGATGTTAAAATTAAAAATGAAGTTTGAAATTTTGGTGACATAATACTTTACCTGATTTTAAAAAAAATCTGTGTGAGATTGACTAGTTCTCCTATTGATGGCATTATCCATAAATTATGTAAATATATATATATATATAAGAAATCGACAATAAACTCAACAGGTATATTCTTGATAATCAAAAGTTTACGTTACTAGAAACATTGAGAAATTATTGAAAATCTAAATATGAATTCCAAATGGATAGGTAGATAAAAGAAAGAAAAAAAAATCTCACATTGAAAGAAATTTCTATGTTATATATATATAGATACAATGAGCTCACTTGAGAGGAAACTATTCTGATAGAAAGTATGATGCATTGGAACAAAGTAAAATTATGAATCATTCCAGCAACGAGTCGACGTTATGAACGGATCGGGAGAAAGCCAATACATCATTGGGAGCTTGAGCTCTTTCTTTGTCACTACCACGACCTGTGATGATGGACTCTCGAATGATCCTTTTTTGGTCAATGGGTCATCCTCCTCTACTTCCAATTTACTCCTATTATTGTCTTCCTTAGCAATATTCTTGGATCCTTTTCTGATCTCTTCCTCTTTCTCTACCTGCTCTCTCTCCTCTTTATGTGCCTCCATAACCATAGCCTTATAGCAACACAACAAGCATCATCACAGGGCAAGGCCATGCATTGAACTTGTATGTTGGACTTTATTGTACAGATTTATTTTTTTTATTGTACAGATTTATTTTTTTATTCTCATTATTAGGGTAGATTTGATTCTTGTATTATGACATATTTGTTTCCTGTAATTTAGCTCTATTTTAGGCAAGTCATTATTGTCATAAACTTATATAATGTAAATCATACCTGTACAATATTATCAAGAAATAATATTCAGAAATATTCTTCTCTTTCAAGTTGGTATCAGAGCTCCCGATCTGGGAGTCTCTGTTATTTCCGCTGCGATCAGCCTTTATTGCTGATCGAACCAGCCTTCATTGCTGGGTTTTTTGGTGGCCTTCATTGCTGCCTCAATTAGATCAGATAGCCCATGTAGCCACTGCTCCACCACCTACCTACATCGTCACAGATCCTTGTTCGCTGTCCCCTACCACAAAGCGTTACACCAGTCCGTCTTCCCACGCCACGAGCTACAGCAACCCGGCGTTGCAAACCATCCATCGTGAGTCTCTGTTTTAACCTATGGGGAGGGTTCAAGAGTTTGCAAAGCAAAGTCGTAAATATGACTACTTCGGATTCTATGCCTACGGACTCAAATGTGAGTGATGAAGTTCCACCCTTAGTAAAAATGAGTTTGGAGCGCTTGCGGACTCTCATTGACTCTCTCGTAAAGCCTTCGGCTCTGTTCTCTAACCATGACCGGTAAGAATTTTTGTTTTCAATCGTTCAATGCTTGCATGCGAGAATTTATGGATTTTGGACTCGGTGCTACTTGATCATATGACCTTTTATTCACCACCTCTATTATCTTATCAACCTTCTTCTAGTAAGCATTATATAACAGTAGGCGATGGCTCTCAAACCTCAGTTGCGGGTTCTGGTACTATTACACTCCAGCCCTCTCTACACTTAAACAATGTGCTTCATGTTCCTAAGCTTTCAAATAATTTGATTTCCATTCATAAACTTATTAAAGACAATAATTGTGCTGTAACCTTTTTTCATTCTCATTGTGTCTTTCAGGATCTTGTCACGGGGAGGACGATTGGAGTTGCTAAGGAAAAGGGAGGGTTGTACTATTTCTTTAATTTGCCAGCTAATGGTGGTCCTGATCAGAAGTTGCTTCTTTCCTGTCATAAGTCCAGTTTTGAGTCTATTATTGCTCCAATTTGGCTACAACACAAGCGTTTGGGACATCCTTCATTTTCTTTGCTTAAGTCTATGTTTCCGTCTTTATTTTTAAAAGAATCCATTGAGTCTTTTCATTGTGATGTTTGTGAGTTGGCCAAACACCATCGTGTAACCTTTTCACCTAGTTCTAATAAAAGTGTTGAGCTTTTTGCACTTATCCACTCTGATGTTTGGGGTCCTACATCTATCTCTAATATTTCAGGCACTAAATGGTTTGTTTCTTTCATTGATGATTGTACTCGGGTAACTTGGCTTTTTCTAATGAAAGATAAATCAGAGGTGTTTCAATTGTTTGTCCACTTTTACCACATGATTCAAACCCAATTTGGAAAATCCATTAAGCGTTTGCGTTCTGATAATGGTAAAGAGTATGTCAACCAAAATTTCTCTACATTTATTAAAGAGCATGGCATTGTGCATGAACTTACATGTGTTGATACTCCTCAGCAAAATGGTGTTGCCGAAAGGAAAAATCGTCATTTACTTGAAATCACTAGAGCCTTACTATTTCAAATGTCTGTTCCTAACTCATACTGGGGGGAGGCTGTGCTAACTGCTACATATTTAATCAATCGGTTACCATCTCGTGTCTTAGGTAATGTAAGTCCTGTCCAACTAATGACCTCTCACTTTCCATCTGTTCCTATTATGCAGAGTTTACAGTCTCGTGTCTTTGGTTGTGTGGCTTTTGTTCATGTACATCGCCAACATCGCAACAAACTTGATCCTCGTGCTGTCAAATGTGTTTTTCTGGGTTATGCTCCTAACAAAAAGGGGTACAAATGCTATCACCCTTCAAGTCATCGTTTTTTTGTCTCCATGGATGTCACTTTTCATGAAACAGAATCCTTCTTTACTCGTCCTCAACTTCAGGGGGAGAACACTCAGGAAGCTGAGGCTGAGTTCTTCTTGCCTGGGCCCTTCCTTCCTTTACCATCTGACTCTACATAGGAATTAGCATCTTCTTCTGGCACCCCACTTGAACTGGCCCAACAGCAACTTCAGACGTCCGAACCAACGGTAAGTACTAAAGATACAAGTTTTCCTATCTCTGAACTTCCTATTTTTGAACCTAACCCAGATAATACTATTCCTGAACCTGTTAACATGTCTTTGAATAATTGTGAACCTGTCCTAGATGACTTACCCATTGCATTAAGGAAAGGGAAAATGTATTGTCCCAATCCAAAGTACCCTATTTCTCAATTTGTCTCTTCTAAACATCTTTCAATGCAACACCGGAGTTTCATTTCACCACTGATTCTATTAAAATCCCAACATCAGTACATGAAGCATTGAAGGATAAGAACTGGATTCAAGCCATGAATGAGGAGATGAGTGCATTGGAAAGGAATGGAACATGGGAGATTGTTGAAAGGCCAGGTGACAAAAGGCCAGTTGGGTGTCGATGGATATATACTTTGAAATATCGGTCTGATGGTACACTAGACCGGTATAAAGCAAGGTTGGTGGCAAAGGGATACACTCAGACTTATGGAATTGACTATGAGGAGACATTTGCGCCAGTAGCCAAGATGAATACTGTAAGGATCTTACTCTCCCTTGCTGCTCACTTTGGGTGGGAATTACACCAGTTCGATGTTAAAAATGCTTTTCTTCATGGAGACTTAGAGGAGGAAGTTTATATGGAAATTCCCCTGGATATGATTCCACTAATGGAAGGAACAAGGTGTGCAGGTTAAAGAAGGCGTTATACGGGTTAAAGCAATCTCCCCGTGCTTGGTTTGGAAGATTCACCAAAACAATGGTGTCCTGGGTTACAAATAAAGTTAAGGTGATCATACTCTCTTTTTTTAAACATTCACAAGAAGGTAAACTCACAGTTTTGCTTGTGTATGTTGATGACATCATTATATCAGGTGATGACTTAGTTGAGAAGCAACTCCTAAAGGAGAAATTAGCTGCTGAGTTCGAAATGAAAGATCTTGGAAGACTAAAGTACTTCCTTGGAATTGAAGTTGCCTACTCTAAGCAAGGTATTTTCATTTCACAAAGAAAATATGTCTTAGATCTTCTCAAAGAAACTGGAAAACTCGGGTGTAAGCCAACTGGTGTACCAATTGAGCAGAATCACAAAATGAGAAATGATGAAGAGAGTCCCAAGGTAGATAAATCTCAATATCAGAGGCTAGTTGGGAAACTGATATACCTGGCACATACCAGACCTGATCTAGCATATGCTGTCAGTATTGTTAGTCAATTCATGCATGATCCGAGGGAGAGACACATGCAGGCCGTGGATCGAATTCTACAATATCTTAAAACCACGCTTGGAAAAGGACTACTATTTAAAAAAGGGGGAAACCTGTCCATGGAAGTGTATACGGATGCTGACTATGCAGGTTCGGTTACTGACAGGAGGTCAACATCAGGTTATTGTATGTTTCTAGGTGGAAATCTAGTAACATGGAGAAGTAAGAAACAAAACGTAGTGGCACGGTCGAGTGCAGAAGCTGAGTTTCGAGCTATGGCACAAGGAGTTTGTGAGTTGCTATGGATGAAGATCATACTAGATGACTTGAGAATAAAGTATGAAGCACCTATGAAGTTGTTTTGTGATAACAAATCAGCCATTAACATTGCCCATAATCCCGTTCAACATGACGGACAAAGCACATGAAATAGACCGACACTTTATCAAGGAAAAATTGGATAGTGGGCTCATAGACACAAAGATACGTTCCTTCGAGACATCGGTTAGCGGATGTGTTAAGCGAGGGACTACCTACTGATTACTTTCAAGATCTTCTTTCGCAATGGTGGGAATGATAGATATCCATTCACCACTGAACTTGAGGAGTGTTGGACTTTATTTGTATGATTTATTTTCTTTATTGTACTGATTTATTTTCTTTTATGACTGATTTATTCTTTTATTCTCATTATTAGGGTAGATTTGATTCTTGTATTATGACATATTTGTTTCCGTAATTTAGCTCTATTTTAGGCAAGTTATTATTCATTATAAACCTATATAATATAAATCATATCTGTACAGATAATATTATCAAAAAATAATATTCAAAAATATTTATTTCTTTCAAGTTTGTATATAATATATAAGTTAAAGAAAATGTTCAGGCACTTTTTTTTATTTATTACTTTACACTTTATTTATTTGATAAAAAGAATAAAAGAATGTGTATTGAGAAATATATTTATTTTATTTTATTATTAAAAAAATAAATATAAGAAGAAAGTGATAAAAATAATGTGTGAATATTATTATTAAAAGAATTTTATTATATTCTTTTAAAGTATTTTTTAAATATTTTTTATTATTTAATAAAAAAATATTAAATAAAAAATTAAATATAATTAATATCTTAAAAATATAAAAAATATTTAATAATTTTTTATTTAATAATTAAAAAAATTATTAAGAAGATGGATTTGAAAGATTAATCAATTTTTCGTATTAAAAAGTTAACTATCTGTTGGGTTGTGAAAGGACCACGAATTTGTGGCTACACCTGTCAAGTCTTTGGACATAAAATTACTACGTGTCTTTTATCTGTTTTCACGTTCAATGGATAAAAGGAAACGTGGCCATTTGACATCAAAAGTGGATATGAACACGCGTCTTCACAAACATACGAAGGATGAGAATTGATATCAGCGAAGTGATATCAGGCACATGGCGAAGCACAAATTTTTATTTTTTATTTTTTAATTTTCTTTCTATTACTTCGCACTCGTAATACCGGCTAGCAAAATCATAATCACATCACATGGTGATGGAGCAGAAATATTTAACTTCTTTTAGAACAATAGTGATAACGATAATTATAGATCATGAAATTGATGTAGATTTTCTAATAATCAGTTATTTTTTATATTTTTATTGATATAAAATAATAAATTATGAGTAACAAAACATAAACTATTATCATATAAAAAATTATCAAATCTACGAAATTTGTGTAGGTTTTTGTAAATAATGTTGTTGCCATTTAATTGGAACATATATTGTTGGCTTTTGAAACTGGGTCCAAAATGCAGTTCCATCAAATTCAAATCAAGGACAATTACTGAGAATATAATAGTGCCTGCCGTCCCCTGCTGGCAGTATTAATCTTTTTTATTATAAAAAAAAAAGATATCGTCTGATATGACCTTCACATGTGTTTGCGCACTAAGAGCTGATACGTTTAACAGGGTCACAGCACTGCCACGTAAAATGATAAGATGACTGGTAACTATAACTCGTGTATATCTCCCATTCCTAACAAAACACCCTGGTCTTGTATTTTCAAGAGTAATAATATTTGTATATTATTTTTATATTATTTTTTATAATACAATAAGTAAAACATATTTGAACATATATATTTTTTATTTTTTATTTCTCAAATATGTAAGATATACACAAACATGAATAATTATTTTAATGTGTAAATAACATTTCTATCTTAATAAACACACAAAGTGGTCCACATTTGCCTACACACAGAAATGTCGACATAGAACACGTAATGGGTTTGGTGGTCCTTATCCAATATGGAAAATGGCTCCAGCAGGGGGCAAGGGGCCTACGTTGGCAGATCAGAAAAGAGAATGTAGGCAAATGTGGGCTTTTCCAATAACGATAGATATAATAATCACAACAAAGAATAAAACCAGAATATTGCATCATTGTTGACATGTTAACCACTTAACATATTTGCAAGCATTGACTTCTTGTTCGAAGATGGAATGATAGGATATGATAGGACGGATATGGATCTTCTAAATTAATTTATGAGTAAATAAATATTTATTAATTATTAATAAATAAGTGAATTTATCTATTAATAGTTGATAAATACTTAATTATTCATAAATTATTTTAAAATGTCTTTTTTCTGATATGACATCGGTTGGAACATATCCTCGTCAATTAATCCACCTACCCCTTTACTCGTCACTACCACGGAGCTCAACGGATGAGATGAATATTAAAATTTGGCTAAAATGTACATAATTTTCACTAATTATAAGCTAATTGTAAAAAAATTTCCTATCATTTAAAGTTCAGCGCTATCTAAACTTATCAACTTATAAAACCATGTGAAATAATATAAATTTAAGCCCAAATACATATGTAGAAAACCCAAAAAAGCGAGTTAATATGTACATATTAACAAGTTTAAAGAGTTAAATGGTTGAATTTTAAATATTAGAAAAATATGCAGCAATTGACCTATAAAAAAATTGAGTGGCTTGCATTTTAGCATTTAAACTTAATGTATTCATATTTCATATAAAGTTTTATAATTAATATTTGAGAAAAAGTTATTTTAAAGTAAACTTATTTTTAAAATAAGAAAGTAAAAAATATATCTATTCTATCTTATGTTAAACTTAGTTGGTAAGAGATAAAAACATACAAAAAGAATAACGAAGTTTAATTCTCACAAATAATCCCCATCCTAATTTCCCTTCACCAATCCCCCAAGTTCTAATAAGGGGCCATTTAAGGGTCTAAGTACTCACACTTCTAAGCCTTACTAAAAAAAATTTGTTTATACTCCCTTAAATCATTTAACGAGTTAAAATATCAATGTACTTTATTAAATTAAAAATGAATACGCTTTTTATTTTTTTAATTTAAAAACAAACTTATTTTAAAAAAACAAATTCTCAATATTTATATTCATATTCAATCACACTTAAAATAATAAAAATTCAAAATATCTAAAAAATTAATATAAGACTAATATTAATTATTGGGAATCAATATCGTTTATTCAATATCCAAAAAAAAAAACAGAAAAACAAAATAAATCCAAAATAATGAATAATTATAAAGTAATTAACATAAACATTGATATAGAGATCTAGTATATCCAAATTAATAATAATCAGCCAACAAAAAGGATAAGTAACTCATATATACATTGAACAAATACTAAATTTCAAATGTGACATCCCTAAGCATTTAATAATTATTTTTTACTTTTCTTTTTCTTTTTTTAGCAAATTGGTTCAACGCATTACTTTTCACTTTTTAAACTTTTTTACAAAATACGGGATTGATCTTGTAAATCCTCGCTGACCTTGAGGTCGTGCCCCCCTAAACTATAACATACTCTTATTTTTTGTTAGTGAAAACAAATAAATGGCCAAGAAACTAAGATAAAGCAATAATAGATTTAATAAACTACTAGAAGAGGAATTTCAAGCCGTCATAATAATAATAATAATAGAACTAAGAGACGTCATAAATTTCTCCAGCCTAGAGCAAAAATATACCTTAGATACTTATCTAAAATCAAATTCCAAAAGCACTAAGCATCAAAATTCAGAATTAATAACTTCGACTCGATAAACTAAGGAAGGAACCTTTCATTGCACTGCAAGCAATGAGTAAAGATACCTAATAATACCCCGATCAGCTCAAGCATCATTCAAAATAACAAGATAAAAATCTTTCAAAGCAAAACTGGAATAAACGAAAGCAATGTCTTAGCCTCAATAATTTTATACTAACAACAGGTGACAAAAACTAATTCATCCTTCTAATAAGCTCATTTATGTAACCTTCCCTGTTGCCCGCGTCACCTCCTTCAACATAATGATTTCTTTTCTTCTTCAAACCACCCAAGGGAGCTTTGAGCTTGAAAGGCCACAGAAAGTTATTTGCCTCCCTGAAGTGAGGTCCAACAGTCATTATCTCATGGATCAGATCTTCAACACAAACAATCCCATGCTTCCCCAAAGTCTGGCATTGAATATTATGTCAGTGAAAAAATTGAGTAATAGAACACACAAGCAATGAAAACATTTACAATAACTACATCATACACCAGATAGACCTGTTCAATAATAGAGTTGTCTGTCAAAGCAATTCTCTGCTTGTTTACTTTTCCGTAGCCCCTCTTGTAGATAAGTTCTTTGACACTCTTCAAATTTGGGTACCTGAAGTCAATTTGCATATATATTAAGAACCCAAGTGCAGGTAAAGAACCATGATAATCTGGATTATGGAGAATAACTGAAATTTTGCATACCCATAAGTAACATAAGGCTCGACCCTGTGCAGCATATTCACGGTTGCTTTGTTAACTTTGAGAAATACGCCATTAAATATCTGCAGAAAGAAGAAACATAATAATAAGGCTATACTCTAATATTGCTTGGACATACAGTATAAAGATAAGATGCCAAACATTGAAGACCATCAAAATTTGGGGGAAATGAAGACAGAGAGAGCAAGAAGGTAAGCAAAAAGAGAAATACAAATACAATATTTATAGAAAGATTAGTTTATTATATGAACTAAATCAAATCTTTTGGGGTAAAACTTTCGAGTTTTGATGTTATTGCTGTAACTGGACCAACTACCAGTACAATCTAATGTGACCTTGAGACAATGCACTTTTCATTTCTCACTAAATACAAGAAGAAAATAAAGCAAAAGGCAGCTCACCTTTACAAATGGCTCAGAACCTAGGAAGCACAGACACGACACGGGACATGGACACGGCGACACGGCACATTTCAAAAAATATAGGACACGACACGGCTAGGACACGTTATATAATAAAGCATAAAATAAATATATTATAATCATAAAAAGACATATTCTTAACATAAAAACTCAAATCCTTAACATAAAGTAAAAAAATATATATGGCTTCCAAATCTGTAAATAAAAAAACTACTAATTTATATGAATAGTATCAATCTCTTCTCCTCCAAGTCCATCATTTGCAAATAATACGGTTTCCAAATCTGGCTCATCCAATGATAAATTTGCAACTTCAAGAAGACCAGGACCATTATCACATGGTTCAAATGTATCTCCACTAATATCCCACATCTTAGTTTCTCCAACCTTATATGCTTCACTTCTCCTAGACAAGAGTCGAAGATTAGTATGTACATATACTAAATCTTCTGCCCTTGTTGGATTCATCTTGTTTCTCCTTACAGAATGAATAAAGGAATACGTACTCCAATTTCTTTCACAACATGATGAAGAACAAGGTTGTACAAGAAGCTTTAAAGCTAGTTTTTGAAGTAAAGGTGCAGAAGCTCCATAGTTCACCCACCAAGATTTAGAATCTAACTCCCACCTATCTTGAACCGAATCAAAACTGGAAAATACATCTGCAGTTGATGAGAATCTAGAAAACTCAATAGCAACTTTCTTTCTATCATCGGAATTAGGAAAGTATCTCTTAATACACTTGTTCCTCTCTGCAGAAATTTCATCATCTTGATGAGGAGGTTTTCTAGTTGGAGCCCCTTGAAGCCACTTATTACTATAGTACCTACAAGCAAAGCAATAGTTAATAATATATTACATTGTTATAAATTTTAATAATAAATCATTAAAGTGTAAACTTACTTTGGGTTTAAAGAATGTGCCATGCAATGGAGTGGGGTGTTATTCTTAGTCCACCTATCAATGAGAATATCATAAACCACTTCATAGAATGTCGATGGCTCATCTCCCCTCTTTCCTTCATGTCGATAAATTGCTACTTTCACTTTTTCTATCATTGTATCCCACATTTCATATACTAAATGAAGAGTAGGAACATCTTTGTCACAGAATCGAAGCATATCATATATTGGATCGTAAAAGAAATGATGTACTCAATTTTATCCCACCATAAATCATCTAAAATAAAAGCCTTCGTTGTTGCAGCCTTTCCCACATCATCTTCTCTATAAGAGTTCCACTCAGGACTAATGACCATTTCTTGCAAAGCATGCTTTATAAGTTTGAACCGTTTCAACATCACTACTCGATGCAAATCGTATAAAGCAATGGCAAGTAACTTTAATGGCACAAACACATTGAAGATGGCTAATCTCATAGAGTGGTTCATAATAAAATTTCTGATAAATGAAACATCATCAGCAATTTGGGTGATCCAATGACACTCAGCATATGTAACCTCATTCTTTTCAGTATTTTTAGCAGCACATATATTCTTTAGAGCGAGATTCAAAGTATGTACCACACAAGGAGTCCAAAATATATGAGGAATGTCAGCTTCAATCAACATCCCCGCAGCTTTACAAACAGCAGCATTGTCAGTTATGATTTGCACTACATTTTCAGCCCCCACTTCATTAATTACATCTCTAATCAAGCCAGCCATATAATGTTTATTTTTAATCTCCTCAGAGGCATTAATAGCCTTCAAGAAAATAGGACCGCCTTCACTTGCAGCCATAAAATTTATCAAAGGTCTTCTTTGTGCATCAGTCCACCCATCAGCAACAATGCTAACACCTTTTGAAGCCCACAAACCTTTAATGGGTTTAAGCAATTTCTCAACATTTGCTTTCTCTTGTTGTAAGAGGGTTGTTCTCAAAGCATTATAACCGGGAGGTAAAAAACCAGACAATGAATGGCTAGCAGCAAAAGCAAAAGAACTCATATAATAAGGGTTTCTTGCAAGATGAAATGGTAAGCCTGCAAAATAAAACATCCTAGCAATTTCAGCAGTAAGTTGAGCTTTCTCTTCATTGTTGAATGCTGCTTCCAAAGGACCTATTTTTCTTCTTTTCCCTATCAAACCTTTAGGGGACGAGGAGGTATTTTGACTTTCTGTAGGCAATGGAACATGAGGTGATTTTGATGCCTTCTCAGCTTCTTCATCAATTTTTTTCAATTCTGTCAAATAATCAGCATTCACCTTCACACAACCAGCAACCCCATTACCAGGGATTCTAAGCAAATGAGCTCTAACTCTAGAATATGAACCACGAATAACTTTAGAACAAAAATTACAAGACCAACTCTTGTTTCCACCACCTGCAATTGAACTATTTTCTATAATCTTAACATATGCCCAAAGAGGATTTTTTTGATCAATAATTTCAGTAGTTGCAAATCTACTAGTGATAGTAGAACTAGAGCTAGAGCTTGCACCAATTGATGTAGTCATTGTCCTATCAAAGATTAAAATTATCAACATAAAAAATTAAACATATAAATATTTATACATTATAAAATAAATTTAAGAATTAAATTTTAAGATATAAACATTCACAGAATTAAATATTATTATATTATTCTAGGTCATAGGCTGGCTCGCAGCTTCAAGATTATAGTTTTAAAAATAACAATGAGTCAATGACTAAAACAGTAAACCAAAAAAAATTATAAAAAATTAAAACAGTAAATGTAAATCACAAAAAGACAAATTTAAAATTTTAATTTTAAAATTTTTTTTAGTTTTAACCTTTTTAATAAAATATTATTATAATATAATAAACAGAAAGTATTACAATTACCGTCATACTAACAGTAAAAGTTATACTTTGTGATAAAAAAGTTTAGATACATTGAAATATTTTATTATATAATATACAAATATAATAGAAGAATTTCTCACCATCGTAAAGTTACATTTTCTGATTGTAAAAGTTCTGGAATATTTTATTATATAATATACAACTACAATAGAAGAACTTCTTTTAAAAGCTTCTGCAATTATTAGTTAGCCTTACCTGTAGCAGAAAGCAGACAGATACAGTGGAGCACTGGTGCGTTGGTGATCGGAAAAAGAAAATCGTCGATTTGTCGCCGTGAACGCTGCGTCGCTGCGTGCTTGCGTAAGGAAGAAGACTTTCTTCTTTGTGATCTTTGGTCGGTGGCCTTGGGGGAGAGAAGAAAGATGAAGGAGCAAGGAGGCAGTGGTGTTTCAGTCACTGAAGGAAAGAGGGGAGATGATAGCAGAAGAGGAGAGCTATAGGATTCAGGAACTTTAAACCTGGCCTTTTAGAGGTGGGCCTTGTTGGTGGGCTGTTGTTGGTCGGGTCCGTTCCGTGTCGGCCGTGTCCGGCCGTGTCGGAGTGCTGAGAAAATGGAAAAATGCAAAAATGGGACCAGGCACCGTACGGACACGTATCCGGCCGTGTCGTCGGTGTTCCGGTGTCGGAAACGTGTCCGACACCGGTACGGCAAGCATTTTGCCGTGTCCGTGCTTCCTTGCTCAGAACCAATAATAATTTTTCTAAATCATTAGTCTTCACAGCAAAGTTTTTCAACTAAGCAGATGAAACAAGGGATCTATGACAATTCCATGAAAACAAATGGTTTTTCCCCTGATAATATAAAATCTGATTTGTTGAATTTACTGCCACTAGGACCTGTAAAATGAGTTCCATTCCCATATAATCTAATTACAGCCACATAAAAAATTAGTGAGTTTGATCTCAACAGAAAAGAACCAAAAGGGCATAAACCTATTCTACTCCAAATTTCATGTGCTTTCTGTATGAAAGCTAATGAAACAATATGATAGACAGTACTAAAGAGTATGCTTTAGTATTCACAGTCATTAACTCATAATGAGGGAGAAGAGACAAATCACTATAATACCAAAACTACCTATCCTTTGGAAACATTGAGGAAAACAAAATAAAAAGTACAAAAAAGAGAAACTGGAATTCTTTAACAGAAGAATCTATAGGCAGTTGCAGTCACTTTTACTGTATGGAATGTGATCTAAAAAAATAACAAAGCAAATAATACTTGTTAGATAAATAGGTTTTTACCTTTGGTCTTTTTACTTTCAGTAGTTTCATTACTCTATTATTCCTTTATAATAGTTATTCTTTTACTCATATAATAGAATCAAAAGGATGACCTAGGTCACAACTTCCATCAGTGCACCCACCATTCTCACGAAGTGGTGGTGACTTCCGTCCAAATCCAGCCGTTCGTATAGTGCACCCACGGCTGTGATTCTTCTAGCCACTCAAGTCCTTCATTGTTTCGAGTGAACTAGACCTCAGGGAGATTCAGAAAGCTCCGACCGGCCAGAACCCAGGAGCCCACCCTCATACGCCGCCGGACACGCCACCTCAGTCCGTGCGCGTGGCCTTCACGTACTACCACATCCAGAGCGCGTAAGCAAAATGCGCCACTCTGTTCGAGTTTTGACCTTCTCCAGACCTCTTCTCAGTGGTTTTCCAGCCTGTTTCAGCCACCTCCGGCCAGATCTAAGCACTGTCATTTCTTCCTAAAGTCCTCTCTTGTTTGTCTCTCTCACAGCCACTATGGCTGAACATGAAACTGAGTTGGATGCCAAAAATGACACCTCTAAGAGTGAGACTCCTATTTTCACTACCTATGTCTCTTCTGGAATCACCACTGACAAACTAGATAGGACCAACTATGATACATGGGCTTCAGACATTAAGCTATGGCTCTTAGGTCAAGGATATACTGACCATTTGACAAAGAAAACTGAGGATATCCCAACAATTGAAAGGCCTAGATGGGAGAAGATTGATGCTCAATTATGTAGCTTGATGAAGCAAACCATTCACTTGTCATTGAAACAAATCTTCCACCCTTACATCTCATGCTATACAGTATGGACGCAGGCAAAGGAACTTTACACCAATGACATACAGCGTATGTATGCTATTTGTTTTGATCTTATGTCTCTGATAGCTCCCTACAAACTTGAAGGACGTATGCCAACCTATTTGGGAAGAATTCAAGCTGCTCTTTCAGACTTCAACGAGTTGTTACCTCCAGCAAATTCTCCAGAAAACGAGTATGAACAAAGAAGCAACTTCTTCATGCTCCTAGCACTTTATGGTTTGCCATCATAATACTCTTCAATCCGAGATCAGATTTTAGGAAGCACTGCTGTTCCTACTCTCTTACAAGCTTTTTCTAGCCTTCTCAGGGTTGTGGGACCCCCCACATCACAGCCTTTTGTTGAAGTTTCAGCACCTCCAATTTTTGAAACTTTAGCTTTTGTCTCCCAAGTGGATAATCGAGGATGCAGTGGCAGAAATTGAGGAGCAGGACATATGGGTAATCGCACTCGTCCAAAGTGTGATCATTGAAAGCGGATTGGTCACACTATGGACCGCTGTTGGATCTTGCATGGAAGACCACCTCTAATTGCTAATGCAGCTCAAACCGTCACTTTTAACACTTCTGAAAGTTCAAGTCACCGGTCAACAATTCGACCATTCCAACCTGATTATGAAGATTTTCTGAAGTAGTTTGAAGCCAGAAAACCCTCTACATCTGTGACCTCGATTGCACACACTGGTAACTCCATTGCTTGCATCTCCCAATCACAATCCCTTGGACCTTGGGTACTAGATTCTGGTGCCTCAGATCATATCTCTAGTAACAAACATTTGATTTCTGCCATTTCCTATCCAACACACCTTCCTACTGTTACCTTACCCGATGGCTCTCAAACTCAAGCTAAAGCAATTGGGAAGACTAATCTTTTGCCTTCATTATCTGTTGACAATGTTCTTTATGTTCCTGGTTGTCCTTATAATTTGATGTCAATTAGTTGTCTAACTCACACCCTTAATTGCTTAATCACCTTCACTAAAGACTTTGTTCTTGTGCAAGACCGGAGCTCAAGGAAGATGATTGGCGCAGGGCGTGAGTCACAGGATCTCTACCATCTCTCAACAATCTCCAATGTTTTTATAGCCACAGAGTCGCCCAATGTTATTCATGCTCGTCTTGGACACCCTAGTATCTCAACTTCAAATGATGGTTCCTAATTTGTCAAAGTTGTCTTTTTTGGAGTGTGAATCTTGTCAATTGGGGCAAACACACTCGTAGTTCCTTTCCTACTCGAGTCTGTAATCGAGTTGAATCTCTTTTTGCTATAATTCACACTAATGTATAGGGACCTTGTCGTGTTATCTCAACATTAGAATATCAATACTTTGCAACTTTTGTGGATGACTATTCAAGGTGTACTTGGCTATACTTAAAGAAAAGTAAATTAGAATTATTCTCCATTTTCCAAAGTTTTTGTTATGAAATCCAAACTCAATTTTGAGTTACCATTCGCACCTTAAGAAGTGACAATGCCCATGAGTATTTTTCTACACAATTCCAATCTTTTATGGCCTCTCAGGGAATTGTTCACCAATCCTCTTGTGCACACATCCCTCAACAAAATAGGGTTGCTAAAAGGAAAAATAGACACCTATTTGAGATAGCCCGCACACTCCTTATTCATGCTAAAGCACCATCTCATTTTTGGGGTGATGCAATTCTCACTACTTGCTACCTCATCAACCGGATGCCATCATCGGTTCTCCAAAACACAATTCCTCACTCCATTGTTTTTCCTACACAACCTCTTTATCCATTATCTCTTCGAGCCTGCGGGTCTACATGTTTTGTTCATGACCTCACACCAAGCAAAGATAAACTTTCTCCTCGATCTCTCAAGTGTGTCTTCCTTGGATATCCTCGATCACAAAAACGGTATAGATGCTTTTCTCCTGACCTTAAGAGATATGTGATTTCTTCTTATGTTACTTTCTTTGAGTCAACCCTCTTTTTCCACTCAATCTCCTCCGAAGTACCACCTATTTCTGAGGTACTCCCTATTCCTACGCTCATTACCCCTCGAGTCTGAAGTTGATCCAACTTATCATATAGATCCGACACCTCCTTCACCACCACCATTATTGACTTACCATCGCCGTCCACGACCGGTCTAATCTTTTGGAAAGACCACTAGTGATGCTCCTGAGACTGTTGAAGCCACAATTGATGACTCACATCCTACTCCAACATTATCTCCCACTGCTCCGAACCTTCCAAGTGAGTCTGATCTTCCTATTGCTATGCACAAAGGTATTCGTTCTTCCTGTAATCCTTTTCCTATTTATGTTGGCTTGAACTACCATCATTTATCTTCACCCCATTATGCCTTTGTATCCTCCTTAGATTCTATGTCTCTCCCTAAGAATACAAGTGAAGCTCTTTCTCATCTAGGTTGGAGACAAGCTATGATTGAGGAGATGTCAGCCCTTCAAACCAGTGGAACTTGGGATTTGGTCCCCCTTCTAGAAGGAAAATCCGTTGTTGGTTGTCGGTGGATTTACACTGTTAAAGTAGGTCCAGATGGTCACACTGATCGCCTCAAAGCACGATTGGTTGCTAAAGGCTATACTTAGATTTTTGGTCTTGACTATGGTGATACATTCTCTCCTATTGCCAAAGTAGCATTTGTTCGTCTTTTTTTATCCATGACTGCCATCCGTCACTGGCCTCTTCACCAACTAGATATTAAAAATACCTTTCTTCATGGTGAACTACAGGAAGAAGTCTATATGGAGCAACCGCCAGGCTTTGTTGCTAAGGGGGAGTGTTCTGGACATGTGTGTCGTTTACGAAGATCTATCTATGGCCTCAAACAATCTCCCCGAGCCTGGTTTGGTCGCTTTAGTACTATGGTGCAACAATTTGGTATGACTCGCAGTGAAGCAAATCATTCAGTATTCTACCACCATTCTTCTCAAGGATATATTTATCTAATTGTATATGTTGATGACATCGTTATCACAGGCAGTGATCATCATGGCATTCAACGGCTAAAACAATTCCTCTTCAATCATTTTTAGACAAAAGAATTAGGCAAACTTCGATATTTCCTGAGAATTGAAGTTGCTCAGTCTAAGGATGATATTTCTATCTCACAACGAAAGTATACATTGGACATACTTGAGGAAATTGGCATGCTAATTCCTAAGCCTATTGATACCCCGATGGATCCTAATGTCAAACTTCTACCAAATCAAGGAGAGCCCTTAGCTGATCCAGGTAGATATCGGAGACTTGTTGGAAAATTGAATTATCTCACAGTGACTTGACTTGATATCTCTTTTCCTGTGAGTGTTGTTAGTCAATTTTTGAACTCTCCATGTGATAACCATAGGGATGTTGTGGTTCGGATTTTAAGATATATTGAAGGAGCACGAGGAAGAGGACTCCTCTATGAGGATAAGGGACACACTCAAGTGGTTGGTTATTCTGATACTGACTGGACAAGTTCACCTTCTGATAGATATTCCACTTCAGGCTACTGTATACTTATTGAAGGCAACCTAATTTCTTGAAAAAGTAAGAAGCAGAGTGTGGTTGCTAGATCTAGTGCTAGAGCTGAGTATAGAGCTATGGCTGCGACAACATGTGAGCTTGTCTGGTTAAAACAGTTACTCAAAGAACTTCAATTTGGAGATGTTGGACAGATGACCCTTGTCTGTGATAACCAGGCCGCTTTACACATTGCCTCTAACCCAGTCTTTCATGAAAGAACTAAACATATTGAGATTGATTGTCATTTTATAAGAGAGAAGGTTCTTTCAGGTGACATTGTCACAACCTTTGTCAACTCAAATGATCAACTTGTAGATATTCATACAAATTCTCTTAGAAGACCCCAAATTAGTTATATATGTAACAAGCTTGGATCATATGATATATATGTTCCAGCTTGAGGGGGAGTGTTAGATAAATAGGTTTTTACCTTTGGTCTTTTTACTTTCAATAGTTTTATTACTCTATTATTCCTTTGTAATAGAATCAAAAGGATGACCTAGGTCACAACTTCCATTAGCATGGTTTCTCCTTTTCTCTCCTTTCTCTTTCCTCTCAACCATCAATGTTTACAATACTAATACAGTGATTTGAAAAATGAGGGAAAATTTGAAGCTCATATTTCTAAAGCATGAAGAAAGTTTATGGCAGACTGCACGAAACCTAGCTTGAATTTGAAATTAAGCAATATAATCTTCAGATATTAGCACCAATAAAAACTCATTCAGAAAATATCAAAATTGACTCTCTTTCTAAGCTGCTTTGTCAAACTAGAAGAAGCTTTAAAGGATTGCTTCATTGTAATTTCAGTCCGCAGTTGTGAAACACATCACACATTAAATAGTAAATTACACTGCACTAATACAGAAATAAAAAGTTCATTGAGTGAGTGACCACCAATTGTCTTTGAAGGTTACCTGTCTCAAACGCAGAAGCTGCAGAATCTTCCTTGTTTTTGGGTGCATAGCATTGATACTGGCATTATACAAATTCCATTAATTAATAAGCATTATAATAACCACAACCTTAAGATAAGAGAAGAAAGTATAAATGTATGAATGTATGATAAATTAGTTATTACCCACGGATCCTGATGATGAACAAGAGCTTAGCTTCGGGGTCAACATAAAACCCGCCCCTAAGCTTGGCTTCACGCTTCAACCTAATAAGCTCCTTTTGCTGAATATAAAATAAAATGAACCTCTCAATCAATCAATCAATTAAACTCATGCATGCTTTATTAGTGCTGCAATGCAATTAACACTGAATTTCAATACCTGCTCATCATATTCCTTTGCGTACTGTTTGGCTCTGCTATAAATCAATTTACGTGATTCAGACCTCTTTTTCTTTGCAGCTTCAAGTTCCTGCTTCTTCGCCAGAGCCCACTCTTCATTCCTTGTCTGCTTTTTCAACACAGATTCAGGAACCACTGCTTTCACTTCCTCTTTACCCATCCTTGTACATAAAAATGTACAACAAAAAAATTTAAAAAAAAATGCAACAACTTATAAATCAACAAATAATAGCCACCAGAACTATCAAATTCAACAGAAAAGTAAATGCTAATACACACAAATCTAAATCACAATACACATATCATGCCAAGCGTAAGATTTCATCAGAGAGACTCACTCGAGGTTTTGCTTCTTCTAAGTCGATCCCGCCTTGGGGTTTCTAGGTTTCAGCGTGAGTTTCGGCCTTTTGGGTTTGTTAGGCTATGCAGGAGATTATAAAGTAGGGTTATTTTTTTATAAAGTTTTGGTATTAGGATTTATAATTTATATTCATTTTAAATTTAATTTTATAAATTTTATTTTTAATTGGTTTATAAATATTTTTTTATATTTATAAATATTTTTAAAATAAATTTTGCTGTTAATTTTTATTTTAATACAATTAATTTATCTATGTTAAATATTTTACAAAAAATGAAGAGTATATAAAATAATATTTATTGAATAAAAAATATTTATTAAAAAATAAGTATTTATTAAAATTAATAAATATCTTATTAATATTTTAAAAAAAAATATATTTAAAAAATAATTATTAAATAAATAATTAATATTTATTTTATTATCTCTTATAATAAATATTTATTTCAATAAATACGATGATTCTATATATATATATCTATATTTTCGGTCCAGTTTAGTTTAGGTTGTATCTCTGCTTTAGTGGTTTAGGTTATTTCTGTTCTCATTCGGTCTTGGGCTCAGATGGTTTAGTGCATGTTTTAGTTTGGTTTCTTAGTGGTCCGAATTTAATATTTTTAGGAGACCAAAGCTTGTTACTGGGTTAAGGTCTTGTTGTTTCTACTAGTTGGCCTGCCTTCTGATTGGGTTAAGTTGGGTTTGGTGAGTGGGTCAAGGTTTGTTGTTTGTTAATAGAGTAAGGCAGATTTTCGTAACTTAGTGGGTTGGGTTCTTTTGGTTCAAGTTATTATGGTTGGTAGGCTTTTTTTAATAAAAATAGTGAAAAAAAAAAAAATAAATAATTAGGATAAGAAATAAAGTTAATGGTGACTTGTCAAAACTTTTGTTTGTAAATTTAGCTGTCTTGATCTTCACTGGTGTTATTCTTATAGAATGTGTTTGAAATGTAAAAAAATAAGAAATAATTTAATTTATAAATTAAATTTAATTAAATCTTATATTTAAAATATTAAAAAATAAAAATAATTTAATTTTTAAAATTTTATAAATTTTATTTTTTTATTTTAAAAATTTTATTCAAATTTAATAGAATTTGATTTGATTTAAAATAAATAGATTATTTTATTTTTATAACTATCTTAACTACTTCTAATAAAAGTTGAAATATAAAATAATAAAATTAAATTAAATTAATTCTTATTTTAATAAATTCTACACATAAAATTTAATTTTTAAATTAAATTAATTTTTTTTTTTTTAAAAATTCTAAACATAAAATTTAATTTTAAATCAAATCAAATCAATTCAAATCAAATCAATTCATTTCTTATTTTTATTCATTCCAAACATAACTATACATTTGCGACACCTACATCTTAAATCTATAACCGACACAACTAGTGATGTAATTTTTTTACTGTTGAACATGTTCATTTTTCATGTGCCTTTCTCTCCTTCAAAGTTAACGACTGTATTTTTTTCCCGTGAGTTGAGGTTTTTTGTTTTTCATAGCACCTTCCATATATTATTTTCCAGCTGCAAGCAGCTATTGCTTTACCCCCACGTTTATGGTTTCAAAATTTCAACGCTCAATGCTCTGCATGGAAGATTGGTTTGTTTGTTCAACACACGTTAAATGCTATAGGAAACATAGTGCATATAGGGGGTTAGGTCTGGTTAATCAATAGCTTGGGTCTAATAAGTCCTTTCTGGAGTTAGTTTTTAAACCATGTGTTCTATGTGTGAGCCACCGCGACGAGCTCACTCCGTCGTCGTGGTACTATTATGGCCTTATGCTCAAATCTTCATCTAGTAAACACTTCCCTCACTTGGCAATAATCGTGATTCTGATTTAGGGTCAGGGTTTGGTTGTTGTTTCTAATTTTAACGGTAGTGACGGATTGATCAGGAGAGGTTAGTCTATGTGCTTCTTCATCTCGATCTCCTGCCAAAAGATGCGTGGCAAGGTAGCATCTTTTTAGTTTTGGCATCTTATCCCTCCTTTCTTTGTATATATTGATCTTTTACTTCCTTTACGTGTGGTTGCAGATCTTTGTTGGTGGCAACTGAAAGTGTATAAGTATCTTTCTCCAAAATTCTACTCTTTTTTTTTAATCACCCTTTTCTCTTTGATTAGTTAAAAAGTTTTATTCATTATTAAAATATAATGCCTCATGTAGCTGATTCAATATTTGATGTTTCTGTTTATTTCCATCTTTATTTCCCTTAAAATTGTGTCCATTAATTCACATGTACTTGAGGAGCAGTCTTCAAATATTTTGTTAGGTTCAATTCCATGTTTTTCAAATGAATTCTATTTTTGAAAGGACTATCAAACTTGGAAACAGTTGCTGAGACTGGCTACTAAATGCAATTGTATTATTACGTTTATAGTAAAACGACTATTAGTTAAATACTCACTAATTGGAAATTGCATATTTATTAGATATTTAGTGGCTTGTGATTCAGGGAAAGTAAAGGTTTATAAGTAACGAAGAATGATAATAGTGACATTGCTAGTATTTGTTTCCAAAGAATTTGGGAGAGAAATTCTGATTTTGTCAATTTCTCTTTTCAGGGATGTCATATTGGAAGCTAAAACAAATAAACTTGTTGGGTGGACATGCAATATTTTTTCTCACTCAGGACCGCATTTGCGTGTTCACAAAGTTATCTTGCAGTCTGGCTGTGATTATTTACGGGGTTTGTTCGAATCAGGAATGCAAGAGAGGTGATTATTATATTGTCCCTGTATGATCTAGAATATGATAGTTTATGTAGTTTACAGTTTTTTTGATATGGAAATGATGAAAATGACATCCAGAAGTTTAAATTAAAAGTTTTGCTTATTATTGAAGTTGGAGCTCATGAAATTTGAATAACATGATCGAAAAGCAGACGTGCATTATGTTTATATCCCATTCTTTGTTGGCCAACATCTATGTAACCTGTTCGGTAGTTAAATCATGATTAGGGCCTAAGTTTAAAATCTTCTCTTCACAAGCATATTCTAATAAAATAATGTTTGGAAACTCACTGATGCATGTTCCTGAGTCTTGAATTTTAAATAATTTAATCTAAGAATTGGTTGGAAGTGACTTGGAACCATGTCCATTGTGTGTTATATACACCCCATTTGAACGCTCAAGTTAGTCTGGGACAATTTTGTAAATTAGATGCAAGGATTTTCCATTTTTGATGAGAAACTATCCTTGCCTTCTACTCTGTTTGCTTTAATTTTTGTGGCCCTTTACATTTTGATTGTTTTCTTTGTTCCCCTTGTGGGTCTACCTTAAATGTTATTCATTCTTGCAGTCATTCACAAGTCATAAAAGTTGCTATTAGTTGGGAAGCATTGATTAAATTAGTACAGTGGTTTTATTCCAATGAGCTGCCAAATCCTCCCTCTGGATGTTTGTGGGATAACATGGATGATGAAGACAAGCTATTCAATTTGCAACCATATTTGGAGTTTTGTTGGCTTGTTGAGTTCTGGGTTTGGGAAAATAGTCAGGAAGCCTGCTGGAATGTGATTATGAGAGTCTTGATTCTGCCAAGCAGCTGTCCATTAAAATAATCGAAATGGCTTATAGTCTCTCTTTGTCGAAGTTAGTTGACATTGCACCAAATCTGATTGCAGCAGAGCTGAGGAAAGTGAAAGTTATAAAATAGGGTTTGGTTATTATGTTGATAACTTCTTTTTGTTCTTGCATTTTGAATCACACTCTAAAACACCTTATGAAAAACATATTGAATTTAGTCATTTTTATGTATTTATTCTCTTATTTGAATGGTAGTTTATTTATATTGTTTTGAAGTGGTAACAAATTTAATATACAATGTTGATTGACTATAGATGGGCCTTTTATAATTTTTGAAAGTCTCAATGTAACAGTCTCCATTTTGTGAATTCCTTGTCCTTTTGTGAATTTTGATTTTCTTTAATACCACCTTATTAATTTTTATTCTAGTATGTAATTGTGGGTGTCTAGTGGGTCAAGTCGACCCATGAACTCACTGATTTCGACCCAATCCAACCCATAAAATGTGGGTTGGGTTGGGTTCGAGGGTTGGGTCAAGTTGAAAAATGCTTCAACCCACAGTGTATGAGTTGGGTAGCTGGTTGGAATACTTCTAACCCAATCCAACCTACCCACCCTTTAAAAAAAAAAGTGACCTAGACAGAGTGTGTGTTTTGCTTGAAAAAATGCTTTTAAGGTTCATAAATATCCTCTCTGATATATCTAGGAATAGCGTGTTAGTTGGCTTGTATCTCAAAGTCAAAAAAGGGAGGAGTTGGTGGCTTCAGTGGATTACAAAGTCAACAAATGGAGGAAATTTTCTTTCCTCCTGTAGAACCTTTCGGTGGATGGCTTGCAAAGTCAAGAAAAAGGAAGCATGATTTATGGAGCACTTTCGGTGCTCGTTGTGGAAATTGGACAGTTGAATTGCATTAATTGCATGACTGGTTGAAGTCTCTATAAATAGAGATTTGAGCTTGCATCTGAAAAACAGCAAGCACAAGCAGAAGAAGTAAAACGAGTTTGTTAGTTTCTGAGAGTGAGAGAAAAATAGAAAGTGTTAAGGAAATTTCAAGAGTGTAGTGTGTAAACATATACTGAGAATTTTTTGAGTTTATTCTCTAGTTTTTGTAACACTACAAATTGTAATAGGAAAAAGTCTCACTGGGAAACACTATATTTTGTACCTCTTGTGTGTGAGAGTGTAGATAGGATATTGTAATTATCCTTGATATAGTGAAATATTTTTGGAGTTTGTCTCGTGATTTTTTCCTTCGGTGTACAAGGGGGTTTTCACGTTAAATATGGTGTGTAATTCTTGATTTATTTTTCTGGTGCAAATAGTACTAATAAGTAGGTCCCACCACAAAAGTACTATTTACGTGCTTTACAATTTTATCAATTCTTCTTCACGGATCTGAGTGCACTTCCGCTCACATCCATAAAGTGTTCAAGATACTTGGGGTATATCCAACTCTGATTTCCTAACATAGCGTTAGACCATGTAAATACGCTAATAAAAAAAGGCCAAAGTGGGAAGAAAAAAAAGCATCAAAACCCTATCTATCTACTCCCTCTTCACTGGTCCCAGCGCAGCTAGTAGTTCTCTCTTCTCTGCAACTAGTCTCTTCAACTAGTTCTTCGCAGTGCAGTCATTCTCCTAAGCTCCTAGTGTTTGCGCCTTGAGTCAGTGATCATTGCTTCTTCTCCCACTTGATCTCCCAATCCCAGCGATTGGGTTATTGCTGTGAGTCCGTGACCACTGCTTCTTCTCCCACCCAATCTCCTAGCCATTCTCTGCAACTAGTCACGCCACCACACAATCACACGTCCCTCTTCCCTCTTGCGTCTTTTTCAGTTTTATGCACCACGCAGCCCTAGCAGGTAAGCCTTTTTCCTCTGCTCTTTTCTTGTAAATCTGAAACATAAGAGGGAGTGCAGTTGGGTATAGTGTAGCTGCACCGTATGAGCAAGGAAGCTATAGGGGGCAGAGCGGGCAGCAAAGCTATAGGTATAAGTAGAGTGAGCAGGCGAGAAGCAAACTTGGAGTGTAGGATTGCACTTGTTAAAATGATTATCATTGATGAGCTTCCATTTAAATTTGTTGAAAATGAAGGATTTAAAAGTTTTGCTCAAGTTATGCAACCTCAATTCCAAGTTCCTTCTAGACAAACTGTTGGTAGAGATGTTATGCAACTGTATGTGTTTTACACTAATTTGTTATTTGAGTTATGACTAACTTTGTTTAATTTATTTTAAACTTAGTAATACTTGTTAGTTGTTAGTTTGTTATGTACTTATTGACTTATGATGTTTAGTTTATTTGAGATTGAGAATTATCGTATTAATTTGTTAGATTTTGTATTTTGACTTTTTTTTAGGAATTTTTTTTAAAAAAAAACATGTTGGACCTAAGGCTTCGACTCAACCCAACCCACTCTTGAGCGGGTCGGGTTAGATCAGGTTGATCGAAAAAATCTCTTCGACCTAACCCAACCCAACTCACTGCTCTGATGAGTGGGTCGGGTCCAAAAACACTGCTGAACCCACCTAACCCAACCCACGGATACCCCTATATGTAATTGTTTTAGTGTTAGCATAATAGTGCATTTAGGGGGGGTGAAGAGTATTCTCTTGTATTTGTACTTTGCAGGATAGTATCTGTTTCATTTTTTGTGTTTAAATTAGGGTTCAATTTTTTTGGCGTTTTATTAATGGTCATGCAATTTTGATTTGGGACTTTGTTATCTCTGCTCTTTAGACTTTAGGTGAAGGTAATGGCAAGTGAATCGTGTCTTTTTTATGGTCAAATTGTTGATTTTGTAAGTTCAGTCACTATTATATCGTTTCCATCACTTGTGTGGAAATAGAAATAGAAATTGAAACTTCTATAGAAATGCAAGGTTTTTCCTTCACTTTTGTCGTCAATTGTATTGTTACTTTACTTACTTGTGGACCATATTGATATTCTACTATTTTTCACATCTTTTGTCTTGTATTCCTACTGAAGCAGTTAGGCGAGGTCGATCTCCTCCACCTTAGTCCAAAAGAACTTCTCCTCCTCCAAGGTAAAGTGACTAATTTTAAAATTTACTATTTTGAAATTATTCTTTCAATTCCTTATGATTTTTATATGCCATGTGTATATATTGTTGTAATTGTTAAGTTTAACATGGTATACCATGCAAGTCAATAAGATGCAAACTAGTAATGGAATATCATAGTTGACACAGATTTCTGTAGAGTCAGGTATTAATAGTGTTCTATTTCTTTTCTCTATATATGTCTAAATGTAGACATTTCATACACTTTGATCTATGGTGCAGATTTCATATGCTAGATTTGAGATTTCATATTTACTTTATATATCTTATTGCATACTTGAAATATCAGTAATTGAAAGAGAGCTATTAGTGACCTTTTAGAGACCTTTATATCTTAAGGAGCTCTTATCCTCTTTTGGTAACCCTTATTTCATATTTGTTGTGTTAGTTGACTTTCTTGATTGTTATGCTAATTGGCATGTTGCATAGTTAAAATCAATCCTTTGTTTTTTTTTTTACTATTTGAGCGAAGCTTTAGTTTCTTGTTTGAGATTCAATATTAATGAGCACATATACTTTTTTAAGGTACTGCTCATTATATTAAATCTTGAATCATCCAAGTTGGATAATTTGGGAATAAACTTTTTCTTCACTTGGTTAATAGTTATTCCTCAAATATCATATTTTATACTTAATGAAATTTTATTTTGTTACATTTTCTTTTGTTTTCTGGGTGCATACTTGATCGAGGTATATGTCACCATGTTCGAATCATGCACTTGGAGACTAAAGGAAAATGCTGTCGAAATTTCGTCAAGTATAAGATGTGTGATTTTTGTGAATTCTATCAACCAAGTGTTGAAAATGTGTCTTTTTGAATGAGATAGGGTCATACCATGTTAAAAGAGAGGTGAAGATTTTGAAAATGATTTTATTTATATGCTAAACCAATTTTAGCAATCATGAGACCCGATTGCTCAAGGAGTTGATGATTTCATTAAGGTTGCTCAAGGAGATCTGACGGTTCCTAATGCATTAAGTCATATCCCTTGTCCATGTGCTAAATGTAAGAACCGTGTTAGGAGGGAGTCATTTGGGGTAGAACAACATCTGTATAAGTACAGATTTGTGGATGGTTATGTAAATTGGACCATTCATGGTGAGGATAGATGGGGGGATAGCGGCTCAACATCCATTGTCCATGATGATGAAGTGGAGACTAAGAATCCATACGTGGATATGGTTATGGATGTCGCAGATGATATATTAAATTGAGAAGCTTAAGATTTAGAAGAGGATCCAAATCTGTTAGCTTCATAGTCTTATGACTTGCTAAGAGATGCTTATGAACCTTTATGAGTAATGGCTTCCTTTGTCGAGACTCAACTAGTCCCTATGTTGGCGCCCATCCTATCTACGATCCAAGCAGCAAATCTTGCTCCACAAGCACCATCGCAAGGTGAAATAGCTAGGGAGGGTCAAGAGGGTGATGATGAAGATGAAGCAAACTTAAACTGATTACCTATGCTTTTTATTCTTATTTTGTAAGGCATCGTATGACCTATTTGTATAACTTTGAACTATTTATATAACTTTAAATTATTAGTAGACTTATTTTGGACTATTTGTATAACAATTTTGTTGTTTTTCATAAATTTATTTGTTGGACTTTTGTCTTGATTGAGAGGTTTATATATGTATATTTTGGATATTAAAAATTAAGTTTTTATATATTTTAAATTGACATAAAAAAGCAATCAGAGTGATTTGTGAGGGATTAGCGAGGGAATAATGAGGAAACCATAATAAAGAGTGAAAGATAGTCAACCATTGGCGACATATTTACAACGAAATAGCGACGTACATTAGCGAGGGATTGGCGATGGAGTAGTTACGGATATTAGTGAAGGAATAACAACGGAATAGATACAGATATTAGACAGGGATTTATGAGGGAATAGCGAGGGATATTGGTAGTATTAGATCTAAAGTTGGTACGAATTTCTGTACTATAGCTACGAAACACCTACATAATTTTCCCTTGCTGATTTGCGAGGGAATATGAGCACTCTTTTTTTGAAAACTTGTGACAACTTAGTTACAGAATAGCAACTAAAATTCCCATCACTACAAGTATTTAGCGATGGCTTCGGTCGCTTCTTAGCCAATAAAAAAATTGACGAAAATGTTCCTCGCTAATCCCTCATAGAAATAATTTGCGAGGGACTAGCGAGGGACATTTTCGTCGCTAATATGCAAATTTATTGTTATGGATTAAACTTGGGAGATGGGTTGGTTACTGATGAAATGTCTCTATTCTGACCTCTTTTGTTGCCTCTTCTTGCACACATATGTCTCCTAGGATGTCGATCAAGACTAACCAGCCTTGGGCGATATATCTAAGAACTTTCTGTTGTTTCTTGAGCCTTAGTAGCATATTCCATATTGGTGTATTTGGATGATTGTGCCAAAAGATCATTTAGGTTGCTTGAGGGTCGTTTTTCCAAAGAGTTGGCGAAGGGCCTATGACACAAACCCGTTAGGATTGCATGAAGTGCTACGACTGGATTTAAACCCTTGATTTGTAAGGCTTCTTGGTTAAACTGAGTCATGAACTGTCTTAGGGATTCTCTAGGCCCTTATTTAAAATTTATCAAGCTAGTAGAGTTTTTTTGGTAAGATCGCCTGGTTGTGAAATGCGTGAGGAAATGGTTCGAAAGCTCATAAAAGTCATGGATTGATCAGGGTGATGGGAATGAAAATCATTGTAGCGTAGAACACTTCAAAGTGGCAGGAAATGCTCAGCATTGGATAGGGTCAGATTCTCCTGCTAACAACATTGCAGAGTTAAATGTTTCCAAGTGTTCCTGTGGATCGGTTATTCTATCATAAGTATCCATCGTGGTAGGGGGACAGAAATTAGCAGGGAGGGGTATGAACATCATAAACTCAGAGAACTAATGGCCCATGTTGGTTTGAATTGGTGGTGGTGGTGGTGGTGGTATCATATTATTGAGTTTGGGAGTTTTGAGGTTAGGTAAAGTCTCTTGGATCAGATTCATTCCCACCTTCCTAACGACTGATGATCACATATTTGATACATTAATAAGCCTTCATTTTTAGTCATTTACACTCTCCATGTACTTAATTGATTGATTTTGATTATGTTTTGTAAGTTTGGATTCAAATTAGACTTAATTGAATTTTTCAGCATAATTTACATCTTACACTGTTTCTGTACTTTGGCCATATCTTGGGCTGTAGGTGGTCTTTGGAGCTGATTCTAGTGACATTTGAAAGATAAGAGAGAGTTATATAACTTTCATGAAGACCTCAAAGGCCCAATCACACGAGTAGATAACTCAAATTGGGGTTGAAGCAAGAAGCTGAGTGCTTTGTTCACGACAGCTTGACCTACGTATACTGTTCATCACAGATTTTGGGCTAGATGTTGTAAAATGGACTGAAATTTGGATGCTAAATAGTTAAGACCCATATCTACAACTTTCATGTTGAACATTTTTCCAGAATCGGATTCCTTGAAGGTGATATTGGGTTTGGAAGTCAAAACAGAGGAGCTGTGACTGGGCCTGGACAGTATGTAGTAATTTGAACGTATCTGGAGTTGTAGAAATGATATTGGACCCAAACAAAGCCATTTGAAAGCTAAGATCCAGGCCTACAACTTTCATGAAGACCACTTGGCTCAAAAATGACGAATGCAATGACTTCAGAGCTGCATGATTTCGGAGACAAGGAATCTCCATAATTTCCCACTCATTTAATGTCATTTGGCATTTTTCACTCATTTTCCAATCATTCAACCACTAATGACTCAGCCCCCTTGACATTTTGTATCTCTAATCCTCTATAAAAGGGGGCATTAGCAGATCATTGAAGGGAGGAGGTGTTAGTTACCAAAATGATACCATTTTGTTACTAGGTTTTCTTGTAGTAATTTTCCTTTGTTCTAAATGAAAGTCATGTTCTTCTTCTTCTTCTTCTTTCTTTCTTTCTTCTTATCTATGAGTAACTAAGTTTCATTTTACTTGGGTGAAAGGGTGAAGCTCTTGGTAATAAAGTAAGGTTAGATTTATTCTTTTCTTGTGCTTAAATGATTTATATTTTCTAGTAACCATTATACGTATTATAATTTGTTTCTTATAATTTAGAAACCATCTTTGTAAAGAGGAGTTCTTAATTTGTTGTAGACAAAATATTGGCACAATGAATGCTTTAACCCATTTATAAGTGGTGGTAATATTTTTAGGAAACATAATATAATTACGTGTATTATTTTAATGGACTTTTAACGTTATATTTTTCAATTGGAACTTCCATGTTGCGAGGATTCTAATTGAGTTATAAAAGGAATTAATCTTACTTTTACTTTATTTACTAAGAGTGGATCATTTTTACTCAAGTAAATAATTTTTATTGTAGTAACAAAATATTTACCTTACCTTAAATAATCTTCATCAATTCCCTGTGGATCGACCTCGGACTCACCGAGAAATTTATTACTTGAGACAACCTGCACTTGGGTTTGCAAATGCGACAACTAAAAATTGTGCATCAAGTTTTTGGCTTGTAATTCTGGGAACTTGATTTGAAGACTGAATTTACGGTGTAAAAATTTGTATATATACTAACATACTAACTAGTGGGGGAACCTCTCCCTTTTTAATTTATTTCGTGCATACTAACTTAGTGGGGAACCTCTCTTTTTTTTTACGCACTAACTTAGTGGGGAATCTCTCCTTTTACTTATTTTATTTTTATTTTTTGTAATTTACTTTCTACGCACTTTATTTTCTGCATTTTAATTTACATACGAGGTGGGGTAATTCTCCATTTTATTTTCTTGTACATTTTAACTTAGTGGGGTAACTCTCCCTTTTATTTTTATTTGTACTTTATTTTCATCATTTTTTTTTGTTTACTAACTTACTAACTCTCTTATTAGCTATCTAACTTTTTACTTTTTCTGCTTCTAACATTTTAATTTATCTGTATACTAACTTTTTAATTTTTATACTTTTTAACTTATTTGGTGGTTGGTTTATACCACACCTTTGTTAATATTTAATGATGATTTATATTGCTATCTTGTACATTTTATTTTATCTTTGTAAGTTACTTGTTTATGCTTAATTGGTATCGTAATTTAAATTGATCGTTTGGTTAGAGTTAATCCGGTACTTTACATATTGATTTGTTTGAATCACAATCACACACATTAAGCACAATGGTGAAAGCGAAAGTGTGCATGATGAACATGAAAATCAACCGTTGCGAACCATGCGTGAGTATTTGCAACCATCCCGAAATTCTAGTCCATCATGTTTTATCTTTCCAGTCAATGCCAACAATTTTAGATTCAAGCCAGGTATGATTTCTTTACTTCCTAATTTCCGTGGTTTAGAATCTAAAAGCCCATATTTACATTTAAAAGAATTTGAGGAAGTATGTACTACTTTTCATGATCAAACTTGCACTGAAGAGGTTGTTAAGCTTAAATTGTTTCCTTTTTTTTTGAAAGATAAAGCAAAATCTTAGCTTAACACTTTGAAACCAAGATCAATTGGCACATGGCAAGAAATGCAATGTGAGTTTTTGAAGAAATTTTTTCCAACACATAAACCTAATGCTTTGAAAAGACAAATCCAAAATTTTTTTCAAAATTCAAATGAAGCATATTTTCAAAGTTAGGAACGTTTTAAAGATTTGTTGAATTCTTGCCCACATCATGATTTTGAAAAATGGCGCACTTTAAGTTTCTTTTATGAAGGGTTAACACCTGAAACCAAGCAATTTGTGGAAACAATGTGCAATGGTGAATTTCTTGATAAAGAACTTGATGAAGCTTTAGACTATTTAGACCATTTGGCTGAAAATTCTCAATCTTGGCATGATACTAATCCTTCTGAAAATTCAATTAGATCAAACCTTGCAAATGCTAGTAAAGGAAAATATCATCTTAGTCAAGAAGAAGATCTAAATGCTAGGTTTGCTAGTTTGGCTAGAAAGGTTGAAGCCATGGAATCAAGGAAAGTAAAAGAAATCAAATGTGCAAAATGAAGAAATTTGTGGCATTTGTGATGAATTAGGACACTCAACAAATGAATGTTCAAAAATTCCTGTTTTTAAAGAAGTTGTGCATGAGCAAGTAAATGCAATGAATAATTTTAAAAAGCCATTTACTTTTTCTTTTTCGGATACATACAATCAGGGATGGAGAAATCACCGAACTTCAGTTGGAGGAATAGCAACCAGCCCACAATTCATGCAACCACCACTTCTCAGGCACAGCAAGATTCTCAAAATCCTCAAGGATATGCACCCTATGTCCCACCATATAGGAAAAACCTTAAAGGAACATTGCATGCATTCATGGAAAAACAAGAGGCCATCAATAGTCAAAACACTCAAGCCATGATTGACATAAAAGACACTCTTGCTAAACTTTATTCTGCACTTGCCATTCATGAGAAAGGAAAGTTTCCCTCTCAACCTCAACCAAATCTTAAGGGTCAGTTTAGCCTAAATGAGGGTAGTTCAGAAAGTCAAAAAATAGATCAAGTCAACTCAGTGATAACTCTTAGGAGTGGAAAGGTTGTTGAAAAACAAATTCCTGAACTTTTTGAGAAAGATGATGAGTCAATTACCAAAGATGAGGAAGGAGTTGATAAGCCACCTAGCCAAAAGGAGATCAAACCATTGTCTTCACCCCCATTTCCTCAAGCATTAAACAATTCAAGTAAAGTGAATCATAACAGTGACATTTTTGAAATCTTTAAACAAGTGAAGGTCAATATTCCTCTGTTAGATGTTATCAAAGCAGATTCCTTCTTATGCCAAATATTTGAAAGACTTGTGCCTTTGTTAAAAGGAAACATAATGTGAAAAAGAATGTATTTTTGGTGAAAGGTAAGCTCCATTATTCAAAACAATAATGAGTTGAAATATAAAGACCCTGGTTGTCCCTCTGATTTCATGCATTATTGGTGAACATAAAATTGAGCGAGCTTTACTTGATCTTGGTGCTAGTGTTAATTTGCTTCCATATTCAGTTTATCAGCAACTCAACCTTGGTGAGTTAAAACTACCTTCTGTAACTCTTCTACTTGCTAATAGATCAATTAAAATTCCAAAAGGAATAGTAGAAGATGTGTTGGTACAAGTTGATAAATTCATATATCTGTGAATTTTATTGTCTTGGAAAGCCCGAACCTATGGTTGATAGTTCTAAGTCGGTTCTGTTATTTTGGGTCGCCCATTTTTAGCAACATCTAATGCTTTGATAAATTGCGAGAAATGGAGTGAGGTGAAGCTAACTTTTGGAAATATGACACTTGGAGCTTAATGTTTTCAACATGTGCAAGCAACCACATGAAGTTTATGATGATAATGAAGAGATTGAAGGGATTGAGGCCATTATAGATGATTATCTTCAAATCAGGAGTTCTTCGACCCATTAGAAATCTGTTTAATTAATTCATTTGATTCAGCTACACAATTAGATGATGATATTTCTGAAATATGCTCTTTGCTTGACTATACACAGGAAATGGAATACAAAGGAAGGAAGCCAAGATTCGAAGAGCTAAAATCCATGAATGATGATACCCATGAAGAAGTACCCACACTGGAACTGAAGCCATTACCTGATGGGTTGAAGTACACATTTTTGGGAGAAGAACAAAGCTCTCCAGTGGTAATTTCCTCATCCCTGACCAAAGAACAAGAAGGTAAGTTGATAGAAGTACTTAAAAGGCATAAAAGTGCAATTGGATGGACATTAAAGGATATAAAAGGCATTAATCTATTAATCTGTACACATAGAATACATTTAGAGGATAATGCTAAAACATCTCAACAACCTCAAAGAAGATTAAATCCACACATGAAAGAGGTAGTTAGAGCTGAAGTTCTTAAATTACTTGATGTTGGAATTATCTATCCTATCTCGATAGCCGGTGGGTAAGCCCTACACAAGTTGTGCCTAAGAAATGCGGAATAACGGTGGTTGAAAATGAAAAAGGAGAATTAATACCTACCCGAGTCTCATCTAGTTGGCGTATGTGTATTGATTTGAAGAAAATTGAATGCACCACTAGGAAAGACCATTTTCCATTGCCATTTCTTGATCGAGATTCTAGAAAGAGTAGCGGGACATCCCTACTATTGTTTTCTTGATGGTTATTCGAGGGTATAATCAAATACCAATTGCATTAGAGGACCAAGAAAAGACCACTTTTACTTGTCCCTTTGGCACTTTTGCATATAGAAGAATGTCTTTTGGTCTTTGTAATGCTCAGGTAACTTTTCAAAGATGCATGCTAAGTATTTTCGGTGACATGATTGAGCATTATTTAGAGGTTTTCATGGATGATTTGTGAGTTTTGGAAATTCTTTTAAAAATTGTCTTGATAATTTGGAAAAAGTTCTTAAAAGATGCGAAGAAAAAGGATTTGTGTTAAATTGGGAAAAATGTCATTACATGGTTACCTCAGGAATAGTGTTAGGTCATGTGATATCTTCTAAAGGAATTGAAGTTGATAAGGCCAAAGTTGAATTAATTGCTCATTTGCCTTTCCCAAAAATAGTCAGAGAAGTTCGTTCCTTTTTAGGACATGCAGGATTTTACAGAAGATTTGTAAAGGACTTTAGTGCTATATCTAGACCTTTATGTAATCTTCTAACAAAAGATACATCATTTGATTGGACTCAAGATTATCAAAAATCTTTTGAAAAATTAATCGGTCTTTTGACTTCTGCTCCTATCATGCAATCAATCTTATTTGGTCTTTGCCTTTTGAGTTGATGTAGTGATGCTAGTGATTTTCTTTGTTATTTGTTTTAGGCCAAAGAAAGGAAGGTAAGCCTCATGTAATTTATTACGCAAGTCGAACTTTGAATAGTGCACAAATGAATTACACCACTTCTTGAAAAAGAACTACTTCTTTGTAATTTTTGCATTGGACAAATTTTGAGCTTATTTAATTGGTTCATCCACTTTGTTGTTTTCACTTGATCATCTTTCTTTGTTAGATATTTAATGTCTAAACAGGATGCCAAACCTAGGTTGATACGGTGGATCTTGTTGCTTCAAGAATTTAACATCACAATAAAAGACAAGAAAGGAGCCGAAAATGTTGTTGAGATCATTTATCAAAGTGACAACAGGCTCATCTTTTGATAGCACACCTATCAATGATTCTTTTCTAGATGAATTTTTATTTTGTCAATTCCATGCCTTGGTTTGCTAACATTGCCAATTTTCTTGTAACAGGTAAGATGCCGCCTCAGTGGACACACCAAGACAGAAAAAAGTTTTTGATTGAGGTGAAAAAATTTTTTTGGGATGACCCATATTTGTTCAAATATTGTCCTGATCAAATCTTTCGGAGATGTGTACCAAACAATGAGGTAAGTAGTGTCATTAAATTTTGTCATTGAAGCATGTGGAGGTCATTTTTCTTCAAAGAAAACACTACAAAAATCTTGCGGTGTAGATTTTATTGGCCCACTTTATTCAAGGATGATTATACTTTTTGCAAAAGTTGTGAAAGTTGTCAAAAATTGGGGTCTATTTCTAAAAGAAATATGATGCCTTTGAACCCTATCATTGTCATTGAAATTTTTGGTTGTTGGGGAATTGATTTCATGGGTCCATTTCCATCATCTTTTGGATTTGTGTACATTTTGGTTGCAGTTGATTATGTCTCAAAATGGATTGAGGCAATTTCATGTCGGCACAATGATCATAAAACTATTCTAAATTTTTTAAAAGAAAATGTTTTGAGTCGATTTAGAATTCCTCGAGCTATCATCAGTGATGGAGGAACATATTTTTACAATAAACCATTTAAATCTTTAATGAAGAAATATTGCATTACCCACAAAATTGTAACCCCTTATCATCCTCAGACAAGTGGACAAGTCGAATTAGCAAATAGGGAGATTAAACAAATTTTGGAAAAAACGGTTAACCCAAATCGTAAATATTAGTCTTTAAGACTAAACGATGCACTTTGGGCTTACCGTACTGCTTTTAAAACATCTTTGGGCATGTCTCCTTATCGGTTAGTTTATGGAAAACCTTGTCATTTGCCTGTAGAATTGGAGCATAAAGCATTTTGGGCCATTAAAGCTTTCAACTTAAGTCTTGATGATGCTTCCAAGTTACGCAAATTGCAATTGAATGAACTTGAGGAATTAAGAAATGATGCCTATGAAAACTCAAAGATTTATAAAGCTAGAACAAAAGCTTTTCATGACAAATCAATTTTCAGAAAAACTTTTGAAATTGGTCAAAAAGTTCTGCTTTATAATTCTCGTCTTCATCTATTCCCTGGAAAATTGAGATCTAGGTGGATTGGTCCTTATATTGTCAAACATGTGTATTCTTATGGGGCCATAGACATTGAGAATCCTAGGAATGGTATTGTATTTAAAGTCAATGGATAAAGACTCAAACCATTTCTGGAACATCAAGTTGTTGAGGTAGAATCCATTTCTCTTTCTAATCCTTGTTATGAGTAGAATTTATTTTAATGTTGTTTCTTTCTTTTTGCAATTCTTTGTGTTCCCGGTTAAATGGCGGATAACGGTACTCCGTGACTCTCAAGTCGGTTTGTTTTTCAGTTTCCCATAATAACTGATTTCTTCTCCTTTCAAAATGGATGTCATTCTCTCAAATCTAAGAAAATATTTTCCTTCTCTCCCTTTAAATGCTCTAACAAAAGTCTATGAAACTAGGTGTGAAAGACTGAGATTGTTAATGTATAAGGGCATCCCAGAAGATATACGTTGGATAATCGAAGCAAAGGTTCGTTTAGTGGTGAATCTTGATTCATTTGTCCATACATGCCTGGTTTCGGTAAAAGTTCATTTTCAAAAAAGAGAAGAGCAAAAAGAATGAAAGTTTGTTACAAGTGTGCACGATGGAATTGCAACACGCGATGTCACTCTTTGATGATGGTTTCTGTAAATAGAGAAGATAAAATATTCTTCATTAAGAATGGACTGAGTAAGGAGTCATTAGATAATATCTTATTGACTCTTGAGACGCATTCTTGTGGAGTTGTGCAGTGTGAACTTCTTAGTTTGTGAAATCTCTTCAAGGACGAACAAGAGCGTTATAGTCTTGGGAATCTGACTCAAAAAGACCCTGTTTGCCAATTTATAAGAAAATTGGATGGGAAGCTTATCCTCGACTCATAGAAGGCGTTTAAGCGTTTACGGGACGTGAAACGAGAGGAAGATGTGAGCCACAATCACAACAACATGTATATATTATCTTGTACATTTTTAAAAAAAGAAAAAAAAAAAAAAAAAAGAAAAAAGAGAAATTTAAAAAAAATTAAAAAAAAAAAATAAAAAAAAAAAAAAAAAGGCGAAACTTCGGTTGTACTTGGTCTTTAATTAGATTAGGAGCCCTGCCGGTGGAGTGGCAGGGACCTGTCATTGACTCGGGTGGACCTTCACACGCTGGTCGGTAAATAAAGTTCGTGTGCCATGCTCTGCTGAGAGAGCGCGCAAGCATTCCAGGTTTTAACCAAAGGCTCGCTTGTTGATGGACGAGAAAGAAGCGTCCGTGTTTGCATTCTCGCGTGACAATGCCTACGGCTGGATCCTATGATTTAATGCCATGGGCTCTTGACGACCTCTCACTTGGTTGTGGTCGTTGGTGGTAGGCTGTCGATTTACGCACTTTAATTAGTGGCTTCGTAGCTCGATCCAAAATATCCCACAAGCGGGAGGGAGAAGAATGCCCAGATTGGTGAGCCGTCTTGGTATTCTTGCACTCATGACGCGGTATAAAGATCTGCCATGAAACACTGTACATAAAGGTATGTAATCATTTGTTATTATTATTTTATCTTTGTATGATTTTGTTGAATTTTGGTTTTGGATGAGATGATCCTTTGGATAGGATCTTTCGGGGGTTTCTAGACTTCTTTACCCTGATGGTTTTCTTGAAGTCAAAAAAAAAAAAAAAAAACAAAAAACAAAAACAAAAACAAAAAAAAAATTATTATTATTATTATTATTTCAAACTTTTCGACACCTGACCAACCTACCGTATAGGAGCTATTATTACTTTTTCTATTCTCTTCCCTATTTAAACACTCCATTTTCTTTACTTTTACTGCAACTCTTAATCATTCAAAGAGAGTGAGTGTAGAAATGGAGGGAGCTTCTTCTTCGGATTCGTAGATTTCTCGTATTGGTGTATTTTGTGGGACAAGTTATGGGAATGGTTTAGAGTTTGTAAACGCAGCAAGCAACTTTGTTGGTAGAACACTTGCTGAGGAACATTCGTGTAGTATATGGGAGAGGTTGCATTGGGTTAATGGGGAAATTTGTATCACTTTCTGCATTTGTAAGAGGTGGTCAAGTCTTAGGTGTCATTCCTGAACCTTTAACTCGAAGGAACATCGTTGGAAAGACAGTTGATTTGGAAATTAAGGTATCCTCTATGCATGGACGAATGAAGGCGATGCTTGACAACTCGATGCATTCATTGTCTTACTGGTGGTTTTGGTACTTTGGACGAAGTCTTTCAAGTTGTCTCTTGGGCCCAATTGAACATCCACCATAAACCCATAGGTTTGTTGAATGTTAATAATTTCTTTGATAATTTGTTATCTTTTGTTGACCATCTTTGTGGAAGAAATTTGTCACACCTTGAAAGAAGACAACTCCTTATCTCTGCTTCTCTTGTTGATGAATTGATTGATAAATTAGAAGCATTTGTTTATGAACTGATCCGAATGACTCGAGATAGATTGGTCCGAAGAAAGCGGTGAAGGAAGTAAAATGAAAAAAAAGCCAGCCAAGACACTCCAACTATTTAAATAATTACAAGCTTTGGTTTTATTTATCGTACTTTGTTTGTTTAAATTTGTGTGAGATTTTTTTTTCTTTTCAAAAGTAATTGCAATGACAATGGTAATATATATTCTATCCTTTACCTATCTATGTTTTGACATTGAGGACAATGTTGTGATCTGGTTGGGGGGAAGGATGGTTTAAAAAAAAACCCAAAAAAAAAAATTTCAAAAGTGTGTTTGTGATTATGTTTGTTGTGTTTGTCATCAATTTTTTTTACAACAAAAGTAATTAGGGATGACAGAGTAAAGAGTAAATTATTTACTCTTGAGACGCATCAAAAATTGGTGGCGGAGTAAGGAGTAATTAGGGTAGTAACTAATTTATGTGGAAGTAGCAATTCAAATTCAGGGAAATTTACATGATTGAGTAAATTGTCTTCTTTCTTAAAATTCACATGCTTGGTTATGGATGTTGAATTGGTGGACTGAGAATGATAGAATTATGCCTTGTGAGATTTTGAGCTTATTGATGAATGGATTGAACATTTGTACCATTCTTTTCTTTCTTGTGTGAATTTCACTCATGGAATTGTTGCTCTAGAACTTGCTTTGATTCTTTTTGAGACTACATTTTCATATGCATACATGAATATGATTGAGGCATTTTTCTTGAAATAGCTACTTTAATCAAATAGTCAGCCTTGTTTAGCAGTATGTTATTTCAATATGATATCAAGCACTATTATGACTTCTTGAAAATTCTCTGATTCTTGTCAACATAAAGCATTAGAAATGACCTATTTTCCCTTGCTTAACCCCTTTGAGCTTATTTGACTATTCTTTGTTTCGAACTCATTATGTGCCTTAAATGAAAAATCATATTCTTACTTGACCTTAGGGAATAAGAGAACATTAGTTTGTCATTCGATGAGTTCTTGAACAAATGTGGGGGTGTGTGTGCAGAATATTTAAAAAAAAGTGTATATATGATGTTCTTATTCTTCAAAAAAAAAATCAAAAAATAAAAAAAAATGTAAAAAGAAGAGGGTCAACAAGGTAATAAAGGAAAGGAAAAGAATAGGTAAAGGAAATTTGTATTAGGTGGAGTTGGGATGAATTTTCATGCTTGTTAATTGAACTCAGCTCTCATGTTCTTTTATTCTCTGGTATTTATCTTGTCATATCTATATTACCTCCTCCTTTACCTTGACCCCATTACAACCTTGAATAAAGTCCTCATGATTTGTGTGTGCATGTGTTCTGAGTAGTGGAGAAGTAGAAGATAAGCAAGCTTATGGTAGTGCAATTTTCATGGGTTGAATTGAGTGAAATACCTACCTTTTAAACACTTGAGGGATTGAGAGTGAATCTTGTGAAAATCTATCATTCTTAACTCATGCTTTTCAATTGAAATATCCTTGCTTGTTGATTTGAGAAGTGAAGATATGTTACCTCATGAATGTTTTGATTACTTGAATGATTGCTCTTCATTTTTAAATATTATTAGAAATTGAGTCTTTTAGAGTGTTTAACTTTTGAGTCTGTTTCGTTTTTTTTTTATTATGTGAGTGGTCTTATGTGTTTTGCTCAGGAGTGCAAAAAGCTAAGTGTGGGAGAATTTGATGATCACATATTTGATACATTAATAAGCCTTTATTTTTAGTCATTTACACTCTCCATGTGCTTAATTGATTGATTTTGATTATGTTTTGTAAGTTTGGATTCAAATTAGACTTAATTGAATTTTTCAGCATAATTTACATCTTATACTGTTTCTGTACTTTGGCCATATCTTAGGCTGTAGGTGGTCTTTGGAGCTGATTCTAGTGACATTTGAAAGATAAGAGAGAGTTATATAACTTTCATTAAGACCTCAAAGGCCCAATCACACGAGTAGATAACTCAAATTGGGGTTGAAGCAAGAACTGGAGTGCTGTTCCTGACAGCTTGACCTACGTATACTGTTCATCACAGATTTTGGGCTAGATGTTGTAAAATGGACTGAAATTTGGATTCTAAATAGTTAAGACCCATATCTACAACTTTCATGTTGAACATTTTTCCAGAATCAGATTCCTTGAAGGTGATAATGGGTTTGGAAGTCAGAACAGAGGAGCTGTGACTGGGCCTGGACAGTATGTAGTAATTTGAACGTATCTGGAGTTGTAGAAATGATATTGGACCCAAACCAAAGCCATTTGAAAGCTAATATCCAGGCCTACAACTTTCATGAAGACCACTTGGTTCAAAAATGACGAATGCAATGACTTCAGAGCTGCATGATTTCGGAGACAAGGAATCTCCATAATTTCTCACTCATTTAATGTCATTTGGCATTTTCCACTCATTTTCCAATCATTCAACCACTAATGACTCAGTCCCCTTGACATTTTGTATCTCTAATCCTCTATAAAAGGGGGCCTTGGCAGATCATTGTAGGAAGGAGGTGTTAGTTACCAAAATGATATCATTTTGTTACTAGGTTTTCTTGTAGTAATTTTCCTTTGTTCTAAATGAAAGTCATGTTCTTCTTCTTCTTCTTCTTTCTTTCTTTCTTCTTATCTATGAGTAACTAAGTTTCATTTTACTTGGGTGAAAGGGTGAAGCTCTTGGTAATAAAGTAAGGTTAGATTTATTCTTCTCTTGTGCTTAAATGATTTATATTTTCTAGTAACCATTATACGTATTATAATTTGTTTCTTATAATTTAGAAACCATCTTTGTAAAGAGGAGTTCTTGATTTGTTGTAGACAAAATATTGGCACAATGAATGCTTTAACCCATTTATAAGTGGTGGTAATATTTTTAGGAAACATAATATAATTACGTGTATTATTTTAATGGACTTTTAACGTTATATTTTCCGATTGGAACCTCCATGTTTGAGGATTCTAATTGAGTTATAAAAGGAATTAATCTTACTTTTACTTTATTTACCAAGAGTGGATCATTTTTACCCAAGTAAATAATTTTTACTGTAGTAACAAAATATTTACCTTACCTTAAATAATCTTCATCAATTCCCTGTGGATCGACCTCGGACTCACCGAGAAATTTATTACTTGAGACAACCTGCACTTGGGTTTGCAAATGCGACAACTAAAAATTGTGCATCAACGACTGATATGATTTTCTAGCTACTAGAGGCATTGCATAAGTCACTGCATCTCTTGAACAACTTTTTCCTATTCATATTTTCTTCTTCGTTCTCCTAGTTATGATCTGGCTAGTTGTTGTCTGCATTGCAGCTAGTAACACAACTCCTGTTTACTGCCATGAGTGATGGTTTTGTGTTTGCTTGGAAAGTTGGCTTGTGTTTAAGGTTTTTGAGTGTGGAAGAGTAGAGAAATGGTGGGAAACTATTTTACCAGGTTCTTATAGATGGTGTCAGTGTTCCTTCTCTTCTCTCGGATGGTGGGGAAAAGAAGGTGGTACTACTCCAGAAAGCTCCCAGGTGGATCAATCAAGTAGGGGTACCTGTAAGGACTCTTACGCTCAAGTCAATAAGAGATATAAGAAGATATGCTAGGAAAATAAAAGGGTAGAGAGAGAAAGGAAAAAATTGTTTTAGGCAAATGAGTGTTGCCTATTTATAGTAGGATTGAAGGGTACAATACACATCCTAGATTACAACTAGGTCAATAATTGGTTGAAAAACTCTCTGTAGAGATGTTGAATGTGTATTGGCCATTACAGATATTTTGAGAGATATTTTGGTGTTTGGATAGGAATCTAGTCGGGTGTAAGTTAATGGGTCAGAGCGGGTTAAGTAGGTGATGATAAATAAGTTTTGTTGGGTTAGGTATTTGAGGATGAATTAGGTCGGGTAGGACCTTGGGAAGCGAGTCATTACGATCTATATGACTAGCGACGGCTTGGAGGCACGGTGGATCTATATTGGGTGTGCTTAGGACTTGCTAATTCAAAGTTTGGCTTATGAACAGATATGAGAAATGGTGGGAATCAAAATTAATGAAATTGAGTTCACAGGAGAATGATATCATTTTACCGGCAATTTATTTTATTTGTCACTGAAAGAGGAGTTATTAGTGGCTAATGTGTGTTTGCCGAGAGGGTCTCACTTTAGAGAATAAATTACTGGCAATAACATTTTGGCTACCAAATAATTGACGATAAAAAGCTTTTTTGTTGTACTGACTGTATGATGTGTCATTTGAAATGAGTTATCTTTTGATGGTAAGTTAAGATTGGATTGGGCCTTTTCTTTGGTACATTACAATAACCTTATACAGTTATACAACTTTGGATCTACTACTATTATTATAGGGATGACAACGGGGCGGGGCAGGGACGAGTAGTAGCCCCCCGTCCCCCGCCCCCGCGAATAATATCGCCCGTGAGTACTCAATAAATTGTAAAAAAATTCAAAAAAAATCAAAGAAATAAAATAAAAAAATGAAAAATGAAAAAAAGTATAATACTATAATTTTTTAAAATTTGTCCTACATAACTTAATCCAAAAATAATGTCAAATACGTAAAATACTTTGATTTATATAATTTTATAATATTTTAATTTATATAATTAAGTTTTTAATAATTTTATATAAAATATTTATGTAAATTTTTTTGAAGTACATATGGAGGAAACCCCTGTCGCTCCGTTTATTAAACGGAGATGACACAAAATGGGTATTTATATTCGCGGGAGAAATTTGACAAATTATTACTTGGATCATTTGGTATTACATGAAACGAGTAAAATTGTCATCTCTAATTATTATGTAAGCCTATTCGGTTCACTCTATAAGTTCAAATGCCGAATAATTCTATCTTGGTTATTGTTAGCCTGATAAGAAAAGAGAAATGCTAATTATATTGTCACAAAAGTATGTTTACGAAATATTCTACAAATAACTTGGCTTCAAGCTAGTGTGTTTATAACTATTTATCCCCTAAACTGTGTTGTTAATTTTGTAACTTTTTTTTTTTTTTACAATGGTGGCAATAAGAGTTAAATGATCTCATATAAGTTACCTCAACTCCTCACCACTAGTCTAATCCTTGTGACTTCAAAATTCCATAGTGGAGAATCGAACTCACATCACATGTTTTGTAAAGGAGCGCATACTCAACCACTAGGCTAGAAGTGTGTTGTCTGTATTTAGTCATTAGACCACATGTTCTAATTAGTTGTCAATTTTGTAATTGCTGTTATCCTATTTTCTTTCTTTGTGATTGGATGGGTAAGCTTTCGCTCTTCATTTTGTAAAATTAGATACGTAACATATACCAGTGCTCATCCCATTAGAAAACGATATATAAGACTTTTTGTAAATTTAATTAATCACCACTTGTAGACTTAATATCATATGATATTGACATAAAACTTAAGTATTAAGTTTACGAGTCTTCTAATTTATATGGTCATAAACAGTACTTTCTGTAGGATCGACTTGACGAGTTTAGACTTTGTAATCAAGTGTAACTAATCCATTTTCTATTTCCTTTCACAACCCATTTACCCTCATCCTCCATATCCATCGATCCTCCAACCCCAACAAGAGAATGGAGTTGAGTATAATTTGGGTTTCCTTTGCTGGTTGTTTCACTTTGCGTGAGTGCGGGTTGTTCTTCTGCCTGTTCCTCGTTAGGATTATGATATGATTTGTGATGTGTAATAGTTGTTAGTAAAGGAGTTAGTTAAGTCATTGTATAAATAGGATTTGAAGGACATTGTAAAGTCATAGTTAAAAGCTAATGAACATTGAAGAGTTTTTCTGACTTGAATAGTGAGAGAATTGGAGTTATTCTCCTTGACTCGAAGAGGGAGTTCTAACATATTAGTTCCATTGTTGATTCGCCTTTTTTTCTTGCGGATTCGTGAGATTGTAAGTCGATTCTCACATACTGCGCCAAAGTGTACTCAAACAGCTTTTGGGGCTATGGATTCCTATGCTGGACCTTTCCTTAAACAGCTTAGGGATTCTTCATGTGGCACATCAGAGGATATACTAAATAAACAACTAACACAGCATAATTAAACCCTGAACCCAAGGATCAACAAAGCATCGAACCAGAAATTTAACAGTGAGACTCCAATAGTAAAGCATAGAACCAAATCATTTCATCACATAGGAGTCATTGAGTTAGGTAGCTTATGCATTTTGGGCATCTCGTAGTAACACAAATTTCGGAATTATGGTTATTTACAATTCCTTAACACTAACATAAGACGTAGACGAAAGTAATACTATGATTTTCACCATATAATGTTTATCATTATTTTTAGGAATAATTATTCACGCAATTTCAAATTAGGAATGATGGTTTAAGTAAAATTCTTTATTGCAGGTATAGTTCCTGGAATCGCAACCACTGTTGAGTAAAGAGATGCCTATTTGAGTGACGAAAAACTTGAAGTTTAAGTTGAGACATCATAACGGAACATGTAGAGTTAACAAAAGGTAGTAGCTTTTCATCATTAAAAAAAAAAAATAATAAAGACAGTCGCTTTTCATAATGCAGAAGAGTCGACACCTTCTTTACATGGTCCATATCCATGCATTATTTTCTCTTCTAGGACCATCTCAAACCTCAAAGACCGCGTAATGTTCCCCAATTATATTTGCATGGACACCGACTAGTTCACATCGAGTGTGAGGTATGAACAAGACAATTATTATTTAATAGTTGATTAAAAAAAATTAAAAAGTGAGACTTAAGCAGGTATAAATATCATCCTATTTCCAGTTTACAAGAAAAATAAAAATCATCTTAATGCCATTTGGTTTATATATATACACACACACTAGCATATTGATTGCACTAGGTACATGTTAATTCATATTTTTTTTATCTTTTGTTAAGATAAAAAAATATTTGAAGTTAATTATAATTATACAATGAAAAGTACAAAAGTATTTTTTTTGGGGGCTCACCTACGTATACCTGCACATCCCCATTGAGACGTCTGATGGTATCGTCCTAACCACAAAAGGATTTTTATATTCTTACATTAAATAATATATATATTTATTTTTATATTTTATTTAATATTATTTATTATATATTTTTTTTATTTTCTCTCACTCAATTATATCCCTTAAAAATAATATGAATAGTTATATACTTCTAAAAAAAGATGTATGACTAACATTTTCCACCACAAAATGCTTCCGAAGGAATTTGAACTCTTGCGTTGCTAATAAGTTCTCCTCACATGGTAGCTCAATTATTTTATAAGTGTTTGTAAACAATTGTAATTGGAGATTAAGAAATGTGTACAATTTTATCTTTTGATATTTATTTTTAATTTTGTAAATTAGTATTGAGACATACTTATAATTTTGTCTTTTTTGTGTTTATCTTTAAATATTTAAATGAGAAATAAGATGTATCTACTATTTTATCTTTTGGATTTAATTTAGTACATTGTTAGTATAAAAAAAATTACATTGTCATCAAATCATATATTCTCACGTCATTAAAAATATTTGACTCTTATAATAATTATTTTAAAAGTAACATACGTAGTAATATATGATCGATTGATGGTGTAAAAAATTTTATACTGACAATCTATCAAAATTAAACTCTTATCTTTTTATATTTATTTGTATTTGATAATAGTGATTTTTTTGTGTGTGCATAAATAATACTAATTTTAGAATAACAAAACTTCGATACCAGAGTATGGTAAATCCCTTATACAATAGTATAGATATTTCCGCCTAATGATACTTTTATAACTTTTTAACCCAAGTTCCCAAACTTTGTGTTATTGAAAACTATCTTTTAAAGAAATTTGAAATATATCATATGATATGAGTCGTGTAAGCGAAGAGATAAAATCATAAATGATAAAACAATCACTTAAAATTTGAAAAGAAAAAAAAAAAGAGAAAACAATGCCTTCTTTTTTATCCTAACACTACGTCACATGAAAATATCAAGACTCTCTATCATAAATATTTTGCTTGAAAATCAATGACGGAGACGTACCTGATTTTGGGAACAAAAGTTGAGGTTGTTGTGCTTTGGATACAACGGCAGAGTGCCGGAGGGTGTACCTGTTTGGCGCTTAAGTTCGAGGTGATGCCAATGTGCAATTGCAAGAAATGTGAGGGGTAAGACTTCAACCTTAAAAGATTTAAATCATTTCATATTATTTTTTTTCTTGTATAATTAAGTGAAAGAGAGAGATAAATACAAAAATTATAAAAATAATTTCACAAATCATTATTAAGTCTTACTAATAAATATTTTGGTGTTTATCTCATTCTTCCACTTGACCACATAAAAGAAAAAATGATATGAGAAGATTCAAATCTCAATCGTAGGATCTGACCTTATTTATATATAGCAGTGGTTTGCTCACTTAAAAGGAAACCCTGATAGATGAGGATTACCTGTCCTCATTTCCTATCTCATTCTCTGTCTCTCCACTTAAATTTTAACTAGTGTTTTAAACTTAATTACATGTCCACTTTCCACTTAATTTATTTTACACTTATCAAAATTTAAGTGAAGAGACAGGGAATGGGATAGAAAATTGGGTCAGGTGATCTCCATCTAACCCTGTTAGGCTATAATTCCTAAAATTTAGGAATTGAGGAGAATTGGATCCATTATGGTTAAATTTGGGAAGTTATGGTCTCTTTTTAATTATTTTCTAAAAGATTTAGTAGTTATGGATGCCGGGTTGAGGTAAATAGCCTATGGATGCAGATTTCAAAGGCCACAATATATCTAAGCTTGGATCTCAGTATAGAATAATAAAAGAAAATCATAAAAAAACCATTGCACAAATACTCTTTTATTTTTTTTATATTTAACATAAAGAGTAAAATCATCTTAAGCTCCACACAAATATAAGTTTTATCAATCTCTTTGTACAGATAAATTTTATCTATTTCTTTTGTCAAACTTAAAATCTCCTAATAGAAATTCATCCATTTTAAAAAAAGTGCCAAAATAGGTTATGCTAACCTAAATAGGGCGGGTCACTTCGGATTGAGCCATTATTGAACTATGTCCAATCAAGCTTAGTATATTTTGAAGTCGCATGTTGCTTGTTTAATCTAATCTATTGCGAGTTGTAAGTTGGGTAGGTCAATCTATCATGCCAGTAATGCCTTTTTAAAAAAAAATTAATGAATTAATCTTTAAAAATAAATTAATAAAAATTAAGAAATTTGGACAATTTAGTTTTGAGTTCATGAAAAATAAATTAGAGTTAGCTTTTAATTTTTCAAATAAAAAATGATAATATACTATTAAGTGATGGGTTGTTAAATTTTATAGTAAATTAAATTTCAAACCAATGAATTAGCCTAATTTTAGGCCAAGCTAAATCAAATCTGGTTAAGTCAGGCAAAAATAAGTTTGAAACTTAAATTTTACTACTTTAACTCACACATTTCATCAAATTATTTTTACTGGTCCTTCAAGCTCGTCTTATTTTAATTGCTTTACATATTATGATAACGGTGTTAACAAAGTAATTGAAGTGTAATGTTTTAGCTGAACCAAGTCCAGTTATTTCATGTTTTATTATAGAGGGAGTTTCTGAAGAAACGGTCGTTTTTCCAAACTGGACCATCTAAACTTGGCCATATCAGTATAACAATCAGCTTCATTGACTTGACACCATCTTCATAATATGGATGACAACAGCAACACGTGTTAGTTAGAGTAGAAAAAATTCAGATCTATTAAGTATGTGTTATTGAGTTCGATTTCAAAATTTATGTGTATAAAAATTATATGGTTAAGAGAGAATTTTATTAAAGTATCTAACCATATTCCAGAAAATTAATCTATCATATATCGGATAAAGGAATACTATGAGAAATAAAATAAAAAATAAGATGGATGACAATATAACAAAATTGATAGTTTATATATACATAAGGGACTAAAAAATAATTTCTTAATTTCTCAATATAAACGTATGTTAAAATAATCATTTTAACAGTTTTGACTTAATAGGTAAAATCGAGCTACACCAACTTAACAATACGTCATTATAAGTGTTGTTATAAGCATTCAGTAAGACTTTTAGGATGTCTTAACCTTAAAGTAGGATAAAATCTCCTCTCTTAAACTTTTACTTAAAGAATAATTCATTTGAGCAATGAAAAAACATGGAGATGTATGCTCTACATATATTCTAATTTTATTTTTATATATAAACGACATACATATTTAGTTTACATTATTGCTTTCCAAAATTATTTATTTTTTCTTTTTAAATTCTTGATTTTTTTTTTAAAGCGAGACAATGCCATGGGCATGGACTGACGGTTGGAGTACGCAAGGAGCCAACTTGAATTTCACGTAAATCAATCTATCAATCTATATCCTAAATGGAGTACATACATGACATTGAAGTTACACCTAGTTAAATCTGCCAATATGTCAGGTGGTCCGACCTTTTTTTTACACTTTTTAATCCTGATCTGTTTTGGTCTAGTTAATAAATTTAATTTTGATTTATGTTAAGATAATTTCTTTTACAATTTCCTAAAATTATTCTATAGTAAATGAGTTTGATTGTCATAATAATTATTAGATAAAGTTTCGAGCACATTACCTTTGTGTATATTTCTCATATTTGAAAGTATGTAATAAAATTAAAGTATAAATGTATAAAAAATAAGATAGAATCAATGATAATTAAACGATAAAAATTACATAAATATAAAGTAATATATGTATAAGTAGATGTAAGTAATGTTATTCATAATTATTTAAAAGATTAATTTTTTTAATAATACGGAAATATATATAAGGATAATAGTATAAAAATCTGTTTACATTTATAATGGATCAAAAAATTTATTTTATAATAAATTTTCTGATAATAACTTTTTTATTTTGATCTGTCCTATCTTATACTCTTTTATTATATCTAATGCATTAAAAAAAATGGAAATCCCAAATGGCTTCTTAGAAAATAAAGTAAACAACGACTTAATTGGAAAAAAAAACCTATTTTTGTCAATTTTTTGTGTTATGAAACTACGAAGAATTTCCTTCTGCCTGAGACTTTTCCTGCAGTGGTAATTTCCTGTGACTTATGCACTTTTTCTTGAAGAAATGTTCAACAAATAAGACTAAATGATAGTTATCATTTATGATGCATCCATCCAACTAATTATGTTCTGCCTCCAATTTATATCATATTAATATATGCGGTCCATAATTCCAGATAAAAAAAATATATATGTGGTCCATAATCTGTTTCATTTTTCATAGCTGTTAGGCAAAGGGGAGTCGAACCCAACCCTGTTTTGATCTGTTTTGACCTGAACATGTTGGATAATTTAACAGTTAACTGAATTTCAAGACGAATTGGGATAAAACTCGAATATATTGCCTTCGAGTATGGGTTGGGTTAGGTATAGAGTGCCTCGCTGGATAATAAGACAAAAAATGAGGTAACATATAAGTGACCGAGGCATAGACAAGTAATGAAAAACCTATCTCTATCCGCCTCATTGTCATCTCTACCAAAATGTTGGAAATATTGTATTTAATAAGATAAGCAAGAAATTGTAATTTTCAATCTAACACTATATCTTGACTTAAAATGTAAAAACTTTAAATTTATGAATTTTTTCACTTAATATTTGTTTGGATTAGATTTTAACGTAATTAATTTAAAAAGAATAGATGTTGAATGTGTGTGGGGGGGGCAAATAAATTCCTAAGAGTTGCAAATAAATTCCTAAGAGTTTAAGTATAGGGCAAAAAAAATCCCGTTGGATAATAATATAAGTGAGGAGATTCATAGACTCATTGCCTTAAGGTTTTGAGTCAAGATACGGCGTCAGATTCACTATTGTGGTTTCTTACTTAACCCATTAATGGAGATTTCCCCTACTGTTGGGTTCCCCCTATACTCTAACAAGTGGTATCAAAAATGATGGTTCGTCTGGGTCAAGTATTTGGAAACGGTGGTTGGTGCTCGGGTTCAGCTCAAACTCATATTGTGGAGCACATTGACAAAACTTGAGTCTTGGTTGGTAACTCCGTGAATACTCGGAATCACTTCTGTTTGAGGGGGAGCATACTAATGTTGGGACTCACACTTGAGGGAAAGAATGTTAGAAATTCAAGTGTGAGTGTTGAAGTCCCACATTGATAAAAAATGAGTTAAGTGAAAACTATATAAGTGGAAAGACCCATAGACTTATTACCTTAAAGTTTTGGGTCAAGATATGATGTCAAACTCACTATTGTGGTTTCTTACTTAGCCCATTGATGGAACTCTTCTCTACTGTTAGGCTTCCTCTATGCTCTAACAAATAAGACTAGGGTAGCTCCCTCACAAGTAATGAAAAACTTATCCCTATCCACCTCATTGTCATCCCTACCAAAATGTTGGAAAGATTGTATTTAATAAGATAAGCACTAAGACTAGGGTAGCTCCCTCACAAGTAATGAAAAACTTATCCCTATCCACCTCATTGTCATCCCTACCAAAATGTTGGAAAGATTGTATTTAATAAGATAAGCAAGAAACTGTAATTTTCAATCTAAAACTATATCTTGACTTAAAATGTAAAAACATTAAATTTATGGATTTTTCCCCTTAATATTTGTTTGGATTAGATTTTAACATAGTTAATTTTAAACGAATAGATGTTGAAATAATTGATTTTAAAATAATTCATGTTAGATGAAACCCATTTTCGTTTGAAAAAGTTATTTTAAATGTTGGTTTAGAAGAATTAATTTTATTTGGATGGTGTAAAACAAAATTACTTTTACATACTAAAAAAAAACATAAGTATATTATTTTAATTTGAAAGATACATAGACATGATGAGGTTATTTCAATAATTGTGTTTATTTGGTCTTGCTTCTTTTAATTGTGTTTACTACTTCCAATAGAAACAAAAATTTTCCTGCCGCTCAATCACGTTGGAAAAGTTTTGATTAAGAAACCAAACAACATTTGTTTTTTTTTTTTTTTGGTGCTTACCAAACAACATTTTAATTATAGCTATATCCACAACGAGCCCAAACGTCTCTTTGAATGGTTTCAGAATTTAAAAATCAAATAGTCTTCATTTATTTTTCCTTTTTTATGAGCTGATTTACTTAGTTATTTCTTTTTTTTAATGTGAAATTTCTTTATTTTTTTATATTTCACTCATACTTAAATTTCTAAAAATATTTAATGTCAATTTTGACATCGAATGTCAAATTGTTTCTTAAAAAAGCATCAATTTGATGTCAAACTTACACTAAAGCATTATTTTGGTGTTTTTATCATTAAAGGATTAAATTAATGACATTTGTATTAATTTTCTAAGAATGAAAATTGTACTGTTAGAAGACTAAAAATAAGTGTAAACTGTATATATTATATATATATAGTTAAATAGTGATATTAATTTTTATAATTCTTTTTTAAAAAAAGTATTCATATCAATTTCCTTTCCTTTTAATCAATATACGTAAATAGTAATAAAGTAAAATACTTAGAACATATTTTCTCTCCCTAATGTTTCACTAAAATTTCGATTTAGTCCCTTTATGTTTTATAGGAACTAAAGCCCGAATATCACGTTTATTGTATGAGAATGCATCATAATATTTTCAATAAATTAATATGATTTTTTTCCCCATACATACCATAGGATTCAATTTTTTTTTTTTAAAGAAAAGGACATTTTCAAAGAACACATAATGGGAGGTTCCCTACTATCACTTCTATGTAACATGCTTCGAAAGATAACAAAAACAACCCATAGAAATCTAATAAATCAATCAATATAGTCAATAAATGAAAGATAAATTGCTTAAAATTCAACCATGTGTCATCTAAGTTAATTAGTAAATGCATGAAGTTTTTGATATGTGACAATTACATTTCTTAATTTTTTATTATATGTCATTTGATATAGTAATTTAAAAAAAATATTGACATGTATAAAAAAAATTATCGTGTATACATAAGTCTCAATGAATTAAAATAAATAAATAAAATGCTATCTATTACAAAAATTTGCAGAAGCAAGCAAACGAAAAAAAAATCAAAAATACAAAAAACAATATAACAAATAACGAAATAACTCTAAAGCAACACCAACTTGTTGAGATTATAAGGCGGAGGTATTTGCACGAATTGTTGTTGAGGGTGAGCACCATGGGTGCTGAATGGGTGACATGGAGGCGAGCGATTCAAGTCTTCAAAGTTCACCCATGTGGTGATATTAATACGCTGAAGTAACTTGCTTTTCATATCTAGTGTTTGGTTGCACTATCTTTGTTGGAGATGCAGAATGATTTTGTGACGCATCCTTCTATTATAAAAAAAAAAAAGGTTTTGAATTGTTTTTACTTAATGGCAATATCATAATTTCCCATCTTTAATATCAAAACCCAATTTTCGCATCAGACTTCAACCACCACTCGTCATTTTTCCTATTCGTCGACATGCTTCTTCGTCTTCTTCCTCTTTATTCTTGTTCCATTCTTTTCCAATTGAAATTGTGAGTATTTTTTGATCTATTTATTTTTTTATCCTTTTGAGATTTTGATAAAACTTTCAAGTGCTATTTTATTTTCTCTTTCTCTTACATCTACTCTTGGAATGATTTTCTTAGATTAGATATTGTAATTTGAAAAGAGTGGTGGATATCCATTCATTGGAATTCGTTCTTTAATTGACTCTTTAAGGTAAACCTATAACTCAAAAATTATAGTAATTAATTTTATTAATACAATTTCAATGTGAGTAGGTTAGATAGTGAATATAGGGTGATGCCAATTAGGATTTATTTAAGATTTAGGAAAGTAAATTAGGTAAATTTTATGATATCTAATTGATTAATGCATTATTAGTATTTTCGTGACTATAGAATGGTACAGATAACTTCCAGTGCAATTGATCAAATTTTTTGGGAAAGACCTAATTGAGAATCGACACTTACTGTAAGTGGTTCCTACCATTATATTTATTTGAACTTATCAATTTTGAATTAATTTTATTGTTGAATTTTTAAATGTAGTAGATCCTTATCTCAACGACACTAATATTAAGCCAACAAGAGCATAAGATTAGTGTCGTTGAGATAAGGATGTTGTGTTAGATGTATGGCTAAATAAGATAAGATAAGATTAGGAATGAACGCATTAGAGAAAAAGTAGGGGTAGCACCTATTGTGAAAAAAGATGAGAGAATCTCGCCTTAGGTAGTTTAGACATATAAGGAGAAAACCCTTAGAATCCCCTGTAAGAAGAGTAGATAAGGTGGAGGATAGCCCAATAACTAGAGATAGAGGGAGACCAAAAAAGATTATAGGTGAAACAATTAAAAAAGATTTAGATTTGGATGACATTTTTGAAGACTTGGTTTATGATAGAGTACAATGACATCATTTAATCTATGTAACCGACCCCACCTAGTGGAAAAAGACTTGGTTGTTGTTGTTGTTGTAGAGTCTTAGGTACACTTGGGGCAAGTAAGATTTTTAGAAAACCCATTATTGATTTTTGACAGTGTTCTAAGCCAGTAATTTTGGTTATCTTGAAATGTTTTGATATTGGTTATGGATCAAAGGTAGTAAATGTTATGTTTAATTATTTATGCCAATGATAGTACCTATTTTGGGTATTGGCTTAGGCCAATGAAGGTGCTTGATATATACAATGATTATCCTTATAGAAAGGAAATTTAAATTTATTTGAGTGAGTTTCTCAAAATGATAGAAATTGTTCTCCTTAAAATAAGTTTACTTGATTATATTGGATTTTATTTTTGTTCACTTGAAGAAAAAAAATATTTTTTGAAAGCCATATTGTTGCATTTTTTTATAAATTATATTTTTTGGAAAATATCTTGCTGGAAATTGTATTTAACAGTAATAAATGTTAGCCTTAGTACAACTATGATTGGATTAGGCCCTAACTAGCAGGTTATAAGCTGACTCTGTGTGTAGGTCAACACATATGAGTTGGTAATGGATTCAAGCTTAATTCTCGTGAGTTCAAGCCTTGGGCTTGTCAAATGGTTAGTTTACTTACAAGCTATGTGCTTATTCTATTTTGGTTCTACCTAGTGAATTTTTCCATGTGAATTGTGATTTTAACGATTTATGCTTGGTTTTATATATATATATATAGAGAGAGAGAGAGAGAGAGAGCATTTCAAGTGAGAGAAATGCTTATTGTAAGAGGTGAGATGAGTGGATCTAAACCATCGAATCTTACATGAATGGTCAATATTAAAACATAAATACATGTGACTTTTTAAAGTAGTCACATGACCTCTAAGTAACTTTTAATCTTGACCATCCATGTATGGTTGTATGGTTAAAATTCACTCCTCTCACCTTTTCACAATAAACACTCCTTTTACCTTCTCGCTATATATATTCTTCTTTCTTTTCGAAATGATTTTTATTTAGTTGATTGGAATTGTTCTACAGAAAAAATATTTTGTTTAATTTAATATTTTACTTGATAAGGAAAACTCGTGCCCCGCTTATCCTATACTTGTTATGGTATGTAGTAATTACTTACTTAATTTGCAACTCACCCAAATCATAATTATGTTTTTCAGATAAAAGAAAAAAAGATAGCTTCTAGTTCCACTCCTCTAGTTTGATCGAGGGAGTTGACACGATAACTATTAGTGAGCCCAACACATTGTTCGTGTGGGCACATTTGAAAATTTATTTAATTTTTTAAGTTTGGTTGAAAACATTATGGATTATTGATCTTAGAGTTGCTCCATTATTTCTACAAGCAAGATTCCAGATAGATAATAGAGTTTTAATTAATATTTTGGCAAATTTCAATTATTGGATTTGGTTAATTATGATTGTGAAAGTATGATATTTTTTATATTGAACTATGTTCTAAGACCCTGTGGTGACTATTGTTATTGTTTTGGAATGCCTGCAAGAATTGTAGAATTGGAGGCTTGTGTAACTTGTGTTGGCTTATGGCTTGCTTGTGTTACATGCTAGTTATGAACCCTGGGTTCAGGTCATGACAAAGTTAGTATCAGAGACTTAGTTTTGTACTTATGGATAACGGAGCAAGTGCCATTTGATAGAATTTCAATTGTGGCTATGTACTCGAGCATACTCATAGTTGAGACGCTTTTAAAGGCCTATTAGGATGTCTACCTTTGTTTTCAAAAATTATGAGTTAGTATGTTTCCTCAATTGTAAAAGTTATCTTGTTTCATTTTAACATTTTGATTGTCTTTTCAAGGTGAAGATGTCACCTAGAAATCGCGCTATTGGTAGAGGAATAATTAGAAATATGGACCCAGCTGATGAGCTTGTTAGGCGATCATCCCAGGCTACTTGAGGTCATGGTAGGGGTGATGGACTATTTGGGCAACTTAGGAATGAAGCCACTAGGACTGAAACTACATCTTCTACTATAGAAAGGATAGATCGATTAGAAACAATGTTGGAAGGAGCGAATCAAAACATAGAGAGATTGACTTAGATGATGGATAACTAAGGAGGTCGTGTTGATTAGCCTCTTGGCGATACAACTCTAGTAAATATGGAAAGTTCACAACTTCGTACAGATGAGGACATCAATGTGTCACTCAAAGAATTTATGAAGCTAAACCCACCTTTTACGGGAGGTATTGAGGATCCGCAACATTTTCTAGATAATGTAGAGAGGATGTGTAGAGCCCTTGGTTTCTCAAGCCGGAGGGCTATAAAGTTGGCTGGATTCAAACTTGAAGATATGACACAACCTTGGTATAAGACCATGCTGAGGGGGAGACTAGCAGCATCTCCACATTGACTTAGGTTGAATTCAAAACTATATTCATGGAGTGCTTCTTCTTAGATAGTGATAGGGATGAGCGGATTCAGGAATTTTAGGAGTTAAAACAGACACTAGATATGACAGCGAGTGATTATGATTGTCACGTCACTCAACTCTCTCGTTATGCACCACATCTTATCCTTACTGAAAGAGATATGATACTGAAATTCATAGATGGTTTAGAAAAACCCTTACATAGAATAATGGTAACACAAACCACATATTTTCCAACATATGTAGCAACAATGGATTATTACAAGAGCATTGAAAAAAGAGAGAAGAGGGATCATGAGGCACAGTAAAAATTCAAGAAGCCCAAGACTGAGGGTTCTTATAGTGGGCAAGGTAATGGTAAGTCTATGAAGGGGTCTAAACCCCAAGGCCAACTGAAAGCTTCACAAAAATTTGAGACTGATAAGATAAACCAACAAGGGTCTGGTCATGTTAGAGTCTCATGTAAGACTTGTGAGAATTTTTATGCTAGTCAGTGTTGCAAGGAGACTGGTGCTTGTTTTCAGTATGGAGAACTTGACCATAATAAGAGTAAATGTCCCCAACTACAAGGTGCTAGCCAGACAACACTGCCACTAGCATTGCCACCTCAGCCTATTACAGCTCAACTTTTGAGACAAGTTCATTCTCAAAAAGGCAAGGGAAGTATTGGGCAAGCAAGAAAAGGCTAAGCACGTGTTTTTTCTTTAACTCCACAAGATGCTCAGACATCAAATGGGTGGTTTCAAGTATACTCTCTATGTGCTTATGTGATGCACGTGTTCTGTTTGACCCTGGCTCCACCCTTTCATATATGTCCCCATATGTTGCTACTAAATTTGGTAAATAACTTGCACCGCTTGACCACTCGTTTCTTATGGCTGCACTGGAGGGAGAATCTATTCTTGTTAACTATGTGTTCAAAACATGTGAAGTCTTTATTGATGCCCATGAAACATTAGTAGATTTGATTGTGTTAGACATGACGAACTTTGATGTAATCTTAGGCGTGGATTGGTTAACTTCTTGCTATGCTATTATGGACTACCATGCAAAGGTAGCACCTTTTGATATTTCGAGTAGACAGATATTTCATGTACAGGGTGATCGTAGCTTGGCTCCTTATAACTTATTTCTACCTTAGGAACTAGGCAGTTGCTGAGAAAAAGATGCAAGGGATATTTAGCAATTGTTAGGGGTGCCTCATCGCAAGTAGAAAGTATAAAAAAAGTTCTAATAGTTTCTGAATTCCTTAATGTCTTTCTAGAAGAATTGCTTGGTTTACCTTCAGATAGGGAGATTGAATTATGTATTGATGTGATTCCTAATACTTAACCGATTTCTATATCCCCTTACCACATGACACATGCGAGATTGAAAGAATTGAAGAATCAGTTACAAGACTTGTTAGATAAAGGTTTCATTCGTCCAAGCACTTCTCCTTGAGGTGCTCCTGTTCTTTTCATTAAAAAGAAAGATGGATTGATGTGACTATGTGTAGACTATAAATAATTAAACAAGGTGATTGTACGCAACAAGTTCCCTCTGCCCCGGTTCGATGACTTGTTTGATCAGTTGCAAGGTGCATAATGCTTTTCCAAGATAGACCTTTGATCAGGTTATCACCAATTGAAGATAAGAAAGGAAAATGTCCCTGAGATAGCATTCAAAACTCGTTATGGACACTATAATTTCTAATAATGTTATTTGGTTTGACGAATGCCCCAGCAGCTTTCATGGATCTGATGAATAGGATTTTCAAACCATTCCTTGATTAGTTACTCATAGTGTTCATAAATGATATTTTGATATACTCTCAAAGTAAGGAAGAACATGAGCAACATTTGAGGACAATTTTACAAACCTTAAGAAACCATAAGCTCTATGCTAAATTCTCCAAGTGAGTTTTGGCTGGAAAATGTAACCTTCCTTAGATATGTCATATCTTAGGATGGTATAAAAGTAGATCCAAAGAAGGTGTAAGTAGTGGAGCATTGGCCAAGGCCAACCTCAGTTACTGAAACTCATAGCTTTTTGGGTTTGGCCAGATACTATCATCATTTCGTTAAGGATTTCTCCAAGATAGCGGCTCCCTTAACAAGATTGACACAAAAGCATGTGAAGTTTCAATGGTCAGATGCATATGAAGAAAGCTTTCAAAAGCTTAAGTCTCTTTTAACCATCGCTCCGGTGTTGGTTTTACCATCTAGGATAAGTGGATATGTTGTATTTTATGATGTATCAAGAGTAGGTCTAGGCTGAGTTTTGATGTAACATGGTAGAGTCATTGCCTATGCTTCTAAACAGCTGAAGACGCATGAACAAAACTACCCAACACATGACTTAGAAATAGCAGTAGTTAGGGGTGTAATCGGGTCGGTTTGGTTCTATTTTTGGAGTAAAATAAATCTTAACCAATCAAAATTAATTGGTTTGATTTTTTTGTTTTTTGTTTTTTGATAGCCAAATCCGAACCAAACTAAATCGAACATCTACGGATTGGTTAGGTTTGGGTGGTAGGGTTAGCCATTTTTTTTACACAAAAATTAGTTAGCTTTCCATTGTAAAAAGAATGTATGATAAAACTATAAAAAATTTCTAGAAATAGAATAAAACCTACTTATCTCAATGAGCACACTACAAAGTACAAATTCCAAAATTATATGTTCGGTACGTTGCCCTAATCTACTAATAATACACCTAGTCAGTGCCTTTGATGTATGGAACTCTGTTTATTTTGGAATCTTCAGCTGATTGTTTAGTCCCTATATAAATAAGGGCATAAATTAGTTAATTTGTATGGCCTTAATGTTGGATTATGGTATATGCTTCTGGACTTACTGTTTGTAATGCATTATAAAGTTTTTTGTATTAATTTGCTCCACAGGAACAACCTATATGTACTACAACTTTTAGAAGGTTAGTTTCAAGTTGAATGAACTTTTTTCATATACTTCTGGACTTATTGTTTGTTATGTATTATAAAGCTTTTTTGGGTTAAGTTGTCATGTTAATATTTTGTGATCAAAACTTAAAAGCTCTTGACTTATGACATGGAATAAATCAGGTTGCACTCTCTTTAATCTTTTTTTTTTTTTTTGCTTCTACACTTTATTTAGTCATTATATTTATATAAATTGGTTAGTTAAATTGAATGCCATGCACTCTGATTTGTTACTCGGATGCATTGTGTTAGAAGGACATTATATATATATGGTTTAGTTCAATTTGGTTCTCGAATTTGAAACTTTCAATCTGAGAACCAAACCAATTAAACTCATTTGGTTCAAATTTTATCCGAACCAATCAACATACCCGAACCAAACTAAACCAATCTAATCGATTCGATTTGAGTTGATCAGATTAGTCGAATTATCTGAATCAATTTACACCCCTAGCAGTAGTAGTCGTTGCACTCAAGGTATACTTGTATGGAGAGACATGTGAAATTTATATGGACCATAAGAATCTCAAATACATAAGAGTCTTAAATACATATTTGAGTAGAAGGATCTTAACTTCCAACAGAGAAGATGGATGTAATTCTTTAAAGATTATGATTGTAATATTCTGTATCACTCTGGAAAGGCAAACATATTTGCAAATGCTTTGAGTAGAAGGTCTATGTGCAATTTAACTCATAACTGAGGTTAGAAGACCAATAGTAAAAGAGTTTCAAGATATGGTAGATAATGTAGTATAGTTTGAAGCCACAGATGCAGGACAATTGTTAGCTCATGTACGATTTCATTTTACCTTGGTCGATAGTATTAAGGTAGTACACGGCCATGACCCACATTTGGCAAGATTTAAAGAGATTAAGAAAGGCAATGTTTCTGATTTTAATATTGATTTCGAAAGTGTGTTGTGGTTTGGCTCTCAGTTAATTGTTCCAAATGTTGATGATCTAAGAAAGAAAGTATTAGAAGAGGCTCATCATTTCTCTTATACCATCCATCCTGAATTTATGAAGATGTATCATAATTTGAAAGAACATTACTGGTGAGAAGAAATGAAGAAAGATGTAGCAAAATTAGTATTTAAATACATAGAAAGACAAGTAAAACATTTATGCTCAAAAGACATTGTTTTGATCAAAGTTGTGTGTCGAGCACCATTTGGTAAAGAAATGACTTGGAAACCTAAAGTTATATGCAAGAAATACCCACACTTATTCGAAACATAAGATTAGTAGTAGATCGAAATTTAAGGATGAATTTTTTTTTAAAGTGGAAAGAATGTGACACACCGATTTAATAAAAAAAGGGGGCGGGGTTCTAGGTTGTTTTTACTTAATTGCAGTTTCGTAATTTCTCACCTTTAATATCAAAACCCAATTTTCGCGTCAGGCTTCAACCACCATGCCTCATTTTTCTTGTTCGTCCACGTGCTCCTTAGTCATCTTCCTCTTTCTTGAATTATTATTCCATTTTTTTTCAATTGTGAGTACTCTTTAATCCATTTTTTTTATTTATTTGAGTTTTATTAAAATTTTCAAGTGTTATTTTATATTTTATTTCTCTTACACCTACTTTTAATATAATTTTCTTGAGTTAGAGATTATGATTTGAAAAGAGTAGCAGCTTTTCACTAGTTAGAATTCGTTCATTGGCTATTTAAGGTAAATTCATAACACAAAAGTTCTAATAATTAATTTTATTAGTACAATTTCATTGTAGATAAGTTAGCTAATAAATTTAAAGTGATGTCAATTAAGATTTATTTAAGATTTAAAAAATAAATTAAAAAAATCTTATAGTATCTAACTGAATAATGCATTATTGATATTTTTGTGGTAGAAATTTTTAAACTCAAATAAAAATTGATACATACTGTAAATGATTTCTATCTATTATGTCAATTTGAATTTATTAATTTTAAATTAATTTTATTATTAAATTTTTAAATATAATAGAGCCTTAAAGAATCTTAAGTCTTAACCGGGACTGTTTAACTCGTAGCAAATGGAGTCGAATATATACTTATATAGAAATAATCCCATCCCGAATTTGATCCCCTCTTTGGTAAGCAAGGACAATGAAAGGAAAATGCTAGTCAGTTTTTTTTTTTTTTGTATGACTAGAAAATGCTTTTGCTTGTAGAATACATGCATTCGGTCCACTGATACAGAGTCTGAAATTGTTCTCTATCTTAGGAAAATGCAAAGTAATTGTAGGAGAATTAAAAAATTAAAGATGCTGATATCAATGAAAAGACTCGTACATATATGGAGTGACAACATGAGTTTCCACGAAATTTCCTGCGTCCTTGACGAAACGCCTCACGTACTAGTATATATTTGTGCTTCGCTGGCGTAAATTCAACAATGCGCAACACTACGCATGTTGTAAACTTCTAAGTAAATGCCATTTGGGATCCGGATTTGGTTCATTGGCTTGATTACTTTTGGTGTTGGGTTCTACTCGGATATAAAGGCTTTTTACTAGTGGCGTTGGCTGTGGCTGTTCAGTGTTCCCATCCCTTTTCCTTTTCGGTGGTGCGGCCATGACATATTCCATCACGACTGAATTTCGATTCTGTACGTTTTTTTCTTCCCAGAAGATTACACAATATCTTATTGACGACTTTCTTCACCTATAGTGGCCAAGCAAGGCAAGTATCTTTCATCTTCCTTTTTATGAGTGTAAATAAGTTGATACTTTATGTTTAGATTTGATTTGTTATTAAGAAATATTACTCAAGCTTGATTTATTTATTTAAATTAGTATATGTATTCATATGATGTATGAGATAATATTAAAAAATGTAATTAATATAAATAATGTAAAATAAATTAAATTAACTATTAATAATTATTTTGATAATTCACATTAAAAGATGACTAATAACTTATTTAACACAAAGAATAAATAATTTATTATGTTTTTTATATGAATAAATAGTTGATTAAGTTAAATTGTAATTATAAAATTAGCTTTATATATATATATATATATAAAATCTAAAAATAATAAAAAATATTAACATAATAAAATTTAATTACCGGTACTGGTAGAATCAGACAATTGTGTTATCTTATACATATCTAGAATTGGATAAACGATTACTTAGACCCAAAATAAAAGTACTGTGCAATAAAATATGTTTATTTTTTTAAGTGTGTGAATAAAGGAACAATCCTAACGTGTTGTTTGGCGCATGAAATTAGGCTTGAAATTAAGTTTTGAAATTGAGATTTGACCTTTGAATTCTAATTATCTTGTTTGGCATCTATGGTTAGAATTGGAATCCAATTCTGAGTTCAATTTTATGAAATTAAAAAATAATTATTTGATACTATTTTTAATTCTTAATCTACATATTAAGAATTACAATTATAAGTACAAAAATTAAAAATAATATATTATAATTCTTATTTATTATTTTTGTCTTATACTTTAACAATTATTAGTGTCAATGCCCAAGTAGCCGACAACATCCTCTGCACACCCTCGCCAGCATCGTCCTCAAACCACTATCACCCATAATCTCTACTGACTACACTAATAAAACTTTATATATATATATATATGAAACGTATCTAGTGAGATGAGTGTTTATTGTAAGAGGTGAAATAAGTAAATTTTGACCATTATATCTTAAATGAATGGTCAAGATTAAAACATAGTATGCAACATTTTTAAGTGATCACATGACATTTAAGTAACTTTTGATCTTGATCATACATGTATAGTTATATGATTAAGATTTACTCCTCTCATATTCTCACAATAAAACTCTCTTCACTAGATATGTCCCCTATATATATCATTTTTAAATATAATATTTTTTATTTTGTTTTTATATTTAATATGCAATAATTTATAATTTTTTCTAAAAAAAAAATGAAGTCAAAAACAATTTAAAGAATTCAAAAGAACAGCATTTATTTGATAATAACATATCATGAATTTATTTTAATTTGGTATATATGTGACATTATTATGAAATAATTTGAAAAAAATTACCAATAACTGCTCCATATTGTTAATTAGAAACTTTTTTTTTTTCTTTTCACGAAGCTAACATAACAATGATGACAATTTGTAGGTAATTTTTTTTGTTTATAGGAGGATTTGTAGGTAAATTTAAAGTAATTGTACCGACTTCACATGTATATAATATGCAAAAAAAATTCGTAATTGATAAGAAGAAATTCAAACATTAAGTGTATTTAATTTTAACGCAATAAAATTCTTTCTATAAAGTTAATTGTAACATACGTAAATCATAAATTAGGAAGAATCAAATGGAGCTCCTATTTTTTATACTTTTTTTTTACATGTCATCACTTATACTATTTATTACATTTAGGCTATGTTTGGTGCATCATATAAAGAAGATATGATAGTATAAGCTAATACTATCATGTCTTATTCAATGTTTGGTGCATTCAACTAATAATATAATAAAATCCGGTCAAGTCATTTTATCCTATTCTAAGGTGATAACTCTATCCCCTCCCATAGTACATGATAAGACATGATAAGATTTCTATTCCAATCTTATCCTCAATTTCATTTTTATCACTCCTCTTTTTCATACCACTACTACCACCACCACCATCACCACCATCACCACCACCACCACCACCACCATCACCACCATCACTAAAACCACTACTACCATCACCACCACCTCCACCACCGCCGTAGCCACCACCACTACCACCACCACCGCCACCATCACCACCACCATCACCACCACCACCACCACCACCACCGCCACCACCACCGCCACTACCATCACCATCACCACACCACCACCGTCACCGCCACCGCTTACCATCACCACCGCCGTCGCCACCACCACCATCACCACCGTCATCGCCACCACCACCACCACCACCATTGCCACCAACATCACCACACGCCGCCAAAGACCATCACTAAAACCACTACTACCATCACCACCACCTCCACCACCGCCGTAGCCACCACCACTACCACCACCACCGCCACCAATTTACCATCACCACCGCCGTCGCCACCACCACCACCATCACCACCGTCATCGCCACCACCACCACCACCACCATTGCCACCAACATCACCACCGCCGCCAAAGACCATCATTGCCACCACCGCCATCGCCACCGCCACCGTCACCGTCACCACCACCACCACCACCACCGCCACCACCTCCACCACCTCCACCACTACCGCACCATCACCACCGCCGTCGCCGCCACCACCACCACCATCACTATCACCACCTCTACCACCACTACCACCACTGCCGCCACCCCCACCACCACCGTTGCCACCCTCACCATCATCGCCGCCACCACCACCGCCACCACTACCATCACTACTACTACTACTACTACCACCACCACCACCACCACTACTACCACCACCACCATCATAAAGCTTTATTATTATTATTTTTTAATTATTTTAACTTTTATGTTAAAAGATATTTTGGTTTTAAAAAAAAATATTATACAATCAATTAATTTATCCTTTTGTTATCAAATAAAAGATAAGATTATGTCTTATCCTATTAATTATACTATTATACCTTATATTATCCTATCATCTTATCTTATATTATACTATCATATACACCGAACACAACTTTAAAGGGAATCATATATTTTCTGAGACAATTTTTTTTTCAAATTTGATTCTTTTTAATTTAATGAATGTGCTATTTTGTTCCTTCACTAATGATAACATGTTTTTTACATTTAAAATAGTCAATACGCACTATTATTTGATTTATAATTAAATGAATTTTATATTGGTGCCTTTCAATTTGAATTATTTGATAACTTTTTCAAATAAACAATATATTATGGCTTTTTAAAATGATTGATAGGAGTTTTGAATTGTTTAAATTTTTTATATCATTGCAATCAAATTTAATTGATTGGTGTCAATTATAATTATTAATCAATTAATTTTGATTAAGTCATTTATAACTGTGGATGTTACAATTAATAATAACTAATCAATTTATTGTTTTAATTAATTTGTTTTTAAATATGTGTTGTCCACAAGTACAGACTTGTCAACATTGTATTGTTATTTTTTCTTTTTATAGAAACACATAGCATCAAAATAGGTTGGTTACTTGACACATAGCAAAAAAGTAGAGCTTTGCTTGTCACTTAAGATTGACACATGACAAATTTTTAAGTTATATATTTGCATTTTATATATTGTATTGATGAGCCAAATTTAAAAGTAAATTTGGTTAAATTTGACTTATTTAAAAATATGAAAATTGAGCTCTGCTTGTTCAGCTCATTTATTATTTGATTATTTTCTTTTTCTTATCAAATATCTCAAGTATTTTTCAAAGTTATTAATTAGTATATAATTGATATATTTATACTGAAAGATGAAGTAAAAATAAGAAGAGATTAAAAGATTCTTTGATAATTAGAATTAGATATAGTATTAAATAAAATTACAATTATCTATTTAAAATTAAAATTTAATAAGTAATAAGAATATATAAATTAATTATTTATACATTTTCTTATATAAGTATCACCCTCATAAATTTTCTCTCTCCCAATAACTACTAACTTTATAATTTTTTCAAACTCCTAATAACCATTTACTTCATAAATCTTTCTCTTTATTATTATCTTTCTAAATAATAATAGTATAATAATTTAATTAGTTTAATATTGACTAATTTAATAAAAAAATCACGTTACATTTTTTTATACTATGTAGTAACATATTAGAGTGATTTTTTACAAATCAACAAACCTTTCCAAGAAAAAAAAACGTGATACTATGTAACATTTTAAAAAACACGTTAATCTAAATGCTATTTTTCCTATTTTTTAGAATAGAAATGATGTATCATCTTACTCAATCCTCATACTAATTCTTCTAATTACTAAATAAAAAATATTAAATATTTTTTATGTTCTCAATATATTAGATGCATTTATTTTTTATTTAATATTTTTTTATTTAGTATTAAGATGATTATTATGAAGAACTTGTAAGAGGATATAACATTACTCCTTTTAGAAAGCTTTGTTGATTTTTAACAAATCCCTCTAATAAGTTACATAGTAAAAAAATTGTAACGTGATATTTTTTAATAAATTAGTTAATATTGAATTAATAATTAAATTATTATACTATTATTATTTAAAAGATAATAATTAAATAGAAAGATTTATAAAGTAGTGATTATTAAGATTGAGAAAAATTATAAGATTAGGAGAGACAAAATTCATAAGGTTAGCACTTATTAGGAGAGAGAAAAATTTGTTGATTTAGTTATTAATGTTTTTTATTACTAAAATAGATATACTTATTTAAGTTGATTAGTAAAAGAGAAAAGTGCTTTTTTTATCCACAAAAAGAGTGAAAGATGCTAATCTTCACCTTAAGTATTGAAGGTTAGCTTTTCTCATTTATATGTGTGTGTTCCTAAGCTTTTAATGTCAAACTTATAAAATTTGAACTTGACTCATTTATATAATTGAGCTTAAATTCAAATTTTAATTTGTTTATTTAGTTAAATAAACGAGTTTGATCGATTATTTAACGAATTGAACTCAAATAGTTCACGATTAACTCAACTCATTTACACTTTTAATCTACAATAATAATAGATATATGTTATAACGTAATTATTAAATATTAAATATTAAGTATGTCAATATATATATATATATATATATATATATATATATATTAAGGATAAAGATTAAAGTTTTAATATGATAATAATTAACTAATAAAAAACATATATATATATACTCTCGTTTGCTAACAATAAGAATAATTTTTCAACACAGTAAAAAAAAAAAGAAATAATTTTTAAAACTTTTCTTTTTGTTTATAAAATCTTTAAGAAAGTATTTCCCTTTTTCATATATTTATCAATCTCTTAACACTCGTTTTACAAAAACTAGTTATAGACTAAATCTTAAATGAGAAGGTTAACCATGTGCATATACGTGATATTTTATGTGAGAAAAATCTTCTATAAAACGAAATTTCTAGAACTTGACTATTTATTAGTATTAAAGTTTTATGACAGCATATATATGTTCATAAATGTTAATCATGTTTTAATGTTTTCGTGTATATAAGGTTGAATATTTTGGATTAGACAGGAGTATTGTTGTGGGCTCTAAATTTTTGTAGTTCCAGAACTTGATTTCAACGAAAAGCATAATAACATTTTATTACTTGAGGGGTTTGTTCTAATTTCATAATACCTAAATATAATAGTTTGAAGTACCAAAAATGATAGAATAGTTTGATGGTGAAACATGACTTGAAAATGGGTTGAATCAAGTCCAACCCAAATAAACGTTTCTGCAAAAGTAAATTTACACACAATGCTGACCCAAAGATGTGATATAGCTTATAAAATTGACAACCAAGCTTATGACAAAACATATTCAGACATCAAAAAATAGTGTGACACGCAGACACACAAAGTTAGATTTCTTGTTCAATCAATCACACGTAAACTAATGCACAGCAAAAAAAAAAAAAACATGTAATCAAGTAAGATGACTTAAATGAATATAATTTAGAGATGATTGCACTAAGAGATTTATACTGGTTCAATCTCTAATGTGAAATCTACGTACATCTAGTCCCTACCTAAGTTGAAATTTTCCACTATCAACCAAGTGTTTTTTATCAATCATAACCTCTCAAAGACAAGTAATGTTGACCCATCCGCCTCTCTAAGTTAAAACGAAAAGTTTTCTTCTACCTTATCCTTTCCATGTTATACTTCAAGTAATTTTCTTCAACACTAACATCTCCAATATAGAACAGGCACACCCTCACAAGGATTTTACAAGAATGCAAAGAATAACTCTTAAAGAATAAGTTGAACATTACAATATCAGTGCCCAACAAATATTTAGAAGATGATACTTCATGAAAAGCACAAATAAATCTCTTCTTTTCTTCTCTTTTTCATTCTTCTCTCTTTATTCTCCTTCTCTTTTCCTTCTTTTGTAGCAGCTGAGTATAGTTGCAGCATATGGGTTGCACAAAAAGGCATATTCTCCTTTATTCCTTATATTTTGTGTAAAGGAGACACGTTGAAACATCTAGCTATCCTCTCTCATCCATTAAATCATTTTCTAATTGTTGTTGAGGTGTAAGGGATGTTTAGGATGCTTTCAGGAGCTTCTGGAACAATCTAGAACTTGAACAGCAAAACAGAGCATTCTAGAGTCTTCATTAGAAGCTTAAGTATCTCCATCATGAGATAGCTCTTATTAGACTTCCAAAGCAACAGTCATTTTGATGACTTGGACAAACCTATCTTCATTCATAGACATATGCAATTTTCAGTTTTTTTAATATCTTCATCAGAAACAAACTTTGAATTTTAATGAGCTCTTCTAGTGTTCATGGCATTAACTTTTGTCCTTCTTGACTTTTGTTCCACTATCTTCATGAGATCCTTCAACTTGTAGCATAAGAAATCATGACAATAGATATTCCAATTTGAGCTTTATTCGCTTGATTACCATGTTAATTAGTAGCTCCTCTATGGGATTTCTCCATTCTTTAGCTTAACTTATTCTCTTTAGTGGAATATTCCACTATCTTTAACTCTTTCATTAACAAATCTACATAACAATCTTTCAACTAAAACCAAGTATAAATATATATTGTGTTAAGAATATTAAAAATGTTTGGAATCATCACTTAAAAGGAATGTCAAGTTGGAAACATTAGGCTAACAATCTCCTGCTTGATGATGACAAAAATTTTCCTTAAGATAAGACTAAATATTAAATCAATAACATATCATAACAGCAAATTTTCAATATAAAAGAAACTCCTGAATTTGGTAACTCTCCATTACTAAAAACCATTTTGAGAACTTCCCTTTCTCCCCCCTTTGGCATTATCAAGAATGTGATTGGGAGTAGCTTCTTTAAATATGCCCTATCTTTTCCTAATTCTCTTATTTATTCTCACATGATCATTCTCCTCGTATGTTCTTTATAGCTTCTTATATTCTGTTATTTTCCTTTGTTCACTTCTCTCCTTTGTACATGAACTTGTTTTGTCTTTCTCTCTTTTTTGCCATCAAAGGCGGGAATGCAACGACAATAGTAATACCAAAGATATTATAGCAAAAGGACAACAAAACCATCATCAAGTTTAAGAAACACACATGTCCAAAAGCAACAAATAACAGTTATACCAAAGAACAATGAATATGGCTCCTGTTTTTTGTATTATTCAACATAAATGAGGTATCTTTTTTGCAATTATTATAGAAGTAGATGAGTTAGCTCAATAAAAAAAAAGCTAACTCATTAGCAAAAGTAAACAGATTTTCTACAAAACCGTTTTAGAAGAAAAACTTTTTCAAATTATGTTAAAAAGCTCACAAGTCATATAAATTCTAATTAGGGAAATCATGACACTATAAGATCACATAAACAATAATTCCAACATCATTTTGGAGTGCTTATCCAATGCAAATGTATAATAAAAAAAATTATGCAACAAACTAAAAAGGAGGTTTTGAGTACCCAAACTCTAGCCAAAAATAGTTCCAAACCATTTCAACACATTTCAGAACCATAAAATAAGATAAAACAAATTTGTTTATCAATTTAAAAACATAAAATACAATTTATGCAGAGAATTATGTAGGAAAAACATACCAAGAAAGGCACATTTTATATGAAATTAGAACACTGATTTAATAACTTACTTGTTGAAGACATGATTCGATGAACCAGGATTTGCTTCTGTGTTGCACGTATCCTTGGAACAAAAGGCCAAGTCTTCCTTTGCCTGATCACTCACTCCAAATTCTAGGTTTTCAATGGGACAAACCTAGAGAGCAATCTAAAGACGTGACGGCAAAGGGGACCTAGCCACGCTATTTATTAACCCTAGGCACCTCCCATTATGGGCCTAGTGGTTAGGCCCACACTGTCTCCCACACACATCAAAATTAAGTGTCCAAAGCCCATTAGTAATTAATCACATTTTAGTGGGCTTAAGTATCATAAAATGGATCATAATATCAGCTCGTTTTTAGCAAAACAAAATGTCACAATTGATTGCAGCCCACTAGAATTTATAGAAAAATTCTAACATTCTCCCACTTGGGCAAAATCAATTGTGTATTTTCAATTTTAAAAAAAAAAATTTGAAAACGACTCTCGAGCTAATAGCATATTGTGGCCACAACACATATGATCCCAAGATACAACACCTAATTAAAACTCCATCCAACAAAAGCCATGTAACACCGAATCATGGCGGTAATTGCATCCCTTATTGATGCAACACCTTCCATGGTTACAAATATCACTGATTCTGTCGACTAGTCATGAATGTGGAGTGTGGCAAGAAAATGACGTGCCAACGTGATTAAATAGCTATACCGTCATTTTCTTTGTCAGTCCTTAATTTCTCTCAAATGCATAGAAGCCAGAGAAATTACATGGTTTATCACTAAACCATCATGCCTCAGCTCCAAATCGGTATCAACTACGGGCACAATAGTCCTAACGACACCGAGCTCTAACAATTTCACATTTGATATACACATTAAAAAAAAGTTATAATAAAATTCATCTCATCATTTATTTCATCAAATCAAATGTAAAATATCATCAATACATTATTTCCTAAAATTCAAAATAAGAATCTAACAACATAAAAGAGGAAATAACATAAAACTAAAGCTCCCACTAACCAAACACATGAAAAGAACTCACAATGCCCATGTTCTCAACATGTCTTTTGAAAACAATGGGCTTGAGTCCCTTGGTTAAAGGATCAGCCAACATGGAATCTGTGTCAATGTGTTCTACCACTATAGAACCTTCTTTCACAAGATCTCTAACAGTTAGGTACTTCAGCTCCAAGTGCTTAGAACCACTAGAATTCTTATTGTTCTTTGTATAGAACACTGCAGCACTGTTGTCACAAAAAATCCTAAGTGGCCTAGCAATGGAATCCACAATGTGAAGTCCCGTCACAAGATTCCTCAACCAAATGGCATGAGTAGCAGCAACAAAACAAGCAATGAACTCTGCTTGCATAGTAGAAAAGGCAACAAGAGTTTGTTTCTTACTCTTCCAGGATATCGCACCCCCAGCCATCATAAAGATGTATCCAAAAGTCGATTTCCTATCATCAGGGCACCCACCAAGATCTGAATCTATGTACCCCACGATCTCCAAGTTGTCAACTCTCCTATATACAAGCATATACTCTTTGGTCCTCTACAAATACCTCATTACCTTCTTAGTAGCTATCCAATGATCATTCCCAAGGTTTGACTGGTATCTACTAAGAACGCCAACTATGAAAGCGATGTCAGGCCTAGTGCATACCTGAGCATACATGAGACTACCCAAAGCACTACCAAAAGGTCTATTATTCATTTCTACTTGTTCAATCTCATTCTTAGGACATTGATCCTTGTTGAATCTGTCACCTTTGACGACAGGAACGTCTAGGCTTACAGTTCGCATATTGAATCTCTAAGATTCTATCGATGTAGGCCTTTTGGGATAACCCGAGTGTATGATGTGATCTATCTCTGCGAATCTCGATCCCCAGCACAAAAGAAGCCTCACCAAGGTCTTTCATGTCAAAAGATCTAGTCAACATCTGTTTTGTCTCACGCAACATCTTCGAGGTCATTAGAAGCCAAACAATATATCATCCACGTATAGCACAAGAAAGATAAATTTGCTCCCACTGACCTTAAGATATATACACTGATCAACCTTATTCTCCTCAAACCCCATAGAAGTCACCACTTTATCAAATTTCAAGTACCACTGCCTGGAAGCTTGTTTCAAACCATAAATTGACCTCTTCAGTTTACAGACAGGTCCTTATTACCACCAATATGCAAACCCTCAGGTTGCTGCATGTATACTGTCTCACTCAAATCACCATTCAGAAAAGCAGTCTTCACATCCATTTGGTGCAACTCCAAATCAAAGTGAGCTACAAGAGCCATTATGATCCTAAAGGAATCCTTTGTCGATACAGGTGAAAAAGTCTCAGTAAAGTCAATGCCCTCCTTCTGAGTGAAACCCTTTGCCACTAGTCTGGCCTTAAATCTCTCAACGTTACCCTTTGAATCTTTCTTTGTTTTGAAAACCCATTTACAACCAATTGCCTTACAATTCTCAGGTAACTCAATAAGTTCTCATACATCATTGACTGATATAGACTGCATCTCTTCATTCATCGCACATTTCCATATTTCTGATTGTGAATAAGATACAGTTTCCTGATAGCTCTTCGGATTTACAATATCTCCAATGTCATATGCATCCTCACTAAGATAGACCATAAACTCATCACCTATAGCTGGTCGCCTCTGTCCAGTTGACCTCCTCAAGGGAATCTGTACAACTGGCTCAATGGGTTGTGGAAGCTCAACCACAGCAGGAGGATCAAGTATATCATCATTCTGAGAGCCAGCTATATCCCCAGTCTGAACCTCGGTCTCCACTGGAACAATTGGGACCCTAGTCTCAATCGTCAGAATATTATCAACAAGAACAGGTAATGGCAAAGAAATGGTCTCAGGTGAAAGAACATCAGTCACATCAGGTCGAACAATAGGATCTGCTACATCAAGCTCCAGAAATTTAGCATTCATAGACTCTACAATTCTACTCCCCTTACCAGGATAGAAGAACCTGTATCCTTTAGTGCGATCTGGATATCCAATGAAAAAATAATGACTCGTCTTGGGATCTGTCTTTTTCTGCAAGGGATTATAAATTTTGACCTCAGCTGGGCAACCCCAGACTCGAAGATGGTTCAGGCTAGGTTTTCTTCCTGTCCAGAGTTCAAAAGGAGTTTTGGGAACAGATTTAATAGGAACTCTGTTAAGAATATAAAGGGCTGTTTTCAAGGCTTCACCCCACATATATTCTGGCAAGTTACATCTACTCATCATGCTTCTCATCATATCTTTAAGTGTCCTGTTACGCCTTTCGGCTACACCATTTTGTTCAGGACTCCCAGGCATGGTGTATTGTGGAACTATTCCACAATCCTGTAAGTATAAAGCAAATGGTCCCATATGTTGCCCTGCGACACCATATTTACCATAATACTCTCCACCACGGTCAGATCTTACAATCTTGATAATTTTTCCCAATTGCTTTTCCACTTCAGTTTTAAAAATTTTAAATTTCTCAAGAGCTTCAGATTTTTCTTTAATCAAATAAAGATAGCCATATCGGAAAAAATCATCAATGAATGTAATGAAAAACTGTTACCACAAAATGTAGAAGATAGGGGCCCACTAATGTCTGTATGAATAATTTCTAAGAGATCTGAACTTCTAGTTGCACCTACCTTTTTGGTCTTAGTAAACTTTCCACTAATGCAATCCACACAAGGATCCAAATCATCAAAAAACAAGGAAGGTAGAATATTTGTCTTTGTCAACCTCTCAACCATTTCCTTAGAAATGTGACCTAAGCGCTTGTGCCACAATATAAAAGATTTTTTCTCAACTTTAGACCTTTTAACAACTGAATTCTCAACAACTAAAGATGAAGAAAAACTATCAGAAGCCAAAGATAATTTATATAAACCATCCACTAAAGATCCATAACCAACAATTTGGGAGTTCAACATCATATTTATTTTCCTATCACCAAAAGTAAAATTGAAACCAAGTCTGTCTAAACAAGAAACGGAAATCAAATTTCTCCTAAAAGAGGGTACATAAAAAATATCCTTCAAAATCAATTCAAAACTTGAATCTAAAACTAGGCTGAGATCTCCCACTTTCTCTACAAAGACTTCAAGATCATTTCCTACCCTTAGCTTGCTTTCCCTCGGACTGGGCTCCCTCAGATTTCTGAACCCCTGTAAAGACACAGCAATGTGGGTTGTGGAACCACTATCAAGCCACCAAGAATTCATAGAAACATCAACTAGATTAGACTCAAGACAGACAAAAGCTAAGTTATTACCTCGATTTATGCTTGTTCTCTAACCAAGCCTTGAACTTACTGCAATCAGTTTTCTTATGCCTCTTCTCCTTACACCAAAAACACCAAATGCTCTTCTTAACGATAGCTGGTTGAGGACCTCCTACATTGTGATGCTGACTCTTACCTGGTTTCCCTGAACCTCGATATCTATGAGAAGCATTAGATGTACTCTTTGTATATTTCCAATTTCCCTTACCAGAAGTGGGTTTGCCATGGATAGATAATAAGGCTATGTCACTCTTTTCTTTCTTGAGTTTCTCTTCAAAGCAACACATTTGGTAATGAGGTCATTTCAGTCCATTTCTCACCAATGGTATTGTGGGCAGTTTTAATTTGTGTGAAATCAGCAGGTAGACAGTTTAGGGCATGTTCAACAATGAATTTTTCATTAAGGTCAATTTGGTAGGCTTTCAGTTTGGTTTGGATGTGAACCATCTTCATAATGAATTCCCTCACACCCCCAATGTTGTCATATCTCATGTCCGTTAACTGTTTCATTAGACATCCAGACTCAGCGTTGTCAGATACTTGGTACCTCTCTCCTAGAGCGGTGAGGAACCCCTTAGCTGTCCTTTTCTCTGGAAGACCACTCAAAAGATATTCAGAGACGGTCCTCTTGATAGCAATCAGACTCAACCTGTCAGACCTCTCCCACTTAGCCAAAAGTTCATTCTGTTCAGGCGTACTATTCTCATTTATCACAGGCTTGTCTTCGCGCAAAGCTAAATCAAGATCAGTAATTCCTAAAGAGAATTCCAAATCTTGCCTCCATTTCCCATAATTTGATCCATTCAGGATCTCAATAGAAGCAGAACAATTGTTCACAGAAAAGTTCACTGTTAAGTCAAAACAGGAATGCATTAGAACATATTACAATGCAAGATATAGCTCAAAATGCAAACAAGCTATCATAATGAGGCTAATATCATGGCACATTCTCCTTTGGGCAGAATGCATAAACCAAGGTCATAACCTGGGCCAAAACTTCAGATGGGTTAATCCATGAGTATACACTGGGTTTAGAAAGTTGTCTCCTTTGGGCAGACAAGTCCCTTTAGCCCAACATATTCCCCAATAACTCCATCTCAAAACAACTTTCAATCACTACACACAATAACCCCCTTTGGGCAGGTAACTGCATGCAATGGTTAAAAGTATTCCTCAATTACAAAGAGACTTCCATGAACTGATACAAGTGGCTCCACTTTGGTGGTAATGACTCATAGCAATCCATAAAAACTCTTGCACAGGAATCATCATCTTCTCTTACTCAGAATCATATATCAGCATTCCCAACATATTTTGTACTCAAACAGTTTGTTAAAGAATTATTAAAGCATGTTAATTTCATGATCCAACTTAAAAAATATATATATTTATATATATTAAAAATAAATTTACTGACGGAAAAGGAAAGGAGAAAAGGAAAAAAAAAGAAGAAAAAATAAATAAATAAATAAATAATAGCAATCTTGAAAAGCTGAAAACGCACATTCAAAACGTTAACGTGCCTTTATATATATACATTTAGCGCAACAAAACCATAATAGCACAATCTAGTGCAGTGGTCGTGCATTTGCATAATTCCCTATGCACTTATGTTTGAATCCCAGCAAAGCCAGTTTAACATTTATTTATTTTATTTTTCAAAACCATATACAGGCATTGAAAAACCCATACGACAATAGGAATTGAAAGACAAACCCATACATGAATTGAAAAACCCATACGGCAATATGAATTGAAAAATCCACATAGCAATATAAATTGAAAAACCCATACAGCAATATAAATTGAAAAACAAACCCATACATGAATTGAAAAAACCCATAAGATAATTAACAATCAGGTCCTAAAACATATAAAACCAGGCTCTGATACCAAATGTAGGAAAAACATACCAAGAAAGGCACATTTTATATGAAATTAGAACACTGATTTAATAACTTACTTGTTGAAGACATGATTCGATGAACCAGGATTTGCTTCTGTGTTGCACGTATGTTGCACGTATCCTTGGAACAAAAGGTCAAGTCTTCCTTTGCCTGATCACTCACTCCAAATTCTAGGTTTTCAATGGGACAAACCTAGAGAGCAATCTAAAGACGTGACGGCAAAGGGGACCTAGCCACGCTATTTATTAACCCTAGGCACCTCCCATTATGGGCCTAGTGGTTAGGCCCACACTGTCTCCCACACACATCAAAATTAAGTGTCCAAAGCCCATTAGTAATTAATCACATTTTAGTGGGCTTAAGTATCATAGAATGGATCATAATATCAGCTCGTTTTTAACAAAACAAAATGTCACAATTGATTGCAGCCCACTAGAATTTATAGAAAAATTCTAACATTATACAACAAAATCAATTTTCACATATTGAATGGTGCAATGATTCAACATATGATGCAACAAATAATTGTAACACTTGTAAACTTTGAATTCATGTTAAAAAACAACAAGATAACATGTCAAGATAGGTTTAAAGAGTTAAAGTGCAAATTCGTTCTTCTTGTTGGTTGAAGCATTAGGCAATAAATGTAGCTTTGCTTCTTGCAACCTTTTTGTTCTCAAATAACTTATTGTAGAACTCTCATCTTGTAACAAAAAGTGTGCTTCCACTAGGGTAAGAAACAAGATTGCAAACTTAATTTTTTTCAAATTGCACCAATTCTTCTTTCATAACTTGAATCCATGCTTTAACATTCAAGGTTTCATTAATATAATTTGATTTAAGACATGAAAGTCATGTTGTTGATGTTCTTGTAAGAGAATATGGTCCTCATCCTTTGTGAATAATCTCCAATTATAAATTCAAGAGTATGGATAGTACAGGATCTATATTTCCTTATTAAATGCTTAATTGAGCCTCTGGATTAGACAACTGATGTTGTCTGACAAGCAAGCCAATCTTTACAAGCATAGAACACTTTCCAAATCGTATGCAGCTTTATTTTATGTTTTTCCTTTTTAATCTTATCATCTAGGTCTAAAACTATACCAATGGTTTTGCCTTTACAACAGTCACAAAAAATCATATTTCCATAATCCTTTGCAGTGAAAGTGATAAACTTAGATGGAACATTGTTCATATGCCTTGTGCAACCTCTATCAAGTATCATGGAATCAGTGCTCCATTTTGCTCCTTAATTTATTGCATATACGTACAAAACAAATCATGTAGTTATATGTACCTAAACTCTTTTGGGCCCTTTGTGTTGAAATTTGAAATCATACAAAGTATATTCTTAGGTCATAAATTCATGGGTTTAGAACACCATATTAATAATCAAAGGTGTACCTCTTGAAGACATCTTGTTCTTTGTCTAATACAACACCAAGAATCACTAAGGTATTGTACACACTTGTGCATTACAGGAATTAAGATTTTCCTCTCCTTCTCCTTTCTCTTTTGGATAGAGTAATAGTAGTTTGTTGGTCAAAAGATGATGCATGTGTCTTGAAAAGACACACATATATAGAGGGAGTGGGGAGGGGGCCCGCCCCTTCATTAAAATATTGTCTTGTTCCACCTATTATATAATCAAGTAACCAGGCCTAGCACCTTTCCATGCACACAGCTCAAAGCTCAACATGTGATTTCCAATAAGGGTGTAAATTGGTTCGGATAACCTAACCAATTCGATCAATTCGAACCGAACCAATTAAGTTAGTTCAATTTAGTTTGAGTATATTGATTGGTTCGGTTTTCGAATTTGAAATTTTAAAACTAAACTACACCATTTTTTTCCTAAACTCGTGAACCCATTTCAATTTTTACCAAATCAGGTCCAAACCTTTCCAATTTTTTCCCAAATCAAACTCTCACCCCTCTGTTGCCCCTCGCTACTCGCCCTTCGCCTTTGTCGCTCGCCCTTCACCACTCGCCGCCTCACTCGGTCGTTGCTCGGCTCGCCGTCTCACCCGATTGCTGCTCGGCTTGCCCTCGACGCTGCTCGCCATCGCTCGATAAGTCTTGAACTCTTTCTTTACCACAAACTCCCATCACTCTCTACTAGTCTCTTTTTTCTCGTGTTCTACGCCCCCCTCTAATAGGAACCCCTATGGATTTTATAAGAACTAGAGATGTAAACATATTCATATGTTCTCTAACTTGTGGTTATTTGTCTTTCAAAATCATTGTCTTTTTAATATTTTCTCAAATTGTATATTAGTTTTTTTTCACATGAACATGAATTCTTTTTTTAACCCTTCAAAAAGACACTAGCTTTGGATTTACTAGATAACATTACTTGTAATTTGTAGAAAACTTATGGTTATAGAAAAACTATTGGTGTGTTATTATAGAACTTTCGTATATATACAGAGTAGCATAATTAAATAAATTTATGAAACCTTTGCTGCATAATCTCATCTTTTTTCTTTGTTCTATTTTATTACAATAGTTCTTTATATTTATAACATGATATCAGAGTTGAATGATCTTAGAGGGACTTCTAGACATGAGAATTAATTTCTAAATCCAATCAATTTAATTTTTAATTTTTTCTCAAATTGTATATTATTTTTTTTTCACATGAACATGAATTCTTTCTTTAACCCTTCAAAAAGACACTAGCTTTGGATTTACTGGATAACATTACTTGTAATTTGTAGAAAACTTATGGTTATAGAAAAGCTATTGGTGTGTTATTATAGAACTTTTGTATATAGAGAGAGAGTAGCATAATTAAATGAATTTATGAAGCCTTTGCTGCATAATCTCGTCTCTTTCTCTTTGTTCTATTTTATTATAATAGTTCTTTATATTTATAACATGATATTAGAACTGAGTGATCTTAGAGGGACTTCTAAACATGAGAATTAATTTCTAAATCCAATCAATTGAATTCAAACCATGAACAATTTTTAATGATTCCAAACTTATGAGATTTGTATAACTTGTTGTTTGTTCATGTGTTTGGGTCCTACACCCAACCTTTGTTAAAAATTGATGATAATAATAATAATAATAATAATAATGATTATGCAGACACTTACTTATTTAGAATTTAAACAATAGTAATAATATAAAAAAAAGAGGAATAACTTCTAATAAAATTCTCAAATGGGTCATCGCTGTCATCTTTTTATTTTTATTTTGCTCTCTTTCTCATTAAGATGTGAGTCGTGAGCTTGGTTTTCATGGTCTAAAAAGACTCCATCTAGTGAGAGCTCTTTGTAACAAAGGAGAAACAAAGAATAAAAGCATAGAACAAAAGAAAAGTGACTTGTAATTTGTAAAGTCATTCTCCATGCTCTTGATGTGTCTTTCTTATTTGATACTTAGGAAATTTTCTTTTTCTCACTATTTTAACATTTTGGGTTTGATATAAACAGGAAATTTCAAAGACCAATAATCGTGTGACTCAACTTGAAATTGAATGTTCATTACCTAATGGAAGAGCAAAGGTTAGTCTCTGTTCTAATATTATTTAAAATTTTGGATACATTATGTGCACTTTTCTGTATTGCATGTATAATTATTTAGCTAATTTTTATGTTAAAAAAATAATGGCCAACCTGATCATTCGAACCAAATCAATCCGTAGATGTTCAGTTCGAATTTGACTATCAAAAAACAAAAAAATTGAACCAAACTGAACTAATTGATTTTGATTAGTTTGGATTTATTTTTTCCCAATAACCAAACCAAACCACCCAATTACACCCCTAATTTCCCATAAACCATTTGATCATAATATAACAAAATGAATTTTAAGAAACATCAGGTTACTATTCAATTAGTTTTGGCAAACAAATAAATCAATGGAAGTCTAAAATTATAGAAAAATTCCTAACACTTTGGAGTTAGTCTCTTGACCTTTTAGCATATAAGTAATTTTAGGTTCCCAAATCATTTTGCTCTTAACATGTATATTTCTTCTATGAGCATATTCATGAGATGTATATCCTTTATGACCACATTGATAGCTCATAGTATATGAAGATACTAAGTAGGTTTCTTTAATAAAGAAATACTTATAAAGCTATGAACATTTAGATTCATTGTATCTCAAACAAACTTTATCAAATGCACATCTTTGCTTGCCTAACAAAATATCCAAGTTTTCTTTCCCTTGATCATTAAATTTTGCAAGGTTATTGGCCAAGCTCTCTATTTTCTTTTGTAACTTCTCATTTTCAACTTTCAAATCACAAGAAGTAGTTTATGTAACACTTTTCAAATAAGCATTTTTCAATAGCTCATTTTCCTTTACCAAAAAACCATTAATTTTCTTCAAAGGAGCATATTTGAAAAGAATAATCTTTGAATTAACTAACAATTCATCAAATGCTTGAAGTAGCTCATCATAAGATAAATTAGGTTCATGTACCTCACCCTCGTTATGTGCCATTAGACAAATGTTGAACCCATCATCCTCACTCTCGAAGGAGACTTCTTCCATGTTTTCCCATTTGGCCATTATTGTTTTCTTCTTCCTTGGATTTTTTGAATTCTTCTTGAAATTGGAGTCTTTTGGGTTTATCTCTTTTATTCCACATTCTGAGGATCTTCATAGAAATTAGTCTAGATCATCATTGTCACTAGTCTGCTCCTCTTCAAATTCAAAACATTATTCTTCAATAGTTGAGTCTTGAAGGTATTGGTCTTCTTGTTCATTTGATAAATGAGATCATCTCGAAGAAGAGTTGTCTCATAAGCTACTAGATTACCTCCAAGATCATCATATGACAGTGTGGTAGTATATATTGGATGATTGAAATCTTAGATAACCATGGCTTAGTGAGACTTCTAATAACCTTTCTCACAAGCTCTTCATTTGTGTAAATTTTGCCAAGAGCTTCAAGATTATTGATAATGATTGAGAAACTTTCAAACATATCATCTATTTTCTCATTTTCTTCCATTTTGAACTGTTCATACCCATGGATAAGCATGTCAACTTTGGTTTGCTTCACTTTCTTGGTGCATTCATAGATAATTTCAAGTTTATCCTACATCTATTTAGCTTTTTAGCATCTTGATATCTTGTGATAGTCATTAAAATTTAATGCAAAAAACATTATATTAATAGCTTTAGAATTTAGCTTAATCTTTTTTTATGTCATTAGAATGTACTCAGGTAGTCCATGCATCTTCAAACTTTAAAACTTCTCTTCCATTTTCCATTTTCTTTAGGATTTTAAGACCATTTTCAATGATCTTCCATATTTGATAATTTGTGGACTGAATGGAGATTATCATCCTCTCTTTGTAGTAAGGATAGTTATTCTCAACAAAGAAATGAGGTTTTGTGGTGGATTGAAAAATATATATATATATATATATATATATATATATATATATATATATATATATATATATAAAATATGGTTAAACTCATTTGATATGTTAAAGGATTTGAGAAATTTTAATGACATTAATTATAAAATAGATAATATCTTTAGTATAAATTGATTATTTTTTTTACGAAAAGAAGATTGAAAAAGAAAGTATAAACACAGTACTACCCTCTAACGTATTAAAGTGAAAACTTTTGAAATTTAACAAACATTTATATCAGGTATGTAACATTTACAAATAAATTGCTTTCTAATAAATTTATTGTAATTTTCATTAGTTAAAGTTAATGTTGTAGACTAGTAGTTCAACTTAATGGAATGGAATTGAACAGGATAAAGTACTAATGAAATTAACTATAGGGATAAAGTGAAAAAGTGAATTTAACCAATATTTATATAAACATCATTGATAAATTTATTGTTTCCTAGATTTTTTCAATAATTGCTTTTAATTTTTTATGAGTTTTAGTTACATATCATATATATCATATATATGCATAAAAATAATAAAAGTAACATAAGTTAATTGTAAAACTATTAAGAACCAGTGAATCGATCAAACCAGTGAACCAATCACGACGATAAGTTAATAGGCTTAAATATTTAGCATAAAATGATGAAATTGTAATATGTGAGACTTGAACACAAGACCTATAACTTGGCAATGGCGAAGCCACATTGAGATAAAGGGGAGCTCCTAATTTTTTTTATAAAAAATAATGTATTATAAAAATTAAAAAAACTTTAATACCTTTAAATAGAAAATACTACCTCCCTTGCTCTCTCTTTTTTCATTTGTTCAAAGTCTTTCTTTTCCTTCGTCATCATTAGTTGTTTCACTTACTCTCAAAATTTTCAAGCTAGCTTCTATTTTTGCTATAAAAAAGTGGTGGAGCTTTTTGAATTGTTTTGTAGGTGTTGTTCTTTTTATTTGTATCTATTGCTTTACTTCACTTTAGGTAGAATATTTCTTTTTATTCTTTTTGTTCTCTATTTTTCCTTCCATGATCTCCTTTGTAGAATTGATGTTAGAAATTTCTAATTGTTCTCTTTAGATACCTTTAGTGCTTTTAATTCTTGCTTTCATGATTTGAGTTTATTAATATTTAAAACTTAAGATTGTGTAATGTAGTTTTATTGAATACTTAAGTAGTTTTATTGAATAGTTCAAGTGCTATAATTATAATTATTTAGATAAATTGATGAAATAATATGATGTTAATTGTGATATTTTTAATAGGTATATTGGTATGGATAAATTCGTTAAAGGAAGTAATTTCTCATTATGAATACCAAAGTTTCTCTCAATTTAAAGTAACAAAGAATTGAGACAAACTTAAAAAATCTTTCGGCAAATTTTAGTTTATGTCTTAAACTTTTATCTATCATCCAAATGGTGGAGATAACATTCAAAGAAAATATTAATGCTTCTTGAACCTCCGAAGCTTGGCTCTGCCATTGTAAGCTGGTGAAGATACAATCTACAACTAGGCCACCACTACAAGTTGAGTTTAGAGTTTATGTGTGCCCTTAGGACACATGTTAAAAGATAAAAATAGAAACTATTTGTTAGATAAATAAGTTTTTACCTTTGGTCTTTTTACTTTCAGTAGTTTGATTATTTTTATTATTCCCTTGTACTTTGTACATGTGTAGCTAGTTCATTTTTACTCGTAGAATAAAATATGAAGAATGACCAAAAGGTCATTATTGCTCCCAATGATTTCTCTTTTCTTTTCTTTCTCCTTCTTCTCAACCATCAATAGTTTACATGGTATCTAGAGCTAGGGAGGAGAAAGTCATTGCTTTTACCCACTTGCCTATTGTAAGTGGTGAATGTTAATCTCATACTAACCATTCTCACAGAGTGGTGGAGACCCATGTACAATGCACCCACCAGTGCGACTCTTCTAGTCATTCAAGTTCTTCATCATCTCGAGTGGACTCAACCTCAGGGAGATTTAGAAGGCTCAGATTAGCCAAATCACAAGAGCCCAACCTCATTCGCTGCTGAATGTGCCTCTATGTGTCACTTCCTTCCCTACGCGTGATCATCAGACGCCACCCCATCTTGAGTGCGTGATCAAAACACGCGTGTCAACCTCTCTTGTTTGTATGTCTATCACAGTCACTATGACTGAACCTGAAACTGAGGATATCCTATCTAAGATAGAGTTAGATGCTAAAAATCACAATTCTAAGAGTGAGACTCTTATTTTCACTAGTTAAGTCTCTTCTGGAATCACCATTAACAAGTTAAATGGAACCAACTATGATACATAAGTTTCAGACAATAAGCTATGGCTCTTAGGTCAGGGATATACTGACCATTTGACAAAGGAAGTTGAGGATATCCTAGCAATTGAAAGGCCTCGATGGGAGAAGATTAATGCTTAATTATGTAGTTTGATGAAGCAAACCATTCACTCATCATTGAAACAAATCTTTCACATCTTATGCTACACAGTATGAAAGCAGGCAAATGAGCTTTACACCAATGACATACAACATATGTATGCTGTTTGTTCTAATCTTATGTCTCTGATAACTCCTCGCAAAATTAAAAGACGTATGTCAACTTATTTGGGAAGAATTCAAGCTGCTCTTTCAGACTTCAATGAGTTGTTACCTCCAGCAAGTTTTTTAGAAAAAGAGTATGAACAAAGAAGTATCTTCTTCATGCTCTTAGCACTTTATAGTTTGTCATCAGAATATTCTTCAACCTGGGATCAAATTTTAGAAAACATTGTTGTTTCTATTCTCTCACAAGCTTTTTCCAGCTTTCTTAGAGTTATGAGACCCTCTACATCACAAACATCTACTGAAATTCCAGCACCTCCAATTTCTGAAACTTCAACTCTTGTCTCACAAGTTGATAATCAGGGACACAGTGATAGAAATCGAGGAGGGGAGGACATATGGACAATAGCACTTGTCCAAAGTGTGATCATTGTAAATGGATTAGTCATATTATAGACCATTGTTGCATCTTGCATGGGAAACCACCCTTTAATTGCTAATGTTGCTTAAACAGTCACTCTTGACACTTTTGAAGGTTCAAGTCACTAATCAACCATTCGACCATCCCAACCTGATTATGAAGATTTTTTAAAGTTTTTTGAAGTCCGACAATCCTCTATATCTGTGACCTTGGTTGCACACACTAGTAACTTCATTTGCTTGCATCTCCCAATCACAATCCCTTAGATCTTGGGTACTAAATTCTGATGCCTCAAATCATATCTCTGGTAACAAATATTTTCTTTTTGCCCTTTCCTATCCAGTACACCTTCCCACTATTACCTTAGCTGATGACTCTCAAACTCGAGTTAAAGCAATTAGGAAGGCTAATCTTTTGCCTTCATTATCTTTTGACAATGTTCTTTATGTTCTTGGTTGTCCTTATAATTTGATATTAATTAGTCGTCTAACTCACACCCTTGATTGCTTAATCACCTTCACTAAAGACTTTGTTCTTGTGCAAGACCGGAGCTCAGGGAAGATGATTGGCACAGGGCATGAATCACAAGGCATCTATCGTCTCTCGACAACCTCCAATGTTTTTGTAGCCACAAAGTCGCTCAATGTTATTCATGCTTGTCTTAGACACCTTAGTATTTCAAAACTTTAGAGGATTGATCTCAATTTGTCAAAGTTGTCTTTTTTGGTGTGTGAATCTTGTCAATTAGGCAAAAACACTCGTAGTTCCTTTCCTAGTCGAGTCTGTAACCGAACTAAATCTCTTTTGCTGTAATTCACACTGATGTATGGGGACCTTATTGTATTGTCTCAACATTAGGATATCAATATTTTATAATCTTTATAGATGACTATTCATGGTGTATTTGGTTATACTTAATGAAAAATATATCATAATTATTCTCCATTATCCATAGTTTTTGTTATGAAATTCAAACTTAGTTTGGAGTTACTATATCACACCTTAAGAAATGACAATGTCAGTGAGTATTTTTCTACATAGTTCCAATCATTTATGGCGTCTTAGGGAATGGTTCACCATCTTCTTGTGCACACACCCTTAAGAAAAATAGGGTTACTAAAAGGAAAAATTAACACCTAATTGAGATAGCTTATACTCCTTATTCATCCTAAAGCACCATCTCGTTTTTGGGGTGATGCAGTTCTCATTGCTTGCTACCTCATCAACAGAATGTGATCATCTGTTCTCCAAAATAAAATTCCTCACTCCATTATTTTTCCAACACAACCTCTTGATCTATTACCTCTTTGAGTCTTCAGGTCTACATGTTTTGTTCACGGCCTCACACCAGGCAAAGATAAACTCTCTCCTCGATCACTCAAGTGTGTCTTTCTTGGATATCCTCGATCACAAAAGAGGTATAGATGTTTTTCTCCTGACCTCAAGAGATATGTGATTTATACTAATTTTACTTTCTTTGAGTCAACCTTCTTTTTCCACTCAATCTCCTCTGAAGAATCATCTATTTATGAGATACTCCCTATTTTACTGTCATTACCCTTCTTGAGTCTAAAATTGGTTTAACTCATCATATAGACCTAACACCTCCTTCACCATCTCAAAGTTCACCTCCTTCACCACCATCATTTTTGACTTACCATCGTCGTCCTTGGCAGGACCAACTTTATAGACAAACCACTATTGATGCTCCTAAAACCATTGACACCACAGTTGATGACTCACATCCTACTCCAACATTATCTCCCACTGCTTCAAACCTTTCAAGCGAGTCTGATCTTTCTATTATTATACGCAAATGTATTCGTTTTTCCCAAAATCATTTTCTTATTTATGTGGCTTGAACTACCATCGTTTATCTTCCATCCTATAACTGTTAATAGGCTTAACCTTTAAGGCTCAAAATCCTAGGATTGATCAACTATTATTATAATAATAACTAAAGTTATAAATGTCCATTCTAAATATTCTTATCTTCTACATAAGATATATAAAATAATAATAATAAAAGTACTCTTAGCTTATAAGTCTTCATAAATGTCCATTTTAAATATTCTTATCTTCTACATAAGATATATAAAATAATAATAATAAAAGTACTCTTAGCTTATAAGTCTTCATAAAAGCTCTATCTTATTTATCTTTTTCCCCATTTTCTCGAAAGAGACATGCATTGTTTAACACGTTAATCCTAAGGCATATCTGTTTATACCCAGTGATTCATCGTGACTCTAACATCTTTGATTGATGTTCCTTCTCCGTTGAGAAGCAATTGCTAATTGCATCAATTTTTTTTTCCCGGTGATTAATTGCGTCAATTTTTATTAGGCATAAATTGCTTCTTGTCTAAACTAAATAATCGAAAACAGCACTGGAATTTCTCGAAATTATATTAAATTCTTTTTAAATGTTTTTAAATTTATTTTTTGTATGCAGATCTTTAATTCCCAAATTACACATATGCCTTGATTTGATCATTTTTCACAACATTATTGACTTTTATGTTGTTATCCTATTATGAGAATTAAATATTTTTAATAATATAAAATGTATGATTAATTGATAATGTAAAGATTTTTTATATTGACAACATACCACAATTAAATTCATAAAGAAAAAAGATACACAATAATTAAAAAATTTTAGTTCAACAGGTAAAATTTTGTGCAGTGGCCGGTGCGATACTTTGCATCGAATCTTGCCTTGTATAGGAAGAAATGATTTGAAGGAAGAAAAGTATTACTTACATTTTGTGAGGAGAAATTTTAATATACTCATAGAGCACATTTAATGCATGTTTTAGAAAGGATTTTTATTATTGATTTTAAATAAATTTTTTTAAAAATAAGTTATTAATTTAAAATTAATGGTAAAAATTTATCTTGAAGCGTGTATTTATTGTACTCTAAGAAGATGCAATAATTTATCTTGTGTAACAAGCAATTCATAGAGTTGAGAAAACAAAATATTGAAAAAAATTTCTTTACAAAAAGAATACTGAATAATTTTAGTTCATAATTAAGTGATTGGAATAATTAAGTTACTTTTATTATAGGTAAAAGAATAGTAACCGTAAAAAAAAAAACCATTTTTTTCCTTATCAAAGAAGGAACTGTTTCCTTTTTATTTTTGGGTTCTTTTTAAGTCAAACTGATAAAGAATTGGAGAGCTTTTGGTAAATTTGGACTCACTACTCGTTTTTACGACTTTAACGAATTGCTTTTTGAAATTTTTACCAAATCTTTATTTTTATTGAGAACTTTTACCTATTCCAAACTGAGTAATACTACAGTTAGAAAAAATTTGTCAGATAATAATAATGCTAATTCATTTTGGTAATAATACAAATTAAAAAAATTCTGTTTGTTTAATATTTGAGTAAAGTTAATATAGATTTGAATTTATATTGAACGTAATAATAATTTTATTATTTAAAATATAATTTAAAATTATAAATGTATGCGTATTATAAAATCCAATAATGAATGTTATTAAGCGTAGAGTTCACCTTAAACCCAATTGTATATAATTAACCTACTCTTAATATTTTTAATTACTAGAAAGATATAGTTTTGGCTTCAATCTCACTCTAAAAAAATCGAAACCTAAGACGAGGTATGGGACAAAAAATGGGGACAGATGATCCCCATCCCAATCTCACTCTAAAAAAGAAAGATATACTTTTTGAAATTCAGAACATAATGGAAATTTGTGGATATGAGTGGGGAGTGTCGTCAAGAAGCGAAAGATAGTAGCTTCATATGCACTGATCATACATTCAAGGTTCTTCCATATATACCAGTAATATCAATGCTTCCACATCAACCAGTCACTATGACCACCTAATATAAAAGCAAAGTGTTACCTTATTAAGGGAAGTTGCTTTTCTTTTTCCAGGCTCCATGCCTGTCATTAATTGGAACTTGTGCAGTCATGGAAGTCACTATAACAGTTTGGTTATTTAAATACCTGAAATATAATAGTTTTACGATATTCTACTCGTTTATGGGTACGATGCAGATCATAGAGACATACATATGATATACAAGAGTAGGAAGTTATACTCATATATGAATATGGTGTTCCATAAAGATAGAGATTATCTGTCTCTATTTTTTGTCTCTTTCTCTGTTTCTCCACTTAAATTTTAACAAGTGTAACATAAATTAAATTAAAAAGAGATATGTAATTAAGTTTAGAATACTTGTTAAAATTTAAATAAAGAGATAAAAAAAAAACAAAAAATAAAGATAGGTGATCATCATCCGTTCCATAAAGTGTATTATTTGTGGTGTACACACAAATTTTTTCGTCGCTGTAATAATGTATACCTTACTTGATCCTGTGACACAGTGGAGCCAACCACGAAATTTGAAAGTAAAAAAGGAAGCAATGGGGGAAGTTTCATGGAAAGAGGTCGCGAATATGCAAGAATTAAATAGACCTAACTAACACTTTGCGTTCTCCAAAAGCTATTCCCTTCAAGTTTTCGTTTATATCATTTTTTTCTCACATCACTTTTTATACTATTCTCTATTCCATTGATTATATTACTTTCTTCTCATCACTTTCTTTCATTTAATCATACAACTATTTAAAAATGATGTGAAAAGTAATGTAAAGAAAAAAAGATGTATAAACATCATTTTGCTTTTTTTATTCTGCTCCTACTTTTCATTGCTTGTGTTCCCAGTGGTCAAAAGACCAAAGTTCCAAACTTTATTATTTAGTTTATTTAAGTTAGGAATCTAGCTAACTACCAGCCTATCACATATTCTTCCTCTATTTCAATGACAAGTCTGCATCTATACGATTTTTTGGATGCTCTTGGACCTTTAGTTCTGTATACTTGCAATCAATCTTCATTTGGTTAGATTAGAGTGGATATCAATCTGTTTGATTCTTTGGTATGATATACAGTACGCGGCACAATTTTTATATTATATGTTTCAAGAAGAAGGAATAATATTTTTTATATATCTCAATTCTGCAGGAGTACATGATTCTGACTGGTATTAGCTGCAAATAATATAATTATATAGCTCAAGGGTAGACGTTTGAAGCATCCTTTTGCAAAGGTAATCATCTCTTGACCAATCTTTTACTGCTGTCTTAGAATGTCAATACTGATTGCTGTCGGGGGATGTTCTTAGGGGAAGAAGAACAGTAGAAGTAAAACACTTTTTTGTTTTTCGGGTGATGGTTGGATTTTGTCATGTGAAATGAAAGAGGAAAGTTTGGTTTATTGGTAAGGGAAATCTTATACAATTTATGGTGTAATCAGGTACACAGTAAGTAAGGTACTATAAAGTATAAATTTAGGGGAAATGAAACATTTAGTATTTAACCATCGTTAGAGTATTTACTTAAAGAATTGTGCATATTGATTACATACTATTAGAGATATAGTTATCTCAGTTGATGATTAGTTGAAGTATTTAGTAATTAGTTACGTATACATGTGATTAGTTACTAGTTAGTTTCTCTCTTACATTCTAAATCACACTCTTGACTTATTGCACGTATTCATTTTACACTTTTAGTAAATTTTTATTTTTCATTTTCTCCGAATTCTTTGATTTCTCTCTTCTTTACTATGTTTTCTAATATGATATCAAAGTGATATCACCCTTCTTGAGTTTCTTCCACTGCACTGACTTCTCGTTGAACTCAATTTTTCTTTCTTATGGATTCTTTCCTTTCTTTTTCAACTAGTAACAATAAATACAACTAACTAATTACATGTGTATATAACTAATAACTAACTACGTCAACTAATTATCAATTAACACAACTATATCTCTAATAAATATGAAAAATTATTACATATTCTTGGAGCAACAATAAATATATGCTTTGTGTAGATATTTATTATTAATTTTAAACAAATTTGTGTAAATTTTAAAGAAAATAACTTAAATCAATGACAAATATCCTGTAACATGGTATAATTTCTCATTACATTTAGGAAAAATTTTGACTTTGGGAATGCTAGTTGCCATCATTGATTTCTTATTAGACGTATCCACTTAAAATTTAAGTTACAATCTTAAAATCAATAGTAGGGATCATCATAGAATACACATTTATTCTTGCTGCAGGAGCATGTAATAAGTTCTCAAGCAAGGGAAGGAATAACAAGAAATGGAATTGCTAAACTTATTAAAAGTGTTTAAAAGTCATTTTAAATGAGGGAGTAATAAGGCATGGGAGGGACAAGGAGTCTCTCCATTTGTCACTCAAAACCTTAAATTTTTGTCCCTCTAAATTATATGGTCAAGGAAGGTGTGGCATGAATTACATTTCCCTCCATTAAACTTGTCAAACATCCAAACAATGGAACAATATGTTTTACTTCATTCAATTTCTTATCTTTTCATTATATTCCATTATGAGTTACTTCCATTTATCTTCTTTGAAACTTCCAAACATACACTTATCACTACACCTAGGTTTACCCAAGTGTAATTGATTTGGAGTCTATTTAGTAACTAACCATGGTTAGTGTAATTCTTAAGGACACTGTCCATAGCTGTCCTTGAAAAAAAACTTCAATTAAGTATATGTGTTTCGTATTATTTTTGTGAAACATATAGTTATTAGGGCTTTTTTCCGGTGCCTTTATTTTTTTAAAGGTACCAGTACCTTTTCAATTAAAATGGGACATTTGAATTTATTTATGGGATAATTTTTTATTCCCGTTGACTTTATTTTAACTTTTTTTAATTTTAAGTTTGACTTCTAATTTAAATCTTACAAATTTTAACTTTTAAAATTTAACTTTCTATTATATAATTTTTATTATTGGAATCATCATTAATTGTTTTACCTAATTTAGGAGGAGAAATAATAACAAATCACACAATCAAAAGCATGTATATGAAATATGAACTAATATATCAAATTATAAGTTATTATCAATAAAGAATTTTATAAAATCTAGATAATTTTTTTTATAAAATCAACATGTCAAGTTAACAGGATACTTGTACCTTTTAATAAATAAGAATACCAAAGGAGTTCTCTAATTATTAAACGCGAACTTAATTTGTGTCAAACTTATAAAAAAAATTATATCTCAAACAAACAAGTATATAAAAGAGGGGGAAAAAAACTTGAACACACCCAATGTGAAACTGGAAGATAGGATTAATTGGAATAATTAAAATTACAGGATAAGGTTGATATATTATTACATTATCACTTTCATTTATCAAATGGAAAATTACAGTATCTCGTGTCCATATTCTGCAAAATATACAAGATAGTAGCAAGATACACCTGAAGTATCATTCCTTAACTACTTGAATTGAAGTTAATATAAAAATTAAAATTCATCTATGCCAAAATACAACCATAAAGTAAATGCAAAATCCGGTTTTACTTACTTTTTTTTTTTCTCCATTTTTCTCAGCAAAAGAAAACAAGAAAACCGGAATTTAGTTATAGTGAACCTGACCCTGCCTTTTAAGTTTTCTGTTTGGATTTGGCTCGTATAAAGTGTGTGAGGTGTATTTTAAAGAATAAAATATAAAAAATTTAATGGTTTAAAATTTTATAAGATACAAATATTTACATAACAGATGATATATGTGTGATAATTCACTCATTTCATTTTCTCATCAACAATTACGATTTCGCACTTGAGCCAAATCTTTTTTTTTTTTTTATCAAAACTTTTAGAACATTTGCTATTCAGGACACAGGCTCTCTTTGGTTACACAGGACACAAGCTCCAGTGTTTACATTGTCCTCACTTCCCTTTACCGAATGGAGAATGGTTGTCCATTTGTTTATTCACTTATGAACAATATCCTTTGACTTACAATCAGGGGCGAAGTCACAATTTTAATGTTAGGGACCATGACTAATGGCTAACTATATGACTTTAAATATTTAAGTAAAAGAAAATTTAATTATCATATTTTATAATTATACAAAATGACCTTTTTATGTTTATTTTTATTTTATTAGTTACCTTTTGTCTTAAGTAAGAATAAGTAGGAATTTTCATTTTAGGCCAAGAGGCAATAATGAGAACTTTGATATTTTGGGGGCTAATTCTACTACGCACCCCACAAGTTAAAGAGCATGGTACACCTTATATCACATCCATTGATATATGTTCGAAATACATCAAGGGCCAAATTTAATTAATGATCTGCAACTTATAAAATCAGTTACCCAAATACTCACTTCTCTCAACCCACCCACAAATTAGGATACGACTTGAATCTCGACCCTTCTCCACCTTTCCTTCAACCAGGACTCTAGCTGCTTTGCTGTTGGTACCGACTGCGGGCGACGTTAAAGACTGGGTTCACGTGGCGACGATGGTGGTTCTGGTTCAGCCATGATCTCTAGTGGTTGTGGGCTGCAAATCTGGGTTTATGGTGGCCAAATTTGGGATTATGACGAAGGGGCGTGACAACAAATGGTTTTTGGGTCTTTGGCCAGTGGTGGTTGAGGCTTGGCTCGGATTTGTGGCGAGTTTCGAGTTTATGATGGTTGAGGTTCGTTTTCAGTGGTGGAGCTTGATTTAGGCGTAAGGGCAATGGCTCGCAGCAATTGGTGGTTTTGATTTGGGTGAGAATCTATAGAAGGGTTCGATGGTGGCGCAGGATGGGTGCAGGATGGGTGATTGGTAGCCACCACAAGCAGCAAGGGGACCAAGTACATTCGAGGTGGATGGCAGTGATGGGGTAGGTGGAGGGCGAGGAGGCGGTGGAGGGGAGGCGGTGTGCACTGCTGTGCCCATCGCCGTCTTCCTCTATGTCGTCGTCGGAGGTGTGGAGGGGGAGGTGCTTCACCGTGTCACCACCCATGCACAGAGCCCTCGTCAGCAGTTGCACATGTTAAAAATAGAGAAATAGGGACACAGAAAAAGTCTAGAGAAAGTTTCTGTATGTTCTCTAAATTGTTTCTGACTTATTTCTAAATTATCTATGAATTAATCAGTGTGTACAAGATAATTCTTTATTTATAGGAGATGGAGACTATATAAAGAAATAAATACAATCAAAATAATATCTTTAATTATGTGCGAATCAAATACATAAGATAACACAAAATCAAGCGTAATTTAATCTTGAGATATGTTCTAAATATTCTAACACTTCCCCTCAAGCTAAAGTCACTAAGCTTTAGCTTGTTATAATTAGACACACGAAAATAAAATAAACTAAAAATATTCTAAAAATACAAAATCGAGATCTTGGAGAAGCCAAGAGGTCCAAACTGCATTTGGGATAGAACCATATGCATTTGGGAAAATCTGCAATGGGAACAGAGTTAAACTGCATTTAGGATAGAACCAATTTGCATTTAGCTAAAACAATGGAGACGGAACCAATCTTTCAGATTAGATCAGACGACTGATCAGAGGCTAGAGAACCAGAGACAGAGCCAATCTTTTAGGTCGGATAATACAAAACTGATTAGGAGCATAACAGAGGAGCGAAGGAGCACAACGGAGGATCGTGACAGAGTCGTGCAACGTTGGAGTGCAGCGAAGACACGCAACGAAGGAGTGCGGCAAAGACGCTCAATGAAGGAGCATAGCGAAGATGCGCAATGGAGGAGTGCAATGGAGACGAAGCCAATTACGAATAGGAGAGAGAAAGTGATAGCGGAGAAATAGAAAAAGGTAGTCAGAAAGAGAACATGACATGAGACGTGATTAATTAGAGTTCCAAATTTTTTGGAACTATGCAGCGAAATAATGATGAGATAGGTCACGGAGGATGGTACCGCTCTGATACCATGTTAAAAATAGAAACATAAGGACACGAGAAAAGTCTGAAGAAAGATTCTATATATTCTATAAATTATCTCTAAATTTTTTAGTGTATACAAGAAGATTTCTTATTTATAGGAGAGAGAGTCTATATAAAAAAAATACAATCAAATATAATCAAAATAGTATATCTAATTATGTGCCAATCAAATCCTTAAGATAACACAAAATCAAGCCTAATTTAATCTCGAGATATGTTCTAGATATTCTAAAACTTCCCCTCAAATTAAAACTACTAAGTTTTAGCTTGTTACAATTAGATACACGGAAATAAAATAAATTAAAAATATTCTAAAAACACAATATCGAGATCTTGGAGAAGTCAAGAGGTCTAAACTACATTTAGAATAGAACCATCTGCATTTGAAAAAATTTACAATAGGAACAGAGTCAAACTGCATCTGGGATGGAACCAATTTGTATTTGACTGAAATAATGGAGACAGAGCCAATCTTTCAGGCTGGATCAGATGGAACTAATTACGAGTACAACAGAGGAACGGAGGAGCACAACGGAGGAGTGTGGTGAAGATGCGCAATGGAGGAGCGTGACGGAGATCCGCAAAGTGGAGTATAGCGAAGATGTGCAACGGAGGAGAGTGGCGGAGACAAAGCCAACTACGAATAGGAGAGAGAAAGTGACAGCGGAGAGATAGAGAGAGGAAGTCAGAAAGAGAAAGTCAGAAAGAGAACATGATATGAGAGATGACTAATCAAAGTTTCAAATTTTTGGGGACTATACAAAAGAATAGTGATGAGACAGGTCACGAAAGATGATACTGCTCTGATGCCATGTTAAAAATAGAAAAACAAGGACACAGGAAAAGTCTGAAGAAAGATTTTGTATATTTTCTAAATTATCTCTGAATTTTCAGTGTGTACAAGAGGATTTATTCTTTATAGGAAATAGAATCTATATAAGAAAGAAATATAATTAAATATAATTAAAATAGTATATCTAATTATGTGTGAATCAAAGCTCTAAAATAATACAAAAATCAAGCTTAATTTAATCTTCAGATATGTTCTAGATATTGTAACAGCACTCCGACTTTGATAGCTACAACACCATGCATTTGTGAGTTTTTTTTTCTTTTAAAAAAATATCAAACGAGGTGACATGCAATAATAGGTATTTTTGGGTGGTGCAGATTACACTCTAACATAGTAGGGTACATAGCAGAATTGACTTATGATTTAGAATATCACCAATTTAGTGTATGTATGTATATATATATATAGGGAGTGTATCTGGTGAGATGAGTGTTTATTGTGAGAGGTGAAAAGAGTGAATCTTGACCATTGGATCTTTTATGAATGGTCTAAATTAGAAGATAAATGCATGTGATTTTTTTAAGTGGTCACATGACTTTTAAGTAACTTTTAATCTTGACCATCCATGTATGGTTGTATGATCAATATTTATTTCTCTCATTCTCTCACAATAAAAATTTCTATCACTAAATATGCCCTATATATATATATATATATATATATATATATATATATATATATATATATATATATATATATATGAGAAAACTTGAAAGTTGGGGAGCCTACAGCTTCCTTGTATCCCTTTTTCCCTCCACCTCTACTTAAAATGACATTTAAAAAAAACGTGAAATTTGATAATATTTTTCAAAGAATTCGTAGTTCTTACAATGAATAAATTTAAAGCAATTCTATTTGATAGCATTAGAATTGGCAAAATAGATAATCCGTTTAGGGTTGTTTATTTTGGCTTAACCAATTCAAGTTTAGAATATTTTGAGTTAATATTTTGTTAGATTAATTTAACTTATTGAGGGATCACATGTTAAGTAGGTCAATTCACTCAATATGTTAACTTTTTTTATGTAATAAATTTAATTTTGAATTAATAAAAGTTAAGAAATTTAGAGAATTTAATTTGAAGATAATGACAAACAAATTAAAAAACTAATTTAATTACCAATATATTCTCGAGTGATAGCTTGTTTAATTAAAAAAAAAACTTAAAATAAACAAAGACAAAACACAGTGTCAGCTTTGCGCATGACTCTTTTGTACTTCGTAGAAAGTATGAAAGAGACGGGTCGCTTGCTGGTTGTCTTAATCACATGACTTTTAAGTAATTTTTAATTTTGATCATCCATGTATAGTTGTATGATCAATATTTATTTCTCTCATTCTCTCACAATAAAAACTCCTATCATTAAATATGCCCTATATATATATATATATGAGAAAACTTGAAAGTTGGGGAGCCTACAGCTTCCTTGTATCCCTTTTTCCCTCCACCTCTACTTAAAATGACATTTAAAAAAAACGTGAAATTTGATAATATTTTTCAAAGAATTCGTAGTTCTTACAATGAATAAATTTAAAGCAATTCTATTTGATAGCATTAGAATTGGCAAAATAGATAATCCGTTTAGGGTTGTTTATTTTGGCTTAACCAATTCAAGTTTAGAATATTTTGAGTTAATATTTTGTTAGATTAATTTAACTTATTGAGGGATCACATGTTAGGTAAGTCAATTCACTCAATATGTTAACTTTTTTTTATGTAATAAATTTAATTTTGAATAATTTTGAATTAATAAAAGTTAAGAAATTTAGAGAATTTAATTTGAAGATAATGACAAACAAATTAAAAAATAATTTAATTACCAATATATTCTCGAGCGATAGCTTGTTTTATTAAAAAAAAAACTTAAAATAAACAAAGACAAAACACAGTGTCAGCTTTGCGCATGACTCTTTTGTACTTCGTAGTAAGTATGAAAGAGACGGGTCGCTTGCTGGTTGTCTTGACAAGGAAAGTACTGGACTGGAGCTGAATCCCCATTTGGATAAAAAAACTATACAAGTTAATAGAAGTGTTGATACAGGCATATCAAATATGTTTCCTTATTGCCAAATATTTTCCCATACTTTCTAGAAATAAATATTTGCAGAAAGGATATGGAAATAATTATTATTAGCTGCTGTTTATGGAATTTAATTGTCACTGAAATGGCATGCTTCTACCGGATTTGAATCTTTTTATATAGTTAAGTAAAGAAGAGAAATAAATACAAAAATAATTATTAATAAGATATAGTCATAATTTATATATATATATTTTATAATATTTGTGTCTATTTTTCTCGTATACTCAATTATATAAAAGAAAAAATAACATAAAAAAATTCAAATTCACTTGTACCATAATTCATTTCACGGCCTGCGTGCTGTATAACTATGATTTAGTTTAGTGGAGGTGGAGCGTGGTACCCATTACACATGGAAGATAGTGCTATAAATTGTGACGCACAACAAACATAGGTGTAGGAGCATGCGCGTACGTGATTCTGTCTTTGCATTATTATTTGTTAGGTATTTGGTTGCTTTTTTTTTTCTTCACATAGACAAAAAGGGTTAGGCTTGTGGTTGCAATCGATTGATTTAGAAATGTTTGGTGCTAAGATTTTAGATCGGGTTCACTACGACTAGGTTTTGAGAATTTTGTGGATATATTTATTTCAGTCCCATTATATAATAGTCAAATCTCTTAAATATGATTACACTAAATCTCTTAGATATCAAACAAAATAACACCAAATCTCCAAATATCAGCAAATAATTCGATAAAAATCCTCTTCAATTCTTAAAAATAAAAGGAGTTAATATTTGCTAGGTAACTTCCTTAGTAAGTATTAATCTTTAATCTTTAATCTTCTATATAAACGAGGTAAAAGTAAAACCCTAAGTATACATCTTCTTTATTCTCTCTAACCTCCTAGTGTAGTGCTTTTTGCAGTACTCTGCAGTCTGCAGCTCACATACATTAGGTTGGCTACACTGTACAGCCCAGCCTAACTGCATACCTGAAATAGAGGTGAGTTATCCAAATCGACTACCTCTTGTTTTTACTCTGAAAACTATCATGGGATCTCTTTGTTTTCAATGGGTAATTTAGTTATCCTTATCTTCTATTTATAAAATTTAATTAACCAGGTTCGTTTTTGTATTTTAGTTTCCACAGCCAGGTTTAATTTGGAAAAAATAATTATATGAATCTCTTTTTTTTTTTTTTAAAGTCAAGGGATGCCATATACCTCCTTTCAAAGAAGTTTCCTCCACTTTGTAATTTCAGCATCCCCACTACAATGATCTTACGTTTTCGAGGCAACATTGTTTTCTACATTATTTATTATTATTATTATTATTAAATAATTAAATTAATAATTATATATTCTTCCAGTTCCAGTTTGACAAAATGTCCTCAAACCCATACCTGTAGTATTAATATTTCTCTTTATCGCTCCCAGTTTTCAAATTTCCTGCCAAGTCCAGCTCTTTGTTTTTTCACCTTTGTCCATGTTCCCTTGTGGGTCTCATATAGTTTCTATTTTAAGTTAACGTTGATTCTATCAGGTGAACCATTACCTCTTTTATCTCCCGTAACAATTAATTGAATATATTGTTAGGTGTCTTTTGTTGGTTTAGAAATTATCACTTTGTATATCGATTTATTTTCCTTAGTCAAATTCATGCGCGTCGTGACTCAAGACCCCGCGTTCGCCTCGTGCTTGGGTTGCGCATTGAAAAATGTTTTTTTATTTTCACACTTAATATAACATTTATATGGGACACTATAATTAATGTGAATATAATTAGATATTATTAATATTATATATAAAGTTAAAATAAATGTATAATATATAAATTTGAGTAGAATATCTTCTCTTTTTAAGTGTTCAAATAATATATCTTTGCACATTAGCCACGTTGCACTGCATCTTCATGCACTCATTTCTGGCTTGCCCCGATTGGTCACCGCATTCGCATTCGTATCAAGCTAGTGTGGATTGAAAACTGAAAGGCTTCAATCAATGCGCAGAAAGGGAGTTCTCTCCGCGTTGCTCACATTCCCTGCATGTGGTACAACTGTCTCTTCATAATAGTGACACGAGAAGAAACTAAAAACAATATAAATAGTAAACTAGGATTTTTTTGGTGTACAAATAGTAAACTATGAAAAAAACAAAAGAGAAAAGCATAGAAAGAAAACTCAAGATGCCAAACGAACCCACGTTGCACCTTCCCAAATTGCCACAGGTCACGTAAATATCTTACCGAAATGGGGAAGTAGTAAACCACAAGCACTCCTCATCCATTCTCTCCTATTTCAATGCGTAAAAAACAAAACACAACACAACATAGTAATAATAATTAAAAAAAAACAGAGAACATATTCTTATAGGCACTGAAATCGAATATAGAATTTTCAAAGTCATGGTATTAGATGAAAAAAATAAATGGATTTACGTTATTCCAGGTAGTAGTGTCACATAATAAATGGAATTTAAATGCTGGCGGTTTCAAAATCACTTTTGGGATTCTCAGTTATGCTTGTGTTTGCTTTTTCTTCTTTAAAGGTTTGCAGGATTCACCGGAAGGTTGGAGACTGAGAAAGAAGACAAACAAGGACCGAAGAATACCAATTTCGGAGATCAGTACGGTCAGTACCACAGAAAAAGCTACTTTGATTTTTTCCTGGTTAGTCACTCACGCTTATTGTGCCTCTTCTGACCCCTTATTATACATGGCAATTTGTAATTAACAATTCTACTGAGGGACATTATAGGCAAAATAATAAAACATTTTGTTTTTGTTTCCTAAGCAACAGTCAAGTCTTTTCTCGAAAATACTGGGAAATAATAGAGAGTGGTTTGAAGATAAAGATTATTGAACTGAAAAACTGCAAAAAAATTGCTTTTTCCTTCCAAACATGGCTAGCAGTGTTAAAAGAAAAGAGTGAAAGACGTTTGGTTTTGACTTGTGAGAGTGGAGTTTGGGAGTTCTTAGAGGAACAATAGAGAAACCGATTTTTTTTGTTATGATTTTACTGCAAAGCGTAGAGGCGTTGTATTAGGCAGTAACGGTGCCATCTCTCCTGCGACAGTTATCGGAACCATGAGTAGTTTCGTCAATGGTTCTTCACCTCGCCGGCAACCGGAGAATGATATCGAGGCTGGCCCTGCGACTAGCCGCTCCGGCGACTTCGACGACGGCGATATCTCTGGTCCCTTTGATATTACCCGAACTAAGAACGCTTCGATTGAACGCCTCAGGCGTTGGAGGGTATGTATTCTCTTCTAACTCTCTCTCACACAAACACTTATTTTTCTTTTTGTTTTCTTTTTTCATTTTCCTTTAGCTTGTTTGTTTCTCTATCTATCTCTCTATTTTTGAATTATTTGCAGTATGCTTTTATTTGTAATTTCCATTTTCAGTTGAATTTTGGATGTGCACAGATGTGTTTTTTTAGTAGGGTTTGTAGAACAAAGCTTGCTATGATCTTAGGGAGCGTAGGGATTGGGGGAGAATTGATTGAATAGGGTTTTTGTGTGATGGAGAAATTTTTGGGGAAACAAAACGGTTGTGGATTAAGACTGTCAAGGGTGGGATTGACACAACAATGGAGTAGTGTAGTTGTGTTTGAATAATATCTCTAGATATATAATCTATGAAATGCTTAGTTTCTCAATAAGGATTTTGAGGATGAGGAAACTTCATAGCAAGATGCCAGGAAAAATGTTTATAGGAAATAGTCTGTGTTTGGTTTCTGTATATTTCCCACATTTATGGGGAAATATTTTTGTTCACATGTTGGGTGTTACAAATTTTAGGGTTGAAATTCCTCTTCTTGTTCTGCATGTTGTGATTCTTTGTTGCTTCTACTTTATATAAAGTATCAACCTATAGGGAGAGGAAAAGGAGATGGTCAAAAGTGGCTAAAAAGATACAGTCACAACTCACAAGTTTTGGTAGTTATCTCATGGAAGAAGTGGAAGTTTCGTTCCTGATACTACAAGATTACGAGCTTTAGCATTCATGCAGCTAAATATATTAATACGATCTCAGATAATTTCTTGCATTAGTTAAATTTTAGTACTCATTTGCTGTCAACCTAAGTCCTTTTGCAGTAGCAGACAGAGGGCAAGTTTATACAACTTGTTTGTTTATAATTTGCTGTCGCTTTTAGACGTCCATAGTTGAAGTTTTAAGGTCTGAGATTAAGCAAGACTCTTTTATTTATTTATTTATTTTTACTATTTTTTATTAAATTAATCAAAATGAGGGAACAAGGACCTATCTAGACAAAGCATGAAGGTTAAGGACAGATACAATACTACTAGAAGCCTTTTTAACTGTGGGACAAGACTCAAATTTTCTCACAACCTGGCATGGAAAAACTTCGGATAGGTTTAGGAGGCATTGTTTAGAGGACATCTGAATCCCAAGTATTAGGAAATTTATTTGTAATATATTTGGATATGAGATATATATGATATATTCAAGAAAGTCATGTTTGATATGTCAAAAGTCAAAACAAACATGGCAATTAAATTTTTTATATATCTTATTCTCAAATATACTATGTATAGTTTTCCAAGCACATGGGATTGGGAAATCAAAATGTCCACCTATCAAATAGCACAATTTTGGGATCTTCAGTAACATCCTCTGAATCTCTTGCAGACCATTGTGCTCCTACGTAACTGAACAGAAGTGATACATTTTGTATATGCAAATAGCATAAGAGGTGCATCAGGACTAACAGCAGCAGTCCAGGATTCTCTCTCTTAATAGTGGCTTCAAAATTCTCAGTTCTTAATCCTTCTGGAGAAGCTTGGTAGTTAGGGGTTAAACTCAGGCTTATAAGTTTGAGAAATCTTCTTAAGAGGCTCAGAGAAGGCCAGCATTGAGCCTTTGACTTGTGCCCTAACTCCAGGGATGCTTGGTGGAAGAGAAAGTTTTGAATGAAGGATTGCGTTGAATTCATTCCAAGTTTTAATACAACAATTGAGGCACAGAGAAGGAAAGATGGAGGATGGATTCCCATAATTGTTTTAACTAATGAATTGTGGTTGAAGATGAAGTGATGAATTGGATGGAGCCATTGTTCAATGGAATTGAGGAGAATGCATCAATTAGGAAGCTCTAGTGAGATCAAAGCCATATGTTTCTGGTGAATGAGCATTCAAGAATAGTGTTCCTGCTTTCTTAACTTCATCCACTTCGTAGTGGTCGAGATAAAATCCTGTGTCAATAAATTTTGGTTTAATCTACTTTTGATCTGTAGTACATTCCGTGTCTTTAAAATTTTTGCATTTCTAAAAGATCCGTTTTCTTTTCCTGAGTGGGCCTTGTGGGATTAAAGAAGACTTGAGTTTGAGGCTTAGGGATTCAGTTGTGGATAATAAATTTGGGTTCTAAAAAATGAAAGAATTGCTGGGTTTCATATATGTGCTTCCTGCGAAGTATAGATGGATAGAGTTAGTTTTTAATGAGAGAAAAGTAAGGCAAAATTTAATTGTTAAACCGTAAGAGGTTTGATGTCATTTAGGGTTGCAAAAATGCAGTAATGGAATTTGAGACTGAAAGGTTATTGCTCTGAACAGTAATGTGTATATAGGCAGAGAAGAGAAAAAAAAATAAAGCAAGAAATTATTCTCTCAACCCTTCAAAGTCAAGCCAACCAGAGAATAGGTACCCTATATGTAACCAAACAGCCACTGGGAGGTAAGAACCAAGGAAAAATGAAATGGGCATGTCTGAAAACTAAATGGCAACCGAGTCTCTGACAAACACCATCAAAAGTGACCTAGAAAGGGTGAAACTGCTAAGACAATTGTAGATGAGTTTTTCGGCAATGAAATTGGTGAGATTCTGCCAAGAAAAAGGGTGGGGGGCGCAAAGAGGTCTGGGCTTAAAAATAATGAGTGAACGGGCCTGTTCTAAGGAAAATTTTACTGGGGAAGTCTCTCGGTGCCGGTTAGTGGCCAGAAAAGTTGCTGGAAAAATATGAAACAGCTATTAAAAAATTAAAGCAACGTGAAAACCGAGGACACTAACAGATGACACTAAACAAAGAAGGAGCAACGGTTAGAGAGAAACTTCATGCGGTCATGAAAAACTACAATTCCTGTTGCCGGAATTGACGTGGGAAGTAAGGTGCATACCCCTTCGGACAATAAAAAAAAGGAACACACGACTTGAGAAATGATTTTGACTTGAAAATGAGATAACAGAGGAAAGGATTGGGTTTCAGTGAAAACAATAGGGGAGACTATACAAAGGAGTTCCATGAAATACAAAACTATTTGATAATGAAATTCACTCCCAAATGAAAATGCACCTCGGCTTTTGAGAAAGGACAACGTTTCTATTATTTTGTAGTATTAAGAAAGTTGGACTACGTCCACTTTTGGTTTGAGAAATTAGTATTATTCTTTGCTCCTTTTTCTTTTTTAAACTTGTGTACTACTAAAATACCAGGAGTTTGTTTCAAATAAATACTTAATGTTTTTCTTTGTATTAATTTGAAGAGTCAAGATAGAATTCTATCTATGAATTTGACTTTTCTGAAATTGGAAACATGCCCGTGCAAATGTAAACTTCAGTTTCCAAAACTTGCTGTAGATAAGAATCTTGAGCATTTTCTTGATCGTGCAACATTGGATTTGTAGTCTCCTTCATTTATTATTTCAGCAGTATGAGTGTTGTTGTGTTATTTACTGTGGTAAGACCAATGACTAGTTTCATTTGACTATTCTGCTTTGCTATTTTTGAGGCTTTATGCATTTATTTTTGTTACTTGGAAGATATTATTTTTTTCAATGACTGGAGAAGAGATCCCTTTTTAATTTTTTTTTAGCAAGCGGCGCTTGTGCTTAATGCTTCTCGTCGATTTCGTTACACCTTGGATTTGAAAAAAGAAGAAGAGAAGAGGCAAATATTGAGAAAGATTAGAGCGCATGCACAAGCCATTAGAGTACGGTTCCTTCAAATGGACTTTCTTTATTTTGCTCATGTTACATATGTGAAGTGTTCTAATTATTTATTTTGCTCTATTAGGCTGCATACCTTTTCAAAGCAGCTGGGGGGCAAGTGAGTGGTGAGTGATTGGATTGTGCTCACTATCATTTGTGGATACTGAATTATACTCATGTTTCCTGATTTGTAGGAAGTGTTTTTGTGGTAACTAGATTTTTAGCAGTCTGATTTTTATTCTTGTTCTCCATTTTTATGAAGTTTACTCTGGCTGAAAATGTTTGCTATCCTTTTTGGTTTAATTTTGTCATTCAATGACCTGTAAGATAATTTTATAAAAAATTTTGTTTACATTTCTTAAAATATTTTCTGCTTGTGAATTCAGTATTTTGGTCTGTTTTACTAGTTAGGTTGTCAGATCCAATAGTCAGTGAACGAAAATGATTACTGTTTACTATACTACTATGGTACCATGTTTGCTCATAATTCATAAATAATAAAAGATCAATCATGTTACTACCCTTGTATTCATCTGATAAGCTGCATATTGGTCTGGAAAACCTCTAGGTTCAAGATCTGGTTTGATATTTGTTTTGACATTCTGATTTTGCTTGGATAAATCACGTTAATGACCTACTATTCATCTGATAGCTGCATATTGGTCTGGGAAGCCTATAGCTTAGAAGTGAGGTATTATAAATTTTTTGACATTGCCAATTTCACTTTAAATTTGTATTTCAGAGATGGGTGCCTGATCTGTTTGTGTTCGTATCATGTCCTTTCCCTAACATTTTACATGGACCAATTATCCTTTTACTGCTTCAAATTGCCGTTAAGAATTCCTTTATAATTTTAGCTCAAGTTCATTCCCACTGACCTAGTCTGTTCTATATATTTACATGTCAATTCTTCAACATAGCATCATTTTTATATCTAATTATAGCCTATCAATCTAGTAATTTTTAAGACTTTTTACCAGAGATTTATAATGGTCATTTGTACCAAACGAATGAAAGTTTCTTTCATTCTCATCGGCCTGGACATGGGGATTTTAGTGCTATCCTTTTTTGTGATGATACGTGATACTTAGTGTTTGTAGCACTATATTATTTCTAGGCTGTTCCGTGATATATCCAATTTTCATTTTAGAAAACCTTGTTGGACAGGCACATTTTGTTTCTTTCCTTAATTAAATACCTAAAATTGAATATGCTTTTGTGCAGTGATGCTTGATGTTCCATGGACCTTTATTTAAATAATCTTTCCTGTGGCTTGCCCTGGTATATTATTAAGTGTAGGACAATTTTTTCTCTCTTTCTTTTTTCAATATTGATGATTAATGCTTTTAACTGTCAGAAACCATAAAACCTCCTTCGACCTCCACTGGTGAATTTCCAATTGGACAAGAGCAACTTGCTTCAATTTCAAGGGATCATGATATTACTGCTCTACAGCAATATGGTGGGGTAAGTTTTCCAAGAATACTTTTTATTTACTGGGAAATGGTATTGATCAGAGTAATACATTTTCATGTGTTTCTTCTGAATCACTATCAGGTTGCAGGGATATCAAATTTGTTGAAAACCCATTTAGAGAAGGGGATTCATGGTGATGATGTTGACTTACTAAAACGGAGGAACTCCTTTGGTTCCAACAATTATCCTCGAAAGAAGGGAAGAAGTTTTCTGGTAAATTTTAGTGCACTTTGAATCCTTGGGTGCTTAATGCTTGTATAGTTTCCTCTTCTTACTGGGGGGATGTTGTGGTGACCTCTTTGTTTTTGTTACCTCTTACAGATGTTTATGTGGGATGCTTGCAAGGATCTGACCTTGGTTATTTTAATGGTAGCTGCAGCGGCTTCATTGGCACTGGGGATAAAATCTGAGGTGAGATTGGCTGAGAAAGTTATGATTCAATTCTTTGTACTTGGTGGAGAGTGAAGACAGTGGACTTGTCTCATCCCTACAAATAATAAAGTCCAAACTTTGCACTGCTCTTTACTTACTGCATTTCCCCCCCTCTAATTCAGCCATCTACATACAAATATTTATCCAACCTTGCGCTGGTCTCTACATACCTCTTTCTATTACCAACTCAGTCATGCTGAGATCAAAAGGAAATTCTAAATTTTCTTATTTGCCTTTTCCCTTGTAATACTTCCTTGTTGGTATTCTTGGATTATGCCAATGGCTTACTTGATAGCTGCCTTCCTTCCTTCCTTTCTGTTTAATCCTTATATACATTAGTGTAGAATGCTTTAGTGAGCTTGGTAGCTTTCAATAATCTGGTAGTATCTATATACCAGATTACCAGCATAGGCTTTAAGTATATAATTACATGAATATTTAGTTTGATCTGAACCATGCATGTCATTATATGAATCCATTCTATCCAGAGGAGGACAATCTTTCAATATATGGGCCTTTTGGAGGTTATTTATGGCTCTTGAACATAACTTTGTTCTAATAATGTTCAATCTTTTAGGGGAGTTTCCAGACCTCATGACTTTTTAATGATATATCTTTATGTTGCGTTATTTTGACTGTTATCTTGTACAATCAATTAATTCATTTGATCTTTAGCCTTCCTTATCCTTCTATTTTTAGTCCTTCCCTGTACAATCTAGGATTAGGAATATATCTTTGTTGATATTGAGGATTAGGCTTCATCAAGTTCAGAACTAATTTTCTGCTGCAGGGTATTAAGGAAGGATGGTATGATGGGGGAAGCATTGCTTTTGCAGTTATTCTTGTTATTGTTGTTACAGGTATAATATTTTGTCTTTGTAAGCTTTATAATGCATAAAGCGTTTGTTTACATGTTTTATGACTCTGTTTCTCAATTTCCTATTTGATGTAAAGATCCACTTCGTCTTTTATTGTGGAGGTTATTATAATAATTATATGTCTAGTAATTTCTCCTTTGAAGGGCCCATCACCCTCTTTCATGTCTCCTTCTTTTTGTAGCTATAAGTGATTATAAGCAGTCTCTTCAGTTTCGAGACCTAGATGAAGAGAAGAGAAATATTCACCTGGAGGTTTGCTTTTTTGTTTGTTTGCTTTTTTTTTTTGGCTCAATTAAACTTCTTTATTTTTGTATTTAATTTTTTTTAGCAATTTTCTTGTCATATTTTTACCTTATATTTGAATTTGTGAATGAGAAGGTTATTAGAGGTGGTAGAAGGGTTGAGATCTCAATATATGATATTGTTGTGGGTGATGTTATACCGCTTAATATTGGTAACCAGGTACATGAGCTTTTTTATTTGTTCTTTTTGCTTATCATACCTAATGATTGCATTTGCTTTTAGCTATTAAGTTCTTATCTGCTCTTTCTAGGTCCCTGCTGATGGAATTCTGATCATTGGTCACTCTCTTGCAATTGATGAATCAAGTATGACTGGGGAGAGCAATACCGTAAGTATTTATTTCTATCTTGTGGGAAAATGAAATATTACTTTCCTCTTTTCCTGTAATCATTTTTCTTTTTGCAGGTCCATAAGGATTCTAAGGACCCTTTTCTGATGTCTGGATGTAAAGTTGCCGATGGCAGTGGCACAATGCTTGTAATTTATACTTACTTTTCCCTTCCATTTTTGTAATTGTATTCTGTCCTGATTTTAGTTTACACAATTAAGAATTTTCAAATGATTGTTGAGGTAGTTAATGACATATAATAGTTGCTTTGCTGGTAAATGTGGGTGGTAATGATCCCAAGTGCCAAAAATTGTGCACTAGCTGGGGAAGTGTTTCCTAATTGGATTTATAACAAATTATTCATTCTATATATAATACATTTTGTAAAGGATGTTGATTATTCACTTTTTGAGTGCATGCTATTCTTGAAGGGATTTTGTTCCCAGTTTGAATTCTGTTTTAAAAGCAACTGAGGCAGAGAGAAATTGGAGTTGGTAAAATATGGATTGACTTGTACTGAACTTCTTTCAATAATTCAATATGTTAAATTGATTATATTTATTTTCTTAGTTTTATCCAATCTGTTTTTATTGATTAAACAGCTTTTTCTATGGTTTTACATTTTTCTGGTTTCTTTGTTTTCACAGGTAACTGGTGTTGGTACTAATACTGAATGGGGGCTTCTAATGGCTAATATTTCAGAAGACACTGGTGAAGAAACACCTTTGCAGGTCCTCTTCTTACCTGTGGTTTCTTACTGAGTTATTCTGTTTCTTAAAAGTTTATTTACCTATATAAGTTCTCAATATAGGTCCGCTTAAATGGTGTAGCCACCTTCATCGGTATTGTTGGACTTTCTGTTGCTGTTGTTGTCCTGATTGTGCTACTGGCCAGGTAACTTAGTTATTGGCTTATGGTTGCCAACTTGCCATCTGTTTCTTTGTGTGATTCAATAATAGTTTTTGTTATGCATGCCTCTGAAATGGCAACTTATTTGCAGATATTTCTCCGGGCATACTAAAGACCCAAATGGGCAGACTCAATTTCAAGCAGGCAAGACTAAAGTTGGTGATGCTGTTGATGGAGCAATTAAGATAGTAACTGTTGCGGTATGTGCCTTGATAAATACTAGATTGCCAGAGCATGCATGATGCAATTAAAGACACTTGTATCTAACTATCTATATTTATGAATTTCATAGGCTTATGCTGTGATTGTAACACATTGAATTTATTTAGGTCACCATTGTAGTGGTTGCAGTGCCTGAAGGGCTCCCATTAGCAGTGACCTTAACGTAAGTATGCTAACTTTGAGCTGAACTTCTAGTTTTACTCCTTTTTAATTGCCTAGTCTTAATGGATATGTTTTGACATTGGTACCATTGCACATTGTGGATAAATTTGTCATTGTTCTTGTACTTCAATATGATTTTTAAATTTGATTCCTTAATTCTCTCAGTGGCTGTATTTTGGTAAAAAACTGTCAATAATCCCATCATTGGTCCAACATAGAATCTAAGACTGCTGCTTAATGTTCCATTTTTCTATCTTAAGTAGGTTTTTATTTTCTCATCCTTATATCAAGCATTGTCTCTATCCATATTAGATCGTTAATATGCTCTTTCAGATCTGTAATATAGTTCTTTTCTCCTCTCTCTCTCAAATCTTATTTATCTGTACTTACACACTTATTCCTTCGATTATGTTACAGACTGGCCTACTCAATGAGAAAAATGATGGCAGATAAAGCTTTGGTATGCCAATTGGTGTTTGTGCTCGGTTTGGATTTTGACATACCTTTGTGAGAAACTCTGTTTAGTATAACACATTGAATTGCAGGTGAGGAGGCTTTCTGCCTGTGAGACAATGGGCTCTGCCACAACCATTTGCAGTGATAAGACTGGCACATTAACCATGAATCAGGTTAGTTGTGCTGCAGTATTTGATTTAAATTTATGGCAAGTTATATAAACTTGGATGGCACCTCTTGCAAATGATTCTCATTTGTAGTGGTATCTGTGCTTACCAGCTTATGTAAAGTAAGATGCCTTTCAGTTTCAGCTTTTAAGATAAATTAGGAGTTCAAAATTGCAACTATCCTGTCAATGTGATATCCAATAAAACTCAGGAAACTTGGGTGAATATTTCGAGGAGGTTCATTTCTGTTGGCCTTGGTTGGCTGAGATAAGTGTCTGTACAGCAGATTTTCATTTTGTCTTCTGATTTTGTAAATTCTTTGAGACAGATGACAGTGGTTGAGGCTTATGCTGGTGGGAAGAAGATCAATCCTCCTCACAACAAGTTGGAGCTCTCTCCTATGCTTCACTCTTTGCTCATTGAAGGTGTTGCACAGAACACCAATGGCAGTGTTTATGTACCCGAGGTATGCTTGAATTGATACCCCCCCCCCCCCCCCCAAAAAAAAAAAAACTTGCATATTAACAGAAACTTAAGCGGTTCAACTACTTTTGGCATAATTCCATCCTCTACAGGGTGATAATGATGTTGAGGTTTCTGGATCACCAACAGAAAAGGCAATTTTACATTGGGGACTACAGGTCTGGTTAGGAACTTTAAATGTTTTCCCATTCTTTTTAGGGAGATTTATGTGCTAACAACTAGTTATGACTGTTATATCAAATCTCAGCTTGGGATGAATTTTGCGGCAGCCAGATTAGAATCGTCTATTATTCATGTCTTTCCGTTCAATTCAGAGAAAAAACGAGGCGGAGTTGCAATACAGACGGTACTATCTTATTGGCATTTGCATTCATTTATGTGGATATTTTACTTCTGTTCAAGACTAACTGATACATAATGAGGTAGCTAATATTGTACATAATTACGTGTTATATCTGCTTTGTCACCCAGGGCACCATAAATGAAATAATTTTATACTTATCTGCAGGCTGATTCTGAAGTCCATATACATTGGAAAGGTGCTGCTGAGATAGTCCTAGCCTGCTGTACAGGGTATATTGATGCAAATGACCAGTTGGTGGAGATGGATAAGGAAAAGGTTTGACAAGCTTGTTACGTATTAAGATCAATGGTTAAATAAAGGAATTGTTTTTATTTTGTGTGTTCATTTTTTTCTCTCTCTTTTCCAGTTTGGAAATCATCTCAGACTACACATCATCTTTCTCATCTCCCCTCCTGTTTTCTCTGTCTCTTGTCCTTTTGGCGGATTCTATCAGTATATAATTTTTGTTTATGATTAGAGAATTTCAAAACATCGTTATATGTCCACATACATTTATAAAACAAAGCAAACAAAAGTAGTATATTAGCTGTTTGGATGACTTTTGACACTTTGTAATTCCTTTTGATTGATTTTGTGAAAATTCTTCTAAGTGAAAATTTCCTGGCTTGCAGATGACATTTTTCCAAAAAGCTATTGAAGACATGGCTTCTGATAGCCTTCGTTGTGTTGCCATTGCATATAGATCATATGAAAAGGAGAATCTTCCAACTAGTGAAGAACTACTTGCTCACTGGTCTTTACCAGAGGATGATCTTGTTTTACTAGCTATTGTTGGTCTGAAGGTATTTATTTTCTCTAGAAACATCCCTATCATTGTCATCTTTGTTATATTTTTCTGTTTTTATATCCTGATTGTGTTCTTGTCTTATCTGATGATATTCTACTCATGGTTTTGTTTTTCTCTAATTTAAATTTGAAGCTCGTTAGCATTATTGTTTATAATTTGCCTATTTATTTTTTAATAGAATTCCTAATCTTATTGCATGTACTTGGGACTTGGGAGGCAGCTGGGAATTTTTATATTATTTATTTTATTTATTGTGCCTTTCTCCTGTCTCTTGACCTGGCTATTTTACATGGAAAGTTTTCTACCTATAACTTATGGGAGGGTTGTGTATCTAGACTTCACAAAAAAAACATAGTTGATAAACTATAGTTTATGACAGCATTTGACTCTAAAATATGCTTCCACATGTTAAATTTCTTTTGTTCCTGTATATTCTTGTTATTTTTGTTATATCATTTTTGTATTGAAATGCAGGATCCTTGTCGACCTGGTGTCAAGGATGCAGTGCAGCTTTGCCAAAAAGCTGGGGTTAAGGTATGTTTAATATTTGATTTTGAAAAAAGTTTGGTGTCACAGTAAGATACTTATGTCTTAAGCATGTTCAATTATAACATGTTTTAGCACAAAAGTATTATCAATGGCGGAAGATGGCTCATGATGGTAAGTGATAAATCCGCCATCGAATTGTGGCCGATGGTGGTGGCAAATGGTGAATGCATGGTAGCCATGTTAAAAAATTATAGAATATACTAAAAGACTTGCATATTATGAGTAATGAAAATCTAACAACTTATACCAAGAATAATAGACATAAAACATTTTCTAGCATATCAAACTTTCTATAAGTATCACAAATCATGTAATGCAAGTGGAAAAAAAATAAAAATACAAAATCTAGGCAGAATGGACATGCTGATTGACTGGGTGGTTGGGTTAATGGGTGGGTCCATGGGTGGGTTACTATTTAAAAAAAAAAAAAAAATCACAGACATGAGAAAAAGACTTGAAAACAGAGTTATGGTTATGTTATGGTGAAACGAAAACAGAGGAGCATGTGCTTTGTGGCCATGGTTCTGTTAATGGGTGGGTGGGTTATGGCCATGGTTTGCGGAGAGGGAGAAGAGTGAAAAAGCAGAGGGGAAGGAATGGCCTTACCTGACTAAGAGAGGAAGGTTGGAGAAAGCCCCACTTAATGGAGATGGAGAGGGATGTCAGAGATGGAGACAGAAGATATGCATCAAAGGGTATTACTCATAAGCTGGATATGAGGGCAGATGAGAGATTTCTCAACTTCAAACTGCCAGTTCACACATGGGGCCACCATTGCAAACCTGCCACACCATGATATTCCTATGTTGATTTTCACTAATTCCACCACGCCATTCTGCCATGGTGCTGCCATGGCTGCTATTTGATAACACTTGCAATTGGCACATTACTCTATTGCAACTTGCTGAGTGTATTGAGAATTTTAGTTACTGTCATAGGTAAGGACATCGTGTTCTCGTTGGAGAAAAAAACAAACCGGCTAAAGTTCTTTAGATGGAATTAGTTATTAATTTATTAATTTACTATCTTCTTTGTTGAAGGTAAATCTTGAGAATTGGGGATTTTAGCTTACATTAATTAGAAATATAAGATCAGATTTGAGATACTGGTGTGGACCTTTGCTTGCAGTACCATTTTTTCCCTATGGACTGAAAATTTTTCCTTTTCCAAATGTGTTTCATTGCTTTTGAGTTTGATGCTTTGTAGATTGCTAAGACCAGTTTTTCTATTATTAGTTTCATCTGATTTTCAATATCCTGCAAAATGAGCATTTAAATTAAGAAATGCAATATGCTTTGCATGTGCAGTTTCTATATGTATAAACAGCATTGATTTTTTTGATTTGGATTTCTAATCCTAGGTAAAAATGGTCACCGGTGACAATGTCAAAACTGCAAAAGCAATTGCTGTGGAATGTGGAATACTTGGTTCATTTGCTGATGCTACAGAGCCAAACATCATTGAAGGAAAAACATTTCGTGCCTTGTCAGATGCAGTGAGAGAAGAAATTGCTGAAACGATATCGGTAGAATCCTACTATTGTGACAACCTTGTTCTTGTGATCTTATAGTGATGTATGTACTCCTTGGCAAATAATGTTGAGTGTCAATATTGTGTAATAGGTTATGGGACGGTCATCTCCTAATGACAAGCTATTGCTTGTGCAAGCATTGAGGAGGAAGGGACATGTTGTGGCGGTAACTGGGGATGGAACGAATGATGCTCCTGCACTGCATGAGGTTTGAATAGCATTTCATTTTTTTTTTTGTGCTTGTGCTTGTATTGTTATCTCAAGTTTCAGTGCACATTTCAATGATGACAATAATTGTAATGGTACACTAGGTGAGTATGGTTATGCCACTGCTATGTCTATTTTATATTCTTGTAAAGTGTTGGTATTATGTAATTGTATGTTGATAAGTCCTTATGTGGATGAATGATTCTGTTTATATCATGTCATGTTTTTCTAATTTCAAAGTTTGAATCTACTATTACTCCAATACAGGAATTTTTGTTCTTGTGAATTAAACTAGTTCTTTATTTTCTGGTTGTGTTTGTAATTCTATACTTTTTGGAATATAGGCCGATATAGGTCTTGCAATGGGTATTCAAGGTACAGAAGTTGCCAAAGAGAGCTCTGATATCATTATTTTGGATGACAATTTTGCTTCAGTTGTGAAGGTTAATCCTCTTTTTTTTTCTTTTTTTTTTGGGAGATATGATTCATTCTTAATGAATGATGCATGTTTAACATTCACCTCTTGAACTATTTCTGACATTACTAGAAGTAGAAATGCAGAACTAGAAGTTTTTGAATACTGATCATTTAATGAGAGGTTTATATAGAATTGAGGTGCATTGCATAGCTTTGGATATTGTTTTACGTGAGCTGGCAATAAATTGATATTTGAAGCATAACTGGTAATGACTTTTAATTTTCTCCGCCATTTTAGGTTGTCAGATGGGGGCGGTCTGTATATGCCAATATTCAGAAATTTATCCAGTTTCAGCTTACAGTCAATGTGGCAGCTCTTGTTATAAATGTTGTTGCTGCAGTTTCCTCGGGTGATGTCCCACTAAATGCAGTGCAGGTTTGCTTTCTCTTCTCTGTCTCGGTCTCTCTCTGGCTTGTGTGTACTCATTCATTTATTCAGGAGGACATCCTTATATCTTTGTGTTACTTTCTCTACAGCTTCTCTGGGTAAACCTTATCATGGATACTCTGGGAGCACTAGCTTTGGCAACTGAACCACCAACTGATCACCTCATGGATCGGCCTCCAGTGGGTCGAAGGTTAGAATTTCCAATTTTCTCATGTTACTTGGTGCTTTGGATCATGACATTTGTTTGATATGTTATTCTAGTGTTATACAGTGCTTGGAAAATTAGGAAGAATGATATTATACAGTTGGGAAAGCCAATTCTTGTTTTTAATTTTCGGTTTTTTTAATAGAAGAATGAAATTTAAAGAGAGAAGAATAATGTGCAAGACCAGAGCTGAGATATCCTTCAAGGAATACCAAATCAGCAGGGTGTAATAAATTGAAATACAATATACAGTGAAGCTCTGCAAATCCTTCCGAAAAAAAAAAGTTGCCAATAGCCATAAAGATGTTAGTGAAGGCTGAATTTGTGTATGCATGCTTGAATTTACATAATACTTTGGTGAATAATGGGCCTATTTAATTTGCAGCTCTTTCTTCAAAACAATAGTTTTGGTTCTTTTAATAGAAGAAAGAAATTTAAAGAGAGAAGAAAATGTACTAGACCAAAGATAATACAAAAACAGAAGGGTATATTCAATTGAAAAACAATCTATGCAATGAAGCTCTTCAAATCCTTCTGACAAAAAAACCAGTTGCCAATTGCTACAAAGATGCTAGTGAAGGCTGAATTTGTGTATGCATGCATGTAGTTACTTAATGCGTTTGTGAGTAATGGGCCTATGTGCATTATTCACAAATCAGAGCTGTATTATTTACGTAATGCACATTAGGTGGGCATATGCTTAGCATTAGTTTGCAGCTCTATTTTCAAAACAATAGATGTAGAGCCTATGTGCTTGGCTTGTTTTTATGAGATGGAATTGACAGTATCTTGTATGCTTTTCAGAGAACCTCTCATAACAAATATTATGTGGAGAAATTTGCTGATACAGGTGAATTCTGTTTCTTAGTTGTCATTGTATTTAGCAGGGGTTTATTTATCAGGTGGCTTACACACCCAACTAAGGATTTTGAAGCTACGATGTTTTTCTTCACCATTACTACTGTGAGTAAGGTATTTTTTTCCATTTTCTCTGACTGAATCATCAACAATTATTGGAACTTTTCAGGCTATGTACCAAGTGTCTGTCTTGCTTGTTCTCAATTTCCGAGGTAGGAGCATACTGGGTCTTGGGCATGAGAAGAATGACCATGCAATCAAAGTAAAAAACACTTTGATCTTCAATGCATTTGTAATCTGTCAAGTAAGTTCTTAACTTCACCCATTAATGGGGAAATACATATGTCTTAGTTTAGTGCCAGGACTTTGCATTTCATATTAGTTTTCTTCTTTGTTTTTTTCTTGTTTTTTGTCTTTTTTTTTGGGGGGGGGGGGGGAAGGGGGTAATATATGCTTTTAAGTTTTAACTTAAAAGTATATAATTATGAGGGAAAGAATTAAGCTTCCATAATATTGGTGGAATCAGGACTCATTTATTTGTCTGGCAATTTAGGGCTTTTAGATTAAAATCTACATAAAAAATTAATTTTAAATGAAATATTGTTAGATAAATTAGAAAATTTTAAATAGAATATTTACTGTGTTTAAGGAAGAAAAAAAGTTGTTGCTTTCAATCTCTCGTTCATTTTTTATTATAGTAGTGGTTGAGCTCCTGTACAATATTCATGATTGCTGATTAGCTCCAGAACTATTAATAGGTACATGATTGTTAAGAGTATGGTATATTTAATAGGTGCAAGACAGCAGATTATTTGAAGTAGAATAGTCTTTACTAAAATTTTGCTTAGTGCAATTTTTTTAAAAAAATTTTTTTGGGTCCAACTGATTCATATGTAGTTTATACAAAGAAAAGGGACCAAGAAGTAATTCTATTCACAAAAGATTTTGGATGGCTTGCCTGTGCTCTGGAGTTTTTCCATTGTCGCTTGATTGTGACCACATTATTTCTGAGATTTCTTGCGACTCCCTCTTATCAACATTGATGTTGAATTCTTCTTTCCTCCTTTTTTATTACTGCTATATACTTTTGATATTTAATAAAGGTTTGGCATGGGATGGATGCCCATTAATTTTGCACCTTATATTCATGGTCACATTGGTAGCTGTCCTATAATTTTGTTTTCTTTTGATTTTTCATGTAAATGATGATAAAGTAAGTATGCTTTCAAAACTGCAGATCTTTAATGAATTTAATGCACGAAAGCCAGATGAATTCAACATATTTAAAGGTGTCACGAGAAACTACCTCTTTATGGGGATAGTGGGATTAACTGTTGTGCTTCAGGTTAGTCTTATTTGTGGTCCCCTCTGATTGTTTGGCTTTGTTTATGAAAATATTCTTAGGGCCACTATAAAATTGCCACTGTTTTTCAGATTATCATCATTCAATTTCTTGGGAAGTTCACTTCAACGGTCAGGCTTAATTGGAAGCAGTGGCTCATTTCTGTCATTATTGGAATTATAAGGTCAGTAATCATACGCTCTAGAATGCTAAGTGTTTCTTGCTCTTTGCGTGCATTTTTGGTTCTTTAATGAGTTTCTGTCGAGATTGTCCTTGATGAGAAATGTCTTGAGTATTTAAATTGTTCTAAGCATGTGCTTGAATGGAATTAAGGCACTTGTAGCAATAGAGATTTCAAGGCTTGCTTTATGCACAAGTGCTAATAGTATTTCTCCCTCTGCTGCTCTTATTTTTCCCCATACTTTCAGTTGGCCTCTTGCTGTGGTTGGGAAATTGATACCAGTACCAGCGAGTCCCATCAATAACGTTTTTTCAAGATTTCCTGGTCGAAGAACTTCAAGAAGGAAGGAGGAACCTGAGGCTTTTTAATAGTCATATATAGACGTGCTGTTTCACGGACTCATTTTACTGTTTCATTTGTTGTCTGACTGGATGTTAATAGTCATATATAGACGTGCTGTTTCACGGACTCATTTTACTGTTTCATTTGTTGTCTGACTGGATGGCCTACATGCTTCTAGTAATGGAAATTAGTATACTGGTAGCACAAATACGTTTCTATTTCTACTGATGTAAATTTTTTTTTACATGTTAATTTCAAGTCAAATTTGGAATTGTTTTATACCTAGGTTCTAACAGGGATACACGAACTTTCAGCTAATCTTGGTTTTTGTTGACCGTATTTGTTAGTTTGACAAATGCTGATTAACATTTTCGTAGGATTGAAAAATTGCAAAGATATTTTGTAGCAACTAAGAAAAAAAAAAGGACAATTTGTTGAGATATGGAAGCTAATTTCAATTTAGCTGCTTGTTCTTGATTTTATGTAATTTGGATTTTAGTTGCTTCTGTATTTCGTAATGGTATTTTGGAAATATTCCCTTCAAAATTAATATCAAGATGAATAGGAAACTGTTTAATTAAAATTCAACGGCTTACAACTAATATCTAGTATATGAAATATAGTCATTTTTTTATGTTAATAATATACCAGCATTTTTGCAAAAATGTGTTGACGTTGGAGTCTGTAAATTCAACCATAGGGCTTTTGCTATGGTGTTTTTAGCTTTTAAAATTAAAAAAAATTATTTAAGAACCATAATTTGTCTTGAAGTTGAACAATTGGAAGTAAGAATTTATGAGTGGAGAATGTACATAATAATATTTTCCCAAAGTAGATTACCACCTACACGACCAACATAAGGATACACTAAATTTAAGAAATTGTAGGACATAGATTATATATATATATATATATATATATATATATATATATATATAAAAAGTAAATTAAAGAATTTGATTTATGTATATATATAATTGTAAAATTTAAGAAAAAATTAATAATTCATTAATATTATTTTTATAAATTTAAAGATTTATAATAATTTAATATATGTTATATGTGTTAATATTTGTTATTTAGTAAGTCCTTTTCAAAAAATATGAAACATAATTTTTATTGGTATTTTTTAAAAAATCTTTTAAATCAACTTCTCCTAATAGAACTAATCATGTACAAGTACATGTACATATAAAAAAATTAACTAGATGAAATAGTAGTGTGTGATGCAAGCTTTGGTGACAATGAAATGAATGACTTAGTACAAGTAGAGGTAGAATGAACAGATGAAAATATTAGTGTGTGAAAAGATAAAACTTAAAAGCCTAATAATAGCGTATGAAAAGATAAAACTTAAAATAGTAGCTTGAAACCTCAGTTATGTGATTGAGTTTGAGTGGGTTACGGGCTTACTAATTAAACATTAGTCATAAAAACTAATATTTTTAAAAAAAATATTAATAGGTCGTGTCCAAACCGTATCTTAGATGTGTCCAAGCATATCCGAGACATGTCCAAAATGTGTCCAAGTTTAATTTTTTTAAAAATCGGATATATTTGAACATGCAAGACACATGTGTCGTACGTGTATCCTCATGTGTCTGACACAGATATGTATCCAACATGCAGATACGTCTCAAAAACGATATGTTCGTACTTCATATATTACCACCAATTAGTTTTTAAAATGCTTTAAACATTATATTTTTTGCGAATGACATTACTGTAAATTACATTTTGGTTCTTTTAAAGTGACTTGAATATTCTTTCGGTTTGCATGTCAAGCGTAACATGGAATAAGGACAAAGACACTAAGTATGACCAAAGGCCAGGAATATGAGATGAGAATCACTTGTGCACTTTCCTGTCCCCCCACTCAAATCTTGACAATTGAAAAATAATATACACACTACCTGTAATATACATAATGGGTTAAAAATTTTTTGGATAGTTAGATGCACACTAAAATGTTTCTCTAATGTTTCGAAGAGTACAAATTTAAATTGATAATCCCCATGTAGATAGGCCAAACCCCTTGCCGTGAGAAGAAGGGTTCTCTCAACTGGAAACAACGGTATGATATAATTTTAGGCATAGCAAGGGGTTTAGCCTATCTACATGAGAATTATCAATTTAAATTTGTAGTGTAACTCTCGAAACATTTCATCAAACAGGTAGTGTGCATCTAACTATCCCAAAAATTTCTAACTCATTATGTAATCTCAATCATAGCTTACAACAAATTCAGTCAACCCATTTTGTAAGCATGAAAAAAGAAAGGAAGAATAGAGAATAAAAGAGCTAGAGGGCAATGATGTTTGGGCACAAGAGCTAGAGGGCAGTCTTACTCTTAACAGTAGTAGCGTGGAGGTCAAAGCCGTCGCTGGTGAAGGACAGAGGGATCACAATTGTTAGGGAGGCAACCGTGGAGGAAGAGGCAGAGGACGGTGCCGACAACCGTCGCTGGTGAGATGACTGATTAAACAAAAAAAGAAGAAGAAGAAGGAAGAATGGGATGAAAACAGCGTGGAAGAAAACGTGAGTGTTTTTTGTGAGAAAGGAAGAAAACGTGCAAATAACAGTGTTAAGTGTTTTTAATTTAAAAAAAAAAAGATAATGTATATATTAGTTTTCAATTCTCAAGATTTGAGTGGAGGACAAGAAAAGAAACAGAAATAAGAGACAAGTGATTCTCATCGAGGAATACGATAGGATACTTTAACAGCTGGCACATAATAAGTAGTTAAGTTTTATCAAACAAGAAATGCTGCGATATTAACATCCAAACAGGAAAGGCAGAGATATTAAAAGCTGACACAATAAGTTCTTAAGTTTTTGCACACAAAATGGAAACATATTGGCGCACACATTGCTTATAATAACGGTAACCATTCTTTCAATCTAGAACAGTAAAGCTCTATTTGGTTGATTCACAGTAACTGCATACTTGCATAACGCTAAACTTAGAACTGGGGATTTATAATTTCTTTTCAGCAAGTCCCTGAGGGGTAATTTAGCAAAAGCATGAATAAGCAAAATGGCACTTCTGGGACACATAGGGAGACATGAAGTCACAGGCTGAAGCTGATCGACTTGCTATTTCATTAGGAACAAGTATCTGGTTTTTCCCTGATACAATTCTCACCCCAGCAACATTAAGAGGCCCTGAATGGAAGGCACAAAGACTTCACTCTGAGAAAATATGTAGAAATCAATGAGCTTCTCAAATTCACAGCTTTCTGAGCTGAGAAACTTTCCCTTCATAGCTGTTGGCATCATTGTTTCCTATTGCAGCAGAAAATATGCAGATTTCATTCAGCAATATGACACTGAAAAAGTGAACTTTGAAGGGAATAAAATTAACATAAAAAAAAGGGACAGCCTGGTGCTATAAAGCTTCCGCTATGCGTGGAGTCCAGGGAAGGGTTGGAAAAAGCGGCAGCTTGGTGTTATAAAGCTTTCATTATGTGTGGGGTCAGAAAAGGTAAAACCCACTATATGAGTCTATAGTAGGTAGCCTTGTCTTACATTTGCAAGAGACTGATTCCACAACTAGAACTTGTGACCTCTGGAGGTCACATGGCAACAACTCTAACTGTTACACCAAAACTCCATTTATGAAATTAGAACTCAGGTCATAGAAAAATTACCCTAGTACATGTTTTTGGGAAGATATCTGAGTGCATGAAGATCAGGATTCCATTTGGTCTAAGTCACAGAAAATGCAGTCTCTTGACTAAATCCAATCTTCTTGAGAGATACACCTATCTCCTGTGCCTGGTAACAAAGTTTTCTTCCTGTGTCATCTTTTCTATGACACTCCTTTCCTAGGACCTCAGTTCTCAAATCCACTGCAATAAACTGGCCATTTAAATTCTGGCTCCAAGTTTGTAGCTTCTGAACCATAAACTCGACTACTAGTATCTGTGACTGCAACTGAGGAGCTCCAAACATTGCCTGGCATGCAAATGAGTCTAGGTTCTTCTTATTTCCTGCAATTATTGAATCAACTGAGGGAAAGTATGATTCAATCTTTACAATCCCCTTTGCTTTGAATATTGGCTGAACTTTCTTCACAATATAATCTTCAAAGACCCTGTTAGGCACCCTGACTATTGGTGGGTTTCCATTGGCTACTTGGCCAGGCTGTGTCCTTGTTACTCTCACCAACCCATCCAGGCTATTTAAAACTTCCCGAACATCATAAATATCTCCAAGGCTCCTGAAATGAAATCAAATATCTCAGAATTAGATATAACAAATAACAGAATTGCCATACTAAAGAATACTATGGATAATTGTAATTTTACTTATGGAAAGTTCATTGAGTCCAATGGAGATCTAAGCAAATTATTTTGAGGTGATTATGAGTTACATAACATTACTGTCTAGGATATGATTAATTAATCATATACAATTAATTATGATCTAGGCAAACTTGTCGTGTCATATAGAGCACGCACATGCTATATCCCGGCTTGCTACCCCTGATGTCAGGAAGCACTAGGGTGGCTCCCAGGTATCTGGTTACCACCACTGCATCACCAATCTGCGCAAGTAATCCCAAGAAATGGTAAACTGAATGGAGAAAAAGAAAAGAACTGAAAACTTATCAGCGATAAAATTTCATTGTAAATTTGTAATATAAACCAAAAGAAAATGAAAGTGGTGCAACAAAACCCCCGTGAGATATGATACTCAGGGCCATTTTTAAAGGAAAATGTGATGAAACCTTTGGATTGCTGTGCTTCTTCTGCAGGTGAAAAGAGATGAGACATGAATAACTGGGGTGGCATCTATTTGATAATGCTTCATCAATAAGTTACAAAACCAGATAGATCGAAGACATAGAGGATGGAAACTTACTTAGTGAAGTGGGATTCCAGCATGGTTTTAGTCCTTCACTATTTTCCTTCCAAGGCCTTTTTCTTAGATGTGAAACAGTGGCTAGCCTTTGTCCTGTGACTGTTACATTGTCATATTGGGAAATTGGAGTGGCTGGAATATCAACCCTCACATCCTTAAGTGCATCAGAACTTAATTAGTTACATTGTTCCAATTCAGGAGTTTCCTCCTTCAAACCCGAAAATGGAGAATTAAAACAAAGAAAGAGAGAACGAGTACTGCATGATCCAAAAATCTTCCCGCGGCTGATGCTATTGATGTGAAAAGTAGGGGTGTTCGCGGATTGTTAGGAAAGCCAATTGTATCCCATGATTCTTGCTGTAAATATGGTAACTGTTCATATTAGAATAGCTTGATTGTAGGAGTAGAATTGCTGAATTATAGGAGCAGAATTATCAATTATAGATATGTATTCATGTATATATTGCGCCTCTGTTCCTAAGTAATATACAAGGCAGATTATTTCCATCTTCTCTTTTTTATTTTACATGGTGTCAGAGCAGTGACGATCTACTTTCTTTTCTCTGCCTTTTTTTTTTTTACTCTGCCTATTATGGCCAACGATGGAAATAAATCAGATTCCAGCAACCCTTTTTCTCTTCATCATTCTGATCATCCCGGAATGATTCTTGTTTCTAAATCTCTTGATGGTGACAACTATTCAACTTGGCGTAGAGCCATGATCATTTCTTTAAATGCAAAATCCAAATTTGGTTTTGTTGATGGAACCTTCAAGGCACCATCTGCCAAAACCAAACCAGAGGACTACGCAGCATGGAAAAAATGCAATGATATGGTATTATCATGGATTCTTAATTCTTTGACGCCCGATATTGCAGATAGTGTTATTTTTTATGACACTGCTCATGAAGTTTGGGAAGATCTTCAAAATCGCTTTTCTCAGAGCAATGCACCACGAATTTTCCAGATCGAGAGAGAGATTACTTGTCTTGCTCAAGATCAAATGACAGTTGCGGCTTATTATAGGAAGTTAAAAAAACTGTGGGATGAGTTAGGATCCTACAATGATGCTGTTTGCACCAGTGGAGCAAACAAGAAAAGACGCAAGTTGATGTAATTCCTCATGGGGTTGAATGAGTCTTATAGTGCTATTCGTGGTCAACTCCTTCTAATGAATCCACTACCTGATGTTTCACAAGCTTATTCTTCCATTATTCAAGAAGAAAAGCAACAAAACTTGAGTGCAAGACGAGAGACAATAGAAGCTTCTGCCATGGTTGTTCGAAGAGATGAACCAGTAGCCCTTGTTGTTCGACATAAATTTGGTCCTTCCTCTCGTTCTAATTCCAATATATAATCGTAAGCCACTGCATTATTTTTACTGTGGTAGAGATCATCATACGAGAGAGAGATGCTGGAAGCTAAATGGTTGTCCACCTGGACATCCCAAGCATACAACAGCCAAAAACAATCATTTCAAGCCCAATGGCAACAATCAATCTTCAATAAATAATATCAGAGAGACTCCAGTGATGCAACAGGTTCAGCCACTTATGAATGGATTAACTGAATTACAACTATAGCAAATTTTGTCTATTATGCAGGGCAATGGGGCATCTCAATCAGCTACTCCCAAGGCAAACAACGTCAATGCTTCTTCAGGTTTGTCTCCACCTGAACTGATAATCGATAGTGGCGCAACAGATCACATTACTTTTTCTCCAGCTTTGCTTGTCAACAGTAAGGAGAACACTTCTTTACCACCAGTTGTTATGCCAAATGGAGACCAGGCTCCAATTATATCTACTGGAAATTATTTAAAGAATGTGCTTGGGGTGCCATCTTGCAAGGTGGATTTGATGTTTGTGAGTCGGGTCACAAGAGATTTAAATTGTTCCGTAACATTCTTTCCTCATTAGTGTATTTTGTAGGATTTGATGACAGGGATGACGATTGGTTTGGGTGACAACGAGACGGACTCTATTACTTGGTTGCAATGGCAGCAAATAAGTCACACCATCCTGACCAATCAGTTCATATCATTAAAGCTTCCTCTTCTCAAAACACTTCTACTATCTTGTGGCATCGAGGTCTAGGACACTTATCCTCTTTTAGATTAGACTTTATGGCCAAGACCTTGCTACATTTCCCTTTGGAACCAAATAATAATTGTAATGTTTGTGCTCTTGCAAGACAAACAAGGCTTCCTTTTTCCACTAGTTCGTTCCATTTCTTTTGTTAAACTGCTTGAATTAATTCATTGTGATATTTGGGGACCTTTCAAAGTTCTTTCTCTTTCTGGTGTCAAATATTTTTTGACTATTATAGATGACTTTTCTTGCTTTACTTGGGTTTTTTTCATGCATCATAAAAATAAGATGAGAAATTTCCTAACCAATTTTTTCTCTTTTGTGAAAACTCAATTCAATATTACTATAGCAAATATTCAGGTTGACAATGGAGGGGAGTTATTCTCTATGCGAGAATTTTTTAAACAACAAGGCACCACTTACCAACATTCTTGCATTTACACACCTCAATAAAGGGATGGTCAAGCGCAAACATAGACATATCATTAAGTCAGCTCGAGCTCTTCGTTTTCAAGCTCATCTCCTTTTACACTTTTGGGCAGAATGTGTCTCCACTGTTGTTCATATAATTAATAGGTTGCCCACACCTATACTTTCTCGCCAAACTCCATTTGAGACACTTTACAGAAAAATTCCCTCTTATTCCCACCTTAAAGTTTTTGGTTGTCTAGCTTACGCTACTAATGTTCATGTTTCCCATAAGTTTGCTCCTTGTGCCACCAAATGCGCTTTTCTTGGTTATCCCACTAGTCAGAAAGCTTACAAATTATATGATATTGAAACTCATCAAGTCTTCACTAGCCGTGATGTTATTTTTCATGAGGATATTTTTCCCTATGAATCCATTTCCCCCTCTTCCCCTCACATAGATTCTACCATACCTATTACAATCTCATATTCCTCATCCATTCAGCCAACACTGCAGAATCCATCCTTGCCAATTCTGCTACTTCTCCGACAGCCCCCTTGCGTCGTTCTCAGAGATCTCATGTTCCCCATGCAACCTTGTGTGACCATATTTGTAATCAAGTAAGTTCTCTTGAATCATTGTCATCCTCGTCATCTTTTCCAAGTAAAGGTACACGATATCCTCTCTGTGAATTTATCTCCTATGATCGTTACTCACCACAACAAAGATATTTTATTGCTACTATTACTAATGATGTTGAGCCTACATGCTATGACTAAGATGCCTCCCAATCTCATTGGTGAACAGCAATGCAATCTGAGTTGGCTGCCTTAGAGGCCAACAATACTTGGTCTCTTACACCTCTTCCTCCTGGAAAGCAAGCTATTGGTTGCCGTTGGGTGTACAAAATCAAGCGCAAATCAGATGGTTCTCTTGAACGCTATAAAGCGTGTCTAGTAGCAAAAAGTTACACACAGCTTGAAGGTGTTGATTATCATGACACCTGTTCACCTACTGCTAAAATGGTCACTATACGTTGTTTATTAGCTTTGGCAACTGCTCAAAATTGGTCTATTTATTAACTTGATGTCCATAATGCATTTCTTCATGGAGATATTTCTGAAGAAATTTATATGTCTCTTCCTCCTGGTTTTCAGCAACTGGGGGAAAACCTTATGTGTCACCTCAACAAGTCCTTATATGGATTAAAACAAGCCTCCCGTCAATGGTTTGCCAAGTTCTCTATAGTTATTCAAGATGTTGGATTTGTTCAGTCCAAAGCATATTACTCTTTGTTTACATGTAAGAAAGGCAAATCATTTATTGCCTTATTGATCTATGTTGATAACATCCTCATAACCGGTAATGATCCCATTGCTATAACTGTTCTTAAACAGTTTCTGCATAATCGTTTTTGGATTAAAGATTTGGGTGACTTAAAGTATTTTTTGGATATGAAAGTCTCTCGGTCAAAGAAAGGTATTTTCATTTCACAGAGGAAATACACTTTGGAAATTCTGAAAGATAGAGGATATTTGGGAGCTAAACTCGTGGATTTTCCCATGGAGCAAACTGCAAAATTGTCAGATGAAGGAGAATTATTAAAATATCCATCCTCATATAGGCAAATTGTAGGACACCTAATTTATTTGACCATTATTCATCTGGATATCACCTACTCAGTGCACATATTGAGCAGATTCATGCATGCTCCATGCAAACCTCATATGGAAGCTGCCATGCATGTATTACGGTATCTAAAGAGCAACCTGGGTCAAGGTTTACTTTTCCCTTCCCAAAATGATTTATCTTTGCGTGCCTTTTGCGACTCAGATTGGGGAGGCTACCCAATATCCAGAAAATCGACTATAGGTTATTGTGTTTTTTTGGGATCTTCTCTAATTTCTTGGAGAACAAAGAAACAAAAGACTGTTTCTCTATCCTCAGCGGAAGCTGAATACAGAGCTATGACTGGTGCATGTTATGAGTTGTCTTGGCTACGATCATTGTTAGGGTCAAAACGTGTTTGCCCATTTGCTAACCGCAAGTGCACGGGTCGCACAAGTAATAAAATGATGAGTACAGATATCGTTCCTACGAGGATAATTTTATTTCCAATGCTAAGTATTAACCGATAGCTTACCTAATTCTATTCAAGAACATAAAAATGGATAAAAGTAAAGAAGATAAAGACATAAAGCAATAAGGATAAACGGTTAGAGTTTAGGGAAATCCTTCTTCACCCTTTACATCAACTAACAACAAGCAATCCTCCTCATAAATATGAATGCAATGATTAGGTTAGCTTGAGAATCTACATTAGCTAAACGCCTATGTCTAGGTCATCTAACCATGGTGTCATTTGCCCAACTCTCTAAGTGTCCTTGAGAGCTAACACAAAATCCACTCTTTAAGGTCTAATCTCAAACACGTGCTATGCATGGCTAAGAGGTATATGTCTATCCCATTAGCGAATCAACTCATCCCGCCATTGGAATAGAATCGAACATGCATCAACCATACATACGATCTCAAACCCAAATCCCTATGTCTAGGTTCATTAGATTTTATCAAATCACTCAAATGTTGGCCAAACACTCAAGAGCATTAAGAACAATATGATTGAACAAAATCAAAGATCCACACAAACTCAGAGAAGAACAAATCATTAATATTAATAAAAGGATTCAAAGTCATCCCTAAATAAAGCTTAGCTATACAATGAACATGAGAACAAATTACAAAATACATGCTCAAGAAATGAGGAAGAGAAAAGAGAAAAGAGAGAAGGAGAAAGCTTATGGATTTCGCCATTAAAGCTCGGATCCTCCTCCAATGGAAAGAGGGCTTCCATCCTTAGCTCCCCAAGCTCCATCTCCACCTCCAATGAAGTTCTAGCCGTAGCCTCTAACCCAGAAAACTAAAAACCTAAAAACCTAAAAGAGAGAAAACTGAGAGAGACCCAGAAAGGGTGCGTGGAAAACTAAATAAATAGGCTCGATTCGGCGACGCGCCGCGGCGTGGACAAGTCCACGCCTCGGTTGAGCTCTCTGCCCTATCAGTATTGGGCTGGTGACACAACCACGCCGCGGCGTGAACATTCTTGCACCGCAGCGTGGAAGACTGGAATGCATCCTTGGCTTCTTTCCTCCAACGCTGGGCCTTGGCTTGCATCAATTTGTCTCTTTTGAGCCCTTCCTACATTAGAGAAAGCACCAAATTAAATATAATTGCAAATCTACTTAATCAATCAACATATATGCACACATTGCTCAAAAACATAAAGGAAGGTATCCAAATGACATTTTACAAGTATGAGCACAAAACCTTCCAAATATGCATAAGAACAAGGACTAAGCATGCCATGAAGCACAATTATGGGGCATAAATAACTACATTTTATGGAGTTATCAATCATTGTTGAAGGATCTACATATATTGCACTCAAAGCCAGCATTGTTGTACTGTGACAACAAAGCAGCGTTTCACATTGCAGCCAACCCGATATTTCATGAAAGAACCCGACACATAGAAATAGACTGTCACTTTATTCGTGACAAGATTCAAGATGGTTCAGTTACAACTGAATATGTTCCTTTAGCTAAGCAACTTGCTGATGTATTCACTAAACCATTAGGGAAGGAAACTTTTTCCACAATGAAGCGCAAGTTGGGAGTTCTTGATATTCACTCTCCAACTTGAGGGGGAGTGTTAGGAAAGACAATTGTATCCCATGATTCTTGCTGTAAATATGGTAATTGTTCATATTAGAATAGCTTGATTGTAGGAGTAGAATTGCTGAATTATAGGAGCAGAATCATCAATTATAGATATGTATTCTTGTATATATTGCGCCTCTGTTCCTAAGTAATATACAAGGCAGATTATTTCCATCTTCTCTTTTTTATTTTACACGGATTGAATTATATTAGTTTTGAGAAAAAAAATCATCCGATTTAATTTAATCGGTTTTCTTATTTTATCATTCGATTGGTTGGTTTAGTTCAAAATATAAATTTGATTCAATCCAATCCAATTTAAATTAATTTGGATTGGATCGATTTTTAGTTTATTGTTATAATTTTATATATATTCATCAAATTCATCAAAATATGAAAATTTAAATTATTTAAAATACATCAAATAAAGTTTAAACTAATTCATCAAAATACAATAAATATAAACCTAAACTAGTTCATCAAAATATAAATTCAAACTATAAATATTAGTCTAAATTAATTATTGATCTTACAATAAATGTCCAAAACCAAGAGACATAATTGATTTGGAGAATAGCAAAAAGTTTACAATAATTATAAGTTATATAGAAATTTCTTAGTCAACATTTATTTTAAAAAACTTATATAAAATTTTAGTTTAGTTTGGATTGAGTCATTTTTTAAAATTATATCTAAAATCCGATCCAATTTAATTAATTTTTTTTATTTAGATTTTTCAATTTTATTTGGATTAATTCGGTTTTGAATAACAACCATCCAAAACTCTATGTATGCTAAATGTAAAATGACAACAAATGGTGGCCTTGGCATTTAAAACTTTTATTCAATTTTGAAGAAAAAAATTAAGCCAACTAATATTTATAATTAAATCAACTCTAATATGAATTTTTTGTAGTTTTGAGTCAACAATTGACTTCTCTTAAATCCATTTTTAAAAAATTGACAAAAATAAAAATTTAAACTTATGAGTCAGTGACACTTCTAAAACCTTAGCTTCTTTGATGATAAAAGTTGACCTAAAAAAATCTTACTAAATAAGAGTTAGTATTAATGGAGGAAAACAGATGATTTTTAACTAAGGATTCTCCTTATTTAAGAGTTTATAAAAGGATTACAAAAAAAAGTGAAGGATTTTCTTATAAGTGTCTTCCAAAAAGTATAAGAGTACCTTAGAAAAACTAGAAATATTGTTTGAATATCAATCTTACATGACATGATATTAAAAAAAAAATTGAAGGTGTAGTCTAGGGTTACATAGCACAGATACAACAAATAAAAAAAAACAAATGAAGATGAGTCTCTTCTTGTGTGTAGGGCTATCTACATTTCTTTTTCTCTCTCTCTCTCACACACACGCACGCACGCACACACACACACATGTTGTGTCCTCGCCGTGTATTGAGATATTTAATATTTTGACTTTAATGTTTAAGATAAGATCTTAAATTTCTTATCATTTGGCTTGAATGGAAAAAGGGTGATATTTTTTTTATTTGTCTATTAACAAAAGGGTCCCAGATACTAATTCATAGAATAAAATTATTATTACCATTTAAATTAAATAGTAAAAAATCTAAATTCATGTCCAAAGACTTTAGCTCAAATGGAACTAAGTTCATTTGAAAACTTCTATACCTTACCCTAATTCTCACATCATATATCCTAAATATTTGTTCTAAAGTATGAACTTTAAGACAAATCATTCTTTCTTATAAGAGTGACCTTCCAATATTAAAAATATTTAAAAGTCGCACATACATACATACACCAATCTATAACCAATGCTCATTCTTTGGGATTTGTACTCCATCTTGGATAATAATTTGAGGTGTCACAATTGCCAAGCATAATAATACTTATAAGTCCTTTAAACTCAAGCTCCTTAAGATACGAGAATCAACCTTAAGATCATATTGTAAGTTTAGAATTCTTGCATAAGGTCTAAACTATTTCTCCCTTCATCCCTCTTTCCCTCCCTCACTCTCTCATATGCTGCGTCTAGGTTGCGTATCGCGACATTTAATATTTCATCTTTTTTGTTAAAGACAAGATCCTGAATTTCTTATCATTTAGCTTGAATGAAAAGGGTGATACTTTGTCTCTTTACTAACATATGGGTCCTAGACACTGACTCATAGATAAAAAAAATTATTATTACCATTTGAATTAAATAGTAAAATATCTAAATCCATGTCCAAGGACTTTAGCTCAAATGACACCAAGTTCATTTGGAAATTACTATACCTTACCCTAATTCTCACACCATGTATCCTAAATATTCATTATGAACACATCTATCTAGCTAAGGTGCATTTTTTGGGAATTATACCCCACCTCTGATTATGATTTGTGGTACTTTATTTGCCAAACATAATAATATTTATAAGACCTTTACCCACAAGCTCTTTAAGATATAGGAATCAACCTTAGGATCCTACCCTAAGTTTAGAATTCTTGCATATAGTCCAAACTCTCGCTCTCTGTCCATCCTCACTCCCCCTCTCTCTCTCTCTCCCTCATGTGTTGCGTCCAAGCAGCATAGCACAACATTTAATATTTTATTAATTTTTTATTTAAGATAAGATCCAAAATTTCTTATCATTTGTCTTGAATGAAAATGTGATGTTTTCTGTGTCACTCTACTAACAGATAAGTCTCAACACCGACTCAGAGATAAAAAAAAAATTATTATTACCATTTGAATTAAATAGTAAAATATCTAAATTCATGCCCAATGACTTTTGCTCAAATGACACCAGGTTTCTTTGGAAACTACTATACCTTACCCTAATTCTCGCACTTTTATATCCTAGATATTCATTTTAAAGTATGAACCTTAAGACAAATTATTCCTTCCTATAAGAGTGACCTTCCAATCTAGAAATATTTGACAATCACTCACACACATCATTCTAGCCATTGCGCAACCCATACCCTATTGAAAGGTATCAGATTTGAATCAGTTAGGCAGAGAGAAACCAAAACGAAAGAGAGAGAGAGAGAGAAAGAGTTTGATCTGGGATGAATGAATTGTATATTACAGAAAAGATCAAAGAACCTTACACACAAATATATAGTGCTGCAACACTATCAACAGAGTTTAATACTACATAACAGATTCACTAACCAACTGATTTACTAACTAACTGATAGTAATAGAATCTAACAAACTGAGTAACAGACTTAATAATTGAAAGTTTATATACTCCTATCATCCCCCCTCAAACTCAGGGGAAGAGAATTCTTCAACTCTGAGTTTGTGTTTAAACTAATGAAACAAGGAACTCGATACAGCCTTTGTAAAAATATCAGCTATTTGTTCTGTAGCTAGAACATGATGAACTGCAACTAGGTTCTGCTAAACTTGTTCCCGAACAAAGTGTAAATCTAACTCAAAATGCTTTGTCCGAGAATGAAGAATGGGATTTGCAGTGAGTAAAATAGTACTCTGATTATCACAGTAGATATGAGGAACTGGAACATCAATGTGAAGCTCACTAAGAAGAGCTTGGATCCATAACAATTTAGTCACGACAGAGGCAAGACTTCGGTATTCAACCTTAGTGCTAGACCTTGATATGACAGTCTGCTTCTTGGAAGTCCAGGAAACAAGATTGTTACCAAAGTAGACACAATGACCCGTAGTGGATTTTCTATCATCTAGATCAGACCCCCAATCAGAATCAGAGAATGCATGAAGCTGAAAATTGGAAGACTTGCAAAGATGGAGACCATGATGGACAGTACCACTGAGATACCTCAGTATGCATTTCACAGCTTTCCAATGACTCTCTAGAGGAGCATGCATAAATTGGCAGACTTTATTCACATAATAAGCAATTTATGGTCTGGTTATAGTAGTATACTGTAAGGCACCAACAATAGACCTGTAAAGAGATGGATCAGACATAGGAATACTGCCTTGAGCTGATAATTTCAGACCAGCAGTCATTGGTGTGTGAGCAGGCTTGTAATTTTTCATTTTGGACTTGATGAGGAGATCAGCAATATATTTTGACCGAGACAAATATAGATCACTAGATGTCAGCCTTTTAGCTTCAATACCGAGAAAATAGTACAAGGCACCTAAGTCTTTGAGTGGAAAAGTAGAATGAAGATCAGCAAGCAAACTTTGAATTGCATGAGGTGAGCTGCTAGTTACAATCACATCATCAACATAAACCAAAACAAACACAATAGTTTGAGGAGTGATTCAAAAAAATAAAGAGGAGTTACATTTTGCAGATTGAAAGCCAAACTGATGAAGTGTGGAACTGAGTTTATGAAACCAGGCCCGAGGAGCCTGTTTCAGACTATAAAGGGCTTTATTAAGCCCACAAACCAAATTAGATGATCCTGTTGCAAAGCCTGGAGGCTGCTGCATGTAGACTTTCTCAGTGAGATCTCCATTAAGAAAAGCATTATTGAAATCCAATTGATGTATAGGCCAACCATGACTAAGAGCAATGGTTAGAATGAGGCGGATGGTAACTGGTTTGACAACTGGACTGAATGTCGCAGCATAATCAAAACCCGCTTACTGATGAAATCCTTTAGCAACTAACATTGCCTTATATTTGTTGATTGAACCATTTGGACTGTATTTGATTTTAAAAACTCACTTGCATCCAATAGCCTCTCTATGAGATGGAAGAGGAATGAGAGGCCAAGTTCTGTTAGTCAACAAAGCATTAAACTCCTCTTGCATAGCCAATTTCCACTCAGGTCGAGTTAGTGCATCTTTGAATGATTTAAGTTCAGTTACAGCAGTGTATACTTTAGGTCAAAAAATTCCCAATTTGGACCTTGTAATCATACTATGAGTATTAAGTGAAGGTGTGGAGTCTGGGACAGGTGTTACCAGATTAGAATGCCGAATCAAATCAGGCTGTGTGACAGTTGGAACCAATTCAGATTGTTGAACTGAATTTAAACTAGACCTGTCATGGTTAGTATTCTGAACAGAAGACAAAATAGTATTGGAAACAAGTTGACTAATAACATATGACATATTCTAAGCATTGGGATGAACAACTAGAATGCAAGGGGCAGAGTTAAATTGTGAACCAGAAGTAGAGGAAAAAGGAACAAAAGCTGTCATAAGACTTCTAAAAGGAAAAATAGACTCATCAAATAAAACATGTCTGCAAAGATAGATCTTACCATTTGGAGACAAACACTTATACCCTCTATGATTTGTGCTTTAACCAAGAAAGATGCACTGATGAGATCTAAAATCAAATTTGTGTTTGTTATAGGGTCTTAGAAATGGATAGCATGCACAACCAAAGGTTCTGAAAAGAGAATAAGTTGGTTTCCTATGAAATAGTTTTTCAAATGGAGAAAGATTTTGAAGAACTGGAGTAGGTAAACTATTTATAAGATGAGTGGCAGTAAGGAAAGCATCACCCCAGTACTTCAAGGGAAGAGAAGAATGTGCTAAAAGTGTCAAGCCTGTCTCAGTGATGTGGCTATGTTTTCTCTCAGGACACCCTTTCTGTTGATGAGTGTAAGGACAACTCAGCCTATGCTGAATGCCATGAGAAGTCAAAAATGGTGTAAAAGCTAGATATTCCTTGCCATTATCAGTCTGTAAAGATTTTATTTTCCTACCAAGCTGTAACTCAACAATGGTTTTAAACTGAATGAATATAGAAAGAGCTTGAGACTTAGCATGCAGGAGATAAATCCAGCTGAACCTAGAATAAGCATAAATAAAGACAATATAATATCGAAAATCAATAGTAGAATCCATAGGTGAGGGTCCCCAAATATTAGAGAAAATTAACTCTAAAGGTGCATAAGCAGTAGTGGAATGTGAAAAAGGCAAGCAATGGGATTTACCTATACAACAAGATAAACAAACAGATGTAAAATTATATGAAGAAATATCAACATTACATTATTTTAGAACCTGATACACTGTTCTTTGAGCAGGGTGGCCTAATCTTGTATGCCACAAATCAAAAACATTATTATTGGAATTATAAGTGACAGTATTTACATCAACAGGATTGGAAAAAGAGATATGGGAAGAAGAAGATGGAGATGAGAAACCAGTAGATGATGCTGGAGTTGACAGTAAATGATCAAAAACATACAAACCATCTCTAAGCCTGCCTTGGAGAAGGATCTCCTTGGTAGCCTGAGATTTAACAAAACAATGATCAGCATAAAACTCAAAGAAGACTGCATTGTCTCTACAAAATTGAGATACACTGAGCAAATTTTTACAAACTCCAGGCACATGCATTAGATTTCGAAGAACTAAAGGAAAAGAGGAATTATAGGAAGAAAGCTCAGAATATCCAATATGTTTAATAGGCAGACCTGAGCCATTACCAAATTGAACTTGATCAGAACCAGTGTAATTGGACTTGATATGTAAATTGGACAGATCTGGTGTCAAATGATTTGAAGCACCAGAATCCGGATACCATGCAGGATCATATAATGTGGAAGGAGTTGCAAGCATAGTTGGAAAGACTGAATGAGGAGCAGTGGTTACTGAAGATGCAGAGGTAGTTGCTATCATTGCTTGAGTAGGTGGATTTGATGGTATAGTTGAATGATCACCAAATGGATTCGGATGATTCTTGTTGAATCTATGCCAACACTCCCAGGCTAGGTGGTTCGATTTACCACACAACTGACACTTAGTGAACCAAAAAGATCTACCACTTCCTCTGAAATTTATTCCTCTTCCTTGAACAAATGACCTACCTCTACCAAAATTAGGAAAAAGCTGATCACCATTATAGTTTCCTTGAGATGAACCACCTTTATGCATATAACCACCTTTAAAGCCACAATTAAAGAATCTGTTCTGTTGTGAAGATTGTTGTGTGTACTGAGCTACATTTGCTTGAATGGATCCAGTCATTTCAAACTTCCTATATTTTTCAATTCTTTCTTCCTGAGCCATAAGAAGGCTTCGATCTCAAAAACTGAATATGGATCAGTTCTGGAAGAAATTGAGATAACAAACGAATCATAATCCTCTGTAAGACCTTCAAGAATTGCATCTATATGATCTGCCACTGAGATTGGAGCTCCTACAGCAGCTAAAGAATCTACAATCTTCTTGATTTGAAGAAGATATTCATTAATCGTGGTTTCTTTCTTCATGCACCGAAGCTGAGTTTTCAGTTACTTAACTTTGGCTCTTGTCTGACTTGCAAAAAATATTTCAAGCTTTTTCCACACTTGGAATGAATGCTCATAACCAACCATTCTTGTAGTTAGAGACTCTGACATTGAAGCAAGAAGCCATGAAAGCAGAACGAATCTTCTTTGTTCCCAATTCAAGTATTCTTTAGTGTATTTTTCCATTAAAGCATCTTCATCTGATGCAAATTTCTTCGGTGCTGAACCAATACCTTCTTGCATGAAGTGCTGCAGCTTGAAACCTTTAATCGTTGCCAGAGCTTGCTGATGCCATGGAAGGAAATTTCCTTCATCAAGCTTAAACGAAACTGGATTGGAGAAAGTTTGCAGAGAGAAGCGTGTTGATGTCTCCATGGATCTGATTGCAGCTCTGATACCATTAAAGGTATCAGATCTGAATTAGTTAGGCAAAGAGAAGCCAAAACGAAAGAGAGAGAGAGAGAAAGAGTTTGATCTGAGATGAATGAATTGCATATTACAGAAAAGATCAAAGAACCTTACACACAAATATATAGTGCTGCAGCACTATCAATAGAGTTTAATACTACATAACAGATTCACTAACCAACTAATTTACTAACTAACTGATAGTAATAGAATCTAACAAACTGAGTAACAGACTTAATAACTGAAAGTTTATATACTCTTATCACCTACCTTTGATAATAATTTGAGCTGTTATATTTCTTGAATATAATAATATTTATAAGACCTTAAAAAACATGTGACACATTTGAGTTGGTAATAATTTGAGCTGGAGTGGAGGAAAACAATGGTGGTGGTGGGAGGTGGAGGGACGGTGGGTTGTGTGGTGGTGGTGGGGATGAGAAAGAAAGGAGAGGAACAAGAAGATGAGAGATGGTGAGGTAGCGCATATGGTGGAGAGGTGACAAATGATTTAATGTCGTATGGATTATAAATACATGTGGCAAATGTGAGTTGGTAATTCATTAGCCACGTCATGATTAAAAAAAAAGTATATTTATAAAGATGAAAAACATATTTTATCCTAAAATCTAATATTCGATGGTGTTTCCCACCTGCCAAAGAACTAGGTTAGTTTTGGAGTTTGTTCTCACCCCCGTCATAAATATCTGTGTTATCTATACCCAAAAAACATATTTATATTAAAATTCATTGGAGTTATAACTTTTAACTCTTTTTTAACGAAATTAGAAATAATTATAAAAAATATTCACATAAAAGAAAGAATAAGATGCGTTACTTTATCATTAAATTATTTTAATTGAAATATAAAATGTTTACATGTCCCAATTCAATATATATATATATATATATATATATATATAGATAATATATATAAATATATATATATCCCATATTCAAAATTGGATTCTTCCACCCTTAACGTAAAATCAAAGTTTGCCACTTCATTCACATAAATTTATAGTAGTCATTATTTTTTAATTTGTGCAAAATTATTGTTCAAGTGCTCACATTCTACTCATGATTGTGCAAAAGAGTGGGTAATGATTGGTTGAATGTGAAGACTGTATAAAAAATTGAACAAATATCTTTAAAGTAAAATTATTGTAAAATAAATAAATAAACTTATATCAATAATAATTGATATGAATTTATTTATTAATAATTAATGTAAATATACTTACTTATTTTTTTAAAAAACATTTATTATATTTTTTTAAAATATTTTTAATAATTTTTTATTATTTAATAAAAAATATTAAATAAAAAATTAAATATAACTAATATTTAAGAATATAAAAATATTTAATATTTTTTATTTAGTAATTAAAAATTATTAAATAGATGAATTAGAAGAATTAATCAATTTTCCTTTCAAAAGTTTTTATTTTACAGGATCCTTATCTCAAAAAATTATGTGCATCCTCACTTTCATGCTAGATAGTAGATATTCTGGTTCTCTCTTTTCCTTTTTCTAGTTATTCTAAAGTCAGTTACACGTTTATTAAATAATTGAGGTGAGAAATTTTTAAAAAAATAATTTAAAAACTTATATAAAATTTATTTTAAATTTTTCAATCTCAATTTATGAAAATAACCATTTAGCCGATTTTTGGATTTCGCTACCAAGAATTTTTTTTATAGGTGATCTCTAATTATTAAATTAATTATTCATATATTCAGACTTATTGTGTGTCATGATTTTAAAATGAAATAAACTCTCATCCCTCTTACATATTTAAATAAAGAAAATAACAAATCAATTCTCTTCTATTCTTTTTGTCACATGTCAAACAAATTTTGATTTTTTTTTTCATTTTGTTCTTTTTTCCTTCCTGACGTGGTCTAATAAAAAATAAAAAAATTTATTTTTCTATTTTAATTCTATGCATTTGAAGAAAATATAAAAGAAAAATACTATGCTGTCGAGATCATTTTGCGGTAGACCAAATACCTATAAAATGGTGGGTCCCATGTTGATGGAGCCCACCTACATGTGAGACCCACATTTGGTTTTAAACCTTTGTACGAAATTATATAAAATTTATTTTAAAATTTTCAATCTCAAATTATGAAAGTAACCATTATTTCTCTTATTAGTTGAATTCCAATTCTTTTATTTTTAAGCGATCTCTAAGTTTTACTGTATGACATACTCAAGCGTATAGTGTATCATGATTTTAAACTGGAAAAATCTCTTATCTCTCTAAATTTTTACATACTTAAAATAAAGAAAATAACAAACCGATTCTCGATAACTCTTTTTCTCACATGTCAAACAAAATTTTGACATTTTTTTTATCATCTTCTCTTTTCCGTGCAGTCCAATTAATAAAAAAATAATTTTTTCTATTTTAATTGTATGCATTGGAAGAAAATCTAAAATAATATATTTTACCTTTTTAGATTTTGATAGAATATTTTCACAAATATTATTATGAAATTAATTTCTCGAACGCTATTGTGGTTGGTTACTTTCTAGGAAATTTTCAATGTAATGGTCCATTTAATTTGCAAGATTAAGGGTAAATTGTTATTTTTCCTCTCTAATTATATCACAGCAACCCAATCCCTCCTCCATCCTTTATTCTTAATTGCTGCGTTCTTCTCCCCTGCGCCTCCTTCCTTTTTTTTTTTTTTTCTCTTCCTTTCACTTTCTCAACAAAATCATCAAATCTTACCTATATAGCACGAATTCTTGAGGAGTTCAGAACTTTCCAGCACTACCTTTCTCCATTCTTTTGCAAGTTTTCTTCAGGTGTGTTTCTTGAGATAGGAATTGCGATTTTAGAGGAATGAATGCTACCCACTCTTTCCAACTCATGTATTTGAATCTTTGAGGTAAATCGATGACTCAAAAACATAATTAATTAATTTCATTAGTATAAATTTGTATTAGGTTGGTTGGATAGCGAATTTAAGCAATGCTATTTAAAATTTATTTTGAATTTTGGGAATCAAATTAAGTAATTTAATAATATATGATTGATTGATACAATGTTAATATTTTCATAATTATAGAATGACATAGAAAATCTTCAATTCAATTGTGCAGATTTTTGGAGAAAGACTAGAAATGGATAGGCAAGGTGAGTGATTTCTACTTATTATATGTTTATTTGAAACTTCTGTATTTTGAATTAATTTTATTATTGAATTTTAAATATAGTAGAGTATTAGGAACTCTTAAGACCTAACTTATTATTGAATTTTACATATAGTAGAGTATTAAGAACTCTTAGGACCTACCTAGTTTGAGTCCTGACACCCCAACAATTGCTTTCTTCAAAGGGTTTCCTTGATCCTACCCTAAAGAGAGTTAGTTGCTTATCATCGTGCTCAACCATTATAGGTTATATTTTAACTTTTTATAGAGTAATATTAAATTTTATAATAAAAAATTAATTCAAAATTAATGTTGAAATTGCTATTATTATTATTATTTTATTATTATTATTATTATTGTTGTTGTTGTTGTTGTTTTTTTTTTTTTAAATTAGATTTATAGAGAAAATATGATAAATGATTGCTGGAAAATTGAATTTGTAACGTCACCATTATACTAATTTGTGACCATTGCCTAGGCTCATTTATCATTTTGACGTGCCTTAAAAATCTCTTTCTTTAGATTAATATATTATATATTTTTTTTGTGCAATAAAAAATCCCTTCCAGGATTTTAATTTTCTGAAATTTTTTTATTGAAATGTCCTCATTCCGACAAAATTCGTGTAAAGATATTATAACAATATTATATAGCATGCATATGATAAATATCTATCAAAGTTACATTAAAAAATATTTATTAATTACGTTATGACAAAGAGTTTATTTTGCATAGGACTAATCTCGTAATATGAGATACACTTTATGACTTTTTATTCGTTGAAAATCAAAATGTATAGTTATCTGCCATTATTTGTCAAAAGTTGTAGGTAATGGGAAGGTATTCTAATTACAAAAGTAATACATCCTGGTCAAAAAAAATAAATTGTTAGGAATATATTCTTTTTTATTATATTATGTTACATATTAAAATAATACTCAAATTTAATTAAAAGTTAATTTATAACACTAAATTTAATTAGCGTGTAATTAATAACATTTAAATTGATTAATGTATAATCAATAACACTTAAACTTGATTAATATGTAATTAAGTTTGAGTAACATATAATTAAATTTAAATATTATTTTAAGTATACGACATGATCTAATAAAAAAAATATATTAAAAAATATAATAAAAAGTGTATTTTTAACATTTTTAAACAAAATAACATTATACAAAAGTCTCTCCACACAATAAATTACATAGATAATTTTGTTTATAACACATGAAGAGTGTAGTAATCAATTAATTCATAAGAATCAATCTCTTATTTCTTTTAAATGGCAATAAGGTTAGGTTACTCTCATACTACAAGTTAAGATATCAACAATATACTTAAGATTTCAAAGGGTAGCTAAAGGCTTCACTCAAAAGATTTTTCTACAAAGACTACTCACTTACAGCACCTAAGTACCGATGATCCTTTTAAGAAGGTTTGGTCAAAGCACGATTCAAATCTGTTCACCTAAAAATTGTAAAGCCTTATATCAATTGAGCCAACTTCCATTGAGATCAATCTCTTATTTTCAAAGGATAGTTAAAGGTTTCACTCAAAAGATTTTTCTACAAATGGTACTCACTTATAGCACATAAGTATCAGGGATCTTTTTAAGAAGGTTTGCCCACCAAGCACGATTCAAATCTGTTCACCTAAAAATTGTAGAACCTTAGATCAATTGAGTCAACTTGCATTGAGATCAATCTCTTATTTTTATTTTGTCCATCTTTATCTAAAATTCAAAGTAAATTTCGAATATTTTTAAGTGAACTTTCATTTACTTAAAAACAAATATATTCAGATTTTTTATATCAGGATATTTTTGGGTCATTTGCATGAATTCATGTTGAGTCACTCCCGAAGCGATTTTAAAGGTGTACTCTTTATAGTGTGTCTAATGTAATTAGGAGAATTAATTTTCTAAGTGTGGACTTAAAATTAGTGTAATAGTAAATCCATTGCTCGGTTTTCCAAAGAGTGAGGTTTGGATTTAGAGTTCCATTCCCATTCCCCATCTCTTGCACAAATATCTATGTTGGCAAGTCAATTTCTATGCTATTTATGAAAAGAAAAATATTTATATTGAAATTCAAATAACATTTCACTCTTTTTTTCTTAAGGAAATTAAAAATAATTATAAAAAACTAACATACAAGAAAGAATAAGATGCATTACTTTATCATTAAATTATTGTAATTAAAATATTAAAAATTTACATGTCCCATATGCAAAATTTTATAAGTTAGATTCTTCTATTAAGTCTTACATTTGTTGAATATATGAATAAATAATTATTTATAATGATTTGGATAAAAAAATTGGTGGGAGTTCTCATTCAAGCATTTGACTATATCTTAAAAAATTAGTTTTTCATCTATTAAGTGGAAGATATTTTATGAAACAAAAAAAAAAAATTAATGACTTGAGCAATCCCCTCTCTTAATCTACCTTTTGGAGTGAAGTTAGATCTATTTATTCTAATATGGTGTCATAACTTATCTTAATTGGGTTACTCGCAAATGTCCAATCTTGAGCATGAGGAGATGTATTAAGTCTTATATTAATTGAATATATGAGCAAAGAATTATTTATAATGACTTCGACAAACCCCCTCCTTGAGCTAACTTTTGGAGTTGAATTAAACTCAATTATTCTAATATCTACCTCCTTTAATGTAAAACCAAAGTTTGTTTCTTCTTCACAACAACTTTAGACATTTATTATTTATTATTTTGTGCAAAATAATTAATTTTTAGAGTACTCACATTCTACACATGATTGTGCAAAACAATCCAAAAGAGTGGTGATGATTAGGGGTATTTGCGGTTCAGTTTGGATCAATTTTAAGTTAAAAAGTTAATTGATTAAAATAATTTTATGTACATCCATTTAAATTGGATTAATTACATTATAAAAATTGAATTGGTTTAATTGATTTTTGACTAATAATTTTTTAAGTCAAAAATTTTGTGAATTAAAAATATTTTAGCCTATTAAAAATAAGAAATAAAAAGAAAAAATAATTAAAATAACTCATTTTATATGTTTAAAATAATATTTGTTCAAGTAAAGTAAGTAAAATATATGAGAAATTAGAGTCACTATAATTAAAATATAAATTCAATAATAGATAAATATATTATATAATATTAATTAATTTGGATTAAATTGAATTGATTTTGAAAAATTAAATTGAAAACTAATATAATCAATTAATTTTTTTAAAAATCAAATAAAAAATATCCAAATTTATTTAATTTTAATTAAATTTCAATTTTTTATTCAACTTTTTAGATTTAGATTGAATTTGAATATTCTTAGTGATTATTGGTTGGATGAGAAAATGTAGAAAGTAATTATTATGTCTAAATAACATTACTTTTACAAATGTACCAAAGCATAACTCTTAAAATAACAAAAATGATGAATGAAAAGCTTTATATTATTTTTACGTTTTCTTTGTTTAGAAATATAAAGATAAAAGAAAATGTGTTAGAATATTTTTTTATTATTTTATTAGTTTAAAATATAATATAGGAATGATGTAGAAATTTTTAATATGTAAAATCTTTATGTTAAAACTCCAATGATAACTACGTACTTTGGGCACAGGAGCAATGCCCTCAAGATATAACAACTCAGCAATAATGTAATCATAAAGAACAAGATAGAACTATTTGCTTCCCATACATCTAGTCAAATATCACACACATTATAGTATAGAATTTATATATTATTTTACTACGTACATAATATCACATTTATTTATTTGTTCTTAGTTTTCGAAAAATAACTGTACCAACCCATAAATTATTACATTTTTATTGAAAAAAGTTCACATAATAAAAATTATTTAAAAGCTTTAGAGGATAAAGTGCAATTTAACCAATTCATAGTTTGTTATTTATATGCTTGTATTTTATCAAAATCTAAATCGTTGTTTTTTTTTATTAATGATTATCAACATTGCACTTTACTTAATTATATTATTTAAATTATTGTTCCTTATATGTCTTAATTAATGAGGATATTTTTATATTTATTCATTGATTTTATTTCATTATTATATTATTTTCTTGATTAATTTTTCAGTCAATCAGTATTTTTTTTTTACTTAATTTCTTGTGTTGACATTTGTGTTGCATTCTTTATTAAGACTTTTCAATTAATCAATATCAATCTTTTCTATATTAATTTAGTCTAAAATTAATAGAAATTTAATTTCTTAATTTTATTAGGCTATATTTTATTTCATAATTTTAATTTCTAAATTGTTTTACTTAATTTCTGTTACGTACCAACATATGTCGCATTACTTATTCACTATAAAATGGAGCAATATATCCTAATTAATTTAATTTGAATTATTTTTATGTAGTATTAATTTCTTAATTGTAAGAGTTCATTTTGGATTTTCTTATTTAATTTTACTTCAAATTAAATCCTAAATTAATTTTCAATCAATTAATATATTTATGGATACATTTATTTCTTAATTTTATGATATATATCGTTTTTTGATTGATTTTCCAATCAATTGGCAGTTTTTTTTTACTTAATTTTTTATGCCAACACAAGTTACGTTCTTCATTCAAACTTTCTAATTAATAAGTATCAATCTTTCTTAAATTAATTGGTTTATATTTTTCCTTTTCTTTCTCAATTTTTATCTTATTTTATTTTTCGTTTGTTTCTTAATTTCTTGTGCTAACCCAATTTTATTTTTGCTTAACCTTTTTTTTTTTTTGGCTTGACTTGGTTATTGACATCTCCAAAGTTGATTCCTCAAAAAAAGACAAACCATGAGATTTATCACAAACAAAAGAGGATCCCACATGTTCCACCGTGCCGGGATGTATAGGCCTCTGACATTGGAGAAAAAAAGAAACGAAAACAAACTCATATATTAATTTTAAGAAAAATAAATAAATAAGGTTAATTAATGTTTTTTGTTTTTAACTTTTAGTATCCAGAAGCCGCATTAAATCTCAATTAATCCAAACTTGAGTCAAGTTAAATTACAAGAGTGTAAAATTTTCTTAATGTTAATTTTTTTTATTTACAATACTTAAACTCAAGACTTTATTTAAAGGTAATTAATGTTAAATTACTTGAAACAACTAAACATTGGTAGGTTAATTAATTATTTTGAGAAAAGCTAAATCAAACTCATAAATAATTAATTAGAAAAAGTGCATGTACCCAATAATATAGAAACTCTATTTATATGCTTATCCGTACTCACATAACTCTTAAACTCATTTTCGTTAAACAGCTTGCAGTACATCACATAAACAAAATAATTAATTAGAAAGAGTGCATGTACCCAATAATATAGAAACTCTATTTATATGCTTATCTGCAATCACATAACTCTTCAACTCATTTTCGTTAAACGGCTTGCAGTACATCACATAAACAAAAAAATGTTTCAAAATTAGTTTAAAAAATTGTGAGAAAACTAGAAGAAAGGAAGATGTCATATGCTAAAAAAATAACTATAAAGCAATAATATTATAACCTTTTTGGGCAATTTACTTCACTAGCATGAACATAACATCCAAACATGAAAGCAGACTAGCAAATATTAAACAGCTGACACATAATAAGTACTAAAGTTTTTGCATACAAAATGGAAACATATTGACACACATATTGCTTAACCATTCTTTCCATCTAGAGGACTAAGCTCTAGTTGGTTGACTCATAACTGCATACTTGCACAACATTAAATTTAGAGCAGGGGATTTATAATTTATTTTCAGCAAGTCCCTGAGGGTAATTTAGCAAAAGCATGAATAAGCAAAATGGCTCTTCTGGGACACGTAGGGAGACATGAAGTCAGAGGCTGAAGCTGATGGACTTGCTATTTCATTAGGAACAAGTATCTGGTTTTTCCCTGATGCAATTCTCATCCCAGCAACGTTGGCGTAGAAGAGGCCAGGAATGGAAGACACAAAGACATCACTCTGAGAACATATGTAGAAATCAATGACCTTCTCAAATTCAGAGCTTTCTGAGCTGAGAAACTTTTCCTTAATAGCTGCTGGCATCACACTTTCCTGTTGCAACAGAAGATATGCAGACTTGACTTCATTCAGCAATATGACATTGAAAAAGTGAACTTTGAAGGGAAGAAAATTAACAAACCAATAAGTCAGACAGTGAAATTACAGTTCATGTCATAGAAAAGTTACCTTAGTATAGGTTTTTGGGAAGATATCTCTAAGTGCATCAAGATCAGGATTCCATTTGGTCTGAGTCACATATATTACAGTCTCTTGACTAAATCCAATCTTCTTGAGAAATTCACCTATCTCCTGTGCCTGGTAACAAAGTTTTCTTCCTGTGTCATCTCCTCTCTGACACTCCTCAGTTCTCAAATCCACTGCAATGAACTGGCTATTTACGTTCTGGCTCCAAGTTTGTAGCTTTTGAATCATAGACTCGACTACTTCTTGTATCTCTGACTGCAACTGAAGAGTTCCAAACATTCCTTGGCATGCAAATGAGTCCAGGTTCTTCTTAGTTCCTGCAATTGTTGTATCAACTGAGGGAAAGTATGATTCAATCTTTACAATCCCTTTTGCTTTGTATATTGGCTGAACTTTCTTCACAATATAGTCTTCAGAGACCCTGTTAGGCACCCTGACTATTGGTGGGTTTCCATTGGATACTTGGGCAGGCTGTGTCCTTGTTACTCTCACCAACCCATCCAGGCTATTTAAAACTTCCTGAACATCATAAATATCTCCAAGGCTCCTGAAATGAAATCAAATATGTCAGCATTAGATATAGCAAATAAAAGAATGAGTTCTTTTATTTAAATACTCAGAATACGGCACCCTACTCATATTTACATGTGGTATATTTATTCTAGTTTTACATATGGTATATGACAGTATAAGCCACACTCACATCGGATACGGTGTCCCACACAGGTGTTGAAATGGGTGTACAAAAAAAACATTTTCCTAAAATAATCGCTATACTGAAGAATACTACGGATAGTTGTAATTATACTTATGGAAAGCTCTTGAACTAGTCCAATGGAGTTCTTAGCCACTATTTTAAGTTGATCATGAGTTACATAACATTACTGTCTGGTATATGATTAATTAATCATATATGATTAATTATGATTATGATTAATTGATCATAAATATAACAACTATTTTAAGGTGATTACGACTAACTAATCATAAATATCTCCAAAGGCTCCTAAAATGAAATCAACCTTGCTAGAATTAGATTTAACAAATAACAGAATCTCTATACTAAAGAATACTAAGGATAGTTGCAATTTTGCTGTAGAAAGCTCTTGGAGTCCATTGGAGTTCTAAGCCACTATTGTAAGGTGATTATGAGTTACATGACATTACTGTCCACAATATGATTAATTAATCTTGAGGCATCAACAGTTGTGCGTTAAATATGGCCTGCTTAGGCAAAATCTGTATCACTGAGAGCCCTGAGAAAGAGAAGCAATTGAATTATGAAGGGTATTGGCTATTAGTTAGTTAGTTAGCCTTTCTAGATGTTTCTATTTTTAGTATTCTGTTATTATCAGTTAACAGAATCAGTTAGTTAGCTTAAGCCTAAAGCTAACCGAGCTCTATATAAACTATTGTAATTGTGTCATATCAATTAATCAATAGTATTCAGAAAACAGGAAGCATATTCAGATATCAGTTCTCTCAATTCCTATATGGTATCAAGAGCAGGTTCCCTGGAATCTTGATCTCTGAAATCCAATCCGAAAATGTCAAAACCCGATCAATCTTCTTCAAACAACAATGAGGAAGAGCCAAAACTATCGCCCAAGAAAACTCAAGAAGAGGAAGCTGAGGGCAAAGAAACAATCAAGATTGAAGAAGTTCAAGTCAATCCTATGTCACCATTCTTCCTTCATGCTTCGGATCATCCAGGCCAAATGTTTGTCAATGAAGCCTTACACGATGGGAATTATGGAGAATGGATACTTGACATGAGTAATGCATTGTGCGCCAAAAACAAAATGGGATTTGTAGATGGATCCATTCCAATGCCAGGTATCAATGATCCAAACCTTGCTCATTGGATCCGCTGCAATGCCATGGTGAAAGGGTGGCTCAAGAGTGGCATGGACAAGGAGACTCGAAATAGTGTAAGATATGCCAACACTGCTCAAGAGATTTGGGCAGAACTTGTAGAAAGATTTGTAAAAGGTAGTGCTCCTCGAATCTATGAATTAAGGCGTGCCATTGCTCTTCTAAAGCAAGAAAAAACTTTCTGTGCCTGCTAATTACACCAAATTGAAAGGACTATGGGATGAAATCTTGTCAATTTCCCCTTGGCCCAAGTGTGTATGTGGTGGATGCAGATGTGATCTTCAAAAGGATCTTTCCCAAATGTGTGAGAGGGAACAATTATATGATTTCCTCATGGGTCTTGATGATGTGTTTAATACTGTCAAGACTCAAATCTTGAGCATGGCACCAAACTTCACCCTTAGACATGCCTACCACCTTGTTGCTGAAGATGAACAACAAAGACTCATCTCAGCAATGCACAAACCTGTGATGGAGGCAACTGCCTTTCAAACATAGAACTCTAGGTACAACAGCAATGATCAAAGAGGTAACAGGAAGGAAAGACCTAAATGTGAGCACTGTCAGAAAATAGGACACACTCAAGATGAGTGTTGGGAAATTGTTGGGTACCCCCAAGATTGGAGGAAACCAAACAAGAAAGATAAAGCTCCATGGAACAACAAAAAGCCAGCCAACAAGGCAGCTCAAGTCATTGCTGACACCAGTCCTGTTCCTGGCCTCACTATGCAACAATATGAAAAACTGTTGCAGCAATTAAGTAATGATCATGAAGCTGGATCAACCAAGTTGCAGGCCAAACCGAATATCAATATGGCAGGTAATCTTGTTTTCAATAAACCTTGGGTCATAGATTCTGGAGCAACAGAACATATTACTTGTGACTCTAGCATCCTTAAGGAAATTTCTTCAAATCGTCATGATTGTGTTCATATTCCTAATGGTGCTGATGTTCTTGTAAAAGGTTTAGGAAAAACAGTTTTACCTAATGGGATGCATCTAGATACAGCCCTTCATATTCCAGATTTTAAATGCAATTTACTATCTGTAAGCAAGCTAACTAAGAAGCACAACTGTGCTGTAACCTTTATGGCTGACTCTTGTTTTATTTAGGACTTGCATTCCAAGACCCTGATTGGGAAGGGTAGCCACAAAGGCGGATTGTATCTTCTTGAGCCTGTCCAAGACAGAAACACTGCCTTATCAGCTAACAGATCAGATGATCAACCTTGGCATGCAAGACTTGGACATGCTTCAGGAGCTAAGATCACACCTTTAGGATTAGGATTAGCAAACAAAATTGATTCTAGTCATTGTGATACTTGTATAAGGGCTAAACAGTCTAGATTACCCTTTCCTTCTAGTTCAATAAAGACTAATTGCTATTTTGAACTCATTCATTGTGATATTTGGGGCCCCTATAGAGCCCCCTCTTTAACTGGTGCCCATTATTTCTTGTCTATAGTTGATGATTATAGTAGAGGGGTTTGGATTTATCTTATGAGGTATAAATCTGAAATAGAACAATTGCTACCTATGTTTATCAACATGATTGAAACACAATTTGGGAAACCAGTTAAGAAGGTTAGATCTGATAATGGCTTAGAGTTTACCTCTAAGCATATGCAAGAATTTGATGCAGGAAAAGGCATCATCATGGAGCTTAGCTGCACCTATACACCCCAACAAAATGGGGTTGTGGAGAGAAACACAGCACATTTTGGAGACAGCCAGGGCATTAAGGTTTCATGCAGGACTCCTGTCACCTTCTGGGGGGAATGTGTTCTAACTGCAGTTCACATTATCAATAGACTTCCATCAAAGGTCATCAATGGTAAGTCCCCTTATGAAGTTCTGTATGGTAAGAAACCTACTTATGCTCATTTAAAAGTCTTTGGTTGCTTAGCTTATGCTTTGAAACACAAGAGAGAAGGGAAATTTGATGAGAGGGGGAGTGCTTGCATTTTCATAGGATATCCTTTAAGTCAAAAAGGATATAAAGTCTATAACATTGATACTAAAGAAAGTTATGTGTCTAGAGAGGTTGTGTTTCTTGAAGAAAGTTTTCCTTTTAAAACAGAAACTAAAGTTCAGCAACAATTTGAAGCTGAATGCATAGAAGATTTTCCTCATGAAGCACAGTCTAACACTGATGCTGTCAACAATAAACACCTAACTGAAACTGCAAGTGCTGAAAATGCTCCCAATAATCAAATCATTGAGCAAGTTGATATAAGGGAAAACAATATAAATAATGAGGGGATAAGCAACAGAGAAGAAGTAGTTTTGAGAAACACTGGAGGGAGAATTAGACACTTTCCTTCTCATTTGAAAGATTATGTTGTTGACCTTCCCACCTCCATTTCCAATACTGTCAGTGATAGTTCCATTCTTTACCCTTTATCTAATTATGTCACATATGATAAATTTTCTCCCGCTCACATTGCTTTTCTAGCTGCCATCTCTTCTCAAGATGAGCCAAAGACATTTTTACAGGCAGCAAAACATAAACATTGGAGAGAAGCTATGCAAAGAGAAATTGAGGCCTTGGAAAACAATAATACTTGGACCTTGACAGCACTTCCCTTAGGAAAGCATGCTGTAGACTCCAAATGGATTTACAAAATAAAGTACCAACCCAATGGGAGGGTGGAGAGATATAAAGCCAGGCTGGTAGCAAGAGGGTTTACTCAAGTAGAGGGAGAAGACTTTCATGAAACATTTGCTCCAGTGGCAAAATTAGTTACTGTCAGAACTCTGCTCACCATTGCAGCAGCCAAAGGTTGGATTGTTCACCAACTGGATGTGAACAATGCCTTCCTCCATGGAGATCTCACAGAGGAACTCTACATGAAGATTCCCCAAGGCTTTGCAAAAGATGGAGATCAAAGAGTTTGCAAACTCAACAAGTCCCTATATGGACTGAAACAAGCTTTAAGAAACTGGTACCAGAAATTTACTAAGGCCCTGGAACAGATAGGCTTCCAATAGTCTAGAGCTGATCATTCTCTATTCATCTATAACAAAGAGGGAGTTTTCCTAACTGCTCTTATGTATGTTGATGATGTCATATTGGTTGGGAATAATCTATGTCTTTTGCAACAGGTTAAACATCTATTGGATGAGAAATTTAGCATCAAGGACTTAGGAGCATTGAAGTACTTCCTAGGAATTGAAGTGGCTAGATCAGATAAAGGGATCTTCCTCAATCAAAGGAAGTATGCAATTGACATCTTAAAGGAAACCAAGATGCTGAACTGCAGACCAAGCAAAATTCCCATGGAATAGAACTACAAGTTGAAGCCAAGCAGTGATGATCCAGAAACTGATGCAACAAGATATAGAAGAATTCTTGGCAGATTGCTATATTTGACCATTACTAGACCAGATCTTACCTATCTAGTGAACACTCTCTATCAGTTCATGGCAGCTCCTAAACAACTCCATAAAGATGCTGTTGATAGAGTTCTAAGATACATTAAAACTACAGCAGGTCAAGGGATCCTTCTCCCTAGCAACAATAAGTTGGAACTTGAAGGCTATTATGATGCAGATTGGGGAGGGTGTCCTATCACTAGAAGATCCTGCACAGGCTATGTAATTACCCTTGGTGGCACTCCCATTTCGTGGAAGACAAAAAAACAATCAGTAGTTGCCAAGTCTTGGTGAAGCGAATACAGATCCATGGCAAAGAGCGTCGGTGAGGTCGGCTCAGATGGTTACTGCAGGAGCTAACAACAACTCAAACAGGTCCAACAAGGTTGTTTTGTGACAACCAAGCTGCTCTTCAAATAGCAGCCAACCCCATTTTCCATGAAAGGATGAAGCATGTAGAAATGGATTGTTATTTTGTAAGGGAACACATTCAATCCAAGGAAATTGAAACCCTCAAAATTGGCAGCAGAGACCAAATTGCAGACATGTTAACCAAACCTTTGGGAAGGGATAGGTTAACCTTTCTTCTAAGCAAGTTGGACATTGTGAATCACCATGCTCCAACTTGAGGGGGAGTGATGAATTATGAAGGGTACTGGCTATTAGTTAGTTAGTTAGCCTTTCTAGATGTTTCTATTTTTAGTATTCTGTTATTATCAGTTAACAGATTCAGTTAGTTAGCTTAAGCTTAAAGCTAACCGAGCTCTATATAAACTATTGTAATTGTGTCATATCATTTAATCAATAGTATTCAGAAAACAGGAAGCATATTCAGATATCAGTTCTCTCAATTCCTATAGAAGCAATTGATGATATTGAGCCAACTATGCATCACGTAAATTATTCATGTGGACAATGGTGAGTCAATCCTCCTTGGCATTCCTTTGAGAAAAAGCCCTTCTAGAAGTATACCTATGTAATTAGTTACAATGTAAGTTCACTTTGTAGGGCTGATTTAGGAAAGCCAAGGATCAGATAATAAAATACTACACACAAACTTCAGTAGGGCAATTTGAAACACTGGAAATGGAATTAACAAAGCTATACAGGAATTCTTCTATATAATTCTATAGAGAAATTGAATCTCTTGGTTATAAAGCAAATAAAAATAGAAATGATTTCAAACAGAAACTTATCGTGGCATATAGAGAACGCACATGCTATATCCCGGCTTTCTACCCCTGATGTCAGGAAGCACTAGAGTGGCTCCCAGGTATCTGGCTACCACCACTGCATCAGCAATCTGTGCAAGTCATCCCAATAAATGGTAAAACCAGAAAAAAACAAACTGAATGGAGAAAAAGAAAAGAAGAATTGAAACCACATCAGGGATAAACTTCCATTAGAAATTTGTAATATAAACCAAAAGAAAATGAAAGTGGTGCAACAAACCTGTGAGATATGATAATCAGGGCCATTTGTTAAGGAGAATGTGATGAAACCTATAGATTGCTCTGCTTCTTCTGCAGGTGAAAAGAGATGAGACATGAGTAACTGGGGTGGCATCTATTTGATAATGCTTCATCAATAAATAACAAAACCCAGTAAGATCAAAGACATAGAGCATGGAAACTTACTCATTGGAGGGGGGTTCCAGCATGGTTTTAGTCCTTCACTATTTTCCTTCCAAGGCCTTTTGCTTAGATGTGAAACCGTAGCTAGGCTTTGTCCTGTAACTGCTAAATTGTCATATTGGGAAACTGGTGTGGCTGGAATATCAACCTTCACATCGTTAAGTGCATATAAAGAACTTCATTAGTTACTTTGTTCCAATTCAAGGATTTACCTCCTTCAAACCCGAAAATGGTGTATCAAAAAACATAGATAGAAAACGAATACTGCTTGATCCAAAATCTTCCCATGGCTGGTGCTATTAATATGAAAAGTAAGAACCATCCAAAACTCTCAAATCTTGGTTTTGTATATATGTTAAATGGAAAATGACTACAAAGCTTGGCCTCGGAATTCAAAACTTTGCCGTTTATTCAGTTTTGAAGAAAAAAAAAATAAGCCAAGCCAAGTAATATTAGTAATTAAATGGACTCTTAATTTGAAACTTTTGCAGTTTTGAGTCAACAATTGAATTCTCTTCAACCCATTTTTGAAAAATTCACAAAAATAAAAATTCAAACTTAAAGAGTCAATGACACTTCTAAAACCTTAGGCTGTGTCTGGGAGTTTGAAGGGAAAGAAAGGGGAAGAGTTTAAAGGAGAAGGAAGGGAAGGAAAATGAGAGGTTTACCTTCTTTTTGTTTGGGAGTGTGAAATATATGAGAGGAAGGAAATGGAGAGTTTATGATATATTTTTACTATTTTACCCTTTATTAAAAAATAACATAATTAATGTTTTTATAAAATGTGAAAAACTAAAATATCTTTGTTTGGTCTTGAACTCCAAACAACGTCCGTATTCGTGTTTTTGAAGCTGGTGGGCACAAAAATCTGGACAAATTCTGTATCTTTCAAGGTAGCCTCCACTGTAAAACTGTAATTTTGTTATGCTTCAAAGTTTAGAAAGTGAGATTTTTTTTTAAATGGGCATTGAGAATGGAACAAGCAATGCTGATAACAATAACACAGAATGTGCTGAATGACTTCAGTGTTCAAAAAGTGAAGCTGTAAGTAACGGGGTGGACGTTGCAGACTGGAATGGTATTGCTGAAGTGATTCCTCGCTTCAAAAGTGAAGCCATTCATAATAATGGGGTGGCACTTGCAGATGAATTTGGTTCTGCTGACGGGAACTCCAGTGGACTTGCGCCGTCGTGTTGGCAGAGAAGGAGGAAGGAGAGAAGGGAGGGGCATGGTCGTCGTCGGAGGGAAGCTTGCGCTTGTGGATTGAGGAAGTGGCGGAGGCGGAGTGGGAGGGAGATGGGGACTGAGAGCTGCGAGATCGAAGGGGTCCTGAAATGGGGGGAGTGGAGAGGCTGCAGGGAGACGAGGTAGAGGGATGAGTGGGTAATTTGGTATCAAAACCCCCCAATTTGGGGGAACTGAAACGGGAGGCTTTGAAGGCATTCTAAAATCTCCATTTTCATTCCCTCTTATTTTCAAAACTCCTCAACAAAGGTTTCTTAATACTAAATCCTTCCCTTCCTTCCCTTTCTCTTCTAACTATCACTCCCAAACACAGCCTTAGATTCTCTTCCCGATAAACGTTGACCTAAAAAAATCTAACTGAATAAGAATTAGTATTATAATGGAGGAAAGGGGAGGAGAATGAAGGTTTTTAACTTAAGCATTATCCTTCTTGAGTTTAATAAGAGAAATTTTTAGATGAAAATGGTCTATTATGTTATTTTTTAAGTATTTAAATTATTAATTAATATGTGTAAAAATATTATTAAAAATTAATATAATTTTATAATGATCCTTATTATATTACATATGTTAAATAATAATTTAAGTAATATAATAAATTGTATCTATCTAAGAATTATTTGATTAATAAAAGGATGAAAAAAATGAAGGATTTTCTTATAATCATTTTTCAAAAAGTGTGATAATATTCTAGAAAACCAAAAACTTTTACTTGAATATCAGTTTTACATGGAAGGTTGAGGGTGCGACATGATATTAAAAAAAAATTATTACGTAAGAGTTACGTAACAATGATACAAGCAAAAAAAAAAAAAAGTAAGTTGGGCCTCATTTTACATATAGGACTATTCACATCAATTTTACATGGAAGGTTGAAGGTGTGACATGATATTAAAAAACAAATTAATTATTACGTAGTCTAGAGTTACGTAGCAATGATACACGCAAAAAAAAAAAGAGTAAGTTGAGCCTCATTTTGCATATAAGACTATTCACATCTGTCTCTTCCTTTCTCTCTCATATGTTGTGTTTAGGCTGTGTATCACGATATTTAATATTTTGACATTTTACTTTTAAGACACTATTTTAAATTTTTTATCATTTGGCTTTACTGCTAAGTTGATATTTTCTTTGTCTCTCTACTAGCATATGGAACCTAGATATTGACGCATAGATAGAGAAAATTATTATTACCATTTGAATTAAATAGTAAAATATCTAAATTCATGCCCAAAGACTTTAACTCAAATTACACCAAGTTCATTTGGGAAAACCACTATACGTTGCCCTAAATCTAATACCATATATCCTAAATATTCGTCTTAAATTATGAATTTTAAGAAAAATCATTCTCTCTCATAAGAGTGACCTTCTAATCTAAAAATATTTAACAGTCATACACACATCAATCTAGCCAATGTGCAATTCTTTGGGACCCATAGCCCACATCTGATCATGATTTGAGGTGCTATATTTGCCAAACATAATAATATTTATAAGACCTTAAGGCTATGTTTGGTGTACATGATAGTATAGTATAAGATAAGATGATAGGATAGTATAAGGTATGATAGTATAATTAATAAGATAAGACATAGTCATATTTTTTGTTTGATAACAAAAAGATAAATTGCTGATTGTATAATATTTTTTTAAGACCAAAATATCTTTTAGTATAAAAGTTAAAATAATTAAAAAATAATAATAAAAAAGTTTTATGATGGTGGTGATGGTAGTGGTGGTGGTGATAGTGGTGGTGGTGATAGTAGTGGTGCGTGGCGGCGGTGGGGGTGGCTGCGGTGGGGGTGGGCTGCGGCGGTGGGAGTGGTGGAGGTGGTGATAGTGGTGGTGGTGGTGATGGTGGTGGTGGTGGTGGTAGTGGTGGTGGTGACGGCGGTGGTGGTGGCGGCACGGTGGTGGTGGTGGCGGCGGTGGTGGTGGTGGTGATGGTGGTGGTGGTGGTGGTGGTGGTGGCGGTAGTGGTGGTGGTGACGGTAATGGTGGTGGTGACGGTGGTGGTGGTGGCGGCGGTGGTGAAGGTGGTGGTGGTGGTGGCGGCGGCGGCGGCGGCGGTGGTGATGGCGGCGGTAGTGGCGGCCGGCGGTGGCCGATGGTGGCGGTGGTAGTGGTGATGGCTGCGGCGGTGTCGATGGTAGCGGTGGTGGTGGAGGTGGTGGTGGTGGTGGTGGCGCAAGGGAGAGGAGTGATAAAAATAAAATTAAGGATAAGATTAGAATAGAAATCTTATCATGTCTTATCATGTATTAGGGGAGGGGATAGAGTTATCACCTTAGAATAGGATAAAATAACTTGACCTGATTTCATTATACTATCAGTTGAATACATCAAACATTAAATAAGACCTAATAATATTAGCTTATACTATCATGTCTTCTTTATACGATACACCAAACATAACCTAAAGCTCAAGTTCCTTAATATACATGAATCAATCTTAATTAGGATCCTACCCTAACTTTAGAATTCTCGCATAAGATCCAAACTCTCTCTCTCTCTTCCCCTCCCACCTTCCCCAACTCTTTCTCTTATGTTGCGTCCAAGTTGTGTAGCACGACATTTAATAGTTTATTCTTTTTTCTTATTTAAGATATAAGATCCTAAATTTCTTATCATTTGACTTGGATGAAGATGATGATATTTTCTTTGTCCTCTCTACAAATAGATGGGTCCCCGACACCGACTCATACATAGAGAAAATTATTATTACCATGTGAATTAAGTAGTAAAATATCTAAATTCATGCCCAAAGACTTTAGCTCAAATGGCACCAAGTTCTTTTGGAAACTATTATACCTTGCCCTAATTCTCACACCATATATCCTAAAAATTCGTTTTAAAGTATGAACTTTAAGACAAATCATCCCCTCTTATAAGATTGACCTTCCAATCTAAAAGTATTTGATAGTCACACACACGCACACATCAATCTAGCCAATGCGCAATTCTTTGGAACCCATACCTCACCTTTGATCATGATTTGAGGTGCTATATTTGTCAAACATAATAATACTTATAAAACCTTTAACCCCAAACTCCTTAAGTTACATGAATCAACCCTAGGACCCTATCCTAAGTTTGGAATTATCGCATAAGGTTCAAACACTCAGAAATAAGATCTAAGAATCTAGAGAAGTATTTGATGCTCGTATTATATTTCAAGTGGATTCTCCATAAGGTGTTATCTTAGCTAGAGATAAGATCTAACAATCTGAAAAAGTATTGAATGCTCATATATGCCTCAAGTGAATTTTTCAAGTGGCACTCAAGTTCTTCAGTGCTTGCACCTTTCAGTTTGAAATAAGACCTAACAGTTTGAAAATATATCTAATGCTCATATAATACGTTAAAGTGGATTACTTGATTGGCGCTCGAGCACCTGAGCACTCACGCCCCTCAACCTAAAATTAGATATGACAATCTTAACAAAAAAGTATTTAATGCATATATATTAAAGTTCTGGTGAATTTCCTGAAGAGTGCTTTGAGCGCCTCAGTGCTTGCGTCTACCAGCCTAAAATAAAATATGACAATTTACAAAAGTATTTAATGCTTATATAATACCTCAAAATGGATTTCTTGAGAAACGTGGAGTGTAACACTCGAGTGCCTCTCTTAGCCATTGTATCATGCATTGTGTAATGACCAAGAGTCGTAAGCACTAAGGCGTTACACGTGCTAACAAAACTCTGACCTTAAGTCCGTAATTTTAACTGTCCAAAATTGGTTCAAACTCTATTTTAAATAGATTTTTGAGGTGTTCTTTTAAATTGGCTCAATATGAGTAAAAGTTTTCACTTTTTTTTTTAAGGTTACAAGAACAAAAATTGTAAATAAATATCACTTAAGTCTTAACAATTGTAAAATAAAAACTGTAAATAGCCACAACTTTATTTGTTCACTTATATGAATCACCAACGAATCCCAGCTAGACTTGGAAACGCACACAAAGTAGGAAGAATGATAATATTTCAAGTATCATATCTAATTGACAAGGAAATGACAACTCGTCAGATAAAATATATTAACTTTTCAAGCCAAAAAATGAAAGTAGTTAAGCTTAATAGACTAAAGTGAATGTCTAGAGACTTACATCAATTGAATCAAAATGGTCCTTCTTGATCATGTTACCCAGCATTATGAACATTGAAAGAGTGAGAAGTCCGGCTAACCCTTGCCTTAAATCCATTTTTGACATTTTTCTTCACTCAGAAACCTTTCTGCAACTCTCTATCCTCTCCAGAAACTAGACTCTGATCAGTGAGCTCTCTAGGATCATAAACTGTCTATAAAAAGACATGGTTTTGCCGACTCAAGAGGAAGAAAACACAAGAAAATGAAACAAATGTAGACGAAACTGACAACTTGATTGAATCACGCACACAAACTTTTTTGTAGGATATATAGCCAAAGAAGCAAAGATAGGAAAAAAGCCGTTGCTTTTGCGACAAGAATCTTTAACCTTTTACTCTATTGCATTCATTTGTGGGAAAGTACCCTACACTCAAGGTTGCTTGATTTACTTAAACAGTGTGACGCCTGTTTTTATGCACTCCATGGAAGTGACACGACAGAACATGGTACCCATGCATTTGCTATGAAGAAGTATTTTCGTTTTGTATTCAAGCACCACTACCTTTTGTTCACAAATATGCACTTATTTTCATTTGCATCCTCACTTTCAGGCTTCGTGGCTCTCTCTCTCCCTCTCTCTCTCTCCCTCTCTCTAGCTATTCCAAGTTCAGTTGCTTATTAAATAATTGAGGTGAGAATTTAGAAAAAAAAATCATTATATGAAGATTACATGAAATCTATTTTAAAATTTTAATATCAATTTATGAAAATAACCATTATTTAGTCGGTCAGTTTGGATTCTCACTACCAACATTTTTTTAAAGGTGATCTCTAAGTATTAGAGTAATTACACATATACTCAAAGCTTATTGTGTGTTATGATCTAAAAATGAGGCAACCTCTTCATTCACCTAAATTTTTACATACTTAAATAAAGAAAATAACAAATCGATTCTTGACGACTCTTTTTTGTCACATGTCTAACAAATTTCGGCATTTTTTTTTCTTTTTGTCGTTTTCTCCTTCCTCCACAGTCCAATAATTTTTTTTCTATTTTAATTCTATGCATTAAGAAAATATAAAAGGAAAATACTATGTTGTCCAAATCATTTTGTCCTGACTATGGACCAAATACATATAAAATTGTCAAGACCTAATCTTAGGCCATAACCAGCACACAGGTTAGAATTACTCAACACTCAACTAACCTAGTAAGTCTAACATAGAACATCAATAAAAAAATATCATTTTGAAAGCTTATAATGATGCTACCAAAAATCCGATAGAGCTTTTTCCAAAAATTGAACAAACTCAACATTTCATTTCAACCTGAACAATAGTACATAATCAAAACCATTAACAAATATAAACATCTCTTTCAATTAACAGTCATAGGTATAAACAGAGTTAACTATATACAAGGAAATATCAAGACTCTATGGTCATATACACATAAAAAATAAAAATAAACCCTATCTCCTGTAACTACAAAATATTGGAATCAATATATAATATTAGCCACCAATAGCAATGGAGGCCTGCCAAAAATATGACCACTCCTATGTAGAATAGGAAATCCCAAGAACCTACTATTCAACAAGCTGCGAATTTGAAGGAAAAGGAGTTGGGTGAGTTACACAGATTCAATGATGGCATAATAAACAAAATGAACAAGAAGGAGAAATAAGTAATAGTACAAATATTTGAAGTTTTGAAATTAACTTAGGATATGCTAATAGTATGATAACATGATAAATGAAATTGATATGTCATATGCTTGTTTTTCTAAAACTTTTCGTAAGTGTACAAGTAGTCAAGATTCAAGAACACTAGTTATATATAAAATAATTCACATGGGTTAAACTTAAAAAACCATGTGCAAGTTGGGGAGTCATCTCCACCCAATCTGTCACCTAATCATACTCATCTCAAGTCAAGGGCCTCGCCTCACCCGGTAACATCTCACAGCTAGGGCCCGCTCACCCTATAACCTTCTCAAACCAGGGGCCTTGACTCACCTGGAACAATCTCATAGCTAAGGTCCACTCACTCTGCAACCACGTAAAGAGCAAAGGGTTCTCTCACCCAATAGGTTATAAAATCTATTATGTGCATATAGGTTGTTATATCTTTTCGTTAATGGCAAATGGTATCGTTATATCTCTTCACTATAGTGAACCATAGAACCCATCATGGATATAAAGAAATATAAACTTAGCTTTAAAATATTGTAATCAGACTTAATCCATCAAAATCAACAACATTCATTTCTAAATTTCAAAATAAGATTCAAAACTATCATAATTTAATTCTCATCACGAATAACAACTCACATAAATCATACTATAAATAAGATAATCACTTAAAAGCGTGATCAATGCCATTGTAAAAGAGGTTTAGCAATATCTAAAATGGTGACCATAGAATCTAAGTTCATTAAAAAAAAAGAGTAGTACTAACAATAGTAATTCTAAATCGACAATGACAGTTGTATTTTAATTATCCTTATTGAAATAGACTTTATATTGAAGAGAAAACCAATATACTTGGAAATCTTTGATTCCCTAATAAAATAAATTTAGGAAATGATGTCACTAAGTAAACTATCTACTCACAAATACGAAGAAGTAACTTAATTGTTCTCCATGACTCTCGGAGAAGCAAGAGACATAGTACCCACTGAATCTAATCATAAATAAATATTTTGACAAGTTAGAATAAGTGAAACAAGCACTTACACTAAGATGCAGCCTTAAGGGAAAGCATTTCCTTTAGAGATAACTCTCTAATATTTATAAGTTTTCCTAAGAAATAAAGGGCTTCTATTATCAACTCAACCATCAAAGCCTCTAACTAACTTTTAGAAATTATCCCCAACTCTTAGCTTGTTGTTATTCCCTTAAAGTATAGAGCTACCCACTAGAAATTAGGAACTTAAAATATAAGGTTCATGAATAAATAAAATAATTACATTGTAATTAAAATTTTCAAATGGTAAAGTTTTAAAAAATTCATTTATGTTTGAATTAACAATGGGTAAAGAGATTAAATAAAATCTCTAATTATAGGGTTTAGAATTTTCAAAAAACTTATGAAAAAAATCAAACTTTAACCTCCCCATTACCATTTATTAGAACTCAAGTTCTTAAACTCTTAAATTTTTATTCAAAGCCTTAAAATACACTTACCCATTATTTTTAAGATAACAAAGCTTAAGAGATTATGGAATTTGACCCAAAAAAAAAAAGTAGAAACTCACCTTTAATTCTAAGTGTTAGTGGGTGCAAAAGTTTGATATCAAAATAGAAGAAAGATGTAGACTTAATTATGGCTCCAAATGGAGCTTGTGCTTTTAGGAAGAAGATCGAGGAGACATTCTCGTCTCTGTCCGGCCAAGACAGCTGGGAGTCATCTCCACCCAATCTATTTTAGTTTAGAGATTTTTTAAAAATATTAATAAAAATTATGTTTTATATTTTTTTAGAAAAAATTATTAAGTAATAAATATTAACATATATGATATATATTATAATATTATAAATGTTTAAACTTATATAAATAATATTAATAAATTATAATTTTTTTTTAAAATTTTTCAATTCACACACACACATATATCTGTGTGTGTGCCATATCTGTATTTTATAATTTTTTAAATTTGATATATTATATGTCCGTGTTTGTATCTATGTTGTTTTAATTAGATGTTGTGTATTTAAATAGAGAACAGAGAAGAAATGAATGCTAGAAATTTGAATTTTTAACGTCAACATATACAAATTTGTGACCTTTGTGTTGACTCGTTTATCATTTTGATGTGCCTTAAAAAATTTATTCTTTTAGATTAATATATTACATTTTGGTACAACAAAAATCCCTTCCAAGATGTTAATTTTTAAGAGAAAAAAAAAATAGAATTGTGTCCTCATTGTAACAAAGTTCGTGTGAAAGTATTATAAGTTATAACATAATATTATATAGCATGCATATGATAAATATCTATCAAAGTTATACCAAATAAATTATCTATTAATTACATTATGACAGTTTATTTAGAATAGGACTAATCCCGGCCAATATGAGAGTTTCCCTTTATGAATTTTTATTTGTTGAAAATCAAGATGTATATACCATTATTTGTTGAAGATCAAAATTGTTGAGAATGCCTTCTAGTCGCAATAGTTTTTGAGAAATTAATCTTACACAATGCCTATACAAATACTTTGGTCAAATTAAGACAAAAATATCATTATACAAAAGTCTTTCCACAAAATGAATTAGATAAATAAATTTTTATAACACATAAAGAGTGTAGTAATCGATTAATTCTTAAAAAATGTAATTAATCTCTTTTTTTTTTAAACGATATTAAGATTAGGTTACTCCAATATTTGGTCAAGCATCAGTGACATGCTCGAGATTTCAAACGGCAGGTAAATGTTCCACTCAAGATTTTTTCGTAGAGGCTACTCACTACTGGCGACTTTTTTAAGGAGGGCTGATTACCAAGCGGAATTATTGACCAAAGGAGATTTGAATATGTTTACTTAGGAAGTACAAAGCTTTATTAGAAACTCTTAGATCAATTGAACCAACCCGCATAAAATCAATTTCTTATTGCCTCTATAAAAAATTGATAGTAAATTTCACATATTTTTAAGTGAAGTTTCATTTACTTAAAAGCAAAATAGATTCAATTTTTTTTTTATATCATGATATTTTTGGTTAACTTTTAGATGAATTCGTATTAAGTCCTTTGCTAAGCCATTTTAAGGTGTACCCTTTACATTATGTTTAATGTATTTAGAATAATTAATTTTCTAAATGTGGATTTAAAATCTATAACAGTCTTGAAAAAAAGAAGTAATAAAATCCCTTACTCGGTGGTGTTTCCCAACCACCAAAGAGGGAGGAGGTATAGTTTTGGAGTTCAATTTCCATTCCCCAGTCACAAATATCTCAGTTGGCACTTGGCAAGCCAATTTCTTTGCTATTTATGGCTAGAAAAATATTTATATTAAGATTCTTTGTAGTTATAACTTTTTACTCAGCAATTAAAAAAATACTTTTTATTCTTTTTTAATGAAATCAATAATTATTATAATAAAAACATACATACAAGAAAGAATCAGATGCGTCTCTTTATCATTAAATTATTTTAATTCATATATAAAAATTTACATGTCCCCAGTTCAAAAAATAAAAAAAATAAAAAATTGCATGTCCCATATGCAAAACTCTGTAACTTGAATTCTTCCTCCTCTAACGTAAACCCAAAATATGCTTCTTCATCACTTTATTTTATGGGAAACATTTATTATTTTTTATTTTATGCAAAATTATTGTTCTTTAGAGTACTCGCATTCTACTCATGATAGTGCAAAAGAGTGAGTAAGGATTGATTGAATGTGAAGAACGTAAAAAATTATTAGGTGCAATTGTGCATTATTCGTAAAAATAATTATGTACATCCTCACTTTCTTGCTCGGCTTTCTGGCTCTTTCTCTAGTTATTCCTAAGTTAGTTAGGTCATAGGTGCTCATTAAATAATTGAGGTGAGAAATTTAGAGAAAGAAATCTTTTGTACGAAATCCTACACAAGCCTCCAACCAGCCGTGAAATGCCCAGCCGCAGCAGCGTCACTAGCCCCCCCATTCCACCCAAAATGTGACCAACGCCTCAAACGGAACGACCCACCAGAAGCCACCATACATAGCATTGTCACCAACCCCTCCTTTGTCTCTGCCTCGTTGTTGCCCTCGTATTGGAGAGAAAATACAAAATGAAAGGAAAGCTGCAGCACCTTTCTCTTATATATAAAAAAATTCCTAACTATTTTTTTTTTTGAATTTTTGGCGGCATAGTCGGCAAAAACCTCACAAAACAAAACTCTAATTGGAGAAATGTAAAAAATCAATGGCTATTTTTTTTTCCTGACAGATTTGTCTGCTGGAAATCTTTTAATTTTTTTAAAATCAGTGTTTGGATTTTTTATGAATTTTCCTCCAAAAATTACTTGAATTACCTGGATTTTCCTGACCATCCTCATTAAAAACCTCGAAGGACCTTTTGCAAGTGTTATTCTCTTTCTGGTCTTGATGGTCTCGAGATCATCTTCCACTTTTTATTCTTCTTAGCATTCTCTTGGTTTGAGAGCATTCGGGAGGAGAGGTGACTTCAGGCTTACCATCATGCACCCCAAAAGACGTCGTAGCCTAAATAGAGTTGACAACCTGGTGTCCTTCCAGTGACTTGCTCCTCTCTTTCTCCTATAGTCCCATACATAGGGATGGCTTCCAAAGAAGAAGGGAGGACTACACTTGAATTTGATATTCATTATATTGATAATAATATATTTTATTCATTTAATAATTCTTTCATTGGACTTCTTAAAATTCAATTAGGTTAATTAAGTTAATTTTATTATATTTTATGATATTGGGCCTAATTGAATCATTGAATAAATTATTGTATAAATTGACATTAATTTGTCTATTTGGAAGCATTCAATAATTTGGCTATAATCTGAGTTGTAAATATTTGATTGATGTGATTCTGATCTTGTAGGAAAGTTAAGACAATTCTCTACAAGTTTCATGAAGACCTTAAGTGATAAATCACACATTTGGATAATTTAAATTGGAGTTGAAGCAAGAAATAGAGTGCTGATCTTGACAGCTTGACCTCTGTGAACTCATCAGCCTATTTCTTGAGTTATAGAAGTTCAATTGACACCAAACTAAATCCAAATGAAAGTTAAGACACAAATCTACAACTTTCATGAAGAATATAAGAGTTAGATTAAATGTCTAATAGGTCATATTAGGCCTAAAAGTCAAAACAGAGGTACTGTTGTTGGAACCCGAACACTGTGCAAATGTTGGACCATATCTTCGGCTGTAGTGATCAAATTATAATGAAACCGGTGGCAAGGAAATCTGAGACAAAATCCTTCAACTTTCATGAAGACCACTTATGCAATAGGTGACGTTATGATAGAATTATAGTCGTGTGAAGGCAGCTAAATTGGTTGAGTGGGGAGACAAGGATGATAATAATTTTTCACTCATTCACCATTCATTAACAACTCTATTGTCATGTTTCACTCATCCACTCACTCATCTACCCACTCATTACACAACTTCATTGATATTTTGTACCCTTCATGCTCTATAAAAGGCACCATGGGTTGCTCATTAGAATCATCTTGGTTTAGAGATCAAAATCTTATTCTTGTATTATTTGTTGTAGTTTTCTTTTGTTCTAAATAAAAGTTATCTTCTAGTTTTCTTTTGTTCTAAATAAAAGTTATCTTCTTCTTCTTCTTCTTTCTTATTCATGAGTAACTAATTTTCATTTTACTTGGGTGAAAGGGTGAAGCTTTTGTTAATGAAATAAAGTTAGATTAAATCTTTCTCTTATGTTTGAATGATATATTATCAAGTGATCATTATATGTATTATATTTTATTTCCAATCAATTTAGAAACCCTCCTTACAAAGTAGAGATCTTGATTTGTTGTAGAAAAGATATTGGCACAATGAATACTTAAACTCATTTACAAGTGTTGGCATTAGTAGATAATTAAATGAACCATAATATAATTACATATATAATCTTAAATGAACCTTGAATACTGTATTTTTCGATTAAAACCTCCATTATGTGTGAATTCTAATTGAGTTATAAAAAGAATTAATCTTATCTTTAATTTACTTATCAAAAGTAGATCTTATAACCTAAGCAAATCTTTTTCACTTGTGAACAATTTTCATCACCTTTATTATTGTAACAAAATTTTTTCTTTCTTCAAAGAATTTTTCTTCATCAATTATTTGTGGATCGATTTTAGACTCTCAAAAATTTATTACTTGAGATAACTTGTACTTGAATTTGCAACACATATCAATTCGCATCATATATTAAACAACTATTTCTGTCAAAATAAATAAAATATCATAAGGATATTAAATTAGAGTTTGATTTTACTGCTTTGTAAATATCAAAAATTTTACATTATCATTAAATCATATTTCACACATCATTTAAAGAGTTTAACTTTGAAACAGTTGTATGAATCAAACTTATTTAATAATATATCAATATATAATTTGATGAAATATAAAAGACTTTTATAGTGAAATGAATTAAATTGAATTCTCGTAATTAATTAATAACATATCAAACTTCATGAAAAATGAAAGTAATTTCTCAGAGTTTTTCAGTGTATTACCATAACTTCTAACATTTGAATTTTACTTGAACTTTATTTCTCCATGCTTTAAGGAACTAGTCTTACACACTTCGGGAAACTCTAGCCAACCAAAAAATTTTACTTCAATCTCAATCTGACATGGAAATTTTTTAGGGTGTGGCCAACAAAAAAGTAAGGTGGGTCTCATTAATTGTGCAAGTAGGGCTATCCGCATTTCTCTCTCTCCCACTCTCTCAAATGTTGCGCCAGGCTTAATTTGTATCGTGGCATTTAATATTTTGACTTTTTTTATGTTTAAGATAAGATTCTAAGTTTCTTATCTAAATGAAAATGGTCATATTTATTTTCTTAATTTTTTTAAGTGATTAATTATAAAAAAAATTATTAATGAAATTCAATTAAAATTTATAAATCTTTTTATAATCTTATATATTTTCTCTCTTATAATTAATTATTTAAAAAATAAAAGAATCTTAATTCTATTTTCTCTATCCCTCCTAGCAGATGAGTCCCATATACTAAAAAAATTAGTCACATATCTAAAAGGTATGAAATGCCTGGAAAGCAAAAAAAAATTATTTGAATTTTAATTCTACTTGGAAGTTTGAGGGTGTGGCATGATATTAAAAACCAAACTGTAACATAGTCACATAGATACGACACACCAAGAAAAAATAAGGTGGGTCTCATTTTGTGTGTAGGACTATTGACATCACACTCTCTCCCTCATATGTTGCGCTAGGCTGTGTATCACGACATTTAATATTTTGACCTTTTTTTATGTTTAAGATAAGATCTTAAGACTATATTTAGTGTATTTAATAGTATAAGATAAGATTGTATAAGATAAAAATATAAGATATGATAATATAAATAAATTGATAAAATCTTATACTATTAAATATTTGATATACATATTATAAGTAAATTTATAGTATATATATAATTATTTACTCTAATCATATTATCCTTCACCATCTTCATTATTGTAAAACTCAAACAGCGACCAATTTATTCTCCTCAGCCCCCTAGCCCTCCATGGAATCACCACCGTTCAACGAAAACCCAATGCCTTTCGTGCTTCCTATTTTTCATCTGGTGCTTTTTATTCTGTGCTATGTTCCGTGCTCTCCCATAATCAAACTCACTTGAAGCTTTAAAAAAAAATCAAATAAGCCATATAGATTAAGAAATCAAATGAATAAAACATTGAAACCAAATTAAAGAATTAAATGAAATTAATAATTAATCTCCTCAAATAGACAATCTCTCCATAAAAATGAAATGAAACTTTGAGAAAAAAAAAAGGAAAATAACTCAAATATGGAGATTTGCATCAATTCAGTCATATAGATCTAGACTCAAAGACCACCCACCAAATATAAATATGGATTCAAGGATCAACCAAACACAGATCTGGGTACCATCTTTTGATTTATCATGCTTATATACTAGGCAGATCTATGACGATTGCTCCACCGTGCTTCCTAAACTATTGTGTCTACATTCAGCAAGATATGCTCCATCTCCATCACGGCTCCGCCATTGACAACGGCGACTTCAAGGTGCTCAGTGGCGACGTCATAATGAGCAGTGAAAGCGACTTCCTAATCGATAGCATGATCTGGTTGGTGCAAATATGGTTAGGTGTGGCAGGGGCAACGTCGTCTGTGGTGGGGGTTGTGGTGTTTGGGTGATGAAGGAAAATGAGACGAGGGGGGAGGGGAAAAGCGTGATTAGGCTCGGTTGGAGCGTGGTGGAAGGTGTGGCCGGACCCTGTCGATACAGGAGAAGATGACCATAGGTGACAAATGGAGGGTGGAGTTGTTAAGGCCAGGGTCTAGTGGTGGATGCCTAGACGTTGATTTTAATTAGAAAAGTTGAACATAGAGCCTCGATAGAGAATGAGAGACTTGATGTTAAGGGGCAGAGAGAGAAGGGATATCCTATCAGGTCTAATCAGGGGATGGGAGAAAGGATCAAATAATCAGGTTAGAATAGAATAAAAAAATTTGACCTAATTTGACTATATTATCAAGTTAAACCACCAAACAACCGATAAGACTTGATAGTATTAGCTAATATTATCAGGTCCTTCTTATCCTGTCTACCAAACACAATCTAAATTTCTTATCATTCGACTTGAATGAAAAGGGTGATATTTTCTGTTTCTCTACTAACAGATAGGCACCATAAACTGAAATAATTAGTCTCGCACCAAAAGATATGAAATTCCCAGAAAACAAAAAAAAAAAATTACTTGAATTTCAATCTTACATGAAAGTTTGAGGGTATGGCACGATATTAAAAAACAAATTGTTACGTCATCACACAACTCATAGGTTACGCTAGGTTGCGTTTAATATTAACTTTTTTTATGTTTAAGATAAGATGCTAAATTTCTTATCATTTGGCTTAAATGTTTCTCTATCTGTCTACTAGCAAATGGGTACCAAACATAGAAGAGTTTGGTCTCACATATGAAAGGTATGGAATACCCATAAAATAAAATAAAAAATACTTGAATTTCAATCTTACATGGAAGTTTGAGGGTGGGGCATGATATTAAAAAATAAATTGCTACGTCGTCACACAGATACAACATATAAAAAAAAGTAAGATGGGCTTATTTTGCGTGTCAAATTATCCACATCTCTCTCTCTGATATCTTGCGTCTAGGCTGCATCATTTAATATTTTGACTTTTTTTATGTTTAAGATAAAATAATAAATTTCTTTCCATACGGCCAGAATAAAAGGTTGATATTTTCTAAATCTTTCAACAAACATATGGAGTCCAAACACCAAGTCATAGATAGAGAAAATCATTATTACCATTTGAATTTAATAGCAAAATATCTAAAATAATGTCCAAAGACATTAGTTCAAATGGCACCAAGTTCATTTGGAAACTACTATACCAAGCACTAATTCTCACATCAAATATCCAAAATATTCATTTTAAAATACGAACTTTAAGATAAATTATTCCATCTTATAAGTAAGGATTTTATGGGCAGGAACATGTTTGCCTTGGCTCGAACTCTACCTGATGTTTTGATAGAGCCATGTTTTAGGTCCCTAAACTTGGCTTGGTTATGGCCCGACTAATGACCGGGCCGAAACCAAGCTGACTCGATATTTAGATGAAATGAGTAAATTTAGATATTATATATAGCTAAGTTAAAAAAAATTAGAAGTAAGAAAATTAAAATTAAGGTATGTTTTAAAATATATATTTTGAAACAAATAATATCAATATAAATATAATCATGTTTTTCAAAAGTTATTAATTTAACTAAAGATGTCTTATTATTTATAACTAATTTTCAAAAAAAGTACAAATTTTAAAATGATGTATGGCACCGGGCTAGGTTAAGCCAACTCGAAGTATGATCTGAACCCAACTTGAAAATATTATGGGACAAATTTCAAAATTCATGCCTATTCGTTTGGAAACTACTAAACCTTGCCCTAATTCTCACATCATATATCCTAAATATTCATTCCCTCTTATAAGTAAGGATTTCATAGGCTGGATTGAGACAGGTTTGCCTTGGCCCAAACTCTACCTGATGTTTTGATGGAGCCATGTTTTAGGACCTTAAATTAGTGCGGTCATGGCTCGACTAATGACTAGGTTGGAACCAAGCCAACCCAATATTTAGATAAAATATGTAAATTTGAACATTGTGTATAGTTAAGCTATAAAAGTTTAGAAATAGGAAGCTAAAATTAAGATATGTTTTACAATATATGTTTCGAAATAAATAATATCAATATAAATATAATCATGTTTTGAAAAAAATTATTATTATTTATAACTAATTGCCAAAAAAAAATATTAATTTTAAAATGATGTGTGGCACTAGGTCAGGTTGAGCCAACCTGAAGTATGATCCAAACTCGACTCAAAAATATTCTAAGTCAAATTCCTAGAACCAAATCCTATTGTGAATAGCTTTGGGCTAGGACAATTTAATAGGACGGGTCAAGTTTTAAATACCCTTACTCATAATTTTATAGTCACACACACACATCAATCTAGCCAATGCCCCTCATACCCTACCTTTGATCATGATTTGAGGTGCCCAAATAATACTACAATAATTGTCACATAAATCCTGGGATCCCCTCCTAGTAAGTAATCTATAGTTTTACTATAAATTCTCCCTAAATTGGTGGTTTGAATGAAGAAAGTTATCCCTCACCTAAATTTTATATTATATAAAAAAATCGTCACATAAAGTGATAAAACTACTAGCTGTTAACTTATAAAGAGTGAATAATATATTAATGCTGGCATATAGAAGCTGATGTACAACTTTAGGCCAATGGTCTTAGGCTTTTTTATAAAAGGAATTCCAAAAACAGTACGTTTGGTGACGATATCCATGTGTCCATCTTTTTTCCCGTATTTACCTTTTTTCTATAATGCATTAATCGACGTTATTAGAGTTCTATTTTACACACATTGAGACATTGTAGCTTGTTAGTGGTTTAGTTTCGAGGGAGCGCTAAACTAATACAATGTTATAATGAGGAGAGGAGTACTAGAAATATATTCCTTATTACACTCTTTTTAATATATTATATTATATTAAATTATGTCATACACTAAAATATATACTTAAACTTGATTACATACTAATTAAATTGATTACACATTAATCAAAATTAAGTATGTAATTTAGTGTATAACGTGATTTAATAAAAAGAATGTGTTCAAAAGAATGTGATAGAAAGTATGTTCTTAACATTTTTCATATTATAATTTACTTACATTTCATTTTTGTGCATATATTATTGATGCAGCTGAATCTTAGTTTGATAATTAACCTCACATATATATATATATATATTAAGAGAGTTGACTCAATTGGTCAATGTTCTACTCATGGCAAATACATTAGGTTTTAAATTCATGAATAATTCATTGCATGCGATCTATAATATCATTATAAATTCTCGTTAGAATTGGATATTTGTCTTAAACTTAGAATGGGTAAAATATTCCTTCACTCTAAATTTTTATTCCAAAATAGAAAACAATTTAATTATATAACTTAAGAGAAATAGTTTTGTAGTATTATTCTTCTAGCAAAAGGCAACTTTATCCCAGAAGACCTTATATGGTAAAGAAGTAGAGTTTAATCCATGAGGGCGATGGAGAGGGTAAAAAACCTTGTATGAATATTATTTAGAAATTGTGGGGGTGTGTCCAAGGCACGTTTGAGTTATTCTTATAAGCTTGTTGAAAGATTTTGGGTATTAGCCTGTGTTATTATCTCATAACTTGTTTTTCATTTCATTCTTAGTAATGAATTTATCTACCTTTGGCAAAAACAAAAGGCAACTTTATTCCCAAAAGCTAAAGATAAAAGTTAAACTTGAATTTCATCAAATAAAAGAAATTGAGTTATTGAGAGGAGTGAAGCATCAGTAAGCATAATTTGTTCCAAAATACACTTCAGAATTAGTTTAGCTTCATAAATTACCCCAGAAGATTTTTGTGTCCACACCTACTGGTAGTTAATTCAGCATGTAAAGCAGGAAATGTGATAAAGTCAGTAAATTATTCTCACCTACAGTGTTTACAGTTGAAGTTTTATTTCACTTAGTCCAAACTTGGAGGAAGTATCCATAAAAACTGCAATGAGATTTGGTGTCAATCACAATACCGACCAAATTAACAAACACAATAAGATGGGTATAATTTAACAGTGTAAAACATTTTATAAATACAAAATATTCACTGCACTTGTATCATATAAAATATGGAATCATCTCAATGTATATAATTTGTAAAAGTAAATTTTCTTAAAACATGGCACCAAATTAAGGTGATGGGAGATTAAATTGTTTTTCCACTATGAGGATTAATGTAGATAGGAAGTAATCCATCATCAAGAAATATTTTATTAAGCTGTGTTGTTACATTCTCCACCTGAACCGAAAGGTGCAAACCAATTAGTGCATTACTATCATAATAGCCTCAATAAGTAATGCACAAATCACATAGCATAAGGCGTTAATTGATGCCCTTAGATTAAATACACCAATCAGGCTCTAAGCAATTGGAAAGAAAGCTAGCAACAACTTACAAGTAGCCTGTCATCAATTAGGCATATTTTAACACAAAATGGATGACAAAATCTTCATGTGCATATATTTGATTTCAACCAACAAATCTGCAAGCCTTCCCCTCCCTTCAAATTAAAATAATAATAATAATAAACAGAAAATGTTGAATAACCACTAAAACCTTCTGTTGATACTGTGGGTCTCCAATGCTTTGAGAAAGAGCAATGAACTCTAGTTCAGCGCTAGAATCTAACAAAATACTCTCACCTTGGAACATATGAAGAGAGAAGAAGAATGAGAGACATTGATAAAGTAGCTCTAGTGATCAACCAATATAATCACAAACAAAAATTGGAAAAAAATGCACAAGGGAAAATCAATTAATCAAGAACCTAATAGAACAAAATAGAAAGTCTCTGAGTAAAAACCTGTTGTGTCTATGATCTATGCAATCTGAAGTACCTGGATTAGCTACAATACTCATGCTTCTAAGATAAATATAATCAAGATTTTATATTATCTTAATAATTCAAATATAATAAGTACTCTAGTCTAGTTAAAGGGCTTTTTTTATTTGACACAATCAGCCTCTTATCCGAACACATGACTAGCATGATTAGCGTGATTTCTTGTGACACTTATTTATCAGTATCACTACTAACAATAATTAGAGCTATGTTAGCGATTAATTGTTTCCTGTTCAAACTAAAACTTGATTAGTTACAGGTTAGTTGTAGAGCTTCTTACGTGGCACGTGCATCACATCGATGGTAGTTTGAGTTTAATTGTGTGTATATACTAACCTTCAGTTCAATGAAGACTTTCTAGAATCATTCTGAACAAATCACATATTTGGTTCTTAGATTTCTCTTAAGTGTTCTCCCTCATTTTGATTTCTTAGACAGTACTAAAGCTATGCTGTGCACTCCTGGAAATTGGTCAAAAATTTCTGTTTTATAATTCTCGTCTTCACCTATTCCCTGAAAAATTGAGATCTAGGCGGATTGGTCCTTATATTGTCAAATATGTGTATTCTTATGGGGCCATAGACATTGAGAATCCTAGGAATGGTATTGTATTTAAGGTCAATGGACAAAGACTCAAACTATTTCTGGAACATCAAGTTGTTGAGGTAGAATCCATTTCTCTTTCTAATCCTTGTTATGAGTAGAATTTATTTTAATGTTGTTTCTTTCTTTTTGCAGTTCTTTGTGTTCCCGGTTAAATGGCGGATAACGGTACTCTGTGACTCTCAAGTCAGTTTGTTTTTCAGTTTTCCATAATAACTGAATTCTTCTCCTTTTAAAATGGATGTCATTCTCTCAAATCTAAGAAAACATTTTCCTTCTCTCCCTCTAAATGCTCTAACAAAAGTCTATGAAGCTAAGTGTGAAAGACTGAGACTGTTAATGTATAAGGGCATCCTAGAAGTTATATGCTGGATAATCGAAGCAAAGGTTCGTTTAGCTGGTGAATCTTCAGATTCATTTGTCCCATACATGCCTAGTCTCGGTAAAAGTTCATTTTCAAAAAGGAGAAGAGCAAAAAGAATGAAAGTTTGTTACAAGTGTGCACGATGGAATTGCAACACGCGATGTTACTCTTTGGGGATGGTTTCCGTAAACAGAGAAAATAAAATATTCTTCATCAAGAATGGACTGAGTAAGGAGTCATTAGATAATATCTTATTAACTCTTGAGACGCATTCTTGTGGAGTTGTGCAGCGTGAACTTCTTAGTTTGTGGAATCTCTTCAAGGACGAGCAAGAGCGTTATAGTCTTGGGAATCTGACTCAAAAAGACCCTGTTTGCCAATTTATAAGAAAATTGGATGAGAAACTTATCCTCGACTCATAGAAGGCGTTTAAGCGTTTCGGACGTGAAACCAGAGGAAGATGTGAGCCACAATCACAACAACATGTATATATTATCTTGTACATTTTCAAAAAAAAAAAAGAAAAAAAATGAAAAAAATGAAAAAAATGAAAAAATGAAAGAAAAAGAAAAAAAGAGAAAAAAAGAAATAAAAAAGAATAAAAAAAAAGGGTGAAACTTCGGTTGTACTTGGTCTTTAATTAGATTAGGAGCCCTTGCCAGTGGCAGCCCCGTCATTGACTCGGGTGGACCATCGCACGCCGGTCCATAAATAAGGTTCGTGTGCCATGCTCTGTAGAGAGCCGCACTCCACAACCCAATGTTCACCATCTAGGCACTGTGGAGTTGATGGACAGATAGAAGCGTTCCACTTTTGTTACTAGGTTTTCTTGTAATAATTTTCCTTTGTTCTAAATTAAAGTCATGTTCTTCTTCTTCTTCTTCTCTCTTTCTTTCTTCTTATCTATGAGTAATTAAGTTTCATTTTACTTGGGTGAGAGGGTGAAGCTTTTGGTAATAAAGTAAGGTTAGATTTATTCTTCTCTTGTGCTTAAATGATTTATATTTTCTAGTAACCATTATACGTATTATAATTTGTTTCTTATAATTTAGAAACCATCTTTGTAAAGAGGAGTTCTTGATTTGTTGTAGACAAAATATTGGCACAATGAATGCTTTAACCCATTTATAAGTGGTGGTAATATTTTTAGGAAACATAATATAATTACGTATATTATTTTAAATGGACTTTTAATGTTGTATTTTTCGATTGGAACCTCCATGTTGCGAGGATTCTAATTGAGTTATAAAAGAAATTAATCTTACCTTTACTTTATTTACCAAGAGTGGATCTTTTAACCCAAGTAAATAATTTTTACTATAGTAACAAAATATTTACTTCACCTTAATTAATCTTTAACAATTCCCTGTGGATCGACCTCGGACTCCCGAGAAATTTATTACTTGAGACAACCTGCACTTGGGTTCGCAAAGCAACAATTAATCCCGCATCAAGTTTGTAGACTTGTTTGAAATTAAAAATTGTGCATCAATGATCATTTGAGCTCAATAGCAGGATTAAATATAAAATAATGACTATGTATTACTTTTGGATTTTAATAAAGTATCTATATAAGGATCATTCTTAGATAAATTTTTTAGATACTGTTACAACTATTTACTAATTAAGAGTGGCTTTTAAATAATTGCCTTTTCTATAATTCGAATTTTGATCCATTCCAATAAAGGGTAGTTTGCTTGCACTCATCCCTTATAAGTTATATTTTACCTTTTTTGTAAAATAATAATTGAATTTTATAATGAAAAATCATTTAAGAATTAGGGGAAATCTACCAATCTGCCATTAGTGTCAAATTTATTTATCAAATTGCCATCTTTTTAAAACTATTTATCAAAATGCTATCGTTTTTGCTACGCTATACTATTTTATTAATTACTGAACCACGTAGGATGCGCCACACACACTTGCGCATCCACGTAGGATGTGTCAATGTGCCTGGCGCATCCACGTAGGATGTGCCAATGCGTCTGGCGCATCCTACGTGGATGCGCAGGTGTGTGTGGCGCATCCTACGTGGATGCGCAAGTGTGTTTAACATATAATTATCACACGACCGTGCTACAAAAAATTGTATTTTTTCATGCTGAAAATGTTGTGTAGTGTTGTCATTTGGTCATATGAGCCTAGTGGATATGAAAAATAAACTGTTTTACCATCAAAGCTGATACAATGCGTCTATTCTTAATTATGTCAAGTCTTCACCCAATTAAATGAAAGGTTAAGTCTAGGTTTATAAAGTTGTTTCAATGAAATAATGAAACTAAACGTTGCAAATTAAATCTAGTTATGAGCAACCATTAGCACTGTTAGCGTATTACAATCAATCAATTTTTACACCTTGGATTGATTTTAAAAATCGAAGTTGATCACACTCTTAACGTCATGACCGATTCATTGGCAAGAATATAATCCTATAGAACATAACAAATTCAATTAACCTTAATAGTTCAATCGTTCTGATTCTATGAAAAATTCGACAGAATATCCCCTAAAAATTAGACGTTCTCAAAAGTATATCATCCTGTATAATGAGACATTTATATATATATTATGAAGTGCATTTATACATATACATACAGTCATCCCAGTCTAAGAAAATGTAATAAAAGAATAATAAATCCATACATGAAGTACAATGACTACATCAATGAGAAGGACTAGGATCAGAATGTGGTGGTCTGTGAGGGGGATCAGAAGAAGGTCCTGACTGTGAGGGGTGAGGAGGATATGGTGGGTAACCCATATATGGTGGATATGGAAATGACGGTGTCAGGGTAAAAGTCAAAGGATATGGTAGATAAGTGTAAGCAGGTGGTGGGTATGCTGTAGATGGTGGATAACCTGGATATGGTGGGCAAGATAGAGGTGGTGGCTGAGATGGTGGATAAGTAGCAGTAGAACTGGACGGGGGCTGAGTCCTAAGCATACCCGAAGAATCAGAGTCCTCTGAATGTTGTAGTCGAGATTGAGTACTCACTAACCCTCTCCTTCTACGGCGCGGTCTCTACTCATCAGATATATCGGATGGTCTTGGGATGTCATCTGCATGAGGAACTGGACGAAGCTGAGATAAGGTAATGCAATCATGCTCCCTCACTGAAGCTAATATGTCCTCCATGGACTTTAGAAGGCTAGCCGTACTAAAGCCCAAACTAGGGTTCTTAGCCGAAGCATGGACGTTCTCTGCAATATCAGCCTAAGACACAGATCCCAGTATGTTATCATTAATATAAAATACATTTAACAAATAGTATAACATATTGGTAAAAAACTAACCACAGATCCAATAGAAGTACTAGTACGAGAAATCCAACGTTTGGTAATTCTTCTGTACCAGCGCATGTACTCAGAATGCACAGTGAGGGAAGCTCTCACTGGCCGTCCAGTAACACATCTTTCCCTCTAACTGTCCCAGATGCTTATGTGTGGTAGGTATGTAACTCGCCAATCCTCACCATGTCATCTGACCAAAGTAATCAAGTGTAACTCATCAGGTTGATGTGGTCTCCGCGGTATTAGTTGGTCCAGACCAAACTGACGCATCACCCTATCTGGTTGGTGCCACTCAACAATGTGAAAAAAGATGAGCGGAACCACTGCCAATATAATGTCTCTGCCAGCGACACAAAAATCTGGTAGTGAAGCCACAATCTCATTCATATAGGGTTGCCATGTTATCTGCAAAATGATGGGTTCAAAACATTAGAAAGCAAGTGAAAATAATATGCATAAATCAATGTAAAAAAATATTGACCTCATCACTCTTCAACTGATCAAAGAATCGGCGATAGTACGAAAGCACCCCCATTGGGGTTTCATTCAACACCTTGTGTTTATGCCACCTATTTAAATGTCAGAGTAATATGATGTCAAAACAAGTATTGCATATAACAAACTAATATAAACAAAAGATATTTTGAGAAACTTACTGAAATCCCAGTGGACGTTGGTGACCACGATCAGCAGCATAGGCAGCCAGCAGGACAGGATCAGTATCATCTACAAGTGCAGGGACCAGGGGTGGAAATCTATGCCAAACCCAGTACTGCAACAAAATGCAAGCACCTCCAATCTCGTGCACGCTGTGGTCTGTGGCCTTGCACAGCTCTCTGTACAAGTACGCCAAGACCGCAGATCCCCAACTGTAATGTCCAGTAGCCTCAAAGTCTTCCAAGAGTGGAAGGAACATCATATGCACGTATCTACCAGAATGGTCAGGAAATAGCAATCCCCCGATCAACCGAAGTATATATGCTCGTGTACAGTGCATCACATAAGCAGCTCCATCAGCCTCAGTAAGTCATCTACTGAATGCACTCCAAAGCCATGATATATCAATACGTCCACCTGATACGTGTGACTCAGGCGGCTGCGAACCTAACAAGTCCTCACATAGCTGCATCCAATCTCCACGTGATGTACAGCCAGTAACGGCATCGTCGTCAATAGGAAGTCTTGAGATAATGCTTATGTCCAATGTGATGGTGCACTCTCTAGTTGGCATATGAAATGTATGTGTCTTGGGACACCATCTCTCAACCAACGCTGTAATCAATGAGTGATCGATGGTGCAATATCCCATGTAGGTAACCCCCACGAAACCAGCCTGATGTAGATATGGGAGCATTCACTCATCTGGGTCCATATGTCAGAATTTATGAGCATGTCTAACACGTAGATGACGATCAGGTTGACCTTACCATATATGCTGTGAAACATGAAACTCCTGCAACTCCAGTACTGAAGGGTCCTCTGGGCCTGGGCGCAAGTGGAATGCCATGTCTACAACTGTAGATGGCAATAATAGATAAGTTTTCAAATAATAAGACATACTATAAAATGAATATACATAATAAACATGAGTGTATTAAACATAAAAGCACAAGGAGGAATGATATTAAACAAACATAATCAAATCTGTGTCGATTAACAAAGTAGATGATTCGTCAAACATAATCAAATGTAAACAAACATAATCAAGCCTCAATTACACACTGATAGTCATCAAATGTTACACTAATTATGAAATTATGTCCTAATTAAGTAGATGGCCCGTCTTGGTCATTCCTCAAGGAAGTTGATCCACCACGACGATAACTACGAGAGTTATGTCCAGATTCACCACATTTTTTACATCTTTGTCCAGGTCCTGGTTCACGCCAATCCATCTCATTTCTAAGTCGAGTTGATTTGGGTCGACCTTTAGATCTAAGCAATTAACGATCGAGTACCAATGTATTCGCCGGAGCTGGTGGCCACCATGGTTCATCCTTAATGACTCCCCAATCAATCTCATAAGCCTTGTACAAAGTATGCATTCTGTAAACACTATGCACATATCGAAAAGTGTCAAGTGTCCTAGAAGAACATGCAACTATTGCATGAGAGTAAAGAAAATGCAACGCTTGAAACAGGCCACAATCACACGTGCATTCATCAAGGTTTACAGAATATTTAACTCCACCCTGCTGTGTTATAGGGTTGAATGCCTATTCGACCAAAAATCTGGTAGAATGTATATCAAATCGACGGACTTGATGAGAGCTTGCCTTGAGCACATTAACATTCTAGCTCTTCATAAAATCATCAGTCCAATCAGCCCTATCAACAACTCTCTCGTTTGCCTCATCCTTTCGATTAACAAAGTACTCTACCAATTTATAATATGTCATCTGAACCAGTGCGGTTATTGGTAGATTTCTACCATCTTTCGACACTCCATTCATGCACTCAAACAAGTTCGTCGTCATATGACCAAATTTGTGGCCACCATCATATGCTAAACTTCATTGTTGTTTTGGAATCGAATTAATCCAATGTGCCATTTCGGGAGTAGCGGTCAACTTTTCCAACCTAGCCTCAAATTTGTATGCCATTGGTTCATACCTTGTGTGTAGAATATTGAATAAGTTAGTATTGACAACAAATCTTGTAGTATGATAAGTAGTATAGTAAATACATAGGAATTGAAATGTTTAACTACCTATGTTAATCAAATATTTCTTTAGGGCCAGATTACAGAAGGCGCTGTTAAAGTTGCTAGCAATATGTCTAATACAGAAGACATTATGCCCATACGATGGCTGCCATCCCAGCTGTGGGTTCGCCACTGACTGTATGATGCCTTGATGTCGGTCAGATATCAAGCACAAGTCCTGTTGTTGTGTGACATGTTTGCGAATCAAGGCTAAGAACTAACTCTAAGCATCCTTTGTTTCTCCTTCAACAATATCAAATGCAATTGGCAAAGGTTTTCTATCGTCATCTTGAGTTATTGCAATCAATAGTTTATGACGATATTTACCATACAAATGAGTGTCGTCAATCTGAATAATGGGCTTGCAGTATTGGAATCCAACAGCACATGGTTTGAATGTCCAAAATAAGTGATGTAATACAAGTTTTGAACGGTCAACTCTATTGCGCTCGACATAATCAACGGTTTGTAACTCCACCACTGTGCCTGACATGTCTCTTTGCATGGCAAGTATCCATTTAGGCAACATCGCATAAGATTTATCCCAGTCTCCAAATACCTTCATAATGACAATTTGTTTTGCCTTCCAAGCTTTTCGATAAGACACATCATATCCAAATTGACATCGAACCCTTTCAATAATTAGGCATACAGGTAAATCAGGTTTTTACTTAACCATCTCCAGAATGCAAGAACATATCATAACAGAATCTAACTTCTGATGATCTTGTGACAGAGCTGGGTTGACACAAGTGTGAGGTCCATCATATTTTCTAATTTCTCACATGTTTGATTTCTTGCTTTGAATGGCCCTGACCCTCCACTTACAACCATCAGCACATTTTGGACACTTAACAGTTAGCCGCTGTGTATCAGAATCTTCAACCTTGTAATTCTGATGTCTAATAATTGAATAATGTTTTAAGGCCAACTTGACAGCATCTTTAGAGGGAAATTGCAATCCAACATAAAATTCTTCATATGGACTCCAAATACCACGAGAATCTAATTCAGGCAAATTATCAGGTGTATTCAACGCATCCCAATTGATTTTAGAAAATCGAGGGCATGGAGGCACAAATGTAGATTCAGGAGCAACTACCAACGGAGGAGCAAGTTGTTGTATATTTACATCAAGGTCAGATTGATCTTCTGATTGATCTTCTTCTAAGTCAGTGTCTGTATCGTCACTCTCAGGAATCTCTCCTTCATCATCGCTTGTGTCAGATAATGCATCTGTCATAAGCGGGTTATCGGACTCGAAATCCAACCTAAATGAGCTCCCTTCAGACATTGCAGATGTACCAACTTCTTGAGATTGTACTAAGACAGGAGTATGTGTCATAGAGAATTGAGTGTTGATAGGGTACGATGATTCAACAAGATTAGAAGGACCAGCTTGTAACCCTGTTTCAGAAGGACCTGCAACATGCTCATTATGCTCACTCATTTCTGTCTCGACATACAACTCCATAGAAGTTAAGTTAGCATGTTGATCAAAGCAATCAATCATGCAACCAACGTCTTCATCATCTTCTAATAGAAGACCTATCCATTTCAGTACATTGCTCCATTGTGAAAATCTATACACAATACTGGACACAACTTGATTTTCTTGGAGCTTTAATTTTAAATGAATTCTCCTTTTCAGAAGCTCAAAAGTCGTATCACGTTGAATCATGATAGACTTAGGACGAGGACCTTCAAACATTAAACCTTCTTCACCTTTGTACATTCTCCCATTGTAGTAAATGAGAACAATAAGGTGTTTGGTCATCTTAAACTTCTGAATAATAACAACACAACATAGATGAAATCAATTAACACATTTGACAACTGAAACAAATATGTTTTATACCCGACTAATTTCAATCTCAATAAATTAATAATTTAAATCAATTCAAAATAATAAATAAAATTACAAAACTCAACTAATAATCAAATTGTTATTTTTTGTACGAATAAATTTCAAAAACCTACTTGGCTAACAAAAAAACAAATATACGAGGAGATAACAATAATCAATAATCCTACAAATAAACTAAATATACAACACACAATAAATATACAAACTTAAAAAAAACAAAATAATATAATTTTCAACAAACAAAATAAGTGCCAGGATAAAAATACGTACATATATGTATGAGCAACAAATGTCTTTCTCAGAAGTTATAACTAAAGGAGAGTTTCAGAGAGTTTAGAGAGATAAAATTTTTAGAGAGAATGTGGAAATTTGAGAAATGAAGGAAGTGGCCGTGAAAGGGAGAGGGGAGGGGGGTTATGGGTGTGTGGCTTGATTGCGCCAACACGCCTGGCGCATCCACGTGGGATGCGCCAACACACCTAGCGCATCCACGTGGGATGCGCCACCACGCCTGGCGCATACACGTTGGATACGCCAAGCGTGTTGACGCATCTCACGTGGACCCCTAGACAATAAAATAATCCAGCGTGGCAAAAACGATGGCATTCTGATAAATAGTTTCAAAACAATGGCAATTTGGTAAATAAGTTTGTGGCAAAGGGCATTTTGGTCAAAAAATCATTAGTGTAGATATTATTATTATTATTATTATTATTATTATTATTATTATTATTATTATTATTATTATTATTATTATTATTATTATTATTCTTTGTCGTTGTTTTATATGTGTAGTACGATATGTTATTTTTAGATATGTCTACATATTAGATATATGTTTGTATCAAATATACAGAGACGTGTGTATGATACATGTGTTTTGTGTGTCTGAATGCATTGGATTAATTAAAAAATTATTAGTTTTAGCTTGGACACGTTTTGAATACGATTCGGACACGCTTGAATATATTTAGAACACGATTTGGACACAACTTATTAATATATATTTTTAAAAAAATAATAATTTTTATGACTAACGTCCAATTAGTAAACTCGTAACACATTCAAACCCAATAATATGATTGACGTACCAAGTTACTATTTTCACATACCAATATTTTAAGTTTTATCTTTTCATATACTACTATTTTCATCTTCTCTTTCTACATATGTTCGTACTAAGTCGTCCACTTCGTCGTCACAGAAACTTGCCTCACACTAATATTCCCTCTAGTAATTTTTTTTAGATGCACATGTACTTGTACATGATTAGTTCTATTAGGAGAAGTTAGTTTAGAGAAAAAAAAAATAGAATTGTGTCCTCATTGTAACAAATTTCATGTAAAAGTATTATAACAGAATATTATATAGCATTCATATGATAAATATCTATCAAAGTTATACCAAATAAATTATCCATTAATTACATCATGACAGAGTTTATTTAGAATAGGACTAATCCCGGCCAATATGAGAGTTTCCCTTTATGATTTTTTATTTGTTGAAAATCAATATGTATATACCATTATTTGTTGAAGATCAAAATTGTTGAGAAGGCCATCTAGTTGCAATAGTTTTTGAGAAATTAATCTTACAACAATGTCTATACAAATACTTTGGTCAAATTAAGACAAAAAAAATATCATTATACAAAAGTCTTTCCACAAAATGAATTAGATAAATAAATTTTTATAACACATAAAGAGTGTAGTAATCGATTAATTCTTAAGAAATGTAATCAATCTCTTATTTTTTTTAAAACGATAGTAAGATTAGGTTACTCCAATATTACTGGTCAAGCATCAGTGACATGCTTGAGATTTCAAACGGCAAGTAAATGTTTCACTCAAGATTTTTTCATAGAGGCTACTCACTACTGGCGACTTTTTAAGGAGGGCTGATTACCAAGCGGAATTATTGACCAAAGGAGATTTGAATATGTTTACTTAGGAAGTACAAAGCTTTATTAGAAACTCCTAGATCAATTGAACCAACCCGCATAAACATCAACTTCTTATTGTCTCTATCAAAAATTGATAGTAAACTTCACATATTTTTAAGTGAAGTTTCATTTACTTAAAAGCAAAATAAATTCAATTTTTTTTATATCATGATATTTTTGGTCAACTTTTGCATGAATTCGTATTAAGTCCTTTGCTAAGCCATTTTAAGGTGTGCCCTTTACATTATGTTTAATGTATTAAGAATAATTAATTTTCTAAATGTGGATTTAAAATCTATAACAGTCTTGAAAAAAAGAAGTAATAAAATCCCTTACTCGGTGGTGTTTCCCACCCACCAAAGAGGGAGGAGGTATAGTTTTGGAGTTCAATTCCCATTCCCCAGTCACAAATATCTCAGTTGGCACTTGGCAAGCCAATTTCTTTGCTATTTATGGCTAGAAAAATATTTATATTAAGATTCTTTGTAGTTATAACTTTTTACTCATCAATTCAAAAAAAATACTTTTTATTCTTTTTTAATGAAATCAATAATTATTATAATAAAAAAACATACATACAAGAATGAATCAGATGCGTTTCTTTATCATTAAATTATTTTAATTCATCTATAAAAATTTACATGTCCCCAGTTCAAAAAATAAAAAATAAATAAAAAATTGCATGTCCCATATGCAAAACTCTGTAACTTGGATTCTTCCACCTTTAACGTAAACCCAAAATATGCTTCTTCATTCACTTTATTTTATGGGAGACATTTATTATTTTTTATTTTATGCAAAATTATTGTTCTTTAGAGTACTCACATTCTACTCATGATAGTGCAAAAGAGTGAGTAAGGATTGATTGAATGTGAAGAACGTAAAAAATTATTATGTGCAATTGTGCATTGTTCTTTATTATGTACATCCTCACTCTCTTGATCGGCTTTCTGGCTCTTTCTCTAGTTATTCCTAAGTTAGTTAGGCCATAGGTGCTTATAAAATAATTGAGGTGAGAAATTTAGAGAAAGAAATCTTTTGTACGAAATCCTACACAAGATGCGACCAAAATGCGACCAACGCCTCAAACGGAACGACCCACCAGAAGCCACCATACATAGCATTGTCGCCAACCCCTCCTTTGTCTCTGCCTCGTTGTTGCCCTGGTATTGGAGAGAAAATACGAAATGAAAGGAAAGCTGCAGCACCTTTCTCTTATGTGTAAAAAAATTCCTAACTAATTTTTTTTTTTGAATTTTTGGCGGCATAGTCGGCAAAAACCTCACAAAACAAAACTCTAATTGGAGAAATGTAAAAAATCAATGGCTATTTTTTTTTCCTGACAGATTTGTCTGCTGGAAATCTTTTAAATTTTTTTTAAAATCAATGTTTGGATTTTTTATGAATTTTCCTCCAAAAATTACTTGAATTACCTGGATTTTCCTGACCATCCTCATTCAAAACCTCGAAGGACCTTTTGCAAGTGTTATTCTCTTTCTGGTCTTGATGGTCTCGAGATCATCTTCCATTTTTTGTTCTTCTTAGCATTCTCTTGGTTTGAGAGCATTTGGGAGGAGAGGTGACTTCAGGCTCACCATCATGCACCCCAAAAGACGTCGTAGCCTAAATAGAGTTGACAACCTGGTGTCCTTCCAGTGACTTGCTCCTCTCTTTGTCCTATAGTCCCATACATAGGGATGGCTTCCAAAGAAGAAGGGAGGACTACACTTGAATTTGATATTCATTATATTGATAGTAATATATTTTATTCATTTAATAATTCTTTCATTGGGCTTCTTAAGATTCAATTAGGTTTAATTAAGTTAGTTTTGTTACATTTTATGATATTGAGCCTGATTGAATCATTGAATGAATTATTGCATAAATTGACATTAATTTGTCTATTTGGAAGCATTTAGTAATTTAGTTATAATCTGAGTTGCAAATATTTGATTGATGTGATTCTGGTCTTGTAGGAAAGTTAAGACAATTCTCTACAAGTTTCATGAAACCTTAAGTGATAAATCACACGTTTAGATAATTTAAATTGGAGTTGAAGCAAGAACTAGAGTGTTGATCCTGACAACTTAACCTCTGTGAACTCATCAGCCCATTTCTTGAGTTATAGGAGTTCAATTGACACAAAACTAAGCTCAAATGAAAGCTAAGACACAAATTTACAACTTTCATGAAGAACATAAGAGTTAGATCGGATGTCTAATAGGTCATATTGGACCTAAAAATCAAAACAGAGGTACTGTTGTTGGAACCCGAACACTGTGCAAATGTTGGGCCATATCTTCTGCTGTAGTGATCAAATTATAATGAAACCGGTGGCATTGGAAATCTGAGACAAAATCCTTCAACTTTCATGAAGACCACTTATGCAAGTACTATTGTTGGAACCCGAACACTGTGCAAATGTTGGGCCATATCTTCTGCTGTAGTGATCAAATTATAATGAAACCGGTGGCATTGGAAATCTGAGACAAAATCCTTCAACTTTCATGAAGACCACTTATGCAATAGGTGACATAATGATAGAATTATAGTCATGTGAAGGCAGCTAAATTGGTTGAGTGGGGAGACAAGCATGATAATAATTTTTCACTCATTCACTCATTCATTAACAACTCTATTGTCATGTTTCACTCATCCACTCACTCATCTACACACTCATTACACAACTTCATTGATATTTTGTACCCTTCATGCTCTATAAAAGGCACCATGGGTTGTAATTCTTCTTCTTCTTCTTCTTCTTCTTCTTCTTCTTCTTCTTCTTCTTCTTCTTCTTCTTCTATGAGTAACTAATTCTCATTTTGCTTGGGTGAAAGGGTGAAGCTTTTGTTAATGAAATAAAGTTAGATTAAATCTTTCTTTTATGTTTGAATGATATATTATCAAGTGATTATTATATGTATTGTATTTTGTTTCCAATCAATTTAGAAACTCTCCTTACAAAGTGGAGATCTTGATTTGTTGTAGAAAAGATATTGGCACAATAAATATTTGAACTCATTTACAAGTGTTAGCGTTAGTAGATAATTAAAGGAATTATAATATAATTACATATATAATCTTAAATGAACCTTGAATGCTGTATTTTTCGATTAAAACCTCCGTTGTGTGTGGATTCTAATTGAGTTATAAAAAGAATTAATCTTATCTTTAATTTACTTATCAAAAATAGATCTTCTAACCTAAGCAAATCTTTTTCATTTATGAACAATTTTTATCACCTTTATTGTTATAACAATTTTTTTCCTTACCTCAAAAAATTTTTCTTCATCAATTATCTGTGGATTGACCTCAGACTCTTGAAAATTTATTACTTGAGATAACCTGTATTTGAATTTGCAACACTTATCAATTCGCATCATTTATTAAACAACTCTTTCTCTCAAAATAAATTAAATATCATAAGGATATTAAATTAGAGTTTGATTTTACTGCTTTGTAAATATAAAATTTTTTACATTATCATTAAATCATATTTCACACATCATTTAAACAGTTTAACTTTGAAACAGTTGTATGAATCAAACTTATTTAATAATATATCAATATATAATTTGATGAAATATAAAAGACTTTTATAGTGAAATGAATTAAATTGAATTCTCGTAATTAATTAATAACATATCAAACTTCATGAAAAATGAAGGTAATTTGTCAGAGTTTTTCAGTGTATTACCATAACTTCTAACATTTAAATTTTACTTGAACTTTATTTCTCCATGCTTTAAGGAACTAGTCTTACACACTTAGGGAAACTCTAGCCAACCAAAAAATTTTACTTCAATTTCAATCTTACATGGAAATTTTTTAGGGTGTGGCCAACAATAAAAGTAAGGTGGGTCTCATTAATTGTGCAAGTAGGGCTATCCACATTTCTCTCCCTCCCATTCTCTCAAATGTTGTGCCATGCTTAATTTGTATCGTGGTATTTAATATTTTGACTTTTTTATGTCTAAGATAAGATTCTAAGTTTTTTAATCTAAATGAAAATGGTCAAATTTATTCTCTTAATTTTTTTAAGTGATTAATTATAAAAGATAAAAAATAAAAAAATTATTAATAAGATTCAATTAAAATTTATAATTTTTTTATAATCTTATATATTTTTTTTCTCTTATAATTAATCATGTAAAAAAAATTAAAAGAATCTTAATCTTATTTTTTCTATCCCTACTATCAGATGAGTCCTATATACTAAAAAAATTAGCCTCATATCCAAAAGGTATGAAATGCCTAGAAAGCAGGAAAAAAAATTATTTGTATTTCAATTCTACTTAGAAGTTTGAGGGTGTGGCATGATATTAAAAACCAAACTGTTACATAGTCACATAGATACGACACACCAAGAAAAAATAAGGTGGTTCTCATTTTGTGTGTAGGACTATTAACATCACACTCTCTCCCTCATATGTTGCGCTAGGCTGTGTATCACGACATTTAATATTTTGACCTTTTTTTATGTTTAAGATAAGATCTTAAGATTATGTTTGATGTACTTAATAGTATATGATAAGATCATATAAGATAAAAGAATAAGGTATGATAATATAAATAAATTGATAAAATTTTATACTATCAAATATTTGATATACATACTTGTTCTGAACGAATTCAGATAGATATCTGTTGAAGGTATGATTTGGTGGTTTCTTCCCTTCTACAGCTGCATTCCACCGTTAAGGTCCGGCGAGGGTGGTACCTGCAAAAAGGATTCCGATGCTCATGTCAGATCGTGTGCTAATGTGTCTGTTACTCAAATAACCGTTACCTGTTTAGGTTTACTTAACCTGATCTTTATGGAGCATGATTGGAGTCAGAGCATTCAATGCAGGTATTATTGTAATGTGGACGTTATAGTCATTTATTGAGAGGAGAGGTTATAGAATCAAAGAGATTCGTATTAGCAGTTACGAAGATCTGTTGATTCCCTGATCCTCATGAATTATGCATTCCGAGGTCCTACAGTACTTTCCGGGGTGTTGATGGAGGAGTAAGGTGGAGCGTGTGCCGGGTTGACCCTTCTGGGTAGGATCCCGGTCCACGGTCCAGAACAGTTGCCCCCAGCTTGGTGCTTTGACGGGGTAGTCAAGTGCCAAGGTATTCAGCTTCATAAAACGTAACGGGCTACGCCCTGACTTCAAAGCCAGGTTTCGCGATGTCTCGTGCCGAGGTCGACGTTCATTGTATTAAAATATCTTCAGGGTTGGAGATCGGTAAATCCGTACCCTTTGTCCCGGAGTCTGGATCTTGCTGCTTCCTCGGAATCTGGATCTTGTTCCTAGACCTCTTGAAACTTTTAGAAAACCGAATCCTTATCTTTAGAAACTGTTGCTTCTGACTTAACTGGGAGATAAGGATCCTTTAAAAGAGGATCAGTTTCAATGTTTTCCAGACATCCATTGCTCTCGTAACCAATAGGAAAGGGAGAGCATTTAATGTCGTTGATTTGATTCGTAGGGTCGATCAAAGCCTCCCGTTCTATAAATATAGAAAGTTCACGCCTGGTACAATCATTCATTTTTCCTCCTATCTTGCAATCTTCCAGAATGGTTTTGCTGTTCTTATACCTGTGCTTGTGTTCAGAGGGGATTAGAGAAGTTTTGCCTTTTGCAAAGGCCACCATTTTTCTACTTTTCCCAAAATATTTGAAGATATTTCTTTTCCTGCTAAAAACCTTGTTTCATTAGGAACTTTTCTTTCCCAGCGTAATGAGGACGGGGACTTTACCTTCCCAGCATACGAAGAAATGTCTAATTCATACTTCTTCGCTGGGAAGCTTTGTAATCCCTATCATGTTGGACAGAGGTAATTGGAGAAATAGAGCCCTTCTTGGACCTCCTTTTACATAAGCCGGGGGGACCATTGATGTAATTGCTTCTAAGCGTCCTGGAATGATCATGAAACTGGTCTGGCTCCAGTGGAATGAACTTCTTCATGATGTGGCCAAACTCCGTTCAACCGAGGAAGATGCACGTCGGCCTTCTTTTATCCTTGTGAGTGGAATCGATGAGTGGTATGGCTGAAATTTTCTAAGCCCGCGACAGTGTTCTATTCCGGTTATCCTCAATTTTTTGAAGCCAATTCACTTTTTCAAGAAGCCTCAACAGGGAAGAGACTGGTGTGCGCTCTAGAGAATCTAGATGTGAAAGTTCACAGCAAAAAGTTGGCCTCCGGGCTCGTTAGTGCTGTTTAACCTTTTCATATCCCATGTTTTCCTTTTCCTTGTATTGACGTATGACGATGTATGAAATGAAATAAGATCTGATTGAATTGTCAAGCAACTTCTTTGACCATTTTTGATTTGCGGAATTTATATTGTACCTGGGTGAGTCCAAAGCTCGCCCTGTATAACATGCCCTCAGCTCTATACTTTACCGAGACAGACAAAGTACAAAGCTTAAGCAACTAAACCAGGGTATTTGTTACCATGAGGGAGATTACCGGGGTATGTAATGAGCCGAAGTCTTTAATATTTTGCAGACGTTGTAGATACTAGGGTTGGTTGGGTCTGCTGAGCGGCCGTCCCCTCGACTGCCATGACAGCGACGTGGGCCACGTGGCTTGCTGTGGTTAAGGGGTCGTGCATAGTACTTTACGCGCCATAATAAACATCTTTTCAAATTCAAACTGAACAGACAGAAATGCCCCTTAACCGTAGCTTCTATAAATAGGGCTTCGTCCTTCCATTTTTCACCTTTTACTATTTCTGCTTAAAAACTGGTTGCCTGAGAGGAAATCCGACAAGTTTTCACGGCTATCAGCAGAGGTGTTTGCGTTTTAAAGCAGCTTCTACTAATCTTTGTCAAGGTATTTTCTTCCTCTAAACACCATTTTTACCGATAATTTGAACATACGAATGTCCTTCTGGTGGACTGTTTGTTTTTCTCTTCTATCAATTTTGGGGATAGTTATTTCGTACCCCCTTCCAACGGCGTTGCCTGATGTTGCACCTCCCCTTTTGCGCCGCGTACAGCGAGCGGGGGTGTCCTTCTGAGGCTTAAGTCTCGATGGATGCAGAGGCCGGTGCGTGGGTGTTAGTTTGCTGCTCGCCCACTGCCATGTTTGGATGTTTTGAACATCTTTGGTTCTGACCCTAGGCCTCTATGTGTCTTCCAGGAAACTAAATGGCCAGAAAAAGGTGGCCAAGAGGTGAAGCCCCTACCCCGGCCTCGGATCAACAAGCGGAGCAGGCAATTAGGATTCGCCGAGGTCCTTTGTTACCCTGTACGTGGGTTACCGACAACGCCTATGATAGGACATCCCGTTATGAGTCCAGCGCAGAACTAGATAAGCTGAAGGAATACCTGGAGCTCACCGAGGGTGGCGAAAGGGACGATGAGTTCGTGATTTTGTCCCCGGGGATAAAACGAGTGTGCTGGACCCGTGAAGAAGGCGAGCATTTCATGTATCTCTATGAGGACTTTTTCACGCGGTTCGGACTACGGCTTCCTTTCAACGATTTTCATATTGCTATTCTCTGAACTCTTCATGCTGCCCCCAGTCAAATTCATCCCAACGGTTGGGCAAACATCCTGGCCTTCGAAAGAATATGCCGGGTAGTGGGGTTACGATGTTCTGACGGGGCATTCTTCTATTTCCATACCCGGTATGCAACCCTTGGATCCCGTGCTCGCCAGCAGTCTTGGCTCTCAGTTCGATCCTGACACGGAAGGGCTGTATTTTTGTCGTACTTAGAGAGTTACAAGGACTTCAAGGAGAAATTCTTCAAATTGAAGGCGGCGAGCGGTAGTCGTCCCTTTTGGCTGGGTAATGGTGAGGAGACGGTATTCAGTCTTTATTGGAATCCGGCGGCTTGGAGCATCCCTACTCAATCGTTTGAGAAGGAGATCAACCAACTCACCGATGAAGAGGTTGAATGTGTAAACTTCTTCGACATGTGGGTTGAAGAGGTCGGCAAGATCCGGCCTAAAGATATTTTAGATAGCCGGATGACGATGAGCTCTGGACCGTGCTAGGTAATGTCGGCCGGCCGTGGTGTATATTTAAATGTCCAAATGTTTTAATGCTTCTGACTTTGTTTCTGTCTTGTAGAAAGTTTAGCCGAGATGGTGGGTGGTGATTCTTTGGCGATTTTGGAGGCACTCAGGGTGAGAAATTCTGACGTTCCAATGAGTCCTCCAATGGGGTTCATGCTGTCCTCTACGAGCACGATGCCCGAGGTTCCTTTTGAGGCGGTGGAACCTATCAATGTGAATGATTCTCCTGAATCACCTCGGGGACGCAAGAGGGCGGCATTGGACGAAGGGCAGTCTAGTGGCCTGAGTAAGAGGGTAGCGACAGGAGAAATATCTGGGCCAATAGAGCTATTTTGTGAGGAAGCCGATCCCCGGGATTTTATTGACTCTCTCATTCTTGATGAAGAGGTTATGGATCACTTCGCCCGACGCAGTCCAAAGGAAGCTTTACTGGCTTTCCAAAACATGGGAAGTCATATTGCTGTCAAAGCTCGGTTCTTAAAACATGCCCTTGAGGAACATGAATAAGAAATGGCGGACAAACTGGCAGCGGCCAAGAGGGGTGAAACCAAAGCTCTTAAGGATCTGAAGGATTCCGCAAAAGCCAAAGATGAAGCTTTACTTCGGGTAAAGGAGTTAGAAACCGAAGTAGCTGCTTTGAAGGACGCCAATAAGGTAAAGGAGGCCACCCTGACCAAGCAGCAGAAGCAGATTACCGCGCTCTGGGCTAAAAGTGACAATTCTCGAGCCAAGTCTCAGTGGTGTGAGGCTAAAATTACCTCTCTTCAGGCCGATGTTAACCAGCTGATATCGTTGTGTACTAAGATAAAAGAAGATCAATTTAGCAACGCTGTCAGCCAAGTTCAACATTTCAACCCCGAGATTGCATTGATTTTGGATGGGCTTGACTCCGGAAAGGTGGTTCGGGAGGAGTCTCTTGTAGCTCCTCGTGTGGCTTCTTCAAATTTGGCTGAAGACTCTACTATCCGTGGTCCGGACTCAGCTGTAGATTAGGTTTTTTTTTTTTAACTTTCTGCATGAGGTTTTGGTTTTTCTGTACCCCAGTCTTTTGTAAACATCAACCCAGATTTTGGGCTTTATTAATTATCGTTGTTCTTGCTGATCGAGATGCCATATTCTTTATTCTTTATAGAACTGCTTAAACCTTGGCTTAGGATCCGATGTCCGCATAAATCCGGCATTTAAGATCCGTGCCAAAGGTAAGAAACAATGTTTGGGGTCCTTTTTAGGATACCGCACGATAATATTTTAACAAACTAGTCCTTGCCGAGGTCGTTTCGTGTTTTTAGTTTAGTGCTAGAATTTTCCTAATATAGGATTTTTCTACTGCACGAACTAGGTAACACACCTCAATTGGTACTATGAAGTAACTGAAACTTGAAAATTGAATAGAAGAACAACAAAATAGAAAAAATAACACTTACTTTATTGAATATCACAATGTGTGTTTCATAACAATTGGGCAGATCAAACAAAGTTTAACTAGGAGACTAAGCCTGACAAGGCACTTAGCTGTAGTACTTTCTAAGTTTGTCTGCGTTCCAAAAAATTTTTACCGGCCTCCCTGTCAAAGTCTCTAGGGTATAAGCTCCTTTGTCGGTGCTGATTACAATGCAGTAAGGACCCTCCCAGTTAGGGGCTAGTTTCCCTTGGGAGGCATTTCTTCCGCCGACATCGACTCTGCGGAGTACCAAGTCACCCGGCTGGAATCTTCTCGCATGACCTTCAGGTTGTACCGGGATGTCATTCTCTGTTTGATCGCGGCATCTCGTATGTGGGCAATACGTCTCCTTTCCTCCAACAGGTCCAAGTCCTCCTTGATTAACCCGGGGTTATCATCATACGAGAAGTTCTGAGAATGCAGGCTTGGTTCTCCAATTTCCACCGGGATCATGGCTTCACATCCGAATGTCAGTTTGAAAGGAGTTTCGCCCGTCGAGGAGTGGAGAGTAGTTTGGTAGGCCCAAAGGACGTGGTCCAACTGCTCGGCCCAGTTCCCTTTTGCTTCATCTAACCTTCTCTTCAATCCTCGGACTATGATCTGATTTGCGACTTCGGCCTGCCCATTTGTCCTGGGGTTCTCAACTGCGCTACAGTGATGTTTTATTTTTAACCCAGAAAGTAGTTCTTTGAACCCCTTATTTTTAAACTGCGTTCCATTATCCGTAACAATTGACTCCGGAACACTAAATCTAGTAATAATGTGATGCCAAGTAAATTTCTGAACTCGAGCTGAGGTGATGGTGACTATGGGCTCAGCTTCAATCCACTTAGTAAAGTAATCCACCACAACAATCAAGAATTTCAGTTGCCTGGGAGCCTAAGGGAACGGACCCAGGATGTCCATTCCCCACTAATAAAAGGGCCAGGGTATGGACATCGTGGATAGTTCTTTAGGTGGGGCGTGATAGTGATCCGAATGTCACTGGCACTTGTCACATACTTGAATGTGTGCAAGAGCATCTGCTTCCATTGTCGGCCAGTAGTAACCTGCCCTAAGAGCCTTCAAAGCTAGGGCTTTCCCTCCCAGATGGTGTCCACAACTTCCTTCATGGACTTCGGCCAACACATATTTGACCTCTTTAGGCGTAAGGCACTTAAGGAGGGGTAAGGAAAATCCCCGTCGGTAAAGCTGCTCATTATAGATAGTATACCTGACCGTGGTTCTTTTTAGCCTAGAAGCTTTCTTTGGGTCATCAGGGAGGCTGCCGGACTGTAGGTACTCCACCAACGGTAAAGTCCAATCGTGCTCCTCCCCGTCAACCTGGAAAATTGTCATGTCGGCGATTGATAGTTATTGGATGATCTCCTGGATCACAGAGCGGTTATTACCCGGGCTTTTAGTGCTAGCCAATTTGGACAAGAGATCGGCCCTTGAATTCTACTCTCTCGGGATGTGTTCTAACTGTACCGATTGAAAACTTGAGAGAAGCTACTTTACTTTCAGCAAATATCTCTGTAAAAGTGGCTCTTTTGCTTGATAATCACCTCGGATCTGTGAAGTTACGAGTTGGGAGTCACTGCATAGTTTAAGTTTGGTGGCTCCCAAGTCCCTAACCATCGTTAGTCTGGCAATGCATGCTTCATATTCAGCTTGATTGTTCGAGGTGGGAAACTCGAACCTGAGGGAATTTTCTACGGTGACCTTGTCGAAATTTTCTATTATCACCCCGGCACCACTTCCTTTTGGATTTGAGGACCCATCAATAAACATGGTCCATTGTTTTTCTTCTACTTTATTTGTTTTCGAGGTTAATTCAGCTAGAAAATCTGAGAGTGCTTGCGCCTTGATTGCTACTCTGGGTTTGTAGGTGATTCCAAACTCGGAAAGCTCAATGGACCATGCAATCATCCTTCCTGCCAAGTCTGGTTTGTGCAATATCTGTCAGATAGGCTGATCTGTTCTTACCACCACCAGGTGGCATTGGAAATACTATCTCAGTCTTCTAGCCGTAACGATGAATGCGAATGCGACCTTCTCGATCTTCTGATACCAGATTTCGGGGCCTTGTAATACTTTACTCACAAAATAAACCGGCTTCTGGACACCCTCAGATTCTCTAACAAGTACTGCACTAACGGCTTCCTCATGAATGGAGAGGTATATGTACAGCGTTTCTCCTGGCTCAGGTATTGTGAGAATTGGAGGGGATGACAAGATATTTTTCAAGGAGACGAATGCGTCCTCGCACTCTTGAGTCCATTCAAACCCGGTCCCCTTTTTCAACAATTTGAAGAGTGGGAGGGATTTGTGAGCGGTTCCAGCCAAGAAACGCGTAAGAGCCACGATCCGTCCGTTTAACTGCTGTACTTCTTTCATATTTCAGGGGTTGTGCATGTCGAGCACGGCCTTACACTTGTCGGGGTTTGCCTCAATTCCCCGATGTGTCAGCATGAACCCCATAAACTTTCTAGCCTGGACCCCGAATGCACACTTCTCTGGGTTAAGCCTTATATTGTGCTTCCTAAGCTGTTCAAATACTTCTTCTAAATCCGAGGTGTGTGATTCTGACGACGGGGTCTTGACTATCATATCATCGATGTAGACCTCTAACATTCTTCCTATCTGATCTTCAAACACCCTGTTCATCATTCTCTGATATGTAGCTCCGGTATTTTTCAACCCAAAAGGCATCACTCTGTAGCAGTAACTTGCCTTTTCGGTGATGAATGCGATTTTATCTTCGTCCCCGGGGTACATCGGAATCTGATTGTACCCGGAGTAAGCGTCCATGAAAGACAGTAATTGGAAACCAGAGGAACTATCAACCAGCTTATCCATATTAGGGAGGGGGTATGGATCCTTAGGGCATGCTTTGTTTAAGTCGGTATAGTCCACACACATCCTCCACTTGCCGTTGGATTTTTTGACCAAGACAACATTCGACAGCCAGGTGGTATATGAAATATCCCTGATGAATCCGGCGTTTAGGAGCTCCTTTACTTGCCCTTCGATGACCTGCTGCCTTTCTAGGCCAACCTTTCTCTTCTTTTGAGAGACCGACTTTACATCTTGTTTAATAGATAAATGATGACAGATGAAAGCGGGGTCGATTCCGGGCATGTCAGCAGATGTCTAGGCAAAAAGATCTTTATTCTCTTGTAAGAGTTTTACCAATTGAGCTTTCTCCTGCTCATCGAGGTTCGCCCCAATTTTGGTGGTGTGATTAGGTTCATCGCTAAGCTGTAACGGGATCAAGTCTCCGTCGGGCTGGGGTCTAGTGCCTCGAATTTCCTCTCGTGCATCCAGTTCGGTCATTAAAACATTGACTTGGTGGGTTGGGATGGGTGTGCGCGCCTTCTTGTTTCTGGATGCCCTACTGATTTTCAGACTTTCGTTGTAGCATTTGCGGGCTGCAGTCTGATCACCCTTGACCATGACCACTTTATTATCCTGGTTAAGGAATTTCATGGCTTGGTGGGCGGTGGAGATTACAGCGGCCATGCTGTTCAACGTAGGACGTCCCAAAATGATGTTGTAGGCCAAGGGACAATCCACAACCAAGAATCTCACCTTCACGGTTCTATATGCGCTGTCATCACCCAAGGTCAGGAAAGTATCAAAATATCCTACCGAGGTGACCTTCTCCTCAGAGAAACTAGTGAGCTCACCTTCATATGGTGTTAATTCAGATAAAGGGAATTCCAACTTTTCAAAGGCGTCCATGAACATGATATCTGCCAAACTTCCCTGATCCACAAAAATTCGATGGACTTCGGCGTTGGATATTACTCCGAAGATCACTAGTGGGTCGTCATGATCTCGGATGATATCGCCGTAGTCATCCTCGGAAAAAGAGATAGGAGGTGCTCCACTATTTCGGGCGGGTGGTCTTAGTGAAGAACTTGACACGCTTACTCCATCTGAACGCGCTTATGTTCAGGCTGGAATTGTGACTCTTTTTCTGAACTGGCTCACCTTTCTCAAGGCTTTCTTTTGCCCTGGTAATCTCTTCCAACTCAACGTACTTATCTGCCCGTAAGTGGAACTCATCTAAACTGGCCGACTTCTTTTTAGCCAGCGACCGAAAAAAGTCTAAATCAGTCCGTAGACCATTCCTGGCATAATGGAGGGCTATCCTGTCGTCGAGGTTTTCTATACCCACACAAGCATGACTGAATCTCTTGATGTATTCGCGCAGGGATTCATCACTCTTATGGTGAATTCCAGAGAGAGAATCAATCGACTTTGGTCATTCCTTGGCAGTAGTATAATGCAACAAGAACCGCTGCGTGAGGTCCCCCCATCCTGTAATTTTTGTCCGTAAGGTCACGAACCAACGAAGAGCATCCTTCTTCAAGAAGAGCGGGAAAGCGCGACATAACAGTTCTGGGGTATACCCGTAGAGCTGCATGGATTGGGTATAAGTATCCAAGTGCTCTTGTGGATCTGTGGTCCCGTTGTAGGGCTCTAAATTGCTTGGCGACTTGAAGTTCCTCGGGACCCTATACGTCATTAAGGCGTCGGAGAATTACTGCTGACGGCCAGGGATCGGGTTACTATTTTCTAAGACCCCGGCACCGACATGTTGGGTTTCCTTTTGAACTGCGACTCGCTCCCCTCCCTCATTGCCAGCCTGCGCAAACCTTTCTAAATTGTCCAAACGGCGGCGCTGTTCCTCCAACTGAAGCCGTTGGTTGTCAATCAGTGCGGTCTGTTGGCGCAGTAATTCTTGAAGTTCATTCCTCGCCATTCCAGACTGCGAGTTGTCCTCATAATGTGAATTGTCAGCATCTAAATTCGGGATTCCCAAGCGAGCATGCACTGGGATCTTTGCGCCTTGATTTACGTTATTCTCTCCAGTTGGGGGGTAAACGAGTTTATCCTGGACAGAGATCCTTCGCGAGGGAACTGGGCTTTCAGCTAAAGCTGAAGTTTCGTGCCCCCCGTTGAGCGTCTCTACCAGAATAGGTCTACTCCTTACGACAGAGGTTTCTGGTGGTGCGACGGTAGGAGGGTCGCGCTGAACCGCTGGGCCCTGTCCGTGAGCAAGGGCAGCATGCACAGTACTTCCTCTCCGTTGATTTTGCCTTGTATTGACCATGATGAACGTGGGAATAGTAATTTATCTATTCCTCACAGTTGGTGCCAAATGTTCTAAATGAATTCAGATGGATACCTGTTAAAGGTATGGTTTGGTGGTTTCTTCCCTTCTGCAGCTGCGTTCCACCGTTAAGGTCCGGCGAGGGTGGTACCTGCAAAAAGGACTCCGATGCTCAAGTCAGATTGTGTGCTAAGGTGTCTGTTACTCAAATAATCATTACCTATTTAGGTTTACTTAGCCTGATCTTTATGGAGCATGATTGGAGTCAGAGCATTCAATACAGGTATTATTGTAATGTGGACGTTATAGTCATTTATTGAGAAGAGAGGTTATAGAATCAAAGAGATTCGTATTAGCAGTTACGAAGATCTGTTGATTCCCTGATCCTCATGAATCATACATTCCGAGGTCCTACAGTACTTTCCGGGGTGTTGATGGAGGAGTAAGGTGGAGCGTGTGCCGGGTTGACCCTTCTGGGTAGGATCCCGGTCCACGGTCCAGAATAGTTTTCGGTGCCAAATGTTCTGAACGAATTCAGATGGATACCTGTTGAAGGTATGGTTTGGTGGTTTCTCCCCTTCTGCAGCTGCGTTCTACCGTTAAGGTCCGGCGAGGGTGGTACCTGCAAAAAGGACTCCGATGCTCAAGTCAGATCGTGTGCTAAGGTGTCTGTTACTCAAATAACCGTTACCTATTTAGGTTTACTTAGCCTGATCTTTATGGAGCATGATTGGAGTCAGAGCATTCAATGGAGGTATTATTATAATGTGGACATTATATTCATTTATTGAGAGGAGAGGTTATAGAATCAAAGAGATTCGTATTAGCAGTTACGAAGATCTGTTGATTCCCTGATCCTCATGAATCATGCATTCCGAGGTCCTACAGTACTTTTCGGGGTGTTGATGGAGGAGTAAGGTGGAGCGTGTGCCGGGTTGACCCTTCTGGGTAGGATCCCGGTCCACGGTCCAGAATAATACTATAAACAACTTGATAGTATATATAATTATTTACTCTAATCATATTACCTTTCACCTTCTTCACTATTGTAAAACTCAAACAGCGACTAATTTCTTCTCCTCAGCCCCTTAGCCTTCCATGGAACCACCGTCGTTCAACGAAAACCTAGTGCCTTTCATGCTTCCTATTTTTCATCTGGTGCTTTTTATTCTATGCTATGTTCCGTGCTCTCCCATAATCAAACTCACTTGAAGTTTAAAAAAAAAAATCAAATAAGCCATATAGATTTAGAAATCAAATGAATAAAACATTGAAACCAAATGAAAAAAATTAAATGAAATTAATAATTAATCTCCTCACCCACCAAATATAAATATGGATTCAAGGATCAACCAAACACAGATCTGGGTACCATCTTTTGATTTTATCACGCGTATATACTAGGCAGATCTATGACGATTGCTCCACCGTGCTTCCTAAACTATTATGTCTACATTCAGCAAGATATGCTCCATCTCCATCACGGCTCCACCATCGACAACAGCGACTTCACGGTGCTCAGTGGCGACGTCACAATGAGTAGTGAAAGCAACTTCCTAATCGACAGCATGATCTGGTTGGTGCAAATATGGTTGGGTGTGGCAGGGGCGACGTCATCTGTGGTGGGGGGTTGTGGTGTTTGGGTGATGAAGGAAAATGAGACGAGGGGGAGGGGAAAAGCATGGTTAGGCTCGGTTGGAGCGTGGTGGAAGGTGTGGCCGGACCCTGGCAGTACAGGAGAAGATGACCATAGGTGACAAATGGAGGGTGGAGTTGTTGAGGCCAGGGTCTAGTGGTTGACGCCTAGATTTTGATTTTAATTAGAAAAGTTGAACATAGAGGCTCAATAGAGAATGGGAGACTTGATGTTGAGGGGCAGAGAGAGAAGGGATATCCTATCAGGTCTAATCAGGGGGTGGGAGAGAGGATAGAATAATCATGTTAGAATAGAATAAAAAAGTTTAACCTGATTTGACTATACTATCAGGTTAAACCACTAAACAACCGATAAGACCTGATAGGATTAGTTAATACTATCAGGTCCTCCTTATCTTATCCACCAAACACAGTCTAAATTTCTTATCACTCGACTTGAATGAAAAAGGGTAATATTTTCTGTTTCTCTACTAACAGATAGGTACCATACATTAAAAAGATTAATCTCACACCCAAAGGATATGAAATTCTCGGAAAACAAAAAAAAATTACTTGAATTTCAATATTACATGAAAGTTTCAGGGTGTGGCACGATATTAAAAAACAAATTGTTACGTCATCACACAAATACATCACACCAAGAAAAAAAGGTAAATGGTTCTCATTTTGCGTGTAGGACTATCCACATCTCTCTCTCTCTCTCTCTCTCTCTCTCTCTCTCTCTCTCTCTCTCTCTCTTTCTCTTTCTCGTAGGCAAATACAACACACCAAGAAAAAAAGTAGATGGTTCTCATTTTGCGTGTAGGACTATCTACATCACACTCTCTCTCTCTCTCTCTCTCTCTCTCTCATAGGTTGCGCTAGGTTGCATTTAATATTAGCTTTTTGTTATGTTTAAGATAAGATCCTAAATTTCTTATCATTTGGTTTAAATGTTTCTCTATCTCTCTACTAGCAAATGGGTACCAAACACAAAAGGGATTGGTCTCACATATGAAAGGTATGGAATACCCATAAAATAAAATAAAAATACTTGAATTTCAATCTTACATGGAAGTTTGAGGGTGGGGCATGATATTAAAAAATAAATTGTTACGTTGTCACACAGATACAACATATCGAGAAAAAAAAGTAAGATAGGTCTTATTTTGCGTGTAGGATTATCCACATCTCTCTCTCTCTCTCTCTTATCTTGCATTTAGGCTGCATATCATGACATTTAATATTTTGACTTTTTTAATGTTTAAGATAAAATAATAAATTTCTTACCATTTAGCCAGAATAAAAGGTTGATATTTTCTATACCTTTCAACTAACATATGGGTTCCAAACACCAAGTCATAGATAGAGAAAATCATTATTACCATTTGAATTTAATAGTAAAATATCTAAAATAATGCCCAAAGACATTAGTTCAAATGGCACCAAGTTCATTTGGAAACTACTATACCAAGCGCTAATTCTCACATCATATATCCTAAATATTCATTTTAAAGTATGAACTTTAAGATAAATTATTCCATCTTATAAGTAAGGATTTCATGGGAAGGAACATGTTTGTCCTGGCTCAAACTCTACCTGATGTTTTGATAGAGCCATGTTTTAGGTCCCTAAACTTGGCCCGGTTATGGCTTGACTAATGACCGGGCCGAAACTAAGCTGACTCGATATTTAGATAAAATGAGTAAATTTAGATATTATATATAGTTAAGTTATAAAATTTTAGAAATAAAAAAATTAAAATTAAGATATGTTTTAAAATATATATTTCGAAACAAATAATATTAATAAAAATATAATCATGTTAGGCAAAAGTTATTAATTTAACTAAAGATGTCTTATTTTTTATAACTAATTTTCAAAAAAAGTATAAATTTTAAAATGATGTATGACACCGAGCTAGATTAAGCTAACTTGAACTATGACCTGAACTTAACTCGAAAATATTATGGGACAAATTTCAAAATTCATGCCCAAAGTTTGTTTGAAAACTACTAAACCTTGCCCTAATTCTCACATCATATATCATAAATATTCATTCCCTCTTATAAGTAAGGATTTCATAGGCCGGCTGGATTGAGATAGGTTTACCTTGGCCCAAACTCTACCTGATGTTTTGATGGAGTCAGGTTTTACGACCCTAAAATCGGTGCGATCATGGCCCGACTAATGTAAATTTGAACATTATGTATAATTAAACTATAAAAGTTTAGAAATAGTAAACTAAAATTAAGGTATGTTTTACAATATATGTTTCGAAACAAATAATATCAATATAAATATAATCATATTTTGAAAAAAAAAATTATTATTATTTATAACTAATTACCAAAAAAAATATAAATTTTAAAATAATATGTGACACTATAGGTCAGGTTGAGCTAACCTGAAATATAATCCAAACTTGACTCAAAAATATTCTAAGTCAAATTTCTAGAACCAAACCCTATTGTGAATAGCTTTGGCCTAGGACGTTTTAATAGGAACGGTCAAGTTTTAAACACCCTTACTTATAATTTTATAGTGTCACACACACATCAATCTAGCCAATGTCCCCCATACCCTACCTTTGATCATGATTTGAGGTGCCCAAATAATACTACAATAATTGTCACATAAATCCTGGGATCCCCTCCTAGTAAGTAATCTATAGTTTTATTATAAATTCTCCTTGAAATTGGTGGTTTGAATGAAGAAAGTTATCCCTCACCCTAAATTTTATATTATATATAAAAAAATCGTCACATAAAGTGATAAAACTACTAGCCGTTAACTTATAAAGAGTGAGTAATATATTAATGCTGGCATATAGAAGTTGATGTACAACTTTAGGCCATGTTTTAATGGTCTTAGGCTTTTTTATAAAAGGAATTCCAAAAACAGTACGTTTGGTGATGATATCCATGTGTCCATCCTTTTTCCCGTATAGTTTTACCTTTTTTCTATAATGCATTAATCAACGTTATTGGAGTGCTATTTTACACACATTGAGACATTGTAGCTTGTTAGTGGTTTAGTTTCGAGGGGGCTTTAAACTAATACAATGTTATAATGAGGAGTACTACAAATATACTCTTTATCACATTTTTTTTAATATACTCTCTTATATTAAATTATGTCATACACAAAAATATATATTCAAACTTAATTACACATTAATTAAGTTAATTATATGTTAATAAAAGTTAAATGTGTAATTTAGTGTATGATATGATTCAATAAAAAAATATGTTAAAAAAATGTGATAAAAAATATGTTCTTATCATATATATATATATATATATTAACAGAGTTGACTCAATTAGTCAATGTTCTACTCATGACAAATACATTAGGTTTAAATCCATGAATAATTCATTGCATGCGATCTATAATATCATCACAAATTCTCGTTAGAATTGGATATTTGTCTTAAACTTAGAATGGGTAAAATATTCCTGTACTCTAAACTTTTATTCTGAAAAGGAAAACAATTTAATTATATAACTCAAGAGAAATAGTTTTGCAGTATTATTCTTCTAGCAAAAGGCAACTTTATCCCAGAAGACCTTGTATGGTAAAGAAATAGAGTTTAATACATGAGGGCGATGGAGAGGGTAAAAAACCTTGTATGAATATTATTTAGAAATTGTGGGGGTGTGTCCAAGGCACATTTGAGCTATTCTTATAGGCTTGTTGGAATATTTTGGGTATTAGCCTGTGTTATTATCTTATAACTTGTTTTTCATTTCATTCTTAGTAATGAATTTATCTATCTTTGGCAAAAACAAAAGGCAACTGTATTCCCAAAAGCTAAAGATAAAAGTTAAACTTGAATTTCATCAAATAAAAGAAACTGAGTTACTGAGAGGAGCGAAGCATCAGTAAGCATAATTTGTTCCAAAATACACTTCAGAATTAGTTTAGCTTCATAAATTACCCCAGAAGATTTTTGTGTCCACACCTACCGGCAATTAATTCAGCATGTAAAGCAGGAAATGTCATAAAGTAGGTAAATTATTCTCACCTACAGTGTTTACAGGTGAATTTTTATTTCCCTTAGTCCAAACTTGGAGGAAGTATCCATAGAAACTGCAATGAGATTTTGTCAATCACAATACCGACCAAATTTAAAAACACAACAAGATGGGTATAATTTAACAGTGGAAAACATTTTATAAATACAAAATATTCACTGCACTTGTATCATATAAAATATGGAATAATCTCAATGTATATAATTTGTAAAAGTAAATTTTCTTAATTCTGGGTTAACACCTGAAACATGGCACCAAATTAAGGTGATGGGAGATTATGCTGTTTTTCCACTATGAGGATTAATGTAGATAGGAAGTAATCCATCATCAAGAAATGTTTTATTAAGCTGTGTTGTTACATTCTCCACCTGAACAGAAAGGTGCAAACCAATTAGTGCACTACTATCATAATAGCCTCAATAATTAATACACAAATCACATAGCATAAGGCGTTAATTGATGCCCTTAGATTAAATACACCAATCAGGCTTTAAGAAGTGCAAAGAAAGCTAGCAACAACTTACAAGTAGCCTGACATCAATTAAACATATTTTAACACAAAGTGGATGACAAAATCTTCATGTGCATATATTTGATTTCAACCAACAAATCTGCAAGCCTCCCCCTCCCTTCAAATTAAAATAATAATAATAATAATAAACAGGAAATGTTGAATAACCACTAAAACCTTCTGTTGATACTGTGGGTCTCCAATCCTTTGAGAAAGAGCAATGAACTCTAGTTCAGCGCTAGAATCTAACAAAATACTCTCACCTTGGAACATATGAAGAGAGAAGAAGAATTAGAGACATTGATAAAGTAGCTCTAGTGATCAACCAATATAATCACAAGCAAAAATTGGAAAAAAATGCACAAGGAAAAATCAATTAATCAAGAACCTAATAAAACAAAATAGAAAGTCTCTGAGTAAAAACCAGTTGTGTCTATGATCTATGCAATCTGAAGTACCTGGATTAGCTACAATACTCATGCCTCTAAGATAAATATAATCAAGATTTTATATTATCTTAATAATTCAAATATAATAAGTACTCTAGTCTAGTTAAAGGGCTTTTTTTATTTGACACAAGCAGCCTCTTATCCAAACACATGACTAGCATGATTAGCGTGATTTCTTGTGACACTTATTTATCAGTATCACTACTAACAATCATTAGAGCAATGTTAGCGATTAATTGTTTCCTGTTCAAACTAAAACTTGATTAGTTACAGGTTAGTTGTAGAGCTTCTTACGTGGCACATGCATCACATTGATGGTAGTTTGAGTTTAATTGTGTGTATATACTAACCTTCAGTTCAATGAAGAGTTTCTAGAATCATTCTGAACAAATCACATATTTGGTTCTTAGATTTCTCTTAAGTTTTCTCCCTCATTTTGATTTCTTAGACGGTATTAGAGCTATGTTATGCACTCCTGCATTTCTTATCACCTTTCATTATCATGGCATCCAGTTCATTGGATGGTTCTGCATCCGATCAAGTGTAGAATCCTTCTAGTCCCTACTTCCTTCACCCATGTGAAAGCCCAGCAACTGTGTTAGTGTCTCTAGTGCTTGCGGATTTGAATTACCATCCAAATCCATGGACTAGAGCCATGAAGATGGTGTTAGCTTTTAAGAAAAAGATGGGATTCATGGATGGTACTATTTCAATACGTGAAAAAGATAATTCAGTTTATCCATTATGGGAAAAAGAAAATACAATGGTTGTTTCCTAGATAACACATTTGGTTTGCCATTAAATTGCACATAGTATACCCTGGTTAGATAAATCATTTGAGGTTTGTAATAAGCTAAATGAGCAGTTTTCACAAGGGGACATGTGCAGAATTGCTGATTAGCGGGAAGAAATCCCTACCTTTAACCAAGGAGAACTAACAGTTACAGGCTATTTCACTACGTTAAAGATTCAATGGGATGAAACTTAATGTTTTTTATACTACATGCACATGTGGTGTAAAATGTATCTGTAGTGCATTGCAGAATATGAAGAAATTAACACATGATGCAAGATTAAGTGATACAATTTTTGAAAGGTTTGAATGAGCAATATGCAAATGTTCTGATAGGTATCCACCCATGATAAGGGTTTACTTTAAGAATGATAAGAGAGAAAGTAAGAAATCTATCCCTTGCAATCATATAGTCAAAGGGGAGAGTAGAGAAATTCTTGTCTAAACCCTGAGTACCCAGATGGGTGCATCAAGCCAATCAAAACTTAATATTTTTATGGATCATTGTGTCACATAATTAATTTCACAAAAATTCATAAAAATATTAAATCTTGATTGGTCTGGTGCACCCAACCTGGGTACTCAAGGTTTATGTAAGAATTTCTCGAGGAAAGTATGAGTTAGTAAGGAAAGGAAGTGGATTCTAATTGTTACCACCTATCCACGTGGCAAGTTGTGGATGGTCATGTTGTCAATGGGAGTGGAGAGAATAAGGAGGGGTAGCAAGGAGCATTTATAGTTGGTGGAAGTGAAGAGTAAAAAGGGGAGAACGAGGAGCATTTATAACTAGTGGGAGTAGAGAGTAAAGATGGGGCAACAAAGAACATTTACAGTTAGGAGAAATTTTTACCTAAACCTGGAGCACCACAGTTGGGTACACAAGATCAATTAAGACTTAGTATTTTCATTGATCTTTGTGAAATTAATTGTGTAATACAAAGATTCATAAAAATACTAAGTCCTGATTGACTTGGTGTACCCAACTAGGTGCTCCAGGTTTGGACAAGAATTTCTCTACAGTTAGTGAGAGTTCAGAGAACAAATAGGGGCAATAATTAGCATTTAACTAAGGAGGTTATGACAAATGAATAGGCACTTAGTGGAGAGTTAATAAATAGGGAAGTGAAAGAGGGGAGAAGGCATTTAGTCATTTGAGTGAAGAATTAGGACCTTTAGGCAGGGAAGAAGCAGACCCTCGAAGTTCTAAGTTTCTATATTTTCTTTCTTTTTCTATTCTCTTTTTCAATTTGTCTTTGAGAGATTACAGAGGCTTACCTCCACTATAAGGAGTTAATCTCTATATTTTCTTAAAGAAATCAAGGTTCCTGTCAATTGGTATTAGAGCTTCCGATCTTGGAAGCCCTACACAGTTTGTAAAGAATGGAGCACAATATGAATCAGATGGAAAAATTGCTGGATAGATTGGAGATGCAAGTTTTTAGTCATCGGAGAAGAGTGGAGATTCCATTATTTGAAAGAGAATAAGTCTATTGGTGGTTGATCAATATCACCCAGTATTTCGATGCCACTGGTATACGTGAGACAAAAAAGCTATCTGAGGCTGTGAAAGGTCTGAGAGGTTGTGCTTTTGACTGGTGGCTCTGGTGGAAATTATGCAACCCTCAAGCGACTTGGGTAACCTTCATGAAGGCAGTGCTTAAGCGATTCCATCTAGAGTATGATCCAGATTTACTAATCTTTGTGGAGGATGAGGAGCTAGAATTGGAATGGTTGGTGTCCGAGGATGGGAGCAAAGAATTGCCTCTCATTCAGGTAGAGCAAATAGAACCTTATGAACCAAAACCAAAGACTGAAATGAAATTGATCAGAGTTGGAGAAACTGGAGTTAGAAGCTATTGGAGTAATTTGGGGATTGGAAGGTCTACACCTACCAGGGAAAAAGAGATCCCCTTCTAACTATGGTTATTTCGTGATGTGAATTTTAAGTTACAAATTCAAGTGCAGGTTGTTTCAAGTAATAAATTCTCAAGAGTCTGACGTCTATCCATAGGAAATTGATGAAGAAAAATTCTTTGAGGCAAAGAGAAGATTTTGTCACAATAATAAAGGTGATAAAACTTAGCCACAAATAAAAAAGATTTACTTGAGTTATGAGATCTACTCTTGGTAAGTAAATTAAGGACAAAATTAATTCTTTTTATAACTCAATTAGAATTCACGCATAACGGAGGTTCCAATCGAAAAATACAACATTCAAAGTTCATTTAAGATTATATATGTAATTATATTATAGTTTCTTTAATTATCTATTAATATCACCACTTATAAATGGGTTCAAGCATTCATTGTGTCAATATCTATCTATAGCAAATTAAGATCTCTACTTTACAAGGAGGTTTATAAAATCATTGGAAACGAAATACAATACATATAATGACTATTTGATAATATATCATTTAAGCACAAGAAATAGATTAATCTAACATTATTTTATTACTAAAAGCTTCACCTTTTCACCTAAGTAAAATGAAAATTAGTTACTCATAGACAAGAGAAAAAAAAGAGAGAAGAAGAAGAAGATGAACATAACTTCAATTTAGAACAAAAGAAAACTACAATAAGATAAACAAATAACATAATAGCATGATCTTGATCTCTAAACCAAGATGATCAAATGAGCAACGAATGCTCTCTTTTATAGAGCTTGAGGGAAACAAAATGACAATGAAGTGGTTTAATGAGTGAGTGGATAAGTGGGTAAATGAGTGGAAAATGCCAAAGAAGTTGTTTGATAATTGTGAATGAGTGAAAAATTATTAAGATTCTTGTATTCAAAATGATTCAGTGCTGAACTCATGGCTGCTGTCGGAAAATGAAAAAGTAATCTTTATGAAAGTTGTAGGCTTTTGTCTTAGTTTTCTAATGCCACTAGTTTAAACCCAAAATCATTCCTATAGCTCGAGATATGCCTCAATCTTTGCACACTGTTCAGGTCCATCTACAATTCCTCTATTCTAACTTCTAGGCCCAATATGACTTATTATACTTTCGAACTAACTTTTATATTCTTCATGAAAGTTGTAGATTTGTGTCTTAACTTTCCAATGCCACCAGTTTGGTGTTAATTGGACTCCTATAGCTCAAGAAATGGGCTGATGAGTGCACTGAGGTCAGACTATCAGGATTAGCACTCTAGTTCTTACTTCAACTCCAATTTAAATTATCTAAATGTGTGATTTGACTCTTGAGATCTCATAAAAGTTGTAGAGAATTATCTTAACTTTTCTACAAAACCAGAATCACATCAATCAGATATTTGAAACTCAAATTATAATCAGTTTACTAAACGCTGCAAAATAGACAAATTAAAGTCAATTCAAGCAATAATTCTTTCAATGATTCAATTAAGCTCAATATCAATAAATGTAAAAAAATCAACTTAATTAAGCCTAATTGAACCTTAAGAAACTCAGTGAAAGGATTATAAAATGAATAAAATATATTGTCATCATTTCGTCAGAGGTTATCACAGGGAAAAAAGCAGGTATGCTCAATGGTTGGGTGGAGGAGATCAAGACAGAAGATGAAGGTTGTAGTAAGGGGATTCCACTGTCAAAAATGGTGGGGGTGTTTGGTTCCCAGTTCAAGATGGCTTATGAGCCTTTGCGTCGCAATTTCACAGCATAAAAGAATATGCATAAGTCATCGGTGATAGATGAGGATGAGAATATGGGGTGGACACTAGAGAAGAGGGGTAGTGGTTTGGGCAATGGCCATGATGGACATTGCGAGGGTGGAGTTGCTGGATTTGGGGTATTGTAGAAGCCAAGGGAATTAAGGAAAGCTAATGGGACCCCAGTGAACGCTATCATGCTTCAAGCATAACTTGGTCATTACGCTTCAAGTAATAGGACACCAGTGGGGGTTTGTTTGTAGATGTTACAAGATCCTTACTAAACCTTCACCTTGAGGGCAAGGTGAATCTTTTATGGGGGAGTATTGATATATACCAATGACAATGGTATTCTTTAAGAATAGTATGAAGGAAAGTAAGGAATCTATCACTTGCAATCATATAGTCAGAGGGGAGAGCATGAGTTAGCAAGGGAAGGAATGGGATTCTAATTGTTACCACATATCCACGTGGCAAGTTGTGAATGATTAGGTTGTTAGTGGGAGTGGAGAGAATAATGAAGGGCTACAAAGAGCATTTATAGCTAGTGAGAGTTGAGAATAAAGACGGGGAAGTAAGCATAAGCAAAAATTAGAAAAAAATGCACAAGGAAAAATCAATTAATCAAGAACCTAATAGAAAAAAATAGAAAGTCTCTAACTGAAAACCAGAGGTACCTATGATCTATGCAATCTGAAGTTTGTATTAGCTGCAAAACTCATGCCTCTAAGATAAATATAATCAAGATGATATACTATCTTAATAATTTAAATATAATAAGTACTTTAGTCTAGTTAAAAGGCATTTTTTATTTGACACAAGCTGCCTCTTATCCGAACATATGACTAGCATGATTAGTGTGACCTCTTGTGACACTTATTCATTAGTATCACTATTAACTATCATTAGGGCTATGTTAGCGATTAATTGTTTACTATTCTAACTAAAACTTGATTAGTTACAAGTTAGTTGTAGAGCTTATTACGTGGCACATGCATCACATTGATGGTAGTTTGAGTTTAATTGTGTGTATATACTAACCTTCAGTTCAATGAAGAGTTTATAGAATCATTCTTATTGTGTGTATATACTAACCTTCACTTCAATAAAGAGTTTATAGAATCATTCTTAACAAATCACATATTTGGTTCTTAGATTTCTCTCAAAGTGTTCTCCATGATTTTGATTTCTTAGACGTTATTAGAGCTTGGCTGTGCACTCCTACATTTCTTATCACCTTTCATTGTCATGGCATCCAGTTCATTGGATGGTTCTGCATCCGATCAAGTGTAGAATCCTGCTAGTCCCTACTTCCTTCATGTGAAAGTCTAGCAACTGTGTTGGTGTCTCTAGTGCTTACGGATTTGAATTACCGTCCATGGACTAGAGCCATGAATAGGGTGTTGGCTTCTAACAAAAGATAGGATTCGTGGACGGTACCATTCTAATACTTTAAAAAGATAATTCAGTTTATCCATTATGGGAAAAAGAAAATACAATGGTTGTTTCCTAGATAACATACATTTGGTTTTCCATTAAATTGCACAAAGTATATCCTAGTTAGATAAAGTATTTAAGGTTTGTAATAAGCTAGAGCAGCAATTTTCACAAGGCACTACAACAAAATTGGCCTATGACTACATTTTTTTAAGCTACACTTTAAAAGTATACTCTTAAGTCTTAACAGAGAATATTTTTATAAGGGTAGCCTTTTCTAAGGCATATGGCCACATTTTTTTCAGCTACGCTTAAAAAGTGTACTCTTAAATTTTAATAGGGTACACTTTTATAAGGCTAGCATTTTCTTAAATGTTTTGGCAATGAGTTTTTAGCAACACTTAAAAAACGTACCTTTAAAGTATAAAGGATAAGTTTTTTAAGCGTTGCCATACTGTATTATATTTTGGCACGCTTAATAAGTGTAGCATTACTTTTATTTTAAGCTACCCTTTAAAAACGTAGTTTATATGTTTTACCTTTCCGCTTTCTTTTTTATGCTTTCCCACCCATTCTTATTTCTCCACAACACCAAAAACACTCCTCCACTCAAAACACTCTTCAAACACCCACCCACTCCTCTCTCAGAGCTCAGTGCTCACTGCCTCTCCCCACACTTTGCGATTTGGGCTTATTGCACCACTCAGCCAACAGTCGTGCACGACACACCGGTCTGTCGTCTCAGCCGTCACAATCGAACCTATCTCAGTCTCACTCATGCTGTCTTTATGGCATCGATTCATCGCCACATGGCCACCGCTACCGGCTCTGCTCCGTCGCTGCTCATACGACCGTAGGCATCCTCTGCATCGGTGTCCAATGCTACAGCATCCCAATCGCAAATGTAAGTAGGCTAGGGTTTCTATGTTGGGGTTTCTACTGATAATGGTGGGGTTTCCATGGAAATTTATACGAGGTTTCTACTGATATGAAATATGCTTATTAATTGTGTATATAACCTGTTTGATAAAATGACTCCAATGGATCGATTGAATTTAAGCTCCCTCTATTTCCATCTTGATTTTTATTCTCAGTTTCTTTACTTATAACTTATTACTTTTTCTTACTTGTGTTTGCTATCCTATGACTACAATGGATAGTGCTTTGTAGTTTATATCATGAAACTAAGTACGATTCTCCATGCGATCATTGTTCAGTGTTGCTAAAATTTCAAGGTTCTGATCAATGGGGTTGAGGTTGTAGTTGCAGTTGTCTATGATGGTGGTGATGCTGTTCTTGGGGTGCTGGCAATTGGGGTGCTTATTGTAGCAATAGGAGATGAGCTTAGATCTGGATCTGTAGTGGATCTATGTGATTGATCAGGAAGTTGGGTGGGTGAAAGAGGAGGAGGAGGATAAAGATAAATATACTATTTGATTCTTTTCAGTACATAAATATAAGAACTCAGAGGATATCACTTCTCCTGAAGAAGAGGTTTACAACACCAAATTGGGTTAAGGTCAATCTACAATATGCCCTTGGTTTCAAAAATAAAAAAGACTGGTGGTTATCTTTGAAAGAGCTTGATTCTGAAGTTATTTCTTTGCTTTGCACGACATAAGGAGCCAACAGAAGTTCATATGTTGATTTATTTCTTCAAGAGGTTGGTATATCTATAATTTTAAATCAATTACTATGTTTTCTATCTTTTAAGTTGCATTAGATGGTATAAGGATTATAACTGATTACTAGTATTACTAATTTTTTACTAATTAGAAATATTATGAATGAGCATGAAGCCTTATATATCTCTATTCTATGAACATGTATGGTAATTAATTGAATCAAAATAGAGGAACATTTTGTTTTCTCTTATTTTATGTTCCAACTTGAAGTTATAAGTAATGAAGTGAAGCAGATTCTACCTCAAGGTATATGCAAGCACATGCACATGGTTTTTTTGACTTCTGAGTATATATATTTTTTTGTAATTTTTTCAAATAATTGGCTCACTTTTTAGGTAAGATAAATCAACTGCCACAATTTCATTTCCTCTTAGCTTGACATAAGGCCCCTTGATAATCTAGTTTTTGCTCTTTGTTTACTTCTTTGTTCTTGTGCATAGGACCTTGAAGTTTTGTAAACTTTTTGTTTCTTTTTATTTTGAGGCTTTATCTATAATTTTGATTTTAATAATCCATAGTTTGATTTTGAATGTTACTTTTGTTTTCATTAGTTTGATATTGTGGTGTTGTTTTGTTGAATTGAATGCATGCTATTTGATAAAATGTCAAGTTCCTTTTACTAGTCACTATTATTTTAGGTGCTGACTCAGATTGTGTTGAAAAGTTTGACATAGGATGCTGAGCTTTTTTTTTTTGTTTCTATTTTGACCTATTCCGTAAGGTCTAATGATTTATGAAATTAGGTGTTGCTTTAGGTTGTGTGAGGGGCTTGTTAGTAAATGAGCTTGTAATTTGCTAATTTAATGCTTCTAGAAAATGGATTGGTTTGGTTCATAAATTTTGTTGGTCTCCAAGTATATGGTTGCAATCCCTTTCTCTAAAATCCCTTTCTTGACAAATGATCTAAAATGCATTCAGCTGATGTAGTGAGAGTTTTTTTTTTTTGGGATAAAAATATTTCAGTGTTGTGAGAAAACTTATTGTCTTGAGAAGGGTGTTGGGCTGCTCATTTTCATTCTCCTAGACACATGGTTGCTGGATTGAAGGAAGGAAGCAATAAGAAGAGAAGATTGGTCACTGTTGTGTGCTGTAAAGAGGCAGATGTCCTCATCCTTTCATTTGCATTTCTATCATTATAATGTATGAAATGTTGGCTTCTTTCTCAGCTTTATAAAAGAACTTGTTGAATTCTGCTTCACTTTTGTTATGGTCTTTGTTTGTTGGATTATAATTGTTATGCCTTATATGATGTCTGTGTAGTGTTATTGGTCTCTTGGTAAGCAAGTTGGCAATGTATAATCTCTGGAGGTTTGGGTTTTGAATATATAATTAATAAATGGATGCTTGCAAATAAGTTGGAGGTTCATGTTAATTTGGGTTACAGTTGCCTCAGATTTGAAACTAGTTCAAAGCTCTGTTAAGACTTATCTTGGAAGGCCTTGATAACAATATTCTTAAACATTTTTCATGAAGACTTCTCTTGATAGTTTGATCGATCCATCCGATTGGTTGGAATGGAGTGGTAACTTTGCCTTAAGTACTTTGTACTATGGAGAGTACATGAACACGGGGCTAGGTTCCTCAACAGCAAATCAAGTTAAATGGCCAAGATATCATGTCATTATCAACGTTTCTGAAGCTTCAAAATTCACTGTTGCAAATTTCATCGCTGGCAACTCATGGTTACCATTCACTCGTGTGCCTTTCACCTCTAGTTTATAAGTTTATCATTTGTTTGTTGCTTGAAAATAATTTTGAATGATGTACTATCGAACACAGCAGGAAAAATTACTTAGCCTAGCTGATAAATAGCTTTCTTCTACTGTGATTTGATTTCATTCTATTCTTTATGGAAATGTATTGAGAATACACACAATTATTCAATATACAATTTGAAGAAGTTGATTTTTTACGTTTGGAGTCTAGATTTTCTTAAGTTGATTTAGTCTTGATTTTTGCACTTTCTTATAACTTCGTAATTATTACTAGTTCTTTTTTTTTTAATTGAACCAAAATGACATAAAATGAATAGTATATATATATATATATTCTAAAATTAAAATTCTATAAAAATAATACATAAAATAAATGGCATTAAAAATATTAAAAAAATGAAGCATTTTTAATGTTTTAACAAATTTAACTAGAAGGCGTGTAAGATTAATAACAAATGGTACTTTTACAATTGTTAAAAGAGTAGTCATTATAGGAGGTTAAAAAAAATAGTAACATAAGGGAACACTTGTAAAGTGATGCCCATAAAGTTTGTCATAAGGGAACGCTTTGAAAGCGTATCCATAGAGTTTGACATATATGATAACTCCATAAAATGTAATTATTTGTGTCCTATCTTTGTACTAGAATAAATGCTTAGTCCTTGTTAATGAATCATATTTGAAGGATTTTGTGCTTATATTTGTCATATTCTGATTCTGATACTTTCCGATATGTAATTGAGCAAATTGAGTTTAAATTGTTATTGATTAAGTAGATTTTTATTTGTTACTGATTTGGTGTTCTCTATGTTAGGAAGAGCTTCAAACAAGATGATATGTGGAGCATGTGAGTTTAAAGTGAAAGAGGAAGCCAAATTAGCCTTTCAGCAGTTAGCGTCGCGGCGTGGAAGCGTATCATCAGAAATTCCATACTTGAACCTGAGGCACGAAGGTCGCGGCGCTCACTAATGGGGGCCGGGGCGCAGGCCAACCGACCTAATGGGGACCGCGACGCTCATTAACGAGGGTCGCAGCTCTCTATAATTGACTCAATGCGGGCCTAGGCGCTTACTAGTGGGGGCCGGGGCGCACGACGGCGAGCTGAGTCTATAAATAGGATTTTTCACATTTTTTTCTCTCTCTTGGCTGGCTTAGCCATTTCTTTTTAGTTTTCTCTCTTTTAGTTTAGGTTTTAGCTAGTTTTAGGTTAGAAAGTTTTAGCTAGATCTCCATTGATGGTGGATTGGAGGCTAGAAACAACGATGGAGGAGGATTCAAGCTTCAGAGACAAATCAATAAGCTTCCTTTCTCTTTTCCCTTTCTCTCTTCTCTTCCTTATCTTCCTTGGATATGAATTTACTTGTATTTTTATGTTCATTGTATAGCTGAGCTGTATTTAGGGATATTTTAGATCCTTTTCTATATATATTAATGATGTGTTCTTTTTTGAGTTTGTGTGGATGTTTGGTTATTGTTCTTCCATAATCTATGCTTAATGCTTGCTGTTGGTTGGCCATCAATTGCATGATCCTAATATTGCAAATGAACTAGACATAGGAATTTATTAATATGGATATGGTATGGTTGATGTATGTTCGACGAGTTCAATTAGCTTGGATAAGTTGATTCGTTAATAGGATAGAAATATACCTATTGGTCATGCATAATGTGTGAATGAGAATAGATCGTTCAAGAGTGGATATTGTGCTAGCTTTCATGGAAACATAGTGAGTTGGGCAATTGAAACCATGGTTGATTGACCTAAACATAGGCTTTTAGCTAAATCAGATTCTCAAGCTAACCTAATCAATGCATTCATGTTAATGAAGAGGATTGCATGTTGTTGGTAGATATAGGGGGTGAAGAATGATTCCTTAAAATCTATCTGTTTATCTTTATTGCTTTCTGTCTTTACTTTCTTTATTTTTATTCATTTTTATGTTCTTGGATGGAATTAGGTAAGCTATTGGTTAATACTTAGCATTGGAAATAAACTTATCCTCGAGAGAACGATTTTTACTTTTCACTTTATTACTTGGATGACCCGTGCACTTGTGACCTATTTTGGGACAAACAAGTTTTTGGCTCCGTTGCCGAGGATAAGGCATTACTTCTATAGTGCTAATATTGACAATGAGTTTGCTTAGTTCTAATTCAAGTTGTATATAATCTATATTTCTTTTATGTCTTGTTTTAATTTTAATAAAGAAGCCGAATGATTTCAATCATACGAGGCCCTTAAGGGAATTCGCGACTCTTGGAAAGGATAACCCTTGGATCAAGTTCTTAAGGACTACTCATCCGCAGCACTTCAATTTTGGTGACAAAGTCCTGCTGGGACTATAACTCAGGCCCTTCGTGGGAGGGAACCCCATGTTTATGTTTCATTCCTGTTTTTACTTTATGCATAAATAGTTAGTATGTTGTGTTTTGTATGTTTATATATATATGTTCATGTTGATGTTAGTTGTGTTATTATGTTTTTGTTAGTATGTTAGTTTATATATATGTTAGTTATGTTAGTTTTATGTTTTTGTTTTTGTTTTTATTTTTAAGTTTTAAGTTTATTTAGGTATTATATAGGTTAATACGTTGTTTTTATGTTTTATTATGTGTGTGTTGTACATTTTGTAATTTAACTTTTTGAACAAGTTTTTTGCAGCTAGTGACCCATATGAGCCAGATCCAGCAGCAAAACTGTGTTTGTTGCTAAATTTAGTAGCTTAGGTTGTCGCGCCGCAGCGCAGGTGCTTGGGATCTGCAGAATTCTGCAGCTTTTTATGAGCGCTGCGGCCCAGGCATGAGTACGCCGCGGCGCAGCACTCCTGTTTTTCCTTTTTCTGTTATTTTTCTACTTTTCTTTATTTAATAATGCTCAGTTCTAGTTAAGCTGCTATTTTGAGAGTCTCAGGTTCCCTATAGGCCATGTTCATTAAGGATACATTTCATTTTGGTTTGGGGGAGTATCTTTACATGTTTTATTACTTTTATGCTAAATGTTAACATGTATTGGTATTTTGAGTATGCAGTGGTTTTAGTCATCATATTTTCATGATTATATCTTGTTTTGACTATCACTGATGTGCTGTTAGTGATAGTGTCGTTGACAAGATTTTCAATTTTTACATTATGCAAATGATGTTATGCATGCTTGAATTGAAAAGTTGAATATATTTGAATGCATGACATGTTGCAATAATGCTAGTGTTGTTTTGATTGTCCCATGATATGAAAGGTTGCTATTTGCCCCCTTTTCAGTGAAACCTTATGTGATCTTGATGCATGTGAAATAATTTAGTTACTTTTGATGCATGATTTATATCTCACTTAGATGCAAGTGTAACTTTAAAAATGATAAGAGTGCATGTCTTGAAAATGTTTGAGGATGTACATGTAGAGTTTTGATTATCCTAGAAATTATTTTTGAACTCTCTTGAGGCATAATCCTAGGTTATGCATGATTGAGGAAATGATTAGGACATTGTTTGGACCGATTGAGTCTTTTCAAGCTTACCCTAATATGATGATATCTCTAGGTCCTATTTTGATGCCTTATATTGTTTGGCTTTATTTGTTTTTCATTACCATTGTATTCGTTAACCTGTTACCCATTCTACTGCATGTGAAAGTATGTCATTTTCTTCCTACCATCATCGTTTGTTGAGTTCATGATATGCTATTTCTTGAAATGAGTCTGATGATTAGGGGTATTAATGAATATTTATACAAAATGAGCCTGAAAGAACCAGATGCAAAGAAAAGAAAAAAAATAATGATTTGCAAAATAAAGAAAATAAAAAAAAAAAGAAAAGAAAAAGAAAAGCAAAGCATAAGCAAAATAAAGTGTAAAAAGCATCAATATGGTTCTGGCAAGTTTTCTGCATTCACTTTTGAATACCCTGCTAATATCAGTTAATGACTCAAGTCTTGGAATATCATGTTTATGTTTCTCAATATTTGTGTTGTATCATTTCCCTTCATTTCTTTCTCCCATATCATTGGCCTAACAATATAAGCTGATAAAGTCTCTTTTGATCCTCAATCTTGTGTGATTTACATTAGTGGAGAGAGAGTTAATTTACAATCTTGTGGATTCTATGAATCATATACATGTATGTTTATAAACTTATCTGGATGTGTATGACTTGATTAGAAGAAGTTTATCTTGCATGTTTGTGAAAATGTGAATTGCATGAAGAGTTATGTGGATTGTTAGCATGTTAAGGATTGTATATGTGTGGAACTGTTTATGCGGCATTTGCACTTTTTAAGGAATGTTTCAATCATTACACACTAGTTTTGATTTAAAGGAATAAGAAGATTGAAATTTGTTATTTGCTGAATGAATGTTTGATTTGAAATGTTAAGCTGATTTACTTAATCCTATTTTGTTTTGCTCGAGGACTAGCAAAATGTAGGTTTGGGGGTGTGATAACTCTATAAAATGTAGTTATTTGTGCCCTATCTTTGTACTAGAATGAATGCTTAGTCCTTGTTAATGAAGCATATTTGAAGGATTTTGTGCTTATATTTGTCATATTCTGATTCTGATGCTTTTCGATATGTTATTGAGCAAATTGAGTTTAAATTGTTATTGATTAAGTAGATTTGTATTTGTTACTGATTTGGTGTATTCTCTATGTTAGGAAGGACTCCAAACAAGATGATATATGGAGCATGTGAGTTTAAAGTGAAAGAGGAAGCCAAATTAGTCTTTCAGCAGTCAGTGCTGCGGCGCAAGGTTGTGCACGCCGCGGCGTGGACGCGCATAATCAGAAATTCCATACTTGAACCCGAGGCGCGAGGGCCGCGACGCTCACTGATGGGGGTCGGGGCACAGGCCAACCGACCTAATGGGGGCCGCGGCGCTCATTAACGAGGGTCGCGGCTCTCTGTAACCAACTCAATGTGGGCCTAGGCACTCACTAGTGGGGGCCGGGGTGCACGACGGCGAGCTGAGTCTATAAATAGGATTTTTCACATATTTTTCTCTCTCTTGGCTACCTTAGCCATTTCTTTTTAGTTTTCTCTCTTTTAGTTTAGGTTTTAGTTAGTTTTAGGTTAGAAAGCTTTGACTAGATCTCCATTGATGGTGGATTGGAGGCTAGGAACAAGGATGAAGGAGGATTCAAGCTTCAGAGACAAATCAATAAGCTTCCTTTCTCTTTTCCTTTTCTCTCTTCTCTTCCTTATCTTCCTTGGATATGAGTTTACTTGTATTTTCATATTCATTGTATAGCTGAGCTGTATTTAGGGATATTTTGGATCCTTTTCTATATATATTAATGATGTGTTCTTTTCTGAGTTTGTGTGGATGTTTGGTTATTATTTTTCCATAATCTATGCTTAATGCTTGCTGTTGGTTGGCCATCAATTGCATGATCCTAATATTGCAAATGAACTAGACATAGGGATTTGTTAATATGGATATGGTATGGTTGATGCATGTTCAACGAGTTCAATTGGCTTGGATGAGTTGATTCATTAATAGGATAGAAATATACCTATTGGCCATGCATAATGTGTGATTGAGAATATATCGTTCAAGAGTGGATATTGTGCTAGCTTTCATAGAAACATAGTGAGTTGGGTAATTGAAATTAGGGTTGATTGACCTAGATATAGGCTTTTAGCTAAATCAAATTCTCAAGCTAACCTAATCAATGCATTCATGTTAATGAAAAGGATTGCATGTTGTTGGTAGATGTAGGGGGTGAAGAAGGAATCCTTGAAATCTAACTGTTTATCTTTATTGCTTTCTGTATTTACTTTCTTTATTTTTATTCATTTTTATGTTCTTGGATAGAATTAGGTAAGTTATCGGTTAATACTTAGCATTGGAAGTAAACTTATCTTCGAGGGAACGATCTTTACTTTTCACTTTATTACTTGGATGACCCGTGCACTTGCGGCCTATTTTGGGACAAACAGAGAACACTTTGAAAGTGTACTCATAGAGTTTGACATAAGGGAACGTTTTGTAAGTGTACTCATAGGGTTTGATATAAGAAAATGCTTTGCAAGCGTATCCATAGAGTTTAACATAAGGTAACGCTTTATAAGCATACTCATAGAGTGAAAAAGATAAGCATCTCCTTTGACTCTAAAAAAGTATAGCCTTAGATAATAGGCCACACCTGAATAGGTCACCCTTCTAAAAATGTTGCATTGGCCAAAAAGTGTGGCATTCATCAATATACTTTAGAGTATTGAATTCCTTTGAGAAAGAGCAATGAACTCTAGTTGTTCAATGCTACGATCTAACAAAATACTCTCACCTTGGGACATATGAAGAGAGAAGAAGAATTAGAGACATTAATAAAGTAGCTCTTGTGATCAATAAATATAAGCACAAGCAAAAATTGGAAAAAAAAATGCACAAGGGAAAATCAATTAATCAAGAACCTAATAGAACAAAATAGAAAGTCTCTGACTGAAAACCAGAGGTATCTGTGATCTATGCAATTTGAAGTCTGTATTAGCTGCAAAACTCATGCCTCTAAGATAAATATAATTAAGATGATATACTATCTTAATAATTTAAATATAATAAGTACTTTAGTCTAGTTAAAAGGCATTTTTTATTTGACATAAGCAGCCTCTTATCCAAACATATGACTAGCATGAATAGTGTGACCTCTTGTGACACTTATTCATCAGTATCACTATTAACTATCATTAGGGCTATGTTAGCGATTAATTGTTTACTGTTCTAACTAAAACTTGATTAGTTATAAGTTAGTTGTAGAGCTTATTACATGGCACATGCATCACATCGATGGTAGTTTGAGTTTAATTGTGTGTATATACTAACCTTCAGTTCAATGAAGAGTTTATAGAACCATTCTTAACAAATCACACGTTTGGTTCTTAGATTTCTCTCAAGTGTTCTCCCTGATTTTGATTTCTTAGACGTTATTAGAGCTAGGCTGTGCACTCCTGCATTTCTTATCACCTTTCATTGTCATGGCATCCAGTTCATTGGATGGTTCTGGATCTGATCAAGTGTAGAATCCTGCTAGTCCCTACTTCCTTCATGTGAAAGTCTAGCAACTGTGTTGGTGTCTCTAGTGCTTGCAGATTTGAATTACCATCCATGGAGTAAAGCCATGAAGAGGGTGTTGGCTTCTAACAAAAAGATGGGATTCGTGGATGGTACCATATATTCTAATACCTGAAAAAGATAATTTGGTTTATCCATTATGGTAAAAAGAAAATACAATGGTTGTTTCCTAGATAACATATGTTTGGTTTTCCATTAAATTGCACAAAGTATATCCTGGTTAGATAAAGCATTTAAGGTTTGTAATAAGCTAGAGCAGCAGTTTTCATAAGGGGACATGTGCAGAATTGCTAATATGTAGGAAGAAATCCCTTCCTTTGGAGAACTGTCAGTTACAAGCTATTTCACTAAGTTAAAGATTCAATAGGATAAAACTTAATTTTTTTACAGCTACATGGACATGTGGTGCATGTGAAATGTGCCTGTAGTGCATTATAGAATATGAAGAAACACATGTTGCAAGGTCAAGTGATATAATTTTTGAAAGGTTTGAACAAGCAATATGCAAATGTTCGATTGTAAATCTTGTTAATGGGGGCATTAAGTGTTTTTCTCTTGTTGTGGAACAAAATGAAGACATTTTGAATAAAGGTTGGATGAACACAATGAAAGTTAAATCAAAGTATTTTTTATATAAGCAAAGAAATTACATATTGATAAGATAAAATAAAAACCAAATTTGAAATACAAAATATAGCTACCTAAAACTAGTCTTAAATTTTGAAACTACATTGATTCTATCTTTATCACCCTTTCAAATTGGACACCATTTATGCAAAAGCGAAGTTTGGATTGTAGCACCAAGAAAGATGGGTTGAGGAAAATGTCCTACTAATATCATCTTTAAGATTAGTGGGCTCAAGGCCTAAAGAAAGTTAAAGACTTTGGTTTGATCAAGAAATGTGTTGCCAAGAGTGGCGTCAACCAAAATCTCACTGAGGTTTCAACATCTATGTCCAGGGGTCCTCAATAAGTTAATTGTTCAAGCCGACTTGAACAAGTTGATTGGATTTGTGCCGGTGCTAAATGGTGTGGTGTGGAATGTGATTAAATATAATATCAAAAACAGTTGCTAAGTTCCACCAAAAATATAAAAACCTTGCAACCAGTTGTAGTAAGCAAGGGTCGATCCACAGAGAACCAATTCAATTAACACTATTAATCCAATTCCTAAATTAAACTGGTGAACATTAAAACAAGTAAAAAGTAAAAGGGGTTTTGTTGATTAAAACTGAAAAGAGAAATTGAACTAAAATTAAAACAAGAACGCAAACTGAATTATCAAATTAAAGATATTGGTTAAGAGATAGAATCCACCACTAGATTTATATGATTATGCTAACTTACATACCCTTTATACCAACATGATCAATTATGTTCTTATGTGATTGTGAGATAAATCCCATGTCTTCCTTAAGTTTCACTCAATTCAAAGAACCGCTCAAATCAAACCCTAACCATTAGTTATTTGTAAAGCAACCGCTCTTACACCTACCTAATGATTGCATTAAGAATTAGAAAACCAAACACACTAAGATCTAATCACACACCGGGATTAAATTACTTAGAACATATATTTCACTAATCATACCACCGCAACCGCGCATAGCAATCCTAGTTTCACCACTCTCGAAGTTTGGCAAGAATATAAAAACCTTTATATTGATTTAAGAACAGAAACATATGAATAAAAACATAATTGTATTGATATAAAGAAGTATGCAAGATTCACATAATCAAAACTAGAGTTTCATCTTCCCTTAACCAATCAAAGAGTTTAGCCACACATGGCAAATTCAAAATCACAATAAAAGTTAAAGGAAAACATTGTTCGTAATGAAGAAGAAAAGAAAAACTAAAAATCAAACTAGTTTCCAAGGCTTGAGAATGATTGATCTTTGATCGCTCGAATCCGAGTCTCCAATCTTCAATCGAATCCTCCTCTTTCTTGGTCTTCGTGTTTTCTTAGTCTCCTTGACGACTCTCTCTCGTCCAGAATACCTTAAAGGGCTCTAAGTCCCCTATTTATAGGTTTTGGAACCTAATTTAACATTAAAGCACGAACTTAACCTCCGATGCGAAGACACGGGCCGTGTCCTTCTACACGGCCCAACCCGTGTCTTATTCTGGTGGCAGATTTCCAAACATTCCAAGTCAGAGAGGAACACGGCCCACCCCGTGTCATTTGACACGGCCGTGTTTTCGGTCAAGGCCTGATATTGGCTCTTCCTCGTGAAGTCGAGGAGTACACGGCCTTCCCGTGTCATTTGACACGGCCGTGTTGTTCAAATTCTTCAAATCTTCAAACTCAGAATAGCACACGGCCTACCCCGTGTCAATTGACACGGGCCGTGTTATTCAATATAATCAAGATCAGCCTTGATTCTTCGTGCATACCCTTCTCCCTTTGCTTCTAGGGGTTGATACTGATTCCTTTAAAGTCCTTCAACTCTCTTCTCAATAGTTCAAAACCAATGGACTCCATCACTCATGAATCTCCTGAAAATCACAACACGTTTATGAGTGTTTATAATCACATTTTAGCAAAGTTTCACAATAAACATCCAAAGATAATTCTAAATCAGAAACTTAGCTAAATGTTAACAATTAAACTCATATGGAATCCAATTAGATCAAACAAAGAACATTAAAAAGCTGAAATTATTATCAGATCAAATACCCCCACACTTATCCTTTTGCACTCCTGGGCAAAAGCATAAAATCAAGCACATGCTTCCCAAAAAGTAATGAAAGTGCTGAACAATGAGCAAAGATCTACACACATCAATCCTTTAAAGGAATCTAAGTATTCAGAAATTTTCTCTCTCAGTAATCCAAATCCGCAAGACAGGTCAATCCAAAATCAGGGTTAAGCCAACATGATAAATCCTCACAGATGTACTCTCTTTCACTCAAGTATTTTGGCTTGTATTCACTCTCAACCAACTCATGAAAACATGCCTTACCATAGGCTTGACAAGCCTCTACTTCTCCACCACTTAAATCACATGCACGCAAAGATCAAAAGGTCTTTGATCAGGTTGTAATGGGGTCAAGGTCAAGGTAAGATATATCAAGGATAAATAAAGTTAAACCATCGGAAATAGAAGAGCATAGGGAAATATAAAGATCAAACATTTTTACACAATTACCCCAGCACTTTTCAATCCATCTTCATCTTTCGCTTGATTTTCTCTTTTCAACAACCAATCTTTTCTTTTCTTTTCTTCTTCTTCTTCTTTCTTCTTCTTTTCTTTTTTTCTTCATTTGAGAGCTTTTTTTTTTTTTAGGCAAAACATTGTAATCACCCCCACACTTATTCAAACACAATTCCCAACATAATTATTAAGCTCTTCTACTCCCTAAGGTAGGGTAGCAATGGTTTTTCATTATTAGGCTTGTATTGAGCTATAATAAAAAGAAAGGATAACATTCAGGCTCAAAAGGGTGAAACAATGGATCAAAATACCAGGTTAGCTATTTGGCCAGTGGCTGAAAGAAAGAAATGCCTTTATCATCTCAAAAATGTGCAGTGATCATTTGCAACTTTAAAGAGAGTCAAATCAAGTTCTGAAAAACATATAATCACAAGTGGAATCACACAACAAAGAACAGAAGTGACTTAAAATTAGTCATTCATATTTAGGCCCAAAAACTCACTAGGTTCAAATTTTATCAAATTCTCAAAACCCTTTCAATTTTCAAAACCTCTTAGTGCAAATTTAGAAGCAAGAAAGTCAACTCCTTTAGGCTTAAAAACCTGTCCAATTAAAAATCAATCACTTGCTCATTGCTCAATATACTCTAAAAACCAGTTAGAAAAAACATGCACCACCAGATATGCCATTAAGATCAGGATGTGCAATGAGGCTCAAACCCAACTTCCCCCCCACACTTAAAACAGACAGTGTCCTCAATGTCAAAGCAGACACAACAGAGAAAATGAATGCAAGTAAATAGACAAAGTATATGCGAAGAAATGAAGTATTGCATCATGAAACTCAGTTCAATACAAAAGAGTAACAATAGTAATCAGAACAATGTACAATACACCATCAAAATGAAGGACACAGCCTCAAAAGAATACATCAGGAAGGGGGAGGGGGAGATGAAAAATGCTGGAGCAAAAGGTCAAGTTTGCCATCAATGGCATCCATCCGCCGATCCTGCGCAACCTCCAGAGCCTGAAAGCGATCCTCTAAGCGCTGGAAACGGGCTGCCTGATCCACCTCCAAGCAGTCAAGACGGGCCAAAAGAGTATCATATGAAGCTGCACCTGGCTGAGTAGAAGGACCCGCATCATCTGCAAACTCAGGAGGAGGGGAGACAGCAATATCCTCATGGGGCTCAGGAGCCGGATCAGCTCTAGGCAAGGCAGCTCCATCAGCGCCAAGCAAGACGAGAGCACCATTAATACGAGTACAGAGCTTCATGGACACCAAAATGGCCCCATCAATAGCACTGGAACCCTGAACCGGCGTCTCCTCCAACAGATCCAAATAATCAAAGTGATCCGCAATAGCGGTGACATACCCTCCTAACACGATGCGACCAGCTGTAGTGGTCCCGACATGGTGAAACTGGTTACAGAGCCAATACCCCCCATTAACAGGTACACCCTCAATCATGCAGTGTAAGAAAAACAACTCAGAACGGCTAATGGTCCCTTGACTTTCCCCCCGACCACACAGAGTATTAGCTAACCATTTCTGAATATAGCGATGGGAGGGGACCGAAGCTGAGAAGCTTTCGACATCTTAGGATCATAGTCATCGACCCTGTGTACGGTGAGGGCGGACCACACATGATCGCATTAAAATCACGGGGTAACATATTTTCCCCCTCAGAAAACCAAAAATAACTCTAAACATATGAATATCAATGGAATGGGAGTTACCTAGCAACCTAAAGGTGATTTCCCTGTGCCATCTAGTTTGATCGTATGAGGTAAAGCTTACGATTGAAACTAGAAACAAACTCCCTAGTCAATGCAGATAAGTAGGCTTCTGTAACAAAGCAAAATCAACCCAACCAATTCTACCTAAAAGAGCAAACACCTCATCATACAATCCTATGGCCCTAAGAGTATCGACATCTAAAAAACGAGTGGGAACCACTACCTTTCTATCGATAGGATGAATAGGCACCTGAGGGGGTGAGGGCTCACGTGGGGGTGAGGGAGACCGAGCACGTCTGGAGCCAGCGCGATGGGGATGGAGCGAGCAGGACGCAGCAGTGGTTTTGACACGCTTCTTAGGCCCCATTATCGGAGGAAACAGAAAAATGAAGAATGTGGAATGTGAAATCAGAAAAGGGATGGAGAGGAGAGAAGTGGCGCAGAGATGGTGGATAGGAGGGAGAGGAGTTGCGCAGAGATGGTGGAAATTGATATAAATCTAAGGGGGATGATGGAATGTGGTGGAAATTTGAGGGTAGTGAAGGTAATGGTGAAGATTGGAAGGAAAGGGTGTGAGGGCTGCAGAAGGGAAGAAAAAAAAAAAAAGGAATTTGGGGCAAGAAACCCTAACTCGTGGTTTAAATGACGCGCCGGTACGAGTACACGGGCCGTGTCATATGACACGGCCCACCCCGTGTGTCTTGCTCGTCTCGCAGGAAGTCGGGCAACGAGTACACGGGCCGTGTCATGGGACACGGCCAACCCCGTGTACTGCTCTGGAAAACAAGGGTTCTGGTGTCCATACAACACGGGCCGTGTCATGGGACACGGCCACACCCGTGTACTTCTCTGGAAGATTACCAAACGTGCTTACCTCGAAAACACGGGCCGTGTCATAGGACACGGCCCACCCCGTGTGAATTTCTGCAATAATGGGATTGCTGTGATAGGGACACGGGCCGTGTCATGGGACACGGCCCACCCCGTGTACTTTGCTGACTTACAAGAGGCACTCTAAATTCTCCTCAAAACCGCAAACACTTAGCAAACCAGGAACTCAAGCAATCAAACTAACAACTGAGCGAATCAAAACACACATAGCAGCAAGGAAACAGATATCAGTAAGCAAGTAACACTTAAAAATAAGCTAAACTAAAAAGCTAAACAACGCAAAACAGAAAGGGAAAAGAAAGCAAATCTGATTGGGTTGCCTCCCAAAGAGCGCTTGGTTTATTGTCCTCAGCCAGACATTGTGATGCTCCTCATTATGCTTCATAAGATGGATGGAGAAGAGGCATGTCTTCAACCTCTGCATTCTCCGGAAGTTCGTGGTAAGGCTTGAGACGGTGCCCATTAACCTTGAATGCCTTGCCAGAGGCCTCGTTCATGATCTCCACTGCACCAGAAGGAAAAACAGTAGTTACTACAAATGGGCCAATCCATTTAGAACGTAATTTACCTGGAAATAATTTGAGTCTGGATTGGTATAGCAACACTTTTTGGCCTTGGTGGAAACTTTTCCTTGAGATCATTTGATCATGAAATGCTTTGGTTTTGGCCTTGTAAATGAAGGCACTCTCAAAGGCTTCACTCCTCAATTCTTCCAACTCCTGAAGTTGGAGTTTTCTCTGTTTGCCAGCACCTTCCAAGTGCAAGTTAACTTGCCTGATAGCCCAAGAAGACCGGTGTTCTAGCTCCACCGGCAAGTGACAGGCTTCCCATAAACCAATCGGAATGGGGACATGCCAATAGGGTCTTGTATGCGGTCCGATAAGCCCACAAGGCATCGCAAGTCTAGTACTCCAATCCTTGCGCGTAGGATTCACGTTTTTTCGAGGATGGACTTGATCTCCCGATTGGATACCTCAGTCTGGCCATTAGTCTGAGGATGATAAGGAGTAGAGATCCGGTGCACCACACCATATTTTTTTAACAGGGCTTCAAAAATTTTGTTGCAAAAATGTGTTCCTTGATCACTAATGATGGCTCTTGGAGTGCCAAACCTGGAAAAAATAAAGGACCTCACAAAATCCACAACAGTTTTAGAATCATCGATTTGGTGGCTTTAGCTTCCACCCATTTGGAAACATAATCCACAGCTAAAAGAATATAGGAGAAACCAAAAGAAGGAGGAAACGGCCCCATGAAGTCAATGCCCCAAACATCAAAAACTTCCACAAAGATTATGGGAGTTTGAGGCATTTGATTTCGTGGACCAATATTACTGTTCTCGACGGCCACATGACTTACGAAATCATAAGCATCTTTAAAGATGGTAGGCCAGTAGAAACCACTGTCAAGCACTTTGTTGGCTATCCTCTTCATACCGAAATGTCCTCCACAGGCATAAGTATGGCAAAAAGATAGAACGGAGTGAGTCTCTGAATCCGGGATACATCTCCGAATCACTTGATCCGCGCAATGCTTCCAAAGGTAAGGGTCATCCCAAATGTAGTACTTGCAATCACTCCTCAGCTTATCTCGCTGTGCTTTGTTCAGGCCTGTCGGAAAGTCCTTGGTGGCTAAGTAATTGGCAATATCAGCATACCACGGAATAGTGGTCGCGATAGCCATTAAGTGCTCATCCAGGAAAGCTTTCTGGTATAGGTAAGTCCTCCTCTTCAGTCACCAATCTGCTCAAATGGTCCGCCACCAAGTTTTCGCTCCCCTTTTTGTCTTTAATTTCCAAGTCAAACTCTTGGAGCAAAGAATCCATCTGAGCAATCTTGGCTTCGCTTCCTTCTTTGCCGTAGATACTTCAATGCCGCATGATCGAAAAAACAATTACTTTAGAGCCAATTAAATATGATCGAAATTTCTCTAAAGCAAAAACAACAAAGAAGAAGTTCTTTCTCGGTTGTAGAGTAATTCAGTTGAGCATCATTTAGGGTCCTTGATGCATAGTAAATAGCATAAGGAATCCTATCAACTCTCGTCCTAAGACAAATTTCTACCGCAAAGTCACTAGCATCACACATTAATTCGAATGGAAGCTCCCAATTCGGTGGCCTAATGATAGGTGCCTCGGTCATCAACTCCTTAAGTGTGGTGAAAGCCTTCATACACTTCTCATTAAATTGAAATGACACATCTTTTGGAGAAGTGTGCAGAGGGTCTTGATATCTTGGAGAAATCCTTGATGAAGCGCCGATAGAAACCCGCATGACCAAGAAAAGAACGAATATCCCGCACACTTGTGGGCGGGGTAAGGAACGCACAAGCTCTACCTTAGCTTTATCAACTTCAATGCCCCTAGCAGAGATTACATGACCTAACACAATACCTTCTTCTACCATGAAATGGCATTTTTCCCAATTTAAAACCAGGTTAGTGTCAATGCATCTCTTTAAAACCAAAGTTAAATGTTCCAAACATTTTTCAAAGCCATTCCCAAATACACTAAAATCATCCATGAAGACCTCAATGATGTTTTCTATGTAATCGAAAAAGACTCACCATACATCTCTCGAAAGGTCCCCGGTGCATTACATACCCAAAAGGCATTCGCCTATAAGCAAAGGTGCCAAAAGGACAAGTGAAAGTGGTCTTGTCCCGATCTTCCTGAGCAATAGCAATCTGGTTATAACCCGAAAACCCATCTAAGAAACAATAATGAGAATGACCACTAACCTTTCTAACATTTGATCAATAAAAGGTAAAGGAAAGTGGTCTTTTCGGTGGCAAAGATTCAATTTTCTATAGTCTATACAAACACGCCACCCCGTCTCGTAATCTAGTGGGAATAAGCTCATTATCGCATTTCTTACCACAAGAATGCCGATTTCTTTGGTACTACCCGGACCGGGCTTACCCACTTATCGTCGAAATGGGGTAGATAACCCCCACACTTAGGAGCTTCAAGATCTCCTTCTTCACAACATCCATCATTGGGGGATTCAACCTCCTCTCGTGGTTCTCTCACCTTGGTTTAGCCCCTCCTCCATTAAGATTCGATACATGCAAATGGAGGGGCTAATACCTCGATGTCCGCAATAGTCCACCCAATGGCTGTCTTGTGTTCTTTCAACACAGTAAATCAAGCTCTCCTCTTGCTCTTTGGTGAGGGATTTAGCAATTATTACAGAAGTGTCTCCTTCTCGCCCAGAAAATATATTTCAGATGGGAGGGTAGTTCCTTCAACTCTAGCTCTGGTGCCTGCACAATGAGAAGGTTTGGGTACATCAGTAGTAAAAGGTAATTCAACATATGATACCTCATGCCCTTCTGAGGTGGAAGAGAGTGTATGTAAGGCTGCCACCACTTCATCAACCTCCTCGCTCCGGCCATCCTTCTTTGAATCCTGAAAATCTAAACTGCGAGTCATAACTGTATCAAGAACATCAAATGGATTAGACTCAAAAATAGTAGAAATTAAAGATTCAAAATTATCAAAAGAATCAATAACACAAGCAGAATGGACATCACTCGGGTATCTCATGGCTTCGAAGATGTTGAATCTAATCAACTCGCCATCAAATTCCATAGTCAATGTTCCCGAATGCACATCAATTTTAGTTCGGGCAGTCTTGAGGAAAGGCCTCCCCAACAGAATGGGGGCAGAGTTGGGAGATTTGTCTTCCTCCATATCCAGCACATAGAAATCATTGGAAACACCAGCTCATTGACCGCACCAAAACATCCTCAACAACCCCTTAGGGTATGCATTAGACACTGCCTCGCCGGTTGAATGATAACTCCGGTGAGGTTCTAAAGGTCCTAGATGTAAAGATGCATAAATAGAAAAAGGCATAACATTAATGGATGCACCTAAATCTAGCATGGCCCTCTCAAACCTCGGCATTACCGATGGTGCAAGGTATAGTGAATGTGCCAGATCCTTACATTTAGTTGGGAGTTTCTTATTAAAAACAGCTGAAACATTAGCTCCCACTTGGACCCGTTCATTACCTTTCAACTTCCTTTTGTTAGTGCATAACTCTTTTAAGAATTTAGCATACCTAGGCACTTGCTTTATGGCATCTAACAGAGGAATGTTGACTTCAATTTTCCTAAAAGTCTCTAAGATCTCTTTATCCGCTTCTTCTTTCTTGTTTTTAACCAACCTGCTTCGGAAAAGGGCCTTAGTGACATATTTAGGACATGGGTCGAAACACTTACCTTAGGGGTCTTAGAATTGAGCCCTCCTCATCTACCTCCTTCGAATTATGAGTTTTATCTTCGGATGTGGGTCCGTCAAGTGTCTTCCCACCGCGCAAAGTGACAAAGACTAGCATTTTCTCTTGGGTTCACTTTCGTCGCGAGGGAAGTTTCCTGAAGTCTGACTCGCACCTTGTTTATCTCAGCAGCCAACTGTCCCACTTGGTTCTGCAAAGTACTGATAGTGGCCCTTGTTTCTTGCTGAAACTGAATATTGCTGGTGGCCATTTGCCTCACTAGATCTTCCAACGAAGGCTCAGGTTGTCTAGGGGCCTGAACTTGAGGTTGCCTTGGAGGAAAGGGTGCTTGCCTTTGCTGAAACCCTGGAGGACCATAGGCTTGGGGTGGCGCTTGAGCTTGAGGCTGTTTTGCATAGCTAAAGTTGGGATGATCTCTCCACCCCGGATTATATGCGTTGGAGTAGGGGTTGTAGTTCTTAGATGGAGCAGAAAATCCCCCCACTGCCTTGGCTTCTTCATTTGAGTCTTCTTGCAAAGTGGGACACATATCAGTGGGATGTCCTGAAGAGCAACAAATCCCACATGCCTGTACTGGTGCCTTCCTAGTGTCCATCAGTTTCTGAATCATGGCAGTCAACTGTGTCATTTGATTCTGCAGACTAGTAATGTCAGCCTCTTTAACTGCTCTCACTCCTGTATCATTCCGAGTAGAGAATTGTTGAGTGTTTGCAGCCATTCTAGATATCAGATTTCTGGCTTCTCGAGGAGTCTTATCAACCAAGGCTCCTCCACTAGCAGCATCAATCATGTTGCGGTCCATTCCTAGCAAACCTTCATAGAAATACTGTATCGAAGTTGTTCACTAATTTGGTCCGAGGGCGCCTAGCACACAATCTCTTGAATCTCTCCCAAGACTCATGAAGTGATTCCCATGTCTTTGTTGGATGCCGCAAATTTCTTTTTCGATTGTTGCGGCCTTTGATGCGTGGAAGTATCTGTCTAGGAAAGCTCGAGCCATATCCCGCCATGTCCGAATCGACCCGGGTGGCAAGTAGTACAACCACTCCTTTGCGAGTCCTTTAGGGAAAACGGAAAAGCTCTCTCACTTGACTTGCTCAATCGAAATTCCCGCGGCTTTATGCTAGAACATACAACATGAATTTCCTTCAAATGCTTGTTAGGGTCCTCTCCGGCTAGTCCATTGAAAGATGGCAACAGATGAATCAGTCCAGATTTCAATTCAAATGCCTCTTCATTCTCGTGAATTTCTATGCACAAAGGTTGTTGGTCTAAGTCCGAGCACCCAACATCCTCAATGTATTTTTCGCCATCACTTCTTCAAAGCGGCTCGGATATCTCGGATGCCGCAGAGCCGGAAAGATCTACGTGACGGCGCTTCAACGTCGCCAGGTGTGAATTGCGAGTGATTTGTTCAAAGTAATCCCTCAGATTCCTCAATTGCTCGTTTACCTCTTCAATGGGACATGAACACCTGCAAGATAGTTGAAAAGAACAAATAAACTATTAAAATTAAAACAAAAACAGAGAGAAAAATAGGAAACAAATTAATAGCGCAATTAGAAGATCAGTTCCCCGGCAACGGCGCCAAAATTTGGTGTGGTGTGGAATGTGATTAAATATAATATCAAAAACAGTTGCTAAGTTCCACCAAAAATATAAAAACCTTGCAACCAGTTGTAGTAAGCAAGGGTCGATCCACAGAGAACCAATTCAATTAACACTATTAATCCAATTCCTAAATTAAACTCTGGTGAACATTAAAACAGTAAAAAGTAAAAGGGGGTTTTGTTGATTAAAACTGAAAAGAGAAATTGAACTAAAATTAAAACAGTAAACGCAAACTGAATTATCAAATTAAAGATATTGGTTAAGAGATAGAATCCACCACTAGATTTATATGATTATGCTAACTTACATACCCTTTATACCAACATGATCAATTATGTTCTTATGTGATTGTGAGATAAATCCCATGTCTTCCTTAAGTTTCACTCAATTCAAAGAACCGCTCAAATCAAACCCTAACCATTAGTTATTTGTAAAGCAACCGCTCTTACACCTACCTAATGATTGCATTAAGAATTAGAAAACCAAACACACTAAGATCTAATCACACACCGGGATTAAATTACTTAGAACATATATTTCACTAATCATACCACCGCAATCACAAGCATAGCAATCCTAGTTTCACCACTCTCGAAGTTTGGCAAGAATATAAAAACCTTTATATTGATTTAAGAACAGAAACATATGAATAAAAACATAATTGTATTGATATAAAGAAGTATGCAAGATTCACATAATCAAAACTAGAGTTTCATCTTCCCTTAACCAATCAAAGAGTTTAGCCACACATGGCAAATTCAAAATCACAATAAAAGTTAAAGGAAAACATTGTTCAGAACAGAAGAAGAAAAGAAAAACTAAAAATCAAACTAGTTTCCAAGGCTTGAGAATGATTGATCTTTGATCGCTCGAATCCGAGTCTCCAATCTTCAATCGAATCCTCCTCTTTCTTGGTCTTCGTGTTTTCTTAGTCTCCTTGACGACTCTCTCTGTCCAGAATACCTTAAAGGGCTCTAAGTCCCCCTATTTATAGGTTTTGGAACCTAATTTAACATTAAAGCACGAACTTAACCTCCTGATGCGAAGACACGGGCCGTGTCCTTCTACACGGCCCAACCCGTGTCTTATTCTGGTGGCAGATTTCCAAACATTCCAAGTCGAGAGGAACACGGCCCACCCCGTGTCATTTGACACGGGCCGTGTTTTCGGTCAAGGCTCGATATTGGCTCTTCCTCGTGAAGTCGAGAGGAGTACACGGCCTTCCCGTGTCATTTGACACGGGCCGTGTTGTTCAAATTCTTCAAATCTTCAAACTCGAGAATAGCACACACGCCTACCCCGTGTCAATTGACACGGGCCGTGTTATTCAATATAATCAAGATCAGCCTTGATTCTTCGTGCATACCCTTCTCCCTTTACTTCTAGGGGTTGATACTGATTCCTTTAAAGTCCTTCAACTCTCTTCTCAATAGTTCAAAACCAATGGACTCCATCACTCATGAATCTCCTGAAAATCACAACACGTTTATGAGTGTTTATAATCATATTTTAGCAAAGTTTCACAATAAACATCCAAAGATAATTCTAAATCAGAAACTTAGCTAAATGTTAACAATTAAACTCATATGGAATCCAATTAGATCAAACAAAGAACATTAAAAAGCTGAAATTATTATCAGATCACTAAAAGTTTGGGATGTGATGATTGAACTTCTTATTAAGTAACATGCACGTCTGAAGGAAGGGGTATTAGAGTTTCTCCATCAATAAAGTCACTAAAGTTGAGAGACAGTGAACATTCTAATATTGATTGTAGTGTTAGTTATTGAATTACTTTAATATCGTGAAGACTTTTTGAATAAAAGGTGGTTGAACTCAATGAAAAGTTAGGCTAAAGTGTTTATTATATAAACAAAGAGATTACATAAAGAAATGATAAGATAAAAACATATTTAAAATACAAAATAAAGCTACCTAAAACTAAGTCCTAGAATCATGTAACTAAATTGTTTCTACCTTTATCACACACAAAAAAAGCAAATGAATGGAGGTCATGCAAGTGATACCAAGGTGCCGGCTACTACAACTAATTTATATATTATAAATCCTAAGTAACATTCATTTGGAAGAGGCTTGGGCATGGTGGTCATTGTCGAGGTTCAGTTGCAACAAAGATGCACACAGATTATGATAACCTGATGAAGCATAATGAATTATGATTATTTATGATTTTAATAATTTAAGATTTTATAGATAATTATATTACTTTTAAGAATTTTATCTATTTCAATATTTTAGTTATAATTAGAATTTCAATTTTAATAGAATTCTATTCAAATTTTAAATATTATCATTAGTTAATTATATTAGAATTTTGAATTAAAATAAAATTAATCTATTATCTATTTTAGTTACAATTAGTTTCTTTTGTAATTTTGAATTAAAATAAGACTAGTTTATTATCTATTTTAGTTATGATTAGTTTCTTTTGTAAGAGATTTATAAATATTATTCTATCAGATTTTAGAAAACAGATAATTGTTGTTGATTATTAATTATTGAATTTAATGGATTATATTCTTATTTTGAGATTAAGTCTTTTGACACCGAATACTTTTAAAATCCGAAAATTCTTTGTTCTTTTTCTCCATTAGTCCAACATCATATAATCTACAATTTTAGAACAAGAAAAACATTGATACTCTTTTCTTCTGGCTTTCTGGGATCAAATTTTTGGACTAGCATTGCGCAAGGATTCACATTGTTGCAAGCTTCAAGTGAATTTCAAACTTCCATATATGCTAGGTTTTTAGGGTGGACATCTTTCCCCCTTCATATTCGAACTCAAATTGTACCCAATTATTTGCTTCACACACAGCAATCTTCTCAATAAAAGAACCAAACGAGTTTCTTATTATTTCTTGAGCTTGATTCTATGTAGTTGATTAAACTCAGAGAGATACCCAACTTCTTGATTCTGAAGTAGTTGAATGTTCCATGGTGTGAGGTCTCATGAAAGTGACTACTGATACCAATTGTAACATAATTAAAAATAAAATGACTAGAAGTCAGTCTAGGAAATGCTAAGAGATCGAGAACCTCAAAAGCTATTAATCAGCGAGTAGAGAATAAACAAGCTCACTCCAACGATCAATGGTAGAGTTAACCAAATTATAGAAATGAAAAGAGGAGAAAGAGAAAGGTGTAAAAGAAATTTGGTTACATCACATGTGTTACTATCCACGTCAGATAAGCTAGACTTCCACGAAGTATCCAAACCAAAATTAAAAAAACAAATAAATTAAAAATAAGAGGATCAAACATGAAGAAACTAATTCCTATAGCAAAAACAAAGTGAGTTTTGCATTCAGGAGCTTGGATCATTGGTTTTGCTAAGAATTTTGGAGCTTGCAGGGTCCTCATGTTTGAAATATATATGGGGGCTATTAACTGATATTGAGTTGGCCAAGGACATTGGTTTCGATCATGTGTAGTTCGAAGGAGACTCGAGGTGTGCTGTGGATTTTGTTCTCAGTTGGTGCCAACAGTCTCATCCTCGTGCCTCTTTGTTGAGAACGGTTAGAGGCTTGATGTAGATGTCTTTGGAGATCCGTATAACTCATGCTCACAGGGAAGGGTAATAGGGTATAGCTGATTGGTTAGCCAATCATGCGGAAAATTTATCTAGTAGGAGTGTTTAAACTGAACTATTCCAATTAAAATGGAATAAAAAAAAAAAAAATTAGATTAAAATTGTTTTCGGTTCTAATTTTTTAAAATTGATTTAATATAAATTTAAAAAATTATTATATATTTTATTAAATAATATTTTATTTAAAAATTTACTATGTTTCCCAACATTATTTAGGAATTTCATCATTACATGCCAAATCAAATCTAATTTCCTCTCTAGTTTCATAGTTTGGATATTAGATTTCGACATATACTATAAAATTAATAATTAGTTTAGACTTATATTTAGAATTTAAATTTCTATTTTAATAAATTAGTTTAGATTTATATTTATTATATTTTGATGAAGTTGAATTTGTTTATTTAATTTTTTTTATTAATATTTTTGGAGCTGAACTGGCCATTAAACCGATATGGGAAGAGGTTTAATGTTTTAAGCCTCAACTAGAGTTGAACTATGTTTTGTACATACATATAAATTATATACATACATAACGATATGTTAAAAAATATATATACTGAAATATATAATTATAACAAAATTAAATTGATATGTATTATAACTAGTATCTTTGTCTAATATACGGAAGTCTCACATCTAATAACTAAGAAGGAAGAGATAATATTTCTCATTCTATGTCACTCCCGCATTAAGTGAGTAATAGGAGAGAAATAAGCTCCTCATTATAAGTAGAAGGCAAACCATTGTTGTAATGGACAATCTATTTGACCGGTCAAATGTGTCCGGTTCGTCATTGGTTTTTCGGTTTGAATTCTATCCGAATTGGTTTGGAATGGTTTATGATGAATCTATTTATTTAAAAAAAAAATCTAACAAAATACTAGAAAACTGCTTCAATTCATGATCAATTTAAAATATATAGAGTTAAATCATTTTCAACAAAATTGATTGGATGATAACATGAGAAAACCAATTGTTTTAAATCGGTTAGCTCTTTTCCTTAAAATTGAATTCAATACGTTTGCATAGTTTTAGTGTCCCTCCCAGTGGGGGTGGTTGAAATGTGAATGTTGATTTATATGGGGCTTCTATGCCTCGAGTTGTTTTAACTTCTTAGGAACTTTGCTTTTCGATGTTTAAAGAAGTGAGTTTTGCATCTGGAAACTTTTTTCGTAAAAAATCTCTTCTAGAAAACTGTTTAGTATAAATTGATGAGTCCCAGTTTAAGTGACATCACATTTCTATAAAATTATTGTATTTTATTGCAATTTTTTTATGTGAGTTTTTTATTGCAATTTTGTTATTTGATATTTGAGGTTAATCAATGGAATCAACTTGTTAGGTAAAAATAAAAACAAGTATTAGAATACAACTTTGCTTTTGTTTCTATTTGTCACTAATCATAATCTTTCTTCTGTAATCACGGTTTCGTACAATCAATATTATAACTATTAAGTATTAAATGGTCAATTTACACAACTATATACATCATCTTGGTTCCAACTTCCAACTTTCAAACTTGCAATTCGACTACTCTAGATATTTTATCGTGAGTATAGGTAGAAAACTGTGTTCCATTTGAAGAAATCTCAAAGCCACCCATATAACTAACCAAAGGGTTAGTTTAAAAATGGACGAATATATAGTTTTTTTTTTTTGTAACGGACGAATATGTAGTATGTAGATTTATATGTAATTACATTTTTTTAATTCTAATTATATTAATTATTTGAGATTATGCAGCAAAAAATATCTTTTTGAATCTCCTATCTTAAAAAAAAAAATACAAAACAAAAAACCATCCACAACTTTTTATTTTCTTTTTAGTTTTCATAAAGAAAGTAAAGTCGTCGCTTGGAAGTCATGCCTCACTGTGCCACAATTCAAAGTTAACATAATTATTACCCCCTTTGTCTCAAATTATCTATTATCTTTGAGATTTTTACATAGATTAAGTAGAGTATTTATTGTCTTTAATTAAAGAAAAAATAAGTGTATTTTTATAAAATTATCCATATCTAATGCTTTACTATTCACATGTACAATAAATTAACATATCTTTATTAATTATTCACTCACATATTCTATAATGACAAATTTGAAAAAAAAATTAATACTTTCTTGATAACTTAAACGTGATAGATAAATTGAGACAAATCAAAATTTCAAAGATGACAGATAATTTTAAACATAGGGAGTAGTTATTAATGAACCTTAGGTCAAAGGATATATAATTGATTTCAATTTTATTTTTGTTTGGTTTTTATTGGTGGTACTCTATAAGAGTATTTCTTGGGTTAAATTTAGTCAAGGTAAGAAGCACACTTCTTTAATCACTAAACCAATTCCTTAGGTTAATGAATATATTTGAATTTTTAAAAATGGTACATAGTCAATACTTTTTTGCTAAAGTTTTTAACTTAATAAGTTATGTCAAAATTAATTCTAGGTAATTTTTCTAGCAGTGTAAAAACTACTATTTTTTATTATCTTGAGCTTAAATTTGTATTTTTTTGAACTGCTTGAGTTTAAATTTGTTAAAAAATTTGGCATGATAATTTTTCATAAATTTGTTAAATTTAGTTTTAAAATTGAACCAATTCATAGAAACAGATTAAAAATCTTATTCCAAATTTAATTGTGCTGACTGTTGACCCATTTTATAGTCTCATAATTTGTTTATTTTTTTGTACGGAAAGGGTTTTGTTTCACATTAAAAAGAATTGTATCATTTGAAGAAAAGAAAAGAATATTAGCCTTTTTTGTTAGACAAAGTGTTGGTAAAACACATTCAAATTAGTGTGTAATGAAATAAAAAGAGGGAAGAAAAATCAAAAGTCTTGGCAAATGGTTAGGAGGGAAGGATTAGCTGTACTGAAAAAGTTTTATATAATCACAAGGATTTGCTAGATGGAGCTGTACGGCAAGTAGACTGCATAAAGGAAAACGAGCACAAATTTGTGGTTTTATTGTGTGTAAACCTATGATCTTTGCCTCATCAACCTGAGAAGATGATCTAAAATATAAAACTTAACTATTGAACCTACCCATAGAATAAGGAATAAACCACCAAGGTTGTTCTTAAGTATGGTCACGGGAGGAATTTTCTTGAAATTGCCAGCTACTCAAATGGTATTATTTTGATCATTTTCCCCTATAAATAAAGGCATCAAATAAAATAGTGTTTGAAATTATGATGATGGCTTGTTGCATAAAATTTTACGTAACTATATTTTACCATTAAACGTAGCTAGGCTTCCCCAAATGAACTCCATTTTCAATGGTCTCACAAACTCCTTCGGTAACCAATTATAACATACGTAACTATATTTTACTAACATCATTTTAAAAAGTTTATAATTAACAATAATTGAAAATTTAATTCATTGAATATATGAAATTTTGAAAGTGATCTTCCTAATTTTTTGTTGAGTAGATTTCTACTGCAATTTATTTACCTCATGCAAAGGAAGAATTTTACAGAACCATAAATAAATACAAGATATCTTTTTGACACATATATTCACGATAAATTCTTACATAAACTTATAACATTTAAGTTTGGTATACTAGAACAATTACTTTATTAATTATTAATTAATAGTTAATTACCATAATTAATAAGTAATTAATTATCATAATTTATCATAATTAATAAAATAATTATCCTATTAATACCAAACTTAAATACTCTAAATTTATATAAAAATTTCTCATATATATTCATGCAAAGGAAGAATTTTACCCGTTTGGATAATGATAAATTCTTACATAAAATTAAGTTTGGTATAAATTACTTTATTGATTAATAGTTAATTACCATAATTAATAAGTAATTAATTGCAATAAAATTTTAATTTTAATTTCAATTTCAATTCTTTTACCAAATTAGAATTCTAAATTTTATAAGAATCTTAAATTATGATTTGGAGTTGTCTTTTAAATTAAAGAATTAGAATAAGAAATTGTAATTCTAAATTTAATTATAATTTTATTATTTAAAGTATGATCTAAAATATTAAAAAATTATTTACAAAATTAAAATTAATAAAAATATTCATACGATAATATTTTTATAATATAATAGTCATATTTTTTTCATAAAGAAATTTTTCATGAATTTTTTAGAAAAAAATAAATAACTATTATAATAATTTTTATAGAAATATAAAAATAATTTTCTATATAAATATATAATCTCAATAAATATGATTATTCATAAATAAATGTGAAGAGAGAGAGAGAGAGTTTAATTTTTAAGTTATGAAATTGATAATTCTTAAGGTATAAGTTAAAAATTGAGAAAGACTTAATTTAGTTATTTTTCAATTCCATGAAATTGATTTATGAAATTATAATTCCAATTCAAAATGTCATTTCAAACATAAAAATTAGAATTAAGAGATTCAATTTCAATTCTAAACTTCAATTCTACGCTCAATTCTAGAAACCAAACGGACATAGTGTCCGTTTAGCTCTTGAAATTGAGTATGGAATTAGAATTTGAAATTGAAATTGAACCTATTAATTCTAATTTTTATGTTTGAAATGTCATTTAGAATTGAAATTGAAATTTCATAAACTAATTTCATAGAATTGATAAACAACTAAGTTAAGTTTTTCTCAATTCTTAACCTATACCTTAAGAATTACTAATTCTATAATTTAAAAATTAAACTCTTTCTCTTTATCTCCATATTTATTTATGAACAATCATATTTATTGATATTCTATATTTATATAGAAAATTGTTTATATATTTATATAAAAATTATTATAATATCTATTTTTTTCTAAAAGAAATTCATGAAAAAATTTCTTTATAAAAAAATGACTATTATATTATAAAAATATTATTGTATGAATATTTTTACTAATTTTAATTTTGTAAATAATTTTTTAATATTTTAGATCATACCTTTAAATAGTAAAATTATAATTAAATTTAGAATTATAATTTTTTCTTACTTTTTAACAACTCCAAATATAAAATTTAAGATTTTGAATCAATTTTAATTCTGAAAGAATTAAAATTAAAATTAAAATTTTATATTTTAATTCTAATTCTATTATCTAAAAACCCTTAATATTTTATTCACATACAGTAAGTGGATATATAAAAGAAAACCAAAAGCACTGTAGAGAGGAGATAGAGCACTTGAACACCACAGATGAGAAAGAAAATTAATACCGACTTAATTGATTTGTTTTATTTACATATATATCCACGATTGACTTACATTACTAACAATATAAAAATATCCAAAACAAAAGCTACCCACAAGCATGGCATGAATACACAAAACTGAAAAAAATAAAATAAAATTATTACAAATCAAGAACTGCCCAGCAGCACCAATGATTCATCTTTTTCTGCCGCTTAGGATGCATTTTCTTCGTCCTTAACTGGACATGTCCTAAACAATATATTTGGTGAAATTTTGGAGGAGTGCAAACAATAAAGAGAAAGAAGAAAAGGGTTGCATGAAAACCCTAACCTAGGATTGTTGCCATATAATTTTATTCCACAAATACAATATATTTCCAACGAGAATCGTAAATTTCAAATCTAAAAAAAAAAAAAATCTCTTGTTTTTCTAATTAGGGCATATACTTATGTCAGATTCCTTTGAACTTTTTTTTTTATAAGCAAAAGTATATTAAAGAAGAGTACAATGGGTATTCCAACCCATTACATCAGATTACACCATTAAAAATTCTGGAGACATACTAAGATTCCTTTGAACTTGACAGCAATAGCAGCATGAAAGAGAGGTTACTTGAATTTTGGAGAAAGCAAAGATGAAAGTCAGCAAGAGGTTGGTGAGAGCGAGACAATGTATTTTTACATCTTTTAATTATTTGGGCCTTTCCCTATTATCCTTTTTTTTTAACTCAAATTAAATTGTGTCATTTGTATTTATTTATTAGATAAAATTTTATTCTAGTTAACTTTTATTTTAATTATTTTTATTTTTAATTTTGACTTCAATTTTAATATTATAAATTTTAAATTTTTAAATTTTAAATTTATATTATACAATTCTTATTCTTAGTATTCTCATTGATTGTATTACTTAGCTTATAAGGAAAAATAAGATTAAGTCACACAATCAGAAAAATATATATATGAATCGATATATCAAATTACATATTATTATCAATAAATAATTTTATAAAATCAACTAAGGATATTATATCAACTTAGCAATGTACAGGTACCCTTTAATAAACAAGGGTGCAGAAAGAATTCTTTAATTAAGTTTTTAAGTTTTATAATAATATAAGTTAATTAAATAAATAATAATATTTTATTATATTTATAATTATTAATGTTGATTTATCAATCATTAATGTCTTTATTCTAAAGTAGAATTTATCTTTTTATATTAACATTATATTATTTGTCTTTTTTTATGTTAACATTATTAGGAGAAATTTTCGTTTAAACGTTTAATTATATTTTAAGAGATTAATTTTTCACTTATTAAATAAAAATTATTCTAAAAATTAAATATATTATATTATTAACCGTGTTGTATCTTGTAAGTTGTAATTTTTAAAATTTGTCCTATCTATGATTTGTATACATGTCACATTTATACATCCATGCTTCTTAAATAATAAGGTTAAGTGGACACTTCCTTAATTAATAGGCCAAATATAAATTAGTGAACTTAAAAATAATAAGGGTTTTTATTCGCAAGTGTCCTTAAGATTATGATATTTACTAAGAAAGTTAAAATATTTAAAAAAATAAAAACAAGATATTTAATATATTAAAAATTTAAAAAATAAAATTTATCTTATTTTTATGAAAAATTATTTTAATTTTCTTAATAATTATTCTTAACAAAAAGTCAAATAATAATATTAATCTAAATAAGATTTTGAGGGAAGGGGCGGGTAAACTAGTCAAAGGGGCGGTTAACTAATCAAATGGGGATTGGGAAACGTTCAGTTCATGGAAAATTATTGGTTACACACTATGAAGTATAGACATAAACACAAATATAGCATACCATATAGATATAGATATAAGAATATATTAAATTTAAAAAATTGTAGGATACAACATATATATATATATATAATTATAAATTTTTTAAAAAATTATAATTTATTAATATTATTTTTATAAATTTAAAAATTTATAATATTTTAATATATATTATATGTACCAATAATCTTTTTAAAAAATATAGAACATAATTTCTATTGATATTTTTTAAAAAATTTTTAAATTAACATCTTCTAAAAAATTAATCATATACAAATACATATGTATCTAAAAAAATTAATTAAAGAAAATATTCGGTGACAATGAAAAAGAACTTAGTATAAATAGAGATAGAAAGAATATATAAAAAAAATAATGTGTAAAAAGATAAAATTTAAAAATCTAGTAGTTACATGTCCAAATCGTATCTTAAAGCGTAATTTAAATGTATTCGAGATATATTTAAATACATTTTAGATGTATCTAAATTAAAAAAATAATTAATTAAACACATTTAAATATATAAAACACATATATCATATAAATATTTTTATATATCTAATATAAATAAATATTTAAGACATACATACACTACAAAAACGACTTATCGATGTTTTATAGATTACTCATATATGTAATACGTTTTATTTCTATACGTAATCAAAAATATCTCTGAATCATGTACTTTCATCTTATATCACTCCGTACGTCCAACGTCCTCTCATGTACACACACGCTTCCTTTTCACAACTCACAACCCACAACCTTCATCATCATCTCCCCCGCCACCCCCGCCCCCCCTTTCCCTCTCTTCGTCTTCTTTCTCTTTCGCAATCTAGTTCTCTTTTCGAGTTGGACCTATCAATCAAAAAAGGAAATTAAAGAAAAGAAAAAGGGGAGTTGTGATCGAGTTATTATAAAGTAATTTGCAAATATCATGCACCAACTGCAACAGGCTCAGCAGCATCAGCAGCCGACGATGAAGATGGATATGAGGAGGAAGATGAAAAGGAACAAAGCCATGGAGGAAGAGAGGCTTCAAACAGTGGACTTGAGTGGCATGTCCTTGGAGTCTCTTCCCAAACCTTCTCTTGATTTAGCAACCATTTGCAAGTTGGACCTATCTAATAACAATATCCAGGTACATGTACATACACATATATAGTGGAGACTTACAAAGTGAAAAATATTTTGAGAACACAGATTTATAGTCTATAGATATAGGATGGTTTGATTTATATATTTAGATTAACTTATTTTATATTTAAAATAATTTATAATTAATTTTAAAAAATTAAAAATAAGTAATTATTTTAAATATATATATATATATTATCTAATATTAAGTACTAGTACCAGAAAAATATATTATCTAATATATTTAAATTATTTTATTTTGTATCTAAAATAGTTTATAATAAAAAAAATTAGAAAACTTTTTCAAAGTAAGCTGAAACAATCATGCGAATTATAAACTTATAATCATCTTTTGCCAAATATCAGTCCAAAAAGTAAGCATTTCTGCTGACCTTGGTCGATAAACAGTACATGTAAACTATTAACTAAGGATGGATCATCTCATAGTATAAAATATGATAATATAATATAATAACATAATATTTGATTATATAAACAAGTTGATAAGTTTTTGATTTATGATTTAATAATTGAACTAATTGTATAAATAATAATTTGTAATGACAAAATTATCTATTTACATAATAAAAAAATTAAAATAACTTAGAAGAAAAGTGAGACATCAACGATGGAAGCTGAGGGACAAGGCAAAGGATGATGACCCTTGCACGGTGGTAATAGCGCAGCCAAAGTTGGCTATTGACGGTGGCTTAGGTAAGGGAGGCTTGTGTTCAGTTGTTGTTGGCTATGGAGGAACTTGTTAACACCCTCGTTCCATTTCAACGCGAAGGGCGATACCCCAGACACAAAAGTGGCAGCATAGATCACAATAAGGCACCAAACTTTCACCAAAATCAAGGATTTTGATTGGAGATTTGGAGCACTATCGTCGCCGGCTTTTGCGTCTGTGCCAGCCGCAAAGTCGTTGTCGTCATGGTGGTAGTTGTGGGCTGAAACAGAGAGAACAAGGAGGAGTAAGAATATGGAGAAGAAGAAGATGCGGAGGGAGCGAGACATGGTGAAAAAGAAGGTAGAGAAAACAGAAACCCAAAAAAGAATTGGAATGTCATAGCGTAAAAATGAAGGGGTTATATAGAATCTATCTGATCACCTGAGTCAATGAGGTCTTTAGGTTGATTGGGATTTTTTGGAAGGGAACGTGGTGGCTGTTAGGGTGGAGGCAACGACGGTGCTGGTGGAGGACGTTGATGGTGGCTCAATGGGGTTGGCTATGGTGGAAATGTGGTGGCAGAAGGTGGTTCACGGGTTTGGGTTGCTGGGTTATGCTTGAAGGGGACATGAAAGGTTGGAGAGGGAGAGATTGAGGGATAAATTTGTCCGAATTTTCCTATCAGGTCTAATCAGGAATGGTTGAGAGGATAAAATTATCATGTCATAACAGAATAAAAAAAGTTTACTTGATTTGGTTATACTATCAAGTTAGTACAACAAATATCTAATAAGACATGATAGTATTAGTTTATATTATCAAGTCTTTCTTATACAGTATACCAAACGTAGCCTAAAGATATATAGTATTATTGAAAATATTATACTGATAAATTTTACACGAAATTTTTTTTAGAGAACTTTTAAAAAATAAGCTGAAAGAAACCTCTTTTGCCAAATATCCGTCCAAAAAGTAAGCATTTCTGCTGACCATGGACGATAAACTGCATATGTAAACTATTAACTAAAGATATATAACACTCTGAAATATTACACTAAAAAATTTTACACGGACTTACAGAAGTTGCATTTAACCGAGTCTTGTAAAATATATTTAATCAATATATCTCTCTCTCTATATATATATATAACAATTAAATTTAAAAAGAAATTATCATAAATTGGTGATTAACAGTATGTAATTATATAGAACATTCCGGAGTCCTTAACGGCGAGATTAGTGAACTTGGTGGTGTTGGACGTGCACTCCAACCAGCTCAGGTCCCTCCCAAATTCCATTGGATGCCTCTCTAAGCTCAAGGTTTTGAATGTCTCTGGCAACTTCATCGAATCCCTCCCCAAAAGCATTGAGAATTGCAGGTTCACTTTCTTCACTTCTCTTTCTATTTTCCTGATGATTAAATAATAAAGTTGCACGCATGTTCCTCTATAGTAACTCCTTTTGTAGTGTTTGGCATATCAAGTTTTCAATTTAGCTAAAACCTGTTTAAATAACTTCATTTAGTTGCTTCCTTTTTCTACTTTTTCGGCATAGATCAGAATATGCAAATGTTGCTGTTAAGAATTTTAGCTGTATGAGTGTTTTTCTACTTCAAACGTGTACTTTCATTTTTGTTTCCTTATTTTTTGTGTTGACACTAGGCATCAAATCACGCATTCGAAAGTCCATAAATCACGCATCAAAACTCAAAAGTCATCAAATCCTACATCATGTTTAGATTCGAAAGTTTAATAAGTGATAGTATGATAGATTATTAAACACATGTAATTTATGATAGGAAATTGTGTTAAAGATGTACTGATACACTTTAATTCAACCCTTAATCTTATAAAATAAGTTGTTTTCAATACGTAATCATTGAATTACACTTTCTTTTTTTTTAAGAAAAGAGAAACGAAAAATCAGTTCATTGGAGTGAAATAAACACGGACACTGTTATTACAAATTGAGGGTAACAGTTTGAAAAAAAAAACCACTTAGATAAAATTTATTAAGTATTTTTTATGTTGTTCTTTAATGAAAATATAACACGTGTTTTATTTTGTACATTTCATCTATAAAAATTTTAGGACAAAATGCAAAAAATAACCTCTAATTATGAGTCATTTGTAGAAAATTCGCTTGTAATTTAAAAGTCAGCAACATGATCCTTTGAACTAACAAAACTATGTATTTCAATGTATATTTATTCCATGTGCATTAGTAGAAAACTCCCTCACACGGGGTTAATATGTATGATTTTGATAAGTTGAGCAATTGTGTTGGTAAGCTTCAAAACCCTGCAGAGTATTCTGTACATAATCTATAGTTGAATGAAAATTTTTACATTTTGCCCAAAACTTTAAAAAGAATAAGGATGTAGTTAAAAATTAATGCACATGTTATGTTTTTTATTGGATAATAGCATCATGAGCACTAAAAACTTTACTTAAATTTTCTCCTTTAAAAAATCATTCATTTTCTCTTGATGACATTATTGGGGGCACATGGCTAAAACAAATTAAAAAAAAGGCAACAAAATTCCTAGATACTGTGGTTGGAAATTATACTAGGAATAAACTGTTATGAACGAAGAGTGACTCTTCGGCAATTAACAAAGAACTTGACCTTTCTCATTGTCAGAAGGCACCGATCACACATGAATAATAAGTAGTTATGCGTTAAATTAAATTAGAGCAACAATAATTAACGATATAAATATTCACCATTTAATTTTTCTTATTCTTAAATCACCTCAATTTTTTAATTCTGATTCAAGAAATCAGAATAAGATTATTATAATTTGTTTCTTCTGTGTTTTTTTCTTTAACTTTGGAGAATTCTACGGTGTTCATATTTTTTTTCAGAGTAAAATACTTAGAATATCTCTATTAAGTATTTAATTAGTTATTAGTTATTTTTAAATATTTATTATGAAATCAATATTTAATAAATACTTATATACCATACCCATCAACTTCTATAGAAACTCTCTTTAACTCTTTTCTCTATTTTTTTTTTTTTTTGTCAACAATTCTCTTTAACTCTTAAGGCATATGCGTTAGTAGACAACAAGATAGAGCATTGTTATTTAACACGAATTATAATTTGTGAAAGGCGTCACACCCGTGTATAAATGAAATGCAACAACTGCATAATACATGAGTTTCAATTCTTTTAAATTTAAACAAACAAAAACGGCTGAGAGTAATGATCAATTACACAAATATTTTTCGTGAAATACAGACGAATGAACAATTTTAGTTTTTTTAAATTTAAAAGAATTGAAACTCATGTATTATGCGGTAGTTGCATTTCATTTTTACATGACCGTAATGCCTTTCATGAATTGTAATTCGTGTGAAATAGCAATGCTCACAAGATATCAATTACGTAGTTCATTCTTATTAACATGCATGAGTAATCTAAATTTTGACCCACCAGAGCCTTAGAAGAACTGAATGTCAACTTCAACAAGTTGAGCGTGCTACCGGACACAATAGGGTTTGAGCTCATAAACCTCAAGAAGCTCGCAGTCAACTCCAACAAGCTGATGTTCCTTCCTAGCTCCACCTCTCATCTCACTGCTCTGAAGGTTCTCGACGCACGCCTGAACTGCCTAAGGGCTCTCCCTGAGGACCTTGAGAACCTCATCAACCTTGAGACCCTGAATGTGAGCCAGAACTTCCAGTACCTGGAGTCCCTGCCCTACTCCATAGGGCTCCTTTTGTCTCTGGTTGAACTGGACGTTAGCTACAACAATATCAAGACCTTGCCCGACTCCATTGGCTGCCTCAAGAAGCTCCAGAAGCTAAGTGTTGAAGGAAATCCACTTAGTTCGCCTCCATTGGAGGTGGTGGAGCAGGGACTGCATGTGGTGAAGGAGTACATGTGCCAGAAGATGAACTCAGGCCATCATAGCCAACCCAAGAAGAGGTCGTGGGTGGGGAAGTTGGTTAAGTGTGGGACCTTTGATGGACACATGAGAAGTGGGAAACGAGCAGAACATGAGGGTATCAGCATGCATCAGTACAAGTCCATTGATGGTCATGCTTCGCCAGGCTTCATGGGGATGTTCTCACCTCGTCACCTCTTCTCACCTCGTCGTTCCTTCAGTTGAGGGAGGCAACAAAGTTTTTTTTTTTTTACGAAAATCCCTGTCTATTGAATAGTTTTGCTCATGGTGTTGAATTCCAGCAATCAATGGGTGTGATAATCGTGGATGGATATGCTTACTACTGGTTAGGTTGCATGTATGTAAAATAGAATTCTATAATGTATAAGGGAATTGTAAATGATGGTGGGTTTGTGAAACGTGGTAATAAGCCTGTTTATGTAAGTAGGCAAGTGCATGCAAAGTTTCTCCTGACGTCAAATTAATAGCTGATTACAAGATAAAATGAGCGAGTTTAGCTTCTTTCTTCTTCCTTGATCTCTCACGACTTGAGGATTTGATAGATTCACTACTCTTTTTTTTTTCCGGTTTACGGACACATTACTTTGTGATTGAAGGTTGAAGAGAAGTGTTTCCAATTTCCATGCCGATCATTATCCATAAGAGAATAATATTTACACATCATTTTTATTACATTATTTTTATACCACTTCCTTTTAAGATAATAAAACAAGAAAAGCAGAAACTTTTTTTTCATCAAACAAGAAAAGTGTAAAAATAATGTAATAATTTTGAAGTACAAATAACGAAACTCAAGGAATAAAAAACTTGTAAACAAATAAAAATAAAAAAAGAAATAAAAAAACTCTAACGCAGCATAAATGGAGTAGTTACCGACAGATCTGTACGAGTATAGAGTCCGACTATTACTAAAGTGAAAGTTCAGAACCTTCATTTTCTCTCAAATGTAATGTGGAGAAAATAATTCTGAATCCATTTGTTAAAGTAATAATTATGAGATAGTGTTCAAACTCATCTGGACAAACATATGGGCCTCCAACAGCACTAGCCACAACCATGGAATAAGCACTTATTCATAGGATTTCGAAGTGATGAGGCGATCAGTATTGAGGTAGCTCGTTGCACAAAAATGGTTAAACTATGATCGTACTTCTAAGGAGTGTGGGGAAATGGGTGGAGGGTTAAGTAACTGGCTCAGCACCAAATGCTAGTAATAGCATGCACACCAGCAGAATAAAAACACAAACCCATCAGTTCAGATATCCATTTCTTCAAACTTCCCACCTTTTGTTTACTATTCGGAGCCAGATTAAGCACAAACGTTGAGCACAGTGCATGCAGCTTAAAGTTCAGTCACAGCAAGGAAGATCAATGAATAAATCTCAAGATATCATCTTCCCATGGAGTGATGGAGCAAACCAATCATTTGCAGTGGGAAAAAAAATGCAGCCAGCTTTCTTAAATTTTGATCCTTGAGTAACACATCAAGCACTAAAGTGCAAAAATATGATACATGATAGAGTATCTTGAAAAATATCTTGAAAAATTACAAAAGCATGCAACCATGCTCGAGGAGATAAGGTTCACATACTTTATTGGCTGCTTATATAACTTATTTATTTTGCTACAAGTGTATATACTGAAAAAATAATTTGCAGAATTTCCACTAGTTTTCTTTTATTATATGAGTACAAATCTTGCTTCTGAAGATTTGATCGTTGTATGTTAGGATACATATGCAAGGTATGTAACTTGAGTCTCAAATCAGAAATATAGGATTTGATGTGGGGTTTATATCACTTTGAGCTCTCCTGGCTACCTTATGTGGTGCAATTCTCCAAAGGTTCATATCAATTGATATTATAAAGTCTTCCACCATGTCTCTTTCAGTTGCAAATTAACAAGCGTTGCAGGTGGTGACGTTGGCATTGCAGTGTTAGTTTGGAACTAGTCAAAGGACTAGCACACATCCAACCTGTGTGGGCACAAGGGTTGCAAATCGTGGTAGAATGTTAATATCCAATTGCAAGATATGAGACTTAGTCCCACATTCGAAATATGGGATTCCGATGTGGTATTGGGCTCTACCACCAAAATGGCTAGCTTTTGGCTGGTGTCTAAAATTTGGGTTTCTTCCACTAGTTCATGGTCAGGGAGAAGTTCATGGGTTAATGAGGTGTGGGAATGGTTCTTGCATGGTGGCTTAGCATGGATGTTGTGTACAGTGAGAATGGAAAGTACGGAATTGGGATAGTTAGTGATTGCTATTTTGGGTGAATAAGAACGGGCTTTGGTTACGTGGTCATAAGCATATGGTCACTGATTGATGGTTATGTTTTGAAAAATGATCATCTTACAACCCTAAAAGGGGTGTAAGCACTATTCACACCTTTTTTAAGAGATGTGATTGAGTAAGAGAAAATGATAGAAAAAAGTATGTATAATGAATGGTATTAGATGGGGTGTGAAAAGGGGTATATGCACTGTTTGATGTAAGAATATAATGGTTGTTATGTTTTGGGTGTATATGTGATTTCTCTTGGTTTGAAAATGGGTTAAGGTGGAAAACATGGAACGAGTGACAATATAAGATGAGTTTCACATGAGCTTTGTTTTTGGTTGCAATGGAATAAGACAAGCTATGGGTTAAAGAGAGAGAGGGAGAAAGTATGGACCATACTACAAGGGGTTTTAGTGACAAAAAAAAAAAAACTTCAGCAGGATATGTTAAGAGAGACCTATACTAGCTAGTGGGGGTAATGTGTATTTTACCCAAAAAAAATTCTTAAGACAGATTTTTTGTCTTGATTAGCTTAGGTGTTTGGGTGAGTGGAGGGGAATTGAGTTATTGTGGTAATGACTTCTCAATTTACCAAAATGACTTTTGTGATAGAGATTGTGATTGAAACAAATCTTTAACTCTATGTGTACGGAAGTTATTAACCTTATGAGGTAGATTTTGGTTATATATGTAATAAGATGCGTAGTATATCCCTAACTTTTAGGCTATTATTAGTGATTATATTTTTAGAATATTTGACCTGATTGTATTTCATCAATTTGTATAGTTGGCAGTTTTGATATAGGACTAATCATAGGAATTTGATTAGCAATCTGTTGGCGATAGTTTAGGGAATACATTCCCTTCCATCCTTGTATATATATGAGTGGTTCTGCAGAGGAATGAAACACAGAACAAAATTGTTCTTTTCAGAAGAATTCTTTATGGTATCAGATTCGGGTTGTGGCTCTGAAAAGAAACAGTTGTGTGACTAGAGTGAAGGCCGCAAAAATGTCAGACAGACATTCTGAATCAGAAGACGGGTGAAAGAATGAAAAGAAAAACACTTCAAGTCAAGGAGAGAATTCACACCAAGGAAGGAGAATGGCGTCTCCTTATGACTTGAACGCTAGTGATAATCCAGGGAATGTGATCACCCAAGTTCAACTTCGAGGTGAGAACTACAAAGAATGGGCACGTGCCATGAAAACATCTCTGCGAGCACAGAGAAAGTGGGGTTTCGTAGAAGGGACTGTCATAGAACCGGCGAAGGGATCATCTGATATGGAAGATTGGTGGACGGTGCAATCCATGTTGGTCTCTTGGATGTTGAATACGGTTGAACCCACCTTACATTCCACCATATCCTATACAGAAACTGCAAAAGAATTGTGGGATGACATAAAAGAAAGGTTCTCAGTCGTGAACGGGCCCAGAATACAACAGCTGAAGTCAGATCTGGCCAGGTGCAAGCAAGGTGGAATGACGGTGGTGGCCTACTATGGAAAGCTAAAAATTTTGTGGGATGAGTTGACTAACTATGAGCAAATTCCTGCTTGCAGTTGTGGCGGATGCAAATGTGATATTGCATCCAAATTGGAGAAGCGAAAAGAGGAAGAGAAGGTACACCAATTTCTCATGGGGTTGGATGATACGTCTTATGGTGCCGTGCGATCGAATCTCTTAGCAACAGATTCGCTGCCCTCACTGAACCACGTTTATTCCACTCTGATCCAGGAAGAAAGGGTGAAAATAATTACTAGAGGAAGAGAAGAAAGAGGTGAAGTGATGGGACTGGCAGTTCAAGCACCCAGAAAAGGAGTTAGAGGACGAGATTCCAGAGACAAATATGTGACCTATACGCATTGCAATCGAGCAGGACATGAGGCAGAAAATTGTTTTCAGTTAGTAGGATACCCTGAATGGTGGGGAGATAGACCAAAAGAAGATGGAAAAAGTGGAGGACGAGGCAGACCATAACAACGTGTAGGAACCGGACGAGGAAGGGGTGGAACAGCACATGCAAACGCTGTTCAGAGTAGTGGAATAGGACTTGGAATGATCAAGTCAGAAGGAGATGATTCCGGGTTGACCGGACTGATCAATGAGCAGTGGCAGATGCTGAAGGCTTTGCTGGGTAATCAAATAACAAACTCCAACGAGAAGACGACAGGTGAGTGGAATACCAGTACATGGATTATTGACACCCACTATAACAAAAAAGCTTTTTAGCGGCAATAAATATGCCTTTTAGTGGCAATAAGAATTGCTGCAAAAACTTTTACCAGTAATTAATTATTTGTTGCTGTATCTAGTGTCGGTAAAGGTTTTACCGGCCATTATATAAAGTGCCGGTAAAGATCCCTTTTATGGCCGGTAAAAGTAATGCCTTTTAGAGGCAATTATTTACCGGCAATTGTAATGGCCGCTAAAAGAGTCCACGGGTTTGTCTTCTTTATGTCTTTAACGACCTTTATTATTGCCGATAAAGATCTATTTTATTACCGGTAAAAAATGTGCCTTTTACCAACAATTGTAATTGCCGCTAAAACAATCCCTAAGTTTGTCTTCTTTGATGTCTTTAATGGCCTTTGTTATTGCCAGTAAAGATTCATTTTATTGCCGATAAAAATGTGCCTTTTAACAATAATTATAATAACTGCTAAAACAATCCCAAGTAATTTAGTAAATTAATTCACAAGAGTTTTGTGTTGGCCATCATTATTGCCATAATAATTTGTGTACTTCATAACTACTACTTTTTAGAAACACGAGGAATACACACATCTAGAGGAAGGCGCTATAGCAAAGATATTTCCTAAACTTGTACATGAGTACATTAAAGGATCGGGACCAATATGTTGTTTCTAGGCACGATCGATTGTTTATTTTTAAGTTAACTACAGAGTACAGATCCTCAAAGAGCTTGATCATGAGTGTATCATTTGATGGATCAGAAGGTAAATTACTATAAAAAATTACACATGACATGGTTCAGGTGCGGTCTTCAAGTTTAGCTGGTTTGGATACCCTTAGGAATGTGTAAAGCATACTTGCAGATACAGCTCCTAGAGTAGGGCCTGTGAGAAAAACCCAAATGTTTTTGTAATCACCAGAGACGATGGCAAGGCCTAAACTCCTTGCAGGATTCATGGAAGCTCCATTAATAGGCCTACAGAAAAATGTGTTGATTTTAGTTATGAGCACTTTGAAATTTCACATTAATATATAGATAATAAAACATGCTTTCTTCTTCTGTTTTGCCATGCGGAAAGTGCATAATGAGAATTATGATAAGATGACCGTAGAGCAGTTTGTTTACCCAAGCAATGATGACGTTAATCGAGGCCGAAATGCCTATTACAACTCCAGCAAGGTCTTTGCTCTGTTTCAATCAGTGAAGGTACCTAATTAGTTTCTTTGTCAAACAAAATATAACAGAAAATGCCTAATGTAAAGAACTAAAATAAGTTATAACCCAAAAAAAAATGGTACAAAGTTTTGCTCCTCTAGGCTCTACCCATAAAAATGCTCGGCATAGTATATAAGGTATATAAAAGAGTATGCTATTGAATATATATACAAAAAAGGTTCAAATTTTTAACTTAATATTGTGGTTGTGGAGCATAGAAATAGAAATATTAAAGATAACTATTGCTAAGATAATCCATGGCAAATTATAACAAACGGTACCCCTCTGTGATCGGTGGTAACACCACAAATAGTGGCCTTAGGTGTGGAAGTGATTATAGATTCCCACACTACAGACTTCAAGATCAGAAGTTGAACTCAATAATTGAGTCATTGTTACTCCAATATCCACCTTGTCATGATACAACACTTTGAGGGTGAGGTTGGCAAGTGTAGCACCCATCAACTGACACAACATATAAGTAGGCACCTAGGAAACAATAGAAGAGAAAAAACAAAGTGGAAAAAATATTATTGAGCACCAGATGATCCTGTGATTAAGTCACATAATATTGCAAGCTTCCATGGTTTAATAGAGCAGTTAGAACACGTGGCTTACAAGTTTCAGTTGAATTTTTGGATAGCGCCAAGGCAATTGTAACTGCAGGATTAAAATGGCCACCAAAGACATGACCAACTGAATATATAGCCACTGTCAAAGCAAACAATGAAACATGCCATAATACCACCCAAAAACACAGAACTTGAAACTGAGGTAGAATCAAAAGCCAAACATACTTTCAACTTCATTGGTTTACACTGGAGTTATCTCTATTTTTTGTTATCTTACATATGAAGAACAATATGAGATTCCATTGCATAAGATGAAATTATAAGTTTATTTTGGAGTATATGTGTGCACAAAATAATGTTAAATTAATTATAATTAAATAATAAAATTTTGTAAATTTGAGATAATATATGTGTAAATATATGTATATAATATTATTCTATTATATATGTTCAAATCACATCAAAATATTGGAGAAACCAATTTAAACAGGCTCAATAGTTTTATTAACCTCATTCCACTATGTCGTTTGAGACTTACCAAAGCAAAACATGCTCCAAAATATGAAAACAAACAAGTTGTTGTAAGAATTTCAGTGTGAACCTAGCAAAAATTAGCATCATGTCTCTATGAACCATGCATTGAAATATCTGGCAATTAGTTAATAATAGACCAGAGAAATTAACAAAGTGTAGAGCCTATGTTGAGGCATGAGAGCAGAGGAGCAAGCCAATAAAATAAGAGGCAAACACATACAAACACATAGTCACGTTGGCAGAGTCAAAGAAAAGGAAAAATAAGAGAAGGAAAAGGAAAGGAAAAATAAGGTACTTCGGATCATGTTGTGAGCCAATCATTAAAAAGGACTAAAATATAATTTTAAATTAATATAAAACTTCTTGATAAATAAATTAATGAATTCACTTACAAATATCTTAAATTTATTAGAGCAAGTAAATTTAGAGGTTCACAAGTGAAACACTGACTAAATGGTCCATGGTAAAATCTACCATAAAAAATAGCCAAATCTTACATTTTTTATGATCACATATTTGATACATTAATAAGCCTTCATTTTTAGCTATTTACACTCTTCATGTATTTAATTGATTGATTTTGATTATGTTTTGTAAGTTTGGAGTCAAATTGGACTTAATTGAATTTTTTAGCATAATTTACGTGTTATGTTATTTCTGTATTTAGGTTATATATTGGGATGTAGGTGGTCAAATGAGGTGAATCTAATGGAATTTTAAAGATAAGAGAGAGCTCTATAACTTTCCTGAACCTCAAAGGCCCAATCACACGAGTAGATAACTCTAATTGCGGTTAAAGTAAGAACTAGAGTGCTATTCCTGATAGCTTGACCTACGTGTACTGTTCATACCATTTTTTGGGCTAGAAGTTGTCAAATGAGCTAAAATTTTGATGCTGAATAGTTGAGACCTATATCTACAACTTTTATGTTGAACACTTTTCCAGAATCTAAGGCCTAATGGGTGATATTGGGCTTGCAAGTTAGAATAGAGGAGCTGTGACTGGGCCTGAGTAGTGTGCAGTAATTTGAACGTATCTAGAGTTATAGAAATGATATTGGACTAAAACTAAAGCCATTTGAAATCTAAGATCTAGGGCTACAACTTTGATGAAGATCATATTTGCTCATTCTGACGCATTCAATGACTTCAGAGCTAAATGATTTTGGAGATAAGGAATCTCCATAATTTTTCACTCACCAAAAATCATTTGGCATTTTCCACTCATTTTCCACTCATCCACCCACTAATTACTCAGCCCCCTTATCATTTTGTATCTCTAATCCTTTATAAAAGGGGGTCTTGGTAGATCATTGAAGGTGTTAGGTATTAGTTACCAAAATGATGTCATTTTGTTACTAGGTTTTCTTGTAGTAATTTTCCTTTGTTCTAAATTAAAGTCATGTTCTTCTTCTTCTTCTTCTTCTCTCTTTCTTTCTTCTTATCTATGAGTAACTAAGTTTCATTTTACTTGGGTGAAAGGGTGAAGCTCTTCGAATAACCAAGGTGTTATTCGAATAACACATTACAGAGGAAAACACGCTTGTGCTATTTCAAGCATTATTTGAATAAGAATTCTCTTATTCGAATAAGAGAGATTTCCAGAAACATAAATTAACGGATAGTTACGCATCATTAAATGCTCCAACCACCTCCCAACGGCTCTAAACTTCAATGACTTATAAATAGAAGTTGTTGGGCATTTATGGGGGTTAGACAATCAATCTGAAAAACCTTGGTTGAGCATTAAAAACGAGTTTTCATCTATTCCTCTATTAATACTTTGTTTCTGAGTGTAAAATCGTGAATCATATACCCATTGAATTTCCAGTTATATTATCCGCTCTTTCAAGAGAGTTTTTATCTATTCAATCTTTGTAAATTCTATAGAGAGGGTGAGGCATCCCTCCAAACTGTAAAAGGGTGAGGTATCCCTTGGGAAATAGAGGCTCAAGCATTAAGGTGAGGTATCCCAAAGTGTTGAGTGCTCAAGGTTGTAGTGGTTGTCAAGCACCCATTGAAGTTTGAAGATATAGTGGAAAATATCAAGTTGTTGCTTGGGGACTGGACGTAGATCACACGTGGATTGGTGATCGAACCAGGATAAACGATTGTGTTTGTTTTCTCTAAACCCTTCTCTTTATTTTGTGCTCTGTTTTATTGAATTATTTGGATATTGTCTCCTTTGGTTATCACATTTATAAGTAAGAGGGTTTATCTCATTCATCCAATTATCTCTAATCATTCAATAGCTTCAACGAAAATTGGTTATCAAACGATTTGCGAAAGATTTGCGAACTTGTTTTACTTACTCAATTCACCCCCCTCTTGAGTATTGAGGCCACTTGGTAACAAGTGGTATCAGAGCTAGACTCTTGTATAAAGAGCTTAGCAGCTTCAAGAGAAGTGATGGCTTCAAATGGTTTTTCAAATGAAGGTTCTTCTATAAATAGACCTCCTTATTTCAATGGGGATGGTTATGCCTATTGGAAAGAAATGATGAAAATTTTCATTGAAGCTATTGACTTAGATGTGTAGGACGCCGTTGAAAATGGTGCTTTTGTCCCAACACAAACTAAAGATGGTGTGAAAATTAATACACTTAGAAATGAATGGACCGATGATGATAAAAAGAAGGTTCAATACAATTTGAGAGCCAAGAACATTATCACCACATCCTTGGGGTATGATGAATTCTTTAGGGTGTTAAATTGTAAGACCACAAAAGAAATATGGGATACCCTACAAGTAACTCATGAAGGTACTAGTGAGGTAAAACGATCTCGAATAAACACTCTTACTCATGAATATGAATTGTTTAGAATGAACCAAGGTGAGAGTATTTGAGATATGCAAAAGAGATTTACTCACATTGTTAATCATCTCATCTCATTGGGAAAGACATTTCCTAATGAGGATCTTATTAACAAAGTCTTGAGATGTCTAAGCAGGAATTGGCAACCCAAAGTAACGGCTATTGCGGAATCAAGAGATTTATCAACAATGTCTCTAGCCACCCTATTCGGAAAGCTTCAAGAACATGAGCTGGAACTAAATAGGCTCAATCAAAGTGAAGAGCATGATAAAAAGAAGAAAAAAATTGCATTCAAAGCCACCTCTTCCATACTTGAAGATGATGATGAAGATGGTGAAGAGGATGCTGAAAATATTGAACTAAGTGAGGAGAATCTTAGTCTCCTTGTGAGAAAGTTCGGAAGATTCCTAAAGAAAAAGGGATTTCAAAGAAGACCACCCTTTCCTCAAAAGAAAGCATATCACAAAGGAGAAGGATCCTCTACTCCTCCAAAATGCTACGAATGCGGAAAACTTGGGCACATGAAAATGGAGTGTCATATATATCTCAAGAAAATGGAGAAGTTTGAAAAAAGACCCTCCAAGGAAAAGAAAGGAAGAAGAGCATATATAGCTTGGGAGGACAATGACTTAAGCTCTTCCGACGATTCGGAGAATGAAGAAGCCCATCTTTGCCTCATGGCTCAAGGAGAAGAAAGTGGAGAAAGCGATACCGAGGTAACTTTTTCTAACCTAGAACCTCCACCTTCTTATGATGAATTGCAAGATGTCTTTCAAGAATTGTATGATGAATCTTTGAGGCTCACAAAAATGATTTTGTCTTCAAATAAAACAATCTCCCTATTGACAAACAAAGTCTCTACTTTAACTAAGGAGATAAATGAACTTAAAATCGAAAATGAGACCTTAGGACTCATAGATGCTAATTCATTATGCATGACTTGTTCCTCATATGATAATGCATCCATATCACTACCTTGTTTATCATGTAAAGCTTTTGAAAAAGAAATTGAAGACTTGAACAACACTCTTGCAAAATTCACTTTTGAAAGAGACAACTTGAATGTGTTGTTAGGGAGACAAAAATGTGTTTTTCAAAAAGTTAGTTTAGGATTTAATCCAAACAACTATCAAAAGTCTTATAAGAACTTCTTTGTTTCCTCAAAAACTTCAAGTAGTCCCTTTGTCAAATGTTTTCATTGTGGTAGGAAAGGGCATAGTGCATCCACTTGTAATGTTAGAAAGAACATAAACACCAATGTTGAAATCAAAAGGGTTTGGGTTCCTAAAGGCACCATACCTAATTCTAACACACAAGGACCCAAAATAATTTGGGTACCAAAGGTTAAAACTTGAATGTGTGTTGTAGGTGTACTTGAAGACCAAGAGCTCAAGTTGGTATCTTGATAGTGGTTGCTCCAAGCACATGACCAGTGATGGCTCCAAGTTATCTTCCCTTACACACAAGAAACATGGTCATGTCACATATGGTGACAACAACAAAGGGAAGATTCTTGAAATTGGCAAAGTTGGTAAGATCCATTCATCATTTATTGATAATGTTTTGCTTGTTGAAGGACTTAAACATAATTTGCTTAGCATTAGTCAATTATGTGATAAAGGCAATAGAGTTATATTTGATTCCTCTTGTTACATAATTGAGGATAAGGATGATAAGCAAGTTAAGTTTGTTGGTCATAGGGTCAACAATATATATATGATTAGTCTCGATGATATCTCCTCAAATGATGCTAAATGCTTTATGAGTAAAAAAAATGATTCATGGTTATGGCATAGAAGAATTGCTCACATTCACATGGATCACTTAAACAAATTGGTTTCTAAAGAATTAGTAATTAGTCTTCCAAAACTCAAATTTGAAAAAGGCAAACTTTATGATGCATGTCAAAAGGAAAAACAAGTAAAGGTCTCTTTAAAAGCTAAAAACATAGTTTCAACTTCTAGACCTTTACAACTTTTGCACATGGATCTTTTTGGGCCCTCTAGAACTATGAGCTTTGGTGGGAATTACTATGCATTAGTGATTGTGGATGATTTTTCTAGGTTTACATGGACACTATTCTTGGCCCACAAAAATGATGTTTTTCAATCATTTAGAAAACTTGCCAAAGTTATCCAAAACGAAAAAGGGTTTTGTATTGCATCCATAAGAAATGACCATGGTGGTGAATTTGAAAATCATGAATTTGAAACCTTTTGTGATAAACATGGCATTGAGCATAATTTTTCTGCCTCTAGAACACCACAACAAAATGGTGTTGTAGAAAGGAAAAATCGATCTTTAGAGGAAATGGCAAGAACTATACTCAATGAGGCCAACCTTCCTAAGTACTTTTGGGCGGATGCGGTTAACACCGCTTGTTATGTTATGAATAGAGCACTAATAAGGCCAATTTTAAAGAAAATCCCATATGAATTGTATAAAGGAAGGAAGCTAAATGTGTCACATTTTCATGTCTTTGGATGTAAATGCTTTGTTTTGAATAATGAAAAAGATAACTTGGGAAAGTTTAATGCAAAATCTGATGAGGGAATATTCATTGGTTATTCTATTCATAGTAAGGCCTTTAGAGTCTATAATAAACGAACTATGACCATAGAAGAGTCCATACATGTTGCATTTGATGAAACTAACCCAAATGAGCCGAGAAAGGAGCTTGTTAATGATGTTACAGAAATCTTGGCAAAAATGCACTTGAAAAATTAAGAGTAAGATAGATGTTGCAAGATCAAGTCCAAGAGTATCAAGACCATCAAGTATAGCTTTTAGGACTTCAATCTTTGTAAAGGTATATAAAGATTCACAAATAGCTCAATCTTACGTTTCGAAATAGCATACAAGATTTCAAGGCTTCAATATGGTTTTTAACTTCCAAAGAATCAACCATTTCGTGTCCATAAACCCACAAGATCATATGGAATCAAGAGCAACATTTAAAAAGGCTCAAAACATGTTTTTCGTATGTATTATTCGAATAAAGAGTTTCTTATTCGAATAACACAAGTCAGGGATTCCAAATAAATCTTTCAGGAAAAGATTTATTCGAATAAGCCCTATGCTATTCGAATAAATGATTTAAAAACGTTTTGGCACGAATAAGTTATTCGAATAACAAAGTGTTATTCGAATAACACATCTCCAGGAAATCATTTTATTAAATGGTTATTCGAATAATAGAGTTGTTATTCGAATAACAAGCGATTCTGGAAAACCATGTTTAAATGGTTATTCGAATAACAGTGTTGTTATTCGAATAACAAGCGTTTCAGAAAAATCATGTTTAATTGGTTATTCAAATAACAATGTTGTTATTCGAATAATGAGAACTCAGAAGCTCAATTATTCGAATGAGTTATTCGAATAACATGAATGTTATTCGAATAACGTGTTTTCCCAGAAAACATACAATTAAGTGGTTATTCGAATAACCAAGGTGTTATTCGAATAACACATTACAGAGGAAAACACGCTTGTGCTATTTCAAGCGTTATTCGAATAAGAATTCTCTTATTCGAATAAGAGATATTTCCAGAAACAGAAATTAACGGATAGTTACGCATCATTAAATGCTCCAACCACCTCCCAACGGCGCTAAACTTCAATGACTTATAAATAGAAGTTGTTGGGCATTTATGGGGGTTAGACAATCAATCTGAAAAACCTTGGTTGAGCATTAAAAACGAGTTTTCATCTATTCATCTGTTAATACTCTGTTTCTGAGCGTAAAATCATGAATCATATACCCATTGAATTTTCAATTGTATTATCTGCTCTTTCAAGAGAGTTTCTATTTATTCAATCTTTGTAAATTTTGTAGAGAGGGTGAGGCATCCCTCCAAACTGTAAAAGGGTGAGGTATCCCTTGGGAAATAGAGGCTCAAGCATTAGGGTGAGGTATCCCAAAGTGTTGAGTGCTCAAGGTTGTAGTGGTTGTCAAGCACCCATTGAAGCTTGAAGATATAGTGGAAAATCTCAAGTTGTTGCTTGGGGACTGGACGTAGATCACAAGTGGATTGGTGATCGAACTAGGATAAATGATTGTGTTTGTTTTCTCTAAACCCTTCTCTTTATTTTGTGCTCTGTTTTATTGAATTACTTGGATATTGTCTCCTTTGGTTATCACATTTATAAGTAAGAGGGTTTATCTCATTCATCCAATTATCTCTAATCATTCAATAGCTTCAATGAAAATTGGTTATCAAACGATTTGTGAAAGATTTGCGAACTTGTTTTACTTACTCAATTCACCCCCCTCTTGAGTATTGAGGCCACTTGGTAACACTTGGTAATAAAGTAAGGTTAGATTTATTCTTCTCTTGTGCTTAAATGATTTATATTTTCTAGTAACCATTATACGTATTATAATTTATTTCTTATAATTTAGAAACCATCTTTGTAAAGAGGAGTTCTTGATTTGTTGTAGACAAAATATTGGCACAATGAATGCTTTAACCCATTTATAAGTGGTGGTAATATTTTTAGGAAATATAATATAATTGCGTATATTATTTTAAATGGACTTTTAATGTTGTATTTTCCAATTGGAACCTCCATGTTGCGAGGATTCTAATTGAGTTATAGAAGGAATTAATATTACCTTTACTTTATTTACCAAGAGTGAATCTTTTTACCCAAGTAAATAATTTTAATCGTAGTAACAAAATATTTACTTCACCTTAATCTTCAACAATTTCCTGTGGATCGACCTCGGACTCACCGAGAAATTTATTACTTTAGACAACTTGCACTTGGGTTTACAAATGCGACAATTAAAAAGTGTGCATTAAGTCTTTGGCGCCGTTGCCGGGGACTTGATTTGAAGACTGAATTTCTGGTGTAAAAATTTTGTATATATACTAACATACTAACTAGTGGGGGAACCTCTTCCTTTTTAATTTATGTGCATACTAACTTGTGGGGGAAACTCTCCCTAATTTCTCTGTAATCTTTAATCATTATTGAAATAATCTTTCTTCTTCTCTTCTCTCTCGCTGGAACAAAAAATCGGCTTGTCGATTCTCTAGTTTTCATATTTTAAATTTACTTTCTGTACTTTATTTTTCGTATTTATCTTTGTCATTTTTTTTGTTATTTATTTTCTGTCATTTATTTTTTGTTTACTAACTTACTAACTCTCTTACTAACTATCTAACTTTTTACTTTATCGCTATCTAACTTTTTACTTTTTCTCGCTTCTAACATTTTAATTTATCTGTATACTAACTTTTTAATTTTTATGCTTATTAACTTATTTGGTGGTTGGTTTATATCACACCTTTGTTAATATTTAATGGACGGTTTATACTGCTAGCTTGTACATTTTATTTTATACTGTAAGTTACTTGTTTATGCTTAATTGATATCGTGATTTAAATTCTGGTCATTTGGTCAGAGTTAATCCAGGTACTTTACATATTGATTTGTTTGAATCACAATCACACATATTAAGCACAATGGCTAAAAACGAAAGTGTGCATAATGAACATGAAAATCAACCGTTGCGAACCATGCGTGAGTATTTGCAACCATCTCGAAATTCTAATCCATCATGTTTTATCTTTTCACTCAATGCCAACAATTTTATATTCAAGTCAGGTATGATTTATTTACTTCTTAATTTTTATGGTTTAGAATCTGAAAGCCCATATTTACATCTAAAAGAATTTGAGGAAATATGTACCACTTTTCATGATCAAACTTGCACTGAAGAAGTTGTTAAGCTTAAATTGTTTCCTTTTTCTTTGAAAGATAAAGCAAAAACTTAGCTTAACACTTTGAAACCAAGATCAATTGGCACATGGCAAGAAATGCAATGTGAGTTTTTGAAGAAATTTTTTCCAACACATAAAACCAATGCTTTGAAAAGACAAATCCAAATTTTTTTCTAAAATTTAAATAAAGCATATTTTCAAAGTTGGGAACGTTTTAAAGATTTGTTGAATTCTTGCTCACATCATGGTTTTGAAAAATGGCGCACTATAAGCTTCTTTTATGAAAGGTTAACACCCGAAACCAAATAATTTGTGGAAATAATGTGCAATGGTGAATTTCTTGATAAAGAACCTGAAGAAACTTTAGACTATTTAGACCATTTGACTGAAAATTCTCAATCTTGGTATGGTACTAATCCTTCTGAAAATTCAATTAGATTTAACCTTACAAATGCTAGTAAAGGAAAATATCATCTTAGTCAAGAAGAAGATCTAAATGCAAGGTTTGCTAGTTTGGCTACAAAGATTGAAGCTATGGAATCAAGGAAAGTAAAAGAAATCAAATCTGTGCAAAATGAAGAAATTTGTGGCATTTGTGATGAATTAGGACACTCAACAAATGAATGTCCAAAACTTCCTGCTTTTAAAGAAGTTGTGCATGAGTAAGTAAATGTAATGAACAATTTTAAAAAGTCATTCATTTCTTCTTTTTCAGATACATATAATCCAGGATGGAGAAATCACCCGAACTTCAGTTGAAGGAATAGCAACCAGCCACAATTCATGCAACCACCACCTCCTCAGGCACAGCAAGATTCTCAAAATCCTCAAGGATATGCACCCTATGTCCCACCATATAGGAAAAACCTTGAAGGAACATTGCATGCATTCATGGAAAAACAAGAGGTCATCAATAACCAAAACACTCAAGCCATGATTGACATAAAAAATACTCTTGCTAAACTTTCTTCTACACTTGTCATTCATGAGAAAGGAAAGTTTTCCTCTCAACCTCAACCAAATCCCAATGGTCGGTTTAGCCTAAATGAGGGTAGTTCAGAAAGTCAAAAAATAGATCAAGTCAACTCAGTGATAACTCTTAGGAGTGGAAAGGTTGTTGAAAAACAAATTCTTGAACTTTTTGAGAAAGATGATAAGTCAATTCCCAAAGATGAGGATGGAGTTGATAAGCCACCTAGCCAAAAGGAGATCAAACCCTCGTCTTCACCCTTATTTCCTCAAGCATTAAACAATTCAAGTAAAGTGAATCATAACAGTGACATTTTTGAAATCTTTAAACAAGTGAAGGTCAATATTCCTCTGTTAGATGCTATCAAGCAGATTCTTTATTATGCCAAATTTTTGAAAGACTTGTGCACTATTAAAAGGAAACATAATGTGAAAAAGAATGCATTTTTTATTGAACAGGTAAGCTTCATTATTCAAAACAATAATGAGTTGAAATATAAAGACCCTGGTTGTCCTACAGTTTTATGCATTATTGGTGAACATAAAATTGAATGAGCTTTACTTGATCTTGGTGCTTGTGTTAATTTGCTTCCATATTCAGTTTATCAGCAACTCAACCTTGGTGAGTTAAAACCAACTTCTGTAACTCTTCTACTTACTGATAGATCAATTAAAATTCCAAAAGGAATAGTAGAAGATGTGTTAGTACAAGTTGATAAATTCATATATCCTGTGGATTTTATTGTCTTGGAAACTGAACCTATGGTTGATAGTTCTAAGTTAGTTCCTGTTATTTTGGGTCGCCCATTTTTAGCAACATCTAATGCTTTGATAAATTGCAGAAATGGAGTGGTGAAGCTAACTTTTGGAAATATGACACTGGAGCTTAATGTTTTCAACATGTGCAAGCAACCACATGAAGTTTATGATGAAAAGGAAGAGATTGAAGGGATTGAGGCCATTATAGATGATCATCTTCAAATCAGGAGTTCTTACCCATTAGAAATTTGTTTAATTAATTTATTTGATTTAGCTACACAATTAGATGATGATGTTTCTGAAATATGCTCTTTGCTTGACTATACACAGGAAATGGAATACAAAGGAAGGAAGCCAAGATTCGAAGAGCTAAAATCCATGAATGATGATACCCAGGAAGAAGTACCCACACTGGAACTAATGTCATTACCTGATGGGTTGAAGTACACATTTTTTGGAGAAGAACAAAGCTCTCCAGTGGTAATTTCCTTATCCCTGACCAAAGAACAAGAAGGTAAGTTGATAGAAGTACTTAAAAGGCATAAAAGTGTAATTAGATGGACATTAAAGGATATAAAAGGTATTAATCCATTAATCTGTACACATAGAATACATTTAGAGGATAATGCTAAAACATCTCAACAACCTCAAAGAAGATTAAATCCACACATGAAAGAGGTAGTTAGAGCTGAAGTTCTTAAATTACTTGATGTTGGAATTATTTATCCTATCTCTGATAGCCAGTGGGTAAGCCCTACACAAGTTGTACCTAAGAAATCTGGAATAACAGTGGTTGAAAATGAAAAAGGAGAATTAATACCTACTCGAGTCTCATCTAGTTAGCGTATGTATATTGATTTCAGAAAATTGAATGCAGCCACAAGGAAAGACCATTTTCCATTGTCATTTCTTGATCAGATTCTGAAAAGAGTAGCAGGACATCCCTACTATTATTTTCTTGATAGTTATTCAGGGTATAATAAAATACCAATTGCATTAGAGGATCAAGAAAAGACCACTTTTACTTGTCCTTTTGGCACTTTTGCATATAGAAGAATGTCTTTTGGTCTTTGTAATGCTCCAGTAACTTTTCAAAGATGCATGCTAAGTATTTTCAGTGACATGATTGAGCATTATTTAGAGGTTTTCATGGATGATCTGACAGTTTTTGGAAATTCTTTTAAAAATTATCTTGATAATTTGGAAAAAGTTCTTAAAAGATGCGAAGAAAAAGGATTTGTGTTAAATTGGAAAAAATGTCATTACATGGTTACCTCAGGAATAGTGTTAGGTCATGTGATATCTTCTAAAGGAATTGAAGTTGATAAGGCCAAAGTTGAATTAATTGCTCATTTGCCTTTCCCAAAAATAGTCAGAGAAGTTCGTTCCTTTTTAGGACATGCAGAATTTTACAGAAGATTTGTAAAGGACTTTAGTGCCATATCTAGACATTTATGTAATCTTCTAACAAAAGATACACCATTTGATTGGACTCAAGATTGTCAGAAATCTTTTAAAAAATTAATCGGTCTTTTGACTTCTGCTCCTATCATGCAACCCTAATTTGGAAAAAGTTCTTAAAAGATGCAAAGAAAAAGGATTTGTGTTAAATTGGAAAAAATGTCATTACATGGTTACCTCAGGAATAGTGTTAGGTCATGTGATATCTTCTAAAGGAATTGAAGTTGATAAGGCCAAAGTTTAATTAATTGCTCATTTGCCTTTCCCAAAAATAGTCAGAGAAGTTCGTTCCTTTTTAGGACATGCAGAATTTTACAGAAGATTTGTAAAGGACTTTAATGCCATATCTAGACCTTTATGTAATCTTCTAACAAAAGATACATTATTTGATTGGACTCAAGATTGTCAGAAATCTTTTAAAAAATTAATCAGTCTTTTGACTTCTGCTCCTATCATGCAATCTCCTGACTGGTCTTTGCCTTTTGAGTTGATGTGTGATGCTAGTGATTTTGCTGTTGGCGCTGTTTTAGGCCAAAAAAAGGAAGGTAAGCCTCATGTAATTTATTACGCAAGTCGAACTTTGCATAGTGCACAAATGAATTACACCACTACTGAAAAAGAACTACTTGCTGTAATTTTTGCATTGGATAAATTTTGAGCTTATTTAATTGGTTTGTCCACTATTGTTTTCACTGATCATGCTACTGTTAGATATTTAATGTCTAAACAGGATGTCAAACCTAGGTTGATACGGTGGATCTTGTTACTTCAAGAATTTAACATCACAATAAAAGACAAGAAATGAGCCGAAAATGTTGTTGCGGATCATTTGTCAAGGCTGACAACAGGCTCATCTTTTGATAGCACACCTATCAATGATTCTTTTCCCGATAATTTTTTATTTTCTGTCAATTTCATGGCTTGGTTTGCTAACATTGTCAATTTTCTTGTAACAGGTAAGATGCCGCCTCAGTGGACACACCAAGACAGAAAAAAGTTTTTGATCAAGGTAAAAAATTTCTTTTGGGATGACCCATATTTGTTCAAATATTATCCTGATCAAATCTTTCTGAGATGTGTACCTGACAATGAGGTAAGTCATGTTATTAAATTTTGTCATTCAGAAGCATGTGGAGGTCATTTTTCTTCAAAGAAAACAACTGTGAAAATCTTGCAGTGTGGATTTTATTGGCCCACTTCATTTAAGGACAGTTATACTTTTTACAAAAGTTGTGAAAGTTATCAAAAATTGGGGTCCATTTCTAAAAGAAATATGATGTCTTTGAACCCTATCCTTGTCATTGAAATTTTTTATTGTTGGGGAATTGATTTCATGGGTCCATTTCCATTATCTTTTGGATTTGTGTACATTTTGGTTGCAGTTGATTATGTCTCAAAATGGATTGAGACGATTCCATGTCGGCACAATGATCATAAAACTATTCTAAAATTTTTAAAAGAAAATATTTTGAGTCGATTTGGAATTCCTCGAGCTATCATCAGTGATGGGGGAACACATTTTTGTAATAAACCATTTGAATCCTTAATGAAGAAATATTGCATTACCCACAAAATTGTAACCCCTTATCATCCTCAGATAAGTGGACAAGTTGAATTGGCAAATAGGGAGATTAAACAAATTTTGGAAAAAACGGTTAACCCAATTCGTAAAGATTGGTCTTTAAGACTAAACGATGCACTTTGGGCTTACCATACTGCTTTTAAAACATCTTTAGGCATGTCTACCTATCGGTTAGTTTATGAAAAACCTTGTCATTTGCCTGTAGAATTGAAGCATAAAGCATTTTGGGCCATTAAAGCTTTCAACTTAAGTCTTGATGATGCTTCCAAGTTACGCAAATTGTAATTGAATGAACTTGAGGAATTAAGAAATGACGCATATGAAAACTCAAAGATTTATAAAGTTAGAATAAAAGCTTTTCATGATAAATCAATTTTGAGAAAAACTTTTGAAATTGGTCAAAAAGTTCTGCTTTATAATTCTCGTCTTCACCTATTCCTTGGAAAATTGAGATTTAGGTGGATTGGTCCTTATATTGTCAAACATGTGTATTCTTATGGGGCCATAGACATTGAGAATCGTAGGAATGGTATTGTATTTAAGGTCAATGGACAAAGACTCAAACCATTTCTGGAACATCAAGTTGTTGAGGTAGAATCTATTTCTCTTTCTAATCCTTGTTATGAGTAGAATTTATTTTAATGTTGTTTCTTTCTTTTTGCAATTCTTTTTGTTCCCGATTAAATGGCGGATAACGGTACTCCGTGACTCTCAAGTCGGTTTATTTTTCAGTTTCCCATAATAACTGATTTCTTCTCCTTTTAAAATGGATGTCATTCTCTCAAATCTAAGAAAACATTTTCCTTCTCTCCCTCTAAATGCTCTAACAAAAGTCTATGAAGCTAGGTGTGAAAGACTGAGACTATTAATGTATAAGGGCATCCCAGAAGATATACGGTGGATAATCGAAGCAAAGGTTCGTTTAGCTAGTGAATCTTCAGATTCATTTGTCCCATACATGCCTGGTCTCGGTAAAAGTTCATTTTCAAAAAGGAGAAGAGTAAAAAGAATGAAAGTTTGTTACAAGTGTGCACGATGGAATTGTAACACGCGATGTCGCTCTTTGGGGATGATTTTTGTAAACAGAGAAGATAAAATATTCTTCATTAAGAATGGACTGAGTAAGGAGTCATTAGATAATATCTTATTGACTCTTGAGACGCATTCTTGTGGAGTTGTGCAGCGTGAACTTCTTAGTTTGTGGAATCTCTTCAGAGACGAGCAAGAGCGTTATAGTCTTGGGAATCTGACTCAAAAAGACCTTGTTTGCCAATTTATAAGAAAATTGGATGGGAAGCTTATCCTCGACTCATAGAAGGCATTTAAGTCATTTCTGGACGTGAAACCAGAGGATAATGTGAGCCACAATCACAACAACATGTATATATTATTTTATACATCTTCAAAAAAAAAAAAAAAAAGAAAAAAAAAAAAAAAAAAAAAAAAAAAAGAAAAAAAAAAAAAGAAATAAGAAATAAATAAAATAAAATAAAAAGAGAGCGAAACTTCAGTTGTACTTGGTCTTTAATTAGATTAGGAGCCCCAGCCAGTGGCAGACCCATCATTGACTCGGGTGGACCTTCGCACGCCGGTCGATAAATAAGGTTCGTGTGCCATGCTCTGTAAAGAGCCGCACAAGCATTCCCAGGTTTTAACTAAAGGCTCTGCTTGCTGATGGACAGAAAGAAGCGTCCTGTGTTTGCATTCTCGCGTGACAATGCCTCTGAGCTGGATCCTGTGATTTAATGCCATGGGCTCTTCAGCGACCTCTCACTAGCTGTGGTCGTTGGTGGTAGCTGTCAGATTTACGCACTTTAATTAGTGGCGTCGTAGCTCAATCAAAAATATCCCACAAGCGGGAGGGAGAAGAATGCCCGGATTGGCTGAGCCGTCTTGGTATTACTGCACTCATGACGCGCAGTATAAAGATCTACTATGAAACTTGTACATAAAAGTATGTAATCATTTGTTATTATTATTTTATCTTTGTATGATTTTGTTAAATTTTGGTTTTGGACAGACGATCCTTTGGATGGGATCCTTCGGGGGTTTCTAGACTTCTTTACCCTGATGGTTTTCTTGAAGTAAAAAAAAACAAAAAACAAAAAACAAAAAAACAAAAACAAAACAAAAACATAAAAAAAAAATTTGTTTCTTAATTTCAAACTTTTCTGACAACAGTCAACCTACCCATATAGGTGGTATCATTACTTTTTCTATTCTCGTCCCTATTTAAACACTACATTTCCTTCACTTTCCTTCAAATCAATCATTCAAAGGGAGTGTGAGTGTAAAATGGAGGGAGCTTCTTCTTCTTCTGTTTGTAGACTTACCAATATCTGTGTATTTTGTGGGTCAACTTATGGGAAGGGTTTAGAGTATGTAGATGCAGCAATCACTCTTAGTCCAACACTTGCTGCGAGGAAAATTCATTTAATATATGGGGGAGGTAGCATTGGGTTAATGAAGGCTGTATCACTTGCTGCACATTTAAAAGGCAGTCAGGTTTTAGGTATCATTCTTAGACCTTTAGCTCGACAGAATATCACTGGAAAAACAATTGGGGAGGAGCTTCAAGTATCATCTATGGATGAACGAATAAGGACAATGCTTGCAAATTCTGATGCATTCATAGCCTTACCAGGTGGTTTTGGTACTATGGAAGAAATTTTTCAAATTGTTTCTTGGGCCCAACTGAACATCCACCATAAACCCATAGATTTGTTGAATGTTAATAATTTCTTTGATAATTTGTTATCTTTTCTGGACCATGCTGTAGAACAGAAATTTCTCACACTTTTGGCAAGACGACTCCTTATATCTGCTTTTATTGTTGATGAATTAATTAATAAATTACAAGCTTTTGTTTATGAACTTGAATCAGTAATAGCTCAGATAGATTGGTCAGGAGGCAGCAGCAAGAAAGGCAACAGTAAGGGAGGCAGCAAGGAACAAAAGTGTGATCTGGCACTTCATCTATAACTTTCCTTTATCTTTAGTTTTATTTATCGTACTTTGTTTTTGTTTTAATTTGTATAAGGTTTTTCTTTTCAGTAATTGCAACAACAGGTACTATTTTCTATCATTTACCTATCTATCTTTGACTTTGAGGACAATGTTGTGATCTAGTTGGGGGAAGGATAGTTGTGTAAAAAAAAATCAAAAAAAAGTTTTAGGAAGTGTGTGTATTAATATGTTTGTTGTATTTATATGTTTGTCAGTAACTTACTAAACCAGTTAAGGATGGCAGAGTAAGGAGTAAATTTTACTCTTGAGACGCATCTTAGTTGGGGTAGACAACTAGTTTATGTGGAAGTAGCAATTTAAATTCAGGGAAATTTGCATGATTGAGTAAATTGTCTTCTTTCTTAAAATTCACATGCTTGGTTATGGATGTTGAATTGGTGGACTGAGAATTGTAGAATTATGCCTTGTGAGATTTTGAGCCTATTGATGAATGGATTGAACATTTGTACCATTCTTTTCTTTCTTGTGTGAATTTCACTCATGGAATTGTTACTCTAGAACTTGCTTTGATTCTTTTTGAGACTACATTTTCATATGCATATATGAATATGATTGAGGCATTTTTCTTGAAATAGCTACTTTAATCAAATAGCCAGCCTTGCTTAGCAGCATATTGTCTCAATATGATATCAAGCACTCTTATGACTTCTTGGAAAATCTCTGATTCCTGCCAACATAAAGCATTGGAAATGGCCTATTTCCCCTTGCTTAACCCCTTTGAGCTTATTTGATCATTCTTTATTTTGAATTCATTATGTGCTTTAAATGAAAAATCGTGTTCTTACCTAAGCTTAGGGAATAAGAGAACATTAACTTACCTAACCTTATTCATATGCATACATGAATATGATTGAGACATTTTTCTTGAAATAGCTACTTTAATCAAATAGTCAGCCTTGCTTAGCAGCATATTGTCTCAATATGATATCAAGCACTCTTATGACTTCTTAGAAATTCTCTGATTCCTGCCAACGTAAAGCATTGGAAATGGCCTATTTCCCCTTGCTTAACCCCTTTGAGCTTATTTGATCATTCTTTGTTTCGAACTCATTATGTGCTTTAAATGAAAAACCGTGTTCTTACCTAACATTAGGGAATAAGATAACATTATCTTTGTCATTCGATGAGTTCTTGAACAAGTGCGGGGGTATGTGTGCAGAATGGTTAAAAAAATGTATATACGATGTTCTTTTTGTAAAAAAAATAAAAAAATAATAAAAAAATCAAAAAATCAAAAATCAAAAATAAAAAAATAAAAAAATGTAAAAGAAAAAGAGTGCCAACAAGGCAATAAAGGAAAGGAAAAGAATATGTAAAGAGAATTTGTTTTAGGTTGAGTTGGGATGAACTTTCATGCTTGTCAATTGAACTCAACTTTCATATTCTTTTATTCTCTTTGGTATTTAACTTGTCATATCTATATTACCTTCTCCTTTACCTTGACCCCATTACAACCTTGAGTAAAGTCCTCATGATTTGTGTGTGCATGTGTTTTGAGTAGTGGAGAAGTAGAAGATAAGCAAGCTTATGGTAGTGCAATTTTCATGGGTTGAATTGAGTGAAATACCTACCTTTTAAACACTTGAGGGATTGAGAGTAAATCTTGTGAAGATCTATCATTCTTGACTCATGCTTTTCAATTGAAGTTTCCTTACTTGTTGGTTTGAGATGTGAAGATATGTTACCTCGTGAATGTTTTGATTACTTGAATGATTGATTGCTCTTCATTTTTAAATATTATTAGAAATTAAGTCTTTTAGAGTGTTTAACTTTTGAGTCTGTTTCATTTTTTTTTTTTTAGTTTTGGTCTTGTGTGTTTTGCCCAGGAGTGCAAAAAGCTAAGTGTGGGAAAATTTGATGATCACATATTTGATACATTAATAAGCCTTCATTTTTAACTATTTACACTCTCCATGTACTTAATTGATTGATTTTGATTATGTTTTGTAAGTTTGAGCTCAAATTGGACTTAATTAAATTTTTCAACATAATTCTTACGTTATTTCTGTATTTAGGCTATATCTTGGGATTTAGGTGGTCAAATGAGGTAAATCTAATAGAATTTTAAAGATAAGAGAGAGTTCTATAACTTTCATGGAGACTTTAAAGGCCCAATCACACGAGTAGATAACTCAAATTGGGGTTGAAGCAAGAACTAGAGTGCTATTCTTGACAGCTTGACCTATGTGTACTGTTCAAGCCATTTTTCGGGCTAGAAGTTGTCAAATGGGCTGAAATTTTGATGCTGAATAGTTGAGACCTATATCTATAACTTTTATGTTGAACACTTTTCCAGAATCTAAGGCCTAATGGGTGATATTGGGCTTGCAAGTCAGAACAGAAGAACTGTGACTGGGCCTGAGTAGTGTGCAGTAATTTGAACGTATCTGGAGTTATAGAAATGATATTAGACTCAAACCAAGCCATTTGAAAGCTAAGATCCAGGTCTACAACTTTGATGAAGATCATATTTGCTCATTCTGACGCATTCAATGACTTCAGAGCTAAATGATTTCGGAGACAAGGAATCTCCATAATTTTCCACTCACCAAAAGTCATTTGGCATTTTCCACTCATTTTCCACTCATCCACTCACTAATGACTCAGCTCCCTTGTCATTTTGTATCTCTAATCCTTTATAAAAGGGGGTCTTGGCAGATCATTGAAGGTGTTAGGTGTTAGTTACCAAAATGATGCCATTTTATTATTAGGTTTTCTTGTAGTAATTTTCCTTTGTTCTAAATTAAAGTCATGTTCTTCTTCTTCTTCTTCTCTCTTTCTTTCTTCTTATCTATGAGTAACTAAGTTTCATTTTACTTGGGTGAAAGGGTGAAGCTCTTGGTAATAAAGTAAGGTTAAATTTATTCTTCTCTTGTGCTTAAATGATTTATATTTTCTAATAATCATTATACGTATTATAATTTGTTTCTTATAATTTAGAAACCATCTTTGTAAAGAGGAGTTATTGATTTGTTGTAGACAAAATATTGGCACAATGAATGCTTTAACCCATTTATAAGTGGTGATAATATTTTTAGGAAACATAATATAATTACGTATATTATTTTAAATGGACTTTTAATATTGTATTTTCCTATTGGAACCTCCATGTTGCGAGGATTCTAATTGAGTTATAAAAAGAATTAATCTTACCTTTACTTTATTTACCAAGAGTGAATCTTTTTACCCAAGTAAATAATTTTAATCGTAGTAACAAAATATTTACTTCACCTTAATCTTCAACAATTCCCTGTGGAACGACCTCGGACTCACCGAGAAATTTATTACTTGAGACAACTTGCACTTGGGTTTGCAAATGCGACAATTAAAAAGTGTACATCAATTTTGCACATAGATGCAACTTAAAAAAAAATGAATTACTATTAGATGAGCTAGCTAATAGTGGAGGAGACCTTTCAAGTCTTCTTTTTTTGGTTTATCTATACTTCGTGTGTGTAGCGCAAATTGATTTAAATCAAATCATTGTGTCACTGCTCATTACCGATCTTAATGTGATGGATTACAAGCATAATTCTAATATAAATGTATACTTGTTTTATGGTTTCTTCCATAATTTGTTTTTGCAATGAGATTACGGAGGCCTTGCACAAACTTTGATTGAAAATTACAAATTCTCTGTTGAGCATACCAACATTGAAAAAAGATGGAAAGAGACATGTGGAAACACAAATTTAATATTGATTCTTGTTTGATAGATGAATTTTATATGAAGTGAGAATTATGTATATATATTAATACTTAATCCAAATTATCATAGATTAAGGCTAGCTGCTATACAGCCCAGTCATTCGTACTATTCTAGTTAAGTAAGTTATAACATTTTTTTAGTTTGGTCCAAGTATACAAGGTTATTTTATTTATTGAAAAAACATACATGCCCTTAAAAGATAGAGTTAAATACATGGAGATCCATCATTTAGGGGATCTCTAGGGATAGAATAGAAGTCAGGTTTGTCTTATTCTTGCCCTTTGGGGCCTTGCTGCTGCCACTCAACTCCTGTTGGGTGTTCTGGTTCTCCATAAAATCTATTATAAGCTAGACTCCTTCAAACATATAGAGGTAAGGAAAATTTTTGGACTCAGGAAATAGTAGGATTCTTGTTAACTTCAAATTCGGGTATCAGAATCAAAAGTGACTCATCTCTAATTTTAACTTCTCTTTTTGCCATATTGTAGGAAAAAATTGTTTAGAATCAACGTAAAGTTGGGTCTTTGGAGCTTCTGATTCCAAAAAAGGTATATTCTAATGGTTAAACAAAATAAAATAAGATAGAGATGAGAAAGACATGAAAATAAAATTGAGAAATCGAACTACCTGAGAGTATAAGACAAAGGTGTTAAGAATGAACAAAATGAGTACATACAAGGGTGAATGAACGAGGGTATATTATTTTACCAGACAATTTACCGACACCAAACCACTTCCAGAACCACACATCACCATCAATTATTCCCTTCCTTATTCCATCCATAACTTTTTTTATATTCAAACAGCACACTCGGTCAGAGTGACCCACATCTGGTCATACTAAATTACATCAATACTAGTAATATCAATAACAATAATAAATATATAATGAAAAAAAATAGCCATACTGGTCATAACTCATGAGACATGGGAACAATTCGAAAAGCAATCCTAACACACTAAGCTAATAATTACAAAGATATTCCATATTAAAACTAAAACATCATGATTAAACCAGGATATTATATATTAAAAAGAAAAAAAGAAAGCTATAGAGAGCTTTTGATTCTAATTCCTAAACAGCATTACGTGAAGCACAGATAAATAAAGAGCTATGCTATTTAAGTCTTTAAAGAGCAAAAAGATTAAGGTTCTAATTGAAAGACAAAAAAGATAATGAAATCATTGCTCATATATACCCCTCAACCTCGAGCAACTAGTTGTCCTCAAATATATGCAATAGTGAAAAGCAACGAAAACAACGCAATCCAGTTTCAGCTATCGTTTTCTCCTTTATTTTTCTCAGTAAGATTGAGCTAATTAAAAAAATGTATGTGAAGTTATCAACAATGAATAAATAAAATTGCAAAAGCCCCAACCTCATTTGTTCATTATGCAAAGCAATCTTGAGCTATCCGATCCCTAAACTCAGAAGGAAACTGAAAAAAAAAAAAGATTAAGATCTAATCTAATAGCAGAAACAAGAGAAGAGCAACAAATAGGTTGAAGATCTAACCTTGAAGTGTTGGATTGAGGAGAGAAGGAACAGAAAGAAAGAGAGAAATTTGAGCGAATGTTCAAAATCGAAAAAGGCTAAAACAGCTAAAAAGTGACGCAAAACAGAGGGATGGAAGGTGCGCACAGCAATGGCAATGGGGACGCACAAATGAACTTCACAGAGGCACGCACAAATGAACAAGGGTGAATGAATTAGGGCTCAATGGGGTCATTGTTGAGAAATTGATCTATGGAAGGAGGTTTCCCATTATTGAGAGAGAGAGAGAGAGAGAGAGAGAGCAGAGAAGGAGAGTGGGAAATGTGAGCGTGTCGCGAAAATTTTGTGAGGAAGAGAAAAGTAGAGGGAAATGCGTGTCTTTCGCTCGTAAATTATATCTTTTTTTTGGCCATTTTACACAATTGCCACTATAAGATGTCTTATTAGTGGCTAATAAATATTTGTCGGAAGAATGTCATATGAGAGGAGTAATTACCGGCAATAAGTTAATGGTTATTAAATAATGGCCACTAAAAAAAATTTTTGTTGTAGTAACCGGAGCTTCAAATCATATGACAGGGGATTTAAATATTATACATGATGTTCATAATATTCAAAGCTGCCCGGTGGGACTTCCAGATGGACAGCACGCAACGTCAACCAAAGAAGGAACTGTCATGCTGGATGGAGGACTGAAAATCGCTAATGTCCTTTATGTTCCTAGATTGAACTGCAGCTTGATATTAGTCTCTCAGTTGATGGACGAATTGGATTGTATTGTTCAATTCACTAATAATTTTTGTGTTATGCAGGACCGCACTTCGAGGATACTGATTAGAGCGGGTGAACGCAAGGATGGGCTTTATTACTTCCGAGGGATTAGAAGAGCGAGAGCCTACAAGACTGGTGGAATAAATTCGATGGAGTTGTGGCACAAAAGAATGGGACACCCCTCTGTGAAGATTACTCAATTAATTCCTGGAGCTGGTAGACATGAAAGTGATAGTGAGTTGAATAAAACATGTGATATTTGTTTTAGAGCAAAACAAACTCGGGAGAAATTTCCTTTGAGTGAACATAAAGCTAGTAGTGTATCTGATTTGGTTCATTGTGATTTATGGGGCCCATATAGAGTTCCTTCAATGTGTGGTTCTTTTTACTTTCTAATAATTGTAGATGACTATTCGCGTGTCATGTGGATATATTTGTTGATGGACAAAGGAGAGGCACCGCAAACTCTTAAAAAAGTTTTCGCCTTAGTTGAGAGGCAATTTCACAAGCAAGTAAGAATTTTTAGAAGTGATAACGAGACTGAGTTCACATGCATGAAAAAATATTTTCTTGAACATGGAATCATTTTTCAAACATCATGCATTGCAACCCCCCAACAAAATGGGAGAGTGGGGAGGAAACATAGACATATTCTGAATGTGGCACGGGCACTGCGATTCCAAGGAAATCTTCCTATTAAATTTTGGGGAGAGTGTGTTTTGACTGCAGGTTACTTGATCAACCAAACTCCTTCCACAATGCTGAATGGAAAGACCCCTTATGAAATGTTGCATGGAAAAGCACCTGTGTATGAACATTTGAGGGTGTTCGAATCACTTTGTTATGCGCATAATCAAGGAAGGAAAGGAGATAAATTTGCTAACCGAAGCAGAAAATGTGCTTTCATTGGGTACCCATATGGCAAGAAGGGATGGAAGTTGTTAAGAGATCTTTGTCTCTCGTGATGTTGAGTTTGTTGAGTCCATGTATCAATTTGCTACCAATGATCCTGCACCCAAAGAACAGGGTGATCACAGTATTGGGATCTTTGAGGAAATTGTAGAAGAAGTGTCCCATGAGGAGCCTCACCAAAGTCATACATAAACTCTATTGCCTCAGGATGAGACCACTGCAGATGATAGGAGGGTGCACCAAGTGAGAAACCTGCTGAACAAACGGTTACTCATACGACAGATGAGACGCCCAGCTCATCAATATCATTGGATGAATCTTTGCTAGGCAGAGGACAGCGAGTGAAGCAAACATCCGTTCGTCTGTGTGACTTTGTGACTAATACTGCTAGAAGACTAAGCCCATCCAAGCGCTTATCCTTTCCGACAGTATGCTCAGGTGATCCCTATCCCATATCACATTATGTGACTTGTGACCATTTTTCTATAGGACACCGCGTTTTCTTGCCTCTATTTCGCAGGAAAAGGAGCCATTCACCTATGCTGAAGCAGCAAGAGACAATAGGTGGAGGGAAGCCATGAAGGATGAGATACAGGCACTTGAAAATAATGGAACTTGGACGGTAACATACTTGCCCTATGGGAAGAAAGCACTGGGGTGTAAGTGGGTCTACAAAATCAAGTATAGATCTGATGGGAGCATAGAACGATTTAAAGCGCGGCTGGTTATTCTTGGCAATCACCAAGTAGAGGGAATTGATTACATCGAGACATTTGCCCCAGTTGTCAAAATGGTAACTGTCCACACGGTGTTGGCAGTAGCAGCTATAAAGGAGTGGGAATTGCATCAGATGGATGTGCATAATGCATTCTTACATAGGGATCTTGAGGAGGTGGTGTATATGAAACCTTCACCTGGCTTCAGTGTTCACAATCTTGAGATGGTGTGCAAACTCAGGAAGTCCCTCTATGGGCTCAGGCAGGCCCCTAAATGTTGGTTTGCCAAGTTGTCCAATGCTCTAAAGGAATACAAATTCAAATAATCGCTTTCAGATTACTCTCTCTTTGCCTTACAAAAAGAGGAGCTGCAACTCGTGGTCTTAGTATATGTCGACGACCTTATCATTTCTGGGAATGACCATGCAGCTATTAATCGCTTCAAGGATTACTTGCACACTTGTTTTCACATGAAAGATCTAGGCAAACTTAAATATTTCCTAGGAGCTGAGGTTGCTCATTCCACCAGTGGAATTTTCCTTTGTCAGCGGAAATATGCTTTGGATATCATAAAAGAAACAGGACTTTTAGGATCAAAACTGGTAAGCACTCCCATGGAGCAAAGCCATCGTTTGAGTCTAGCCAAAGGGCCAGAATTATCCCATCCTGATCAATTTAGGCGGCTGGTGGGATGCCTCATTTACCTTTGCTTTACTAGACCAGAACTGTCCTACTGTGTCCATATATTGTCTCAATTCATGCAACAGGCATGAGCACTGGGAAGCTGTGTTGCGAGTAGTTCGCTACTTAAAAGGGAATCCCGGACAGGGTGTGCTCTTGAGCAGAAACTGTGACTTGCAGCTGACTAGGAGGTGTGATTCAGATTGGGCAACTTGTCCCCTTACTCGCAGGTCTCTCACGGGCTGGTTGATTCATCTCGGGGGCTCTCCTATTTCGTGGAAGACAAAGAAGCAGCACACAGTTTCACGTTCGTCCGCTGAGGCTAAATATCGTTCCATGGCGTCCACTGTCTATGATCTAAAATGGTTGAAGGAAATTCTCGGTGATCTTGGTATTTCCCATTCACAACTAATGCGTCTCCACTGTGATAGCCAGTCAGCTCTACACATTGCTAAAAACCCAGTATTCCATAAGCGTACCAAACGTATCGAAATTGACTGTCATTTCATTCGGGATGAGATTCTAAAATGCAACATTAGTCCCACTTATGTTCCTACTACTGTGCAATTGGGTGACATTTTTACTAAAGCACTCGGTCCTGGTCAATTCACTACCTTATTGGACAAGTTGGGCATTTGCAACTTGCATGCTCTAACTTGAGGGGGAATAATAAGATGCGCTGTATATCCCTAACTTTTAGGCTATTATTAGTGATTATATTTTTAGAATATTTGACTTGATTGTATTTCATCAATTTGTATAGTTGGCAGTTTTGATATAGGACTAATCATAGGAATTTGATTAGCAATTTGTTGGCGATAGTTTAGGGAATACATTCCCTTCCATCCTTGTATATATATGAGTGGTTCTGCAGAGGAATGAAACACAGAACAAAATTGTTCTTTTTAGAAGAATTCTTTAATATGCATTATGAGATACGATGATACGAACCTTGGGAAAATCAAGCTAATCAAACTGATATTTTACAATTAGATTCTAACATTCTACCACACTCTACAGTCTTGGTGTCCATGTGAGCTAGCTATACTCTAGCCCTCTGACTAGTTTCAAGAGAACACTACAATATTGGTGTCAACTAAAAGACATGGTGAAAGACTCTAATACTAATTGATACGAATTTTGAGAGAATCACAACACAAAAAATAGACATTATGGTGGGAGAACCCAAGATCATAAAAAACTCACATCGAAATCCTGGAATCCCATATTTTCGATATGGGACTTAAGTCCCATACCTTGCAATTGGATCCTAATAGAACACTATCCTAATACCATCCAAAACCACAACATCTAACATCCATTTTCTTGTCATCCTAAACAACAAAACCTCAACCCTAGTGTTTCCAATCTAGCAATCAAGACTCAATCCAGCAGGTGGTCAATGCCCATGTACCCAGACACAACATCACCAGAGCACCATGGTCAGAGGCCATCTACCCAAACATTCAAGCCTCCATAGACAAACAGCAACCAAGAAACCAAGGTCCCTGTAACTCTCATCCTCACATCACACCAAGATCAAGAGTCACATAACCAAAAATCCTCACCCATCTGTCCACACATATAGTTTTGCATTCAGGAGAGGCTTTTTGTATAGGCTATTTGGTGTTTGGGTTATTTGTTGGTTCGGGTGTTGAGTTTTGTAAGAAGAACACGGAGCTAGGTAATGTGTTTAATGGCTTAATGCACGACTTGGTAGCATGGAAGTTTACGACCAAGCTTGTGAGGCTGCTAACACCCCATGGTGGAAGAGAACTGCTGGTTGGGTGTTCTGGGTTTCCCAAGAGCAATTGAGGAGTGTGGGTCTGTGTTTGGTTATGGGAAATAATTGGGTTTTTGGGTAGTGATGAGTTACAGGGTGCTATAGATTTATGGTATAGGCATTCAGCTCACATGCACTGTACATGTTTCAACTATCGTTGATGTTAACTAAGAAGTTAACATTTTCTATGTCAACCAAAGGTGAGGAGGGTTAAGTAATGGGGGAAAAATTTGAGGGGGTTTAGTTGATTATGGGCTACAGTATAGGGAGGCAAAGTGGATTTTACCCTTTTTTTGGCAAAGGAGGTCTAGGACTTGTTATGGGGAATGGGATAGTAGGCAAAAGCAGAGGCAAAGTAGCCTTAGTGGGATTTGAACACAGGATCAAGTAATCTCCAAAAGAATTTGGTGCAACTTGTGCTAAGGCTCTTAGACACTAGAGGAAAACTTTTACTTGAGCCAAAAAGTGCCATAATTACCACACTTAAGATACCCAGTAGTTATGTTTATATATTAAGTACCTCTTGAAAACTTGGCATTGAACAGGGGATGGCAAATGTATGGTCAAAAGACTCAAAACAAGCTAATATGGGTTTAAGAAGTAATTGCAGTTTAAAGAGAACAGGACAACATAGTAAGAGCATGATTGTCCCACAAGTGAAAGAATTTATCTTCTTGAAGGACAACATGGTTGTTCTCCATCTCTTGAAGTTACTTGGTGGGTAATGAGATATGAACATTTACCTTCTTGAGTTGCTTTAGACTTAATAGCTCTAGTTATATGTAGAGTTTTCTTTTACTTTTTATACAATTTTATTTTATTGTTTGAATCAGTTTAAGTACTTCCCAAAATTTAGAGCTTTTGTATGAGGATATAAATAGTGTTGGCCAATAAAAAAATTAAAAAAATGAAAAAATACAAAAAAAATAGTTTTCTTATTTATTTATTTTATTTCATTTTCTTTTATTTTTATTTTTTTTTCATTGCTAACAATTTATCAGGATGCAGTTATTCTCTTTTCTTCTTTCCTTGTAATTGCTAAGCATTTCAGGTATGTGACTCTTCTCCATTATTCTTTATTCTTTTTATCCCAATAATTATTTTGATGCATATTAGTAATTATTTCTTAAGTCTGAATTTAATATGAAACATTAAGGATAATGTTTAATTTTAATTGGGGGTAGGCGTTACTTGAGTATTCAATCATGCTATCATTATGTCACTTTTGTGTGAATTTTTTATTTATCATCTTACTCAAATTGTTTCAAATATTCACGTAGCAACTTATGCATATCTTATTGTTAAAAAATTGAAATAATTAGAGAACTTGAAGATGAACATGTGGATACTATTTTTATCTAATGAATTTTGAGTCATTCATTTATATTGTGAGATTATTTTCTTGACCTTCCAATATTATTTTTTTGTTAGTGCTCATAATTTTTTTCTCACTAGATTGTTTCATTATTGTTATTTTTTGCTAAAGAGAAGTTTTATGTTACACTAATATTTAATTTGATGCCATGAAAATTGATTGAGTTATATAATTTTTTAAGAGATGATATTAGACCATGATTCTTATTTTGAGTCTTGAAATAATATATTTTTTGTTTTTTTTTCACATTTTACTACTAGTTTTCCCTTTAAGCTTATTTATTAAACATTTCTTTCTTAACCATTTTCCAAAGTATTTCAGGAAAGAAACATTGTGATTGCAATATGGAGTGGCATGAGGAATTTTATTTTAAAAAAAATGAAGTGAAAATAAAAAAAATGAAAAAATTGGAAAAGTCAGAAAAAAATAGAAAAATGTGAAGTTTGAAAAAACTTAAGAAAAAGTGTGAAGAAAAAATGTTGGTATTGGAAGTAGGAGAATAAAGTGATTTAAAGAAAGGAAAAAGTGACATTGAAAGTATAGATGTCATGAGCTTCAAAACATTCTTAAAACACTTTTTATTTTCATTATTACTTTTTATCCTTCATATTTTCTCATTACCCACATTACAAGCTTAATAAAGTCCTATTTGATTTTGAGAAATTACTTAGTTCTTTCAATATACATGACTAATCTAAATGTTTTATGTAAAAATTTTTCCTAACATCTTTCTATGAAATGATATTTATTTTGTTTCTTCAGTGTTTTTTCATTTATTTTACATGTGAGATATTTATTTTGATTTATGTCAACTACTCTTCTCACATATATTTGCTATGAGTGACACTATATTTATGAGTAATTTTCATTATGAATAGTAACACTTGTAAGGATTGCATGTGGTTAAAATATATTTTTTAATGAGAATTCTAGTTATAATATTTGGAGACATTTGATATATGTCTAGTAGCTAAATTATTCATATACTTTGAGATTGATGATGATAAATTTTTTGTAACAATTGTAGTGTTCTAATGCATGATTGATATTCTTGAGTTGAGATAAAATTTGATTAAACTGATTGGAGATATTCCTCACTTTAAATTTTGTTTTAAGTCGTTATTATTGTTAGGGACTAATAATAAATTGATTGAGAATTATAATAATAACTTAATTTTATATTTTTTTTATAAAAAGTTGATATTATTATAATGTAATATAATTAATTTTAATAGTTTTTTAATATTATTATTTAATTATTGAAATAAACTAATTTTATTTAATTATTATAATGGTAGAATTTAAAGAATTAGGTGACAGCCTCTAATAATAAAAGAAATTTGAAGACACGATGCATTGAGTTTGATGTCAACATGATAGTGGGTCCACATCAAACAAAAGAAAAGAAAAACAAAACACAAAGCCAATAGAATAAGATTACTTTGCCTATTTATTTGGCATTCCATGTCATGCGGTGGGGGATAGAAAAAAAGGCAAATTGAAAATGGCACGAGACGTAAGAAGACAAAAGAAAAGCTAAAGCAGGAACGAAACAGAGACTTGGACGCACAATGCAGTCCAAGACATAGTAGATTTTATGGATTTTTCTTCGTTTTTTGTGTTTGATGTTCTTATCATGATTAACGAATTTTATTTTTTAGAATTAAGATGAAATTTTAATTTTTATTTTAGATGATTTAACTTTATTTAAGATATTTTCTTTATTTTATTATTGCATAATATTAATGATTATTGATTTTAATTGTTATTTAATTTAATTTTTATTAATTATCTTTTATTCAATTGGTAAATTTAAATTGATATATTTTAATCATATGTCTAATTTTTGTAATCTTAAATATGAGTTGTGTAATAGTATTCATTGCTTTTATGATCTAAGAATTGAATAGTTCATGCTATATTAAATGATTTATATCGTAATTTGAATAAGTCATGTTATTTTAAATGAATTATGTCATTAATTAAATTTTAATAATTTGTAGTAGTGATCAAAGTTTGTAGTCATAGACACTCTATAGAACAAGAATAATTTTTATTCAAGTTAAATTCATTTTTATATGATTAGTGGTGGATTCGAGGTCTTAGAATTGTTCTTTGATTGATTTTGCATTTTAATTTAAGTTATTTCATTTAGATTAATTATTTAAATTGAGTATTTAGTTTAGTGCGTAATTTAAATTCTTAGATTAATTATATTAAATCAAAGTCTCTTTTCTTTTCTTTTTAAAATTAATTTAGATAAATATTATATTTTAGTTAATTATGTCACTCCTTGTAGATACGACATTCTTATATTTTTTAAATATTACATAAATCTTGTGCGTCAACAAATAAAAGGTAATTTTATTACTTGAAAGTTCTCTACCATAACTCAATAAGACAACTTTTCAAGTTGACTTGAACAAGTTGATTGGATATGTGTCGGTGCTGAAAGTTTGGGATGAGATGATTAAACTTCTTATAAGTGACATGCACGTCTAAAGGGAGGGGTACTAAAAATTCTCATTTAATAAAGTCACTAAGGTTGGGAGATAGTGAAAATTTTGGTATTGAGTGTGGTGTTAGCCATTGAATTGTTCTGATATCATGAAGACTTTTTGAATAAAAGGCTATTGAACTCAATGAAAAGTTACGCTAAAGTGTTTATATATAAACAAAGACATTACATAAAGATATGATAAGATAAAAGCATATTTAAAATACAAAATAAAGCTACCTAAAACTAAGTACTACAATCGTGTAACTAAATTGTTTCTACCGCTTTATCACAAAAAAAGAGAGCAAATGAATGGAGGTCATGCAAGTGATAACAAAGTGCTGGCTACTACAACTAATTTATATATTATAAATCCCAAGTAACGTTCATGTGGAAGAGGCTCAGGCATGGTGGCCATTGTTGAGTGCACATATTATGGTAAATCTGATGATATATAATGGATTAGGATTATTTATGATTTTAGTAATTTAGGATTTTATAGATAATTATATTTTTTTTAGGAATTTTATCTATTTTAGAATTTTAGTTATAATTGAATTTCAGTTTTAATGAAATTCTATCTAAATTCTAAATCTTTTCATTAGTTAGTTATATTAAGATTTTGAATTAAAATAAAATTAATCTATTATCTATTTTAGTTATACTTGGTTTCTTTTATAAGAGAGTTATAAATACTCTTTTATCATATTTTAGAAGACAATTGATTGTTGTTGAGTTAATTATTGATTATTGAATTTAGTGAACTATATTCTTACTTTGATATTGAGTTTATTGACACCAGATGCCATTGGAACCTGATGATTTTTTGTTCTTTTTCTCTATTGGTCCAACATCATAGAATCTACAATTTTAGAAAAGAAAAAAAAAACATTGATACTCCCTTTCCTGGCTTTCTGGGATCAAATTTTTGGACTAGCATTGCGCAAGGATTCACATTGTTCCAAGCTTAAGTGAATTCCAAACTTTCTTATATGCTAGGTTTTTAGGTATTTTTTATTAAACTGCCACTGTTAATAAAACTATTTACTAAATTATCATTTTTTTAAATTATTTATCAAATTGCCTTTTTTTAAATTATTTATCAAAATGTCACTCTTTTGAAATTATATACCAAAATGCCACCCTTTTGTCCTACGTGACTTTTTGTAATATTATCTGGCCAATCAGGATACGCCAAGTAGGATGGCCATCCACGTAGATTGCGCCAACACACTTGGCGCAACCTACGTGGATGCGCCATCCTACTTGGCGCATCCTGGTTGGCCTTGGCAAGAAAACGTCATCCTTGTTGGCGTAACCTTTGAATTATACATAAAATTTAAATTTAAATTTTTATAAATTATTTAAATTACTTAATAAAATTTTGTAAACATTTATTAATGAGTCCATACTAATTACAGAGGTAAAATATAAAATATAAAATTAAAAAGTGACAAATTTAATATGTTGGTAATATTTAATATTGTTTTAGTTATTATGAGGATTTATTAATTAAATAACACATATGCTTCTTTTTTGTTATTTTTTAAAAATTTATTGTTTCAATTTATTTTTCAATTTGAAAAACAAATGAGGTATTAATTATTTTCTTTTAATTTTGTCTTTATTTATGATTTTTAATATTTTAAAAATAATCTAATCAAATGTAAGTACATATCTTATTATTGAAGTTATTTAATATATTTATTTATTTTTACACAAATATTTTAAACAACATATAAAAAGAAATAAATGGTATATCCTTTAGAAGAGACGTATCACTTATAGGTTATATTTAGTTAATATATTCCTTAAAATAAACTTCAATGACTTTCCTTTTATTATTAGTCAAATCATAAGAAAGGTGAGTATTGATGATATGACCATTAAATACTTCCTAAAAAAACCTATTATTGGTTATATCAGTTAAATTACTCTTACATTAATTCAAATAAATAAATAAAATATTTTGAGTAGGATTCGGATGATAGTGAGTAAGATTCGGATCCCAATAATTCCCCTCCCAAATTTTTAGTAATTCGAATTAGTAAAAATTTCGACAAAGTTTTCCCTAAATGTTGGACCTCCCCAAAAGCCCATGATCCTGTTCAATGCAACCAGTTACCAAAATCTTTAATAAAATCTAAAACAGTGCGGAAAACATATATAGTCTAATCTAATAAGGGTACCAAACTCACAAGAAGATATTATCAATAGTCTTTTACACAAAATCACTAAATATAATTACATGTCAATGTCAATGAGATGGGCCCGCATCAGAATGCAGTGGCCTATGAGATGGCTCGGAAGAGAGACCTGGCTGTGATGGGTATGGTGGGTAACCTGGTGGTGGGTAAGGATATGGTGGGTAACCTTGTGGTGGGTAAGGATATGACGGGTAACTCGGTGGCGGGTATGGATACGGTGGGTAAGGGTATGGTGGGTATGGTGGGTAATATACGGTGGTGGTGGTGAGTAGGGGTATGTAGCAGTGGTAGGAGGCTGAGTGGGGGGTATGTAGCAGCGGTAGGAGGCTGAGTCGTATGCTGGCTAGTAGAGCTTGAGTCCTCGGGATGTCGAAGTCGTGTCCGAGTGCTTGCTAATCCTCTCCTCCGTCTACACCGCGTTCCCTGTTGGCTGGACTCCTCGGGCGGCCTTGAAATGTCGTCTGCTGCTGGAGCTGGACGCAGCTATTCCATCGTAATGTGGTCATGCTCCCACAATGAGTGTAGGATCTGTGTAGCAGCCTCTCGAGCGACAGTGTCAGTAGTTGAACTAAGCAAATACTCTGCAATGTTCGCCTAATAAACAGATATAATTTATGTCATTATACTGAATACAAAACACATATAGTCACTAACAAATTAGTAAAGAGCTTACCGCATTCCCAATAGATGCGCTAGTGGGAGTAATCCAGCGTCTGGTAATTGTTTTATACCAACGCATGTACTCAGAACACGAACTGAGGGGTGCGACTAATGGGACTCCCCTAACATGCTTCTCCCTACGACTATCCCAGGTGGCTATATAAACAGCATGTGTAGCTGGCCAATCCTCATCATGCCTACCTGCCAATGTAACCAAGTGCAATCTGTCTGGCTGGAGCGGTCTCCGTGGAATGGGCTAGTCAAGACCAAACTGGCGCATGACGCGGTCTAGCTGGTGTCACTCAACAATGTGGAAACATATGAGAGGGACCACTGCCAGTGCTATGTCCCTACCAGCCACACAAAAAGGTGGCAATGTTGCCACCTGCTCATCTGTGTATGGTTGCCATATAAACTGAAAATTTGAGATGCACAAAACATTAAGATGGCATATGCATAAGTAAATATCTCAAAGGAATGTAAACGAAGACATACCTCATCGTTCTTCAACTAATCAAAGAACTGACGATAATATGCAAGGACGCCAATCACAGTATCACTCAATACTTATGCTTGCGCCACCTATTTGGTAAATAAAAGTATTGTAAACGTAAGTTACAAATATTAACAAAGTATGTCAAGGAAGTAATGTAAAAATACGAAATGAAATAGAAACTTACTCCCATCCTAAGGGACGTAATTGACCACGATCAGCATCATAAAACACATCAGGCTCAACAAGGTCAACTAATGAAGGGGCAAGCCGGGGAATCTGTACTATGCCCAGTACTGCAATAAGATGCATGCCTTTGCGATCTCGCGTGCGTCATAGTCCGTAGCTTTACAAAGCTCTCTATACTGGTACGCAAAAAGCTGAGACCCCGACTATACGTCCGGCAGAATGACAAGAAAGTCCTCCAACAATGGGAGGAACATCAAGTGCACGAGCTTACCCGAATAATCAGGGTATAATAAACCCCCAAGCAAGCGAAGTATGTAATGTCGTGCACGTTGTTGTTGCACGTACTCATCATCATCGTCCTCAATGATCGCAGAATAACGGTAACACTCGGTGCCACAGGTATGTCATGTCAATGTGTGCCCCAGCTATGAGCGAGGGAGTCTCATCAATCCCTAACAACCGAGCACACAAACTGAGCCAATCATCCCTATGCGTAACACCAGTGATTGCAGCGCCATCAATGGGAAGACCCGATATCATTCCGATATCCTCCAATGTAATGGTGCACTCCCCGGTAGGCATATAAAATGTATGCGTCTTTGGGCGCCATCTCTCAACCAACGCAGAGATCAGGGAGTGATCAATGCTGCAATAGCCCATGTGGGCAACTCCCAAGAAACCAGCCTGCTGTAGATACGAAATAATCGGAGCAGGGGGGTCTATATGTTTCGCCTTCTAAGCACGTCTAACACGTAGGTGTCGATCCTCATGTCCCTGCCATACATGCTGGGAAACATGGTACTCTTGCAACTCCAAAATCGAGTCGTCCTCTGGTCCGGGGTTTACACGGAATGCCATCTGTCAGTTGTATGTCAAATAATAACAACAATTAGTATTGCATTATGATTACTATAATAAAATATGATATAACCATATGATAACTATACAAAACTATAATATGGAAGAAATGAAGATAACACTGAGAATCAACTAACATATATAGGAGAATAGTATTCGAATACAACTGCATAGATTAGTGATACAAAATAATACAACTCCTAAATACACATGATTGTTAATACAAGATTCTGAAAAATGGAAATAGGTCCTAGATCAACTAGACAGCCCCAGTTGATGGCCCTACTCCATCATCCCTCAAGGAACTCAATCCACTGACACAACAAGTGCGAGAATTATGTCCAGGTTGACGGCATCTTGTACACGTCTGTCCTGGCCCTGCTTCGCGCCAATCCATCTCATTCCTGAGTCAGGTTGATTTTGGTCGACCTTTGAATTTAAGCAATGCACGTGGTGGCACCAGAATGGTGTCGGGAGCTGCAGGCCACCATGGTTCAGCCCAAACCGGTTCAAAGTCAAACTCATAGGCTCTATAAATGCTTTCCATCCTATAAACCTTATGAACAAGTCGGAATGGGTCAACTGCCACAGAAGCACACGCAGCAATCGCATGCGAGCATGGATAATGCAATGCTTGAAACACCCCACAGTCACACCGCCTGTCTTCCAGGTTTAAAGTATAAGAAAGTCCACCCTGTTGTGTTACAAGATTAAAAGCCTCTTCAACCATGAACCTTGTGTTCTCTCTATTGTACCGGCGAACTTGGTGTGAACTAGCCTTTACCAGGTTGACTCTCCAATGCTTCAATAAGTCATCACTCCATTCCTGGTTAAATGTCATCAATTTCAAATTTGCCTCATCTTTTCGGTTGACAAAGTATTCTACTAACTTCGTACATGTCAATTGAACCAATGCAGTTATAAGTAGATTTCTGCTACTCTTCAACACTTCGTTAATGCACTCTGACAAATTGGTAGTCATATGACCGAATCTGCGGCCACCATCGTACGCCAAACTCCATTTTTTTTTTGGAATTCCGTTAATCCAATTTACCATCTCCGTTGTGACTTTAAGCTTCTCTAACCTAGCATCAAACTTTATTGCGATTGGTTCATACCCTGATACAACAAATGAATTGGGTTAGTATTAGAACCTAACTATTATTATCGATAAAATTAGAATACAAATAGAAAATGTAAAGTACCTGTGTTAATCAAAAATCTTTTCAACTCCTTGTTCTGAAATTTGGAGTTAAAATTGGAACCAATATGCCGTATGCAGAAGATATGATATGTATTTGGAGGCTGCCATCCAAGATTTTCATTTGCCACTGATTGTAAGATGTCTCGATGTCGATCAGAGATCAAATACAAGCCCTCTTGTTGGGTGACAAGCAATCTCAGGTGGGCTAAGAACCAACTCCAAGCATCCTTGGTCTTCCCCTCCACAATGACAAATGCAATAGGCAGAGGTTTTCTGTCTCCATCTTAGTTGTTGCAATCAACAACTTATGACGGTACTTGCTATACAAATGAGTGGCATCAATCTGAACGATGGGCTTACAATATCGGAAGCCAGCCACACATAGTCTAAATGTCCAGAATAATCGATAAAAGACTCTCTTTGAACGATCGAGTCGGTTATTCACAAAACATTCCTCGTCTTGCAACTCCACCACTGTGCCTTCCATGTCTCTCTTCATGGCTGTTAGTCATCTGGGCAACACCTCATAAGATTTGTCTCAATTCCCAAACACATTCACAATAGCCATTTGTTTTGCCTTCCAAGCCTTTCGATATGAAACTTGGTAACCAAATTGGCTTCGAATCCGTTCAACAATTAAGGATACAAGTGCATCGAGTTTTGTTCTGACTAACTCCAAAATGCAAGAGCAGATCAAACGAGAATTCAACTTCTAGTGATCTAATAACATAGATGGGTTTACGCAACTATGAGGTCCATTATATTTTGTAATATGCCACGTAGTCGACCTCTTGCTTTGTATGGCTCTAAGTCTCCAACTACAACTTTCGTCAAAACTAGGGCACTTGGTAGTCAGTCTTCGTGAATCAGAGTCTTCAATCTTGTACTCTTAATGCCTGTGAATGGAATATTGTTTGAGGGCTAACTTCACGGAATCTTTTGATGGAAATTGCAAGCCAACATAGAATTCATCAGTCATGCTCCAAGTCCCACGACTGTCTAATTCAGGCAAGTTATCGGGATTATTCAATGCATCCCAGTTAATTTGAGAAAAATGAGGGCATGGTGGCACAAACACAGATTCAGGTACTCGAGGCATAAATATGGATTGAGGAGCAACCGCCAATGGAACTTGTAAATTTTCTTCGGCATCAAAGTTTTCTACCTCTATGTCGATGTCTGAATCGTCGCCCTCAGCTACTTGTTCTTCGTCTTTACTTGACTCCCATACTGCATCTCTGACAAGTGGGTTATCAGGTTCAACTATTACATCACCAATAACGATCATATTGCATGACTCAACTTGATTAGAAGGACCAACTTGAGCTTCAATTTCACCAGGAGCTTCAATATGCTCTTCCTGCCCACTTGTTTCTACCTCCACATACAACTCCATCGATGCCATGTTCGGAGTTTGACAGAAGGAATCTATCATGTACTTTACATCATCATCGTCTTCTATTGGAAGCCCTACCCATCTCCACGGATTGAAGCATTGCGGACACCGATAAACAACTTTTGACACATGTTAGTTTGCTTGAAGCCTCAACTTTGAATGGATCTTAGTTTTCAACCCATCCAAAGTCATATTGGTTGTGATTACAATAGGTTTAGAAGGAGGACATTGATACATGACACCCTTTTCACCATCATACATTGTCTCATTGAAGTAAATGTGCACATTCAGCGGTTTTGTCATGTTAACTCCAATTCTGAACAATAACGATTCAACACATTTATTTAATACATTAAAAATCAATTACAATATTAATTGGACATATAATAATGTATAAATATATATAACAATGTATTACATATATTTATTCAATATATTAACAATCAATTATAATATTCAATATAGTTATTTATGTAAAAAAAAAAATTTCTAAACTCGATTATTTTGAATTAAGCTACATTTACTAATGTAAATCATGTCAAGTACTCAAGAAAAAATATATATCCTACTCAATTATTTACAAAATAATGATTCATACAATTTAGACTACATATCATACAACTTCATTATTTCACGGCCAATAAAAATATTAAAGTATAATAACATTAAATTACAATTAACACTAACCTAATAAAAAACCAATCAACAAATAATAAATAAACTATTTAACTATTGAAAGAGGTACTTACAGTGTTAAGGAATACAATCTAAATTTGATCACAAATAATGATCCAGGCACCACTTTTAGTAAGAATTGGGTTCGTTGAGAGAATTCAGAGTGTTCAGAGAGAAGAAATTTGTAGAGAGATAATGAGAATTTAGAAAATGGTTTGAATGTCACGGAAGGGGAATGGAATAGTTGATATATACTAGGGTTACGCCACCCTTGTTGGCCTATTGTGCTTGGTTGTGCCAACAAGGGTAGCGCTTTCAATGATGTGGCCAACCAGGATGTGCCAAGTAGGATGGCGCAACCTATGTGGATGCGTCATCCTACTTGACGCATCCTGATTGGCTAAATAATATTAAAAAAAATCACGTAAGACAAAAGGGTGACATTTTGGTATATAGTTTTAAAAGAGTGACATTTTGATAAATAGTTTAAAAAAATGACAATTTGATAAATAATTTTAAAAAAATAACAATTTAGTAAATAATTTTACTAACAGTGGCAATTTAATAAAAAAAGCCAGGTTTTTAGGGTGGACATCTTTTCCCCTCATATTCGAAATCAAATTATGCCCGATTATTTGTTTCACACACAGCAATCTTCTCAATAAAAGAACCAAACGAGTTTCTTATTTCTTGAGCTTGATTTTATGTAGTTGATTAAACTCAGAGAGATACCCAGCTTCTTGATTCTGAAATAGTTGAATCGTCCATGGTGTGAGATCTCATGAAAGTGACTACTGATACCAATTGTAACAGAATTTAAAAAAAAAAAAAAAAACTAGAAGTCTAGGAAATGCTAAGAGATCGAGAACCTCAAAAGCTATTAATCAGGGAGTAGAGAATAAAGAAGCTCACTCCAACGACCAATGGTAGAGTTAACCAAAATAGAGAAAGGTGTAAAAGAAATTTGGTTACATCTCATTTGCTACTATCCACGTTAGATAAGCTAGAGACTTCCACGAAGTAACCGAACCAAAATTAAAAAACAAATAAATTAAAAATAAGAGGAATAAACTTGAAGAAACACAATTCCTAAAGCAAAAACAAAATGAGTTTTGCATTCAGGAGCTTGGATCATTGGTTTTGCTAAGAATTTTGGAGCTTGCAGTGTCCTCATGTTTGAATTATATGGGGGGGCTGTTAACTGATATTGAGTTGGCCAAGGATATTGGTTTTGATAATGTGTGGTTCGAAATAGACTCGAGGTGTGCTGTGGATTTTGTTCTCAGTTGGTGCCAAGAGTCACATCCTCCAGCCTCTTTGGTGAGCACGGTTAGAGGTTTGATGTATGTCTTTGGAGATCCGTATAACTCATGCTCAGAGGGGAGGGTAAGAGGGAATAGCTGATTGGTTAGCCAATCATGCAGAAAATTTATCTACCAGGGATGTTTAAACTGAACTACTCCAATTAAAATGGAATAAACAAAAAAAATTAATTAGATTAAATTGGTTTTCAGTTCTAATTTTTTAAGATTGATTTAATATAAACTAAATAAAAAATTATTATATGTTTTATGAAATAATATTTTACTTAAAAAATTATTATATTTTCCAACATTATTTAGGAACTTCATCATTACATGTCAAGTTAAACTTAATTTTCTCTCTAGTTTCATAGTTTAGATATCAAGTGGAGTTGAACTATGATTTATACATACATATAAATTATATACGTACATAACAATATGTTAAAAAATATATATTGAAATAAATTTATAACAATATTAAATTGATACGTATTAAGCTAACTAGTACATTTGTCTAATGTATGGAAGTCCCACTTCTAATAACTAAAAAGGAAGAGATCACACTTCTCATTCTATACCACTCCCGCATTAAGTGAGTAATAGGAGAGAAATAAGCCCCTTATTATATTTAAAAGGCAAACCATTGTTGTAATGCACAATCTATTTGACCGGTCAAATGTGTCCGGTTCGTCATTGGTTTTTTGGTTTGAATTCCTATTTTTGAATCTACCAATTTTCTATCCGAATTGGTTTTGGAATTATTTATGATGAATCTATTTATTTTAAAAAAATCTAACAAAAAATCACAAAATTAATTAAATTCAAACCAATTTAAAATATATAGAGTTGAATCATTTTCACATTTTAAACAAAATTGATTGGATGATAACATGAGAAAACCAATTGTATTAAATCGGTTAACTCTTTTCCTTAAAATTGAATTCTATACATTTGCATAGTTTTAGTGTCCCTCCTAGTGGCGTTGGTTGTAATGTGAATGTTGATTTATATGGGGCTTCTATGCCTCGAGTTGTTTTAACTTCTTAGGAACTTTGCTTTTCGATGTTTATCCCCGAAAGAAGTGAGTTTTGCATCTGGAAAATTTTTTGTAAAAAAATTGTTTTAAAAAATTGTTTAGTATAAATTGATGAGTCCCTCACATTTCTATAATTGTTTTTTATTGCAATTTTTTTATGTGAGTTTTTTTATTGCAATTTATTATTTGATATTTGAGGTTAATCAATGGAATCAACTTATTAGGTAAAAATAAAAACAATTATTCGATGGTTAGTACAACTTTGCTTTTGTTTATATTTGTCACTAATCATAATCTTTCTTCCGTAATCACGGTTTCGTACAATCAATATTATAACTATTAAAAGTATTAAATGAATTTACACAACTATATACATCATCATGGTTCCAACTTTCAACTTTCAAACTTGCAATTCGACTCTATCAAAAATTAAAAATAAAAGTTGCTATTCAACTACTCTAGATATTTTATCGTGGGTACAGCAAGAAAACTGTGTTCCATTCGAAGAAATCTCAAATCCACCCATATAACTAACCAAAGGGTTAGTTTTATAATGGACGAATATATAGTATCTTTTTTTTTTGTAACGCACAAATATGTAGTATGTGGATATGTATGTAATTACATTTTTTAATTATAACTATATTAATTACTTGAGATTATGCAGTAAAAAATATCTTTTTGAATCTCCTATATTAAAAGAAAAGTATAAAACAAAAAATCATCTACAACATTTTATTTTCTTTTCAACTTTCATAAAGAAAGTTAAGTCGTCGCTTGGAAGTCATGTCTCACTGTGCCACAATTCAGAGTTATCATAATTATTACTGCCTTCGTCTCAAATTATATGTTATTTTTTAGATTTTTACATAAATTTAAAAATATTTATTGTCTTTAATTAAAGGAAAAATAAGTGTATTTTTATTAAATTATCGTTATTTAATGTTTTACTATTCACATGTACAATAAATTAATATCTTTTTATTAATTATTTACTCACATATTCTATAATGACAAATTTGTAAAAAAATAATTAATAATTTTTTGATAATTTAAACGTAACAGATAAATTGAAATAAATTAAAATTTTAAAAATGACAAATAATTTGAAACAGAGAGAGTAGTTATTAATGGACCTTAAGTCCGAAGATATATAATTGAATTCAATTTTATTTTATTTTTTGGTTTTTATTGGTGGTAATCTATATGAGTATTTCTTAGGTTAACTTTAGTCAAGATAAGATGCACACTTCTTTAATCACTAAACCAATTCCTTAGGTGACTGAATATATTTGAATTTTTAAAAATGGTAAATAGTCAAAACTCTTTTGTTAAAGTTTTTAACTTAATAAGTTATGTCAAAATTAATTCTAGGTAATTTTTCTAGCTGTGCAAGAACTACGATTTTTATTATTATCTTGAGCTTAAATTGTATATTTTTTTTATCTGCTTGAGTTTAAATTTGTTAAAAAAATTGGCATGATAATTTTTCATAAATTTGTTAAATTTAGTATAAAAATTGAACCAATTCATAGAAACCGATTAAAAAGACTAACGTAGTCTCTGTCTTATTCCAAATTTAATTGTGCTGACTGTTGACCCATTTTATAGTCTCATAGTTTGTTGATTTTTTTTGTACGAAAAAGGGTTTGTATTAGTTGTTTCACGTTAAAAAGAATTGTATCATGTGAAGAAAAGAAAAGAATATTAGCCTTTTTTGTTAGAAAAAAGATAAGTAAAACGCATTCAAATTAGTGTGTAATGAAATAAAAAGATGAAAGAAAAATCAAAAGTCTTGGCAAATGGTTAGGAGGGGAAGGATTAGCTGTACCGAAGAAGTTTTATATATAATCACAAGGATTTGCCAGATAGAGCTGTACGGCAAGTAGACTGCATAAAGGAACACGAGCACAATTTGTGGTTTTATTGTGTGTAAGCCTATGATCATTGCCTCATCAACCTGAGAAGATGATCTAAAATATAAAACTTAACTATTGAACCTACCCATAGAATAAGGAATAAACCACCAAGGTTGTTCTTTTCAGCTATTCAAATGGTATTATTATGATCATTTTCCCCTAAAAATAAAGGCATCAAATAAAATAGTGTTTGAAATTATAATGATGGCGGCCGAAAGGTTGTTGCATAAAATTTTACCACATTATTACTTAACTATATTTTACTAGCATAATTTAAAAAAGTATAATTAACAATAATTGAATATTTAATTCATTTATTATATGAAATTTTGAAAGTGATCTTCCTGATTTTCTATAGAGTAGATTTCTACTGCAATTTATTTACCACATGCGAAGGAAGAATTTTACAGAACCATAAATAAATACAAGATATCTTTATGACATATATATTCATGATAAATTATTACATAAATTTAAAATATTTAAGTTTGGTACACTAAAACAATTACTTTATTTATTATTAATTAATAGTTAATTTCTATAATTAATAAATAATTAATTATCATAATTTATTATAATTAATAAAATAATTAACTTATTGTACCCAACTTAAATTCTCTAAATTTATGTAAAAATTTCTCATATATTCCCTCAGTGTTTTATTCACAAACAGTAAGTGGATATATAAAAGAAAACCAAAAGCACTGTAGAGAGGAGATAGAACACTTGAACACCACAGATGAGAAAGAAAATTAATACCGACTTAATTGATTTGTTTTATTTACATATATATCCACAATTGACTGACATTACTAACAATATAAAAATATCCAAAACAAAAGCTACCCACAAGCATGGCATGAATACACAAAACTGAAAAAAATAAAATAAAATATTGCAAATCAAGAACTGCCCAGCAGCACCAATGATTCATCTTTTTCTGCCGCTTAGGATGCATTTTCTTCGTCCTTAATTGGACATGTCCTAAACAATATATATTTGGTGAAATTTTGGAGGAGTGCAGACAATAAAGAGAAAGAAAAAAAGGGTTGCATGAAAACCCTAACCTAGGATTGTTGCCATATAATTTCATTCCACAAATACAGTATCTCCAATGAGAATTGTAACTTTCAAATCTAAAAAAATATCTTGTTTTGCTAATTAGGGCATATACTTATGTCAGGTTCCTTTGAATTTGACAACAATAGCAGCATGAAAGAGAGGTTACATGAATTTGGAGAAAGCAAAGATGAAAGTCAGCAAGAGGTTGGTGAGAGCGAGACAATGTGTTTTTACATCTTTTAATTATTTGGTTCTTTCCCTATTATCCTTATTTTTTTAACTCAAATCAAAATGTATCATTTGTATTTATTTATTAGATTTATTAGATAATATTTTATTCTAGTTAAATTTTATTTTAATTTTTTTAATTTTAAGTTTGACTTCAAATTTTAATATTAGAAATTTTAACTTTTTAAATTGTAATTTTTTATTCACAATTCTTATTCTTAGTATTCTCTTTGATGTGTTACTTAGCTTATAAGAAAAAATAATAATGATATTTTTATCATATTTTTTCTCACATCATTTTTGTACAATTATATATATCATTGATTACATCAAACTATTTACTCATTACTTTCTTTCACTTAATTACAACCATAAAAAAATAAAAAAAATATAATAAGAAAAAATGTAACAAGATAAACATTTTTCAAAAAAAATGAGAACAAGTCACATAATCAAAAGCATATATATGTATCGTTATATCAAATTACATGTTATTATCAATAAAGATTTTTATAAAATCAACTAATAATATTATACCAACTTAGCAATGTACCGGTATCCTTTAATAAACAAGGGTATCAAAAGAATTCCTTAATTATTTTTTAAGTTTTATAATAATATAAGTTAATTAAATAAATAATAATATTTTATTATGTTTATAATTATTAATGCTGATTTATAAAATCATTAATGTCTTTATTCTAAAGTAGAATTTATCTTTTTATATTTGTTTTTATTTTATGTTAATATTATTAAAAGAGATTCTCATTTAAACGTTTAATTATATTATGAGAAATTAATTTTTTATTTATTAAATTAAAAAATATTCTAAAAATTAAATATATTATATTGTTAACCGTGTCGTGTCCTATAAGTTGTAATTTTTAAAATTTATCCTATTTATTATTTGTATGCACGTCACATATATACATCCATGCTTCTTAAATAATAAAGTTAAGTGGACACTTCCTTAATTAATATCCCAATTATAAATTAGTGTACTTAAAAATAATAAGAATTTTTATTGACAAGTACCTTTAATGTTATGACATTTATTAAGAAAGTTAAAATAATTTTTTAAATAAAATAAAGATATTTAATACAGTAAAAATTTTTAAAACAAAATTTATCATATTTTTATAAAAAAAATTATTTTAAATTTCTTAATAATTATCCTTAAAAAAACTCAAATAATAATATTAATCTAAATTAGTTTTTGAGGGAAGGGGGATAACTAGTCAAAGGGGGCCGTAACTAGTCAAAGGGGGGTACCTAATCAAATGGGCATTGGGAAACGTTTGGTTCCTGTACTTACATCTTACGTCACTCCGTACGTCCAACGTCCTCTCATTCTCCCCTTCACACATAATTAATATATATATACACAACTCACAACCCACACACAACTTTCTCGCTCTCTCTCTCTCTTCTTTCTCTTTCACAATCTAGCTCTCTTTTCGAGTTGGACCTATCAATCAAAAAGGAAAAAAAAAGAAATTAAAGAAAAGAAAAAGAGAAGTTGTGATCGAGTTAATATAAAGTAATTTCCAATATCATGTACGAACTGCATCAGCAGCCGATGATGAAGATGGAAATGAGGAGGAAGATGGAAAGGAACAAGGCCACAGAGGAAGAGAGGCTTCAAACAGTGGACTTGAGTGGCATGTCCTTGGAGTCTCTCCCCAAACCTTCTCTTGATTTAGCAACCATTTGCAAGTTGGACCTATCTAATAACAATTTCCAGGTACGTGTATATATTTTGAGAACACAGATTTATAGTCTATAGATATGGAATGGTTTGATATATATATTTAGATTAACTTATTTTGTACTTAAAATAATTTATAATTATTTTTTATTTAAAAAAAAATATATATATATATATATATACTTTTTAAAAAAAATATTATCTAATGTATATTTAAATTAGTTTATTTTGTATCTAAAATAGTTTATAATAAAAAAAATTAGAAAACTTTTTAAAAGTAAGCTGAAACAATCATGCGAATTATAAACTTATAATCATCTTTTGCCAAATATCAGTCCAAAAAGTAAGCATTTCTGCTGACCTTGGTCGATAAACTGCACATGTAAACTATTAACTAAAGATATATAGCATTATTAAAAATATTATACTGATAAATTTTACACGAAAAATTTTCTTAGAGAACTTTTAAAAAATAAGCTGAAAGAAACATGCGAATTATAAACTTATAATCATCTTTTGCCAAATATCCGTCCAAAAAGTAAGCATTTCTGCTTACCTTGGTCGATAAACTACACATGTAAACTATTAACTAAAGATATAAAACGCTATGCGAAATATTAGACTGATAAATTTTACACGGACTTACAGAAGATGCATTTAACCAAGTCTTGTCAAATATATTTAATCAATATATATATATATATATATATATATATATATATATATATATATATATATATATATATATATAACAATTAAATTTAAAAAGAAATGATCATAAATAAATGATTAACTGTATGTAATTATATAGAACATTCCGGAGTCCTTAACGGCGAGATTATTGAACTTGGTGGTGTTGGACGTGCACTCCAACCAGCTCAGGTCCCTCCCAAATTCCATTGGATGCCTCTCTAAGCTCAAGGCTTTGAATATCTCTGGCAACTTCATCGAATCCCTCCCCAAAAGCATTGAGAATTGCAGGTTCACTTTCTTCACTTCTCTTTCTATTTTCCTGATGATTAAATAATAAAGTTGCACGCATGTTCCTCTATGGTAACTCCTTTTGTAGTGTTTGGCATATCAAGTTTTCAATTTTAGCTAAAACATGTTTAAATAACTTCATATAGTTGCTTCCTTTTTCTACTTTTTCGGCATAGATCAGAATATGCAAATGTTGCTGTTAAGAATTTTAGCCGTATAAGTGTTTTTCTACTTCAAATGTGTACTTTCATTTGTGTTTCCTTATTTTTTGTGTTGACACGCTAGGCTTCAAATCACGCATTCGAAAGTCAATAAATCACGCATCAAAACTCAAAAGTCATCAAATCCTACATCATGTTTAGATTCAAAAGTTTAATAAGTGATAGTATGATAGATTATTAAACACGTAATTTATGATAGGAAATTATGTTAAAGATGTACGGATACACTTTAGTTCAAAACTCAAGTCCCATTTATGATGTAAGATATTCTTTTGTCAATATTCTCTTACTTATTATTGAATTTTAATAGTAATGGATGAAATAATATTTTATTTTTAAATTAATTAAATCATTTATTTAGTCATTTAGTTGAATTAATTAAGAATGCATCAAGTTTTAATTCAAGAGATGAATTAACATACCTGTCAATTCTATTGGTAAGAAAAATTGATGTTTGGTCATTCACCAATCTAATCCTAAGTTTACCATATAGCTTCACTCATTGAATGCGGATAGTCACCGGTCAAACAATAAATTAACACATGCCAAAAGTGATCAGGTTATGACAAGGATGCAAGCAATATGATAAACCCTAAAGAAATTACCTTAATCAAATTAGAAATCAAACTCAAATAATTAGGAAAACAAGATCCCCCATAATCCTAACTATGAGTTTAGCTACTCATGTTCAATAGAAACAAACTTATATCAGAATACAAATCTATAGAAAAAAAACCCAAAGAAAAAGTAAACTAAAAGGAAAAAGAAATCAAAACCCCTTTAATGGATATTATGATCTCTAAGTCTTCAAGAATCCATTCCTCCTTCAAGCCGTCCTCCAAGGTCTGCTGTCGCGAAACAACTGTCTTAGGATTAGAGATTTTCTGTGTAATGTGCTCAATGTATTGTCTGTGGCATAACTTTTCCTATTTAATGAAAATCACGTCTACTGTTACGTTCTTAGGGTTTAGGCGCTCATTTTTTAGTGTTCAAGCGCTCAGTCACTTAAGTCAATACGCGCTGCTGTTGCTGCTTCTCGCTGTGCGCTCAGGCTCTCCTTCTCAGCGCTTAGGCGCTGAATCACTAATTCACCGTTGCTGCATACGCTCCTGGGGCTCAGGCGCTCCAACGCCAGCGCTTAGGCGCTGGTCACCTGATGAAATTATCTCTTTTTCTTGCTCCTTTGAAGTCCAGATTTCTCCAAGTATAATTATCTGACAAAAACACATAAAATACTTAATAAAAACACAATTGAACAATACTAAAAATATAACAAAACTAACAAACAAAATTCAATAAAAACAAATAAAAAGAATATGAAAACCAAGGAATTGAACTGTAAAAATATAACATGTTAACGGTTCATTACCTCCTTTAAAAAATCATTCATTTTCTCTTAAAGACATTATTGGGGGCACATGGCTAAAACAAATTAAAAAAAGGCAACAAAATTCATAGACAATATGGTTGGAAATTGTACTAGGAATAAACTGTTATGAACGAAGAGAGACTCTTCGGCAATTAACAAAAAACTTGACCTTTCGCATTGTTAGAAGGCACCGATCACAAATGAATAATAAGTATTTATACGTTAAATTAAATTAGGGCAACAATAATTAACGATATAAATATTCACCATTTAATTTTTCTTATTCTTTAATTACCTCAATTTTTTAGCTCTGATTCAATAAATAAGAATAAAATTATTATAATTTGTTTCTTCTGTTTTTTTTTTAACTTTGGAGAATTCTATACGGTGCTCAATTTTTTTTTAGGATAAAGTACTTAGAATGAGTTATTAAGTATTTAATTGGCTATTAGTTATTTTTAAATATTCATTATGAAATCAACATTTAATGAATACTTGATATACTATGGATGAGGATCACCTGTCCCCATTCCCTGTCCCCTTCCCTGTCTCTCCACTTAAATTCTGACAAGTGTTCTAAACTTAATTACATGTCCCCTTCTTATTTAATTTATTTTACACTTGTCAAAATTTAAATAGAGAGACAAGGAAAGGGACAGAAAATGAGAACAGGTAATCTTCATCCGATATACCATACCCATCAACTACTGTAGAAATTCTCTTTAAGTCTTTTTTTTGTCATCAATTCTCTTTAACTCTTAAGGCATGCGTTAGTAGACAACAAGATAGAACATTGCTATTTAACATGAATTATAATTCTTGAAAGGCATCACGACCGTGTATAAATGAAATGCAACTATCGCATAATACATGAATTTTAATTCTTTTAAATTTAAAAAAAATAAAAACGACAATGACTAATGATCAATCACACAAATATTTTTCGTGAAACACACATGAATGAACAATTTTAGTTGTAAACCACTGTCATTTTTGTTTTTTTTAAATTCAAAAGAATTGAAACTCATGTATTATGCGATAATTACATTTCATTTTTACACCGTCGTGATGCCTTTCACGATTTGTAATTCGTGTGAAATAGCAATGCTCACAAGATATTGATTACGTGGTTCATTCTTATTAACATGCATGAGTACTCTAAATTTTGACCCACCAGAGCCTTAGAAGAACTGAATGTCAACTTCAACAAGTTGAGCGTGCTACCGGACACAATAGGGTTTGAGCTCATAAACCTCAAGAAGCTCGCAGTCAACTCCAACAAGCTGATGTTCCTTCCTAGCTCCACCTCTCATCTCACGGCTCTGAAGGTTCTCGACGCACGCCTGAACTGCCTAAGGGCTCTCCCTGAGGACCTTGAGAGCCTCATCAACCTTGAGACCCTGAATGTGAGCCAGAACTTCCAGTACCTGGAGTCCCTGCCCTACTCCATAGGGCTCCTTTTGTCTCTGGTTGAACTGGACGTTAGCTACAACAATATCAAGACCTTGCCTGACTCCATTGGCTGCCTCAAGAAGCTCCAGAAGCTAAGTGTTGAAGGAAATCCACTCAGTTCGCCTCCATTGGAGGTGGTGGAGCAGGGACTGCATGTGGTGAAGGAGTACATGTGCCAGAAGATGAACTCAGGCCATCATAGCCAACCCAAGAAGAGGTCGTGGGTGGGGAAGTTGGTTAAGTGTGGGACCTTTGATGGACACATGAGAAGTGGGAAACGAGCAGAACATGAGGGTATCAGCATGCATCAGTACAAGTCCATTGATGGTCATGCTTCGCCAGGCTTCATGGGGATGTTCTCACCTCGTCACCTCTTCTCACCTCGTCGTTCCTTCAGTTGAGGGAGGCAACAAAGTTTTTTTTTTTCTCGAAAATCCCTGTCTATTGAATAGTTTTGCTCATGGTGTTGAATTCCAGCAATCAATGGTTGTGATAATCGTGGATGGATATGCTTACTACTGGTTAGGTTGCATGTATGTAAAATAGAATTCTAGAATGTATAAGGGAATTGTAAATGATGGTGGGTTTGTGAAACGTGGTAATAAGCCTGTTTATGTAAGTAGGCAAGTGCATGCAAAGTTTCTCCTGACGTCAAATTAATAGCTGATTACAAGATAAAATGAGCGAGTTTATCTTCTTTCTGCTTCCTTGATCTCTCACGACTTGAGGATTTGATAGATTCATTACTTTTTTTTTTCCGGTTTACGGACGCATTACTTTGTGATTGAAGGTTGAAGAGAAGTGTTTCCAATTTCCATGCAGATCATCATCCATAAGAGAATAATATTTACACATCATTTTTATTACATTATTTTTATACCACTTCCTTTTAAGATAATAAAACTAGAAAAGCAGAAACTTTTTTTTCATCAAACAAGAAAAGTGTAAAAATAATGTAATAAATTTGAAGTACAAATAACAAAACTCAAGGAATAAAAAACTTGTAAACAAATAAAAATAAAAAAAGAAATAAAAAAACTCTAACGCAGCATAAATGGAGTAGTTACTGACAGATCTGTACGAGAATAGAGTCCGACTATTACTAAAGTGAAAGTTCAGAACCTTCATTTTCTCTCAAATGTAATGTGGAGAAAATAATTCTGAATCCATTTGTTAAAGTAATAATTACGAGATAGTGTTCAAACTCATCTGGACAAACATATGGGCCTCCAACAGCACTAGCCACAACCATGGAATAAGCACTTATTCATAGGATTTCGAAGTGATGAGGCGATCAGTATTGAGGTAGCTCGTTGCACAAAAATGGTTAAACTATGATCGTACTTCTAAGGAGTCTGGGGAAATGGGTGGAGGGATAAGTAACTGGCTCAGCACCAAATGCTAGTAAAAGCATGCACACCAGCAGAATAAAAACACAAACCCATCAGTTCAGATATCCATTTCTTCAAACTTCCCCCCTTTTGTTTACTATTCGGAGCCAGATTAAGCACAAACGTTGAGCACAGTGCATGCAGCTTAAAAATCAGTCACAGCAAGGAAGATCAATGAATAAATCTCAAGATATCATCTTCCCATGGAGTGATGGAGCAAACCAATCATTAGCAGTGGGAAAAAAAATTGCAGCCAGCTTTCTTAAAGTTTGATCCTTGAGTAACATATCAAGCACGAAAGTGCAAAAGTATGATACATGATAGAGTCTCTTGAAAAATATCTTGAAAAATTACAAAAGCATGCAATCATGCTCGAGGAGATAAGGTTCACATACTTTATTGGCTGCTTATATAACTTATTTATTTTGCTACAAGTGTATATACTGAAAAAATAATTTGCAGAATTTCCACTAGTTTTCTTTTATGATATGAGTACAAATCTTGCATCCAAAGATTTGATGTTGTATGATAGGATTCATATGCAAGGCATGAGACTTGAGTCCCAAATAAAAAATATGGGATTTAATGTGGGATTTATATAACATTGGGCTCTCCCACTATAATGGCTACCTTACGTGGTGCAATTCTCCCAAAGTTCATATCAATTGGTATTAAAGCCTTTTACCATGTCTCTTAGTTGCAAACGAGCGTCGCAGGTGGTGACGCTGGCATTGCAGTGTTAACTCAGAACTAGTCAAAGGACTAGCACACATCTAGCCTGTGTGGGTACCGGGGCTGCAAAGCATAGTAGAATGTTAGGATCCAATTATAATATATGGGACTTAGTCCCACATCCGAAGTATGGGATTTCGATGTGGCATTGGATTCTCTCTCTAGAATGGCTAGCTTTTGGCTAGTGTCTAAAATTTGGGTTTCTTCCACTAGTTCATGATTAAGGAGGAGTTCATGGGTTAATGTAGTGTGGGCATGGTTCTCGCATGGTGACTTAGCATGGATGCTGTGTACAGTGAGAATGGAAAGTACGGAATTGGGACAGGTAGTGATTGCTATTTTGGGTGAATAAGAACGGGCTTTGGTCACATGGTCATAAGCATATGGTCACTGATGGATGGTTATGTTTTGGGTCTATATGTGATTTCTCTTGGTTTGAAAATGGGTTAAGGTGGAAAACATGGAACGAGTGAGAATATAGGATGAGTTTCACATGAGCTTTGTTTTTTGTTGCAATGGAATAAGACAAGCTATGGGTTAAAGAGAGAGGGAGAAAGTGTGGACCATACTACAAGGGGGCTTAGTGACAAAAAATAAAAAAACTTCAGCGGGATATGTTAAGAGAGACCTATACTAGCTAGTGGGGGTAATGTGTATTTTACCCAAAAAAAATTCTTAAGAGAAAGATTTTTGGTTTTGATTAGCTTAGGTGTTTGGGTGAGTGGAGGGGTATTGAGTTCTTGTGGCAACGACTTCTCAATTTACCAAAATGACTTTTGTGATAGAGATTGTGATTGAAACAAATCTTTAAATCTATGTGTACGGAAGTTATCAACCTTACAAGGTAGATTTTGGTTATATATCCATTATGAGGTACGATGATACGAATAGGAGAACCAAGCTAATCAAACTGATACCTTACAATTGGATTCTAACATTCTACCACGCTCCACAGCCTTGGTGTCCACGCGGGCTAGCTATGTTCTAGTCCTTTGACTAGTTTTAGGAGAACACTACAATGTTGGTGTCAACTAAGAGACATGGTAAAAGGCTCTAATACCAATTAATACGGACTTTGAGAAAATCACATCACAAAAACTAGACATTATGATGGGAGAACCTAAGGTCATATAAAACTCACATCGGAATCCCTAAATTTCATATTTTCGATATGGGACTCAAGTCTCATACCTTACAATTGGATCCTGATAGAACACCATCCAAAACCACGCACAACATCTAACATCCATTTTCTTGTAAGCCTAAACAACAAAACCTCAACCCTAGTGTTTCCAATCTAGCAATCAAGACTCAATCCAGCAGGTGGCCAATGCCCATGTACCTAGACACAACATCACTAGAGCACCATGGTCAGAGGCCATCTACCCAAACATTCAAGCCTCCATAGACAAATAGCAACCAAGAAACCAAGGTCCCTGTAACTCTCATCGTTACATCACACCAAGATGGAGAGTCACACAACCAAAAATCCTCACCCATATATCTCTCCACACATATAGTTTTACATTCAGGAGAGGCTTTTTGTATAGGGTATTTGGTGTTTGGGTTATTTGTTAGTTCAGGTGCTGAGTTTTGTAGGAAGAACATGGAGCTAGGTAATGGGTTTAATGGCTTAATGCACGACTAGGTAGCATGGAAGTTTACGACTAAGCTTGTGAGGCTGCTGACACCCTATGGTGGAAGAGAGCTGCTGGTTGGGTGCTCTGGGTTTCCCAGGAGAGATTGAGGAGTGTGGGTTTGTGTTTGGTTATGGGAAATAATTGGGTTTGGGTAGTGGTGAGTTACAGGGCGCTATAGATTTATGGTATAGGCATTCAGCTCACATGCAGTGTATATGTTTCAACTATCGTTGATGTTAACTAAGAAGTTAACATTTTCTATGTGAACCAAAGGTGAGGAGGGTTAAGTAATGGGGGGGAAAAAACTTGAGGGGGTTTAGTTGATTATGGGCTACAGTATAGGGGGCAAAGTGGATTTTACCCTTTTTTTTGGCAAAGGAGGTCTAGGACTTGTTATGGGGAGTGGGATAGTAGGCAAAAGCAAAGGCAAAGTAGCCTTAGTGGGATTTGATCACAGGATCAGGAAATCTCCAAAGGAATTTGGTGCCACTTGTGCTAAGGCTCTTAGACACTAGAGGAAAACTTTAGCTTGAGCCAAAAAGTGCCATAATTACCACACTTAAGATACCCAGTAATTATGTTTATATGTTAAGTACCTCTTGAAAACTTGGCATTGAACAGGAGATGGCAAATGTATGGTGAAAAGACTCAAAACAAACTATTATGGGTTTAAGAAGTAATTGCAGTCTAAAGAGAGCAAGACAACATAGTAAGAGCATGATTGTCCCACAAGTGAAAGAATTTACCTTCTTGAAGGACACCATGGTTGTTCTCCATCTCTTGAAGTTACTTCGTGGGTAGTGATGTATGAATTTTTACCTTTTTGAGTTGCTTTAAACTTAATAGCTAGTTGTATGTAGAGTTTTATTTTACTCTTTATATAGTTTTATTTTATTGTTTGAGTCAGCTTAAGTACCTCTCAAATTCAAAGTCTTTGAATAATGATGTAAATAGTATTGGCCAATAAAAAAATTAAAAAATACAAAAAAAATAGTTTTCTTGTTTGTTTATTTCATTTCATTTTCTTTTCTTTTTGTTATTTCTTTTCATTGCTAACAATTTGTCAAGATGTAGTTATCATCTTTTCTTCTTCTCTTGTAATTGTTAAGCATTTCAGGTATGTGACTCTTCTCTATTATTTTTTATTATTTTTGTCTTAATAATTATTTTGATGCATATTGGTGATTGTTTCTTAAGTCTGGATTTAATATGAAACATTGATGACAATGTTTAATTTTGATTGGGGGTAGGCGTTACTTGAGTATTCAATCATGTTATCATTATGTCACTTTTGTGTGAATTTTTTTATCATCTTGCTCAAATTGTTTCAAATATTCACGTAGCTACTTATGCATATCTTATTGTTAAAAAATTGAAATAATTATAGAGAACTTGAAGATGAACATGTGAATACTATTTTTACCTAATGAATTTTGAGTCATTCATTTATATTGTGATATTATTTTCTTGACCTTCCAATATTTTTTTTTTGTTAGTGCTCATAATTTTTTTTCCTCACTAGATTGCTTCATTATTGTTATTTTTTGCTAAAGAGAAGTTTTATGTTACACTAATATTTAATTTGATGCCATGAAAATTGATTGAGTTATATAATATTTTAAGAGATTATATTAGACCATGATTCTTATTTTGAGTCTTGAAATAATACATTTTTTGTTCTTTTCACATTTTACTGTTAGTTTCCTTTTTAAGCTTATTTATTAAGCATTTCTTTCTTACTTATTTTCTAAAGTGCTTCAGGAAAGAAACATTGTAATTACAATATGGAGTGGTATGAGGAATTTTTTTTAAAAAAATGAAGTGAAAATAAAAAATGAAAAAAAATTGGAAAAGTCATAAAAAAATAGAAAAATGTGAAGTTTGAAAAAATTTGAGAAGAAGTGTGAAGAAAAAATATTGGTATTAGAAGTAGGAGAATAAAGTGATTTAAAGAAAGGAAAAAGTTATATTGAAAGTATAGATGTCATGAGCTTCAAAATATTCTTAGAACAATTTTCATTTTCATTATTATCTCTTAGCCTTCATATTTTTTCATTACCCGTGTTACAAGCTTAATGAAGTCCTATTTGATCTTGAGAATTTGCTTGATTCTTTCAATATACATAACTAATCTAAAGGTGTGATGTAAAGTTTTTTCTTTGCATCCTTCCATAAAATGATATTTGTTTTGTTTCCTCAATGTTTTTTTATTTATTTATATGTGAGATATTTGTTTTGATTTATGTCAACTATTCTTCTTACATATATTTGTTATGAGTGACGCTATATTTATGAGTGATTTTCATTGTTGATGATAACACTTGTAAGGATCGCATATGGTTAAAATGTGTTTTTTAATGGGGATTCTAATTATGATATTTTAAGACATTTGATATATGTCATAGTAATTAAATTATTCATATACTTTGAATTTGATGATGATAGAGTTTTTGTGATAGTTGTAGTGTTATGATGTATGACTAATTGATTGGAGATATTTTGTAGTTTGAGTTTTGTTTTAAGTTGCTATCATTGTTAGGAACTAATAATAAGTTGATTAAGGATTATAATAATAGTCTAATTTTACATATTTTTTATAAAAAGTAGATATTATTATAATGTAATATAATTAATTTTAATAGTTTTTTATATTATTATTTAATTATTGAGATAAATTAATTCTATGTAATTATTATAATTATAGAATTTAAAGAATTAGGTGACAACCTCTAATAATAAAAAAATTTTAAAGACACGATGCATTGAGTTTGATGTCAACATGATAGTGGGTCCACATCAAACAAAAGAAAAGAAAAACAAAACACAAAGCCCAATAGAATAAGATTACTTTGCCTATTTATTTGGCATTCCATGTCATGCGGCGGGGGATAGAAAAAAAGGCAAATTGAAAATGGCACGAGACGTACGAAGACAAAAGAAAAGAAAAAGGAGGAACGAAAGAGAGACCTGGACGAACAATGCAGTCCAGACATAGCAGATTTTATGGATTTTTCTTCGTTTTTTGTGTTTGATATTTTTATCATGATTAACGAATTTTATTTTTTAGAATTAAGATGAAATTTTAATCTTTATTTTAGACGATTTAATTTTATTTAAGATATTTTTTTGTTTTATAATTGTATAATATTAATGATTATTAATTTTAATTATTATTTAATTTAATTTTTATTAATTATCTTATACTTAATTAGTAAATTTAAATTAATATATTTTAATCACATGTCTAATTTTTGTAGTCTTAGATATGAGTTGTATAATAATATTCATTATTTTTACAATCTAAAAATTGAATAGTTCATGATATATTAAATGATTTATATCATAATTTGAATAGGTCATGTTATTTTAAATAAATTATGTCATTAATTAGATTTCAATAATCTGTAATAGTGATCGAAACTTGTAGTCATAGACACTTTATAAAACAAGAATAATTTTTATTCAAGTTAAATTCATCTTTACATGATTAGTAGTGGACTCAAGATCTTAAAATTGTTCTTTGATTGATTTTACATTTTAATTTGAGTTATTTTATTTAGATTAATTATTTAATTTGAGTGTTTAGTTTAGTGCGTAATTTAAATTCTTAGATTAATTATATTAAATCAAAATTTCTTTTTTTTTTTTTAAAATATTAATTTAAGTATATATTATATTTTAGTTAATTATGTTACTCATTATAAGTATGACACATTTATATTTGTCAGATATTACATAAATTTTTGTGCCGATAAATAAAATGTAATTTTATTACTTGAAAATTCTGTATTACAACTCAATAAGACAACTTTTCAAGTTGACTTGAACAAGTATATTGGATTTGTGTCGATGCCGAAAGTTTGGGGTGAGATGATTGAACTTTTTATCAAGTGACTTGCACGTCTAAAGGGAGGGGGTACTAGAGATTCTCATTCAATAAAGCCACTAAAGTTGGGAGATAGTGAAAATTTTGGTGTTGAGTGTGGTGTTAGCCATTGAATTGTTCTAATACCGTGAAATTTTTTTGAATAAAAGGTGATTGAATTTAATGAAAAGTTACGCTAAAGTGTTTATTATATAAACAAAGACATTACATAAAGATATAATAAGATAAAAACATATTTAAAATACAAAATAAAGCTACCTAAAACTAAGTCCTAGAATCATGTAACTAAATTGTTTCTACCTTTATCACACACACAAAAAAAAAGAAGCAAATGAATGGAGGTCATGCAAGTGATACCAAGGTGCTGGCTACTACAACTAATTTATATATTATAAATCCCAAGTAACGTCCATGTGGAAGAGGCTCAGGTATGGTGGCCATAGTTGAGCGCACATATTATGGTAAACCTAATGATGTATAATGGATTGCGATTACTTATGATTTTAGTAATTTAGAATTTTATAGATAATTATATTATTTTTAGGGATCTTATTTATTTTAAGATTTTAATTATAATTAGAATTTCAGTTTTAATGAAATTCTATCCAAATTTTAAATATTTTCATTAGTTAGTTATATTAAGATTTTAAATTAAAATAAAATTAGTCTATTATCTATTTTAGTTATGATTAGTTTCTTTTGTAAGAAGGTTATAAATATTCTTCTACCATATTTTAGAAGATAGTTGATTGTTGTTGAGTTAATTATTGATTATTGAATTTAGTGGATTATATTCCTACTTTAATATCGAGTTTTATTGACACCGAATGTCTTTGGAACTGATGAATCTACAAAAATTTATATTTTTATAATTTAAAATCTTGGGTTTTTATTATTTTTTAATTTTTTTGATTTAGTTTTGTTCTCAAGTCTTATTAAGTTTTTATTATTTTAATTGTATTCTTATTACATGTTTTTATGTGTTTTTATTAGGTAATTGCACATGGAGAAGGTTGGACATTTAAAGAAGCAGGAAAAAAAGAAGAAATTAATTCAGAAGCCCAGCGCTCACCGCTTGAGCGTGCGTTATGCGCAGATGGATTCCTAATTAGTAGGTCAATGCCTGAGCACTGGAAACTAAGTGCTAAACACGTTAATTGCAATGTGAATTTCTTTTAAATAAGAAAGTTTTGTCAAATACATCACATTTTTTTACACACTCTTATACACTTGGTCAAAACGCAGTAGTCGTCAAGAGACACAAATTATAATATGGTGTGGGTGTAATTAGGCTTGAAAATTAAGGATTTTCTTTAACCTTTCTACTTTTCTACAATGGAGTTTGTCATATTCTTCCTTTTGTGTTCTTCTTTTTTCATGTGTAACTAAACCCTTTTTTCATTAGGGTGGTGATGGATCTTGTTCTTGGATGATGTAAATTTTTTTATGGGTTTAATCAATGTTTCTATTTCATGATTTACGTGTTTATCTCTGTTCTTAATACTTTTTTAAATCTGATCAATTTAGGAATGATTTTTTGGGTTTTTGTATGATTTGAAAAAATTTGCATGAACCTAGAACTTGTGATAAACATCATAATTTTTGCAATCGCTAGGAATAGACGTTGTGGGTTATGTGGTCTTTCTTTTAATTCCCTTGTTCTTGATAATGTCTTTTTATTTGAGATTAGATTAAGGGATTAGTTAATTCTAAACAGTGTAAGATGATTAATATACTAAGAGATTTGATATTGATTAATTTTGGGAATTAACCATGAATCATTAGAATAGGACTTGATTAAACTAATATTTGAATTTACATTTAAAGTGTTCAAGTGAAATCTGACCTCTAACCTTTTCATATCATTATTTTCCAACTTAACCCAATTAATTAAATTTGTCTTTTGTTATTTTTTTTTATCAACTCTCTTTTCGTTAACTTAAATAGTATCATTTTCAGTGAACTTAGTAATTGATAACATAATATTCGTGGGAGCGATACTTTACTCACTCTTTATTACTTTTGTCGATTTAGTACACTTACCAATTTCACATCAAGTTTTTTGTGTCGTTGTCAGGGATTATTGTTATTAATGTTAAATAGTAGTTGAAAAGATACTAATTTAAGCATTTATTTTTCATTGTTTAATTTTATTTTTAATTATTTATTTTAATTTTTAATTTTATTTTTTTTTTTAATTTGTTTCTTTTTAATTTTTTTTTCTTTTATTTTTATTAGTCATTTATTTTTAATTTTTAATTTTTAATTTTTATTTTTAATTTCTTTGCTTTACTTCACTCTAGTTTGCTTATTTGTTTGTTTATTCAAAGTTCTCTAGAGTCGGAATAATTATGTTTTGATCTAGAGATAGAGAGAACAGTTAGAGCAAATAGGAAAGCAGATAGAGAAATGAAAAAACTTCAAGAAACAAAAAAAAAGATAGCTGAAGTAGTTGTAACTACAGAGAGAAGACGCACTATGGCTGACTATGCAACTCTATCTGCTAAGAATGTTTCTATCAGTATTGTGCACCCCCTGCTATTCAGGCTAACAATTTTGAGATTAAACCAATTTTTTTACAGTTGGTGCAGCAGAATCAATTTAGGTGAATTCAGGCAGAAGATCCAAATTTGCACATTGCTAACTTCTTGCAACTCTATGATACTATCAAATATAATGGAGCTAGTGATGATGCCATCAGATTAAGACTTTTTCCATTCTCTTTGAGAGATAAAGCCAAAAGTTGGCTATAAGCCCACCCTCAGGGAAGCATTTCTACTTGGGATGACTTGGTTAGCAAATTCTTGACTCAGTATTTCCCTCCATCAATGTTTGTGAAGATAAGGAGTGAGATCGCTTGCTTCACTCAAAATCAAGGAGAAACTCTCTATAAGGCATGGGAAAGATTTAAGGAGTTACTTAGAAAGTGTCCTCATTATGCTTTTGAAGTTTAGCAGCAGGTGCAGATCTTTTACAATGGTTTGAATCATTCCACAAGACTTATGGTGGATACATTAGCAGGTGGGTCTTTAAACATTAAGACTCCTGAAGAGGCTCAGGAATTATTTAAGACAATGGCCACTAATGAGTATCAGGTTCTTAGTGGAAGAGCTACAGTCAAACAGGAAATGTTGGAGCTTGGTGTTGTTGATATTATACTTGCACAGAATCAGACTATGATGCAACACATTGTCAACCTTACTAAGCAAGTTGGTAATTTATAGGTAAATGCAATTAATCATCAAGGTCTGACTTGCGATTTTTGTGGAGGCAACCATGTCAATGGTCAATGTGAGGCAAGGAATTCAGGTGTCAACATTCCAAAACAGGTGAACTATATGGGAAACTCTTCCAGGCCACAAGGTAATCTTTATTCTAGTACTTACAATGGAGGAATCATCCTAATTTCTCTTGGAAGAATCAAGTTATACCATTGAATGCTCAGCCTGAATAGAAGTCTCCTATTGAGATTGCAATGGAGAAACTTTCTCTGCAGACCTCTATTTTGGTGCAACAGACTTCAGCTTTTATGGAGGAATCGAGGACCAATTTCAAGAATCATGAGGCCACCATTAGAAGTCTTGAGAATCAATGGGGCGAATGGCAAAGCAGCTTCAAGAAAGACTTTCAGGCAGTTTGCCAAGTGATACTGTGGTGAATCCAAAGGAGCAATGTCATGCAATCACTTTGAGAGTGGTAAGATTTTAGAAGAAGACAAGAATGAAGCATCTGGTTCTGCAGAAAATCAGAGTGAAAGTACTGATGTTCCGATTGAAGAGGTTTTGTCTTAAGATAATAGTAAAGAGGTTGAAGTTAAGGAAGAACAACCGAGGGTGTAGAGAAAAAAGAAAGACTTGGAGCTGAAGAAAATAGTTGATCCTTCACTATATGCTAAACTTCCATACCCTCAAAGACTTAGGAAGGATATTCAAGAAAAACAGTTTTCCAAGTTCTTAGAAGTTTTCAAGAAATTACAGATAAACATCTCTTTTGCTGAAGCCCTTGAGCAGATGCCATCTTATGCAAAGTTTATGAAAGATTTGCTCTTACAGAAGAGAAAACCCAAGGAAGATGAGACTATGACACTTACTAAGGAATGCAGTGCTATAATTCAGAGGAAACTGCCACCTAAATTAGAAGATTCAAGAAGTTTTACCATTCTCTGCACTATTAGTGAGTTGATTATTGAGAAAGCTCTATGTGATTTAGGAGTTAGCATCAATTTAATGCTATTGTCAATTCTCCGCAAGCTTGGGATTGATAAAGTGAAGCCAACTACAATGTCTCTTCAATTAGCTGATCGGTCAATTAAACATTCATATGGTATAATAGAAGATTTGCTAGTGAAAGTTGACAAATTTATTTTTCCAGCTGATTTTGTGATTCTAGATATAAATGAGGATGCTGATATTCCTCTGATTCTTGGAAGACTGTTCTTAGCTACTTCAGGAGCGTTGATTGATATACTAAGAGGAGATCTTATTTTGAGGGTGAATGGGGATCAAGTGACCATTAACGTTTTTGATAAATCTGCATTGATATCAGATCTCTATGCTCCTGTTAAATGCATTCAAGATAAGCCTCTACAAGATTTGGCTAATAAGAGCCCTTTATCATCGATCAATGTAGATTTTCCCACTTCCAAGATTATCGATGAAAAGGAGAAGGTCCTCATCTGTCTAAGATTGCTGAAATAGGAAAATATCTTCTTGTTTCCCTTGATTCATTCCAGATAGGTCTTCTCAATTCTCAGAATTTACTGCAAAAGGATCTAGAATCTTCTGATAAATTAAAGCCTGATTTGTCATTTATTAAAAAATTGAGACCTCCATGGCCTAATGAGATTTTCCATGTTAACGTGTGTTCAGAACAATCAGGTTTAAGTCAAGTTCCAAATACCTGTGAGAATTACAAAGGCAATGACCGAGTATAGAGGCAAAGAACTGACAAAAGAAATGTGTCATCCTATTTCTCCTGCTTCAAGCCACCTTGATGAGTTGAAAAGGCAACGTCAAGCTAATGACGTTAAACAAGCGCTTTTTTGGGATGCAACCCAAATTTTCTCTCTTTTTCTCTTTTATTTTTATTTTGTTATTTCTTATTTTTCTGTTTTTGTTTTGAAGGTAATGTTGAGTCGGCTTAAGTGTCTCCTTGAGTTCGGAATCTTTGTAGGGGGATGTATATAGCTGTCAGCCACCAAAAATATTTTTCTTCTCTTTCCTTTAGCTTTTAATTTTCGCATTTATTTATTTGTTCTTTTTTATTTTATTTTGTTTCCATCACCCTATTGTGTTTGAGTCATTCTGTGCATGCCAATGTGTTGGATTGAATACCCAATGATTATTTGAATTATGGATTGATCTGATTTCTTGGGATATCACATGAGAATTCATGAGTTACATTTATCTCTATTGTTTCAATTATGTATGGATGTTTTTCTCATCTTTATGATTGATAGACCTTGGATTATGCATGCATATCAAGCTTAGAGAAAGTTTATGGGAATGCATATGTGTGGATGATTTGCATCTAGAAGCTATTTGATTCTCTCTTAAGATGAAATCCTAGGCATTGTATGATTAAGGTAATGATAAGGGCATCCTTTAGACTGTTTGAGTCTTTCAAGCCAACCTGTGACACAGTATATCCTTAATTCCCTTTTGCAACCTTGTTATTATTTGGCCTCTATTTCTTTTCTTTATCCACATTTTCCTTTTCTCATACCCTTATAAAAAAAAATTCTCTCTTACATAACCTTTGTTGAGTGCATATCTTGTATTATTTCATTATTCAAGTCTTTATTATTTTTGTGTATGAAGTTTTGTGGGGTTGAAAAATTTCAAAAAATAAAAAATAAAAGGAGAAAATTCACCCAAAGTATTGCAAAGAAATAAGTTTGGGGGTGAAGATTGTTGAACAAGAAAAGAAAAAAAAGGAAAAAAAAGAAAAAAAAAGTGCATGTGTTGTTTCTTATGCTCCATTTTGCATTTGTCTTATATTCTATGGTTTAAATTTTAAAATTTGCATGATTTTGTACCTCAACCTTTGCTTTCATTATCCTTCCATTTCTTTCTTAACCCATACCATTGGCCTTACATTATAAGTTTTGTAAAATCCCTTTTTGATTCTTGGTTATATGTTGTTTACATTAGTGAAGAGAGAGATGAAAAATAATCCTATAGATGTGAGTTTGATGTGCATTTGTAGTTTTATAAACCTATCTGAGCTTGTGCTTTATGAGGAGATCGTGTCTTTCATTCATATTTTTGGGAAGTCATTTATGTATAAGAGTTGTATGTGAGAGACAATGTGGCAATTAGATTGTTCATGTGTGACACTTTGAAATTAAATTGTGAAGCAGTTTTCTGAGGATATATATGATATGCATTACCCGGTATTACCATGTTTGAATCTGTGTGTTTTGAGTTTTTATTTGTTTAGTCTTTATTTTTCTTTTTACTTGAAGACAAGTAAAAGCTTAAGTTTGGGGAAGTGATGAACCTACAAAAAATCATATTTTTACAGTTCAAAATCTTGGGTTTTCATTATTTTTTAATCTTTTTTATTTAATTTTGTTCTCAAGTCTTGTTATATTTTTATTATTTTAATTGTATTCTTATTATGCATTTTTATGTGTTTTTATTATGTAATTGCACATGGAGAAGGTTGGGCATTTAAAGAAGCAAAAAAGAAGAAGAAAATTAATTCAGAAGCCCAGCGCTCAAAGGTTGGGCATTTAATTTAAAGAAGTAGAAAAAAAGAAGAAAATTAATTCAGAAGCCCAGCACTTGAGCGCTAGGCCATCACCGCTTAAGCACGCGTTGCGCACAAATGGATTCTTGATTAGTGGGCCAGCGCTTGAGCTCTGGAAACTAAGCGCTTGAGCACTGAATGCATAAACTATAGTGTGAATTTCTTTTAAATAAGAAAGTTTTGTCAAATACAACACACTTTTTTATACACTCTTATACACTTAGTCAGAACGCAGTAGTCGTCAAGAGACACAAATCTTAATGTGGCATAGGCGCAATTAGATTGAAAATTAGAGATTTTCTTCAACATTTTCACTTTTCTACAATAGAGTTTGTCATATTCTTCCCTTTGTGTTCTTCTTTTTCTATGTGTAACTAAACCATTTTTTCGTTAAGGTGATGATGGATCTTGTTCTTAGATGATGTAAATTCTTTTATAGGTTTAATCAATGTTTCTATTTCATGATTTATGTGCTTATCTCTATTCTTAATCATTTTCTAAACCTGATCAATTTGTGAATGATTTTTTAGGTTTCTGTATGATTTAGGAAAATTTGCATGAACTTAAAACTTGTGATGAACACCATAATTTCTGCAATCGCTAGGAATAGAAGTTGTGGGTTATGTGGTCTTTCTTTTAATTCTCTCGTTCTTCATAATGCTTTTTCTATTTGGAATTAGATTAAGAGATTAGTTAATTCTAAACAATGTAAGAGGATTAATATATCAAGAGATTAGATATTAATTAATTTTAGGAATTGACCATGAATCATTGGAATAGAACTTGATTAAACTAATATTTGAATTTACATTTAAAGAGTTCAAGTGAAATTTAACTCCTAACATTTTCATATCATTGTTTTCTAACTCAACCCAATTAATTAAATCTGACTTTTGTTTTTTTTTATTAACACTCTTTTCGTTAGCTTAAATAGTATCATTTTTAGTGAACTTAGTAATTGATAACATAATCCTCATAAAAATCATATTTTACTCACTCTTTATTATTTTTGTCAATTTAGTGCACTTACCAATTCTACATCAGGAACGTGAGGATTTTTTTGTTCATTTTCTCTATCGGTCCAACATCATAGAATCTACATTTTTAGAACAACAAAAAAAAAAAAAATTGATACTCCCTTTCCTGGCTTTCTGGGATCAAATTTTTGGACTAGCATTGCGCAAGGATTCACATTGTTGCAAGCTTAAGTGAATTCCAAACTTCCATATATAGTAGGTTTTTAGGTGGACATCTTTTCCCCTTCATATTCCAAATCAAATTATGCCCGATTATTTGCTTCACACACAGCAATCTTCTAAATAAAAGAACCAAACGAGTTTCTTATTTCTTGAGATTGATTCTATGTAGTTGATTAAACTCAGAGAGATACCCAGCTTCTTGATTCTGAAATAGTTGAATCGTCCATGGTGTGAGGTCTCATGAAAGTGACTACTGATACCAATTGTAACAGAATTAAATTAAAATAAAATGACTACAAGTCTAGGAAATGCTAAGAGATCGAGAACCTCAAAATCTATTAATCAGGGAGTAGAGAATAAAGAAGCTCACTCCAACGATCAATGGTAGAGTTAACCAAAATAGAGAAATGAAAAGAGGAGAAAGAGAAAGGTGCAAAAGTGATTTGGTTACATCTCATGTGCTACTATCCACGTTAGATAAGCTAGAGACTTCCACGACGTAACCAAACCAAAATTTTAAAAAACAAATAAATTAAAAATAAGAGGAATAAACATGAAGAAACATAATTCCTAAAGCAAAAACAAAATGAGTTTTGCATTCAGGAGATTGGATAATTGGTTTTGCTAAGAATTTTGGAGCTTGCAGTGTCCTCATGTTTGAATTATACATGGGGGGTATTAACTGATATTGAGTTGGCCAAGGACATTGGTTTTGATAATGTGTGGTTCGAAATAGACTCGAGGTGTGCTGTGGATTTTAGAGGCTTGATGTAGATGTCTTTGGAGATCCGTATAACGCATGCTCAGAGGGGAGGGTAAGAGGGTATAGGTGATTGGTTAGCCAATCATGCAGAAAATTTATCTACTAGGGAAGTTTAAACTGAATTACTCCAATTAAAATGGAATAAACAAAAAAAAATAATTAGATTAAATTGGTTTTCGGTTCTGATTTTTTAAAATTGATTTAATATAAACTAAATAAAAATTATTATATATTTTATTAAATAATATTTTAATTAAAAAATTATTATATTTTCCAACATTATTTAGGAACTTCATCATTACATGTCAAGTTAAACTAAATTTTTTCTCTAGTTTCATAGTTTAGATATTGAATTTGGACATATATTACAGAATTGACAATTAATTTATACTTATATTTAGAATTTAAATTTATATTTTGATAAATTATTTTGCACTTGTATTTATTATGTTTTGATGAATTTAAATTTGTTTATTTTGATAATTTTTTATCAATGTTTTTGGAGCCGAACTAGCCATTAAACTGATATGGGAAGAGGTTTAATATTTCAAGGCTCAAGTGGAGTTGAACTATGATTTATACATACATATAAATTATATATGTACATAACAATATGTTTAAAAAAATATTGAAATATATTTATAACAAAATTAAATTGATATGTATTAAGCTAACTAGAATCTTTGTCTAATATATGGAAGTCCCACATCTAACAACTAAAAAGGAAGAGATCACACTTCTCATTCTATGCCACTCCCGCATTAAGTGAGTAATAGGAGAGAAATAAGCTCCTTATTATTAGAAGGCAAACCATTGTTGTAATGCACAATCTATTTGACCGGTCAAATGTGTCCGGTTCATCATTGGTTTTTTGGTTTGAATTCCTATTTTTGAATTTACCAATTTTCTATCCGAATTGGTTTTGAAATTGCATATGATGAATCTATTTATTTTTAAAAAAAATCTAACAAAAAATCAGAAAATTAATTCAATTCAAACTAATTTAAAATATATAGTGTTGAATCATTTTCACATTTTTAACAAAATTGATTGGATGATAAGATGAGAAAACCAATTGTATTAAATCGGTTAACTCTTTTCTTTAAAATTGAATTCTATACGTTTGCATAGTTTTAGTGTCCCTCCTAGTGGGGTTGGTTGTAATGATGTGAATGTTGATTTATATGGGGCTTCTATGCCTCGAGTTATTTTAACTTCTTAGGAACTTTGCTTTTCGAGGTTTATCCCCGAAAAAAGTGAGTTTTGCATCTGGAAAATTTTTCGTAAAAAATTTGTTTTAAAAAACTGTTTATTATAAATTGATGAGTCCCTCACATTTTTATAAAATTATTGTTTTTTATTGCAACTTTTTTATGTGAGTTTTTTATTGCGATTTTGTTATTTGATATTTGAGGTTAATCAATGGAATCCACTTGTTACGGAAAAATAAAAACAATTATTAGATGGTTAGTACAACTTTGCTTTTGTTTCTATTTGTCACTAATCATAATCTTTCTTCCGTAATCACGGTTTCGTACAATCAATATCATAACTATTAAAAGTATTAAATGAATTTACACAACTACATACATCATCATGGTTCCAACTTCCAACTTTCAAACTTGCAATTCGACTCTATCAAAAATTAAAAATAAAAATTGCAATTCAACTATTCAAGATATTTTACCGTGGGTATAGCAAGAAAACTGTGTTCCATTCGAAGAAATCTCAAATCCACCCGTATAACTAACCAAAGGGTTAGTTTAAAAATGGACGAATATGTAGTATCTTTTTTTTTTTTTTGTAACGCACGAATATGTAGTATATGGATATGTATGTAATTACATTTTTTTAATTCTAGCTATGTTAATTTTATTTGAGATTATGCAGTAAAAAATATCTTTTTGAATCTCCTGATTAAAAGAAAAATACAAAACAAAAAACCATCCACAACTTTTTATTTTCTTTTCAGCTTTCATAAAGAAAGTAAAGTCGTCGCTTGGAAGTCATGTCTCACTGTACCCACAATTCAGAGTTATCATAATTATTACTGCCTTCGTCTCAAATTATTTGTTATTTTTGAGATTTTTACATAAATTAAAAAATATTTATTGTCTTTAATTAAAGGGAAAATAAGTGTATTTTTATTAAATTATCGTTATTTAATGTTCTACTATTCACATGTACAATAAATTAATATCTTTTTATTAATTATTCACTCACATATTTTATCATGGTAAATTTGTAATAAAAAAATTAATACTTTTTCGATAATTTAAACATAACAGATAAATTGAGACAAATTAAAATTTTAAAAATGACATAATTTGAAACGGAGGGAGTAGTTATTAATGGACCTTAGGTCAGAAGATATATAATTGAATTCAATTTTATTTTTTGTTTGGTTTTTATTGGTGGTAATCTATAAGAGTATTTCTTAGGTTAACTTTAGTCAAGATAAGAAGCACACTTCTTTAATCACTAAACCAATTCCGTAGGTGAATGGATATATTTGAATTAAAAATATAACATGTGTTCTAAGTTTTAGTCACTTAATTATTATTTTTAAAATTTTCATTAATGAGTTATAAAAAAATATACAAATGTCATATTTTTATTAAAAAATAACATCATAAACACATAAGAAACTTTACTTAAGTTTTGTCCTTTTTAAAAATGATAAATAGTCAAAACTCTTTTGTTAAAGTTTTTAACTTAATAAGTTATGTCAAAATTAATTCTAGGTAATTTTTCTAGCTGTGCAAGAACTACGATTTTTTATTATTATCTTGAGCTTAAATTTATATTTTTTTTTATCTGCTTGAGTTTAAATTTGTTAAAAAATTTGGCATGATAATTTTTCATAAATTTTTTAATTTTAGTATAAAAATTGAACCACTTCATAGAAACAGATTAAAAAGACTAACCTAGTCTCTGTCTTATTCCAAATTTAATTGTGCTGACTGTTGACCCATTTTATAGTCTCATGGTTTGTTGGTTTTTTTGTACGGGAAGGGGTTTGTATTAGTTGTTTCACATTAAAAAGAATTGTATCATTTGAAGAAAAGAAAAGAATATTAGCCTTTTTGTTAGAAAAAGATAAGTAAAACGCATTCAAATTAGTGTGTAATAAATAAAAAGAGGAAAGAAAAATCAAGTCTTGGCAAATGGTTAGGAGGGGAAGGATTAGCTGTACCGAAAAAGTTTATATAATCACCAGGATTTGCCAGATGGAGCTGTATGGCAAGTAGACTGCATAAAGGAAAACAAGCACAATTTGTGGTTTTATTATGTCTAAACCTATGATCATTGCCTCATCAACCTGAGAAGATGATCTAAAATATAAAACTTAACTATTGAACCTACCCATAGAATAAGGAATAAACCACCAAGGTTGTTCTTTTCAGCTATTCAAATGGTATTATTATGATCATTTTCCCCTATAAATAAAGGCATCAAATAAAATAGTGTTTGAAATTATAATGATGGCGGCCGACAGGTTGTTGCATAAAATTTTACCACATTATTACTTAACTATATTTTACTAACATCATTTAAAAAAGTTTATAATAAAAAATTTAATTCATTCAATAAATGAGATTTTGAAAGTGATCTTCCTAATTTTCTGTTGAGTAGATTTCTACTGCAATTTATTTACCACATGCGAATGAAGAATTTTACAGAACCATAAATAAATACAATATATCTTTATGACATATATATTCACGATAAATATAAACTTAGAACATTTAACTTTGGTACACTAGAACAATTACTTTATTAATTATAAATTAATATTTAATTACTATAATTAATAAATAATTAATTGTTATAATCTATCATAATAAATAAAATAATTAACCTATTGTACCTAACTTAAATATTCTAAATTTATGTAAGCATTCTCATATATTCCCTTAAGCTGCATTTGGTACACTTGATAGTATAATGTATGATAGTATAAGGTAATAGGATAATGTCTAATAATATAAATAAACTAATAAGTTTTTATATTATCAAACATTTTATGCACATAGTATAAGCAACTTGATAGTATATGTAACTATCTACTATGACCATACTATCCTTCACCTTTCTCACCATCTCACTTTTTCTTTTTTCTTTTTTTCGGTTTAACACATTTTTAATTACCACTCTTATTAACACCAAAGCCATCCTCTTCCTAAGTTCTATTTCTCAAATTGATTTAAATTTGGGTTTAGGGTTTATAAAATTCTCAATTTCTTGATTGATCAATGAGGGTTTTTTTCGGATGTCAAAATTTGGGGATTTTTTTGCTCTCTGTAGATGTGATTTACGTTGGCACGTTTGGGATTTGTAAATTTTGAACAAATGTTGAATCATTTTAAATTGCATAATTAATCATTTTAACTCACGATAATTTTTCCTCCTCACTTTTAAACAGATTCTGCAAAGTCAGGTCCAACTTCTGCAGAGGACAAAGGTTTACGAAAGTGTAGATGATGGCTCATCATCATCAAATAGCAGAGGCAAGCATATTGCTTCCTCGTCGACATCTGTATCTAGTCATGGTTATCATGAGGTGATTCCAGATGGAAAAGTATAAAGTCGGCTGCTTATTTCTGGTTTATACCAGGTGGAGACTGCCAAATATAGATATAGGAAAAGGATGTGATGGAGACAAACTGAATTTGAACTAAGATGAGATCGAAGGGCTTGGGTTGCTGTTTTCTTCATGGAGGTCCCCTTTCCACCATTAATGACGAATCGAAGCTCTTGGGTCGCTACAAATCACGTGAAGCTGAGGTTCTTTTTCCTTGAACCACCGTGAGTTTTTCCATTCTTGTTGCTGGTCAGATTTCATGTGAAAATCCTATGTGAGAGGTTGTTTTTCAGCCATTGTAAATGGAGAACCAACTGCAAAATCTCCAACATAAGGATGAAGAAGGAGAGGCTTGGAATGAGAATGATGAAATTGAGGGATAAGGTAGGAAAAAATATCTTATCAAGTCTAATCAGGTGGTGATGGAGAGAATAAAATTATCATGTCATAATAGGATAAAAGAGGTTGACTTGATTTGACTATATTATCAAGTTAATACAACAAACATCTGATAAAACCTTATAGTATTAACTTATACTATAAAATCTTTCTTAATTATACGATACACCAAATACACATACCCTTACTGTTTTATTCACATACAGTGAGTGGATATATAAAAGAAAACCAAAAGCACTATAGAGAGGAGATAGAACACTTGAACACCACATATGAGAAAGAAAATTAATGCCAACTTAATTGATTTGTTTTATTTACATATATATCCACAATTGACTTACATTACTAACAATATAAAAATATCCAAAACAAGAGCTACCCACAAGCATGGCATGAATACACGAAACTGAAAAAAATAAAATAAAATTATTGCAAATCAAGAACTGCCCAGCAGCACCAATGATTCATCTTTTTCTGCCGCTTGGGATGCATTTTCTTCGTCCTTAATTGGACTTGTCCTAAACAATATACTTGGTGAAATTTTGGAGGAGTGCAGACAATAAAGAGAAAGAAAAAAAGGGTTGCATGAAAACCCTAACCTAGGATTGTTGCCATATAATTTTATTCCACAAATACAATATCTCAAATGAGAATTGTAACTTTCAAATCTAAAAAATCTCTTGTTTTTCTAATTACGGCATATACTTATGTCAGATTCCTTTGAACTTGACAGCAATAGCAGCATGAAAGAGAGGTTACATGAATTTTGGAGAAAGGAAAGATGAAAGTCGGCAAGAGGTTGGTGAGAGCGATCGAGACAATGTGTTTTTACATCTTTTAATTATTTGGGCCTTTCCCTATTATCCTTATTTTTTTAACTCAAATCAAAAACAAAATGTCTCATTTGTATTTATTTATTAGATAAATTTTTATTTTAATTAACTATTATTTTAATTTTTTTATTTTAAGCTTGACTTCAAATTTTAATATTATAAATTCTAACTTTTTAAATTTTAAATTTTTATTCTACAATTCTTATTCTACTTAGTATTCTCAATGATTGTGTTACTTAACTTATAAAAAAAATGAGAACAAATCACACAATCAGAAGCATATATATGAATTGATCTATCAAATTACATGTTATTATCAATAAAGAATTTTATAAAATCAACTAATAATATTATATCAACTTAGCAAAGTATCGGTACATTTTAATAAACAAGGGTACCGAAAGAATTCCTTAATTATTTTTTAAGTTTTATAATAATATAAGTTAATTAAATAAATAATAATATTTTATTATGCTTATAATTATTAATGCTGATTTATAAATCATTAATGTCTTTATTCTAAAGTAGAATTTATCTTTTTATATTAACATTATATTATTTGTCTTTATTTTATATTAACACTATTGAAAAAGATTATCATTTAAGCATTTAATCATATTTTAAAATATTAATTTTTTATTTATTAAATAAAAAATACTCTAAAAATTAAATATATTATATTATTAATTGTGCCGTGTCTTGTAAGTTGTAATTTTTCTATGATGTGTATGCATGTCACATATATACATCAATGCTTCTTAAATAATAAGGTTAAGTGGACACTTCCTTAATTAATAGCCCAAATATAAATTAGTGTATTTGAAAATAATAGCCATTTTTATTGACAAATGTCTTTAAAGTTATCACACTTATTAAGAAAGTTAAAATAATTTTTTAGATAAAAATAAGATATTTAATATATTGAAAATTTTAAAAATAAAATTTATCTTATTTTAATAAAAAAATTATTTAAATTTTCTTAATATTTATCCTTAACAAAAACTCAAATAATAATATTAATCTAAAGGTGAAATCTCTTGTGCTCCTGGGGCACCATACACCTAATAAGACAAAATACAATATAAAAATAAAGATAATTAAAAATAATCAAAATACTCAAAACAATGAAAATTTCAAAAGAAATTGAAATAATGAGTAAGAAATTAATTAAAATGATGGAGGAAATTAATAAAAATATAATTATATTAATACAAAATGCTAATAGAATTACAAACTGTATATGTGACCGAATACAAAATGGAATAAATGAAATAAATAATATTAGAGACATGCTTAATAATATAAATAAAGGGAAAGAAATTGATGAAAATAAAAATATTAAACAATTTGAAGAAATTTTGTTTCAACTAGAAAATCTATTACAAGATGAACAAAATAATAGATATATAACAAAGAAGGATTTAGAAGAATTATTAAAAATTAAACTAAAGGAATTAAAGTTGGTATAAAAAATAGAACAAAAACCTTCAAAATTTCTAAAACCAATAACTTCATGGAGAGGATAAAAGATGAATACATATATACATGCATTAAAGAAATCAAATGATATTAAAGAAATTCAACAATTATTGGAACAATTAAAAATAATTGAAGATGAAAATAAACAAATTCAAGAAGTAAAACAAACAAAAATAAAAAAAGAAAACGAAGAAGTTATATTAAACTACAGTTCATTAGATTCTAAATTAGATTTTGACAAAATATTTATGGAAAGAGAAGAGTCAAGTGGAACAAAAACTAAGCGAAAATGGGATGAATATTGGAGTAAACCAGAAGAATATTAGAATAAACATAAAAAAGAGACAATGTATAAACAAGGATATGCTAGGAAAAATGGAAGATGGACGAAAATTCAAGAAGAATTTAGACCTAGATATAAAAGTTTTCAAATAAAGAATAAATTAAATATTAATTGTGTAAAAATAAAGAAGAAGTAATATTTCAATGGACTAATGAAATGACATTACTAACTGTAACTGATGAAAGATTTAGTGGATTAAGTCAGTTAAACGTCAAAAATCTTTTAGTATATAAAATTGAAGGAAATGTACAATGATTCATTATCAGTATTAATGATGAAACTTGGTATCAATATGTAAGAAATGTAGAAAATAATCAAGATTTTGATAGATTTATTATGCATTTAATTTATTAAGAATTTATTGGATATAATACTATAAAACACAGTAATGAAATAAATAGATTTCTACACGAAAAGACTAAAGCACACTTAAACAAAATGCAAATATGTGATATGTGTCAAATTGATAGCTTTATATGTGAATATCAAAAATACTATTATCAATTAAACAATGATACAAAATCAATATATATAGATCTTTTTATAGATAAACTACCATATCCACTTAATACAAAAATAAGGATTATTTGACAAACTCAACCAATGGAAACAACCCAAACATTAGGAGGAATTATACAAGTACTTTACCATACACTAAGAGAACAATGCATACAAAGAGAAATAATTAGACAATTAAATAAAGGAAAAAATGCAATTTCTTGTGAAATACTAGAAGTAGAAAATCCAGGAAGTTATGGATGCAATCAGTCAATAAATTGAATAAGATATTATAAAAAAAAAAACCAAAACTACGAAAAACTTATTCTAGGAAAAGAGTTTACAAAAATACTAAAAGAAAATATTTTAGAAAAAAAGACAAATACCAAGAAAATATTGTCCAAAAGGAAAAAAAAAAATGTGTGTATTGGATATGTAATGTAGAAGGATACTATGCAAATGAATGTCCACTACTTAAAAGAAACAGAATTCAAAGAGAAAACAAAACTAATAAAAAAGGTATATAAAATATATAACCTAGAACCATTAGAAGAAGAGCTAAGTAATACTGAAGATAGTATATATGAATATTCCGAAAATGAATTATTTTCAGAAAAAATAGAATTTGAATAGTACTTATATCAAAATTAAGATTGAAAAAAGTAATAAGAAATAGAAGCCTACATAGATACGAGAGCAAGTATTTGTTTAGCAACAAAATTATTATTTAAAAAATGGGAAAAATTAGAAAAACCATTAAAGATTCAAATCGCAAATGGATCTATACATCATTTACACTTTGTAGTTAAAAGAATTACTTTAACAATTCACCAAAAATTATTCATTGTTCCAATTATATACTAACAAGAAACTAGTCTTGATATGATCTTAGGAAATAATTTTTTACGATTATATTCTTCGTTTTGCTAATATTTAGACCATATATCACTTAAAACCCCTACATCAGACACAAACAATTATGAGAACTATTGGAGATCCCGGTAATACACTCTTCCGAATGTATTTACTCTAAAAAGCAATCAAAGTTTAGCAGACTGAATCGTGGTGAGATAGTGAAGGTACTATGCCAAAAAATTTGTCAAATATTAGTAAATTTAGAACCAGGAAGAAAATATCAGCCTATATTGAAGAACTTCTAGAAGAAATATGTAGTGAAAATCCCCTTGACCCAAAAATTAACAAAAATATGGAATTAACTGAACTAAAATTAAAAGATACAATAAAAGAAATAAAATTTAAACCTATGATCTATACAAAACAAGATAGAGATGAATTTTCTAAAGATATAAAAGAAATGGAAGATAAAGGATTAATAAGACCATCAAAAAGTAAACATTCTTCACCAGCATTTTATGTGAAAAATCATAATGAAATCAAAAGAGGAAAGAGACGAATGGTAATCAATTATAAGCAAATGAATGATGCTATGGAAGGAGATGCCTATTATTTGCCAAGAAAAGACTTAATTATTGAACAAATAAGAAGTATGAATTAGTTTAGTACTTTTGATTGTAAGTCAGGATTTTATCAAATACGACTTACAGAAGAATTTAAAACATTAACAACATTTAGTTGTCCTCAAGGACAATATGAATGGAATGTACTTCCAATGATAATGAAATAATCTCCAGGTATTTTTCAACGAATGATGAATTCAATACTTAAAGAATTTAAAGATTTTTTTCTTATCTATATTGATGATATATTAGTTTTTACCAATAAAAATTTAAATGATCATTTTAAAAAGGTAGAATTAATACTTAATAAGTGTCTAGAATATGGAGTAGTATTAAGTAAGAAAAAAGCTATTTTAGCTCAAAATAAAATTAATTTTTTAGGATTAGAAATTGAAAAAGGAAAAATAATAATGCAGAAACACGTATTAGAAAAACTTCAAAATTTTCCAACAAAATTAAAGGATAAAAAAGATTTACAGTGATTTCTTGGTCTACTAACATATATTCCAAATGAAGGTTTTATAAAGAATCTTGATGCCGAAAGAAAAGTACTTTAGCAAAAATTAAAGAAGGATGCCCTCTGGTCTTGGACGGAGGAAGACAAAGCAATTATTATTAAATTAAAATACTTATGTCAGGATCTTCTTGAATTATATCATCCATCGGATGATGATTTAATTATTATTGAAACTGACGCATTTAATGAACACTGAGGTGCTGTTATGAAAGCAAAGCCTCCTGGTCAAAAGAAAGAATTACTATGTAGATACATGTCTAGAACATTTTCAGACAATGAAATTAATTATCCTACTCATGAAAAAGAAACCTTGGCACTAATTCGTATGTTGGAAAAACATCGGATTTATGTGCTTGATAAAGAATTTATTGTCCGGACGGACCCTACTTATGTTGCAGGTTTTAAAAGCATTAATCATAAAGGAACATACAAGCAAGGAAGACTTATCTGATGGCAAATGAAGCTTGCTGAATACAGTTAGTCAATCTCACATATCAAACGTGAAAGAACATGCTTGTAGATATATTATCCAGAGAATGGAGCGAAACACACTAGAAATGATCAAGCAGCAACTGAAACTCAAGGAAGTATTAAAATTTCAAAAGCTGGAGGAATTAGAACTAATTGAAACAGACATCAAAGTTCCAAATTTACATATTAAAACAGAAGGATTTCTCGCATAAGTACTCCAACAAGAAGAGAAAAAGATAAACAAGTGGTACGTAGTCTTTAACGGACCATTTCTAAGAATTTATGATGAATGGTTCAAGGCAGCACCATACTGTCAGAAGATCTCAGGAGTCCTACATAAGTCATATTCAACTAAGGATGAAGCAGAGAAAGCATTCAAAGAATACTCAGAAAAAGGAAAAGAGAAAGAATTTTATCTTGGACTAAGGACTTTTTCCGAAGCAACAAAATCCACCAGAAAAAAAATCTTCACTCAAAATATTAGGAAAAATTCCTTCTTCGCTAGACAATTTTCAAATTACTTCCAGAAAAGACCACGAATTACAGGTGCAATTCTCAAAGAAAAATTTCTAGGAAAATTTCAAAAGACTGGTTAATTGGAACGATAAAGAAAAAGTCAATTGTTTCTATATGATTTACCGAAAGCTCTTCGGTGTCAAAGCAATTATCCTTCCAGGAGCACCACCATTACTGGCATTCAATATGTTTCAATTTGGATATATTGATTGTCTTTACTTAAGTATAAACTTAGAAGAAATTAATCTTTTTCCTCACAATTTTAAGGATACAATCCAAATGTTCAAGAAAAATATAGCCAAGGAACGAAGTATCTTCTTAAAGTTCTACTCAGCCTATCCAGACTTCATAACCAAACAACAAGCTAAGCACTTGGTCTATGTAGGAATAAGCAACAATAATTTCCTACTCAGGGATGAACCACATGGAGTCGTCTATGAAGAAGACCAAATTACTCAGATACTGACAAACTAGCTTGCAAGTATTTACTCACAATGTCAGAGCATTGGAAAGGAATCATTCATTAAGACCCTATATAAAGCACCGACAACTTTACTACTCAGCAAAACAAGTGGCAAAGCAATAAAGGAGAAAGATATGAATCTTTTGACAAGTTTTGAATTTCCCTTTTACGCATTCCAAGGCCCTTTAATGGAATACAAACCAGCTGTTCTCAATGGCTTGTGCGCAATAATTAAAGAAAGTGGGAACCACGCATGTGAAAGATGTGCCAAAAGTAAAGAAGTGGCTGACACAATCATAGAAGACGCCTCGTCAGATGAAGCAATAATCGAAGAGTGATGTAAGCCCTTACGTCACTATGTAAATTATTTAAACATCTGATGTAAGCACTTACGTCTTAAGGACACTCATGTAAATTAGCCTTAGGCAAACTAGCCTATAAATAAGACCTCTTATGCTAGACAAGGTAGAGTTTTTCATTTCAAAAATTCTCAAACTTTGAGAAATGTTTTCCATAGGAAAACTTTGTGCTAGTCTCCCATGCCAGCTACTCGGACATTTGAGAGTATGTCCAATATCCTTTGTACTTATAATCACTTATCAATAAAGATTTCTTGTTTCTTCAGTTCTCTTACTCATCTTTACCCAAATACTTTATTCTACACAAAGTTAACAAACCTAATCATAGAAATAGTAACCACGGAAGCAGCAGTGGGCTTATAGAAGAATAGAAGAACGAAATAAAAGGAAGGAGAGCAGTAGAAATTTACGACCATAGATTAGGTATGTAAATCAAACTTATCCTAAATAATTATTCTCAAAATCATGTACTAGGAAGGGTAAATGGAATTATTATACCGATACTTATTGATATTGGATCATGTCTTATCTATATAATTAAGTAAAGATTTAACATGTAAAATAGAAGAAACAAAACCTAGAACAATAGTAAATTTCAATCAGGAAAAGGATACATTTAGAGAAAAAAACAAGTATAGAAATTTATTTTAATTCAGACGTCAAGATACAAACTGAACTATATGTTTCAAATCAAGAAAATACTAATTTATTATTAGGAATAGATTTTCTTGAAGTAGTAAAACCTTATGAACTAAGATATGAAGAATTAGTTATATTCTTAAAAGAAAAAATAGAAATTCCAAGAATTAACTTAAGTATTTATACAATAAAAGATTACTTAAATAAATTAATATAAATGGAAATAGAAAAAATAAATGACATAGAACATTTACATACTACTAAAGAAGATGGCAACTATGAAGGAAATATTTTAATAAATAAATCTTTATTTAATAAAATACAAAAAGAAGAGATAGATTTAACAAAGAATGCAAATATGCAAGGAAAAGAAAGACTTGGGAGAATACTAAAAATGTTTAATCAAAGAAAAAATATTATTTACTATAAAAAATTAAATAACAAAACACCAATGGATATAGGCGATACACAAGAAAACATGTGTTTACAATTACTAAACAGAAGAAAACTCATGGAACTAAAAGGAAAGATAAAAAATGATGAAGATAGAAGAAAAATTGGATATATACATATAGGAGCCATACAAGTACTGATTAAATCAACTTTTCAAGAAGAAATTAACTCTCCGATAGAACTAATTCTAAAAGATGACAGAATTAATGATTCAAAAGATAATATATTATAAGTAATAGAAGGAAATTTAGTTTATGAAAAATTAAAATTTGAAGTACACCTGAATATTAGAATACCACTAAATACACAAAGATTAGAACAAACTCTAACCTTAGAACATAAATTTCTAAGAAAAAACTTAATGAAACCAGGAGATAAAATATTTTTAGTAACTTACGTATTAATTATGTATTAACAAATTCACATCATAGTATTACATTTAAGGAAAATGAAAAAATAAATATTCTATATCTCTTTACAGACATAAGAAAGATATATTATCCTAATAAAATAGATCATAACAGAATTATGAATATTTACAAGCAAACCAAAATTATTAGAATTTAAAAAAAAAAATAGATTCCAAAATCAATTAAATTTAATGATCCAAAAAATATAAGAGAAAAAAATGAAGTTAATAAATTAACAAATCAAGTAAATGATTTAACCCAATAATTAAAACAAAGAATATGAATAAAATTTTCATAAAACAAAAGATTATTAAAAAGGAGCAAAAAATTGACATCAGAGCAAGTATTAAAACTATTGAAATAAAAAGAACAGGCATAAAAATATGTAAAAAGAATATAAAAATAAAGAAAACAAAAATAAAATTAAAGAAAAAATATGATAAAAATGAGTTTAACAAATAGAAATAGACAGATAGAATTAAAAATACAAATTCAATTAACAATAGATACTCTAGAGGAATTAAGAGAAAAATTAAAATATTATGTAGAAGCCAAAAGATTAAATATAAATTAAAAAGAAAAAATAAAAATAAAAAATATAAATTATTATTTAAAAAATATAAATAATAAATTACATCAACAAAATAAAGAATTAAAGTAGTTAAAAAAAAATTTAAATATAAAAAAAATCACCGATAAACACATCTTTTATGTGCCACCAGAAAAGTCACCTTATTTAAATTAATTTTTGAGGGAAGGGAGGATAACTAGTCAAAGTAAGGGGGGGTTAACTAATCAAATGGGGATTGGAAAACGTTTGGTTCCTGTACTTCCATCTTACGTCACTCCGTACGTCCAACGTCCTCTCAATCTCCCCTTCACTCATAATTAATATATATACACACGCTTCCTTTTCACAACTCACAACCCAGTAACCCACAACCATCATCATCACCCCCTCCCCCCTTCTCTCTCTCTTCGTCTTCTTTCTCTTTCGCAATCTAGCTCTCTTTTCGAGTTGGACCTATTAATCAAAGAGGAAAAAAAAAGAAATTAAAGAAAAGAAAAAGGGGAGTTGTGATCCAGTTATTATAAAGTAATTTGCAAATACCATGTACGAACTACAACAGGCTCAGCAGCATCAGCAGCCGATGATGAAGATGGATATAAGGAGGAAGATGGAAAGGAACAAAGCCACGGAGGAAGAGGGGCTTCAAACAGTGGACTTGAGTGGCATGTCCTTGGAGTCTCTTCCCAAACCTTCTCTTGATTTAGCAACCATTTGCAAGCTGGACCTATCTAATAACAATATCCAGGTACGTGTACATACACATATATAGTGGACACTTTCAAAGTAATGAATATATATTTTGAGAACACTGATTTATAGTCTATAGATATGGGGTTGTTTGATTTATATATTTAGGTTAATTTATTTTATATTTAAAATAGTTTATAATTAAAAAAATTTAAAAGAATTTTTAAAAGATAAGTAATTATTATTTTTAAAATAAATGTTATCAAATATGATGTTAATGTATATTTAAATTAGTTTATTTTGTATTTAAAATAATTTATAATAAAAGAATTTCTCAGAAAACTTTTTTAAAATAAGCCAAAACAATCATGCGAATTATAAACTTATAATCATTTTTTGTCAAATATCCATCCAAAAGTAAGCCTTTCTGCTGACCTTGGTTGATATACTGCACATATAATCTATTAACTAAAGATATATATATAGCACTAAGTGAAATATTACACAGATAAATTTTACACGAAAAATTTTCTTAGAAATTTTTTTAAAAATAAGCTGAAACAAACATGGAAATTATAAATTTATAATCATCTTTTGCCAAATATCCGTCTAAAAAATAAGCATTTCTACTGACCTTGGTCGATTACTGCACATGTAAACTATTAACTAAAGATATATATCACTATGTGAAATATTACATAGATAAATTTTACTCGAAAAATTTTCTTAGAAAACTTTTTAAAAATAAGCTGAAATAAACATGCGAATTATAAACTTACAATCATCTTTTGCCAAATATCCGTCCAAAAGTAAGCATTTCTGCTGACCTTGGTCGATAAACTGCACATGTAAACTATTAACTAAAGATATATAGCACTATGTGAAACATTACACTGATAAATTTTACACGGACTTACAGAAGTTGCATTTAACCAAGTCTTGTCAAATATATATATATATATATATATATATATATATATATATATATATATATATATATATATATATAATATATAACAATTAAATTTAAAAAGAAATGATCATAAATTCGTGATTAACTGTCTGTAATTATATAGAACATTCCGGAGTCCTTAACGGCGAGATTAGTGAACTTGGTGGTGTTGGACGTGCACTCCAACCAGCTCAGGTCCCTCCCAAATTCCATTGGATGCCTCTCTAAGCTCAAGGTTTTGAATGTCTCTGGCAACTTCATCGAATCCCTCCCCAAAAGCATTGAGAATTGCAGGTTCACTTTCTTCACTTCTCTTTCTATTTTCCTGACGATTAAATAATAAAGTTGCACGCATGTTCCTCTATGGTAACTCCTTTTGTAGTGTTTGGCATATCAAGTTTTCAAATTAGCTAAAACATGTTTAAATAACTTCATATAGTTGCTTACTTTTTCTACTTTTTCTGCATAGATCAAAATATGCAAATGTTGCTGTTAAGAATTTTAGCCGTATGAGTGTTTTTCTACTTCAAATGTGTACTTTCATTTGTATTTCCTTATTTTTTGTGTTGACACCAGGCATCAAATCACGCATTCGAAAGTCAATAAATCACGCATCAAAACTCAAAAGTCATAAAATCCTACATCATGTTTAGACTCAAAAGTTTAATAAGTGATAGTATGATAGATTATTAAACACATGTAACTTATGATAGGAAATTATGTTAAAGATGTACTGATACACTTTAGTTCAACCCTTAGACTCCGTTTGGTAAGAATGATTGGATAAAGCATAATATTAGACCTGATAGTATAAGGTCTGATAGTATAAGACTTAATAGTATAAAACTTAATCGTAAAGGTTGGAGATATCATAATGTTTAGAATTATAATGAAAAAGTCTTTATAAGAACTTATACATCGAAACTCTATCAAGTCTAATCTCTCTCTCCAATGCTTGATTAAGTTATCTACCATTTTAATGTATAAGATGAGTTTGATGGATAAGCTTATACAATATAGTGTTTACACCAAACAACTGATAACGTTATAATGTATTGTATTAGCTTATCCTATCATGCCTAATACGACATGCCAAACAAGTCCTTAATCTTATAAATATCATGCCTAATACGACATGTCAAACAAGTCCTTAATCTTATAAAATAAGTTGTTTTCAATACGTAATCATTGAATTAGACTTTTTTTTAAGAAAAGAGAAACGAAAAATTAGTTCTTTGGAGTGAAATAAATATCGAGCAGGTGCTATTGTGCACCATGCCAAGTTTGGGTGTACCATACACCCAAACTTTTTACCTGCAATAGCAGGTTTTTTTTTTGCAGGTTGCTTTTTTTTTTTTTAGTTTTTTTTTTCAAGTCACCATTATCTTGACCATTGTTGGCAAGCATTGTCATTGACACACCTCGGCCCAATGAGCCAACCTTCGAGTGACTATTGCTTTCTTTTTTAAAATTACACAATTATGTAAATAATATCAGTTAAAATTATTTCAGGCTTTATATTTTTTCATAAATAACTATGCATACTGAAATTTTTTTCCTAAAACTCTACCTGTTGAAAAATTTTATAAATTTTAACTGATAATATTTATACAGTTATACAACTTAAAAAAATTTGCAGGTGGCCGATTTTCCTAAAACTATAACTGTGTTTGTTGAAAAATCTTATAAATTTTAACTAATAATATTTATATAGTTATACAACTTAAAAAAAATTAGAGGTGGTGGTGGTGGTCGGCAAGCAGAAGATACAATAGCCCGCCAATTGATACAAAGTGGTGGTAGTAATATGTAAAAAAATATAAAACTAAAAAAAAAAAAACTTGAAAAAAAAAAAGAAAACTTGAAAAAAAAAAGAAAACCTACTAAGCAGGTTTTTTGTAATTGATCTAAGTCATTGGTTTATTTTATGAATAAATCAATGACTTAAATTTTTAGCTGCACCATACACCCTCCTTTAAAGGGTGTATATTAGACTTAGCCACAAACACCAACTATTGCTATTACAAATTGAGGATAACAGTTTGAAAAAAAAACCACTTAGATAAAATTCATTAAGTGTTTTTTATGTTGTTCTCTAATGAAAATATAACACATGTTTTATTTTATACATTTCATCTATAAAAATTTTAGGACAAAATGCAAAAAATCACCTTTAATTATGAGTCATTTGTAGAAAATTCTCTTGTAATTTAAAAATCAGAAACATGATCCTTTGAGCTAACCAAACTGTGTATTTCAATGTATATTTATCCCATGTGCATTACTAGAAAACTCCCTCACATGGAGTTAATATGTATGATTTTGGTAAGTTTAGAAATTGTGTCGGTGAGTTTCAAAATACTGGAGAGTATTCTGTACATAATCTATAGTTGAATGAAAATTTTTACATTTTACCCAAAACTTTAAAAAGAATAAGGATATAGTTAAAAATTAATGCACATGTTATGTTTTTTATTGGATAATAGCATCATGAGCACTAAAATCTTTACTTCAATTTTCTCCTTTAAAAAATCATTCATTTTCTCTTGATGACATTATTGGGGGCACATAGCTAAAATAAATTAAAAAAAGGCAACAAAATTCCTAGATACTGTGGTTGGAAATTGTACTAGGAATAAACTGTTATGAACGAAGAGTGACTCTTCGGCAATTAACAAAGAACTAGACGTTTCTCATTGTCAGAAGGCACCAATCACAAATGAATAATAAGTATTTATACGTTAAATTAAATTAGAGCAACAATAATTAACGATATAAATATTCACCATTTAATTTTTCTTATTCTTGAATCACCTCAATTTTTTAATTCTGATTCAACAAATCAGAATAAGATTATTATAATTTGTTTCTTCTGTTTATTTTTAACTTTGGAGAATTCTACGGTGCTCATATTTTTTTTTACAGAGTAAAGTACTTAGAATGAATTATTAAGTATTTAATTAGTTATTAGTTATTTTTAAATATTTATTATGAAATCATTATTTAATAAATACTTATACCATACCTATCAACTACTATAGAAATTCTCTTTAACTCTTAAGGCATGCGTTAGTAGACAACAAGATAGAGCATTGCTATTTAACACGAATTATAATTCGTGAAAGGCATCACACCCGTGTATAAATGAAATGCAACTACCGCACAATACACGAGTTTTGATTCTTTTAAATTTAAAAAAATAAAAACGACAATGACTAATGATCAATCACACAAATATTTTTCGTATAACACACATGAATGAACAATTTAGTTGTAAACTAAATTGTTCATTCAAACTCATGTATTATGCGGTAGTTACATTTCATTTTTACATAGTCGTGATGCCTTTCACGTATTGTAATTCGTGTGAAATAGCAATGCTCACAAGATATTGATTACCTGGTTCATTCTTATTAACATGCATGAGTACTCTAAATTTTGACCCACCAGGGCCTTAGAAGAACTAAATGTCAACTTCAACAAGTTGCGCGTGCTACCGGACACAATAGGGTTTGAGCTCATAAACCTCAAGAAGCTCGCAGTCAACTCCAACAAGCTGATGTTCCTTCCTAGCTCCACCTCTCATCTCACGGCTCTGAAGGTTCTCGACGCACACCTGAACTGCCTAAGGGCTCTCCCTGAGGACCTTGAGAACCTCATCAACCTTGAGACCCTGAATGTGAGCCAGAACTTCCAGTACCTGGAGTCCCTGCCCTACTCCATAGGGCTCCTTTTGTCTCTGGTTGAACTGGACGTTAGCTACAACAATATCAAGACCTTGCCTGACTCCATTGGCTGCCTCAAGAAGCTCCAGAAGCTAAGTGTTGAAGGAAATCCACTTAGTTCGCCTCCATTGGAGGTGGTGGAGCAGGGACTGCATGTGGTGAAGGAGTACATGTTCCAGAAGATGAACTCAGGCCATCATAGCCAACCCAAGAAGAGGTCGTGGGTGGGGAAGTTGGTTAAGTGTGGGACCTTTGATGGACACACGAGAAGTGGGAAACGACCAGAACATGAGGGTATCAACATGCATCAGTACAAGTCCATTGATGGTCATGCTTCGCCAGGCTTCATGGGGATGTTCTCACCTCGTCACCTCTTCTCACCTCGTCACCTCTTCTCGCCTCGTCGTTCCTTCAGTTGAGGGAGGCAACAAAGTTTTTTTTTTTTTCGAAAATCCCTGTCTATTGAATAGTTTTGCTCATGTTGAATTCCAGCAATCAATGGGTGTGATAATCGTGGATGGATACGCTTACTACTGGTTAGGTTGCATGTATGTAAAATAGAATTCTAGAATGTTTAAGGGAATTGTAAATGATGGCGGGTTTGTGAAACGTGGTAAGCCTGTTTATGTAAGTAGGCTAGTGCATGTAAAGTTTCTCCTGACGTCAAATTAATAGCTGATTACAAGATAAATTGAGCGAGCTCAGCTTCTTTCTGCTTCCTTGATCTCTCACGACTTGAGGATTTGATAGATTCATTACTTTTTTGTTTCTGGTTTACGGACGCATTACTTTGTGATTGAAGGTTGAAGAGAAGTGTTTCCAATTTCCATGCAGATCATCATCCATAAGAGAATAACAGTAATGATATTTACACATCATTTTTATTACATTATTTTTATACCACTTCCTTTTAAGATAATAAAACAAGAAAAGCAGAAACTTTTTTTTTCCTCTAACAAGAAAAGTGTAAAATTAATGTAATAATTTTGAAGTACAAATAACAAAACTCAAGGAATAAAAAACTTGTAAACAAAAAAAAATAAAAAATAAATAAAAAACTCTAACGCAGCATAAATGGAGTAGTTACTGACATATCCGTACGAGAATAGAGTCCGACTATTACTACAGTGAAAGTTCAGAACCTTCATTTCCTCTCAAATGTAATGTGGAGAAAATAATTCTGAATCCATTTGTTAAAGTAATAATTATGAGATAGAGTTCAAAGTCATCTGGACAAACATATGGGCCTCCAACAGCACTAGCCACAACCATGGAATAAGCACTTATTCATAGGATTTCGAAGTGATGAGGCGATCAGTATTGAGGTAGCTCGTTGCACAAAAATGGTTAAACTATGATCGTACTTCTAAGGAGTCTGGGGAAATGGGTGGAGGCATAAGTAACTGGCTCAGCACCAAATGCCAGTAAAAGCATGCAGACCAGCAGAATAAAAACACAAACCCATCAGTTCAGATATCCATTTCTTCAAACTTCCCACCTTTTGTTTACTATTCGGAGACAGATTAAGCACAAACGTTGAGCACAGTGCATGCAGCTTAAAGTTCAGTCACAGCAAGGAAGATCAATGAATAAATCTCAAGATATCATCTTCCCATGGAGTGATGGAGCAAACCAATCATTAGCAGTGGGAAAAAAAAATGCAGCCAGCTTTCTTAAATTTTGATCCCTGAGTAACATATCAAGCACTAAAGTGCAAAAGTATGATACATGGTAGAGTATCTTGAAAAATTACAAAAGCATGCAACCATGCTCGAGGAGATAAGGTTCACATACTTTATTGGCTGCTTATATAACTTATTTATTTTGCTACAAGTGTATATATTGAAAAAATAATTTGCAGAATTTCCCCTAGTTTTCTTTTATGATATGAGTACAAATCTCGCTTTCAAAGATTTGATCGTCGTATGTTAGGATCTATATGCAAGGTATGAGACTTGAGTCTCAAATCGGAAGTATGGGATTTAATGTGGGGTTTATATGACCTTGAGCTCTCCCACCAAAATGGCTACCTTATATGGTGCGATTCTCCTAAGGTTCCTATCAATTGGTATCAAAGCCTTCCACCATGTCTTTTAATTGTAAACGAGCGTCACAGGTGGTGACGCTGGCATTGCAGTGTTCGCTCAAAACTAGTCAAAGCACTAGCACACAGCCAACTTGTGTGGGCGCCGAGGCTGCGAAGCGCGGTAGAATGTTAGGATCCAATTGCAAGGTATGGGACTTAGTCCCACATCCAAAGTATGGGATTCCGATGTGGCCTTGGGCTATCCCACCATAATGGCTAGCTTATGGGTGGTGTCTAAAATTTGGGTTTCTTCCACTAGTTCATGGTCAGGGAGGAGTTCATGGGTTAATGCAATGTGGGCATGGTTCTCACATGGTCGCTTAGCATGGATGTTGCGTACAGTGAGAAGGGAAAGTATGGAATTGGGACAGTTAGTGATTGCTATTTTGGGCGAATAAGAACGGGCTTTGGTGACATGGTCATAAGCATATGGTCACTAATGGAAGGTTATGTTTTGGGTCTATATGTGATTTCCCTTGGTTTGAAAATGGGTTAAGGTGGAAAACATGGAACAAGTGACAATATAGGATGAGTTTCACATGAGCTTTGTTTTTGGTTGCCATGGAATGGAAGACAAGCTATGGGTTAAAGAGAGAGGGAGAAAGTGTGGACCATACTACAAGGGGGTTGAGTGACCAAAAAAAAAAAGTCTTCAGCGGGATACGTTAAGAAAGACGTACACTAGAGGGGGTAATGTGTATTTTACCCCAAAAAATTCTTAAGACAGATTTTTGGTCTTGATTAGCTTAGGTGTTTGGGTGAGTGGAGGGGTATTGAGTTCTTGTGGTAACGACTTCTCAATATACCAAAACAACTTTTGTGATAGAGGTTGTGATTGAAACAAATCTTTAAATCCATGTGTATGGAAGTTATCAACCTTACAAGGTAGATTTTGGTTATATATGCATTATGAGGTACGATGATACGAACCTTGGGAGAACGAAACCACAAAAGCTAGCCATTGTAAAGGGACCAAGGCCATACGAACCCCACATTGGAATTCCACACTTCCGATGTGGGACTCAAGTCCCATACCTTGCAATTAGAATCTAACATTCCACCACGCTCCACAGCCTCGGTGCCCATGCGGACTGACTGTGCTCTAGCCCTTTGACTAGTCCCAGGCGAACACTACAATGTCGGTATCAACTGAGAGATATGGTGAAAGGTGAAAGGCTCTAATACCAATTGATACGAATCTTGGAAGAACCACACCACAAAAGCCAGCCATTATGGTGGGAGAGCCCAAGGCTATATAAAACCCACATTGGAATCCCATATTTCCGATGTGGAACTCAAGTCCCATACCTTGCAATTTGATCCTAATAGAACACCATCCCAATACCATCCAAAACCACAACATCTAACATCTATTTTCTTGCAAGCCTAAACAACAAAACCTCAACCCTAGTGTTTCCAATCCAGCAATCAAGACTCCATCCAGCAGGCGATCAATGCCCTCATACCCAGACACAACATCACCAGAGCACCATGGTCAGAGGCCATCTACCCAAACATTCAAGCCTCCATAGACAACCAGCAACCAAGAAACTAAGGTCCCTATAACTCTCATCCTCACATCACACCAAGATTGAGAGTCACACAACCAAAAATCCTCACCCATCTCTCCACACATATAGTTTCGCACTTAGGAGAGGCTTTTTGTATGGGCTATTTGGTGTTTGGGTTTTTTGTTGGTTCAGGTGCTGAGTTTTGTAGGAAGAACAGGGAGCTAGGTAATGGGTTTAATGGCTTAATGCACAACTTGGCAGCACGGAAGTTTACGACCAAGCTTGTGAGGCTGCTGACACCCCATGGTGGAAGAGAGCTGCTGGTTGGGGGTTCTGGGTTTCCCAGGAGCGGTTGAGGAGTGTGGGTCTGTGTTTGGTTACGGGAAAGAATTGGGTTTGCGTAGTGGTGAGTTACAAGGTGCTATGGATTTATGGTATAGGCATTCAGCTCACGTGCAGTGTACATGTTTCAACTATCGTTGATGTTATCTAAGAAGTTAACATTTTCTATGTCAACCAAAGGTGAGGAGGGTTAAGTAATGGGGAGAAAAAACTTGAGGGGGTTTAGTTGATAAAGGGCTACAGTATAGGGGGGTAAAGTGCAGTTTACCTTCTTTTTTTTTGTTGCAAAGGAGGTCTAAGACTTGTTATGGGGAGTGGGATAGTAGGCAAAAGCAGAGGCAGAGTAGCCTCAGTGGGATTCGATCACAGGATCAAGTAATCTCCAAAGGAACTTGGTGCCACTTGTGCGAAGGCTCTTGGACACTAGAGGAAAACTTTTACTTGAGCCAAAAAGTGCCATAAATGCCACACTTAAGATACCCAAAAGAAAAGTAGTTATGTTTATATGTTAAGTACCTCTTGAAAACTTGGCATTGAACAGGAGATGGCAAATGTATGGTCAATAGACTCAAAACAAGCTAATCTGGGTTTAAGAAGTAATTGCAGTTTAAAGAGAGCAGGACAACATAGTAAGAGCATGATTGTCCCACAAGTAAAACATGTAAAGTATAGAAAGCACATAAACTCAACACAATCAGCCAACCCATAAACAAATATGTACTCCCATTTTCAAGCTTGATGTTGCAATTTCTGTCAGCCAGTATTATCTCTAATGCCTAGTTTGACAGCGCAGCAACCATAGAAACATATGTCTCCATCCCGAGACACACGTGCACATCAAACTCATATAGCAATGAAGAAAAAAATAATAATAATAAAAGGATGCTAAGTTCACTAAGCAGCATTGCACCTTAGAACATGCTTCAATCCACAAGTAACACAAACCACAATTCACACGCACATAAAATCATTGTAGATCAAAGAAACAACAAAAGTCTCTTATAACCATAAAAACGAAGGCAAAAAATTCAGATATGAATTTTATGTGAAAAATCTTACCCTAATTTCAAGGGATACCAAACTAACCAAAGTACTTAGCATATAAATAACACCAAATAAGATCCAATTAATACCATAGGTATAGCAAAACTACAAATTACACAATATTAAGTTCATCTAAGATAAGCAGGGATCTTGATGCGGATGAAGAGCATACTCATGACATAAGCGAGGACGACGGAGGAGACGCCGGCGGAGGCGTAAGAGACCTTGACGGTTTTAGCTCTGTTGCGATCCAAGGCGAGATCCAAGAGAACAATTCCGATTCCTCCGAGGATGAACATGAATCCAGAGGAGAGTCCCTCGATGATGTACTGGCCGTTGACGCGTCCGGGCATGAAAACGACGGGTCGTACGGAACCGGTGAAGGGGTCCTGGGTGGACCCGATGCCAGGGGGTTCCACGATGACGTCGTAGACGATGCCGGAGACGACCATGAAGTAGGTGAGGAGGACGAGGGCGAAGACGGCGTTGGCAGAGGGGAGGGTCAGGGACGGGAGCTTCAGGCGGAGGCGAGGGGGGCGGAGGAAGCTGAAGGGGAAGATCCGGAGGATGTGGAAGAGAGGATCCATCGATGCGCCGGAGGATGAGTCGCCGCCGGCGGTGGAGGAGGTCTGTAAAGCCGGGTTCTCCGATTTGGGTCGCATCTTCGCGGGTCGGGTTTCCGCAGTCTCCAGAGAAGAGAGTTATGGAATGAGTGATAAGTGTGAGTGTGAGTCTGTTTGGTTGTTCTTGTTGGCTGAACTTGGGACTTGGGAGTTGAGAGCAGACTCAGAGCGTTACGTGGATTTATTTTTTTTTTCCTTTTTTTTTGTTTTTTATTGTATTCTCATTCTCATATTATTTTGGGTGTATGGCTAATTTCTTTCAGAATGGAGCAATATAGTTAGCCTCTTCGCTTAAGTAGTGCCTCCAACAAGGCTCCAACCTTACAGGGATAACATTGATCTTTTGTAAGGACAATGCTTTGTTTTTTTTATGGAAATGGTATTTCATTACTTCATGAGAAACATGTTTGTGATCTCCTTTGCCAGATTAATTGTGTTTTCCTATGAAAACACAATGTAGTAGGATCCATAAATAATAACATGTATCTACACACATACACTTATTTGTGGTCATGTTAACAATAAGGTTATTAGTTATATGATCATTGATAAACTAGACTCTAAATAATATATATTCACTTATGTCTCATAACTAATAGTTTTGTTAGATGTTTTGGTTATATTTACACTTATTACTATAAGGTTATTTTAGTAGTCACAAAATTATTGATCAACTTAAAAGTTAATTTTTAAAATAATTTTTAAAATTAAATTAAAACACAATTAATGTTGTTTAAGGAGGAGAATATTAGAATTTTTTAGGTTTGAGCTTCAATTGCTTGGTGTATTTGATTTTATAAAAATGGGTTAAATAAATAGACTGATATGTTACTAGAAGCCTATGGTACTATGCGATCCATTAAGTTTGGAAATAATCATTATATATGCTTATTGGGCTTGGATGCTTGTTGAGTGTGCTGAATTATATTGTAGAGCCAAGTAACCTAGTGCCCATGTTAGGTGGAAACTAGGGTCATTGTTATATATATTATGAGGCAAGGATCCACTCTCCACGCCTGACATTGCGGTTGTGCACTCTTCCGATCAATATCTCCATTATAGAGAAGTTGTTCCTTAAGTACACGTTTGTGTACAACTTCTTTTTAGGATGAATTATTGAAGGTAACTTTTTTCAATTATGGCTTCAAGAGGTACACAATATTCATTATTTGTATGGTATTCTAAATTCTAGTATTGACATACTTGGTATGTGTTTAATCCACTAACATAATTTTTTTTCCTAAAATGGCAATTCACTTATTACTACGTCTAACTTTGGTGGGTGTTGATGTTACATGAATTTTTTTCTTTTCAATGTTTATTATTCTTTTTGTTTTATTAATCTCTTGAAAAATTTTGAATATCTTGTTTTGGATCTTTGTTATTGATAATTGCATTGTTTTGAAAACTAGATCGATCGGTCAATTTAATTAAGAATCAGTCAATTTAACTGAGAATTGGTCTACTAGCTAGTCCGATCAAGCCTTCAAAACTAGTATATAGAAAATCAACCTTTAAACTAGTAAACCGGTCACGAACAGTTCAAACTTGGCGAATCAGACAAAGTTTGACAAGACGGGTCAATTGAATTTTATTAGTTTAGTTGTTAAACTATCAAACTCAAGTTTTAAACCTTGGTGCAAAGATTTGCAAGTATAGCTCTATACCACTTAAGGCACTATACATGCCCGATTGATTATACGTAATTTTAATATATATAGTAAACAAACATATAGGATTTGATATATTTATATTTAAAATTCATAAATCCTCTTTTTAAATATCTATATATATGATAAATAGTATATATTTTATCATATTCTATAATTATTTTTTATTATTCTTTGAAATATAGAGAATATATTAGAAAATAATAATTCATGAATCAATTTAATCATGTTAAATATTATTAACATTATCTTTTATTTATATATTTTAACATAAATATGCCATATTTTTTAACATAATATCATATATTTATAAAATGTATAAGTATTTATAAAACTTCAGTTCGACCTAGACTCAACTCCGATTAAACCTTAAAACCTTAAACCTCTCTTTTTATTGGTTCAAGGGCCAATCCAGTTCTAAAAACATTGGATAATTGTAAAGGTATTGGTTAAGGAATATTTAATTTTTTTATTAAATAATTTTAATTATTTGAAGATGAATATTATACTTTTAAAAAAATTCATATATTAAATATGTTACTTTTAATATATTTTTATTTTATATTTTTAACCAAATTTTTTTTTGTCTTTGACCTGTTATTCCCCATAAGCATTACTATAAGGGTTTGTTTGATATGAAGGATAAGATAAAACCTGATAGTATTAGACCTGATAATATAAGGCCTAATAATATAAGACTTGATAGTATAAGACCTAATATGTAAGGGTTGAGGATATCAAGATGTATAGAATTATAATAGAAAAGTATTTATAGAAGCTTATATATCAAAATTCAATCAGGCCTAATCCTATTTCTTAAGACTTGATTAAGTTATCTATCATTTTAATGTATAAAAGGAGTTTGATGGATAAGCTTATACAATACAATGTTTGCACCAAATAACTGATAAGGTCATAATGTATTGTATTAATTTATCCTATCAGATTTAATACAGTATGTCAAACGGACCGTAAAACTAATCCTTGGACACAATGCAACTAAGAGGCCCTAAATTTTTTTTTCATTTATTTTAGTAGTATGTTTATTTCTTAAACTAAAGTTGGAGAATTTCTATAGTACTTTGATGAGTAGATACTCAGAGTGGGTTGTTAAGTATTTATTAAATACTGATCTAATAATAAATGACAATAAAATACTTAATGTGTACCATACTATAAATAAATAAATAAATACCATGGAATTGCACTTAAAGTTGAAGGGTTTAAGCTTTAATTTATTCTTAAAAACAATAATACTAAATTATTCTACAAACAAATTAAATATGGCGTTTTATGATTTTGGGCCCTCCAAGAGGCACCTAAGCCCATTGGTCCTTATTCTCATTCTAAATTAGGGGTGTTCATGAAAAGGGTAGAAACGGGTTTGGATTGACTCAAAGTTTACATGATATTTTGATTGTGCTATTTTTTTGAACCCAAACTTGACTTGATTATTATTTGATAATGACCATACTGAAATTGGGCCAATCTAATATGTAGATATAATATATAAATTTGCTTATTATATATAGTTAAATCATAAAATTATAAAAGTAGGAAAATAAAATTAATGTAGATTTTACAAAATATATTTCAAAACAAATAATATCAATATAAATATATTATCATGTTATACAAAAGTTATTAATTTAAGTCAAGAATTCTTATTATTTTATAATTAATTGTAACAAAAAAAATATAAATTTTAAAATAATGTGATACCGGGTCAGATTGAGATGATTGAAGTATGACCCAAGCCTGACCCGAAAACATATTATGTCTAATTTCTACAGCCTGAACCCGTCCCAATTGACTTCAAGCCTAGACGAGTTAGTCGGACAGGTTAGGTCTTGAATATCTTATTCTAAATAGGTGGAGCTACTAAAGCAAACCTTTCTGACGTTGACATTTGTGGAAGTAACAGATAAGACTCCTCTAAAGTGAATTTATCTCTAAAATAAATAAATAAATATGTATCTATCATCAAATTTTAGTGAGTTAAAATCTCAATGTACTTTTGATTAAATTAAGAGTAAATACATTTTTATTTATTCTTTTTAAATATTAACTCACTTTAAAGTAACTTTTTTTGAAAATAACAAGGTTAGAAATGTCCTTTCACAAAACTTTCGAGGGAAAAAGTCTTATGCTCGTAGTTGTTTAGTGTGTGTTTGGATTAGAGTTTGTAAACTTATGGTCTGAGTCTGACTTATTTACTTGACATAGATTATTTTTCAAGGAATGACCTGACCTTTTTAAAAGTCTGGTCTGACTTGAAAACTTATTTAAAGATATACTTTACAATAAGATTTTTAAATAAACTAATAGGCCTAGGCCTTCATATAGGCTAATAGACCTAGACTTTAAAATAAAATTATATTATTTATTAAATTATATTATATTATATAAATATTAAAATTTCATAATATATAAAATTTAGGGGTGTACAATCCGACTCGCGAACCTGCGAACCCGAATAACCCGACCAGACCCGACCGATCAAATATATTCGAATTGGTTCAGGTAATCGGGTCTATTCGGATAAAACCTAATAAAACTGTCCAGATATCGGTTAGAGTAACGGGTTTAGTGAACTAACCCGATGACCCGAAAACCCGAGAAAATGACGTCGTTTCGCCTAAATTCAAGCTTTCATTTTATTCTTTTTCACTTAAGGTGCACAACCCGATCCAGTGACCCACGAACCCGACTAACCCGACCTACCCAATTTAAAATTTGACCAACTCAATTACCCAACCCAAACCAACTTGATTCTAATCAGGTTGGTTCGGTTCGGGTTACTCGAAATTTTTTTCCAAAAACCAACTCAACCCAATCCGACCTCACCTAATATGTTTGGATTTTTTCCTCTAAACTCGACCCGACCCTACCCAACCTGTGATCACCCCTAATAAAATTAAATAGGTCAGCCTATTAAGCTTAAAAGACTTTTCCAAAGCCTTGAAACTTAATCTATTTAACTAAATAAGCTTTTTAAAAAGTTTTAACTTGACATTTTTATTAAACGAATCAGGTTAGGTCAGACCTTAAATAGGTTAGGTCATAAGGCCTCGACGAGCCACCTGACCTATTTTCACTCCTACTGGTAATGATGGAAACACTATAATTAAATAGTTTTTTTAGAGAGTGGATGCTATATAACTGGAAGAGTCATGATAGTTTTAAAAGGGATGAGTCTCATTAAGAGCGGGTTCTACTGGAATGGGGATTCAAATTAGCTATCTCTATTCATGTTCTTTCATTCTCACAAAACTTACCTTTTTTAATTTTCACCATTGACAATGAACAAATCTTCATTCACTCCATAAACAATTTTGAAAAAACAAGGAAATGAGTCGCTGCACAATTCCACATTTAGAATGACGAATCTCAATCTTCCTCCATGATTGCCTCACTATCAACTGTGATACCTCCGTCATTATATCCTCCACTGCCTTCAATAAGGTTGAGAGCGACGCCACATCAACCTCTCCCTCCCCAAGGACGGCTTCAACCATATAATTGAACACTTAAATGAGAACGGCTTCGATTGTAGGTACCGTCAAGTAGGGGTGGAAATAAATTAAGCCACTCGTTAAGGGCCTATAGCCTAACCTGCTTAAGGCTTGACTTGACTTGACCTGTTTACTAAACAAGTTGATCCATAGTTTTTTTAAAGCTCATTTAACAAAAAAAAGTTAAGTCTCAGGTCATCTAATAGACTTTTTAACCTTGATAGACTAAACTTGGTCTGTTTAACTATATATAATATAATATAATATATATTATAATAATTATTATTATTAATTTATTAAATATATTAATATATTTTTAAATTAAATTTTAATAAAAATCAATAATTAAAACTTAAGTTAGTAAGTTAGAATAGAAATAATATAATAGAATTATGTTAAGACTTAACATTCATTTTCTATTTTTATAGATATTTATTACTTTTTTACTTTAATCTTTGGTCGATGTGAGATGTCTTTAGGACATTTCACTCGATTCTTTTGGTTTTGTCTTCTGATTTATGCTTATGGTAACATTGCTCTAGCCACCGTGAGGTTAGATATATCGAGTGCATGTTTTTATGGAGAGATTGATGTGTAATATGTTGGTAGTGTGGAACTTTTGTGGGTGTACTGTTGAGATTAAAGGTCATATTTCTGAACATAGCTGCTTCGCAAAACCTTCACAATCATTGTAACTAAAATCTAAACCTGCTTTTTCATGGTTAAATTTGTTAATTTTTTTATCACTTACAGATATAATTAAAGAAAGACTATGCAAGATGATGCCAAATACACCAGACTTAGACCAGTAGTTCATTCCCTGATAGACAAATTGGTCATCACAAGTAACAAAAGAAGTGTGTTACTCGCAACTCTATTGACCAAATTACCAATGGAAGTGAAGTATGAGAAATGCTACTAGCACACACTATTTCTCACGCATCTTGATGGTTTAAGTGAGAAGCAATAAAAGAAGTGTGTAAATAGCATTGCTCTCAAAGAATTGAGTACCTCATACAATGGGTTGACTGCCTTCAGGAAGGCTTTTCACTGAAGAAATCAAGGCCTACAATTTACTGATACATAAGCTTTAGCCATGTCATAGCGAATAAACTAATTCCAATTTTTCTTGACAATTGAATATAAGCAAGCCAAGTTTATCCAATGGAGGCCATGCAATCAACGCTCAATACCTTGATGCAAGCTCATTCATGCATTTGGCCCAATAAGCCCACTCAAAAGAACCATTTAAATATTTTAGATGAATCATTTTATCCATAATGCATTAATCTAATTAATAAAATTACTTCAGGGTTTGACACTTTGACTGGTTTTCCAACAAATTTATCCAATGAATTGATGCAGAGCATCAAACAAAGAAGATTTATTTGGAAACGTGGGATGTAAGGCAAATCAAAAGTGTTTTTTTATCTGTATAAGTCTAAATTAAAAAAAAAACTGTGGACAACGTGTACAGCTTCTATGGTCTCTCTAAAAGCAGATGGCAACTTTCTTGAACTATTATCAAAAGCTAGTGTGGCAGAAAATGGACCTTGAAATAAAAGCACCATTGCAGAGCTGATAGAGACATCTTCCATGCAATTCAAGACCATTTTGCTGACTTTGCTATCAAGGTGGAGCCACCACAGAACAGTGATCAGAAAAGGAAGTAACCCACAATTATATACAAGACACTTAAAAGCAAATATGATGATATGCAACAGAGTTCACAATACACAAGCTTCAACATTTAAAAAAAATAAAATAGAAAACCCACATGCCATTCAACTCTAGCAATATAAAAATTCGGCTTTGTAGTAAAATATTTCTGAGAAGAAAAGGATATTGCAGTACATGCATCACATATTTCACTTAAGCATGTTTACCATCATAGAATAAGAGGAATGACCAGCATTACTGTGAAATGTGAATGCAATTTTATTGGGTTCAAGAGAAACCAAGTGTTTGATTACAGCCTTAGCAGCAGCAGCAGCGAGATACGATACGAAGATTCAGAGGAGCTGTTTGAGATAATTCTGAAGGAGAAATAGTAGAAGACTGCGAAAGCACTATTTTCTCTCGATATTCACAACTGGAAAGATGTTGTTTACGTGGCAGTCGGCGACGATGGAGATTCAAGCATGGAAGCGCTTTATATGCCTCTAATTGTGTAATTTAGTATATCCTTCAGTTGTATATCCATCAATGACTAAAATAAAAAAATAATGAATATTTATAAAAATAAAAAATAAGCATTAAGTTATAACAAAAATATATATTGATTTATTTAAAGATATATTTATTAATCTATTTAAAGATATATTGACTTATTTAAGAGTAAACATATTAACTTATTTAAAAGTCTTATTATAAAGTAGAGTTTTAAACCAGATTAGACTTTTAAAAAAATTAAGTCATGTCTTAAAAATTGATATATTTCAGACACAAGCTAAGCTTAGATTTTATAATTAAAATATAAGTCAAATTTGTTTAAAGTAAAGTCTAACTTGATCTATTTCTACCTCTACTAGCTTGCATGAACTGGCCTAAAAATGTTTAGTAGCGACATTTATATTTTACATGATAATCCTAGATATTTTGTTCTTCGATGTAGCAACACATTTTTTTCTCTTTTAACAAGTGTATTACACTCAATAATTTAGTTTTTTAAAAATTAACCTAATGATATAAATTTAATTTACTTTGTCAAAATTATATTTGCATGTTATATTTATTAAAATAGTTACATCTTAATGTCATATTAACATAAAAAAATAACTTTTTAATTTCATTATATGATTTTATTATATATGAAACTTTATGAAAAAAGTGAAAAAGAATAAAGAAATAAACATTGAACATTAAATATATCACAGTAGTGGGTGTCATTCACATTATAATTTATTGGTAAAATAAAATTTTTATGTATAAAGATTTTAAAAAGAGAAAAGTAAAACTCAAAGTAAAAAAAGTTATTAAGCATATTATATAAAAGTTAAAAATGAATAAAAAGGAGAGCTCAAATTGTATGGTCAATATATAATACATCTATTTTTGTCTCGAAGAAAATTACATTTTTGATACTTAAAAAAAAAAAGAAGAAACTGGCAAGAGGTTGGCTACGACCCATGCTTGCCTCCCATAAATCTGTCTCTGCCGCTTAGACACTTACGTGCCTTGACACCATCGCATGCATTGACTTCCTCACACCACCACCAGCGACCTCGTCACCATGCTCGACACTCCATAGTACAATGTCTTCTTGGGTCGGTGAGACAGACACGTTTCTAAGACTTCTGACATCGATGACATCATCCTGAAACCTGCCATGCCCATGTCACAAATCATCGAGAACCAAAAGCCCACTGTGTGGCGATGCCAGCCACATGGATCCACCATTGATGGTGTTAGAGATTTAGTTGGTGGATTCACTAGATCTGGAGGTCACTTCAATGATGGGATTTATGCTGGAGCTCTGACAAGAAAGAGAGATTAGTCAGAGAAATGAGAAGAATAATATCATTGTGTGTGTGTGGCTATGGGAGAAGACAGAGAATGTGAGAGTGAGCAAAATGAGTTAGGATGTGAGCATCTGGATTGCAAAGCCACCTGACCTCTATAGTGTTGCACTTGCGTGGGAATGGAAGAAAGGAAGAAGGAACACACCTGGGAATAATGATGGCACCCATGCGAGGTGGGGGCAGGGAGTACCTCCCCGTCCCTGTCACTAGGTAATTTTTTTCCCTATCCCCATTTCCTGAATCTCTATAGATACCCGTAAGGACTCCCCGAAATAGAAATTAGAAACTCTAACTCACATTTTGGATTGGGTTACTGTAGTGATGGATGCTGTTGTGGTCGATGGCGGTGGTGGTGCGAGTGGTGACGGAGTGGAGCCGGAGCAGTCCTGCGCACTAGCGATGCCTATACGACGACGAATTGGTGCCATAATGATGGCTGAGATTGAGCCTGAGATAAATTGGTGTTGAAGCTGAGTGATTTGACGACGTCGCAGTGAGCTCGTGCTGTCGTGCATGACTAAGCCTGAGATAAGCTCGTGTGCAGTTGGGCGCACGAAGTGAAGGCACAACACACACACACACACATTTGGAAGTTGGACTGTTGGAACGAGAGAATGAGAGTTTGATTGGGTGATTGTCAATTGTGATTTTGGAAAGTGATTATGGTAGGGATCTGAATATAGAAGGGTATTTTTATTAAATTATATAATTTATATTGTTTTAATATTTTTAATTTTAAATAAATATAAAAATTAATAAAATGATGAATTTACTAATATATATATATATATATTTACTATATATATATATATATATATATATATATATATATATATATATTATGAATGATATTTTAGTAATCTAACGGGGACGGGGACCCAGTAGGGCAGGGAGTATGGTCCTTGTCCCCGTCCCCGTCCCCTTCCCCAAATCTACCACAGGAGAACTTTTGCACCACCTCATTCCTGCGGGGAGAAAATTCTCTTCATTTGGGGTCCCATTCGAGACGGTCCTTGCAAAGATCCCTGAATTCTGAGAATTTTTGTCATCCCTACCTGGGAAAGAGATATGAACAACGTTAAGTGTGTAATAATTTTTAAAATAAATTCTATGTACAATATTTTTTAAATGACAAAATTTAAGTGAAGAGACAAGAAAAGTGACGAAAAATTGGGATAAGTGATTTGAATCTTGGAATGAAACCTACCCTGATACATACATCTGGTGACCTCTGATATAAATTCATCTAGGTTGTTTAGTTTTTTTTCCATATTTAGAAACTTTTTTCGTTGGATCATATTTAAAATACTTAGATTTAATTTTTCTAGTGATCAAATTTTTTTTAGACAATATGTAAATACTAGAGTAACCTTCACACATAAAAGGCTTTTGTCATATGAGCTAATTTTAATACATAACAATAAGTATATAAATATGTTAGAATATCTGAAAAATATATCAAAATATTTTTATTGTATCTATAGATAATCTCTTAGGACATATTTAATTTATTTCCTTATTTTCGTTATTAGAACAGATTTGGTTATTGTATTAGGACAAATTTATTTCCTGTTATTTAGTTCTATTCTAGGCAAGTAGTTATTGACGTAAGCCTATATAATAAAAATCATACTTGTACAATTGAAATTCAAGTAATAATAATATTCAAAAATATTCTTTCAATATGGTATCAGAGTCATAGTATCCACATTGAGGAGGATTTCTCTTTTTCGTGGTGTAGAGTTCTTGGAACTCCTTAGCATTATTCACCACCATCATATCAATATTTAGTTTTGTTAATTACTCCCAATCTCGGAGCCTCTGTTGTTTTTGTTGCAATCAGCCTTTATTGTTGATCAGACTAGCTTTAATCGCTGGGTTTAGAGTCAGCCTTCATCACTGGATTTCAATCAGCCTTCATCGTTGTCACTACCCTCATTGAGGGGGAGAATGAGAATAAATTCATCTCTACATATATTTCAATATTGGTGTTTGTCATGTCATTCTTTTCTCATTAATAGATCATACCAGTGACTTCTCTTCCTACCGACGATCATTCCGGTAGTGACTCCTCTCCCACTGATGAATCATATTAGTGGTAACTTTTCCTATCGATGATCATTCCGATGATAACTTATGTTAGTTATGACTCACACTAGCTTGACTCTTTGTCCTAAATGTTCTAGCCCCAGCTCTTTGTCTCAAATGCACTAACCTCGTCTCTGTCTGTCCAGATGCACCGACCTCTTCTCCATCTTTGTCCCAAAAGTAGTTGCTAGTCACCGTCTTCATTTGTCCCAGTCACTATCATATTATCAAATTATTTAATTGTTATAAACTCAAGCTTAAGAAGCTTTAGATTGAGGGGAGGTGTTAGAATATTTGAAAAATATTTTAAAATATATTATTGTATCTTGAAATATTTTAGAGTATAATATATGATCTCTTAGGATAAATTTGATTTATTTTCTTATTTTCATTATTAGGACAGATTTAATTCTTGTATTAGGACAAATTTATTTTCTGTAATTTAGTTATATTCTAGACAAATAGTTATTAACATAAATCTATATAATAAAAACCATACTTGTTGATGAACCTGCAAAAATTCATATTTTTACGGTTCAAAGTCTTGGGTTTTCATTCTCTTTTAATCTTTTTGATTGAGTTTGTTCTCAAGTTTATTTTGTTTTTAGTTATTCTAAATTATGTTTTAATTGTGTGTTTTTATGTATTTTTATTAGGTATTTGCATATGGAAAAACTGTACACTTGAATGATGAAGAAAAGCTGAAAAATCAAGTCAGGAGCTCGTTGAGCGCCTGAGCGCTAGAATCCCACCGCCTGAGCGCTAGTCTAGCGCTTGAGCGCTGGCGGTGAGCGCTGGTTGCGAATACTACACCATGACTTGAGTGACTGAGCGCCTGAGCACTGGAGAATGAGCGCCTGAGCGCTGGACGCATAACAGCAGCGTGAAATTCTTATAAAAAAAAGAAGTTTTTCCAAATTGAACACATCTTTTCATACTTTTCTTTTTACATACTCTTAAACACTTGGAGAGAAGGCAGTAGACGTCAAGAGGCACAAATCCTAATGTGGTGTGGGCACAATTAGGATTGAAGATTAGAGATCTTCTTCAACCTTTCCACTTTTCTACAATGGAGTTTGTCATATTCTTCCTTTTGTGTTCTTCTTTTTCCATGTGTAACTAATTTCCCATTGTTGGGGGGATGATGGATATTGTTCTTAGATGATGTAACTTTCTTTTATGGGTTTAATTTATGTTTCTATTTCATGATTTAGGTGTTTATCTCTATTCTTAATGCTTTTCTAAATCTGGCCAATTTAGGAATAATCTTTTGAGTTTATATATAATTTGAGAAAATTTGTATGAACCTCGAACTTGTGATAAATACCATAACTTCTGCAATCGCTAGGAATAGACATTGTGGGTTATGTGGTCTTTTTTTTAATTCCCTCGTTCTTGATAATATCTTTCTAATTAGGGTTAAACTAAGGGATTAGTTAATTTCAATCAGCGTAAGAGGATTAATATACCAAGAGATTGCGTATTAATTAATTTTGGGAATTGACCATAAATCATTGAAATAGAACATAGTTAAACCAATATTTGAGTGTGCATCTAAAGAGTTCAAGTAAAATCTGAACTCTAATGCTTTAACATTATTATTTTTCACCCCTTTAATTTATTGTTTGCTGATTTTTATTTTTTTTAATTTAATTTTTACCAACTCTCTTTTTGTTAGCTGAAATAGTGTTATTTTCAGTTAATTTAGTAATTAATAACTTAATCATCGTAGAATGATACTTTATTCACTTTTTATTACTTTTGGCGATTTGATGCACTTGTCAATATCCGCATTAAGTTTTTAGCGCAGTTCTTGAGGATTATTGTTATTAATATTAAATAGTAGTTGAAAAGACACTAATTTGAGCATTTTTTTAATTGTTTAATTTTATTTTTAATTGTTTAAATTTTCTTTTATTTTTAGATAATTATTTTTCTTATTTAATTTCATTTTTCTTCATTTAATTTTTTTTTAATTTGTTTCTTTTATTTTTTGTTTTTGTTTTCTTTGTTTATTTTTATTAGTTATTTATTTTTATTTTTAATTTCCTTCTTTACTTCACTCTAGTTTGATTTGTTTGTTTATGCAAGGTTCTCTAGAGTCAGAAGAATTACTTTTCGATCCAGAGATAGAGAGAACAGCCAGAGCAAACAGTAAAGTAGCTAGAGAGAGGAAGAGGCTTGAAGAAGTAGAGCAAAAGATAGCAGAAAGAGTTGTAACTACAGAGCGAAGACGCACATTGGCTAACTATGCTACTCCATCTGCTAAAAATATTTCTACCAGTATTGTGCGCCCTGCTATTCAGGCCAATAATTTTGAAATTAAACCAGCTCTTCTACAGTTGGTGCAGCAGAATCAGTTTGGGGGAGGCCATGCAGAAGATCCAAACTTGCACATTGCCAATTTCTTGCAGCTTTGCGATACTTTTAAGTATAATGGTGTTACTGATGATGTCATTAGATTACAACTGTTCTCATTTTCTCTCAAAGAAAAAAGTAAAGAGCTGGCTACAAGCCCAGCCACAAGTGAGCATCTCTACTTGGGAGGATTTGGTTAGCAAATTTTTGACTCGATATTTTCCTCCTCAGTGTTTGTGAAGATAAGGATTGATATTGCTTGCTTTACTCAGAATCAGGGAGAATTTCTTTATGAAGCATGGGAAAGATTCAAGGAGCTATTAAGAGATGTCCTCATCATGCATTTGAAGTTTGACAACAGGTGTAGATATTTTACAATGGTTTAAATCATTCCACAAGACTTATGGTGGATGCATCTGCAGGTGGGTCTTTAAACACTAAGACTCCTGAAAAAGTTCAAGAATTGTTTGAAACTATGGCCACCAATGAATATCAGTTGCCTAGTGGGAGAACAATTGTCAGACAAGGAGTGATGGAGCTTGGTACTTTCGATGCCTTACTTGCTCAAAACAAAAGTATTTCTCAGCAGTTGGCCAACTTGACTAAGCAAGTTGAGAGTATGCAGGTAAATTCTGTGAACCATCAAAGGTTAATTTGTGACTTCTGTGGAGGTAATCATGCTAATGGTGGATGTGAGGCAAGCAATTCTGGTTTCAGTTCTCAAGAGCAGGTAAATTATATGGGTAATCCTTCTAGACCTCAGGGTGTTCCATTTTCAAATACATATAATTCAGGGTGGAGGAATCGTCCTAATTTTTCTTGGAGCAATCAAACAGTGCCATTGAATCCTCAACCAGAGAAGAAGTCTTCTCTTGAGATTGCACTTGAGAAACTCTCTGTACAAACCTCTGCTTTTGTGCAACAGATTTTTGCTTTTATGGAGAAAACAAGGGTAAATTTTCAGAATCAAGGAGCTACAATTAAAAGTTTAGATAATCAAGTAGGGCAGATAGCCAAACAAATTTAAGAGAGACCTCCAGGAACCTTCCCAAATGATACTGTTGTCAATCCAAAGGAGCAATGTCATGCAATTACACTGAGAAGAGGTAAGACTTTGGATGGACCAGTTAAGGAAATTGATATTCCTGTTCCAGATGTCCAATCTCAAAAGTGCTGTAATGAAGAAGCTAAACAGGAGCAACCAAAGTGGCAGAGGAAGAAGAAGGAATGTGAGAAGAAAATAGTTAATCCTTCACTTTATGCTAAACTTCCGTACCCTCAAAGATTCAGGAAGGAGATTCAAGAAAAGTAGTTTTTCAAGTTCTTAGAAGTTTTCAAAAAGCTGCATATTAACATTCTTTTTACTGAGGCACTTGAGCAGATGCCCTCTTATGCAAGGTTCATAAAAGATTTGCTCTTGAAGAAAAGAAAGTTGAAAGAAGATGAGACTGTGGCATTTTCTGAGGAGTGCAGTGCTATAATTCAGAGGAAACTGCCACCTAGATTGAAAGATCCAGGTAGTTTTACTATTTCTTGCACCATTGGCAAACTGACTATTGAGAAAGCTCTATGTGATTTAGGAGCTAGCATCAATTTAATGTCATTGTCAATTCTCCGCAAGCTTGGGATTGATAAAGTGAAGCCAACTACAATGTCTCTTCAACTAGCTGATCGGTCAATTAAACATCCATATGGTATAGTGGAAGATTTGTTAGTAAAGGTTGACAAGTTTATTTTCCCAGCTGATTTTGTGATTTTGGAATGGATGAGGATGCTGATATTCCTCTGATTCTTGGAAGACCATTCTTGGCTACTTCAGGAGCGTTGATTGATGTACCTAGAGGAGAGCTTATTTTGAGGGTGAATGGAGATCAGGTGACTATTAATGTTTTTGATAAATTTGCATCAACATCAGATCTCTATGCCACTGTTAAATGCATTCAAGACAAGCCTCTACAGGCTTTGGCTAGTAAGAGCTCTTCGTCATCAATCAATGCTGATTTTCCTACTCCCAAGATGGTTGATGAAAAGGAGAAAGGACCTCATCTTTCTAAAAGTGTTGCAATTGAAGAAGATCCTCTAGCTTCTACTGATATATTGCAAATTGATTCTAGAGGTAGTGATAGAGTATAGAGGCAAAGAGCTGATAAGAGAAAAATGTCATCCTACTTCTCTTGCTTCAAGCCACCTTGACTAGTTGAAAAGGGCAGCGTCGAGCTAATGACATTAAACAAGCGCTTTTTGGGAGGCAACCCAAATTTTCTCTCTTTTTCTCTTTTATTTTTGTTTTTATTTTGTTATTTCTTATTTTATTGATTAACATTTTTCTATTTTTGTTTTGAAGGTAGCGTTGAGTCGGCTTAAGTGCCTCCCTGAGTTCGAAGCCTTTGTAGGGGGATGTATATAGTTGTCGGCCGCCAAAAAGAGTTTTTCTTTTCCTTTCTTGCATTTAATTCATTTTGTTTTTTGTTTTTATTGATTTTTTTCCATCATCACTCCTATTGTGTTTTGAGTCATTGTTGCAATTGTGCATGCTGGTGTGTTGATTTGAATATCCAATGATTGTTTGAATTGTGGATTAGTCTGATTTTTTGGGATAGCACATTAGAATCCATGAGTTATGTTTATCTCTATTGTTTTAATTGTGTATGGATGTTCTTCCCATCTTTATAATTGATAGACATTGGATTTTAATTGCATGTCAAGCTTAGAGAAAGTTTATGGGATTGCATGTGTGTGGATGATTTGCATCTAGAAGTTGTTTGATTCTCTCTTGATGTGAAATCCTAGGCAGTGCATGATTAAGGAAATGATAAGGGCCTTCTTTGGACCGTTTGAGCCTTTCAAGCCAACTTGTATACACAGTTTATCCCTAGGTCCCTTTTACAGCTTTGTTATTGTTTGGCCTTTATTTCTTTTCTTTTACCCACATTTTTCTTTTCCCATACCCATATGAAAAAAAAAGAAAAAAAAATTCTCTCTTACATAACCTCTGTTGAGTGCATATTTTATATTATTTTATTATTCAAGTCTTCATTATTTTTGTGCATGAAGTTTTGTGGAGCCGAAAAATTTTAAAGAAAAAAGAAGGAAAAAGAAAAGAAAAGAAAAAACAAACAAGAAAGTCCTCCCAAAGTATTGCAAAGAAATAAGTTTGGAGGTGGAGATTGCTGAAAAAGAAAAGAAAGAAAGAAAGAAAAAAGAAAAAAAAGTGAATGTTGTATTGATTCTTTTGCTCCATTTTGCACTTGTCTTATATTTTGAGGCTTGAATTTTGAAATTTGCATGATTTTGTATCTCAACTTTTGTTTTCATTTTCCAACCACTTCTTTCTTAACCCATACCCTTGGCCTTTCATTACAAGCTTTGTAAAGTCCCTTTTGATCCTTGGTTGTGTGTTATTTACATTAGTGAAGAGAGAGGTGAAAAATAACTTTATGGATGTGAGTTTGATGTGCACTTGCAGTTTTATGAATCTATCTGGGTTTGTACTTTATGAAGATAATATGTCTTTCATTCATGTTTTTGGGAAGTCATTTGTGCATAAGAGTTACATGTGAAAGACGATGTGATAATTAGATTGTTCATGTGTGACACTTTGAAATTAGATTGTGAAGTAGTTTCTGAGGATATGAATGATTTTTAATACCCGGTATTGCCATGTTTGAGTCTGCTTTGAGTTTTAGTTTTGTTTTATTTTTATTTTCTTTTACTTGAGGACAAGCAAAAGCTTAAGTTTAGGGGAGTGATGAGCCTGCAAAAATTCATATTTTTACGGTTCAAAGTCTTGGGTTTTCATTCTCTTTTAATCTTTTTGATTGAGTTTGTTTTCAAGTTTCTTTTGTTTTTAGTTATTCTAAATTATGTTTTAATTGTGTGTTTTTATGTATTTTTATTAGGTATTTGCATATGGAAAAATTGGACACTTGAATGATGAAGAAAAGCTGAAAAATCAAGTCAGGAGCTCGTTGAGCGCCTGAGCGCTAGAATCCCACCGCCTGAGCGCTAGTCTAGCGCTTGAGCGCTGGCAGTGAGCGCTTGAGCGCTGGTTGTGAATACTACACCATGACTTGAGTGACTGAGCGCTGGAGAATGAGCGCCTGAGTGTTAGAGAATAAGCGCCTGAGCGCTGGACGCGTAACAACAGTGTGAAATTCTTATAAAAAAAGAAGTTTTTCCAAATTGAACATATCTTTTCACATTTTTCTTTTTATATACTCTTAGACACTTGGAGAGAAGGCAGTAGACGTCAAGAGGCACAAATCCTAATGTGGTGTGGGCGCAATTAGGATTAAAGATTAGAGATCTTCTTCAACATTTTCACCTTTCTACAATGGAGTTTGTCATATTCTTCCTTTAGTGTTCTTCTTTTTCCATGTGTAACTAATTTCCCATTACTAGGGGGATGATGAATCTTGTTCTTAGATGATGTAACTTTCTTTTATGGGTTTAATTTATATTTCTATTTCATGATTTACGTGTTTATCTCTATTCTTAATACTTTTCTAAATCTGGCCAATTTGGGAATGATCTTTTGAGTTTATGTATAATTTGAAAAAATTTGTATGAACCTAGAATTTGTGATAAACACCATAATTTCTACAATCGCTAGGAATAGACGTTGTGGGTTATGTGGTCTTTCTTTTAATTCTCTTGTTCTTGATAATGTCTTTCTAATTAGGGTTAGAGTAAATGATTAGTTTATTTCAATCAGCGTAAGAAGATTAATATACTAAGGGATTGGATATTAATTAATTTTGAGAATTGACCATAAATGATTGAAATAGAATATAGTTAAACCAATATTTGAGTGTGCATCTAAAGAGTTCAAGTGAAATCTGAACCCTAACGCTTTAACATTATTATTTTTCACCCATTTGATTTATTATTTGCTGATTTTTATTTTTATTTTTAATTTAATTTTTACCAACTCTTTTTTGTTAGTTTAAATAGTGTTATTTTCAGTTAATTTAGTAATTAATAACTTAATCATCATGGGACGATACTCTACTCACTTTTTATTACTTTTGTCGATTTGGTGCACTTGCCAATATCCGCATCGCCTGTACAATTAAAATTCAAGCAATAACAATATTCAAAAATATTTTTTCAACAAAATATATCACTTGATGGAACCTACAAGTTATGTGCATTTGGTTCTAAGAGAATATTTAAATGGAGAAGTTTAGAAAAAAAAAGAAGGAAGAGAATATTTTCTCTGGGGGAACGAAATAAGATATGGAGGGGTAATCATGCCATGCAAGTGGACCAGATTCAGTGGGGTGCAAAGGCAAAATCTTCATGCACATGAGCTAGAGAGGAGCCAGATGGCCTTATGCCTTCAACGACAAGTGCCATTAACATAGAACAAGCCACCAGCTAAGTTCTATTAAAGTTAACACAGATATTGTTGTTTCTGCGGAGGATCATGCATATGGGGTAGGCGTCATTATTCGTGACTAGAGGGGATACTTCGTTACTGCCAAAGCTTGCAGAAGGATGAGCGGATCGAGATCAGCACATACAGGTGAGTTGTGGGCTGCAAGGGATGGACTCGTGTTAGCTTGGGAAATTGGGTGCCGAAATGTAATCCTAGAGAGAGATGCCTATGAAAGAAAATATTCACCGGATTTATTAATCTCAATAATTTATGACATATCAATTTCATATAAAAGATTTTAGGGTTACCTTGATATGGCATCGATGAAGAAGACATTATCGAACAATACTGAAAAGTAAAACACGATGAGGGAGAGATACTATTCCTATCCCACAATAGTTGCTCACACGTCAGTATCAATGGGGCAACTGTACGCACTAGAGTGGTTAGGAATAGGAGCCTTTCCCTGTATATATAAAATAATTAAAATGGGTTAAACCTACCCACTATGGCAAACTTATATACAGGACCCATAAACAAAACTCACATATATGAGCAGTGCTTTAACAACAATATGCCCATTAACAATACTGATCAAAATTTGGGCTAAACAAAATGCTCTAATAATTTTGACATCTAATTAATCTGGGTTCTATATAATATGATTTTTGTTTGTCCATAAATAAAATTATAACATTCTCCCACTTGGACAACATAAGTCACATTATATCACTTTAATAAGAAAATAATTCTCCACATTAATCAAACAATATGTGGCCACAACATGATGTCAAAATCGAGCTAGCACTTTCAACAAATGGTCCAAAATGAGACTACAAGTATCCCAACAATGTAAAAAATCATACTCGAAAGAGTACTGATATCATACATGCAACATACTCATATCTCGGTGACCCATCAAAATGTGGTAAATGGGTAATGGGAAAGCACATCCAAAATTTGCATGTCAATATGTGATCAAAGTGCATTTCCTAACAAAATGACCCCAAGCATCCACCCAAGATGCTTTCTGAGATTTAACATTTCAACACAACAACAAAATGAGACTGGGTCCAAAATGTCTCACAATATGTCATATCATAAATAAACAAAATTGTACAGATCAATAACAATAACAATATTATATGACAACGATAATAATAATATAATTGTCTCGAGACATAATAAAATGAGGTCATAACAAAATTACAAAATTAAACTCCCACTAACCCAAAACATCAAAAGACCTCACTATACCCATACGGGTCACATGATCAATAAAACTTTAACGACTAAACCTTTAGTTAGTGGGTCTGCAACCATAAGTTTTGTAGGGATATGCTCAATACGAGTCTGAAACTCCTGAATCTTCTCTCTAATAAACATGAATTTTGTATCAAAATGCTTTGAACACTTTGAGCTTTTATTAATTTGAGATAAGCACACTATGACAGAATTATCACAATAAATAGTAAGAGGCCTGTAAATACTCTCCACAATAAGAAATTCAATAATCAAAATTTTCAACCATATCGCTTGATGCGTAGCCTCATAACAAGCTATATATTCTGCCTCCATAGTAGAAATAGTTGTAAGTGTATGTTTAACACTCTTCCAAGAAACAGCTCCTCCTGCTAACATAAAGATATACCCTGATGTGGACTTGTAGTCATCTGGACAACCACCATAATCAAAATCAGTATAGCCTATCACCTCAAGGCGGTCAGACCTCCTATAGGTGAGCATACAGTCTTTGGTACCCTGTAGATACCTCATAACTCGTTTTGCAGCCTGCCAATGAGCCACACTAGGTTTGCTCAAGTATCTCCTATGTACACTAACAACAAAAGCAATATCAGGATGTGTATAAACTTGAGTATACATAAGACTGCCAACAGCGGAAGCATATGGGACTTTCTCCATTTCAGCAACATCTTTACCATTTTGAGGACATTGGTTATTAGAGAGTCTTTCACCCTTTTGAATAGGTGCAGTACAAGGATTACAAGATTTCATATTAAATCTATTCAGAATCCTTTCAATATAAGCTTTTTGAGACAAGCCAAGAATACCACGAGATCTGTCACGGTGAATCTCAATACCTAACACAAAAGAGGCATCACCAAGATCTTTCATATCAAAATGTGTTGTCAACATCTACTTTGTCTCATTCAGAAAAACATAATCATTACTCGCCAACAATACATCATCAACATATAAAACAAGAATGATGAATCTGCTCCCACTAAACTTCAGATAAATGCATTGGTCAACAGTATTCTCTTTAAAACCAAGAGAACTAACAATATAATCAAATTTCAAATACCATTGCCTGGAAGCCTGTTTCAATCCATAAATGGATCTTCTCAATTTGCATACCATATGATCTTTACCATTTTTAAAAAAACCATCAGGTTGATCCATATACACATCCTCATACAAATCACCATTTAGGAAGGTGGTCTTAACATCCATTTGATGAAGCTCCAAATCAAAATGAGCAACTAAGGCCATCACAACACGAAAAGAGTCTTTAGTGGAGACCGGTAAGAAAGTCTCCTTATAATCAATGCCTTCCCTCTGGTTATATTCTTTAGTAATAAGTCTGGCCTTATACCTCTCAATTTCACCTCTAGCATCACGTTTGGTATTAAAGACCCATTTACAACCAACAATTTTACAACCAATAGGCAATTCTACCAATTCCCAAATATTATTTTTTCTCATAGAAGCCAATTCATCCTCCATAGCCACTAGCCATTGTGCACTATTAGGACTAACCATGGCCTCTTGAAAAGAAATAGGATCAGAATTCTCAACTGAGTTAAACTTATGCTACTGCAGGTACACAACATAGTCCCTGAAACTAGTAGACTCAGTGGATATAGTAACCCACTCAGATCTTCTCAGTGGAGTTACAACAACATCTGGGATTTGCACATTATTTTTAACTTGTTGAGGGATATCAACAACATCAACAGGATCAACAACATTATCATTATAGATCAGAGGAGATGACATTATCCCTGGAAAGGAATCAACAAGAATAAGAACAACAACATGTTCCTCACTAAAATCAACAATACGCGGCTCTTGAGTTCCACCATGTCCTAAGTCCTCTTCAAAATAGATAGCCCGATCAGATTCAATAACTCTAGTAGTATGAGAAGGAAAATAGAACCTAGAACCCCTTGAGCCAATACAATAGCCAATGAAGAAACCACTGATGGTTTTGGGATCAAGTTTCTTTAAATGTGGGTTATAAGGTCTTACCTCTGCCCTACATCCCCAAACACAAAAATGCCTCAAGGTAGGCCGTTTGCCTATCATAAGCTCATATGGAGTCTTCAACACAGATTTACTTGGTACATGATTCAATATATAAGCAGCAGTCTTCAAGGCATCTCCCCACAAGAATTCTGGAAGAGTAGAATGACTAAGCATACACCTCACCATATCTATCAGAGCACGATTTCGTCTCTCTGCAACTCCATTTTGTTGTGGAGTGCCTGGCATAATGTACTGTGCCTCAATACCACAGTCCTATAAGAACCTAGCAAAAGGTCTAGGATTTCTACCAGTTTCATCATACTTGTCATAGTATTCACCACCTCTATCAGACCTCACACATTTGATCTGTTTACTAAATTTCAATTCAACAACGACTTTGAATACTTTAAAAGCATCTAAAGAATCAGATTTCTCACGCAATAAATCAATCCACCCGTATCTAGAGAAGTCATAAATAAACATGATACCTAAAACCATCTATAGCAATAGGAGTAATAGGCTCACAAATATCTGTATGAATCAACTGTAATATTCCTTCGCTCCTGGTAACCCCACTTTTTCTGGCTCCAACTGTGAGTTTCCCTCTTATACAATCAACACAGGTATCTAAATCAAAGAAGTCCAGGTCATGAAGAATATTCTCCTTGATCAACCTCTCCATTCTCTCCCTAGAGATGTATCCTAAACGTTTGTGCCACAACATAGAAGATTTTTCAGCAACTTTACCACGCTTGTTTTCAATAACATTATTGATATCTGAATCCCGTTGATCAGCAGAAAAAGAATCAACATTCAACATGTATAAATCATTAGACAATACTCCAGAACCAACAAGAACACAATCATAATATAAAGAAACTTTTGCATTACTAAAATGGAAAGAGTAGCCACAACTATCCAAAACAGAAACTGAAATCAAATTCCTCCTCATAGAAGGCACATAAACTGTATCTTTCAAAACTAAATCATGTCCAGTACACAACTTTAATGAAACTACTCCTATATGTTCTACTTTGACTTTGGCTCCATTTCTTACTGTGATCATCAACTCCCCTTCACCTGGTTTCCTCTTGCTTCTGAATTCCTGCAATGAATTTGTAACATGAATAGTTGCACCAGTATCTAGCCACCAGGTATTTAAAGGAACATCAATTAGATTTGATTCAAAACATACTAGAGCTAAGGGGTTACCTTTCTTTTTCTCAAGCCAACTCTTAAACTTCAAACAATCAGACTGCTTATGTCCATATATATCACAGAACTTATAATTTCCATTAAAACGATATCTGGGTTTAACACCAGAAAGCTCACCAGGACCAGAAGATGGCTTAGAAGAATATCCAGGCTTATCATTCCACTTTTTCTTAAACTGAAGCTTACTGTTCTTCCCTTTAGCAAATTTCTTCTTCTTTTCACCATTCTTGTGAGAAGCAAACTGCACACTATGAGCCTTGCCCTTCTTCATGGTATGCTCCTCTTGAGTAAGAACAGATATAAGTTCATCAACAGTCCACTCCTCCTTTTGAGCATTGTAAGTGGTTCTCAAGACATCAAAACTAGCCGGAAGAGACTTAAATACCTGCCAGACCAGGAAATCCTTTCTCAACTCCACTTTCATGGACCTCAACTTGTTATACCAGTTCACAAGCTTCAAAACATGTTCACGAACACCACTCACACCATCATATGTAGTCTTTGTCAACAAAGAGAGGTAATAGGCCTTTTCAGTTTTATCGAACTTCTTGAATTTCTCACCAACAAACTTGAGGAACTCTTTAGCATTATTTGTTTCAGGAATGCTCTCTTTAATAGTTTTTTCCATGCTATACTTCATGGTCATCAAACAAACTTTATTGGATTGAACCCACCTTTCATGCTTCTTCTTTTCTGTAGCAGAAGATGCATTTGTGGGTCTATGAGATTCATCCTCAGTGAGAGCAGCATCAACGTTAGAGACGGCACGGAACAATTTCATAGAATCCACTCAATCCTCAAAATTAGTCCCATTCAATTTCGTTATAGCACTCATTTGCATCGATGAAGCTGAAAGAACGATACATTAAAGGGAGATTTTGTCAAGCATACCAACATGTACAACATTTGAGCAAAATCATAATTGAGTTTTCCCCATGTGATTGTAATCCCACCGAAGGGTCCTGAATTACAATACATGAGTAGACTCCCACAGACATCAAAATCATGTCCCTAAACTAGTACTGAAAGGATACTGAGAACTCTAAGGTCAGAACCTCAATGCATTTAACAAATCATTAGGAATTACATTAATAAAGGCAAACCGATAGGGTAAGCGCATTACCAATATAATTCCCAAAGTCACAACATAACAATATTTTATCAACAAAATAGCATCTTACAATAATTGGTCCCGCGAAGGTGAGCTCATAATTATGAAAAGTGCCCAAAATAACATCACTCAACAAATCACTAGAAATTACATTAATAAAGGCAAACCGATAGGGTAAGCGCATTATTAATATAAATCCCAATGCAATATTATTAACAAAATATTAATAAAATTAACACCTCAACATAATTTGTCCCGCGAAGGCGAGCTCACAATTATGAAAGGTGTTTCAAAACATTACAACAATACTTTAAATAGCAACTCTCAAAATTAATTGCATAAATAACAACAAAACATATAATTTTTAAAGAGGAGAGATCAGTTTACACTAGTGTAAGTCTTTTTTCTCTTACACCCATTTTCAACCGTTAATTCTACTTTCATCTAATGGTTGAGATTATTTCATTAAAGGTAACCATTAGATGAAAGTAGATCTAATGGTTGAAAATGAGTGTAAGAGAAAAATGACTTACACTGGTGTAAGTCGATCATCCCTCATTTTTAAAACATTATATATCAATTTATGCACAAAATAGCACTAAAATTATTTAAGTGGCCAAACAATATCACCTCTGAGAGTGTGCAGTATATATCATGCCCAACAACATCACAATAACACATAAAAATTTTCTAGAGACAAAAGAGGAAAGTACCATATATATTTAACAATTTTAAACTCTAAAAAATTTGGAACAAATAATAAATAGGCATGAAAAATAAATTTTTTGTGAATTCATAACATTATGATTCAGTATACATATTTTTAGACTTAAAATAATTTGAACAAAATCATTTCAATAAAATTTTAATTACACATAACTTTAAAATTTTCTCTTTTTTTTTGAGCGGCGTGCATAGAGGAGAAAATAAACAAAGAAAGAAGAGAAGCGTCGTTCATGCACAGTGCCACAAGAGAAACGAATTGAACAAAATTAAATGAGGAATAGTTTGCATGGTCACAGTGCAAAACGAATTGAAAGACATGAAGGACGGGACGACCTCATCCAATTATTCAAAGAAAACCTTGAATTCAAGATCCAATAATTTAATATTTCATGTTTCTTTAATTTAAAACTCATATATATATATATATATATATATATATATATATATATATATATATTAGGGAAAATAAAAAAAAATTGATAGTCATAATTAGGATTAAAACATATGCTCTGATATCAATTGAAAGAAAATATTTATCGGATCTATTAAGCCTAATAATTTATGACATATCAATTTCATATAAAAGATTTTAGGGTTACCTTGATATGACATCGATGAAGAAGACATTGTCGAACAATCTTGAAAAGTAAAACACGATGAGGGAGAGATAATATTCCTATCCTATAATAGTTGCTCACACGTCAAGATCAATAAGAATCAGTACGCATTAAGTGGTTAGAATAGGGGTATCTCCCTATATATATAAAATAATTAAAATAAGTTAAATCTACCCACTATGACAAACTCATATACAGAACCCATAAACAAAACTTACATATATGAGCAGTGCTTTAACAACAATAAGCACATTAACAATACTGATCACACAATTTGGGCTAAACAAAATGCTCTAATAATTTTGACATCTAATTAATCTGGGTTCTATATAATATGATTTATGTTTGTCCATAAATAAAATTCTAACAGCCTATGCTGTTTATCGATGTTTAAAGGAGTACTAGCAGAATTTATCATATAACAATCTCATTATTCGTCTAACTTTTATATTTTAACTTTTTTTTAACTCATTTACAAACTCATTCTATATTATAAGAGAATGTTATAGTCACATACAATTTGATTTGACATATTTCTCATACGAATATACCATTAACATACATCTAAATTAGACAAAAAACATTTTCCATCATATAATAGTTCTATAGCACAGGAAATTTGTTGTTATGCGTCATGTTTTCGCGTTTCGATTGTAGTTATGTTCCTAGGAGTTGCAATACGAACTCCTTACCTAGCCAAATATGTTAGAAATAGAGATGCATGAACGTGGCCAGAGAATCCACTGGATTTTATTTTGTCTTTGTTGAATTCTTAAATGAGATCTTATCACATCATATTCAAATAATTCCTTATATATTTTTTAAAAATATTTTATATAATTCTAAATTTTAAATTGAAGCACATTTTCACCAAAAAAAATTTAAAAATAGAAATTACTCATCCTTTCCCTTTCCTTTGAAACTCATTCATCCAAACATACCAAAAACAAAAATAAATAAGGAATAATTACCTAGTTTCATTTTGTTTTTACAAAGGTGATTTTGCATATTTTAGAAAAACAGAGAAAAAAGGAAAAAAAAATGTAAGAAGAATCAAACACCTTATTGTAAAATTATAAATATTTCACGATTTTGGTGAAAAAAATACTTGTAAGGGACAGCAGCTAGCTTCAATACTTTAAATGAGAATTAGTCTCATACTTTTGTATGAGAATATCTTGTAAAATCGAAAAATATATCCCCTACTTAACGCTATATAAATCCGGTGAAAATCTTTGTTAAACCGAACATCTTTTTATTGACGCTACTTGGTTAGTCAAACTTTTTAATAATTTAACAATATATATAATTGGATGGTATTATAAATAAACCTTTTTTAACTGATATTGCAAATGAACTTTATATTGATAAGTAAATCAAAATTAAGTCAAATAAGAAAATGATAAAATTTTGTTACTAATTTATATGCATTTAAATAAACTTACCAAATTTGAAAGCTTTCTACTTTTATTTTTAATATACTTTGAAAGTTATAAGATAGGAAAAGAGATGGATTTCTTACTTCGAAGGAAGGAGTCCTCTTAAAAGAAAGATAAAAAATAAAAAAAGATAAACAATAATGCTAAATATTCTCTCTTTTCTCTGCCTCATTATTATGATGAAAATTACATTTATAGTTATGCGTGATGCATTCTACAACTTTCCCTTCCCTAAAATTAGGGAAGTGTAAGTGTAACAAACTGTCAATACTAACAACTTTCAAGCTCATTACATATGCTTTTCATTCACATACACGAGTCTAAAATATTCCCATGCCATTACTCACTCCTATCTATATCTTTTGAAACATTGTGGGGCTGAATTTTAAGGGAAGCTATCTATTTTCAAATCCGCACATAAATGGGTGTGTGTGTGTGTCTTTTTTTTTTTCATGTAGCAATATAGCCCATAAATTGTTTAAAAAAAATATCCCTTCATTAATTAGGCATTAGACCATCATTGATTATGTACGTATCCAAATAAGGCAATTAAAATTCAACTCACAACATCCACTACCCACCGTCGTTTATGATAACAATAATAGAGCTTTGTCGCAGTAATCATTCGTTATCATTGTAATATAAATATATCTATAAATATATCATTGAATTGAGTACATTTTAATTATACTTAAAAGTCATAGTCATAGCTTAGTTTTGATTAATTATTAGTGTAAATTTTTTTTACACCATTATCAAATCATGTATCATTATATTGTTAAAAGAGTTTAACTTATAAAATAATTATTATCATAATTAAATTAATTTGCAGATAATAAAAAATTAAATGATAATGTAATATGCAAAATGAATCAGAATTGAATCCTATTTTTTTTTACTAAATACACAAATTTAAGTTTGACAAAAATTAATATACTTAATTAAAGTATTTAGGTGAAGGTAATTTAAGAAGCCAAAACTATAAATTATTAGTAAGGAGCGTGAATAGACACTAGGTAGTGCCAATAACCTCACCTTCAACTCCTTCATACTTTTTCGACAGTAAAAAAAATAGAAAGAAAAAAAAAATAATGTACAAGGCAAATCGATTCTAAACATACAAATGAATAGATTAGATGAAAGTAAAATAAATTTTCTCAAATAAAAAAAATTGTCACTGTACTGTCCTTCTCTTGATAGGTGATCGGGGTGGTGGCTGAACTTGTTGGAAAGCTTTCACGTAAATCAAATCCATCGGAGTGAGATTATGTACCTGCAAGCACTTCAATGCTCAAGTGCTTATTAGATAAAGAAAAAACCATTTTTGTTATAAAGACAATGCCTATTTATAGTAAGGGGTGGGATGTATACTGTGCATCATGTGGTACAAGACTTATAATTGAAAGAAAAACTCTCCATAAGAGTGGTGACATGTGTCTAGCTCCTTATTAGATATTTTGAGTGATGTTAACAGCTAGTTATGAGATGGTTCAGGGTTTGGTCGAAGGGGAGTGTGTCACGCGATGGGTAATGGATTGGATTTTGACAAATGAACAATATTCAATGATTTTTGGTGGGTCGGATTAGATGATTAGGTCGAGTTGTGTCTAGGGAAATGGGTCATAACAATTTTATTAGTATTATTGGATGGTGATTTCGGACTTGAGCTTGACTCATTTATTCTGATAAGGTCCAATCACCTCTTTATTTACGGTGTAATACATTTTACATTATTTTATACATTCTTATTAATACTTACTACTCTCGGCCCTTTTTATTGCTAAGCAACAATCTTATTTCATCCAAATTTCAAAACTAGAAGGGAAATTCTATTTACTTTATAGCTTTTTGAACTCAAGGAAGAAGAGATGATTTTGTTTTGTTTTGTTTTTTTTTTTTTTTTTTGTATGGTAAGGTTATCTTTTATTACCTGAAATAACTCATAGAGATAGAAACTAAGTTACTTAGTTACATTCTGTTAACTTGTTAGTTACAGTTTACAGTTAGTTAGAGAATTAGTGTGTTAGCTTGTTAGTTTGTTTGGTCGTAATTAATTATGTGATTTTTTTTTTGGTACAATAGTGACAATCAAGTTTTAATTTATAGTCTTATAAAAGTTACCTAAGTCTCTTACCACTAACCCTAACTTAATAACTTAATTAACTATGTGATTGGTTATTCATCTCTGTGTATAAAAATGGCTATTATAATTATTTAGATCATGAATTCATAATTCGCATTTTCAATGTCAATTCTCTAAATTCACTCACTCACTCATTCTCTTTCGTGTTATTTTTCTTAAATATTAGCCTAAACGTTTAGGTTAGAAGGAAAGAGTTTGCATGTGATGCATTTGAGCCACACTTAATTAGTCATGACTGATCTCTATATTCAAGACCGAAGGTGCTACTCATTAGTCAAGCTTTTCATTCATTCATTTCAAAACATAGATATACCAAATATATTGCGTCCTCTGCTTTTCTCTTAATTTAAAATAAATCAAAGTTGGGGTAAGATGACAAAGTGTTTTTCACACATTTTGCATGCATGTAAGACTCATTTCTATTCGAAATCACAAAGGGTTAGACATGTTTGAAATTTTAAGTGTGAGTGAGATGTGAGTGAAAAAGTCTCACATTAAAAAAAAATTAATAATTTGAAAGTTATATAAAAAGAAAAGACTTATAGATTTAATATCTTAAAATTTTGAGTTAAGATGTGATATCAAATCAACTTATGTACTTCCTTGTTTAGACCATTAAATACATATCTTTTCAGTATTTTAGACTATTCCGATTCTAACAAAATACAATAGTGAAGAAACTAAACTCTCATAGAAAAAAACAAATATTTGAGCCTCAAAGACGTCACTTATGAAAAGGTCAAAATGGTCTAACTGTATCACTCTGAACTTTGAATAGATTAGTCACATCTAAAAAATGTGAGAATACTTGAGAAACCAAAAAAATTTTCCATTTGAACATCAACTTTGCTTTAGTCACAAAGTAATTTAAGTGAGTTTCGACCTTGTATTTAAAGTAAAATTCACTCCAAACAAAAGTTTGATCCTCAAAGACATCACTTATGAAAAAATCAGAAAAGTCTAATTATATTACTTTATACTTGAATAGATTAGTCACACATTTAAAAAATGTAAAAATACCTTCAGAAACCAAAATGAAATTTCTATTGAACGCCAGCTTAGCTTTTGCTACAAAGTAGTTTGCTGTTTGGTATCTTTGTATTACAGAGTAATTAACACAATATTAGTGGGTACAAATATTATATTATATAAGCTTATCTATTAAACTCTTCTTATACATTAAAATGATAGATAATTTAATCAAATCTTGGGGAGTGAGATTAGACCTGATTGAGTTTTGATGTATAAGGTGTTATAAAAAATTTTTCATTATAATTTTAAACATTTTGATATTTATTATGTATATCATCGTCTTATCTATCGCGCTTATCTTACTTATCATAATACTTATCGTTTTATCTATCCTTCGCTAAGTGGGTTTTGATTTCGACCTTGTATTGATTAAATTGACTAAATTCACCCCACATATGGCTAAATTGACTAACTGAGCCACATCTAATTGCGATTAATCAAAGACTACGTTGACGGTTGAGATTGGTGTAAATGTAAGTACCGAAAAGTGTTATGAAGGAAACTCTTCCTGTTCCCGTCAACATTATCATTTCAAAATTTCAACAAAGTTCGTGAGAATTCATTATTGAAATCAATCAATTAAATCTAAAGTTTTTTTTTTCTTGAAATTAGGACCAAAAATTTATAGATAATTTTTTAATATAAATATATCTATAAATTTTTTAAGGAATACTAAACTTACCCTTAACAAAGTAATGTACTACCCTTAACAAAATATTCATAATGGAAGACTCCGTTTTTATTATTAATTTTTTTAAAGAAAAACTGTCGGTAGTGGCAGTCTCACAATTTCTTTACCCTAGTATAACAAGTTTTCTTCATATAATGCAAAAGTTAAAACGTCCACGCAACGCAAGATGCACGATTATTTTAACCCTGAAAGCGTTGCAATGAGAAGTACAAATATGTTTTCTTATAAGAAATTTTTAAATATTTTTAGAATAAGAAAAATATTTTGTTATACATATTTTGTTTTAGAAAATAAGTTTGTCTCACTTTATATGTGAATTTAAAAAATTAAGAAGATATAATTTTTTTTCTAATTTTATCTTTTGATATATCTATTAAATGAAATAAGAGAAAAAATTAATATATAATATTTTGAGTATTTTAATAGAAGATAATTTAATAAAATATAATTATATTTCTTTATATGATAAATATTTCTAAATAGATGAAATATCATTCAATATGTACTACCATATCTATAATAATAATATTTAAAAAGTTATTAAAATTACATCAACAATTAATTAAAGATAAAAAATATTAAAATAAAAGATAATAACAATCTATATAATTGAAATAATATACATGAAATAATGAAAAACTTTTTATTGCCTTAAAAAAGTTAAAAAAATTTATTCGGATGCTGATATTTTTTGGTTGAGTATGGCAGCATAGGAAAATTTTAGGAGAAAAGAATAATATTATTAGATATGATTTATTATAAATATTTAAATTATTATTTAATATATATAAAATTACAAAAATTATCATAAAATTAAATTAATTTTTAAAAATATTTTTATATATATTAAATAATAATTAAAATATTTAAAAAATGACATCATAAATCTTACCTATCTAAGAATTTTTCGAATTTTTCAAAGAAAAAGCTTGACTGCCACAGCCCCTATTTTATTGTTGTGAAAAAGATAATCTCATACATTTTTTAGAAGTATAAAGATTATATACATTTTTTTAAAGATCTGTGATTTAAAAAATAATAATAAGTAATATTATATAAAATATAAAAATAAATATATATATTATTTGTAATAAAAATATTATATTATTGTTCGAGTCAGCACGCTGACTGGTCACGGTCACTGCTAGGGTAAGCTAAAGCTATAAACCCGACATCATTTTCCGCAATAAATGGTACGCTAGACAAGATACCACTTAATGACGGAGAGTCTCAAACACAGGTTTTGTTTGGGTGCATCGATCTAACGGTGTCGGTCAGTGAGACCGTGATTTTTATTATTATTTTTACTGAATTTCACTGTCAATGTTTTGAGCCCCGACAGCTGCAATTTTCCGTCATCACCGTTGTCTTAAATCCACGTGTCCTTTCCCCTTTTTTCTCCCGTTTTTGTCTTGTACCGTTTTTGGTGTCTTGTACCTTTTCTCTCTCTCTCTCTCACACACTGCCTCTGCATTTTGAACTGAACCAAACAAGTCACAAGTGCAAGTGGTGCTATACTATTCTGTTCTGTTGCAACAGTTTAGCTTAGCTTGCACACCCTCACTCCACACACCACAGTACCACAGCCTCAAGGATTTGCTTTTGCTCACTCATTCATTCTCTGCTTCAACTTCTCTAGGGTTTGGTTTCAACAATGTTTAACTTCTTAATTAGGAAAGACGTCAGAAAGATTCTCAAGCGCAAAGACAGCGATGCTGGGGAAAAAGGTACTGTTTTTTTAAATCCCTTGAGTTCCAAGTGTTTCAAGTTTTCTTCTTTTTAGCTGGGGTTCCCTTCCTTCATATTCTTGTCCATTCATGTAATTTGGGGGGCTTTCTGGGTGCTTGCTTATGGCTGCATTTTGGACCATTTTGTCATATGGGGCTTTTAGATGGTATACTACTGCTTATGGTCTTTCTTGGTAGTGATTCTAGTGAAGGTTGCTTTGCACAATGGAGCTTCTGGATTGTTCCCGATCACTGATTACTTTTATTATTACTGTCTGTTCTTGTCCTGCTGCATCTTGTCATTTGTTAATTTTACTCAGGAGGACATTATACTTGTGAGCCAATTTATGCAAATAATTGGCTTATTCAATTGCTTTCGGTAACTTTATTTCTTTTTTGGTGAAGACATTTGGAATGAGTTTGGGACTTGCTTTCAAATTTTCTTTCTATGCGCTAAGAAGAGATAAAGACTTTCAAGTTGCATGTTCGGTTTAAATTAGTTTTTAGGGAAAAATTGCTTTTGTTCAAAAGCTCTCTCCGGAAGATTTTGATTATAAGCTGTTTTGAACACAAAATAAGCTAATTCAAACACATATATATTATGCTTTTTCTTTTAAACTTTTGGTGCTTATAAGACACATGTATCTGTCCCTGCTGAAGTACCTCGAACAATTTTGTTTTAGAGTAGAATCTTGTCTCTGCGCCTTCTTATAATTCCATCAAAGCCTTGCAGCAGGCTTAGAAATTGATCTCACATCTGAATGTGGATTCTGAAGCCTCTGCTGGGTGTGCTGTATTATGTTATTGCTATATATATTTATATCCTTGTCTGTTGGGGACTTGGTCTTCATAGTAGTTAATCTTGTGCCAGAAGCTAAGTTCCTAATACTATTTAATGGTCAATTTAAAAATCAACATATCATTCAACCTATGTGGGGAAAAATGAAAATAACTATTCATTTACGGTAAAATCTGTAATGTTCAAAACAAAATGTCCAATTAATGAAACCTTTCCTAATATCTTCCATTACCTTTTACTGGTCATTACAGGAAGAGCTCTGGAAGACTTGAGAGCTTCTCTCTTTAATGAATTTCGTTCCTCTGAAAGTTCAAAACGTCAACAGCAGCGTATACATGGTCCAGCTACTGCACTTTCCTTCAATTTTCTGGTTGCAGTTGGTATTATTTTCGTGAACAAAATGGTTTGTTACTCTCATTTCTTTCTATCTGGTTAAGCTGTGTTATGGTTTTTAGTTGCTAATTTTATATGGCCTTTCTTTCTCTTTTTCTGTTTCAGGTGCTTCAAACTGTTAAATTCAAATTCCCTATACTTCTCACACTAATTCACTATGTAGTGAGCTGGTTCTTAATGGCTGTACTAAAAGCATTTTCTCTACTTCCTGCACCTCCTTCCTCAAAATCAACTCGGTTGTCTACTTTATTTACTCTTGGATTTGTTATGTCTCTATCTACTGGCTTTGCTAATGTCAGCTTGAAGTATAATAGGTAACCCAGCTATTCTCATTTTTATTTTAAGTATTTGTTTTATACTCTTAATTTAATTTCTATATCTTCAGCATTGGTTTCTATCAGATGGCAAAGATTGCAGTGACACCGTCAATAGTTTTGGCAGAGTTTGTATTGTATAGGAAGAAAGTTTCTTTGGCCAAGGTGTGTGCACTCTCTTAGGTTGTGCATGTATACATCTGATAATAATAAATAAGAATGTATGGGTCTTGTGGCAATAAGAGCTTTTATAATTGATGCATATGAAATATGTGCACATTTTGTAATATGAAATCCATACTTTTTAATTAAAACAACATGGATCAAATTGTTAATGCCATCCTTCATTATAAGGCAAAGTGCATGACCAATATATAAAGCAAGTCTGTATTGAACACTCTCTTGAGTCCTGACACCTCTATTGCACCTGTATGTTTTTGGAAGATAACTAAATGTCTTAGTAGATTTAAAGTGAGTTCAGATGTTACATGACATTGCAAGTGCTTCTGAGGTCCTTTGAATGAAGCTCAAAATTGTAGTTGGCAAACGGGGTCTAGCCACTAGGATCATAGTTATAGTATTTGTGATTTATCATTTCGTATAATATTGTTTTAGGGATCTCTGGCATCATCCTGTAGAAGAGCATTGTTTGATTTAGTTAGCCTATACTCTGGCTACAAATGATCTGTGTATTCTATATGCTAGAACTAAGTTTCACCTTGTTTTCCTCTAGGAACTTTTGTGATATGTTGTTTATTAGTGGAGGAAGGGGGGAGTCAATTATGTGTCAACTCTGGATCAGCTGTCTTAAAACCAGCAATTAAATAAAAGAAGTCTTCAAATTTAAGAGCATTATAGTTCTCTCCAATTGATTTGAGACATCTGAATTTTTGTACTTATCTCATTTTAGAGTGAAATGCTTACTATAAGATTTGAAAATTTACAGGCTTTAGCATTAACGATGGTATCTATTGGTGTTGCTGTGGCTACGGTGACTGATCTGCAGTTCCATTTATTTGGTGCTTGTGTTGCATTGGCATGGATTGTACCCAGTGCTGTAAACAAAATCCTCTGGTCTAGACTGCAGCAGCAAGAGAACTGGACAGCTTTGTCGTGAGTAATTTATTACATCTTTATATTTTGCCACCCCTATCTCCCCTCCCAATTCTTGGTGCTGATTTGCATTAGAGAATTTCTTTCTCTAGTGTAATTTGTGGATTGATCAACAGGCTGATGTGGAAAACAACACCTATTACTTTGATTTTCTTGGCTGCTATGTTACCCTGCTTAGACCCTCCAGGTGTACTTTCCTTTGATTGGAACTTCAGAAACACTTTGGTGATTTTTGCATCAGCTATTCTTGGATTCTTGCTTCAGTGGTCTGGTGCTTTAGCACTAGGGTAAGTGACATTTCTAATTGTCGAATAATTTTGTCTGGAAAAAGAATTTCAATTTCAATTTGGTGTAGAATGCATAGAACCTATTTTGTTGAATGCTATAGAGACTTAACTTGTTTATGATCATTTTACTAGCTTTCTTTTTTCTTTTTTTTTTTTTTTTTTTTTGGGGAGGGGGGGTGGAGGTACAAGGAAGTAGCTTTATTTGTTGAGTTGAAGGAGTTGGGCCAAGAAGCCTTAGGGTGCATTTGATACAATCTTTGTCTTTTCTTGAGGCCTTGTGAATGTAGTAGCATTTCGCTTTCACACTTGTAAGTAAAGGGTCTAAATCGCTGTTATTTTGGGTTATAAGTTACTTCTATAATTTATTTAAATATTTAAACATGTTTTTTTGGGCCATTAGTATATAGCTTATGTTTCTACCCAATCTGAACTCTTATCTCTCAAGCATAATTTCCATTCTTTTCAACTGCTGTTGTTTCTGTTGATTCAGTTTTAGCTAGACAGTGTCTCCAAGTCGCAGATTGTTTTAAATTCTTTGAAACATCTAAGATCCCAATGAGCTAAAACATTTTTGGAATTTGTATATTTCAGTAGTACTCCAGACAACTAATGTTTTCCAATGTCAATAATCCTCTTGCAACCTGATATTTAATATTAAAAGAGTGATGCTCCATTTACTGAAAGTTTCAACTAAAGTTTGTACTAAATGACATTGCATGATTGTGTGCTAGTACTAAAGTTACGAACAGTGAACTCTGGTCAAGTACACAACAGACAACACAAGAATTGAGTGTGAAAAGCTTGTGACAATATTAATGATAGATTGCTTACTAAGAATTTTAGCATAGCAATTTTATTCAAGTTATTCAACATTTGTTTTTACTGTTATGTTTTGGTTGCTATTTTGTATATAACATTGAGAACATTATGGTAAAATTTTTTTGTTTGGGTGAATACATTGTGGTTTACTTATCTTTTGTGGGTTGGTTTCTTCATACTTTTTCTCTCTTTCACCTTGCAATTTACAGTGCTACATCTGCCATCTCGCATGTTGTCCTTGGGCAGTTTAAGACATGCGTCCTCCTTCTGGGAAACTATTATCTCTTTGGATCCAATCCTGGCAAAATCAGTATCTGTGGGGCATTTACAGCTATTGCTGGTATGTCTGTTTACACTTACCTTAATCTGAAGCAGCAATCAAACAAGATATCTCCTCGACAGCCTTCTACTTTACCAAAATCTAAACTTAGCAAAGAAAATGGCAGCACCCATGATGGACATTACGGGGCAGAGTCTGTCTAACTAGATGCCTAACACTGCATTACATGCAGTGATATGACACATTAACCAAGCATTTTTCATTCTTTCTCTTGTTTCTAGATTCTGATCTAACCATTTTGGGTGTTGATAGTGATGTGTCAACTATAATATATGATCAAAGATCTACTAGGATACCTGGCTCTATTCCACATGGCAGCTACTGCTCGAGTTGGAACACCATCTGTATATGAGTGATTTGGTGTATTCCATACTAGAACTACTATGTTATTTGGATTTTATAATAGAAGCTACAGCTGCATTTTGTTGTAACAGAAAACAAAAATTGCTCTGGGGCTTTATGGTTGTGAAGACTTGCTGCAATTCGTCATGGGGAAAGACAAAGGGGTATAATTTTTTTTTTTCCCTAGTAAGAATGGAGTTATGCTGTTTTTATAGCATCTGATATGAATTTTTTACCTAGTAAGAATGGAGTTATGCTGTTTTTAGAGCATCTGATGCATTTTCATATGTTTATTATTATTTTTATTGAAAAACAGACTACGTAGTGTCTTATATTGTTTTCTTGGTTATTGAGGTAGGCTCATGCACTACCTCAATTATTGAACTTGTCATTGTCATCATTAAAATTGTAAAATTTATTTTTACTTTTAAATGTCAACTTTTTTTCACAATGAACTTAAATAAATAGGAATTACATTTTTAAAATTTTAATTGTTTACCCAAAAAAAAAAAAAACTGTGCCTATTGTATTAGGCTGGCCAGCACTCGTGTGCCCGCCTAGGTTGGAGTTTATGCTGTATTGGGTCAAAATAAAATGCATAGTCTTTTGCAACAATCTATCTTTCGGTTAAGACTTAGATAAAGTGTTTTTGGGCCTTGGGAAGACTTACAAAATTTTCAATCAACTATTCCGAATGATAGTACGACTTGTACACATAATTGTGGGTATTTCAACTCTGGGTTTTCTCTTCAAGAGTTTAAGGAAGACTAATAGGATCGATAAGCATTCTTAAAGTTCTTACATTAACTAATTAACAAAACTATTGCTGATAAATTAACGAAAAAGAGCTATTGAAATCATGTATGCTCGAAGATCACTGGTAATTATTCATCAATTTCATAAGTATCCAGTTATACAGTATGGATAGCAACTATAACTAATTGGCTATCTAAATACAGTGATGGATTCAGAAAATTTAAGCGGTAGGGGCAAAGGTAATATACAAGTAAAAAAAAATTCAAATGAAAAATATATATTAATACACAATGATAAAAGATTAATTTACAATTGTTCCATTTACAGTGTAAATAATCTTTTCACTATCAATATTATCAAATATTTTTCTATTTATGTATATATGAATGATCTTGACATTTAATTATGTAGGATGTAGTTTGAAAAAAATGTTATAAGCATTTTAACTTATCTTATAACAAATTTACTTACTTACACATCATATGAGGGTAAAGTTAGAAATATAAAAAGGTATAAATGTCAAATAATTATTATGGGTAATATAAAATTTACTAAGGTGAGTGGGAGCATGTGTCCCCACTATTATACAAATGGGTCTGTCCCTGTCTATTTACATTGATGTATGGGAGGCTTCTAATAGCTAATAGGTTTCCTAACGAAACAAGCTAGTAATGGAATTTTTCTCTTTTTAATTTATGAAAATTATTTTATGCAATCATTCTGAAACAAACACCAAAGAATTAGTTATTAAAGTATGGAATATACAATAAGGTTTCTATCACGTGGCCAAGGGACAAGTTAGTTGAAGGTAATTGATTAAATGAGGAATCAAAGTTAGTTAACAGGGAGGGACAAATGGCACATGATCCAGGAATCAAGGGATTGCGTAGAAGTGAGAGAAAACAGGTAATTAACACTTGAATGAAGGAATTTGAGTGGCGAAGGCAGTGAATATAAGCATTGAGAATGAGAAGAGAGGGGCGTGAAAGTTGTGACTCTATTTTTTATTCCCTCTATAGCTTTTCTCTTTTCCTTCCTATTCTTCCTCTATTTTTTCCTATTTCCTATTGAATGTTCCGTACTACTGATCTGAGATACTGATCAGTCTTCATCTCATTATAAGAAACTTCCATCAGTTAATAATACTAGTATAGAGGTTATTCAGTGAATTTGATAATGCTGTATTTTAGTTAAATCCATACTCAACCAAAGTTCCTTACATTTTTTGTGCTTTCATTGAGTCCACCATGGCTGAAAATATAAGACTCAAGGATGTACGAGCAGATTTGAAGAGACTATTGGAATTGATGGAGAAAGGACACAGTGAGTATACTCAACAATGTGCAAAAGACTTGCAGTGTTTGGAGCGGATTGAAGCAACGATAGAAACATGGAATTACAACAAGCCATCGGGTGGATCGAGCTCTAATGTTGACACAATGGTTTTTCAACCATTTCAAGTAAGGAACATCAAATTGGATTTTTCTCATTTTGATGGTACATAAGTTTTACAGTGGATCTTTAAGGCAAAATAATTTTTTAATTACTACAACACACCGGATGAGCAGCGTTAACCATAGCTGCATTTCATATAGAAAAAGATGTGGTGCCTTGATTCCAAATGATGACTAGGAATAACCCATTTCAGTCTTGGTAAGGTTTCGCTAGAGCTTTAGAACTAGAATTTGGACCATCCTTGTATGAGTATCCTTGTTCAAGTTTATTTAAGATGACACAATAAGGTAGTCTGAATGATTACTACCTAGAGTTTACAACCTTAGCAAATAGAGTTTATGGCCTTAGTCCTGATGCTATGTTGGATTGTTTTATCAGTGGCCTTAAACCAGATATTCGCAAGGATATTTTGGCTCAAAGTCCCATTTCTTTGTCAAAAACAATAGCATTGGCCAAATTATTTGAGGAAAACTATGTACCCAGAGTAAGGCCATACTATACGTCCAATTTTAACAGATCCCACACATACAACCCAAACACAAACCATCCACCACGATCACAATCCAAAAACAGTACCCTGCCACCTTTATTGCCTACACCACCTCGTAGACGTTTTAATCAGTCACCTAAATTTCCTAATGTAAAGAAACTAACCCCAGCAGAAATGCAGTTAAGGATAGAAAAAAGGCTTTGTTACACATGTGACGAAAAGTTTTCCCTCAACCACAAATGTCCTAACAAACGTACCTCATTTTGCAAACTAATGATGATGAGGAAACTCAACCTAAACATGAACCTCCTGACCCACCTAATTTGGACACGGGCATCCAGGACCTTGACCATCATTTGTTCTTTAATGCTTTAAAAGGATCAAATGGTTTAGGGACCATGAAGTTCCAAGGCACAATTCAAGGAATGAAATTGTAAATTTTATTAGATAGTGGTAGCTCTAATAATTTTCTACAGCCAATACTAGCGCAATTTTTAAGGTTACCAATTGAGTCTGCCCCAAAATTCAAAGTATTAGTGGAAAATGGAAATAGCTTGACTGTTGAGGGTTACATAAGGGAACATCAGGTTCAAGTACAAGGTAACATGTTAAGGCTACCAGTTTACTTGTTACCTATTGCAGGGGCTGATTTAGTTCTAGGAGCTACATGGTTAGCTACCCTGAGTCCTCACATTACTGATTATAGTGCTTTAATAGTTAAATTTTATTTGGGAAATCAATTTATTACTTTGCATGGAGATCAACCACAACAGCCCAACCAAGCACAGTTTCATCATATTAAAAGATGGAACACCACTCACTCCATTGCTGAATTATTTGCCTTACAAATTCAACATCCAGATTCTGAACAGGATAAATGGTTAGAATCGCTAGGAGATATAGAACCTGAATTGGCTCTATTGTTACATACTTACAGAGGTGTTTTTGATAAACCAACTAGATTGCCACCCCACAGAGAACACATTCATGCGATTCCACTGTTAGAGGGTAGTAATCCTATTAAGGTTAAACCTTATAGGTACCTTCATAGGCAGAAAGAGCAAATTGAAAAGATGGTATAGGAAATGTTGTCAGAAGAAATTATACAACCTAGTACTAGCTTTTTCTCTTCCCCAATACTGCTAGTCAAGAAAAAAGATAGAACATGGAGGTTTTGCACAAATTACAGAGCTTAAATGGCATTATAGTGATGGATAGTCTTCCCATTCCTACTATAGATGAGCTACTTGATGAATTATTTGGAGCTCAGTATTTTTCCAAACTTGACTTGAGATCTGGTTACCACCAAATATTGGTTCAACCAGAAGACAAATACAAAACAAATTTCAAAACACATTATGGTCACTTTGAATGGCTAGTTATGTCATTCGGGTTGACTAATGCACCGGCCACTTTCCAGAGTCTAATGAATTATATATTTCAAAAACAACTTAGAAAATCAGTGCTGATTTTTTTTATGATATATTAGCCTACAGTTCTTCTTGGTCTAACCACTTGCTATATTTAGAAGAGGTTTTGCAAATTTTACAATAGCATAGCCTTTTTGCAAAACTATCAAAGTGTTGTTTTGGCTTGAGGTAGGTGGATTATCTAGGTCATACTGTTTCAGAAAGTGGGGTGGCCATGGATAAGAGCAAAGTTCAAGCATTATTGGATTGGTTTGAACCAACTTATCTTAAACAACTTAGAGGATTTCTTGGCCTAACTGGCTATTATAGGAGATTTATTAAGGGATATGCTACAATTGCCCTGCCTTTAACCAACTTGTTGAAAAAGGACAATTTTCATTAGGATTCCAATGCTAGTGTGGTTTTTCAGAAATCAAAAGAAGCAGTCACTGCAAAACCTGTTTTGGTTCTTCCAGACTTCACTCAGCCCTTCATATTAGAAACTAATGCTTCAGAGACTGATATTGGGGCTGTCCTAAGTCAGTCTAAGCACCCTATTGCTTTTTTCTCGAAGAAGTTCACTCCTAGGATGTAGAAGCATTCTACTTATATTTGGGGAACTATATGCCATAACTAAAACAATTACCAAATTCAGACACTATTTGTTAGGCTATCATTTCACAATATGAACAGATCAAAAAAACCTGAAATGCCTTACTGAACAAGCAATTCAGACACCAGAACAACAAGCCTGGTTGCATAAATTTCTAGGATATGACTTCACTATTGAATACAAGCCAAGGAAAGAAAATATTGTAGCAGATGTACTTTCTAGATCATTTTGTATGGCTTGGTCATCACCTACGCATGACATATTGTAGCAGATCAATGATGTGATTGTTTCAGACCCTCAACTTACTAATATTAGGAAAAATTATTTATAGGGATTGGCATCTCATCCTAATTATACAGTTTCTGTTGATTTGTTATATTGGAAGGACAGATTGGTTTTACCACAACAACAGGAATTAATACAACAAGTTCTTAGGGAGTATCATTCTTCACCTTGTGGGGGTCATTCAGGAGTTGCAAGAACGAGAGCCCAAATTGCTAGTCAATTTTATTGGCAAAAAATAAAGAAGGACATCAGTTTATTTGTGAAGTAATGTCTTATTTGCCAACAAGCAAAATCAATAACTACACTACTAGCGGGTTTATTACAACCATTACAAATTCCAAATCAAGTGTGGGAGGATGTGGATATGGATTTTATTACTGGACTGCCTGCTTCCAATGGGTACATAGTTATCTTGGTGGTTGTAGATCGGCTTTCTAAATATGGTCACTTTGCACCTCTCAAGATTGGTTATTCGAGTACACAAGTGGCAGAGACCTTCATAAGCTTTTATTGTAAAACTGCATGGTATACCTAAAACTATTGTGTCTGATAGAGATAAAGTTTTAACTAGCAGATTTTGGCAACAATTATTTAAATTGAGTGGAACGACTCTTATAATGAGCTTAACTTATCATCATCAGACTGATGGATAGTAAGAGACTTTAAATAAATGCCTAGAAATGTATTTAAGGTACTTTACTTTTGAGAATCCTAAGAATTGATCCAAATTTTTAACTTGGGCAGAATACTGGTACAACACTTCTTATCATACTAGTATTGGAATGACTCTCTTCAAAGTTGTTTATGGGAGAGAACCACCAACACTAGTTAAGTATGTGGTAGACAACAAGGATCATCCTTCCTTACAAGAACTGTTGCAGCAAAAAGACTTACTATTACAACAACTTAAAGCTAATCTATTCAAGGCACAACAGTTTATGAAGAAATTCACAGATAAGAAAATGAGGCAAGTGGAGTTCAATATTGGAGACATGCTCTTAGTCAAACTACAACCTTATAGGCAGCATTCAGTAGCCTTGCAAAAAACTCAAAAGTTGACTTTAAGATATTTTGGATCATTCCTTGTTATTGACAAGATTAGGATAGTAGCATATAAACTCTTGTTACCCCCATCAACCAAAATTCACTGATATTTCCCTACTAAAACCCTGTCATGGAAACCACACACAGTAATATTTTCCCCTACCATTATTGACAAATTATTAAGGCCCAATGTTGCAACCTATATTAATATACTACAGTCTAGAATTATCATGCAAGATGATCAACAGGTGACTCAAGTGCTTGTCTAATAGGAAGGACTACCAGAATCTGAGGCTACTTGGGAGGATTGGAATTCTCTATTAGTTGACTACCCTAACTTAAACCTTGAGGACAAGGTTTCTTGGGGGAGTAATGTCATGTGGCCAAGGGACATGTTAACTGAAGGTAATGGATTGAATGAGGAATTAAAGTTAGTTAATAGGGAGGGACAGATGGCACATGATCCAAGAATCAAGGGATTGCGTAGAAGTGAGAGAAAACGAGTAACTAACACCCAGATGAAGGAATTTGAGTGGTGAAGGTAGTGAATATAAACACTGGGAATGAGAAGAGAGGGGCGTGAAAATTGTGACTCTATTTCTGATTCCCTCTCTGGCTTTTCTCTTTTCCTTCCTATTCTTCCTTTATCTTTTCCCATTTCTTATTTAATGTTTTGTACTACTGATCTGAGATATTGATCAGTCTTCATCTCATTGTAAGAAACTTCAATCAGTTAATAATAGTAGTATAAAGGTTATTCAATGAATTTGATAGTGTTATCTTTTAGTTAGATCCATACTCGACCAAAGTTCCTTACAGTTTCCTATTAGAATTGATAATAGATTAGGCCTAGCTTAACACCAAAAGTTAATTTAAGAGGGGAGGATTACTCTCATTATAAGTTGTATATATCCAACAAATGTAGGATCTCAACACACACCCTCGTGCTTAGAACTAAATATCTGGAGCATGAAATTTGTGTTTGTAGGTGACCTAACATTAAAACGAACGCAATTAGACCCAACTCAACTCCAAAAGTTAGTTAAAGAAGATAGGATTATCCAAGTCATTATAAAGGATACTTTACATGTATACCCAACCATATGAGATCTCAAACATTTCACTTACAATCATAAATAGTACTAGTACGTTCATGGCTAGATTTGTTGACTGGAGGCTGTGCAATTAAGGAGCTGCAAAAGGAATCTATTGACTACATTTTGTCTGCGTAATCTTATTTTATATAGGAAAAAAGTTACCTTCATAGACAATTTAAATATAGACATTGCACAGATTTGATAATGTGGAACGCAAACAAAATGAAATAAATGAACAATAATGAAACTAATCAAAATTTAAGTTAATTCTTTAAATGAGAATTAATTAATTGTCATGCTAATTTAGAGTGACGGTTTCCTTTTACTCAAAGCAACTAAAAGCGTCCCATTGTGAGTTGTCAACAATAACATCAAACCTTATTCTTTGCAATAGGTAACAACACTTCCATTTGATTGATTATACGGACAAAAATTAATCTTTACATGTCATTCTTGATTCCACTAATACTCCTATTCAATTGTTGTCATTTGTTAGAGATAACAGATTTCTTTTAAGGATTCTATTAGTGTTCATTTGACTCATAAAATTAAGCATGAAATTAGAGCTTGAAATTAAAATTAAGTCTCTTAATTTTAATTTTTATGTTTAGAATGTCATTTAAAATTAGAATTATAATTTTATAAACCAATTCTATAGAATTAAAAAGCAACTAACATGTCTTTTTCAATTTTTAACTTATATCCTAAGAATTATCAATTTCATAACTTCAAAATTAAATTCACTCTCTCTCTACATTAATTTTCACTATCATTTATTTACAAGCAATCATATTTATTGATATTCTATATTTATATAAAAAATTAATTTTTATATTTATATAACAATGATTATAATAGCATATTTATTTTTTTCTAAAAAGAAATTTTCATGAGTAAATTCTCTATGAAAAAAAATTGATATTATATTATTAAAATATTATTGTATGAAAATTTTTATTAATTTTAATTTGGAAAATAATTTTTTGATATTTTAGATCATACATTTAAACAATAAAATTATAATTGAATTTAGAATTATAATTTCTTATTATAATTCTTTAACAACCCGAAATATAAAATTTAAGATTGAACTAATTCTAATCCTAAAAGAATTAAAATTAAAATTAAAATTTTTATTTCAATTCCAATTCTAGCATTAAAACAGACGTTTTTTAGTGATATCTTCATTGAAATTCAATATATAGGTCAATATCAACGGGACCTAAAGCTTGCATATGTAATTTATTTATAATTTATATATATTTATATAAATTGTTTACTTATTATTGTGAGATTTTAACTTAAAATTAATTAGCATTAAGTGGAGTGATCTAATAGATATATAAATTGTACCCAAAAGATTGAGGCAGGTAATGTGAGACTCTTAACATCCCCTCCACAGAGGCTTGAAAGGAATAAGCGAACCTAGCGAAGTAGGTGGGAGATGCCTAACGAAGTAGGCAATGAAAATGAGATCTTAACTCTGATACCATGTGAGATTCCAACCTAAAACTAATTGACATGAAGTAAAGTGGCCCAACAGATATATAAACTGCACTCAAAAAATTGAGGCAGACGATGTGAGACTCTTATAATAATTATATGTTCAATTATACATAAATTAAATTATAGATGTGAACATAACAACTCCTCCATCTAGTGATGACAACTTAGGCTCTTCCTTAAGCCCAAATGAAACTCAATCACAAGAGAAAGAGGAGCCTTTAGTTGTCAAGGTTAGAGGTAAGAGCAACATATCATTAATTTTAGTATCTTATTTTGTGGTTCTTGTATTCAAAAATATATGTTAACTTTGCTTTGTGTACATAATGTCAGATACCTCTACTAGAGAAATTATAACTCAAAAAATGCAAGCAAATCAGGTTTTGCATTTGAAAAAAACTAAAAAAGTTATTGTGGAACTCAATGCTGACGGACAAGGCAACGACAATGGTTCAAACTTACTTATGAGGTTTCTTGGTCAACTTGCTCAAAATTCAACTATTTGTCCTATATCAGTTGAAAGATGGGATTGGATGCCAAAGGGCAATAATTGCCAACAATGGAAATATATTGAGATAACTATCTAAATTTATGACTATTTTAATTGCTTTAGTGTCTCTATTGTCATTAAGGATTGATTTATGAATATAATGATATTTGAAGGAAAATTTTGAGTTTGATTATGCTGGTGGCATCAAATGGGCTATGAGTACCTTAGGGGAAATATGGAAGGCCCACAAATACAGGTTAAGGTGTAGGAACTTCTAGCCTAATAAAAGTAAGGAAGAGATTCTTGTCAATCCTCCTCCAGGTATGGATTGTGTTGATTGGACAGCTTTTGTGCATCACTATAAGGATGATAAGATGAAGGTGATTACTCTTTGAAGGAAATTATTTCATTTTGTCCATGTCATAGGAAAGTTGTTATATAATGCTTATCATATTTGAAAATTATAGCACAAAGTTTACAAAACACAAGCAATCGAAAGAAACTTAAAGTCCCACATACCGGTGGTAGTAAAAGCAATGCAAGGAGAGCTTACTAAATGGTAAGTTGCTTTGTGTTTGGTTTCTATTTAGGGAATTGCCTTATTGTAGCAAATTAAGTGTGCTACATGTGACACTTATTTGTTAGTTTTTACATTTTATTAATAATTTTAAGAACGAAAATTGGGAAGGCTTGTATGTCGAAGTGAGGTTATTTTGTCCACTTTGTTGAAAAAGGGTGGAAATTATGTGAATGATGAAGGAAAGGAATTGTTTGTAAGTATTCATATCTTTGTTTAATTTTTCATTTTGCTTGTTAAATGATTGGACTGCAGAGGAACAATATGTGGTATTTACATTATTAAAAGATGTTTTTTTATGTGGTATTTTTTTGATTTGTCAACAAAAATAGAAAAAAAAATTAGTACTAGAGACCTTGGATACTGGTCCTGTCCATTTAACATTTAACATTTAACATTTCTGACCATTCTTGAACATTACTTATAATATGTTTTATTTACGAGTTAGTTTTAGACTTAGAATGGAACCTACATACATTGGATGCTACTTTAAATTGTTTAGGAATCTAGAACTCATAAATTGGCTTAGTGTGATGCGTCCAGTAAAAACAATTGGGATGCTTCCAGGTTTTTGTTTGAGTTGAAATGATCCAGCTTTGCCTTTAAGAAATAATATTCTTGCTCACTTCCCTCTCTCTTCTTTCTCTCTCCCTCACTTCCCCATCGTTGCTCCCAACTCAGATTCTTGGGCTACTTCTGCTTTTTCTGATTAGTGAGCTTCTGGGTCTCCCTTATCTAGCTGTACCTATGCTGGAAAACTCCTTCCATAAGTCCTGTATAAAGAAGTACATAAAAAAATAAATCAACCAGATCAATGTTAGAGAAAGTAGGAAAAGGAAAGACAGTACATTACATAGTTCATAACAATATAAACCCTTATACATTCCAATTTCCAACAAATCATATTATGAGAGATTTGAACAAAATATAAAATTTCTAAGTTTAGGTCTTAATAACATGGAATTGCTATACCTAAATTTTAGAAAGCTTGCCTTCATTCAGCACCTTAAAAAGGGCAAAGCCCGCAAGTGCTTCAAACAACACAAGCATTTTATCACCTCCTAAAAACCTGAAAAGAAAGCACCACATCATCCTTAAGTATACAAAATTAAATAAGTAAAAGCACCAGAGCCAGAAGAGAACCAATTCAAAATTAAATAAGTAAAAGCAGCATAAGTAAAAGCAATATACACAAAAATATACTTGTGCTGTTCTTCATCATTGAAAACAGTATGTTCAATTGCCTAGACCTTCTTAAAACCATTTTTCATCTCTTTTTTCCATTTTACACCTGTAGTAAGCATCAAGGTTGTAATACCTGTCACATAAACATTGAACCATTCGTCAACCCCAATAAATATACAAAAATGATTCATTTAAGATCTTAATTCCATATCAACATTGCAGAACAAGGATATTACATTGATGAGCATGGCACAGATAAATCAGAGGACACAAAGATTCCCAGATAACAAATAATAAGCATGTAGCCAAAGATTATTTTTTATTTACAAAAATGAGCACAAAGTTCTGTACAGATTTAAATAAGCTTAACTAAAACTCTGCAGAAGCTTACTTTTTGGAAGCGAAGGTAGTTGTGTTGTGATCCTCCATGAATCTGCATACCAGGAATTAGAGACAAACTAACTTACAATTAAATGTATCAATTAATATATGAAAAATCAGTGAATCAATAAGTCAATTAAGTGAGAATGAAAGAAATTAATGTGAGCATATTTGAGTTCTTTTTTTCTTATGGTTCGGCCTTAAGAGTAAGCTTGACAGTTAACACACAGCAAGTGTATGTGCATTTTCTTTTTCTTTGTCTCCTTTCCATCTCTCTTTTGTTTTCTTTACTTTCGTTTTTTTTCATGAGTAGCAAGTTTATGTGCTTACTCTTCGAACATCCGCTTCTCTTTCCAATTAGACAGATTCTCCATATTCACCTGTTAAAAAATAGCAACAATTACAGTATAGTATACAGTCCACATGACCATGACAAACATGCAAATTAGGACACCTATAGATGAAAGAATTGACAGTTTTTCAGAAGCACCAGAGCCAGCTCATATCGATTAACTGTTGATGATTTGATGCAAGGAATTAATACATATGTTAGAATTATATGCTTAGACAAATCATGTAAAACATAAAGAATCTTTTCTTTTTTCTTTTTTGATTTATAAAATTAAGCTTTCTCAAATCTTATGTTTTGGTATAAGGTTTTTTGGTTTGTGGATATTTCATGTAAAATGTATTGTCACTCTTGAAATAAATGCACTTGATTGTTCTCTCTTTTGTAGTGAGTTACAAAATCAATGAAACAAATTGAATATAAAACACACACTTTATAAGTTACAGTTTAAACATTGCTTTTAAGCTCTTTCGCTACTTAGATCTTATACTTAGTGTTTATTACCTTACTTTGGTCATGCTGTTAAGTGGCCGCCATTTAGTTTTGTAGACTTTTGAATGGGATAAAACCTTATAGTATAATTTTCCCTTTGGTTTTTGGGTTATCATTATGTGTTTCCCATGCATTTACATAGTAGAACCTTTTTGTAAGATCAATTTTCTTTTTGAAGTTAAACTACATAGCAAAAGTTTGGAACAAAGTTAAATAAGTTAAATTGTCATGTACTTGTTGTGCTTCACGAATGAGTGAAAAGAGAAAACTTTTGGTTGATAATACTTGTCAACCTTATTGAATTTCCCATTGCCAAGGAAAAGTAACAACCTCCTATGCAGGGCACTCTCATCTCCATTTACATTAGGCAACGTGGATATTGGGTGCAATGAACAATGAGATTTATTAGTACAATTCCATCCTCTGTTCTGTAATTTCTCCATTTATATTAGGCAATTCCATCATTGTACCATTCTTTTATATATTATCATGGCTCACATTGTACTATTTGCACTCTTTCTTAAGAATTGTGCACTAGAATTGCTTATAATGAATCTTTGTAGAATAACTTACAAAAATTAAAAATAGTTACTTAGTAATTTAAAATGAAAAAATGTTGATTGATGCACTATTAGACTACAACAACCAATTGATGCACTATTAGACTAATTATAAAATTTCAGCATTTCTTTCTCTATTAACTTGTCTTATTTTTACTTGTAGGATAAAATATCAAATCACCTACCTCAAGATCAAGAGTGTGCTACTGTGGGGGTTCCATCAAAGGTATTGGCTTATCCCGATGATGCAATTGGAAAAGTTTATGGTGCTGAGCATCCAGGTCGTATGCGTAGTTTAGGCATTGGCATTTGCCCTTCTAATGCTTTTGGAAAGCCTAGACATTTCATTGGTTATGTGAATTTTGGTGATTCTAGTAGTAATGTATCCCAACGTGTTGAAGACTTGGTGAAGCATGTAGAAACTTTGGAAGAGAAGCTGATTGGATATGAAGAAACTAAGGAACAACTTGTACAAACTCAAGAACAACTTGCACAAACTCAAGAACAACTTGCACAAACTCAAAGTCAGTTGGCAACTCTTCATAAATTTTTGCAAGATAAGTTTGGTAGTGAGTTACCTACTTGATGTTTTACATTTTTAGTCATGTTTACTTAGAATATCCTTGAACAAATTTTAGTATTCTGTTTTGCATTTTGATTTATCAATATGTAAGAGTTATAAGAGTGATTATGAATATTAAATGTTTTAAGTCTTTTAGGTATGATTTTAATATATATATATTTATATGAGACTAATTATTATTAGTTAATATTTTGGTGTTTAATATTATATTTAGCTTTCCAATTATGTACTGATATAAGGGGAATTATAAAAAATAACAGCAAATTATATATAAAAAAAGAATAATAAAACCGTGGCTAAATTGAAAACAAAAAACTATCACTAAATTAGCCACGGTTTCAGCGTTGCTAATAAATCAAAAAAGAATTAAGGAAAATGTTAGCCACGGTTAAACCGTGGCTATCTTTAAGTTTTTTTATTCTTTTGTGATAATTACCAACGGTTTAAACCGTAGTTAATAAATACATAAATCGTAGCTAAATTACTGTTACCACGATCATTAAAATCGTGGCTAAAATTGGAGCGACGCCATGATTAGCCACGGTGTTAGTAACCATGGCTACATCATATTTGCCATGGTTTGAACCGTGGCTAATGTCCATTTTTCTGGTAGTGATACTATAATATTGACTTACTGAGTTTGAGACTGTCCATTATTTTTTTGCATGATTGAGTTTATTAAAGTTTCGTAATTTAAATGGTATTTAAAAATATATATATTCAGAAATTGTATATTTATTTTTATTTTAGTTGTTTGTTGTAAAAAAAATAGTAATTTTATTGTTGTGATAGTAAATGCAATCAAAATATTAAGGACAAATTTTGTGTGTGTGTTGTATGTCAAAAGTAGAGAGAGAAAAGAATGAAGAAGAAAATGAATTGGAGAGGAAGGAAAAGAGGAAGAATCATCATAGCCCTGTGGTGGCTGCATGGTGGCCTTAGAGTGGCCGATTGGAGCTGCATCAATTAGAGAAATCCTTCCTAGCGCCTCTACACAACCATGCTCAACTCTCCTTCATCTGCCATGTTCACCACCACCCCCATCACCCAATCGGAGGCTTGGAGTTGAGGTAAGGGGAAAAACCAACCTTATGCATGATTATGATTCTCTTTTGGTAATCTATGATGAATATGAGATTTGATTGAGTTTCTTGTTGGGACTAGCATAGACCGAGATATATAGGATGAGATTGTGGTATAGAATGAGCTAAAATATGTGATATCTACTGTTTTACTATATGCATGCTGAAAATAGGTAATTGGACTCATTGTTTGGTTCTTGAAGTTCTCTTTGTTTCTATTGAAGCAAATTTCGTATTTAGTATGGAGGATGTGCGAGGTGTCCGAGACTTGGTATTCGAGATTGAGTGTTGAAATTGACAATATTGTTGTTGATCTCTCATCTGTTGATTTGAAATTATGTTTGGGGTATTTAGATTAAGTAAAAATTTCAATAAAGTTGATGATGGAGTTTTCAGTGGAGAAGTGAGAAAGTGATTAGGGGTTGTACCTTGCTTGATAATTTAATAGGAATGAATAAGAAGAAGGTTACAAAAGCTTGATTAATTAAAAGATTAAATAAAAGCTATATATACATGGTGAATTTAAATTATTAACTAAATGTATGGTTTGATTATGTTGTGTGATCTTGATCAGATGAGAAAATGCCCTTAGGTATCCGAGGAGGACTAAGTCAATGTACGAACAGAAGGCTTTGTGCCAGAGAGAAATCGAGGGGACGCTCTTGACTAGAATGTGAACTCACGAACCCGTACACTGGACATAGATGATTGATCAATCAGAGAAGAATTGAAGGCTTACTTACATAGAAGAGAATGACAGGGAAGAGAATAACAAGGAAGAAAAAAAGGGGGGGGAGGAGCTAAGTTTATTTACAGAAATAAAAAAATAGAATTTTACTTGCTTATTATGGCATTAAATAAGTATGCATGAGTTATTATTTTCATTGTATTTGTCTAAGATTTGTAGCCATGCATGAGATAGAAAATGTTTTGGATACTTGATACCCTTGAAAACACCATGTTTTCCACTGCTTTAAAACTAAAACTGTGTGCTATCTATTGAGAATTTTCTGATTCTCACCCTGTTTGTAGTAGAGTTTTTAGATTCCGTGAGTTAGACATTTCTTTGGATATTAGTTATGGTTGTATGATGAACCATCAATATGTCATATTTTATGGTTCAATTCTTTGGTTTTTTATATTCTTTTTATTGAATTTTGTTCGTAAGTTTTATTATATTTTTAGTAATGTTTGATTGTATTTTTATTAAGTGTTTTGTGCGTTTTTGTCTGGTAAATACTCATGGAGAAGACTGGATGTTCAAAGAAGCAAAGAAAAGAAGAATTTTCATCAGCGTCCAGCACCTAAGCGCTGAGAATGGAGCGCTTGAGCGCCTAAAACGTATGCAGCAGCGTTGATTTAGTGACCCAGTTCCTGAGCGCTGGGTGAGGAGCGCCTGAGAGCACAAGAAGTAGTAGCGCGCGTCTGGACTTAAGTGGCTGAGCGCCCAAGCGCTTAGAACTAAGCGCCTAAGCGTTGGTTGCGTAACAGACCACATGATTTTCAATAAATGAGAAAAGTTACGCCAAATTCAACACAGATAGACAGAGACAAAAAGACATGGAGCACATTACACAAAAATCCCTAATTGTCAGATATTTAAATTGTATTTAATTGCGGGTTGTTTAGTGATTAGGCCAGCTAGTTAGTTTGTTAGTGTATTTGTTAGAGATAGTTTAACAGTTATCATAGTTAGTTAGACAGTTGTCACTGTTTCATCTTGTATATATGTTGACTCTTCATTGAAATAAAATTGAGAATCAATTTTACCAAACTTACATGGTATCAGCTGAGAAAACTTCTGCATCTCTCTGAAATCCCTTCTCTCGTGATTCTTCCTTCGCGGTTCTTGAGTTCTTCTGCTATCGCGATTTTCATTCGCGGTTCTTGCGATTCCTGCACCTTTCTCTCTATTTTTTTCTTCTTCAATCTCATCGTTCCAATGGCATCTTCGCCTTCTCATTCTGAGAATTTGCCGAATTCAAACAAGGATACCAATCAGGTTCCTAACCCTAATTCCTCTTCTGATCATCATTAGCAATCTCTCAATCCCTATTACATTCATCCTAACGAAAATCCATCGCTGATTCTTGTCTCACCGGTTCTTGATGGTCCAAATTATCATTGCTGGGTTCAAGCCATGACCATGGCTCTTGAAATGAAAAATAAATTTGTATTCATTGATGGTTCTGTCCAGAAACCGTCGCCAACAAATCCAAACTTCTCGCTGTGGAAGCGGTGCAACATGCTTGTCCTGTCTTGGATTAATCATTCAGTCTCCACTGAAATTTCTTCAAGCATCTTTTGGATTACTGAAGCATATAATGTTTGGCAAGAATTGAAGAGTCATTTTTCTCAAGGTGATTACATGCGAATTGCTCAATTGCAACATGATATTTTCTCTCTTAAACAAGCTGATATGACAATCAGTACTTATTTCACCAAGATGCGAGTTCTATGGGATGAACTCTGCAATTTCAGGCCTATTCCCTCTTGTGTATCCTCTGTTGATTGTTGTTGTAACACCTACAAGAATGTTCAACAATATAGAGATAACGATTGTGTGATTTCCTTTCTACAAGGACTTAATGACAACTATGCACATGTAAAATCCCAAATCTTTTTTATGGAACCCTTACCTTCTCTTCCCAAGGTTTACTCTATGATAATTCAGCAAGAATGACAATTGAATACTGGTCTTTTGCCTACTCCTACTGCTCTTACTGTCTAGTCTACTCTTGGTTCTTCACAAGGTCGTGGTTATGGAAGAGGAAAACCATTTCAACAGAAGAATTCATCTGGAAGATTGTGCACTCATTGTAACAGAACCAATCACATTGTTGACACATGCTTCATTAAGCATGGATATCCTTCGGGTTATAAGTACAAGAAATCTTCTAACAATGTCTACACAGATTCATCTAGCAATGCTTCTGGTTCTGAAGACAAGGCTACTGATTCAATGCTTGGTTTTTCTCGTGAGCAAATCCAAAACTTGTTGGCTCTCCTACCTTCCACGCCATCTACAGCAACTGCTACTTCTGTAAATTTAGTCAGAGCACACAACATTGCCTCTAATACATCCTCACAAGGTAACAATCTTACTCACTAGATTGTTGATTCTGGAGCAACTGACCATATCACTTCTATTTTTCATTGCTTTACCAATTACAAAGCCATCAAACCTATATCAGTTTTTCTACCAAATGGTAATGTTTCCTTAGCTATTTACAGTGGTACTATCCATTTAACATCATCCCTTGTGCTATATAATGTTTTATATGTTCCTAATTTCTCCAAAAATTTGATTTCAGTTTCTAAACTTGCCAAAGCATTATCTTGCCAAGTCAGTTTCACAGATTCTGCTTGTTTGATCCAGGACCTTCCTTCTTTGAGGATGATTGGCACTGCTAGGCAGCAAGGACGACTATATACACTGGTTACTGATTTCAGTTCTGTCTCCTCTTCTTCCCATTTCATTCATTGTGCAAATCATGTTCTTTCTGGTTTGGATATAGATGTTTGGCACCATAGGCTAGCCATCCATCTGAAAAATGTTATACAAACATTCAAAAACATCATTGTAATATACCCAGTTCTATTCATAATGCTTGTGATACTTGTCACTTTGCTAAACAAAAGAAGCTTTCTTTTCCCAATAGTGTTTCTACTGCCAATTCTAATTTTGACATCATTCATGTTGATATTTGGGGACCATATTATGTCCCTTCTATTCATGGCAATAAATTCTTCTTAATTATTGTGGATGACAAATCTAGGCACACATAGATTCGGTTAATGAAAGCTAAATCTGAAACTAGAGATCACCTAATGCATTTTATTCAATTGGTTCACACTCAATTTGGTGTATCTGTGAAAATTGTTCATTCGGACAATGGTGTGGAGTTTAACATGCCCAATTTCTATGCCTCTAAAGGCATTATTCATCATAAATCTTGCACAGAAACTCCCCAACAAAATGGGATAGTTGAACGAAAGCACCAACACATTTTAAATGTTACAAGATCTCTTATCTTTCAGTCCAACTTACTTATTCGTTTCTGGGATTTTGCAGTAACACATTCTGTTCATATTATTAACATGTTACCTTCCACCAAACTTCAGTCACAGTCTCCTTTCTTCCTTCTCCACAATAAGCTGCCTGACATTTCATCACTTAGAGTGTTTGGTTCTCTTTGTTATGCTACCACTCACACAGCTCATAGGACAAAGTTTTAACTTAGAGCAAGAAAGTGTATTCACATTGGTCATACTCATGGTGTTAAAGGATATTTGTTGTTTCATCTTCATAATCATGAAATATTTTACTCTAGACATGTCTCTTTCTATGATAACATTTTTCCTTTTGCCTCATAATCTTCTTCTCAATTTGTTTTTCCTGAACTAATTAATCCTTCTAAGATCATCATGAATGAAATTACTGTTGCAGACAGTCTCTGTTCCACTTTTTGAGCCTAGCTTAAATAAACATAGTTCACCTCAGGTTTCTGTCTAGAATTCCCCTATTATCTCTGCAGGTTCTTCTCAATCTGATTCAAAATCGGTTACTGCATTGGACTCCTCTGTATCTGACAGTTCGGTTCAAGCAGAATCTGCTCCTACTGTTCTTGATAATTTGGTTCCAGCTAGAGTTTCTACTAGGACCAAGAAAACACCTACATATCTTCAGGATTACCACTGTCATATAGTTCAAACTTTTGCTCTTGCCAATCATTCCTCAGGTATGCCTTACCCTTTACATAATTTTCTTTCTTATGACAAATTATCTCCATCATATAGGGCCTATGTTTTACCTGTCACCAGTACCACTAAACCAAAAACATATGCTCAAGCAATCAAACATGATTGCTGGAAAGAAGCTATGGATAAAGAAATACAGGCCTTGGAGCTCAACAAGACTTGGATTATTACTGATTTACTCCATGGCAAGAAACCAATTAGAATGGGTTTTCAAGATTAAATACAAGTCTGATGGCACCATTGAAAGACACAAGGCTAGGTTGGTGGCATAAGGATTCACTCAACAAGAAGGAGTGGATTATTCAGAAACTTTCTCCCCTGTTGTGAAATTGACTACGGTCCAACTTTTCTTGGCTATTGCTACCTCTAATCAGTGGCATTTACATCAACTTGATGTCAATAATGCCTTCCTTCATGGTGATTTACATGAAGAGGTTTACATGAGAGTACCTCCTATATTTCATTCTGCTCAGCCACATCAAGTGTGCAAGCTTCAAAAGTCGCTTTATGGTTTGAAGCAGGCCAGCAGACAATGGAATTCGAAACTGATCACTTTTCTTGTTTCTCTGGGTTATACACAGTCCAAATCGGACTATTCTTTGTTGGTTAAGTCTTTGGGCAGCAGTCTCACTATCTTGTTGATATATGTTGATGATATGGTGCTTACTGGCAATGATTTTAATGAAATTCAGTCAGTCAAAGCCTCTCTTGATGCTCAGTTCAAGATTAAGGATCTTGGTTCTCTAAAATTTTTTCTTGGCCTTGAAGTAGCCCGATCCTCTCATGGCCTTATTCTATCCCAAAGGAAATATGCTTTGGAAATTTTAGAAGATGCTGGCATGTTGGGATGCAAGCCTGCAGCCACACCGATGATTCCTGGCCTGAAACTGACTTCTACAGCTGGTGCTGCATTATCCGATCCTACTTCTTACAGAAGACTTCTTGGAAGGTTAATTTACCTTACCAACACAAGGCCAGATATTTGTTATGCTGTACATAGGCTAAGTCAGTTCATATCTAATCCTTTGAAGCCTCACTTGGATGCTGCTTATCATATTCTGCAATACATCAAGTCTTCTCCTGGCACAGGTTTATTTTTCTCTGCTGTTTCAGATTCTGTTTTAAAGGCTTTTACGGATTCAGACTGGGCATCTTGTCCAGAAAGCAGGAAATCAATCACAGGATTTTGTGTCTTCTATGGTTCCTCTTTAATTTCCTGGAAATCCAAGAAGCAGGGAACTATTTCTTACTCATCTTTTGAAGCAGAATATAGAGCACTGTCTGTCACAACCCGTGAAGTTCAGTGGCTGTGGTATTTGCTGTGTGATATGCAACAGGATCACCCTGGACCTGTCTCTGTTTACTGTGATAACAGGTCTGCTATACAAATAGCACAAAATCTGACATTTCACGACAGAACAAAGCACATTGAGATCGACTGTCACTCAGTTCGAGATCAACTTCAGGTTGGTCTTATTCATCTACTTCCTATCCCTTCTGCAGCTTAACTAGCTGATGTACATACTAAAGCTCTGCACCCTGCAACTTTCACTTCATTGGTCTCTAAGCTGAACTTGCGTGATATACACAGTCCAGTTTGTGGGGGGGTGTCAGATATTTAAATTGTATTTAATTGCAGGTTGTTTAGTGATTAGGCCAACTAGTTAGTTTGTTAGTGTATTTGTTAGAGATAGTTTAACAGCTGTTATAGTTAGTTAGACAGTTGTCACTATTTCATCTTGTATATATGTTGACTCTTCATTGAAATAAAATTGAGAATCAATTTTACCAAACTTACACTAATCCTGAAAGAGTTGTTTTGCAGTAGCAGATCTTGGAAGACGGCTTCAAAGGAAGATTTGATTCTTGAAGGCTTGAAGATCATAATCTCCATTAAAGGGGTTTTGATTTCTCTTTCTTTTTAGTTTTCCTTTTTCTTTGGGTTTTCTTTCCATGAGTTTGTATCTTGATATGAGTTTGTTTGTATTGAATATGAGTAGCTAAACCTATAGCTAGGGCTATGGGGATCTTGTTTTTCTAATTATTTTAGTTTGATTTCTAATTTGATTAAGGTAATTTCTTTAGGGTTTATCATATTACTTGCATTCTTATCATAACTTGATCACTTTTGACATGTGTTAATTTATTGTTTGACAGGTGACCATCCGCATTCAATGAGTGAATCTATGTGGTAAGCCTAGGATTAGATTGGTGAATGACCAAACATCAATTTTTCCTACCAATAGAATTGACAGATATATTAATTCATCTCTTGAATTGAAGCTTAATGCATTCCTAATTAATTCAACTAAATGATTAAATAAGTAATTTAATTTAGGAATAGAATATTATTTCATTCATGACCATTGGGATTGAATAGCATGTAAGAGAATATATATTTGCTAATTTGAGAAATTAGTTATCAGTTAAGTAAATAATAAGACGCTACCAATATGTTTTAAATAAGTTCAAAAACTTGATAGGATTGAAAAAAGATAAATTCAAGAAAGGAATTAAGCAATGCAATTTAAACAATTAGGTGAATTAATGGGACCAAATAGATTAGTACCAACAGATGTAAAAAAAATGGGATTTAGAGAATTATTGGTTTTCAACAAGAAGCGTAAGTGGGTCTCAGATAATAATACGATTGGAAGAAAAAATTTTAGGGTCCAAATTAACATAGAAATTCCGCAAATTTAATATATAAGGAGATAAGATAAAGAGAATAAAGTAACATCTTATCTATTTGTTACTTCAGTATTAAGTAAGATGTTACATTATTACTTAAAAAGAAAGTGTAAGAATGGTTAATAGAAACTATGCGTAAATATCTTTGTCCATTCATTATTAAATGATAATATTTTTTCTTGAGCAGACTCTATATAATTAATGAAGAAGGAATTGTGGAAGTTTAAATTAGATGAAAGATAACCCAATAGTGATTGATAGTATGATAAAAGTGAACGAGACCATGTGAATCTTATCCGAAATATTAAGAGTTTGAACCTTAGAGTTTTTATTTTGAGGATGATTTGCCTAACTACAATCCCAATTCAAAATTACATAAGCGATTAGTTAAAGACAAAAAAAAATGTTAATAAATAAAAAGTATTAAATGAAATGTAATTTTTTAAATATTTAATATATTGTTTTTATTTTTTATTTATTACCTTTTACTTTTTTTTTCTTTAACAAGATTCTCTAGGGATTTACATACTGGACTGTATCATATACTTGTTTTCGTTTTATTTTGTCTCCAAAGACAGATTAGATTCCAAGAAGAACGTAGTAGAGTATTGTTACGGGCAATGCAACCACCATTCCAAAGATAACCCTGCAAAATTTGTGAAGTCTCTTTTAGAATGCCTTAGGGCTCGTTTGGTATGAAAGATAGGATAAGACTTGATAGTATTAAGTATGATAGTATAAGGCCTGATAGTATAAGACTTGATAGTATAAGACCTAATACGTAATGGTTAAGAATATCGAAGTATTTAAAATTATAATGGAAAGGTCTTTATAATACCTTATACATCAAAATCCAATCAGGCCTAATCTCACCCCCCAAGACTTGATTAAATTATCTATCATTTTAATGTATAAGAGGGATTTAATAGATAAACTTATACAATACAGTATATACACCAAACAACTAATAAAGTCATAATATATTGTATTAACTTATCCTATCAGGCCTAATACAGCATACCAAACAGGCCCTTAAATTCACATTGCACAAAATGCATTAATTGTTTATTCATTTTTTAACAGATGCAATTTAAAAGAAAAAACAAAAAACAAAACACTTACGCAGTGCTGAATATATCTGGGTGGAGATTGTATTCTTTGGCGAATACAAAGGGAACGATACCCTGGGGAAGAGCACTCTGAAAAATTAAAACATGGTGTCACAAACAGCTATATGACTTTAAATATATATAATGGCATTATAATTTGACTAATTTGAGGAATAATTCATAAAAGGGGTTTCATTTCACCTGAACAATTGCAACTTGTAATAGAACGCCACGGATACCGATGGCTGTTGAGGTTGTGGCCATCACTGCTGGACAAGCCAAGAACTTAACAGCCATAGAAATTGCTGCCGAAGTTTTTCCACAAGCAATGATCTTAGGTTCTAATGCCATGAACAGACCTGTTTAGGTAATTAAGCATATTATGACACAAATGGTTCTCATATATATAATGAATCCAAATTTATTGAGGACTTGCAAGAAAGGAGAAAAAAAAAAATGTTGAAGACAAGTACCTAGACTGAACATGGCCATTCCCATCCCGGTATCAGACAGTATTGAAATGGAACCTTTTATAATAGACGGCATTTTAATGTTCCATCTGCATGCCCATAAGCAATGATTCATGAAGAATACTAAATAATAAAAATGAGAGAAATAGAGAGAAGTTTTATTAATTACTATTCTTATCATTTTAGAGGACATTGCTCATTTGTATTTAATGGGTTTAAAGTGGAATCAAACTAATGAGTTTGATATCACATCTTAATTAAGGATGGACTCCAGTTATAGAGAGTAGAGTTATGTGCCCTAATTGACTTTTTAGTGTTATCTATTACTAGTTTACTTTTGCCCCAATTTGTTATAAATTTATAATTTTCTCCCACTGATAAAGTGTGTTAAGTAATTTTGATGGCACTAACATATTTCATGTAAAGGATAGATAAAAATTTGATCATATATTCACCAACTTTTGTTACACAATAGAATTCATCAAATCATCTCTCCAAATTCCTAACTCCCTTCTTCATTGCCTTTACTATTCAAAATTTCTGGATTTGTCGTTGATCTCAATCTAAAATGTTAAGGTATTGAGTCTTTGTATCTTTTCACTTAAGTGGTCATCGATTAGTTAATTTTTTTTAAATGAGATTTTTTTTTCACTCACATCTAATTTAAACTTGAATTTCCAACAAAATGTAAATTTTTTTCTCTCTTTCTTTGAACATCATGTGTGGTGGTGATATAAAAAAAAATTCAGGTGGAAAAGAAAATCAAAATGAGAAAAGTTTTGGGGTGTTTCTTCATTGATGGGCACAAGCACAAAAGAGATTCTTGGGAAATACCTAAATGATATGAGAGACCATGCGAGGCCCAAAAGACTTGAGTATGTATTAGGATTTCTTATGAGCTTCCTCCAAACCACGATGAGAATGAGCCTTGTCATTACACTCGCAGGTGGCATTTGTTGCTTTTTGTTTGCATCGCCTTCTTCAATGTCCACTTCCTCCTTCTGGCACCCGCTTAAAGGGTCTTTGATTCCTTCCTCAATTTCAAGCTCCCTTTCTCCGCTCGCTTTAGGATCAGAACTTATGTTGTTAATCAATTCATGCACAGCTGCATGCAAAATGAGACAGATTAAATTTTTGCCAATGGTATTTTTCCATATGAAAATTAATGGGATTACTATTACATTGCACATGTTTGTTTAAACATTGAACCTGTGAGACTTTAGAGTCATATTCGATTAATTTAATTGATTAAATTTATAGTTAAACTATAGTTATATTAAAAAATATTTAAACTGAAAACATAGTCAATTCACAGGACTTGTTCAACTGCTAGACCAATCTAATTTTTAAAACACTGAAATATCAAGGGCAAAAAAAGATAAAAACAGACCTCATTTGGAGAAGAAACACATGACTATGGGATAGCAAAATTAGAGTGTATATTGTGTAAGTGTGCGTGTGAGTAACGTTATTATTATTATTATTATTATTAACTAGCTTGAATGCAAATATAAATGCCTAAGCCAAGACTCGGGCAAAAGACAAATGCATGATTTGAGTGCGCGCGTCATATATTTGTGGTATCTTAATTATATGCCGTTACCTTCTGAGGCAGCAGTTCCGTGTGGAACATCAACAGCCTCGGAAGGATCAATGATCCCAAACACAGCAGAGGCAGCACTATTCTCTGCATGTCTCATATTAACATCAGAAGCTGGTGATGCACTTGAGCTCCAAACAAACATGTGTAACTCCTTGTTAGGAGCACAACCACCGCTCGAAACTGATGATGATCTCCTCACCACCACATGAAGTTTTCCATCTTCTCCTATCTCTGCATCAGCTTGCAATGTCTCCCTACCATTGAGAGATCTAACATCTGAATCAACCTTAAGGGAGGTAATGGACCCTGCAGTCTCACGGAATTGGTTTGAAATGAGGAGCTTAGCACCTCTATATTCAAACAAGGACAGCAGAACAGTGTTCCATATGATACATTGCAGAACCACAATTTGGACCATGAGGCTAGCTGAAAATTCTCCATACATTGCATTTAAAAGAGGTATCCCCATGACGAGTGTGTTTGAAAGAGTAGAAAGTGAGAAGAGGATGATGGTCCAGTCAATGCTACCATAATTTGTGAAGGTGTTCCATAGAAAAAGAGCAACCAAAATCACAACTTTTTGAAGAGAGTCAGCGGCTATGAATTTGTAGTTCATATTGTAAGGGTCATTGGAGGATATGCAATGGAAAGAAAGCAAAGGAACTGCAAACACTGCAACAAAGCGGTTTATACCAGAGCACTGATCTGGTGTGAAGATTTTCCACCATCGGACAGAGCCATAGGCTAATATCATAGCCACATATATGGGCACAACAGCTGCTAAAACTTCGTACATATCCTTGCCTTTAATCATGGTTAAAGCAGGGAACTAAGCAGAGCTGCAGAGGTGGACAATGAGAGTGAAAGGGAGGCAAAGGAGTTTTGTGAAATGTTGGTGGTGTTTAGTAAAGAAAGTAACATGAATGAGAAAGGTACTCTCATGAGAAGGATGCCAAATAGATCGAAAATTTTCTGTATGTTTCTCTCCCTTACTGTGGGGAAACTGTATTATATGGGATCCATTTCCGAGAAAAATATATTATTTTAACTGAGGCTGATGCATGAAGGTGCATTCACATTTCGTTTGAAAGCAAGAAGCGATTGAGGATATATGACTTCATAAAAAGTCAACTTGTAACGTAGTTTATAATTGGTCTTTTATATGGAACTACCCAAGATTCAACGTCGAGGGTGGTATAGATCATACGAGGATAATAAAGAGAGGAAAAATATTATTATATATATATATATTTTAATGATATATGTATTATTAATATTCTTTTTAAAGATTTTAAATTTAATAAAAAATAATAAAATAAATATAATAAATAATATTTAAAAAATATGAAAAAAATATATATATATTATTAATAATAAAAATATCAAAACTAATAATGAGATGGAATCTCTTGAGATTTTGTTTGGAAACGTAGAAAAATAATGAGAGTAAGTAGAGCTGGCGTCCACTGCACACGAATAAAATATATAACAACGATATTAAATGATTTTAGATATATTCATAATTTAATGATAAATAATACTTTTTATACATCACATTGAGACTTGAGAGTACATTTCTCACATTCAAGATATGTAGTAAAAAATAATGATAATTTTAACTTAAATAGTATTTACACATATTTTAATATTATATAAAAATTAATTAATGAAGTATAAATTATTAATTAATAAATATATATAAATATATATATATATTTTAATTTAATTTTATTAATTAATTTATATATATTATTAATTATTTTTTTATTTTTTATTAATTAATTTTTATTTATTTATTAATTAATTTTTATATGTCATTAATTATGAATTTATATTTTATTAATTAATTTTATGTGATATAAAAAATAATGTTATTAAAAATGGGTAAACCTATCCGCACTGAAAATTAAAGTGCGCATATTCAATGATATAAGGTGGGAGGTTTATTTAAATTTTTTATTTTATTTTATTTTATTTTTAATTAAACTATCTATACATTATTATAAAATTAATTACTTAGGCACTGTAACGACTATCATACCCTTCAAACAATTACTTTCTCCGAGATTTAAACTTTGGTCGTATCATGAAACAGCAACTTAGTTATCATATATAAAGTTCAAATATGAAAACAGATATGATACGAATATAGACATAAAAATATATTAAATTGAAAAATTATAGAACAAAAGATGATATACATATATATAATTATAAAATTTAAATAAAAAGATTCATAATTTATTATAATATTATTTTTATAAATTTAAAGATTTATAATATCTTAATATATGTCATATATATCATTATTTATTATTTAATAAGTCTCTCCTAAAAAATATGAAACATAATTTTAATTGATATATTTTAAAAAATTTCTTAAATCAACTTCTCTTAATAAAATTAATTATGTACGAGTAAATGTGCATAAAAAAAATTAACTAGAGAGAATATTAGTGTGACGTAAGTTTCGGTGATGACAAAGTAGACGATTTGGTACAAGTAAAGGTAGAACGAACAGATAAAAATAGTGGTGTATGAAAAGACAAAACTTAAAAGTCTAATAGTAATGTGTGAAAAGATAAAACTTAAAATACTAGTATGTGAAAATAGTGATTTGGAACGTTAGTTATTTGATTGGTTTGGGTGAGTTACGAACTTACTAATTGATTGTTAATCATAAAATTATTATTATTTAAATATATTAATGTGTCGTGTCCTAAACATGTCTAAACGTGTCCGAGATGTATTTAAGTGTGTTTAAGCGTGTCTAAAATATATTTAAATTAAAAATAATAATTTTTTTAATTAAACATATCATGTAAATATTCTTATGTATCTAATACAGATACATATCTGACATGTGAACACACCTTAAAAATGATATGTCCATGATTCATAGGTTATCACCATGGACAACCCTTACCCGTAAGGTTACTTTAGGGGTCAGTGAATAAAATGTTGGGCCTTATTATCACTAAAGTAATCTGCTAGATTTTTTTTTTTTAAAGTTGGATTTTTTAATTTGTTTAATTTGGTCAATTATTAACATAAAATTTGTTTACAGAATGGAATAATTATATGTTATAACATCATTAAATGAATTTAACCAACAGCATTGGTGAAAGAAATTATTTTAAAACAGTACTACACGTTTTAATGTGTAACGATTACTTAAATTTGAGGTAGATCCAATAAAAAATATTCGAGATTCATAGGCCAAATAACTGTTAAAAACTACTATAGTTTTACATAATAGATAGTTTTAAAAGGATAAGCATAGTAAATTGCACGTATAACTGTATAAAAGGTTGTTAATGCATTTGTTAATCTGTTGAGAGGGAGGAGATATATATAGTTGTCATTGACCTTTCTACCTAGCTAATTTTTATTTCTTTAATTAGGATGGAGAATTTATTTATCATTAAAAGTTCACCAAGCCTACAAATCAACAAACTGACATTAAGAAAAAAAAATGAACATGAGTGCAGAAAAAAACTGTGGTTGCGCTTGTATCTCTTCCTTCTGTTGCTGTAGCTGACCTAAACTCAAATAGCTGGATTGGATATGAATTGGTTTGAATCAGGTAAGATATGAGCTAGAAAACTATACTAATTGAGACGACATCGTTGCCTGATTGGAGAAATTCTAGTACCTTCTTGGAGTATAATAATAAAGAATTTTATTATTAATTTTAAATAAATTTATGTAAATTTTAAGTTATTAATTTAAAATAAATAATAAGATTTTAGATTAAAATATATATTTATTATACTCTACGAACTTGTAATAATTTATGATTTATTGTACTATGAATTTAGATTCTTTTAGGTTATTTTTTTCTCATATAATCAAATAAAAGAAAAAAATAAATACAAATATATTTATTAATAAAACTCAATTATAATTTATAATTTTTATATCTATCTTTTTTCTCTATTTAATCACATAAAAAAATAACATAAAAATATTTAAATATCTGTAGCACAGTGATTTTGACGCAAACTCCAATAGGGTGTCATGTGCTTTGCCATTATTAAAATCTTATCTTAGGTCAACCACCACAGCCACCACACCATGTAGCCATTGGATGATCATGGACTTATCGGACGGTTGTTGATCGTGCCTGCAACCCCACTGGTTTGCAGAAAGCAGAGGCTTTACGTTTTGTATGGATGTGGTCAACTACGTGGTTGCACAAACGTTGAACACATTATCAATGTCAAAAAGCATCATAATTGTCAAAACCGAACATTTCACATTTGTTTTGTTTAATTGAATTGAATTGGGCCTCACCTGCTGACCACAACAACCCAGCCTCCTCTCTGTGGCTATATCTTCCCCATTATTGACTACTTTTAATTTTATATTATAAAATATGAATATGTGGTCCATGGAGCATATATACTGGCATAGAATAAATTCTTCTCAACTCCTCAAATCAAATCTAATGTGTATTATGACTTGGTATGGTTTTACCGTTTTAGTTTAATTTACAGTTTTCGAAACTAGATAGAAAAGAAGAGCATGCATTGAAGTGATAAAAAGATTCGAACATTTTTTGGTAAACACCGTCATAATTCATAATGTTTCTCTTCCCCATGCTATTGTGGCTGGCCAAATGAGGCTTTGACCTCACAAAAGGAATCAAATGGAGTCGTCGTTTCATATTTATTAATACTATATATTACTTTTATCATCGTATTGAGAATCCATACTAAAATTCAAAAATTTAAGTTCCATGTGCTGCTGTTTTCTTTTCTACCCATACCTATCAAACACATGGTCAACCATAATCAAAAGTACAAAAAGGAAAAGATGGGAAGGGCGAAACTTTTGATGAGATCGCTGCCCAATAAGTTTCTATACTCTTTTTAGGGTGTTAAAATAAATTTTTATACTTATCTTACCATTCTCGACTCGTTGTACTAATCTGTCGATGTAAAATTTTTTAGATGAATTTAGATATTGTGAATTAAATTTAAATAGTATATTTTTGAATTAAGTTTAAGTCACATTTTAGATTGTTTTAATTTAATTTGATATTATATATTATTTATAATTTTTTATCTTATAAATTATAATTTTTTGAACTCAAATTAATAATTTTAACATAAGATGATAATATATTTTTATTGATATTGTTTGTTTTGAAATGTATATTATTATAAAGCATACTTTATTCTTAATTTTTTATTTTTAAAATTTTAAAATTTAATTATATATAATGTCTAAATTTATATATTTTATGTAATATTAGATTAATCCAATTTTGACTTGATTATTAATCAAATCATGACAAGGTTGAGTTTGTATCAAAAAAATTGTTTCAATCAAACATATCCAATGAACAGCCCTAATCCCTTCCATTTTTTTATAGTTTAAGATAGCAGTAAAAAAAGTATATTTGATTGAATTATTTTTTATTCAAATATTTAAAATATTATTATCACTCTATTAATTTTTTTTTCATATATTAACATCAAAAGTAAAGTTAGAAAAAATTAATTTATACTTTATTGAATTTTAGAAATGGCATATAAAATAAATAAAAATTTTAAAATATCATAAAAAATAGAAAAATAGTATTTATTTAGCAAGTAGGAAAAAAGCAGTATTTGTTTATAGAATCTACTGTGTGGCATATATACGGTAGTAAAGTTTATTGAAGTCAACAAGAAATAACCTCTTCATTTGTGAAGGAACATTGTTGTTTTTCAAAAATTTGAAAAGGCAATTTTAGGAATTAATTAATACACTATTATGTGATTTATTGCGTTGCTATACTCGCCAACAGATTCAGATTGATTTTTCTTTCGGTGTAATAACTAGGCCATTAAAGTCAACATACTCATCACAAATTTCATTTTAATAAAAATGAAATGACGTAGTTGTTGATAAACATCCAAGTGCTTTTCAAAGTTTATAGTATGGGAGATGCATGAATGCCCCGGAAACTGAGAGTGACAAAATTCTAAGTGATGGGACTCGGCAATAATAAAGAAAGAAGAAAATGACAACTATAATACAAAAAGATGACCAGGCCAATGGCTTGGCCGACGTTGTTGATGGGTTAAGGAAAGTAAAAGTAATACAGTACGTGCAATAGCGTTGACCGTCGTGAGTGGATGGGTCCGGTAAAGAATCAAGAGACAGTAACAAATGTAAGAGCAGTGTTATATGCAAACAAAAAGTGGGTGTCTTTTACGGTGGATCCCCTCATTTGGGGTCTATCGATGGTCTCATATTTTTACAGGTAGTTAGCAGTTTTTATCATTTGCTATTTAAGCAGGGACACTGACGTATTTGCGTGTTAGACACGTGTCTGATATCGATATATGATGATGTGTATATGATACACGTGTCTTACATGTATAGATGTGTTTAATTAAAAAAATTATTTTTTTAGTTTGAACATGTCTAAGATATATTTCAAACATACCGCAGATACATATTAGACACATCTTATTAAATTTTAAAAAAAAAATTACTATGTGATAATGTACTAATATCACGGCCCATAAGTCCAATATCACCTGACTCATTCTCAGAAAAAATTTTCTATTTTTTCTCAATACATTATTCACTGTGTGCTAATGATTCAAGTTTTAAGTGAGTTTCATTCTGATCGGATGGATCAATTTTTAATTATTATTAATTTTTTTTCTAGTTATAAATAAAGATATTTGTGTTATCATTAAGGAGTTGTGTTTGGATTGTTTATAATCAAAATTATATATATATGTGGTGTTCGTGCTGTATTCGTGTCCTAAAATTTTTAAATTTAGTGTATCCCCGTATCCTTATCCGTGTCATGTCCCGTGTCCGTTTTCATACTTCATAGTTTGCTATTGAGGGTCAGTTTTAACAGGTAATAAATTTTTGAATTTTTTTTTCTATCTTGTGTTAAGGTGCTAGTCAAAGTTGTTTTTCCTCCGTTGTGAATGAAAAGTTGCAAGAGAACCCAAAAATCCTAGATTAGCAATCATTATGTGGGGTGTAGACATATAATGCTAAAAATTTTGTTCATAATATGTAAGTGAACTCAAAATTGTTTCCTCTAATAGGCATATAGATTTTGTACAAAAGTAGCATGTAAGGAAGCAGAAATCCCAGATAATTTAAGGAAGAAATTAATAGACCAGATATCCATGACCTATAGTGACGTGCAGATAAAAGAAGCTGCAAAATGTGTGTCATGATATGATTTGTTTCAGATTTTTTTGGATGAGATACTCTCTGATCATTCACAATGCAGAATGACTATAGCATTAAGGGTCCATTTGATACGAAAGATAGGATAAGATCAGATAGTATTAAATTTGATAGTATAAGACTTGATAGTATAAGATTTGATAATATAAAGTCTAATATGTAAGAGTTGAAATTATTGAAGTATTTAAAATTGTAATAAAAAAATCTTTATAAGAGTTTATACATCAAAATCCTATCAAATCTAATCTATTCTTCTAAAACTTGATTAAATTATCCATCATTTTAATGTATAAGAAGAATTTGATGAATAAATTTATATAATATAATATTTATATTAAATAATTAATAAAATTATAATATATTATATTAGTTTATCCTATCATACCTAATATAACGTGCCAAACAAATTTTAAGTAAACTATCATGTCTAAGACAATAACATGGCATCCACAACAAAGCAGAAAACTCGCAAAAATCATCAATTGACGATGAAGTCAATTTTTGCACAGTAGAGAATGATAACAAAAAATTTAACCCACAAGACCAAAAAAGGACCAATCTGCAAAGCCATTTTTTAGCTCCTAACCTACTACTCCACAGGTTGCCTTTCTTTCATCCACACCATCAATTAGATTTTCCGGTCATCTAACGGCTCTCAGAGTATGGTTAAACTCAAACTTCACTAGTATAGTAAATACAGCGGAAAATTTGCATTATAGACTCTACACAAAGCTTAAATCAATGAGTAAAATTGTTTCATCTATTATTTCATCTATAATTCAGGAAAAAACAAGATTCATTGATTTCTTGCTCCGTGTGATTTCTGTACATGCTTGCATTTAACTTTTCCCAAAATGTAAAAAACATTAACCATATATGATGATATATTGATCTTTGTGGTGTGGTATTGGCCCTGATAAATGAGTGATGGTTTTTTGTTTCTCTTCTCTATTGCCCACTTTCTAATTAATGAGCAAGAACGCTACATATATATACTACTTTATATCTATATATTTTTTATAATTTAATTATATATAATATTTTTTTAATTATAATTAATTTTATTTATTATTTTATATTTATATTTTAATTTTATCACATGTCATTAATATAAAGTAATATATTCTCAAATAATGTAATATAAAACAATTGTTGAGAAGAAATTTAAGTCACGATAATACATCTGAATTAGTATTACAGTAATACATGTAAAGATATTAAAAAAATAAAAACAAGAAAAAGTTGATTATTCATGAATTATGGAGAGAGGACCCACCACCATCACTTCATTTGGACCTTTACAGTAACTCTTATTTTGTCGTGGTGTACTCTACTCTTTTGCATGCGACCTCCAACCAATCTCTACCCTTAGATTTGACGAAACTTGTTTGACTTTCCCACCCTCTTTTCTCTATTTTATAACTCCTCCTCCTCCCCTCGTTTCTCTTGTTCTCTCCCCTTACCAAAACCTAAACCTCTTCTTCTTCTTCTTGTCCTTCTCTTTTTGTTGTATGGCAGTAGATCTGGTAGGCGTTCAAAGGATCAAGATGGAAGATCAGATGGCCATACAAGAAGCTGCTTCAGCTGGGTTAAAGAGCATGGAACATTTCATTCGAGCCCTTTCATCTCAAACCCCTTCTTCTTCATCTTCTTATTCTTATTCTTCTACTCACAACAATCTCAACCTCCACCTCAACCACCTCGACTGCTCCGAAATCACAGACTTCACTGTTTCCAAGTTCAAGCAAGTCATCAATCTATTAAACCGCACCGGCCACGCGCGCTTCCGCCGCGCACCTTCTCACCCTCCACCACCACAGCCCGAACCCGAACCCGAACCACAGATCCAGACCCAGCAGGGCTTGACCCTAGATTTTACCAAACCCACCATCATCAACTCAAAGTCAATTAAGAACGAAACGCTCAGTATGTCCACCACCACCAACTCCTCCTTCATGTCCACCATCACCGGCGACGCCAGCGTCTCCGACGGCAAGATAGGACCCTTCCTTACTCCTCCAGCGCCAGCTGTCTCCGCCGGCAAACCACCTCTCTCTTCCTCTCACCGGAAAAGGTGTCACGACGCCGTCCTCTCCGGTAAACCCTCGTCCTCTGGCCATTGCCATTGCTCCAAGAGAAGGTATTTTAATTTTTAACTATTTTCTTAACACCCTTCTTTGAAATGTTAACGAATTCATAGTAAAAAATAATAGGAAAAAATAAAAAAAGCTAATGAATTTTTCGTGTTTTAGGAAATCTCGTGTGAAACGAACGATCCGTGTGCCGGCGATAAGCTCGAAGATGGCCGATATACCGCCGGACGAGTACTCGTGGAGGAAGTACGGTCAAAAACCGATCAAGGGTTCACCCTACCCACGGTATTATTCTATTCATTTTTCCCTTGTTTTGAATCCGTCAAAGTCAAACACCAATCTCAAAGTCTTTGCTTTTTTATTAAACTAAAATTTAATGTTTAAGGTACTAATAATAATAATAGCTAACAGGTTCACTCACCTATTTGACTTTTATTAGATAATTGGGTTTAAATTTTGAAATCTCTTATTAATAGGCAATTTATAATTTTATTATAAATTGTTGAGGTTAGTATTTTTTTTTTTTTTGTAATTTGTGAGAGATTTTACTCACTCTAATTTTTTTTAAAAAGAATAAATAATTTAGTTTTCTTATTTATTTAATTTATTTTAGTGTTAGATGAATTAGCTTTAACGAGTTTAATTTTAATATAATGTTAATGTAATTTTTTAAGTTATTATTTAATTTTATATTAACACTTCATTTTATAAATTTAACTATATTAATAACTTAATATTTATATAAAGTGTCTAATTAATTAAATAATATGACAGATGTAGGTATAAATTTTTTTTAAATGTCAGGAAGTTAAAAATAAATTTTTGACTTAATCATAGTTGTTTATAAAATTGATGATATTACACTCTGTCTCATTAATTGATTAAGTTGTATAATTATATAAATATTATCAATTAAAATTTATAGAATTTTCAGTACAGTTATTTATAAAAAAATATTTTTTAAAAAATATGAACCTCATTTTTTTTAAAAATGACACTCATTCTTTAATTAATTGATCAAATTACATAATTGTATAAATATTATCAATTAAAATTTATAAAATTTTTAGTATTTAATTATTTATGAAAAATTATGTATATTAAAAATAACGTGTATACTTGAAAATATTACAGATTTTAATAAATAATATTTTTATATAATAATATTTTGTTATAAAAGAAATTTATAATTTTTTCTGTGTGTGTAAGGAGTTTTTAAAAAATTATATATATTTTTTAATTAGTAATGTTATCAAATTTTAACTGATAAAAAATATTATCAGATTTTAATTGATAATATTTATACATAATATTTTAAAAAATATTTTTTTTATAAATAATTGTAAATGTTAAAAATTTTATAAATTTTAATGTATAGTATTTACATAATTATGTAATTTAATTAATTAATAAAAGTAAGTATTATTTTTAAAAAAAAAATAAAGTTGAATGTACAAACTTAAATGAAAGTTAGTGTAATTTACTCTTTATAACTTTAAAATTTAAAAAAATAATTTATACACTAGTTAGTGTAAGAATTAGACCGAAGTGCGAATTTCCAATACAACCATAATAGTAATAATAATAATAATATGTAATTGCATTGGCAGCGGCTACTACAAGTGCAGCACCGTGAGAGGGTGCCCGGCGAGGAAGCACGTGGAGCGGGCGCAAGACGATCCCAAGATGCTGATCGTGACGTACGAGGGAGAGCACCGTCACGTGCAACCCCGTTCGCCGGAAACCGCCGGTGCCGGCGTCGGTTTCAGCTTCCAGTCGAGTTAAGTTAAGCGACGGCGCCGTTTGGAAAACAACGTCATCCTGACCAACCGTTTGCGGTAACGGCTGCTCGACGTGTTGGATAAAGTGTCAAAAGCAAAGTATTGAAGGGAGAAAAAAGAAAGCGAAGTCAATTTTTGCAATGTAGCTTTTGACGGATTCGTCTAAAATGTTAATGAGGACTTTTGTGTAAATTTGACCCCAAAAGAAATTGCAGGTTACAAAATATATATATATATATTGTGGGTACATTTTTTGAAAGAGAGTTGATTGATTTGATGATGAAGTTGAATTGCGTGGTTGGACCCACTATTATTATGTTGTGTTGGACCAAAACACTGTCGGTATAATATATATGTTTAATAATAATATTGGGAGCACTAAGTTCAAAGATTAGATTCCTTTTGTTGAAAAAATGGGCACTGTTTGAGCAAAAAGTCAAGGGCATAGGTACGGTGGAGGAACGTGAAGGAGGTGGAGTTGGAATAATAATAAATGAATGTTATTTTTTGGATTTTTTTATATTTATTTTATTATTACTTTATTTCATATTTTTAAAAATATTATTAAGAGAATAATATTAATAATATATATTTTTAGATCAATATTAAAATAATGGTTAAAAAATATGTTCAAAATGTTCAAACGTTATTATTGGGGATGGGTCCCCTCGCCAGCTATTTCAAATCTACGGGGTTTTTCAATCTTCTCTTTCTTTGACTGTAATAAGGGGTGCCCTTTGCTACGCTCCAATAAAGTTATAAAGTAACTTTGATAGTTGAGAGAATTATAATGCTCACTTTAATTCGCACTTCATTGGAAATAGTTGATTTAATAATATTTATAAAATGACGGGGTGGAATTTGTGACTTGTAAATTGGTAGACATGATAAAATTATGTAAATTGCAAAGTTAATCCCTAGATGAAAAGTAATTGCAAATTGAAGCAAACCAGATTGGAGAGTGTTCAATTGTCATGTACTAATGTGAAACAAACCAGCTGATTTCTTGTCAAAAATTGGCTCCCATGAAAATCAGAAGCTGAAGCTTTGGAGTAGTCCCCCATCTGGAATGTCCGAAATACTCCTTGCCGATATGATGCGGGTCGAGTTTGTAATTGTAAGGCTGTACCGTGGCCTACAATCTTCGGTGACCGGAATCCTAAACCAGAGAGCTTGAATGCGTGAATTCTTATGAAGTACGGATATTTCAAAATTGGTGATGAATCACTATCATATTCATATCCCATACCGATATTTGTATAACATTTCTCCATCTGTATTTTTAAAATATCTCAATTTTTTTTAAATATTCACTATTTTCAAAATATTACTACTCAAAAAATTCAAGTTATGAATTTAAGTTCATTTCTCATTAAATATATCACTTAAAATATATTTTTATTTAAATAAAATTTAAATTCATTTTTTAAGTTTATTATATTTATTTTATTAATTAAGTTATGATATATATTTATTAAAAAAATTTATTTTTTTTAAAAATATATATTATAATTTAATTAATAAAATAAATATAAAGAAATGAACTTAAATTTTTTCTTTTAATTTCTTTCCAGTTAAGTAAAAAAGCAAGAATTTTTAATCTTAAACCACATTCTAAACTGAAACTCAAAACGGAGGAATTCATCCACCCAGAGCCACCATGAACCAGCACCAAATCTCCCTCTCTTCCACTGCCGTTTGAAACCCAATGCGCCACCACAAGTTTCCACAAACCAACACCGCCATCCTCATCCTTGTTTAGCCACCACAAAACCCCAAACAACCATCTGCGAACCACTCGAGGTCCACCCACGGACCAACTCAGCCACCATTGCACCACCATGTCGTGCCTCACTACTGTTCGTTGCCTTACACACCATCGTCGCCCCTGACCACTGCCAGGTCCTGCCTAAGCCACTAGCGTCCACCTCCACGCCCTCAACGTTCTCCGTTAGATAAAAATTAGAGCTTTCTTAGAATACTTAAATTTGTGGAGGACTAAAATGCAATTTTCAAGACTTACAATATAATATACATTAATAAAAGGGATGATTGGTTATCGAAAGTCATTTGTATGGAGAATCAATGCTCACTACATTAAAGTGGGCATTGTAGAATTCGTTTCATAGTTGATACTACCTTGAGGCTTTCCTAAATTTAAGATCCTAGGAAAAGGAGTAAGTAGACCACAAATATAGGTTAAGGCTTTCGTAAATTTCAAGATGCTAGTAAGTTTTTCTTCTCTCTCTTTTTTTTCTTTTTGGTATGATTTTTCCTTCTTTGTTTATATATATTTTTTAATTTTAAAATGAGATGTTGTATTCTCACAAATATTACATCATTCCATGATATATGCATTTTTAGTTTTAATTATTTTATATTAATAACTATCTCTTCAATATTTTAATTATAAAACTTTTCTTAAAATAAAATAAACTAATTCAAGCCATAAAGCAGTAATAATACAGTACTTGATTATCCTCTTAATTACTGGGGTTGTCAAATGCCAATATTCGATCGAGAATTTATTGCATATTTTTAGTGTAATAATAAATACTTGTTTCAAAAATATTTTTTACCGTTTATTTTAAGCATATTCACATAAATGTTAAACAAATCAATTTAGATTAATGGTAAAAATCTTCTTAGAACATACATTTATTTGTGTTTCGGAAACATGTTAAAATTTCGCTAACCAGTAAAACGTGAATTATTCATTTCAAATACTACATAAGAATCAGAAACAAAATCAACTAAATGGAGCTATAAGATGTTTCACAAATATAATGTGTTTTGCGAAAGGTTTAAACAAAGATTATATGTCACATGGTATCAAGATTGCTTGTAATGCCCAGAAAATGTACCATTTTCTTTTGGCGAATAACAACATTGTTTTTATATGAGATTCTTCTCCTGAAATTGATTGCGTTACATCCATTCTTGATTCTTAGCAACAGGTCTTAGGTTAGCACATAATCTTGGATAATTCAGAGCTTTCGTTTAGCTGAAACGTGCTGGAAGAAAAGAGATTACATTCATAATGTACTTGGGATTAAGGCAGTTGAAGCCACATCAAATTTTTTGGTATTCCTATTAAGTTAGTAAGTCCAAAAAGCAAGTTTTCTAGTTTGTGCAGGATCAGAGTTAGAAGAAACTCAAGGGGTGGAAAGAAAAATACCAATCACAAACATGAGGGAAAAACTCTTATTAAATCGGTTGCACAGGCCATCCCAACATACATTATGGATTGTTTTCTACTACCTTAATTGATATGAGCCTATAAAGTCCATGATCAGAAGATCTTGGTGGGGAAGCAAATCAAAAGAGTATAAAATTCTTTAAGCCCACTAGGAAACATTGTGTGAAGACGAAAAAAAAGGAGGTAAGGGGTTTAGGTGCTTTATAACGTTCAATCTAGCCTTGTTTGCTAAATGGGTATGGAGAATTATTCAACATCCCCTCACTCATGGCAAAAGTCAAAAATTATTTTCCAACACACGATGTACTGTGATCAAGCTTGCCTCAAATTCCAAGTTTCACATGGAGAAGTATTTGTAACTTGAAATGTCTAATAGAGAAAAAGGGCTTATTGGTGAGCAAGCAATGGAGAAAGTATAAGGTTTTGGAAGGATGGATGGCTTCCATGGAAAAATGGCGATAAAGTGTAAGTGCGACGAATGTTCTCGATGAAAATGCCTAGGTTTCTGATATGTTTTAACTGGAACCAAATTGTGGAATAGGCAATTGATTGAGACCGTTTTTCTGCCATTTAAGGTTGAGCAAATTCTGAATATTCCTTTGTCTGTTTATCAACAAACAAGTTAACCATATGATATTGAATGTTAGGAAACATAACACATACTCGGTGAAATCAACCTATTTTTTTGGTTCGAACCTTATAAACAGAGGTTGCAACTACAAGTGGCATGAACAATGTTTTTTTACTAAACTGTTATCGGTGAAAAAATTATTTATCAAAATATCACTTTTTTTAAATTATTTATCAAAATATTACTCTTTTAAAATTATATACTAAACTGTTATTTTTTTGTTCAACATGACATTTTTTAATAATTTCTGATCTATATAGGATGCGCCAAATAGGGTAGCGCATCCATGTGAATGTGTCATCTTACATGACATTTTTTTATCCATGTAGGATGACGTTTTTTAGTTAAAAATGTCAACACATTTAGTACTTTTTACGTGGACAAAAATAAAAAAAAAAACTTATAGGTTACTTAACCCATTTCACGTAGTTCTCGCATTCCTCTCAAAGACACATGCATTTTACATGTTTACTAGAGAGTGCACCATAATGTTAGAAGACATCAACATCAATTAGCTTATTTATAGGCTAAGTGTTTGTTTCTTATCCGTAAAGTAGTCGATGTGAGACTTTGGTGTTCGCAAGGCAAAACAACTAAGTAAGACAACAAGGTACCTTTGATCGATATGAGACTTTTGTGTTGGCAAGGCAAAATAACTAAGTAACATAACAAAATACTTTTAGTTGATGTGAGACTTTAATTTAATTAAATATATCATTATATACTACTTTTATGCATATTGCTAACTTCCTTCAACTTGTTTTTTAAGATGAAGGAAGTTTTCAAGCTCCACTTTTTCTTTCAGACCAAAAGCCTATTTTTTCATTATTTAAACAACTTAAATTTATGTACATTTTAGTAATACTATATTTTAAAATAAACAAGAAACTTAATTTTAAACTTTCTCTCTCCCTCTCTCTCAAATCTTTCCCACCGTTAGTAAACTGTACATGCAGAAAACTAGAAACTGATTTACTTATCAAAGAAACCATAAAGTGTCAAAATTTTAGGGGTATACACTACTAGAAATTTCGGATTTAGAGACGAAAAATTTCATCTCTAAATATTTAGAGACGAAATTAGAAATGGAAATTGATCTGTCTCTAAAAGTGGCGTCGCTGATTGTTAGAGATGGAAAACGTCCGTCTCTAAATAAAAAAAATTTCATCTCTAAATTAGAGACAGATATTGTCAATTTTAAAAAAATATATAATAATGATTAAATTAGAGACGACACACACTGTTTCTAATTTCATCTCTAAAATTAGAGACATATTTTTTCGTCTCTAATATTTTAAAAATATTAAAAAATAGGCATCTAGTTGGGATTTGCCACAACTAGATGCCTTCATTTTATAAAAAAAAAATCTATTTTGTTATGCATATAATTATCCAAAATCAAAATTTATCCAAAATCATAATAAATCATCAATCATTATAATTATCCAAGTAACTATAAAATATATCAAAATAGTTGAAAGTATATGAAATAGTTACAATATCTTATGCATACCATTCATTGCTATTACATTTTACAAGTAGACTTTTCTCTAACTTATACAATTACAAGTAATGCAACTCAAATTAACATTCAAATACTAGAATTTGTCGTACATAGCTATTAAAAAGAAGATTGTCAAACTCTTGGGCATTATAATTGTAACTGGAGCTATGTAAGGCAGACAGGAGGTAGTTGCTGATGTAGTGATTGCTTCCACTTACCACAACTGCTATAGACTTGGTTAAGGATTGACTCAATATAGTTGCATTCATCATCCTCCTATACTGATTCAATGTTCTCTCAAAGTTCGGGACTTCTTTGGTTCAAAGCTATACTGATCACCCCGCATCACAGTCTTTGACTTTTAGATATTATTTACGATAGGGAATGAATCCACGTTATCTCTTGATGGATGTAAATTACCAACATTTATTAACACATTAAATAAGAAGCAACTGAAGCATGATCGAAGAGGTCAAAATATCATACAAGCAAACTTCATCTAAGATGAATTCACAAATTACTAACACAGAATCCAGGACTTACATGACATGCAAGTATGTAACAGAATTGCTTCTTTCGCAGCACATCATCACAAGAGGTGAACACTTGCCTCACATACTGTCAACAATACCAAACCTTGTTAATTCTATATATGAATAGTCCTTAAAAAAGAAAATCAATCACAAACTACAGAATCAAAAAAGACTTGAAAGACAAAAAGAATTCTAGTGTCACACCTGCATGTTATCCAGGAACAATGCAATTTGGAGTGCATTTGGATATTCCTCAAATTTTAGATAGATCAAATATGCAATGTCCAAGACTACCATATCATCTGGCCCAAGGAGGTATCTGCATGCAAAAAACAACAACAACAACAACAACAACAACAACAACAACAATAATAATAATAATAATAATAATAATAATAATAATAATAATAATAATAATAATTTGAGTATGTTTGTCACAAAAGAGAGAGAGTCAATTTACCCTGAACAACACATAAAAGCAAAAATCGAAGGCAAACAGCATGTGATTTATTGTGCAAATGATGCTTACAAATCAAAATAGCTCCCTCCTAAAGAAACCTTTAAACTATTCCTTCCTATTGCAAGTCAAACTCTATCCAATAAACTTTTACATTATAAAATACCACTCTTAAATAAGTTTCCAAAACCAAACTAAGAAGCTTCAAAGCCAAGCCTATAACTGTATAAACATATCATTTCAATCTATCATGTCGCAACTGTAGTTAGAGGTCTAACTATAGGTCAAACTAGCACACAAGGAATTAAACTAAGACAAAAACACCATCCTCACAAATTTCTATGAGCAACTAATTAATAATTAATTGGACTTTCCTGAATAGTTACCAATAAGTTTACAATTAGTGTATGTGTATCTAGACTCTGGAGTGACTGTATAGGCACATGATAGAAAGAATTCAAGGCTTCATGTACTGGTACAGTGGGGGAATCATCTTTCTTTCTTGGTAACCTGCAAAAGTGGCAGATTATTAGTTATTAGTGGCAGGAACCTTTGTTCATTTAACAACGTGAGTTAGGAAAATTTGAAGCACATTTGGCTTCACATATATAAACCACAAGGCTTAGTCAGAGGATTATAGGCTCTCCTTGATACCCCATCTAAAGGTACTTCATCCATAAGATTCTTGATATCTTCTCTATCTTATGTCAGGTAGTGAACCTCTCTTGGAAGAGGGTTTTGTTAGTTAACAATTTTATGATGATGATAATAATTCTGAAAGCTAAGTTTGTTCATCCTACCTCCAAAGCCCCTGAGCTCAAGCTCATGCCACTCTTGGACCATTGCACAACAGCAACATATTCGATGAGTTAAAAAATCATCACATAGACCTCCCTACAAAATAGAATGGGTTAAAAATAAGACACCGCTTTATATCCTCAGTTCTCGATTCTTGATAATTACAAAGGGGTGGAAGGGAAATCAACCTCAATGTTAAATTGACTATGCAATTTCCTTCTTATGCAAGAAGAATAGCAGCAACAACCATAAAAGATGGAGTATAACATTAGATCAGTCGTTGCTCGCTCTCGAGCTGCAACAATTTCAAGTGGCATGAATAAGTAATGACAAAATGGCACTTCATCAATCTTTAGATTTTTGACAAAGATATTGATTTTTGACAAAAATTTCAAAAATCAGTCATTGCTAGTACTGTAAAAAAGGCCAAACCCGAGCTTAGTGGTTTTGGGCTTGTGCTTGTTGAGAAGTGGCTTCTTCACATCATCAGCAGGGTAGAACTTGGGGGCTTCTCAACCGGAGTTTGGGGCTTAGGTTTGGCATCGTGGCGAAGGAAAACGCCACTGTTCTTAGCCTTGATGGCCTATCTTCGACCTTGAGTATTTTCTGATTCCCTTGATCAATTCACGATTTCTGCTAACCCTAGGGACTCTCTGCTTCGGTGACATTGCATGTTGTTGCTGTTGAGAGATGGAGATGGAGGGGTCTGTGGGCTGAGAGATAGAGATGAGAGATGGAGCTGAGATATGGATATGAGAGATCGAGGGTTAGCTGAGAGATAAGAGATGAGAGATGGAGCTGAGAGATGAGAGATCTGAGTTCGAATTAGGGATTTAAGTAGAAATATTAGAGACGAAAATATCACTCTGTCTCAATTTTTTTTAAATTATTAATATATAATTTAGAGAATGAATATATTCATCTCTAATATATTTTAATTTTTTAAAACACTTATTTGATTAAATAGAGACGGAATTAGAGACAAAAAATTTAGAGACGGATAAATTTTGTCTCTACATATATTTGACTTTTTCAAATATTACATTGACTGAATAGAGACAGAATTAGAGACGAACAAATCTGAGATAGACAAATTCCATCTCTAAACTCTGTCTCTAAGTATATTTGACTTTAAATTGACCAAATAGAGACGGAATTAGAGACAAAAAATTCTAAGACTGATCATTTTCGTCTCTAAATTTAAAATTTTATTTTTCCTCTTTAATTCTTTAATTCCGTCTCTGTTTCTGTCTCTAATAGAGACAGAATTGTTTCCATCTCTAAACTCTGTCTCTAAATCAAAAATTTCTAGTAGTGTATAGTTGAAGCTCTCCCGAAATAAAACAATGCACACTCATGATTAAAAACCTGCATTTTAGGGGAGGGAGTTATAAAACTTGACTGTTTTTGTCTCAATATTAGATTGTCATGAGAGCATGGATGATTTTAGCTTCGATTATAGCTGCCTATTCGATATTCTTCATTTTTTTTAAAGTTTAATCTCTCATTTATAATTTTTTGCCATGAAAAACACTACTAGTCAAACACAGTTATACTAGTAGCAAAATGTCCCTGGCTATTAATATGGGAATGTGAGAAATACATTAACATCTTTGTGTGTGTGCGCTTATACTTTGTATAATTTTTACTCTTATATGTTGTCTTGTGTTATCTTTTTTATCCTAAATTAAAACAGATGAAAGACAATCTTCAAGTTCAAAAGCTCGCTCAAGAGTGTAAAGCAAGTTAATTTTGGGGCTGCTTAAATCTATCGTTTAGATGGTTATACTGATCTAGATGTTGCAAAAGGGGTCCTATTGTAAGTTGGTTTCCTTCACATTAAAGTCCCACATTGAATAAAATTATTTTGTTGTCTTACTTAGTTGCTTTGCCTCGGCCAACACTAAAGTCTCACATCGAATAAAGGTACCTTATTGTCTTACTTAGTTATTTTGTCTTGCGAACACCAAAGTCTCACATCGACTATTTTATGGATCAGAAGCAAATACTTAACTTATAAATAAGCTAATTGATACTGATATCTTCTAACGTTATGGTACACTTTCTAGTAGACATGTGAAATGCATGTGTTTTTAAGAGGAGCGCGAGAACTACGTGAAATAGGTTAAATGCCTTATAAGTATTTTTTATTTTTATTTTTGTCCACATGAAAAATGCTAAATGTGTTGGCATTTTTAACTAAAAAACGCCATCCTACATGGTGTATCTATGTAAAAAAATGCCCTGTAGGATGGCGCAGTCACGTATGATACGTCAAACAGGATAGTATATCCACGTAAATTTTGTCCTATGTGAACCAAAAATTATTAAAAATATCACATTAGACAAAAGAGTGATAATTTGGTATATAATTTCAAAAGAGTTGTATTTTAATAAATAGTTTAAAAAGTGATAGTTTGATAAATAATTTTTTCACTAATAACAATTTGGTAAAAAAGCCCATGAACAATCATCAACGTCTTGTATGGAGTAAGTGTTAAGAAGACTTTGGCAAGTATACCAAGTCATGCAAGTAATAAAGGGATGAGTGGGTTGTCGTTCCCAACGAGGATCGTGACAAATACTAGCACATAACACAACAATCACTATCTAAACGATGAGTTTGGAAAGAAGGGAGCTCAAACAACAATTGATGAAATCAGAAATTAAAAGAAATAAGTCTTTTTGTAATTTTCTCAAACACTTGGTGAGCACAAATGAAATTGAATTCGATTAAGATGAAATGTCGGGGTTAGACTCACTAATCTTTTCCCAAATACAATGACATGACAAACAATATAATTTCTAACTTCAATTATGAAAATCAATCCACTATTTACTCAAATCCTAATTCCTTAGATGAAAAGAGCCTAAATCTCCTAATTAAGTCCTAATTCCTTAGGTGACTTAAGAAGTGAATTTGCATTAAGATTAAGGATTAAAAGAGTACTAATAAATCAAGACTCATTCCTAGATTCAAGACCTATTAGGTGATTAATTTCAGATTTAGACCTAGCATCAACTTTCCAATTGTTTACCAAATCAAACATCAAGCCATGGATAATCAAGCCACAACAAGCATTAAGCATAAAAATTAAGCACTCATAAAGAAGTAGAGAATTATATTGAATGATCAAATCAAATACATAAGAGATTTAGAAATAGATACATCTCACCCTAACAAGTGGATGATTAGCTAGACATGATCAAGGTGATAAAATAAAAAGAAATGGAAATAAGAGATGATAAAAACTCCATTGATGCTCTTGGCTCCCAGCCACGTCGAGAAAAGCTCTCAATCTCCTCTTTAGAATGAATTCCTTCTCCTCTCTCTGAATGCCCAACCAAATGCGCAATATCCTATTTTTAGGATTTCTTCCAGATGCATCAGCGTTTAGCGCAAAATTATCCACGCTGAGCGCGAATTAATTGACCATGCTGTTGCATCATAAGTGGCTGCGCTTAACGCTATATTAATGGCGCTTAGCGCAACATGTACTGAAATGCATCACGCATCAGTCAATCTTCTGGCTTCTTCAGGCTAAGCGCCACAACTTTGGGGCTAAGTGCCACAACCTTGGGGCTAAGTGCCACAACCTTGTGGCTAAGCGCTGGCTTCCATACGTGGACTTGAGCTTCAGCTTCCAGTTGGGCTTCAATGGCTTCAATGGGCTTCAATGGCTTGCACCCAAACTACATAAAACACATCAAAACATCATTAACTAATCTAAAAACATCAATTAAGAAAATATTCTTAAAGACTCAATAAAAGACATAAAACATGGACTAAAACGACCTCTCAAGTCTTACAAGAAAGATAAACAACCTCAATGTACACCTATAAAGGTATGCATATTAGACATTTATCAAATTCCCCAAACTTAAGACTTTGCTTGTCCCCCAAGCAAAAGTAAACCCAAAAATAAAGAAAAACACTCAACACACAAGTTAACTAACAAAAGAACAAAATTCAAAAGGAAATGATATCCATCACAACTCAACAAGACAAAGCAATACAAACTCCACTAATGAGAAACTCACAAAGAAGATTCCATCCATAGCAAACTTGCATCCAGAATTTGCTCACACAGAAGAAGTCATAGCAAAAATGTACAGTTATTTTCACTCTTGAAAGAGCAATAATCATGGCATCAGCAAAATAGTCAAAACAATGGAAACTCAGCTCCTCACAAGATGTAACTGTTTCCCTCAATCACTCTAGTGTATGGAATGTGTGTTCCTCTCAAAACCACACATTAAAACCCTACAACTTCAATTTTGCCTTTCATCTTAATTCTCCTTACACAATTCACATGCATGCACAGTCACAAGGGTCTTTACTTGGGATGTAACTTGGTTAGGCAACAGGAAAAGTGATGAAGGATAAGCAGGCTAATCACCAAAGAGAATAAGAGAATTTCTTCTTTGACATTCTATTTATTTACTTTTTTTTTACATCACTTTTTAAATCTGCATCATTTTTTTTATTGAATTTCTTCTTTGCCATTTTTTTATTCTTTTTTTTTATTCCCCCAAACTTATGTTAAACCCAAACACAAGAAAATGCTTTCTTATCCAAAAAGGTGTAGGTAGAACATTGTTTTTCATTTTTTAGGCATATGAGTTATCTACAAAAATTAATCATTGTCTTTCAGCTCAAGGGGGTATCACAAAGGATAAAAAAATTTAGGTAAGCTTTTTAGTCTAAATGGCTAGTAGAAAAGAAGTGCCCTGATCATTTCTATGACATGCAAGTGAATTTTGAATTCAAATTAGATTCAAGCAAAATCAAGAGTATAAGTTCCAATGGTGCCACTCACAAAGAATTTATCATTACAGGCCCAAAGAACTCACACAGGTAAAACTGAATATTTCCATTGAATTTTTCAAATTTCCTTGCCATAGTCACTAGTCCCAAGAGTTCGAACCAAACATCAAAGCTATGATATCCTTATGAAAACAAAATCACAGAAGCATAGCAACCACAAATGTCAACTTCAATGGGAGAGAAACAACATGGAAGAAATGTACTACAATGAAATTGTCAAGAGTGATAATCTCAAAACTTTTTTTTTTAAACACACCACGTAAACACAAGACACTTTGACAAAAATAACAGAAAGAACATGGTAACATTTATTCATTCAAAATTAAATTCAAGCAAAGTAAAGAGAAATTTAGCTCAAGGGTTCCTAGAGGAACCCTCTCCAATCTTTTTCGTGCACGCCTTCACTTTCTTCCTCTTCTTTGTGTCTTCATTTTCCTCTTTCTGCACTTGGGAAGTTTGCTTTTCTTCTTCCACCTCTTGAGGAGGGTACACCCGCTCCTTCTCCTTTTTGCACAAGTCCATCAGTGGTTGCAAGAATTCTTTGTAATCATCATCAATTTCCTGACCCTCCAAAATCCAATTCTGATTTGGATTAGTTCTTGTAATTTCAAGACATTCTTTCACCATGTCTTTGTTCATATAATGAACTGGATTCGGTGTGGTTCTCTTAGGTGGCATCCTATCAAAATCTGTGAATGAAAATCAACCAATTAGAATCACACTTAAATATTAACATTTTTTTAACTCAACCAACACACTGAATTATTCTATCATAACTAAAACACCAAACAACACATAAAAATTCAATAAACACAAACAAAAATTCAAAAGAACCAAGTTTTACCCATAATGATGTCCAAACACAGAATAACAAAATCTAAACAAAATAATCAGGTCTACACAATAAAATGATGACAAAGTCACAAAGTCTTCACAGCAAAGCATTAACAATTATTCTTAAAATCAGATTAAGCAAAATCAAATCAAAATTCTTCAAGCTCTACTCTTCTTCATCTTCCTCATCTGCTAGCTCATCCCCCTCTTGAAAAGCATCCTGGTCCCCAGGATGTTTTGGCCACGCAACATAAGAATCCACCTCACTAGCAGATGGAAAGTGGAATGACCCCTCAAGTGGACTGGGCAAATGAGCAGATAAGTCTCGCATCATATTCCGCATCATCATGTCTGATCTATGAAGAGCATCTAACTTGTGATGAAGCAGGCTATGGGATGATTCCAAGGCATCTACATGTGTAGAGAGTGATCGGGGAGCAGGAGGAGTCGATCTAGATGAAGCAGGTGCATCACTGCCCATACAATTTTTCTGGATGAACTTGGCAGTAATTGGGAGCCTGGGCTTAATCTTGGCACCCTGAGATACATCAACACCAGCAGTTCTACACAGTTTAGTAATCAGAGATGGATGACCAAGCTGGCCAACCCCCACAGTATTAGCAGCCTTCTGAATCTCAAAAGAAATTATCTCCCCAAGTCCATGGTTAGACCAGCCATGATGGCATAGAGCATGAGAGATCTTCTTTCAATAATATCAGAAGTATGGGAGCATGGTGAAATGTTAGAATGCAAGAACGTCATCCAAATTTGGGCTAGCTGAGTTAAGTCACCTTGGAGGATTTTCTGCCTTTGCCCTGATCTACTAGTGACATATTTAGCCCCAGGCTTACAAACAGTATCTAAAACCTATTGGTAGTCATTGTTCTGATTCTTCCAATCAGTGTATCCACAATCCAATGGGGCCCAAGGAGTGGGAGTGTCCAAAAACTGATTTATTGCTTGTGCATCAAAGGTAATGGTCTTACCACGTACATAACTCCTGTGCTGTGGGAATCCTTCCTCCACAGTAATGGCATTGGCATAGAACTCCCGTACAATGGCCACATTAGCTGATTCAGGGTAAGTGGACAGCTTGAGCCAACCGCGCCTCCTCAACTCAGTTTGAAATTCCTCATATTCACTAGCAACAAGGATAACCTTTCGCTCAGTCAGAAGGTTCCTATTCTCAATGTCCTTATACCTTTGTTAGTGCTCAAGTGATAAAAACCTGTCAGCATCATAAGAGGAAGATCCTTTTCTTTTCTTAGAGGTAAGCTTTGAAGGTGGAGCCATGACTGAAACAATTAAATAACTATGCTCAGTGCTGTACCACTTGGACAATCTAGAAGATAGAACACCACAAAATCCCAAATGCAAATGCTTCAAATATATAGGGGAACATGCAAGTCACCAATGCTTCAATCACAAATGCTAGAGTATAAGCATGCACAAATCCTTGCTCAAATGATCTAAGCAACCTATATAGCCAAATACACATATGTAAACAGTCAAAACCTAGCTCCCCACAGGCAGAATTTCCAAAAGCAACAGAGAAGCATTTGCACAAATAAGCACAGAGAATAAATCAAATATGATAAACAGTGCTTAAAATATACAGGGGCAATGTCAAAAACCTCAACTCAACCAGAGAAGTATCACAAATGCAGATAAAAGCCCTAAACCCCCAAATCCATAGGACAAACGTAACCCCCCCAAATCCAATGAAAGGGCCAGGGTCCAAGTAATAGGCGAGAGAACACGGTTGGAATCAAATAACAAAAACAAAGAAAATAAAGAAAAGAAAAGAAAATGAAAGAAAAGAAAGAAAAATAAAATAAAATAAAAAAATCAGATTATACGAAGAACCAATTTCGGAAGGCATTGATTCAATGAAATAAAGGAAAGAAAAAAAAAAAAAAAAAATTACTGGACATGAGTGAGGATGCGAGAGAAGTGAGGGTAGGTGGGGGTGGAAGTGAGAATGAAAGTGGGTGTGAGGATGTGGGTGTGGGAACGAAAATGAAGAAGAAGAAAGGGGTAGAGAGAGAGAGAGAGATGTGGAGATGTGGAATGGGGGAGGAAGTGAAGAGGGAGAGAGAAAGGAGGGGAGCAAAGGGGAGTGGAGAATAAGGGGAGGAAGTGAAGAGGGAGAGAGAAAGGAGGGGAGCAAAGTGGGGGCGGTGGAATGAGGTGGGGAAATGGGGAAGTGGGGAAATGAGGAAGTGGATAAGTTGACGCCCCTGCGTACGAGGGACTCGCGCTTAGCGCAATGAAAATTGCGCTTAGCGCCAGTGAGTAGATTTTTTTTTAAATTTATTATTATTATTATGAGTATTATTATTTTTTTATTTTATTATTATTATTATTTTTTGATATAAATATAAATATATATTTTTTATTATTAAATATATCTATATATATAATTTTTATTTATTTATTTATTTTTTTATGTTTTTTTATTTTTTATTTTTTAAAGAAATGTGGCGCTAAGCTCCACATTCTTGAGGCTAAGCCTCAATGCCTCAGCCAAGCTACTGAGAAATGGCGCTAAGCGCCTTAAAATTGGGGCTAAGCCCTAGAGAATCAGAGAAGGGCTTAATTTTGATTCGCAAGTGGCGCTAAGCGCACTAAAATAGGGCTGAGCGCAAGTGCAATAGACAGAGCACTGAGAAATGGCGCTAGGCGCCTTCAAATGGAGCTAAGTCCCAGAGAATCAGAGAGCTGACTGATTCCAGCTCGTGAGTGGCGCTAAGCCCCCTATTCTGGCGCTGAGCGCCAGTTTAGCAGAAAAAACACTGAGAAATGGGGCTAAGCGCAAGAAAATAAGGCTAAGCCCCAGCGCATCAGAGAGCTAACTTATTCCAGCTCGTGAGTGGCGCTAAGCCCACTATTCTGGCGTTGAGCGCCACATGCAAAAATAGCAGTATATCAGAAACATCATAATAACCCCCCAAATCCATACATTTCCATCAAACGCACCCAAAACCCCAAAATAACACTTTAACATGGGAATTCAATCATGAAAGCACTTAGAGAAAGCATGCAAAACTTAAAATAAAACAACCTATCTAAACAACCAAAATAACACAAAAAGGGATAGAAATCCTGGGTTGCCTCCCAGTAAGCGCTTCTTTAATGTCACTAGCTTGATGAATGGCCTTCAAGGATCACGAAGATGCACAATTGCAGTTGATCGCTCCAAGTTACCACCCAAATAGACTTTGAGCCGCTGACCATTGACTTTGAAACTCCTCTGGGAAGAAGGATCCTCTACTTCCACAGCTCCATGAGGGAGAACCTCTTTAACAGTGAATGGTCCGGACCACTTAGACTTCAATTTACCCAGGAAATAATCTCAGCCTTGAATTGAATAAAAGAACTTGTTGTCCAGGCTGGAAAGTTTTCTGGATAATGTGCTTATCATGGTAGGTCTTCACTCTCTGCTTGTAGATCACTGCATTTTCATACGCATTGAGGCGCATTTCCTCCAATTCATGCAGCTGTTGGACTCTTTTTTCACTTGCCAAAGAGGCATCAAAATTTAAAAACTTCAATGCCCAAAAGGCTCTATGCTCCAACTCTACTGGTAAGTGGCAAGTTTTGCCATAAACCATTTTAAATGGAGATAACCCTAATGAGATTTTAAAAGCAATCCTGTAGGCCCACAACGTATCATCAAGCTTCTTAGCTGATGCGTGTGGATGTAGTGATTAAAAATCAGTTGTTAGGCTCACCAGAAAATAAAAAAAACCTTACAACTAGTTGTAGTTAGTAAGGGTCGATCCACAGAGAACCAAGTCAATTAACACTATCAAGTAATTCCCAATTTAAACTCTAATTAACAATAAACAGTAAAAAGGGGGGTTTTGGAGTTTTGATGAATAATGAACAGTTTCAAAGACAATAACAATAAATAAACTGAAAACAACAATATAAGAAAATTGGTTAAGAGATTGAATCCACCACTAGATTTATATGATGATGTAAATCCACATATTATTTTATTCCAACATGCTCAATTATGTTTTTATGCAATTGTGAGAGTAAACCTCTGTTTTCCTTACGTGTTGGCCAATTTAGCAACCGCTCAAATCAACTTCTAATCACTTGGTTAATCATAAAGCAACCGCTCTTACAATTATCCAACAATTGCATTAAGATTTAGAAAACCAATTACACTAAGATCTAATCACACACCGGGATTAAATTACTTAGAACATATATTTCTCTAGATCTATTACCACAACAGTGCATAATAAACCCAAATCTACCACTTTTATAAGTGGCAAATAGCACAAAGATAATTATACCCACATGAACATCATACATCCCATTAGATCTATTACCACAACCGTGCATAATAAACCCAACTCTATCTCATAGAAAGTGGAAACAAGTATAAAAACCTTCATACCAACAATAGATTCGAGAAATATATGAATAAAAACATAAGCGTGTTGAAATAATCAAATATGCAAGGTTTACAACATCAATACTAGCGGTTTCATCACCCTCTTAACCAAAGGAGATTTAGTTACACATAGCTAAAAGGAAATCACAAGAAAAAGCGAGAAGAAACAAGAAGAAACAAGAAGAAACTATGAGAGAAATGAAGGAGAGTTCAAGTTGTGTCTTCCATGATAACCGATGGTGCCCTTTTATAGAAGTCTGGGGTAGCAAAATGACAAAGGGAGTGGGTTGGTGAATGGGGTAGTTGAGAGGGTTGGTGAGTGAAGTAGGTGAAAGGGTTGGTGAATGGGGTAGTTGAATGGGTTGGTGAGTGAAGTAGGTGAATGGGTTGGTGAGTGAAGTAGGTGAATGGGTTGGTGAGTGCGAAAATTCCTTGGTCTGACTTGGAAGCCAAAAACGACCGATAATGCTTCGGATTCATGAAAAGTATTCTTCATGAAAGTTTTAGGTCTTTGTCTTGGCTATAACATGCATATCTGGATCGTCCAATTTGGCTTCCTACAGCCCAAGATATGACCCAAATACCGCGGTTGCTCAAACCCAACTTCAGCACCTCTGTTTCGACTTGCAAGCTCAAACTGACCCATTAGACTTCATTATTTCAAAATGTGTTCTTCATGAAAGTTGTTTATTTGGGTCTTGACTATCAGCTATCCAAATTTCAGCCCATCTCCATTATTAAAACTTGATATATGATTTTATGAGTGCACACCGTTCGGATTCTAGTGACAGAACTCGTATTCTGACTTTCATGTACACTTAGGTCCCTTAGACATCTGTTTAAGACTTCGAGCTCTTCATCAAAGTTGTAGAGCTCTCTCTTAGCTTTCCTACAAGATAAAATTCATAATTGTCAGATATCAGGAACTCAAGTTATGGCCAAAATACAGAAACAGTGTAAAATCTCAATAATGCTGAAAATATTCAATTAGGACCAATTTGAGCTTAGACTCACAAAATCATACCAAACTCGATCAATTAAGAATATGGAGAGTGTGAATGACTAATCATAAGGGTTTCTTAATAAATAAAATATGTGATTATCATTAGCCCAATCCTTTCTTGAAGTGGCCACAGTTTTTTCGAAGATCCGCTTGATTTCTCTGTTAGAAACTTCCGCTTGTCCATTGGTTTGCGGGTGATATGGAGATGCCACCTTATGTCTTACATCATACTTTGCCAAGACATTTTGGAGCTGAGAGTTGCAGAAATGGGAACTTCCATCACTTATAAGAACTCGTGGCACACCAAACCTAGCAAATATATTCTTCTTGATGAACTTGACCACAGTCTGTGCATCATTCTTCGGAGTGGCAACAGCCTCCACCCATTTTGAAACATAGTCCACAGCCAACAATATGAATTGAATCGAAAAGGATGGTGGGAGTGGACCCATGAAATCAATACCCCAGCAATCAAACACTTCAACTTCCAAGATGATTTGAAGGGGCATTTCATCTCTCTTAGTGATGTTTCCAGTCCTTTGGCACTTATCACAACTCTTCACATGATTGTGAGAGTCCTTGAAGATTGTGGGCCAAAAGAACCCAGATTGAAGAATTTTTACAGCAGTTCTCTCTCCATTGTAATGGCCACCATAAGGAGAGTTATGACAATGCCACATGATGTCCTTAGCCTCCTCCTTCGTGACACATCTTCTCAACAATCCATCTGGTCCAAACTTGAAGAGGAACGGGTCATCCCAAAGATAATGATTAGCATCCTTGAAGAGCTTATTCTTTTGTTGCCATAAAAAATGCTCTGGGATGACATTTACTGCTTTAAAGTTGGCCATGTCAGCAAACCATGGTCTCTCTTGCACCATTAGTAGTGGTTCATCTGGAAATTCCTCCCTAAGCTCTTGTTCTTTGGCTGTGATTTCCTCATTCACTAGCCTTGAAAGATGGTCTACTACCACATTTTCACTTCCCTTCTTGTCTTTACTTTCAAGATCAAATTCCTGCAACAATAAAATCCACCTAATCAGTCTAGGTTTTGATTCTCCCTTAGTTAACAAATATTTAATTGCTGCATGATCAGTGAACACAGTAATCTTAGATCCAATCAAATAGGAACGAAATTTCTCTAAGGCAAATACTATGGCAAGCAATTCCTTTTCAGCTGTAGCATAATGAATTTGATTCTCATTAAGGACCTTGCTTGCATAATAAATTACATGGAAAATTTTACCCCTTCTTTGCCCTAATACAGCTCCTACTGCATAGTCACTTGCATCACACATAAGTTCAAAGGGTAACTCCCAATCAGGGGCTACAATAACAGTAGCAGAAATCAATTTGTCTTTCAAATAATTAAAAGCATGCAAACACTCATTATCAAAATCAAAAGAAGAACTCTTAATGAGAAGATTGCACAATGGCTTTGTAATTTTTGAAAAATCTTTGATGAATCTTCTATAGAAACCAGCATGGCCTAGAAAACTTCTCACGCCCTTCACATTCAATGATAGAGGTAGCTTTGCTATCACTTCAATCTTAGCCTGATCTACCTCTACACCGCTGGCTGAAATCTTGTGGCCAAGTACAATGCCTTACTGCACCATGAAGTGACATTTCTCCCAATTTAAGACTAAATTGGTTTCCATGCATCTTCTAAGAACATTAGCGAGGTTAGACAAACAATGATCAAATGAAGTACCAAAAACAGAGAAATCATCCATAAAGACCTCTATATATTTTTTGATCATATCAGCAAAGATAGAAAGCATACACCTCTGAAAAGTAGTGGGAGCATTGCAAAGACCGAAGGGCATCCATCTATATGCAAAAACTCCATAGGGACAGGTAAATGCTGTCTTCTCTTGGTCTTCCGGATTGACTGTAATTTGATTATAACCGGAATAGCCATCGAGGAAGCAATAATAAGCTTGTCTGGATAATCTCTCAAGCATCTGGTCCATGAATGGAAGAGGAAAATGATCCTTCCGGGTAGCTTACTTGAGCTTCCGGTAGTCGATGCACATACGCCAACCAGTGACTATTCTAGTGGGAATTAATTCATTCTTGTCATTCATCACCACAGTCATACCTCCCTTTTTAGGGACAACTTGAATCGGACTCACCCACGCACTATCTGAAATGAGATAAATCATTTCGGCTTCAATGAGTTTCAGCACCTCCTTTCTCACTACCTCTTTCATTGTGGGATTTAACCTTCTTTGTGGCTGCACCACCAGCTTGAATTCTTCCTCGAGTTTGATCTTATGTATACAAAAAGCTGGACTTATTCCTTTTAAATCAGAAATAGTCCATCCAATTGCAGTTTGGTGCTCTCGGAGTACCTTTACAAGCTTCTCTTCTTCAAGTTTTGATAAAGAACTGTTGATTATCACTGGATTTGCATCTTGATTGTCAAGAAAAGTGTATTTCAAGTGAAATGACAAGGGTTTCAACTCTAGTTTTACTTTTTCCTCCACCTTGTAATTCCTCAGCTCTTCTTTCATCTTGCTGATAGCACTCTTTACTTGATTTGCTTCTAGATACTGCAAGCACTCCTCAATGATTTCATCATCTACCTCACCATGATTCTCAATTGCATTCATAATCACTCTTTGAAGAGGTGTAGTTGGAGTATTGTGCTGAATAGATTCTGCAACTGTAGTATCAATCAAATTTACCCGATAAGAAGTTTCTTTATCATCCGAGTGTTGTATTGCTTCAAAGACATATAAAGTCACTTTTTCATCTTGCATTCTCAACATAAGTTGCCCTTGTTGCACATCAATTAAGGCCCGACCAGTTGCTAAAAATGGTCTCCCCAAGATAAGAGGTACTTCAGCATCCTCTTCCATGTCTAATATCACAAAATCCGCCGGGAAGATGAACTTATCAACCTTCACAAGAACATCTTCCATGATGCCATAAGGTCGCTTGATTGATCTATCCGCAAGTTGTAGTGCCATCCTTGTTGGTTTCACCTCACCACCACCAAGCTTGTTCAAGATTGAGAGTGGCATCAAATTGATACTTGCCCCCAAATCACATAAAGCCTTACTAATAGAAATGCTTCAAATTGTGCAAGGAATTGTAAAGCTTCCAGGGTCTTTAAGTTTTGGAGGCAGCTTCCTTTGAAGGATTGCACTACACTCTTCTGTCAAGGCAACAGTCTCATCCTCTTTAAACCTTCTCTTCTTTGTGAGAAGTTCCTTCATGAACTTGGCATAGATTGACATTTGTTCAAGGGCCTCAGCAAAAGGAATGTTGATTTGCAACCGCTTGAATATGTCAAGAAAGCGAGCAAATTGTTCTTCCTTCTCGTTTTTCTTGGTTGGGTGTGGGTATGTCACTTTAACATATGATGGAATCTCTTGAGGTGCACCTCCATCTTTCAAAAGTTGACTTTTGCTCTTCCTCAATATGGAATCCTCATCCACTAACTTTTCTCTCTTTTCATTTTCTTTTTCTTTTTCAGTTTCTTCCCTATCAATTTCTTTGCCCTTTTTCTCATTTGTCTTGCTTTTTGTTTTATCACTTGACTCATTTTTTTCTATAGCTCTCTCTTTTTCATTCAAAGGCTCATAACAAACATTCTCAAGGATTTTACCACTCCTCAATGTAATAGCTTTACAATGCTCTTTAGGATTGGTTTGAGTGTTACCTGAAAAACTCCCTCCTGATTGTTCTGCCAATTGCTTTGCAATTTGTCCAACTTGAATCTCCAAGTTCTTGATGGAAGCATCTGTGTTTTTCTGGTTGGACATAGACATTTGCATGAATTGATTGAGAGTGTTTTCCAAAGCAGAAGTCCGGTCCTAAGGTGGCTGTGTGATTGGAGGTTTACTTGGTGACCCAACATCTTGTTTCCACCCAAAGTTCGGGTGATTCCTCCACCCTTGATTGTAGGTGTTGGAATAAGGATAGTTTCCTTGCCTCCCATAGTTGCCCATATAATTGGCTTCCTCAAAAGAATTAGGGGTAGCCTCACAATTGCCATTGTCATGATCACCTCCACAAAAATCACATTTCATTACTTGTTGTTGCGACATATTGGTGCTTTGCATGACTTGAATCTGTGGAAGCTGCATAAGTTACTTGTTAATGGCCTCAAGTTGTTGAGTCAACAACTTATTTTGAGCCAAAATAGCATCTTTCGAATCCAACTCCAATACTCCCCTTTTTGAATTGGTGCCTCGATCATAGTGCATCAAGTAATCATTAGATGCCATAGCTTCTATCAATCTCAATGCTTCCTCTGGTGTCTTGGTGTTCATAGAACCTCCAGCTGAGGCATCCAACATAAGCTTGGTTGACGGTCTCAATCCATTGTAAAATGTTTGCATTTGGATAAGATCACCAAACCCATGATTTGGGCATCTTCTGAGTAATTCTTTAAACCTCTCCCATGTGTCATGAAGAGTCTCTCCCTCTTGTTGAACATAGCTTGTGATATCACCCCGTGTCTTCACAAATCTAGATGCATGAAAGAATCTTGCTAGAAACTTAGTTTCTAAGTCATCCCATGTAGTAATGCTCCCTCTTGGTTGAGATTGGAGCCAAGCTCTAGCTCTATCTCTAAGAGAGAAAGGGAACAACCTTAGGCAGATTGCATCTTAAGTAGCACCATTGATCTTCACCGTATCACACAGCTCAATGAAATTGGAGATATGAGTATTTGGATCTTCCTTTTCCATCCCTGCAAACTGATTTTGCTGCATAATGTTTAAGAGAGCAGGCTTGATCTCAAAATTATTGGCAGTGACCGGAGGAGGTACTATGCCAGAGGTATGCCGGTTTGCATTGGTGTTGGCATAATCCCCAAGTGTCCTCCGAGCTCTATCACCATTGTCAGCCATATCTTCCTCCACTTGTTGAACTAAAGTGGAAAATGGAGCTTCTTGTTGTTGTTGTTGTGTAGTCTTGGCTAACAACTTGTTCTTCCTTGTTTGACCTCTATTCTTCCTAGCTGTTTTCTCTACTTCCAGATCGTAAAGAAGTTGATCGGCCGGAGTTTTACCTCGCATAAACAACACAAGCTAGAAAAATTGATTAGCACACAACGAAATTACTAAAAGCAAAAAGAATAGAACAGAAAAATAAATTTATGTCTAGATTAGTAACCGAAATGGTTATGCTAATATTGAAACACCGATCCCCGGCAGCGGCGCTAAAAACTTGTTAAGAAGACTTTGGCAAGTATACCAAGTCATGCAAGTAATAAAGGGATGAGTGGGTTGTCGTTCCCAACGAGGATCGTGACAAATACTAGCACATAACACAACAATCACTATTTAAACAATGAGTTTGGAAAGAAGGGAGCTCAAACAATAATTGATGAAATCAAAAATTAAAAGAAATAAGTCTTTTTGTAATTTTCTCAAACACTTGGTGAGCACAAATGAAATTGAATTCGATTAAGATGAAATGCTGGGGTTAGACTCACTAATCTTTTTCCAAATGCAATGACATGACAAACAATATAATCTCTAACTTCAATTATGAAAATCAATCCACTATTTACTCAAATCCTAATTCCTTAGATGAAAAGAGCCTAAATCCCCCAATTAAGTCCTAATTCCTTTTGTGACTATTAAGGATTAAAAGATTACTAATAAATCAAGACCCATTAGACCTAGTAGGTGATTAATTTCAGATTTAGACCTAGCATCAACTTTCCAATTGTTTACCAAATCAAACATCAAGCCATGGATAATCAAGCCACAACAAGCATTAAGCATAGAAATTAAGCACTCATAAAGAAGTAGAGAATTATATTGAATGATCAAATCAAATACATAAGAAATTCAGAAATAGATACATATAACCCCAACAAGTGGATGGTTAGCTAGACATGATCAAGGTGATAAAATAAAAAGAAATGGAGATAAGAGATGATGAAAACTCCATTGATGCTTTTGGCTCCCAGCCACGTCCAGAAAAGCTCTCAATCTCCTCTTTAGAATGAAATCCTTCTCCTCTCTCTGAATGCCCAACTAAATGCGTAATATCCTATTTTTAGGATTTCTTCCAGACGCATCAGTGCTTAGCGCAAAATTATCCACGCTGAGAGCGAATTAATTGACCATGCTGTTGCATCATAAGTGGCTGCGCTTAGCGCTATATTAATGGCGCTTAGCGCGACATGTACTGAAATGCATCACGCATCAGTCAATCTTCTGGCTTCTTCAGGCTAAGCGCCACAACCTTGGGGCTAAGCGCTGGCTTCCATACGTGGACTTGAGCTTCAGCTTCCAGTTGGGCTTCAGTGGCTTGCACCCAAACTACATAAAACACATCAAAACATCATTAACTAATCTAAAAACATCAATTAAGAAAATATTCTTAAAGACTTAATAAAACACATAAAACATGGACTAAAACGACCTCTCAAGTCTTAAAAGAAAGATAAACAACCTCAATGTACACCTATAAAGGTATGCATATTAGACATTTATCAGTAAGCTCTACAAGTATGAAGTGCCAAATCACACTAGATATTTGCATGGAGATTAATGCAGAATAGTCTGCCAATTTGAGTTAATCTAAAAACATGAGTTCCATGCATTGATACGTGTCCACGATGTATGCAACATAGTGAAACTATGGACCATACTTTTAGAGACTACTCATGGGTCCAACATCTATTTTTTCAGCCCTCGTGGTGTGGCCTTTGGGTGGGTGAGATCTTTAACATGCCTTTGACAGTGTGGATGGGACATATCTTTCAATAGTAGGATAAGCCAGCTCTTGAAGTATTATTGATGATTTTGCATTGGGTGTGCCTATTGTGAAACATGTTATATTTTGAAAATCTAAACATATATATCATGATCATGAATGACTACATATAAAGTGAACTACCAGGTCAATGGACCATCGGTGGACCGCCAAATTTTAGCTGTAGGATTTAAGGAAAAAGATATCAATGGATGAGATTGAACATGGGCTACTGGAGATTAGGTAATCCCTACCCTCCTCCACCTTTTTGGTTTCCACCGTCGGCATCGACCAGAGCCGCCACACCCAAGTCGCACAACTCCCATGGCCAAGCCACCGAGGTTGGCCGTGGGTCATCGCCATTCACACGGAGGTTGGTCGTCTGCCATTGATGGCGGATCGAGCTTTTTTTCAAGCATTGAAAAATATGGAAAAGGGAAGCCTTTCTTGATTGCTGCTCTACAAGTTGCGGATCGCACCTCTGATTTGTTTCCTATGAAGATCCAGAGAGGAAGTTAAGGATGACTTGCCATTTGTGGAGGTGGGTCTTCCGTCATTATTGGTGGCTTAAAGCTTCCTGGGTCGTAGGAATTGTCGTGAAAACGAAGGCTGATTACTGGTGGTCGTGGATCGAGTCTTTTGCACGTGGTTGATCAAACGATGAGCTTAAAAGCCACCATCATGAAAAGGTGATCTCTTGAGCTCTAAACTATATGTATGAGCTTAAGAAGGTTATCAAACGCCTAACGCAGATGTTGATAGGTTCAGGCCCCATATTGAACAATGCATGGTTCCATTCCGCACCTAGATTTTACAAGTTGAGCATCACTATAGTAGTGCTTAAGGTTAGGTCGTGTCAAATCGGGGCTATAACATGAGATTGAAGGAAAAATTGTGGTTAGAGTAATGTGGAAATATGTCTAGACATGCCACAACCCACAAGTTATAAGGGCAGGTCAAAATACCTAACTTAAGAAAATGAGTTGTATCTAGAAGTGTCAAAATAAGTCAGTCCACATAGGCTAAGTCAATTTTCGAGTCAAGCCAAAGTTGTTATAGGCTAGCAATTTGCCCTAGACTGGCCCTATGTAGGCTAGGAGCTAGTTGACTAGGCCAACATGTTGGCTGAAGTATCTTTCTTTTTCTTAAATTTTCTTTTATAATTTTAACACTTAATGTATCCTTATGCTTCATCATTTTATTTTTCTTTTGCATACTTTAAATACCAACAAACATCAAATAAAATTATTTTTGTGACACAAATATTAATTTATATTAAAAAGAGTAATGGTAAAATCCTTTATATTTCATAAAAATTATTAATTAAATAATTAAACATCGAGCTAGCAAGTTGGGATGACCTAGTCAGGCCAAAATGCATTCAGACTTTCATTTTTTTAGTGCAGCCCACACATTTTATATATTGGGTTATGGTTCGACTCATTTTGACACCCCCTAGTTATAACATGCAAACCACCCCTACCCCCTTTTTTTCTTGTTATGGGTTTACTCGTTGTGTTAAGCCTGTTTTGTCATCTCCACTATTTATGATACTTCATGTAGCGATTTAAAGTTTTGGGAGTGCTAGTCCTCAACATAGTGTTAAAGAAGAGTTCAATCTTTACTAACTTCCTTTCTTCTAAGTAAAGGTTGTATTTGAGCACAAGAATGAGTGAATTTGTACATTATTCAGACTTTGAAGTCCAAAAAACTTACATGATTAGGAATGTTATGCATGATTTAGGGATGTTATAGATATAAAGACATTTAAAATAAGAGTTTTTAATTTTTTTTTTTTTGCTAAAACCATAAGATATCTCTATAGGTTCGATCCATTTAAACTATCTATTAGATTAATTCCCGTTCGATTAAACTTTTTTTAAAAAAACATTAAAATATACATACATACCTTTTCATTTATTAATTAAATAAAAACATTTATTACATAATTTGTACGTGTTTATTAATATAATATATTTGACAAACTTTTATTTTTATGTGATGTTTGTTAGATGACATTCAGATTTTTCACTATTGCAAATAATTTCTCTTTTAATTCTTTTTAATATATTTATACCTTGCATTCTTGTTGCTCACGTCATCTTGGCAAATAATAACCTTTGTTTCACATACACATTACATATAGAAACTTTAAAAAAAATAGGTTAATTTAATGATAAATGAGTATGTGATATATGTGTTGACGCATAGTCATACGTTTGAATTCCACTTGTACTAATTTTTTGAAATTAGGCCGCACTAATATCTTGATGAATTTTTTAATCTTAAAGTAGATGGCATGACTTTAACTAGATCAAAAAAGTGGATTAGTCAAAATATGTACTTATGTAAATGCCACCTAATCACAAAACGAAAGAAATAAAAAAAAAAAAGCTTTACAAAACCTAAAATTAGCGGTTCATAAGATGAAAAAATGTGAAAGAGAGAAAAAGAAATAAAAAGAAAATGATTGTGATAAAATGCCCAGAACATATCTGAAATTCAATGTGACGCGGAGATCGTAGGGAGGATACCTAAGACTAAAATATGTGGCTTGCAAATTTTAAGGAAGTACAAACTATTTATTTAATTATTTATTTTTTGATTTTTCAAAGTAAATGAATATTAATGATGAAAGTTCAATTTAATGTATTAGACATACTTGACATTATATTTTGTGTGTTTTTTTTTCTTTGATCAAAGTATTATGTACGTATATATATTATTATGAGACTAATTTTTAAATTAAAAGTGGTGATTAAATAAAATTTTCTCAAAATAATGATTTTAAAATTTAAACTTATGATATTGCATGTAAGGTTTGCATCACGTGTAATTCATTTCTATTGCCACTATTCATTGTTACTTTATGTGTTTTTTTTTTTTTTCAGGGCAATATTGCTAGTGAGATCTATTGGAGGAGCACAAGCGTGAAGGAATTCGTGGATTCCATTAGCTCTTGGACATAATCAAGATAGCTCTCAACTTCAATAGTGGGCCTGATTGGATTAAAGAGGTCCTGAGGGAGGAGCTCACTACATATTGGGCCAATTCGATGTACAAGGGAAAGTGTGATCAAACAAAGAAGTCCATAGGTAGTGATTGGTGTTCACTACACACCGAAGGCTCAACTCTATTGGGACGAATAAACAAAGGATGATAAAAATGTAAAATAACCTTTTTCTTGATAAATTATATTTATTTGTAGGCCAAAAAAAAATTTAACTACGTTTATTTTGATTTTAAGTTAAATATTTCTCACTTGGCTTCTACTTATGTGGTTTTGGTTTTTTATGAAGTGTTATAACTTTTTAGATGTAAAACTAAATCTTATTCGAGTTTCTGACAACGTGACAGTGGCAATAAGTATTTTTTGTGAGATTCAAATCCATACACTTATGTGGTTGATCGATATAGTTCCAGCATAGGAATTGGGTTGGCCACCAAATCCCTAATGAGAACTTCTTTTTGACTCATCAGAGATAGGCCGTTGGGAGTTGGCTATGGGCGTATGACGGAGATCTTAAATAATATTTGCAATTGTATACAACAATAACTATTAATTGTTATATTTAGTCTTCGGCTAATTTGCAACTCACTCATAAATAACGTTAAATGCTTTATCCATAGAAGACAGATTACACCTATCGATTTTCTACTATTGAGGCCAAGAGCTCCTCTGCTAGCTTAGCCAATTGCCCTCAGTGAGCTTTGGATTGGGTGCAAACAATTATTGAGAAGAAGAAGGGACACACTTATGGCGTGAGATCCTACGTCACTTTACTCAGAGGACACTATCAAATATCAATGATGAGATACGAGAGGAAGAGAAGTATATAGCATGCTTTTGATGTTGTGTAGGCTCAATAATAGTAGTCACAGGTGAGATAGCTCCAAAGTTGTATAGCTTAGCTTTTGATGATGATGGAACTAGTCTTGGATCTCGTTCACCTCTCTAGCGCCGTTGTTGGTAGCCTATTTTAGAATCGGGTTCTGAGATTCAGAGTGTTTTGGGTTGACGGTGATGCTAATGAGAATGGTTTGGAAGCTGAGCTTGATAGATATTTATCAACCATGATATTCTTACCACAAATAGTACATTTCATCTAGTATCATTTATTATATTTTTTTTTTCACTTTCTCTCTCTTAATCACACATCATTACAAATGGTGTGTACAATTCTATACCTCTAAAAAAGTGTAGGATGATCTTTTTCCGATATTTATTGTTTCATCTTTTATACTATTAAGGTTTTGTTCACACTTAATAACAATACTAAAATAAGAAAATTTATTTAAAAATGAGATATTTAATATTTTAAAAATTAAAAATACTTTACTTTTTTATATAAATTTTTTTATTTTGATATCTTTAACAAGTGTCCTTAGAACACTTATTAACCAAATCATATGATATATAATAAATTTGACTTGAAGCAATTAATGCTACTATTAATTATCAATAAATAAATTAACATATGTTGGTCTGAGTGAAAAAAGTTCGACTCCTTAAACATGTGACCCTGAATTTGATCATGAAATTCATGTGTATAAAAATAATATCGTTGAGAGGAATCTCCGCTTAGACGCCTAATCATATCTTAGAAGATTAGTCTCTCACCTATCAAGTGGAGATACTTCGAGAAACCAAAAAAAAATATTTTAAAAAGTAATTAAATATATGATTAATTATCAATTTTATACATAAAATAACATTCTTTTATTAAAATTGATTCAAATTTATTATTAACAAACTATAAAAAAGAGTAAAATTATTACCAAACTAAAAAAAGCAAATTTAAGTAAAATTATTTAAGTATTTAAGAGTTTTTATGCCAAAAAAATTTTACTTAACATGTAATCATAGTAAAATCATATGGGTTCTCTAGGAAACTCTAGAATATTTAATGTAAATATCTTAAACATTTTAGAGAAAAGAGGTGAGAAGGTTCTAGAACTAAATTCCTACAGTCTCTTTTGGCAAAATCTCCACCATTTGTTAAGGAGGTAAAACTCCTATAAATAAGAGAAATTATTCTATGTATAGCCATAATGAGTTTGAGAATTTCCTTATAATAAGCCTTTATCAAAGGATTATAACTTCTCGTTTCAAGTATTTTTTACTCATTTAGGTATTTTTGGTTAATTTTGAATCAAGTTAGGTGGCCTGTAGATTAATGAATTCAATTGCAACTCTAATAATCTAGAAGAATTATAGAATAAAGCTGCTTGCACACCAATTTTTGTGATCTGCTCACGCTGGATTATGTGGCAGAGTAGGAGGGATATGTAGCATATAATAGTCAAATGGGAAAATTGAGGTTTATGAAAGAGTTGTAGTTAATGTAGATTTTAGTATTGGAGTTTGGTCTTAATCTTAGAGATTCAATTTCAATCTGTTATTATTGGACTTCTTGTTTTTATTAAAAAAACACTCTCATAACAATATGTTGATGAATTTTATTTTCAATGATAAGTATTTTATAAATCAACTTGTTTTCTTCTTTTTTTTCCTACTTTCACAAAATTTGGCAAATTGTAGAATGACCAAAAAGCTTCCATGGGGGCATGCAAGCAAATGTGCTAACCCCAACTTCATAGCATTGAGTGAGTCTTTTGGAGTCTAGACTCTAGATCATCACCTGAAAAAATCGTTGCTTATTTTGAGAGCCAAGGTAATCATTGTCATTCCTTTCTCCAAAATCAATTTCTTTTTTCAAAAAAATAATAATTTTGTGTTTGTGTTCAAATAAATTTGTAAACAACAATGATATTCTTATCACAAACAGTATATATACCTCTTTTTACACCATTCTCAATATTATTCATTATAATTACTTTTTCCTATTACTTTCTCTCACTTAATCACATCCATCTAAAAAAGTGTGAAAAATAATGTTTCATATAAAATGATGTAAGACAATCATTTTTGTTTTGCAAAATTAGAAAATGAGAAAAAGTAATTTAGTCTGTCAGACAACCATGTGACCATCCCAACCAGATGGAATTGGTTGAGAACGATCCTCCACTGCCCAAATGACACCCCCATTTGAGGGATCATTGGGCCATTAATCACGCTCTAATCACACAGTCATACTTCATCCACCAGACTTAAGTTCCGGTCTCCTTAGAACTCAAGGACATAGTAGTACGAGCCTATAGAACAGATCCTGTTCAAGTAAGGTCGTGACCATTAGATTCAACGTTTGGTTATTAAATCTCTTGTCTTTTGCTAAACAATTCTGATGTGGGACTCTGATGATATGTAAGTAACTTAGGAGTCTTTTGTTACAAAACTTTGACATGACTACCACGGTCTGCAAATTGTTATAGGCATTTGTCCAACACGTTGCTGCGATATAGGATTCAACACTTCTTCAAACTATACGTAGAACAATGGTACAAAATTTGAGAGGTAAATCTATCAAAACAGTTGCCATAAGTGTTAGTTACAACCTCATATGTTCTTCTATAAAAAGGCAAGGCCAATCCAAAAATGAATGCATAAAAACAGTGTCTTAGATTGTAATCATCATGAAATCTGAACCCAACGTGTTTTAGCTATGATATATGATACCTATTTTATAACTTGATGTCTCGAGTGTACATGTAGATGGAGCACAACAGTGAATTGGTTCTTTTGAATTCAACCATCTTTATAGTTTTTTATTTATTAATTTTATTGCTTAGTCGCTTTTATTACTCTGTTTAACCACCGTCTGTTTAAGTTACTCTGTTGGTCTACCTGTAGCTGCTGCTGCCTGCTACCTTTGGCATACTCAATATAGTGTTAGCAGTGCTAGCAAGGTGAAGAGGTACTAGTCAAATCAATGGATTATATTTATTTAGCTCTACAATGGTTGCAAATCTTGTTGCTTATTCCATAATAGCTCCCAAATCTCTCAATATGTCAATGACATAAGTCAAGAGGAATGAATAAGATGCAACACAGTTTATGTACTAATGGAATATAATCTATGAGATGATGGAGCACTTGTGGTGCATCATTTAGTAAATTGCATGAAAGCGGCCATTGCACAATACATATAAACTTGATTAGTATTCTCATATAATTGTCATCGTTTCTGCTGTCATATTAACCTCCATTGCCACTTTGTCACTCCTAAACATGTCAAAGTTTCATTTGATAAAATTATAGTGATTGACAAGAACATATATATTATATTGATTTTAAAAATTAGATTTCTATTGAGCTTAAAAATTATTGTATCTAATTAAAGATTTGTTTTAGTTATTTGACAAAATTAATAAATTATTATACATTTTAAGTTTTTTTTAATCGATGAGTTTTTAATATTTTTGAGAAAAAGAACTAGTGTCCTCTTAAGATAATATATCATTAGCCAAATACAACAAAAGAAAAAGTCATATATCCAAGCATACAAGGAGCAAGTTCATCCCCAGTCATATATATATCATTTGGCTTCATCAAACTTTCTAGATCCTTTTCTACAATAAGTTTAATTTTCTATTTGATTATAACTTCTTTCATTTTGATATTCTTAATAACGGCGGACACTTGTTAACAAAATCATATATTATATAGTAAATTTGACTTGACGCAATTAATGCTACTATTGATTATCAATAAATAAATTAACATTTGTTGGTCTGAGTGGAAGGGGTTCAGTTCCTTAAACATGTGATATTGAATTTGATTTTGAGATTCATTTATATGAAAATAACATCGTTGAGAGAGATTCTCGCTTAGATGCCTAAACATATCTTAGAATATTAGTCATTTACCTATCGAGTGGAGATACTTCGAGAAATAAAAAAAATCAACAAATATTATTTTTAAAAGTAATTAAATATATTATTAATTATCAATTATCAATTATATACATAAAATAATATTCTTTTACTAACATTGATTCAAATTTATTATTAAAAAATTATAAAAAATAAAAAATAGAGTAAAATTATTAACAAACTAAAAAAAAAAGCAAATTTAAGTAAAATTATTTAAGATTTTTTATGCCATAAAAAATTACTTAACATGTAATCATATATTAAAATGATTTTTTTTAACTTTATTTACACAATTAGATATTGTCATAAATAAATAAAATAAAATTGAGTTTCTTTATTACACTTTATAAGAGTAAGAATATATTTGAATTAACTCATTTTTTATTTAAAAAACTTTTCATGCAACAATTCTATTTAAAATGTTTTAATTATAATCTTTTCTCAAAGCAAAACAAGCTAATCCAAGTTATTATTCTTAAATTTTAAGTGTTAGTCTCTCTTTTACAAGTTTTATAAAAACAAATATTAGTATGTTTAAATTAATTTATTTTTTGTTGAAAATAAAGAAGAAAAGTATAGAGATATTAAGACAAAACAAATATGAACTCAAGTGTCTAGTTATTCATGAACTAGCTACAATCTTTCTTCCCTTTTCCTTCTCATTTCATTATGGATATCATGTCCTTATATAGGACTCTAAAAATGGTTACAAAACTGTTATGTCAAATGGTTACAAAAATATTATGTGCAATAATTACAAGGTAATTAGGCATACCAAAGGTTATAATCATCAATCCTTACTAATGGTACTCTTAATATCAAATTAAGATAGTCATTCACCACATGTAAAATATGTATATTTTACATTTTCTTTTGTATGACTATACACTATAAATATATCTTGTTTAAAACCTTGCTAAGAAAACCTGAGTGGAATAAAAAATTAGCGAAAGAAAAAGATTATAGTATTCATAGGTAACTTACTTTACCTAAAAAATACCATCAATCATAAAATGTCTTTAAGTCGGCACATTATAATTCTTGTGACTCTTAGACATCCATCTTCAATAATATTCATAACACTCCCCCTTGGATGTCTATAAGAAATATGTCTCATTAAAACCTTGCTAGGAAAACACACAGTGGAGAAAAAAATCCTAGTGAAGGAAAAAAAGTACAATATCTTTTATATAAAAATTATCTCATTTAAAACCTTATTAAGGAAAATCATGTCGAATAAAACCTTGATTAAGGGGAGAAGAGTACAGTTTTTTCCCCTGTTAGAAGCATCACTTAAGATATATGAATTATTACATTTTGATTTTCTATTCCTGAAGAATTTTGGAGAAATATAGTTTGTTCTATCACCTTTGATATATCCCTTTTTTAATTGATCTTTGCAAGTAGTATTGTCTTCAGTTGGAATTTTTTTTTCATAAGATAATCCACAATAAATATTCAGGATTTCCTTCATAAATTGTCATTATTTCTAAATGATATCAAGAAGTAGCAACTATAGATTGCTTTGTAAATCACCATGACAAAGTAATACTACCACATGTAAATAAACAGCTTATTTAGGATCTGATTTTATTTGGATCAAGTAAATGCCTTGCATCTATATAATCAATTAGTTGGACATAAATTCATATGAATAAAATAATCTCATCAATTGCGCCTCAAAGATATAAAGAAATATACTTAATTCCATTTAAATGTCTTTAGGTTGGTGATGAACTATATAATACTAATAAACTCACACAAAAATATTATATCATGCCATGGGTTATTTAGCAATATGCATATGTGCTTCTGTAACGTTAAGATATGGTACTTCAGTACTAAAAACTTTTTCGTTATCTTCTTTACATCTAGTGATCTAATAATTACTGGTGTACTCAATAAATGTAATTTATCTGTAGAAATCATTTAATAACTTGTTCTCTATATATAACTTGTTAAATAAAAATTCAATTTTATAATGCTCGATCTGTAGACTGGGACAAATTTTTATTATTCAAAGATCTTTCACCTCAAATTTTTTCTTTTGATCTACTACAATCAAGAACTTAAGCAATTTTAATAATCAACATACATAGCAATTATGGCAAAGCCAATTACAAGTTTCTTTAAATAGACACATAAGCAAATAAAGTATTTAAAGAAATTTTTAAATAAATATATAATGCATATCAACAAGCACTAATGCTCAATAAAAAAGTATTATTATGATGAGTAAAAGAACATAAATTGTTAGCATATGTAAATTAAGTTCAATGAATGTTGTTGATATTTTAAATACTTCGAGAATTTTCATGTAGATAGTATGTTTCAAGAAATCCATAAGATGTAACAATAGATGTAACAACATCCATTAGAAGTACTCAACTTTTTGTGTTCAAACAGCCTTATTAGATGTCAAAACATAATTACATCCATTTGTATCTACAAATTTTGCACCTTCTAGGGTTTAGACTTCAGATCCATTAAAACCTCTTTTGGAGTTTGAATTACAAATAAAATAACCTTACATTTATTAAGTGAGTTCAATTCTACCTATAAGACATTCTTTTATATTGGCCAATCATATCTTCGACAATATTATTCGATGATTCTAATTTCAATATCCTCATTATTATTCATAATATTGCTCGCTATGCAAATATGTTATCGACAACTATTTTTTTCCATTCCATCATTTTGCCTGTAGAGAGAATTTGTTGAGATCTCATTATTTTCACCATTTTTAGGTATTTTAACTTCTTTTGGAGTTTGAACTACTTCAGAAGTCCTACATATATCTCTAATCTCTTTTTCAAGAGTATCATCTTTATGATTATTTGTCTTGTTAGCAATATTATTTGCTTTTTCTCTTTTCTGGGCTTTGTCTTTGGAATTGATTGGTCTACCATGCTTCTGATATGTTTTTTTTTTACTCATTTGATATCAATTCTAAATGGAGCATTCATAGTTGGTATATGATTTATTTATCATTTTGCAATAGAAAATGCATTTGATAATTGATTTGCTCTTATTTGCATATGTATTATCATTTGAATGCCTTGTTCGAGGATCTAAATGATATAATAATGATGCATCTCAAGTAATTTCCTTTTCCAGATATGATAAATGTCTAATATGCATACCTTTATAGGCGTACATTGAGGTTGTTTATCTTTCTTTTAAGACTTGAGAGGTCGTTTTAGTCCATGTTTTATGTATTTTATTGAGTCTTTAAGAATATTTTCTTAATTGATGTTTTTTTAAATTAGTTAATGATGTTTTGATGTGTTTTATGTAGTTTGGGTGCAAGCCATTGAAGCCCATTGAAGCCATTGAAGCCATTGAAGCCCAATTGGAAGATGAAGCTCAAGTCCACGTATGGAAGTCAGCGCTTAGCCCCAAGGTTGTGGCGCTTAGCCTGAAGAAGCCAGAAGATTGACTGATGCGTGATGCATTTCAGTACATGTGGCGCTAAGCGCCAGTAAGATCGCGCTAAGCGCAACTGCTTATGATGCAACAACATAGTCAATTAATTCGCGCTCAGCGTGGATAATTTTGCGCTAAGTGCTGAAACGTCTGGAAGAAATTCTAAAAATAGGATATTACGCATTTGGTTGAGCATTCATATTCAGAAAGGGATTCTTGAAGGGAGATTGAGAGCTTTTCTGGACGTGGCTGGGAAGGAAGAGCATCAATGGAGTTTTCATCATCTCTTATCTCCATTTCTTTTTATTTTATCACCTTGATCATGTCTAGCTAATCATCCACTTGTTGGGGTTAGATGTATCTATTTCTGCATCTCTTATGTAATTGATTTGATCATCCAATATATTTCTCTATTTCTTTATGAGTGCTTAATTTCTATGCTTAATGCTTGTTGTGGCTTGATCATCCATGGCTTGATGTTTGATTTGGTAAACAATTGGAAAGTTGATGTTAGGTCTAGATCTGAAATTAATCACCTAATAGGTCTTGAATCTAGGAATGGGTTTTGATTTATTAGTAATCTTTTAATCCTTAATCTTAATGCAAATTCACTTCTTAAGTCACCTAAGGAATTAGGACTTAATTGGGGGATTTAGGCTCTTTTCATCTAAGGAATTAGGATTTGAGTAAATAGTGGATTAATTTTCATAATTGAAGTTAGAGATTATATTGTTTGTCATGTCATTGCATTTGGGAAAGAATTAGTAAGTCTAACCCCAGCATTTCATCTTAATCGAATTCAACTTCATTAGTGCTCACCAAGTGTTTGAGAAAATTACAAAAAGACTTTTTTCTTTTAATTTCTGCTTTCATCAATTATTGCTTGAGCTCCCTTCTTTCCAAACTCATCGTTTAGATAGTGATTGTTGTGTTATGTGCTAGTATTTGTCATGATCCTCGTTGGGAACGACAACCCACTCATCTCTTTATTACTTGCATGACTTGGTTTACTTGCCAAAGTCCTCTTAATAAGTTTTTGGCGCCGTTGCCGGGGATCGGTGTTTCAATATTAGCATAACCATTTCAGTTACTAATCTAGACACAAATTTATTTTTCTTTTCTATTCTTTTTGCTTTTGATAATCTCATTGTGTGCTAATCAATTTTTCTAGCTTGTGTTGTTTATGCGAGGTAAAACTCCGGCCAATCAACTTCTTTACGATTCGGAAGTAGAGAAAACAGCTAGAAAGAATAGAGGTCAGACAAAGAAGAACAAGTTGTTAGCCAAGACTACACAACAACAACAACAAGAAGCTCCATCTTCCACTTTAGTTCAACAAGTGGAGGAAGAGATGGCTGGCAATGGTGATAGAGCTCAGAGGACACTTGGGGATTATGCCAACACCAATGCAAATCGGCATACCTCTAGCATAGTACCTCCTCCGGTCACTGCCAACAATTTTGAGATCAAGCCTGCTCTCTTGAACATTATGCAGCAAAATCAGTTTGCAGGGATGGAAAAGGAATATCCAAATACTCATATCTCCAATTTCATTGAGCTGTGTGATACGGTGAAGATCAATGGTGCCACTGAGGATGCAATCCGCTTAAGGTTGTTCCCTTTCTCTCTTAGAGATAGAGCTAGAGCTTGGCTCCAATCTCAACCAAGAGGGAGCATTGCTACATTGGATGACTTAGAAACCAAGTTTCTAGCAAGATTATTTCCTGCATCTAGATTTGTGAAGACACGAGGTGATATCACAAGCTATGTTCAACAAGAGGGCGAGACTCTTCATGACACATGGGAGAGGTTTAAAGAATTACTCAGAAGATGCCCAAATCATGGGTTTGATGATCTTATCCAAATGCAAACATTTTGCAATGGATTGAGACCGTCAACCAAGCTTATGTTGGATGCCTCAGCTGGAGGTTCTATGAACACCAAGACACCAGAGGAAGCATTGAGATTGATAGAAGCTATGGCATCTAATGATTACTTGAGGCACTATGATCGAGGCACCAACTCAAAAAGGGGAGTGTTGGAGTTGGATTCGAAAGATGCTATTTTGGCTCAAAATAAATTATTTACTCAGCAACTTGAGGCCATTAACAAGCAACTTATGCAGCTTCTGTAACATCCCAAACTTTCTATGTATTAAATAAGTAATTTTAACAGTTAGCAGAATTCTACTGTTTAGTGATTTCTGTGTACTGTAAAATTATTTTAAATATTCCATCTGCATATTTGATCATTTTGAGTGATTTGTTCCGTGTCAGGAAAATAATAATTTTTGGGCCAGAAAAATTTACGTAATTTAATTTTCTTGTTTAGTCTTAATTAATTTACGTAATCGATTTGATATTTGTGAATTTTCTAATTTTTGTGATTTTATGTGTGATTTTGATTTTTTACCATTTGTGGGCCCTGTGTGGCCATACGTGGGCCTAGGTGGGTCCCATAAAGTGAAAAAAATTTTCTACGCATGAAAAATTTGTATCTTGTTTAGACGGAGACAAGGAATATTACTAAACTGAATCCGGAAATAGTTTTAGAAAATTTCTTTTCTTGTATTTTGTATCTTGTATTTAATTATCGAATGATAAAAATACGTGAATGTATTCTTTTATGAGGTTATGATAGATAAGAATAAAATTCTATCTTTGTTAAGTCAATATTGGTGGTTTGGATATCCACCATCGATTAATTACCATTGGAGATTTAATCTTGATTTAATCAACGGTGGAGATTTGATCTTAAAAGTAAATAAGATCAATTATAACTGTTGGATGGAAATTAAATCAAGGGTAGAAATTTAATCTTATAAAAGACTATTACCATTATCAACCATTGGATGTAAAATAAATCAACGGTGGAGATGGATCATTAATGACCATTGGATTTGGATTTAGATCAATGGTGGAGAATTGGTCATCAAAAATGATTACAACCATTTTGGACCCTTGGATGTAAAGTTTGAAGGTGTAATCTTGACCCTTCATTTTGGAGACACATCTAATGGCTAAGATTTAAAGGAGAAAGATCCAATGGCCTAGATTTTGTCATCTAAAAATCAAAAATCTACTTAAATCCTAACCATTGAATAAATCAATGGCTAGAAAGGCTTCAAATAATTGTTTGAAAAGATGACAATTTGCATGAATCATGCAAGGGGGGCGGTTTTGAAGAAGCAAGGAGAAAGGGAAAGAAAGTTAGTATAGGCTTTTTAGGCCAAGGAAAATGATGAAGACAATGGTCAAATCTCAAGACAAGTTCCTATTGATCAATTAATGAGCATGTTTTTCAAACTTCACTTTTCATTTCTCTCCATGAAGGCCACGGTCATGCATAGTTTAGGATACCAAATAATTCATTTCTACACTTCACATTTTCATTTCTTCATTCTCTCACTTATGTTTCATGAACCAACCAAATGAAAAACTTCATTCTCTCTCCCTAAAGAGCCATTCGGCCAAGCACTCTCATCCACCCTCCATCACTCTTTAATTTCATACAACCTAGTTTCTTGAATCCTTACCTTATTCTAAACAACTTTCATGTTGAAGACTTTCTCTAAATCTTCCATCTTGAAGGACTTTTACTAAGATCAAGTTCTAGAGTTCTTGTTGGTGAAGAGTAAGGAAATTTCTTTCATTCTTTTCTTTTTCATGTTCTAAACCATGTTTGATCCATGGTTCCTCTTAATCAAGCTCAATATACTAATTTTCTTGCATTTGTTTTATGTTCAAGAGACTTTTCTTGGTGGAGATCTTGTTCTAAATCCAAAGCAAGGAGCTTTTGGAGTTCTTCAAGAGGTAAGAGGAGATTTATCTCACCAACCAAGCATGGTGGTGAGAGATGGTTATATTTGATGGATGATGAATCCATGTGAGGATTCATATCCATGGTCATGTAATAAATTATTTGTGTTATGTGTTTTTAATTATTTTGTTTATGCTTAATATGCTTTGTATGAATTAATTGTGTATGCATGCTTAGTATGATTTTTACTTGTTTATATGGTATGCTTATAATATGCATGATGATATATGTTAAATATATTATGATGGATGTATGTTGAAATAAGCAAAATTTTGGCTCCAATGGCCAAAGGAGAGGTTCGGTTTGATACCCAAAATTGGGGTTCATGTTGAAAATTTTTCAAGAACAAAGAAATTGATTTTTTGGGTCCTTAGAACAATAAGATTTTTGGCCAAGACATCTCAAATTAGGTGTTCACCAAATTAATATTTTCATGAATAATAAAATTTTATGATTTGAGAAGTAAAGGAAATAAACAAAAGGATTTTGGTTTTGCAAAAGAGAATGCACACGTTTTCTTTTTAGTTATGTTGATATTAATTAATTTTGCGTAAAAACAAAAATGTAATTCATTTAAGTTATAAGAAAAATCTTTCATGGTTCCAATGGCCATTTTTAAGGTCTTGATAATTTAGAAAAAAAAATTATTTTGATGTTATAAAATATAAGAATTTTCAAATAAGGATTTTGAAAAGAGAATTAAAGTGTTGTCAAGTGAAATTTTCATAAATAAAAGAAAAAGGGAGATTGAAGGTGCTAAACTTCAAATTGTTTTCAAGGAGAATTAATTTTTGAAAGTGATTTAGAAATATAAAAGAAAACGTTTGTAATTTAAATTTACTAACAAAGAATTTATTTATTGGGTTTTGGAAAAATGTTAGGAAATTTAAAAGTTAGAAACGGTAATTAAATAAACTAAATGTGATTTTGTAAAACTAGATCAATAAAAAGTAATTTTGAGAAAAATATATTAAAAAGATTTTTTTTTACTAAGAATAGGAAGAAAATAAAGTAAGAAATTATATTATTGTAAGAAAAGTTCAAAATAATATTTTTAAAGTTAAGGAATATTTTACGAAGGGTAAAAATGGTGAAAAATGATTTATGGAACTTAAAAAAACGTAAATTTTGAGTTACGCAGTTTGAAAAAGGTTAAAATATTTCTACGCAATTTAAAATGTTCAAATATTTTATACGATCGAAATGTTGTAGAAAAATTACTATGTGATAAAAAAATGATGAAAGAATATTTTTACGCACTTTAGAAAACAATAAAAAAATTTTACGCGAATTTTAAACGTAATAGAAATGTTACAAATTGTTGATTACGTAATAAAATATTACGTGAAAATGGGACAAAAATGTTTTTGTGAATGAGAAAAGTGCGATAATGCAATCGCTGTTAATTATACAGTAAACTTGACAGTTAAAAATACTATTTGAACCTGGTATGAGAAATTATGTGATTTACCATTGGTTGGTAATTGGTGCATTACACATGCATTGAAAATGGTCCGATGGACTGGATATGGCTAATTGCCTAGGAGAAACGTACATCTCTTGAGTGGGTGCGATACGCGTAGTGTAGGTCACTTGTGGACCTTGGGGGCATCGGGGTGTGGGTTGCTCACAATAGGCAGTTGGTAGCTCTTCTGCACCGTGGGTTAGACCGATGCAACACACCGGTGATCCGGACCGAGACACTATTCTTAATCGAGATCTGACAAAGACTGTTGTGTATGTGCTAGATGTGCAAGATATAATTATAAGCACTTGGTCTGAAGCACGAAATACCAGCAGCTCTTTTCGATCAATTTCTCCGACTTGAGTATTAGCTCCATGGAGTAGGACATTGAGTCTATGTACGCATGCATGAAACTGAGCATCTATATCTATATGATGGTGTTACTGTAATTGTTGTATGATTTAAACAGTGATAGTGGCATGATGGTAATTATTATGATGATGGTATAATTGTGATCATGATATGATATTTTTGCATGATGTGTTGTTTGTATTATCTCTGTACTATCATGCTTGTATTGGCGTAGATAATCTCACCTCTTTGTATGTATATCTGCATATTGTATTGATAATTGGGTGAAGACGTTGAGAAAGAAACGGTACAAGAAGTAGAAGAAGAGTTACTTCTTACGGTTGGGAACGTCGAATTCTGACAGTATGACGACAAGAGCCAGTTTCTTCGGATATGTACGTCTACAATTTTACGGAGGAGCTGGAGAATGGAGGACAAGTCCCGATGAGCGAGGACTTATTTACGAGGGATACCTGACTGTTAGTATTAGTTGAATATTTCGTGGAAATCCATTTTTCTGTGTAACTATTTTAGTTCATGTTGAATTTCCGTTGCATATCAGGCGATACTGGGACACTTGCATGTCATAGAAATGATCAGGGCACTTCTTTTCTACTAGCCATTTTGACTAAAAAGCTTACCTAAATTTTTTTTATCCCTTGTGATACCCCCTTGAGCTGAAAACAATGATTAATTTTTGTGGATAACCCATATTCCTAAAAAGTGAAAAACAATGTTCTACCTTCACCTTTTTGGATAAGAGAGCATTTTCTTGTGTTTGGGTTTAACATAAGTTTGGGGGAGTAGCTAAAAAAAAAAAAGAGAAAAAAATGGCAAAGAAGAAATTCAATAATAAAAAAAAATGATGCAGATTTAAAAAGTGATCTTAAAAAAAAAAGTAAATAAATAGGATGTTAAAGTAGAAATTCTCTTATTCTCTTTGGTGATTAGCCTGCTTATCCTTCATCACTTTTCCTTTGACCTAACCAAGTTACATCCCAAGTAAAGACCCTTGTGACTATGCATGCATGTGAATTGTGTAAGGAGAATTAAGATGAAAAGCAAAATTGAAGTTGTAGGGTTTTAATGCGTGGTTTTGAGAGGAACACACACTCCATACACTAGAGTGATTGAGGGAAACAGTTACATCTTGTGAGGAGCTGAATTTCCATTGTTTTGACTGTATTGTTGATGCCATGATTATTGCTCTTTCAAGAGTGAAAATAACTGTATATTTTTGCTATGACTTCTTTTGTGTGAGCAAATTCTGGATGCAAGTTCACTTTGGATGGAATCTTCTTTGTGAGTTTCTCATCAGTGGAGTTTGTATTACTTTGTCTTGTTGAGTTGTGATGGATCTCATTTCCTCTTGAATTTTGTTCTTTTGTTAGTTAACTTGTGTGTTGAGTTGTTTTTCTTTATTTTGGGTTTACTTTTGCTTGGGGACAAGCAAAGTCTTAAGTTTGGGGAAATTTGATAAATGTCTAATATGCATACCTTTATAGGTGTACATTGAGGTTGTTTATCTTTCTTTTAAGACTTGAGAGGTCGTTTTAGTCCATGTTTTATGTATTTTATTGAGTCTTTAAGAATATTTTCTTAATTAATATTTTTTTAGATTAGTTAATGATGTTTTGATGTATTTTATGTAGTTTGGGTGCAAGCCATTGAAGCCCATTGAAGCCATTAAAGCCCAATTGGAAGCTGAAGCTCAAGTCCACGTATGGAAGTCAGCGCTTAGCCCCAAGGTTGTGGCGCTTAGCCTGAAGAAGCCAGAAGATTGACTGATGCGTGATGCATTTCAGTACATGTGGCGCTAAGCGCCAGTAAGATCGCGCTAAGCGCAACTGCTTATGATGCAACAGCATAGTCAATTAATTCGCGCTCAGCGTGGATAATTTTGCGCTAAGCGCTGAAGCATCTGGAAGAAATCCTAAAAATAGGATATTGTGCATTTGGTTGAGCATTCATATTCAGAAAGGGATTCTTGAAGGGAGATTGAGAACTTTTCTGGACGTGGCTGGGAAGGAAGAGCATCAACGGAGTTTTCATCATCTCTTATCTCCATTTCTTTTTATTTTGTCACCTTGATCATGTCTAGCTAATCATCCACTTGTTGGGGTTAGATGTATCTATTTCTGAATCTCTTATGTAATTGATTTGATCATCCAATATATTTCTCTACTTATTTATGAGTGCTTAATTTCTATGCTTAATGCTTGTTGTGGCTTGATCATCCATGGCTTGATGTTTGATTTGGTAAACAATTGGAAAGTTGATGCTAGGTCTAGATTTGAAATTAATCACCTAATAGGTCTTGAATCTAGGAATGGGTCTTGATTTATTAGTAATCTTTTAATCCTTAATCTTAATGCAAATTCACTTCTTAAGTCACCTAAGGAATTAGGACTTAATTGGGGGATTTAGGCTCTTTTCATCTAAGGAATTAGGATTTGAGTAAATAGTGGATTGATTTTCATAATTGAAGTTAGAGATTATATTGTTTGTCATGTCATTGCATTTGGGAAAAAATTAGTAAGTCTAACCCCAGCATTTCATCTTAATCGAATTCAACTTCATTAGTGCTCACCAAGTGTTTGAGAAAATTACAAAAAGACTTTTTTCTTTTAATTTCTACTTTCTTCAATTATTGCTTGAGCTCCCTTCTTTCCAAACTCATCGTTTAGATAGTGATTGTTGTGTTATGTACTAGTATTTGTCACGATCCTCGTTGGGAACGACAACCCACTCATCTCTTTATTACTTGCATGACTTGGTATACTTGCCAAAGTCCTCTTAACAAGATACTTATTTTTTTCCTGTAATGTTGGAAACATAATTTCATATCCAACATATATTCTCAACTTTCTTTTATAGCTCATTTTAGTGTGATGTGATAGAGCAGGAGTGACTATATCACACACAAAAAATTCTTATATGAGAAATATTTAGTTTTAGGCCAAAATCCAATTGTATAGGGGACAACTTATAATTACTTGTTGGTCTTATACCAACAAGTGCTGCAACATGTAAAAGGCATGCCCCAAGCAAAAACTTGGGATCTTGTTCTCACGATCTATTATTTAGCTACCAATTAGAGGTATTTGAACATAAGTAATAGGATGTTCAACATTTTATCAATGGCCATATAATAATCACTAAAAGCTTGAGTAGTAAACCCACTAGCATTATCAAGGAGAGTTGTTTTAATTGTTTTATTGGGAAATTATGCTCTTAATCTAATATTTCTAATATTTTGCAAGTAAACTCACAAACTCCAAGTTGTGAGATATAATAAGCACACATCTGACCATCTTATAAAACTAATAAAATACCTAAATGGTACATGATTAATGATATAGACCACAAATATCACCTTTAATACATTCCAGAATTTCAAGAAATTTAACTCTATTTTTAGCTAGCGATGGCCTTATAATCAATTTACATTGTGAATATGCAGCACATGAAAACTCATTATATTAAAGAATCTTTTGGTCCTTTAATGATATCCATATGAATTATTAATATTGACTCAAGATAGCTTAACTAATCAAATGCCAAATAACAAAATTTTTTGGACTAGTAAACTTCTGGTTTACAACAATATAGTAAATTTCTTATTTATAATAGTATGTGTTTCAATTATACTCATATCTATTTAACTTGATAATGAATAAAGCATAATATATAAAATTTTGTTCATTCAAGTAACAAAATATAGTAGCTATTCTAAATACTTGAATTACTTTTGTAATACTAGATATCAAAATTTCTCATTGATATATATATATATATATATATATATATATATATATATATATATATATATATATAAAGAATTGGGAGTATACATATTTTATTCAATCAATAAAATTCTAAGAAATCATACCATATATATTCTATTTAAAATATTACAAAATAACAAATAAGAGAAAATGTGTACGTGATGATTTTAAATCACATTAAAAATATACATACAAAATGGCAAATATGAATTTCAAGGAAATAATTCAACTACTCAAATCATCAATCAATTGATAAAAATTTCCTTCATAATATTTAAAAAAATTAGACTCATCCAAATGTATATTATTTGTATGACCATGATCAAATGAATAATTTTCACAAGCAATATTTTGACAAACGACAAGTATGACCAATGTCATTTTGTACATGCTATAACATTAAGGTAATTTTACTCTATTCAATATTCTTATCATTATCGCCATACTTCATATGATATATAATCTTGGAAGAGTTTGGACTACCATGGTAATGATCATTTTTTGAATCTTTACCACATCAATGGTTATAACCACGATCTCTGTCATACTCGAAATTATAATACAAAACCTTCACTACATGGATTGGAGTTCAACCCATTGGATGGTCTTTATGATTTATGATTTTTCACCAATAACTTATTTTTATGTTCAATCACAAGAATGCATAAACTTGATTTAAAATATTTCTTGAAACAATTTTATCATTTTTGCTACTATATGAACATATTTGAGAGGTTCTCTCTCACATTTCTTTGTTTCAAATTATACTAATATCAAATGAATATTTTAGATTCAATCACCATCTAAAGATTTAATTCTTCAAGAACTATACCATAAATCTTTATATAAAAAATTACCATAAAAAATCATTAGTTTTGTGAAATCCTTCATGGATGCTTGAATAATAATCTCTTTCAGAATTTATCAAGAGTAATAAATTCAATATATAAGACAAAATATGATAATTGTGTTAGTCAAACAAAATTGATAATAAATTTTTTTCTGGATGAAACACAAAAATATTACATGCTAAGACTAACGTGAAGAAAGTCATAAGAAAGAACGAAACAATAAATTAGATTAATCCAAAGAGAGTAACAAAAAAGATAAACTCTTTCAGTAGAACTTCTAAGCTGTTCGAATCATCACTTATATGGTAGGTAAAGTCGATCTTTTGCTGATAACGTGTTGTAAATAAAGAAGAAAAGTATAAAAAGATTAAGACAAAACAAATATGAACTCAATTGTCTAGTTCTTCTTCATGAACTAGCTATAATCTTTCTTCCTTTTTTCCTTCTCATTTCATTATGGATATCTTGTCCTTATATAATTAAGACTCCAAACAATGGTTACAAAACCATTATATTCAATCGTTACAAAACCGTTATGTGCACAATGTAATTAGGCATACCAAATGTTATAATCATCAACCCTTACTAATGAAACCCTTAATATCAAATTAAGATAGTTATCCATCACATACAAAATATGCATATTTTATTACATTTCTTTTTGGATGACTATACACTGTGAATATGTCTCGTTAAAACTTTGCTAAGAAAAACTTAGTGGGATAAAAACTTAATGAGAAAAAAGAATAAAATATTCATAGATAACTTATTTCTCTTAAAAAATACAATTAATCATAAAATATCTTTAAGTTGACACGTTGTAACTCTTGTAACTTTTGGATATCTATCTTCTATATTTTTCATAACCTTTCGTACTTAATTAAAAAAAATTATTCTATTTAAATATTTATTATAATATTTTTTATTAAAAAAAAAGTGAAAAGGCTGATGCAAAAGTTAAAATTCTTCTAAACATAGGCTAATGTGAGAGAGAGTGTCTTTAAGATTGTTTAGTTAAGTCAAATTTAATCGCGGGGGTTAAATTTATTACTTAGTCTCAATTGATGAACAATCTAATTCAAATATATTCTAAATATTTATCTATTAAATTAAAAACTTATAATAATTATATGTATATTTGAAATAACCCATGCATGAAGTAAAATAACTAGTGATATTCTTAAGATTATATATTCATATTTTTATATATTAATTAATTAATAATTTCAATCTTGGTTCATAAATTATTTTACTTCTACACACAAACACACGCGCACACACACAAATTAAAACATACAAATTAAAAATAAAATATTCTATAAAATAATTAAAAAATACTTGATAAAAATAATTTCTCTAGGAAAACTTGTTTGAAAATATAGTAAAAATTATATTATTCAACTTTTGAATATTTATTTATGAAAATTATTAAAATAAAATACAATTATCTCATGAAGAAATTTCTACAAAAATAATATAATTTTTTTTATGTTTCAATAAAATATCTGTATATTTTTTATAATAAAATATAGTTATACACTTTTGATGAATAATCGATCCTTTAATAAATTAATAATTTTACTCTTTAAATATTTTATTTTTGACAAATATTCATTGACATTTTTTAGTGTTTGTAAAAACTAAAAGAACAACAAAAACTTGATTTCTCAAAGTCTTTTTGATAATTTTATTATTATTATTTTAATGACAGCATTTCCAATAGAAGAAAATCTAGCAAAGAAATATAATGCCAATGGATTTTAAATTATTTACTATGCAATAATTTGATGAAAATGTATGAGTTTGGTGTACTACGTTAATTACGAATATTTATATTTTTTTATCATAAACTAAAATTTATTTAAACAAAAGTCCATTGCTACTTATAATTCTAGTAAAAATAATATATTTATAATAAGAAAAAAATAGAGATATGATATTCACTCAAAATTAGTATATAATATGTAGCTTTGCTCTTGATCTATAAGTTATCGACAATGACACATCTCTCATTATGGAGCCGATATATAACGTGTTACCGTATGATTAAAGTAACCGTATGATTAAAGTATCATATCTCTTATTTCAATAAATTTAAAAATCTTACTGTTTTGTAAGATCAAAGCATGGGACTAATTGAAAATTAAAGCTAAAAATTTTGAATCTACTATAACACTAGGCAAATATATGAGAAACTCAAGACTTCTCTTCAGATCTATCTCAAAAATAACATATCTAAAAGATGTAGATAATTTTATTGAAAGAACTATAAAAAAAAAAGACAAAAAGGATTATATGGCTGCCATCAAAAGATAAAGGGGACAGTCCCCATGAGAGAAATACAAAAAGGAAGAGAACAAAAATCAGAAAGAGAAGAAATAACACATAAGTGGGGAGAGAGAACTATGAATATTGGTGTGTGTGTGTGTATATATATACATATATATGGTACATATATAGTGAGAAGAGTTTTTATTGTGAGAGGGTGAGAGGAGTAAATCTTGACCATATAATCATATATAAATAGTCAAGATTAAAAGTTATTTAATGGTCATGTGATTACTTAAAAAAGTCATATGCATTTATGTTATAATCTTGATCATTCATGTAATATCTAGTGGTTAATATTCACTCCTTTCACCTCTTACACTAGAAGGAATTCATGATTTAGGGAAGGAAATTTGCGAGGAAAAATTTCCCTCGCAATTCTCTCGCTAATTAGCGAAGGAATTGCGAGAGATGAGCGAGGGAAAATTGATCCCTCGCTAAATTTCAAAAATAAATTCAAGCAAAAAATAGTGAGTGAATAGCGAGTAAATTGTGAGAGATAATTTCCCTCACTAATTTTAGCGAGGGAATTGCGAGGGACTTTCCCTCGCTAATGTAAGTAATTTTTTTACAAGGGAATTAGCTAGAGAAATCTCTCGTAAATCCCTCGCAAAACCAATTGAAAAAAGGCTCCTAAATCATATAAGCGTGCCACCCAATTTTCTTATCTCCCTCATTTTTCTCCCATCTGCCACCCAATATGGCAGCTCTCCTTTTTCTCTTCTTTCCCTCTCTGAACCCATTCTTTTCCCTGATCTCTCCCTCTCCCTGCTACCTCTCTCCCTTTCCCTGCGACCACCGTGATAACACCGCTCTGACCGCGCTACAACACATCGTGACGCCAACGTTGCGCTCCTAACCACCACCTTATCGTTGCCTCCCTCACCTCCCACCCCTTTTCCTCCTCCTCCCTCCCCAACGAACAACCTCTCGACAATGCCATTTTCAATGCCACCTCCCTCCAACTCGAGGATCTCGCTCGAGTGGAGCAAGAAATCAAGGACCGCGAGATGATTGAGGTCGAGACACGCAAGATGAGGGAAGATCTCTGCTGTCGGATTCACGATCAAAGTGTCGCCAGCGAGATTATGAGGATTCCTAAGGATGATTGGGAGCAGTGGGATGAAAATTTCGAGAAACTGTTCAGGGAGGGTTGCTCAGCTTAGAAGGGTACGATTCGGTTCGATAAAGGTGCAGTTTTTAGGGTTTACTTCAAGGGGTTGGTGAGCGGGGAGATGGTGATGGGTGAGAAGGTGGTGTTGGCTAGGATTGGGGTTGCAATTTGTGATCCTGGTGATAATTTGATACTTGAGGTAAGGAAACCCCTGATTGGGAATGGAATGAGCAAGATTGTTGCGGAGGTTATGGCTTTGATCAAAGGTTTCAATGCTGCCATTGCTTTGGACTTGAAGCGCCTCTCCTATTATTGCGATTACTATCCTCTATTCCAATTTGTGAGTTTTTTTCTTTCCTATTCTTTACTTTTTTGGTTGTTTTATGGATTGCTAAGACATGTTTGAGAAAAAAACTTAGTATGCATCATAGATTCCATTGTTGTTGTTTTTTTTTGTTCCATTTTTAGAAGCTGGTGCTGTGTTTGTAATAAGGGTAGTCTATAAGAGGGGTGGTATTTTTTCCAAACATGAAAATCTTCAATAATTTTCTGTTATACTTGTTGCGAGTTAAATGGTGGGAAACTTTTGCTTTAGTGATATGTGTTCTAATATAATCATTGTGAAGCAAGTCATGCAATTGAAACTCTGCTTTCAAATTGAGCATGCCCATCATTTGGCTAATAACTTCTTGTTTCGCCCAACATTGCTGCAAAACATTGTTTCGTCAAAGGTGTGCACAATAGATTTTTGGTTGGTTTCTGTCTTATGTTCTAGGATTGGCATATACGTGATATTAACTGTTTATTTCATGTTTTTATATGATTATTCCATATTATCTTTTTTCTAGTTTAGTTTTCAAACTTTATCATAAAATTTGCTGCTGATGATTAGGTTTTGATGAATTTTTACTATGGAGTTATTCACTGAGATTATCATTGCAGGTGAAAACAACAGCGCAGTTAGATGCAGCACTATCTTTTCTTGCTACCATGGGTTTGGAGGATCTTGATTTGAACAAGTTTGAAAAAGCTTGTGGTGTTGGTATGGTAGAAAGAGCTTTAGTCTCATATAAATTTTGCCTTAATGTTCAATCCTTATCCTTAGTTTGGTTGGTAGCTTATTCTGTATGGCAATTCATGTGTGTTTAAGTTCACTGGGAGAACTTCTACAACTTGTATCTGTTTTTAATAGTTCTATTTTATTTCACTTTGATAGGGTTTCAATTTTTAGTTTTGGAGTTCTGTGATGTCCTAACTTTCTTTTCTGAGGTTGAAAAATGTATATTAAACCCTTTGCATATGTGAGTAGGTGTTGAGGTTTCAACAAAAGATATCAAACGTGCTGTTAATGAAGTTGTTGAAGAGAATAAGGTTTCAATTTTGGAGCTACACTATCGAACAAATGGTAGGTGTTCAGTTTTGGTTTCTAATGGATTTAATAATTTAATTATCACGGATTTCATTTCTTTGAAATTGAAAATTTAAATGATATAATGTGATTTGACTTTCAATTTTACATACTGTATATAGATTTTCATGGCTACAAATTTTAAACTGGAATACACATTTTAAATTCTTATAGCCAAGTGCATTTTGTTGATGATTCATTTGTCTATTTGTTGATGTATTCCTTTGTTAATGTGATCCCTTTATTTTGTCAATTTTAAATTTATGTGATAACTTTCCCTTTTATATTGAATTACCAATGTGTTCAGTGCTTATGAACTTTAATAATTTAATTTTTATCTTGCTGGTGGGTGAGTTACTTGGGCATGTCAGGAAGAGGTTCCCATAGGCTGATGCAAAAGTTGTCAAGGTGATGATGGCTATGAAACCTAATATGATAAATAGTTGGTTTATTTATATCAAGTTTTGTTAAAACTCTGTTATACATTGAAATAACTTCTTCCTTTCTTACGAAATTATTATATATTGATGTGATAGAATGTGTTTTCATGGTGTATAGAATGTGATTTGAGTGTGCTTTAAAAGTGAAAACTGGATGTTAATATCAAATCTGTGATCTTTGGTTAAATTTTTTTCTTTGGAATAAAAGTGGGTATAGATTGATTTTGGATCTTCATTGGTGCTGTCCTGTTTTTTTACTTTTCATGAAGTCTTAGTTTTTCATATGCCTAGTGTTTCTGTCATGCCTTTATTATGTCTTTGTTAAGCTTTTGGTGGCTAAGTCACCTTGTTGCCTTTATTGTCTTTTCTCATTGTTTGTTACTCTGGTGCTTAGTTTTTTGAGTTCAACACTCTAATTTTGTGTGAGATGAATGTTTGATTGAGAAATTGAGGTAGTTTACTTTTTCTATTGAGATGCCAAATTGTGCTGTGATGGTGGCACAGTGTACGTGCATGGGTAGAGTGGGTATGTAGTGTAAGTCTGGTGGCTTTTGCTTTTTTTTTTTCTTTCATTTTTTTCTTGCTGTGACTTGGATTTGCGAGGGATTTGCAAGGGAATAGCGAGAAAAATTAGTGAGGGATTTGCGAGAGAATAACAAGGGCAATTAGCGATAGATTAGCGATGGATATTAGGTCCAAAATTTTTTTTCTTTACTGTGCTTGGGATTTGCGAGGAAATAGCGAGGGAAATTTGCAAGGGAATAGCGACGGATTTTTAGATCCAAAATTTCCAAACTATAGCGATGGAATAACGAAGGAATTTCCCTCGCTTATTTGCGAGGGAGTTTGTTTTAATATTTGCAAGGGATTAGTGACGGATTAGCGAGGAAATTTTCTATAATTAGCAACGGATTTGCGAGGAAATACATTTTGTGAGGGATTAGCGAGGGAAATTTCCCTTACTAATTTCCTAATTTCTTGTAGTGTTACAATAAACACTTATCTCACCAGATACTCTCCTTATATATATATGTGTGTGTGTGTGTGAAGAGTTTTTATTGTGAGAAAGTAAGATGAGTAAATATTGATCATAACCATACATGAATGATCAAGATTAAAAGTTACTTAAATCTCATGTGACTATTTAAAAAAGTCACGTACATTTATTCTCTAATCTTGACCATTTATGTAAAATCTAATGGTCATTATTCATCATCTCACCTTTTACAATAAACACTCCTCTCATCATATATGCTTTCTATATATATATATATATATATATATATATATATATATATATTTGTGTGTTAAAGATATTTGAACAGGATTGACTTGCTTAATTGCATTGAAGTATTTAATTAGATTAAAAGTAATTATTATATATTTTGGTTCTTTTTCAACTTATTTTAATTTAAATTTTTATATAATAAATTATTTTTATTATATATATATATTTTCAAATAATAACTCAATAAAAATCACATTTTTTTTGCAATAAATTAACAAAATGTTAACGAAACAATAAAATGATAAATTAGTTTTCTAGGAAACAATTATTTCTGAGACACTAGAATTTTTTTAAAAAAAAAAAGTCTGAGACACACATCCTATCATAGTTTAAGAATTGGAGTACCTAGCTACGTGTTTAATTTTGGGTAATTAATTTATATAGAATTATTAATTGACTTGATTAATGTGACTAACTATGACCACTGATATATTTTTACTTTATCAAGCAAATCCACCGTCGTTTCCATAGAAAAGACAAAGATGGAGGAAATGGTATTTTGTTATTCAAGTTTACAAAGTCAGGTGGTACATATCATTTTATGGGCTTTCACTTAATAACTTAAAAAGAGTTGGTGACTGGCAGTTTCTTTTTTAGTTGTTTTACCACTAAATTGTGGTTGGTAATAAAGATTGAAATAAACTCGTTGGTAGCAACATGAATAAGATGCAACCATGTGACTATCATCTGAGAAGAAGGTGGCCCATGGCCCACCAAAATCAATGTTATTTATTAGATTAGATTAGAGCAGCTTCAAGACCTAGTGGGAATGCATGTGATGAGTTTCAAAGACAAGACAAATGAAACACAAATAATATAATATATATATGTAAGCAAATGGAAACAGCACATAAAGACAAACCACATTGGATACCTCGTTCGCTAGACTTCCTCTCTTCCTTTTCTAAATTATTAATTTTGAACTCACCAATCCCTCATCTTTCACGTTAATAAGAGGCTCACATCTCTGATAATGAGCAAGCTAGCAAGGCTACGATATGTGGCCTACCACTCCATACCAAGCAAGTTCTATATGTTCTTTCACACATAGGATGCTTCTCCATGATGGAAGAAGATCGACTTCAAACTAGCCAAATATCCCGCTTTTGGGTTGACTAATTTATCTATGGAATTAACATGCCCTACCAAAAAGGGTTACTTGAGGACTATGGTGGTGGTGCTAGCTACCAGATCATTTTGAAAGGGGTTGTGGATGTCAATGAGAGTTTATAAGAAGTCAAAAACAAGAAGGCATTCTTAGGGAGCTTTCTATGATTTCCGAGGAAAAATGAAGAAGGCATCAATGCCTTTTATTGACAATTTCTACCCAAGCATATCATCAACTATAAAGTCCGCTAAAATTTTAGAATTTTCTTCCCATAATGATCACTTGCCCTTTTTGAAGAAATTTTATTTTGTTCAATTTAAGATCCATGGAAAAAGCAACTATGGAAATAAAAAAAACTGAGTCATATTGCTTCTATACGGTCAATACCTATCCACTTAAACTAAATTAAACCTATAATTTTGGATTTTGATTTTTTAAGCTGATCAGCAGAAATCAATAATGATTGAAAAATTCTAGATAGCCAAAATTTTTGTCTAATAATTTTTAACAAAATAACGTGGCATGTTTGTTGTAGAAGTGCAAATAAGTTGAGCTAAGTTCAAGCTTTATATAAATGAGCTAATTTCAAGTTTTATAGGCTTGACATTAAAAGTTCATGAATATCTTATGTGTTTAAATATCTAGAACAAATCTCATAATTAAATTAGGCTTGATTTTGTGTTATTTTAAGGATCTGATTTCTATATAATTAGATATACTATTTTAATTATATTTATTTATATTTTCTTTCTTTATATAGATCATCTCTCCTATAAATAGAATCTCTTGATACATTGATTAAAAATTCAGAGATAATTCAAATAATATATAGAAACATTCACTAGACTTTTTTTCGTACCCTATTTCTTTATTTCTAACAATTTTCTATATATATTTTTATTTTGATTAAAAAATGTTAGAAATAGAGAAACATGAATATAAAAAAAGTCTAGAGAAAGTTTCTGTATATTATCTGAATTATCTCTAAATTTTTAATCAATATATACAAAAGATTCCTTATTTATAGGAGAGGAAATATATATAAAGAAAAAATACAATCAAATATAATCAAAATAGTATCTCTAATTATGTAGAAATCAAATTCCTAAAATAATACAAAATCAAGCTTAATTTAATTTTGAGATATGTTCTAAATATTCTAACACTCTTCCTCAAGTTAAAGCTATTAAATTTTAGCTTGTTACAATTAGACACACGAAAATAAAATAAACTAAAATTATTCTAAAAACACAATGTCGAGATCTTGGAAAAGTCAAGAGACCCAAACTGCATTTAGGATGAAATTATCTACATTTGAGAAAATCTACAATGAGAACGAAGTCAAACTACATCTGAGATGCAACCAATCTACATTTGATTGAAATAACAGAAATAAAGTCAATCTATCAGACAGAACTGATCAGAGGCTAGAGCAACGGAGATTGAGCAAATTTTTCAGGCTGGATCAAATGGGACTGATCGATGAAACTGAACAAAGATACATATTGTAGATGCATATCGAAGACTAAAATCTAGGACAGTAATCGAAGTCTGAAATGAATTCTAGAATCTAAGACAAAAATCGGAGTATGAAACGGAGTCTAGAATCTAGAACCGTAATCAGTGTTTGGAATATAGGACGATGACTGTGGCAGCTGAGTCTGGAACGAAGTGACAGAAAAACGGTGACGGTGAACGGAAAAATTATCAGAATATCTAAAACACGGCATGATAGATAACTAATTTGAGTTCTAGATTTTTGAGAATTATGTAGCGGAATAACGATTGGACAGGTCACGGAGGATGGTACCGCTCTGATAACACCATGTTAGAAATAGAGAAACAAATGACACAAGAAAATTCTAGAGAATGTTTTTGTATATTTTCTAAATTATCTTTGAATTATCTTTGAATTTCTGAATTAGTGTGTACAAGAAGATTCTCTATTTATAGGAGATGAAGTTTATATAAAGAAGGAAATATAATTAAATATAATTAAAATAGTATATCTAATTATGTTGAAATTAGATTCTTAAAATAACACAAAATCAAACTTGATTTAATTCTAAGATGTGTTCTAGATATTCTTACATTATGTATGTGTTTATATATATTACTTATTCATTTTATATATATATATATATAGTAAAAATTAAATCACAAAAGAAATGTAATTTTAGATAAGCAAGATTATAGATAATAATAATAATTTGTTGTTATTACTAATTAAAAATTTTTATGAGAAGGTTATGAATTTTTGTATGTAATTAATTATGAATAAAAAACCCTTTTACTTTTATTGGTTTGAATAGAGAGAAATAGACACAAGTTTTATTTCACCATGATTAATTATAGTGCCCACTAGATATATTGAAAACAAAATGTGTCTTTATCTTTCCAATAGGACCCTCTTCAGTTACTTAACGACATGAGAGAATTTTGATATGTTTTTTTACTCTATTTTCTAGCATAAATATGTTTATTAAATACTAAATTAATAAAGTTAAATATTTCAAATAAATATTTTTTTATTTGATTTCCAAAAGAGATTTGATAAAAAAAAATCAAGTTACAAATGAACAAAATGAGTCAAGTCCAAATTTTAAATTTAACTCATTTAAATAAATGAATCAAATTTGAGTAATTTTTTTTTCATAAACCAAATCAGAGTTTGAAGTACTTAACTCAATTTGTTTACATCCCTACTTGTTGATTTTTGAATTGATGAGTAGTCCTGCTACTTTATTCGATCCAATGAATACTCTCGTATTCCTCAAAATTTTGATTGTTTTATTCTAATTATGTAGCTTTACTCATTATGATTTAGAAGAATATTTAGGGCAAATTTTACTAACGTGAGTAACCAGCGCACCAGCAGGTCCAGCACCACCATCATAACCTTGTTGTAAGCCAAACCTAGATTCTCTTTTGTAATCTATCTTCCTCCAAATTAAGCAGTCAACACTTTATGCCTTCACCAAAGGTAGTATGATCTTTCACATGTCTTGGATTTAAAGACAAATATATATTACACTATACCAGTTTTTCCACCCCACAAACTATTTTCCTTCTGAGACAAATAATCATGTGAGTGAGGCAGCTTTTGCTTATTAATACAGCCTATGATTATTTGATTTGGATCTAAAGCAAAGCTTCTGCCTATAGGCTATAAGGAATGTGATATGCATGTACCAAGTTTCCTTTTCACTCTCATTGGAATATCACATGAATGCATAAAAGTAGAAAGTCTCCAATGCCAAGTGAGGAATTCAAGAGGGAAGGATGTTGCCTTCAAAGAGTACAGCTCAAGTATGCGTTGGCTTCCACGTTTTATGGAGGCTTCGAGTCCTCAGTGACACAGGAGACTTTATCATATCACTTTATATATATATATATATATATATACAATATCACTTTAATATGATAGACACAGCACTATATAAATGGCAGCAATCTAATTAATCGCATTTGTCTGCAATGCTTTGGATATGTTCGACAAAGTACTATAATATTATTGTTTAATATATATTATACGATGACAAGTTATAATTTTTTATCTGAATCGTGATTCAATATAATTGAGCGAGTCGGATCAATAAGAAACAATGAGATAAAAATGAGATAACGTAGTTACCAAGGATGATCTGGTGCTACAATCAATAATTATCAATTACCAGCGCTGTAAACATACAAATTAAATATGCAAAACATAACGGATATGCATATATGGTCTTCTTGAAAAGAAAAGAAAATTATAGTATCCTAATGTAGAAACGTGAAAAGTGAAATGCTTAAAAAATATGTTTATGAGTATCTTTGGGATTTGCCAATTAAGGAACTAGTAGGTGGGTGTCTTGTACACACCTTAGATTAATTAAATTTAACGTAAGAATGAATATTCCTGGTTTATCCTTTAATGGCATGGTTTTACCCTTTAATTAAAGAATATATGTATCCATCAGTTTTTCTAAACCCATTTTCAGTCTTGACATTATATATGTTCATCTACCAAGCTAATTGAGAGAAAAAATAAAATAAAACAAACCTATCTACATTGTATATTCTACCATACAGTACTATATAATAAGGGCTATTTGAGCACACAATCTTAATGTTGAAGAATTTAACTAATGCTGATCCATATTATATATACAGGTGTCATATAGGTAATTTTAATACACCAAATACATACGATGTTGAGAACTGAAAACAATATTATGGAAATAAACCAAAGGAAATGTGAGGACAAAGACAAACAACAACGTGAAAAGCAATACTAAGTTGACTTAAAGTTTAAAAAAAATAAAAAAGAATAAAAAAACGTGGTTGATTGAAGCAGCGACAGCGAAGCAAAGGCAAATGGCATGAGACCAAAGAAAGGGAATCAGAAAGCAGATCAGAACCCGGGAGTGTTGTGGGGGGCGAGCACATAAACAGCAGCTAAGCTATTATCCGACTAAAAAAAGATATTTGTAAACTAAATTTTACACACTACTTTCATATAAATAATTAGTGTGTAAATAATTAATAAATATATATTATGTGATGATTAAAAATAAAAATTAATTACTATTATATGGTGATCGGAGTTTTATATAATTTCCATCATATATTATATAATAAACAATGTACGTATATTATATAATAATTAATATAAAAGCAATGTGTATATTTTTATGTACGAATAACTAGACTATTATCTGACTTTGTGTCAAATCAAGGTTGTGCTGCTTCTGCATGCCTTTTTAACTTCGTCACACACACATACAAAAACAAAACACAACACGGCTTGTTGCTAATTCTACTCTGTTTTCCTTTTCTTTTTTCAAAATAAGTAGGTGTAAATATTTGAATATAAAAATATCATTGTTATTTTCATCTTTATCATTCCCATCTGTACCAGCACACCATCCCCACCTTCCACTTCTCTCTCTCTCATATATCTGTCTCTCTTTCAGCACCTTTCATCATCACCTTCTGAATTTCTCTCTGCACGCCTTCTCACTCTCTCTCTCTCTCTCTGGAAATCCCACACAAAAGCTTTGTTTGCTACTATTTTAAGGGTGCAAAATCAAAAGAGAATTCCCTCTGAATTGTAGGAGGAGATACCAAATGGGTCTCGAAGTCTTAGAAGAGTTTATGCCAATTACGCCTATACGAACTGTTCCTACGGCTAAGACCTTCAAACACAGCACTGAACTATCCGATCTAGAGATAACAAAGGAACTAAACGAGGAGGAAGAGTGCCACACACCAAAATCACCACCTCAAACATTTAGGACCCCATTGGTTTGCCCACCAGCTCCAAAGAAACCACGACTACCCCCAAGGAATTACAATTTTGCCCCACCTTCTCAAGGGTTCTTTCAAGTGCCCCACGATCTGGCTTCTGTCTTTGTGCTGCACAAGCCAAACCTTCCAACAACATCAAAGCAAGCTCTTTGCTAGGGACATTCTATTCTTGAGCAGATGCAATGGTATATACAAATATTATGTGTGTTAATTAATTAAGTATTAAATTTATATCAGATATATATTGTTTTTTTTTTAATCTTTTTTCCATGTTCGTAGAATACTCAATTTGTTAGTTGTTATGTTATTTTGAATATTTTTAAGTGTAGGAAATTTACTAAGTAGTTGTAAATGGTGCATGATCCATTATTTCTGCATCTTCTTGTGTTGCTGCCGATAATGAAACACATCATTGTTGCGATGAGTTTTGTTATATTTTTTTAAAATATTTTTTAATAATTCTCTTAAGTATTTGATAGAAAAAATATTAAATAAAAGTATAAACATATTTAATATCTTAAAAATATTCAATATTTTTTTTAATTTAATAAGTAAGGTATTTAGAATTATTCTGAATCTTGCTGTGAGGTCAATTTGGTTTCCTAGAGAGAGGGGTGGTTGATGGATCTGGAGCTATACTAGGAATCCAAGTTATGAAATTTGAATAGGCGAGTTAAAGGTTTTGCTATTTGTGGAGCGGTTGATGGGTCCTCGGTTCAGCAATGGTTCCATAGTCTACAATTTTGTGCATTTAAGAAACTCTATCACGGTTAAGTGAACTGCTCCCACAGCAGTAACTCCAAATGCGGGTGCTTTGGCTGTTTGCTACTTTGCTATATATCCCTTAGCCCTTACCTTACCATTTACCACCTTTAATGTTTTTTAATCTAACTTTTCCTTTCGTTCTTTGGAAAGAACATGGGCACAAAAGGAAGTTACTGTATTCATTGTTGGCTGGTTCAGAAAACCAAAAATGGCATGATGCGTTTTATACAACATGTTCAACGTCTTGCTCATTATAATTAAACTCTAAACAGTTATTAGTAAGTGATGATGGGAAATGGGACTAATGTGAATTTCTTGGGAGCGTCCGTGGACAGGTAGTTGAGAAATATCCGGTGAATTAATGGCGGTTTACTGGTTTTAACTCTAGAAAAGGAAGTGACGTTCACTCTTTAAAGGTTTTCCATTGTTTTTCTTTCATATAATTTTGCATGATGGTGGTTTGCCAAATATGTACAAAGGTTATTTGTCTAGAAAAAAAATGCATAAGGGAGAGCATAAACTATATAAGTGAGCTTGACATCACGTTATCTTAATTCAAAACTTTAATGTATTTAGTTCATATGTCTTTTCTACTCTGTCCATCTCTTTTCAATATGAGACTTCTTTACTCATATCTCACTTATAAAGTCTCTTCCTCACGAGTGAGGAGGACACTCCTACATTCAAGAGCCACATCAAGATGATGCATTCAATGGACTAAATAAAGAACTATATAATTGGACTTGCCACCATATTTTGACATAAAACCTTTAAGGCATTAGGTTCATAAGTTTTTTTTATTTACATCATCTTCACTTTGTTTATCTCTTTTCATTGTGGGACTTCTTCGTCTACATTTCACTTACACTTAAATTCCTAATAAGTAATTTTACATATCTCATACAGACTTAGCTCTTTGTTTTTTTTTTTTTTTGGTATATGAAATTGGATTCCAAGATGGTAGCCTGGACAGCAAGAGCAAGCTCTCCCCTACCCATAAGAGGTGTTGTCTTGAGTTTTCAAGTGTGATAGATATTTGAGTTTACAGCTTATCACAAGGGGTGAAAATGGGTCAAGCTGCTCGTCAGTGGCCTATGGTCTGGCCGGCTTGAAGCTGACCTAGCTTGACCTATTTACTAAACAAGTTGGGTCAAGACTTTTTTAAAAGTTTGTTTAACCAAAAAGGTCAAGCCTCAAGCTATATATAATAGGCCTTTTAGACCTGACAGGTTAACTTGACCTATTTAACTATATATAATATAATATATATTATTATAATTATTATAATATATTAATACATTTTTAATTAAATTTTAATAAAATTCAATAATTAAAAACCTAAGTTATAAGTTAGAATCAAAATAGTAAGTTAGTCCAAATAAGCAACTACGTCGTACATCTTAACCCGTTTCCCTCTACAAATACTTACCCCTCTCATAATCGTTCACCACCGTACACCAATTTCTCACCGTCGTGCACTATTCTTACACGACCCTTGCCACCATCGCTCCTTCACATACCTACAAATCCACCCACTCCCCTATACAAATTTCATTCCTACACGAAACCCTCGTCCAACATGCAAGAAGAAGGACACAGTAGCTAGGAATGGAGGGACTGAGTATAAAAGAGGAGAGAGGATACGAAAAGAAGAGGGGAGAAGAAAAGGAGGTGGGTAGAGAAAGAAGAAAATGAAATTCCAGAGAGGAGAAAGAGGGATTCTGAGAGAGAGGGGGTAGGATTTTAGAGAAAAAGGGAACAAAAGGCAAATTTGGAGTTGGAATAGAAGAGGAGCCAAGTCCTATGATTTGGTTTTCAATCGTTCCTCAGCTACAAATTCGAATCGGGGTAAACCCCATTATATATATATATATATATATATATATATATATATATATATATATATATATATATATATATATATATATATATGTATGCTCAATTCCTCCTTTAATGTTCATGCTAAAAAATTTGAGTTTAGTCATTTGATTGGAATGGTGGCCTAATTTATTGTATTTTTTAATTTGATAAGGGTTGGTAGTGGTCACACTGATTCTAGGATGGCTTGAGTAGTTGTATTTTTGTTGTTGATAGATACTCTAGTAAATATTATTCCCTGATACATGTAATTTATTTGAAAAAGGTGCTTGAATGACTGTATAGCATATTGATCCAGTTTAGGGATGTCTTAATCTCTGAGGCTTTGGTTGGATTATTAATGGACTGATTATGAATGATTTGCCATGTCTCATTGATTGATTTGTTTTGTGTCTGAAATTATTAACATCATGGTTCGGGGTTGCAGGGGTCTGATTCTCCACTAACGGGGTTTTCTTTTTGCTTACTTGTATTAAGCTTTAAAGAGTCAATTAAATTATTAATGGACTGATTCTGAGTGGCTTACCATGTCTTAGTGGTTAACTCGTTTTGTTGTTGACCTTTAAAGATTTGATCAAATTGAAGTTCTATCCTAAAGAAAATCTATCAAAGACATATTTGAATGCATTTATACTTAACTCTGTGTGTTAGTGATAGAGCCTGAGAGTGAACCATAAAAGATCAGAACCAAGCCATTGGATTGTTTAAATATTGGAAGTGTCTAGTCTTTTTTTCGTGCATGCTTTTTGGTTCCATTATTGAATCAAGTCATTACTAGACTTTATGTTTTTTAAAATAGCGATTTAGGTTATTTAACCATGATTGATGATAAAAATTGGGGATTTTAAGTTAGGCCAATTAATAATGTGAAGGGTCAATAATTTCGGGGCCAAGTAAACCTTCCTTTGCTATTAACTTGTCAAATTCTGCTTTTATTAAGTTTAAAATGTGACGTTGGTCCTTCCCTCTTTGCCTTGTTGTTATTTTGTGTTATTTCTATTATTGTTAGATATTTATTGTGGACTTGTGGTACCGTTTGGTGGACAATTTAAGGCTGATGCCTTTTAGATTTGTGTCATGATACTATTTTGATGTTAGTAATTTGAGGCCCGAATGTGTAACACCCTAATTTTTGGGTTAAGTACAATAGTGTCCTAAATGTACTGTTTTATATTTTCTGTGAGTTATAAGTTGAATTTGATTGTTTCGTGATTGTATTTGATTGTTGTGTGTGATTTGCTCCGAGTCAAAAAAATAATAATTTTTTGACCGAAAAAATCTTATTTTAATTATTCAGAACTGGGGGATCTTACTAAACCCAATTTCGAGTGATATGTATATTAATCTTTTAATTTTTAGGATTTAATTGTGTAATAAAATAATTTTATATTATTATAATATTATTTTAATTGACAGTATCTACTGTCTCAAAAATAGTAAAAATCTGCTCCAAAATGACCATGGACCTGAAAAAGTCTGTGGGATTCGCGTTTAAAAAAGTAGTCAACATTTTTTACTAGACTAAATTCTAAACCAATAAGAGTTGGTCAAATAAAGTGGTATGAACTTTATTGTGAACTATTGGATGAACAACTTGATTTAGAAGCCTTGATCATAACCATTAATCAGATTAACGGTGTGAGAACAATCCTGATAAAGTAACTAATGATATCCACCCTAGATTAAATCAAGGGATAGGAAGTGAAGTTAATTTCAAAGGCTAGGATTTAGTCAAATATAATGGCTTGACTAGTTACTAAGTAACTAAGTAAACCTAATTTAGTTAGCTTAGTTGTCTAATTAGAGAAACTAAGTGAACTAACCTAGTTACTAATTAGTTATGATCTAGTTACTAATCAAATATCCTAATTTCATCTAGAAGCTATGACAAATCATGACATAGACAATGACCTAATTAACTAGTTAGTTATGTAACTAGATAGTAATCAAGTAATTAGGAAACCTAAGCTAGTTAGTAAGTATTTGATTAAAGTGTAACTAAATTAGAAATTAAAACAAACCTAGTTATCTTTTTGAAGGAGGCCACACGGCCAAGGAGAGCTAGGAGGCTTCTCCAAGCTTCTTGAACACTCTTGCATGACCATTAGGTGACCAATTGGTGACATAGGCCATGTGCCTTCCTAATGTGAACACAATGTGATATTTTACTATCATAGCTATCCTTTAATCTCTCCTATACACTCTCTCATGCTGCACTCTCTCTCATTTACTCTCATTATTCACTTTTTCACTCACCTAAAAAGCTTAGCTTTATTTTCTCTCAAATCTCTCAAGAACACCAAACACTTTTCCTTCCATTTTTTCTCTTAAGTTTCGGCCCCCTCACCCAAATTCACTACCCATCTTCTATAATTTTTCCTCTTCACATTTCCTAAACCTAAACCACTTCCTAAACACTTTTTATTTAGGAAGTTTTGTGAAAATCCTACTCCTTCTAATTCAAAATCCAAACTTTTGTTTACTTCCCAAAAGGTGAACTCTTGATTCTTTGATTTTAATTTAAGTTTTTGATTTTTTATATCATGATTGTTCCATGGTTCTTCAATATTAAGCCTTGTTTGTGATTTTGCTAATTGTTTAAGAATTTTAGAGATTTATTTTGAATCCACACGAAAATCAAGAGAAGGAGGAAAAAGCTTGAAGATCTTGTCTTAAAGAGGTAAGAGGGAAATTTAATCTCATCAACCTTGTATGGTGATGAGAAAATGGATTGTATGTGTGTGAAGAATCCATAAGGATTCACTTATTTGGTTGTTTATTGCTTTTCTATTTGTGATTGATTTTAATAGTGAGCATGTATATAGCTTTAAAAATGTATTGCATGTATTTATAAATGTATGATTATTATTGTAGGATGTGAATAACATGCAAGGATTGCATGAGTGTTCCAAAAAATACAAAAGAGGCTCATGGCTTCTCCAAGAAAAAGAGAACCAAAATGTTCTCAACCATTTTCTAAAATAATGATTTAATGAATTTAGGTAAAACAATGAATTTGGAAATAATTTAGAAGTTAGAAAATGATTTAATGGTTAGTTGTGAAGGATATGTTGAATTCGGCCAAAATGTCATTCAATGTATATTTGATTTTCAAAATTATTTTCTAAGGTAGGTCAAGTAGCTAAATTACACAAGAATATAATCTAAATGAGTCTTTGGGAAATAAAATGAAATGAGCTTAGTTTTAGAATTCTATATCAGAAAAATTTGTAATAAATAAGAATTAAAGGGAACACTTGAAAAATACTAACGTAGAGCTCACTCTTTGAGTTTTGAAGCGCGTTAGCAAGTTTTAAGGTATAAATAATGGTTAAGGGTAAAGTATACAGTATTTAGAGAAAAATGTAGAAAATATCATTTAATAGATTTTCTAGACAAAATGCTGTCAAATTTTACTAAAATCAGACAAATAAAAGAGAAGGTTCCGTAATATGTTTATAACGTATGGAAAATATTCTACGTAGTTTAAAAATATTAGAAAAAGCTTACACATATTTGAAATAATGATTTTTAAGCTATACGGTTAAGAAAATGATTTAAAAATCTTACGCAATTGAGAAAATGATTTAAAAATATTACGCGATATTCAAAAATGTCAAAATATATTTACGCAATTTAAGAACGTTTGCAAAAGTGACGCGATTGTGAAAATGCGATAAAATTTCTACGCGACTAAATAGAACAGTGAGTTTTACTATCGAAAAAAAGTGGTGGACCCGGACATGTTGAGAGATAGTACTGTCAAGTGGAAACATACTATATCTTGGAATATTGAGACTGAGAGTATTTTCGTAAATATAGTAATATATTGAGACTAAGGGTATTTTTGTGATTATAATTCTTAATCATGCATTGAGAGTTATGTCAATTTGGTTGAAAATTGGCGATTGATTGACGAGATGAATTACACCGTGTTGTGGGTGTGATAGGTGTAGTGTGGGTCATCAATTGAACTTGGAGGCGTTAGTGTGTAGAGAATTCCACATGCAGACAGTCGGTAGCTCCTCTAGGACATGGCAACGCACTAATGATCTCGACAAGCACTATTCTTAATCAAGATCTTGTGGAAACTGTTTGGTACAATGCCTATAGTGCATGATGTATTTGGACTGTATACTACTACACGATGTTTTGGACTGTGGGCTATAGACACGACGTCAGACAGTGTAATAGTTTGGTTGGGCATCTTGAGGTACTGATAGTTCTTTTCAGATCATTCTCTCTAATGTCTGTGTTTAGCTCCATGGAGTAGGAACGAGTCAGTATACATTAGCATTTAGGGTTTGCATTTTAATGTTTACTATAACCTGTGATAGCATGTATGATGTGTTAATTTGAGGTACTGTATATGATGTGATGGTATGCATTATTGTGATATTCGGTTGTATTGTCGTTTTCTTTATTGCCATGTTGGTAATGATGTGGATTGTCTCACCTTGTTATACGTATTTCTCTGCATTATTATTATATTTTGTAAAGAGTTTGAGGAAGAGAAGCAGCCTCTAGAGATTCAGTACCCTGAGGAGCAATAGCCGAGTGATCAGTACGAGGAAGGCGAGCTACTAGATCACCCATACCATTTGGATTGATCTTGTGATTATGGCGTTGCCTGAATTCTTTGGTTTTGTGAGACTTGATTTTCACAGAGGCTCTGAGGCCTGGCGACTGCGTGAGGATAGAGAATCGGTAGTCTATGTGGGACGTCTGACTGTGTCTTTGTGTAGAGAGTTTGATGGAGAGATTATTTTTACTACTACTCTGTATTTACATCTTGAGTTGTCTTTGACTCTTAGGCGTTATTGGGGAGGAATTTTTCATGCACCTAGTGAGCTTAGTAGTGAGTCGACACCACGGACTCACGTCTGTAGAGCTGCGAGACATCTAGGATTTCTACTATCCGATGATCTATCTGAGAGTGATCCTTCGAAGGGTTAGGAATCTTTGATGTGCACTTGGGCATGTTATGTTTTAGTATTATGCTGACTTTTTACTGTTTTGTTAAATATTTGTAGTTGTAAATTATTCGTATACTTAAGACAAAATCATATGTATATTATGGTATGTGATTATGTTCTGTCTTATTTTGTGTTCGGTGTTATTTTATTTAACGTTATTATGTATAAAAGGAAAATTTTTATAACTTATGTTATTTATGTATCAAACGTTTTATAACTTGGGTAAGATTTTATTTTCTTGCAATAAAAATGTGACATCCCCACAAGGGTGTTACATTAGTTGGTATTAGAGCCCAAGTTAGAGTCTTTTGGGGTTGTGGTTGGGTTTGTTTGTGCTTGTGTTGTGTGATTCTCTGTGATTTGTTTCCGAAAGGTTACATTTGACCTTGTTTTGTCTTGTTGAAGAAAGAAGATTTCTGGTGGAAGAAGAACGCGTGCGAATGTGGAGCGTGATGTGGACCCAATGATTGCAGCTGCTGAGGCTATGCAGCGAATGGCGGAAGTAATTACTCAACAAAATCAACGAGCAGCTCAACAGTAAGATGCAACTGCTGATGCTCTAAATTTGTCTGAGTTTAGGCACAATAACTCACCGTAGTTTAGAGGCGAGTTTGACCCCCAGAAGGCGAGTCTCTGGATCCAAGACTTGGAAAGGGTATTTGCAGGAATAAGGTGCGCAGAAAATAGAAAGGTGACGTATGCTACTTTTATGTTGGGAGGAGATGCCAAGAATTGGTGGAGAGGAGCCCGCCGATTATTACAAGCTGAAGGGACTGAAATTACTTGAGAGGTGTTTAGTGAAGTATTTCTGGAAAAGTACTTTCCTGCTAGTGCCCGACATGCCAAGGAGATGGAATTTCTTGGGTTGCATTAAGGTAACATGACTGTTGGGGAGTATGCTGCTAAGTTTGAGAGCTTGTCATAGTTCTCAAGGTACTTTCAAATTCAACCTGATGAGGCATGGAAATGCCGTAAGTTTGAGGAAGGGCTGAGGGTATAACTGAAGCGAGGAGTGCTACCTATGAGGATGAGGGAATTTCCTGCTTTGATGGATACCTGTCGATGACTCGAGGAGTTGGAACCGTCACGAGATCCCAGAAATCGCAACTTTGGACCGGCTAGGTTCCAAAGAGGGGCCAACAACAGCAATAACCAGTTTCAACACAAGCTTTATTCGAGACCACCGGGAAGTCAGCCTCAATGTCCATCTGTTGGGGGAAATTCTAGTGGTAACAGAGCTGGTCAAAATGTGGCGTTTACGCCAAGATGTTTTAAGTGTGGAAAGAGTGGCCATATATCTACGGATTGTTCGATCAAAGGAACGATCTGCTTCAATTGCAGAAAACCTGGACATGTTTCTAGGGATTGCACTCAGCCGGAGAAGAAGCCTGCTATGAGTAATGTTCGTGCTACTCAGCCGCGATCTGGAGGGCGAGTATATACGATGACTAGAACTGAAGCTTCTCAGTCTGAAGATTTCATTCAAGGGGAAGGTATCATTGAAGGTAATCACTTGACTTTGCTATATGATTTGGGTGCGACACACTCATTTATTGCCTATGATTGTGTGGAACAATTGAAACTGCCCGTGTCTCCTTTGAGTTTTCAATTGATTGTTTCTACGCTAACTGCCAAGCCTGTTGTTACATCCAAAATATGTCTGAATTGTCCTATCATTATAAAGGATCGTGTGTTTTTGATCAATTTAATTTGTTTACCTCTTGTTGAGATAGACGTAATATTAGGAATGGATTGATTATCTTCTAACCATATCCTAATAGACTGTACAAACAAAGCCATAGTTTTTCCTAAGGAAGAAGGTTCGGGATTCTTAACTGCTGTTAAAGTCAAATCATTGTTGAGGGATAGAGCTTAGGGATATATGTTACTATCTTCTTTAGAAGTCAAGAGTGAGAAAGATGTGAACGTTATTCCTATCGTCAATGAGTTTCCAGAAATTTTTCTTGATGATGTACCTAGTTTGCCACCGGAAAGGGAGATCGAGTTCTCTATCGATTTAGTGCTGGGAGCAGGTCCCATTTCGATTGCACCATATCGAATGTCGCCGGCAGAGTTGGTAGAATTGAAGAAGCAATTGGAGGAACTATTGGAGAAATAGTTTGTGCGACCTAGTGTTTCACCGTGGGGAGCACCAGTACTACTAGTCAAGAAGAAGGATGGAACTTCTCATCTTTGTGTAGATTATCGTCAGTTGAACAATGTTACGATAAAGAATAAGTATCCACTTTCGAGAATTGATGATCTGATGGATCAGCTGAAGGGAACAGCTGTTTTCTCTAAGATAGATCTACGATCAGATTATCATCAGATTCGTGTTAAGGTAGACGATGTGCCTAAGACAGCTTTTCGAACTTGTTATGGGCATTATGAGTATCAGGTGATACCGTTCGGAGTGACGAATGCTCCTGCAATATTCATGGATTATATGAATAGGATTTTTTCATCCGTACCTAGACAGATTTGTCGTTATTTTTATCGATGACATTCTGATCTACTCTCAAAGTCAAGAAGAGCATGCTGAACATCTCAATATAGTTCTCCAGATTTTAAAAGAGAAGAAGCTGTATGCGAAGTTGGCAAAATGTGAATTTTGGTTAGAAGAGGTTCAATTTCTAGGCCATGTGATTTCCAAGGAAGGTATTGTCGTAGACCCGTCAAAGGTAGAGACCATTTTGTAGTGGGAACGACCTAAGACAGTGACGGAGGTCCGGAGTTTTACTGGATTGGCCAGATATTACCGAAGGTTTATTGAAGGTTTTTCAAAAATAGCTAGGCCACTTACACAGCTTACAAGGAAGAGCTAAGCTTTTGATTGGGCGGAGGAACGTAAAGTAAGTTTCCAAGAGTTAAAGAAGAGATTGACGATTGCACCAGTGCTAATTTTACCAGATCCTAACAAATCTTTTGAAGTGTATTGTGATGCTTCTTACCAGGGGTTAGGATGTGTGTTGATGCAAAATCGGAATGTAGTAGCTTATGCTTCAAGACAGTTGAAGGTCCATGAGAGGAACTACCCAACGCACGATTTAGAACTAGCCGCAGTAGTCTTTGCGTTGAAAGTGTGAAGGCATTTTCTATATGGGGCTATGTTCAGTGTCTTTAGCGATCATAAAAGTTTGAAATACTTGTTTGATCAAAAGGAATTGAACATGAGGCAGAGGCGATGGTTAGAATTCTTGAAGGATTATGATTTTCAACTTCAATACCACCCAGGAAAGGCGAATGTGGTGGTGGATGCCTTGAGTAGAAAAGTGGTTAATGTTTCTACCATGATGATAAAGAAGGAGGAGCTGATTAATTAATTTAGAGATCTATGGTTGTCAGTGGAGTTAGTACCAGGAAGGATTCGTCTAAGTAAGGTTGTGGTTTTGAATGACTTGCTGGAAGTAATCTGAGAAAAATGGGATGAGGATTCGTTTTTACAGAATGAAAAGGAATTTTTGAAGCAAGGTCATAAGGCGACAGTAGAGGAAGGATCTGATGGAATCTTAAGATTTGAAGGAAGAATTTGTATACCCGATGATTCCGATCTTAAGAAAGTAATTTTGGATGAAACTCACACTAGTAATTTGAGTATGCATCCGGGAATGACTAAGATGTACCAAGACTTAAAGCGGATGTTTTGGTGGCCAAGAATGAAGAGAGATATAGCGAAACGTGTGGCGTCTTATCTCGTTTATCAGAAGGCAAAAGTGGAACATCAAAGGCCTGTCAGTATGTTACAACCTTTAACTATTCCGGAGTAGAAATGGGATAGTATCTCGATGGATTTTGTTACCAGATTGCCAAGGACGAGGAAGGGTCATGATTCTATATGGGTTATAGTTGATAGGCTTACGAAGTCAGCGTACTTTTTGCCGATCAATATTAAGTATTCATTGGAACAATTAACCCAGATGTACATCGGTGAAATTGTTAGACTTCATGGTGTACCCACAAGTATAGTTTCCGATAGAGATCTGAGGTTTACGTCAAGGTTCTGGCAAAATTTGCAAGAAGCCATTGGGAACTAAACTGCGATTGAGTTCTGCTCATCATCCGCAGACTGATGGTCAAATAGAGAGAACAATCTAGTCGTTGGAAGACTTGTTGAGTGCTTGTGTGTTGGAACAACAAGGGATTCAGGATGAATTCTTGTCTTTGATAGAATTCACCTACAACAATAGTTTTTACTCAAGTATAGGGATGGCACCCTATGAAGCCCTATATGAACGACGATGCCGAACACCTTTGTGTTGGTATCAGGATGGGGAAAGTATGACCATTGGGCCTCATTTTGTGCAACAGACTACGGAAAAGGTGAAAATGATTCAGGAAAAAATGCGAACAACTCAGAGCCTCCAGAAGAGCTATGCTGATAAGCGGAGGCGACCTCTTGAATTTGAAGAAGGTGAGCATGTATTCTTAAGAGTAATGCCTATGATTGGTGTCGGAAGGGTTATCAAATCCAGAAAACTTACTCCTAAATTCATAGGGCCTTATCAAATTATTCGTCGGATTGATCCTGTAGCCTACCAGATAGCCTTACCACCTTTTCTATCCAATCTACATAATGTGTTTCATGTGTCTCAGCTGAGGAAATACATTCCCGATCCAACGCATATTATACAATCAGATGAAGTACAACTGAAGGATAATTTGACGTATGAAACACTTCCTGTTAAGATTGAGGACAGGAGAGTGAAGCAGCTTCGAGGGAAGATGATTGAGCTGGTAAAGGTAATATGGAATAATGTAACAGGAGATGCTACTTGGGAGCTAGAAGATAAGATGAGGGAGTAATACCCTCAACTATTCTGAGGTACGACGAATTTCAGGGACGAAATTTTATTAGTAGGGGAGAGTTGTAATACCCTAACTTTTGGGTTAAGTACAATAGTGTCATAAATGTACTATTTTATATTTTCTGTGAGTTATAAGTTGAATGTGACTGTTTCGTAATTGTATTTGACTGTTGTGTGTGATTTGCTCCGAGTCAAGAAAATAATAATTTTTTGACCGAAAAAATCTTATTTTAATTATTCAGAGTTAGGGAATCTTACTAAACCAAATTCCGAGTGATATGTATATTAATCTTTTAATTTTTAGGATTTAACTGTGTAATAAAATAATTTTATATTATTATAATATTATTTTAATTGACAATACCTATTGTCTCAAAAATAGTAGAAATCTGCTCAAAAATGACCATAGACCCAAAAATATTTGTGGGACCCGCGTTTAGAAAAGCAGTCAACGTTTTTTACTAGACTAAATTCTAAACCAATAAGAGTTGGTCAAATAAAGTGGCATGAACTTTATTATGAACCATTGGATGAACAACTTGATTTAGAAGCCTTGATCATAACCATTAATCAGATCAACAGTGTGAGAACAATCCTGATAAAGTAACTAATGATATCCACCCTAAATTAAATCAAGGGATAGGAAGTGAAGTTAATTTCAAAGGCTAGGATTTAATCAAATATAATGGCTTGACTAGTTATTAAGTAACTAAGTAAACCTAATTCAGTTAGCTTAGTTGTCTAATTAGAGAAACTAAGTGAACTAACCTAGTTACTAATTAGTTATGATCTAGTTACTAATCAAATATCCTAATTTCATCTAGAAGCTATGACAAATCATGACATAGACAATGACCTAATTAACTAGTTAGTTATGTAACTAGATAGCAATAAAGTAATTAGGAAACTTGAGCTAGTTAGTAAGTATTTGATTAAAGTGTAACTAAATTAGAAATTAAAACAAACCTAGTTACCTTTTTGAAGGAGGCCACACGGCCAAGGAGAGCCAGGAGGCTTCTCCAAGCTTCTTGAACACTCTTGCATGACCATTAGGTGACCAATTGGTGACATAGGCCATGTGCCTTCCTAATGTGAACACAATGTGATATTTTACTATCATAGCTATCCTTTAATCTCTCCTATACACTCTCTCATGCTGCATTCTCTCTCATTTACTCTCATTCTTCACTTTTTCACTCACCTAAAAAGCTTAGCTTTATTTTCTCTCAAATCTCTCAAGAACACCAAACACTTTTCCTTCCATTTTCTCTCTTAAGTTTCGGCCCCCTCACCCAAATTCACTACCCATCTTCTATAATTTTTCCTCTTCACATTTCCTAAACCTAAACCACCTCCTAAACACTTTTTATTTAGGAAGTTTTGTGAAAATCCTACTCCTTCTAATTCAAAATCCAAACTTTTGTTTACTTCCCAAAAGGTGAACTCTTGATTCTTTGATTTTAATTTAAGTTTTTGATTTTTTATACCATGATTGTTCCATGGTTCTTCAATATTAAGCCTTGTTTGTGATTTTGCTAATTGTTTAAGAATTTTAGAGATTTGTTTTGAATCCACACGAAAATCAAGAGAATGAGGAAAGAGCTTGAAGGTCTTGTCTTCAAGAGGTAAGAGGGAGATTTAATCTCATCAACCTTGTGTGGTGATGAGAAAATGGATTGTATGTGTGTGAAGAATCCATAAGGATTCACTTATTTGGTTGTTTATTGCTTTCCTATTTGTGATTGATTTTAATTGTGAGCATGTCTATAGCTTTAAAAATATATTGCATGTGTTTATAAATATATGATTATTATTGTAGGATGTGAATAACATGCAAGGATTGTATGAGTGTTCCAAAGAATACAAAAGAGGCTCACGGCTTCTCCAAGAAAAAAAGAACCAAAATGTTCTCAATCATTTTCTAAAACAATGATTTAATGAATTTAGGTAAAACAATGAATTTGGAAATAATTTAGAAGTTAGAAAATGATTTAATGGTTAGTTGTGAAGGATATGTTGAATTCGGCTAAAATGTCATTCAATGTATATTTGATTTTCAAAATTATTTTCTAAGGTAGGTCAAGTAGCTAAATTACACAAGAATTAAATCTAAATGAGTCTTTGGGAAATAAAATGAAATGAGCATAGTTTTAGAATTCTATATCAGAAGAATTTGTAATAAATAAGAATTAAAGAGAACACTTGAAAAATACTAACGTAGAGCTCACTCTCTGAGTTTTGAAGCGCGTTAGCAAGTTTCAAGGTATAAATAATGGTTAAGGGTAAAGTATACAGTATTTAGAGAAAAACATAAAAAATATCATTTAATAGATTTTCTAGACAAAATACTGTCAAATTTTACTAAAATTGAGCAAATAAAAGAGAAGGTTCCGTAATATGTTTATAACGTATGAAAAATATTCTACGTAATTTAAAAATACTAGAAAAAGCTTACACATATTTGAAATAATGATTTTTAAGCTATACGGTTAAGAAAATGATTTAAAAATCTTACGCGATTGAGAAAATGATTTAAAAACATTGTGCGATGTTCAAAAATGTCAAAATATATTTATGCGATTTAAGAACGTTTGCAAAAGTGACGCGATTGTGAAAATGCAATAAAATTTCTACACGACTAAATAGAACAGTGAGTTTTACTGTCGGGTTAAAGTGGTGGATCCGGACATGTTGAGAGATAGTACTGTCAAGTGGAGTCATACTATATCTTGGAATATTGAGACTCAGGGTATTTTCATAAATATAATAATATATTGAGACTAAGGATATTTTTGTGATTATAATTCTTAATCATGCATTGAGAGTTGTGTCAATTTAGTTAAAAATTGGTGATTAATTGACAAGATGAATTACACTGTGTTGTGGGTATGATAGGCGTAGTGTGGTTCATCAATTGAACTTGGAGGCGTTAGTGTGTGGAGAATTCCACATGTAGACAGTCGGTAGCTCCTCTGGGTCGTGGTAACGGGCAACGCACTAATGATATCGACAAGCACTATTCTTAATCAAGATCTTGTGGAGACTATTTGGTACAATGCCTGTAGTGCAGGATGTATTTGGACTGTGTACTACTACACGATGTTTTGGACTGTGGGCTATAGACACAACGTCGGACAGTGTAATAGTTTGGTTGGACAGCTTGAGATACTGATAGTTCTTTTCGGATCATTCTCTCTAATGTTTGTGTTTAGTTTCATGGAGTAGAAACGAGTCAGTATGCATTAGCATTTAGGGTCTGCATTTTAATGTTTACTATAACCTGTGATAGCATGTATGATGTGTTAATTTGAGGTACTGTATATGATGTGATGGTGTGCATTATTGTGATATTCGCTTGTATTGTCGCTTTCTTTATTGTCATGTTGATAATGATGTAAATTATCTCACCTCGTTATACGTATTTCTCTGCATTATTATTATATTTTGTAAATAGTTTGAGGAAGATGAGCAGCCTCTAGAGATTCAGTACCCTGAGGAGCAACAGCCAAGTGATCAGTACGAGGAAGGCGAGTCGCTAGATCACCCATACCATTTGGATTGATCTTGTGATTATGGCGTTACCTGGATTCTTTGGTTTTGTGAGACTTGATTTTCACGAAGGCTCTGAGGCCTGGCGACTGCGTGAGGATAGAGGATCGGTAGTCTATGTGGGACGTCTGACTGTGTCTTTGTGTAGAGAGTTTGATAGGGAGATTATTTTTACTACTACTCTGTATTTACATCTTGAGTTGCCTTTGACTCTTAGGCGTTATTGGGGAAGGATTTTCCATGCGCCTAGTGAGCTTAGTAGTGAGTCGACAGCACGGACTCACGTCCGTAGAGCTGCGAGACATCCGGGATTTCTGCTATTCGATGATCTATCTGAGAGTGATCCTTTGGAGGGTTAGGAATCTTTGATGTACACTTGGGCATGTTATGTTTTAGTATTATGTTGACTTTTTACTGTTTTGTTAAATATTTATAATTGTAAATTATTCGTATACTTAAGACAAAATCATATGTATATTATGGTGTGTGATTATGTTCTGTCTTATTTTGTGTTCAGTGTTATTTTATTTAACGTTATTATGTATAAAAGGAAAAATTTTACAACTTATGTTATTTATGTATCAAACGTTTTATAACTTAGGTAAGATTTTATTTTCTTGCATTAAAAATGTGACATCCCCACAAGGGTGTTACACGATGCCTTTTGGATTTGTCTAATTATATTGTTATGTTGTTTGATAAGTTGAGGCCTGAGATTAGTTATATTTGTTATAATTTTGTATTGTTAAATAATTAGGTATGTTAGATTTATATTATTAAATTAAAATATTAGATTTTTAATATAATATTTTAAAAATCATACACTTCTTGATTTATTTAAAGACATAAATTTATCGACCTATTTTAAAACTTAGACTTATTAGTATATATAAAGATTTGTTAATTTATTTAAACGTAAGTCTATTGATTTATTTAAAAATTTTATTATAAAATAAATATTTAAATAAATTTTTAGATCATATTAAACTTTTAAAATAATTAGATCAAATTTTAAAAGTGAACTTATTTTAAACTTATAAATTAAACTTAAACTTTATATTTAAAATATAAATTAAATTTATTTAAAACAATATTTGATTTCACTTAACCTATTTTTCTCCTGTTCATCACTTGTCCTATCCTAGAAGAAAGCGAGAATATGTTTAGCCTGTCCACAAGATCAAACCTGGACACTCCACCCCACAAACTTGGTCTAGACAGTAAACCACTTCGACCAAAAGCCTTCGTAGTACACAGACTTTTTAATTGTTTGTTGAATGCTTTTTTGCTCTCTCTCGTGGTCTTGGAAATCCAACTCAAATATAAAGAATTGGATCTATGTTGATTCTGTGTTGATTTTGTCTCTGCAAATATATTAACCGTTTTAGTAAAAGGTCGTACGTCGAAATAATAGTGACCATTTACTATATAAGAAAATTGTTTATATTATATTATTAATAATTTTGTTTTGATTGAAAAAAAAGGGTAAAATAGAGCTTATAAAAAGAGGGGAATAAAGTAGATAATAAAGGTATACTGCATAAGCGTCTGCTTTGTCAATAGTGATCCGATCAGCGACTGATACTGCATAAGCGTCTGCTCTGTCAGTTTGCACCTTCACTGTAAGCGTCCTACATTCCTTCATCTTCGCAGGCTTACAAATGTTGAAAGTAGCGGTGTTCAAACGATAGCTAAGGGCAAGTTTAGTTTAATTTGAATCCGGTCTGTTACTTGGATTGAGACATTTATTTGAATCTAGATTCAATCCAGTTATGATTTGAGTAATAAATAGGTTGAGATTGAATTGATTAGATATTTATATAAAATAAAAAAATTAAATATTATGTATAATTAAATTATAAAATTCTAAAAATTTAAAATTTAAATTAAAGAATATTTTATAATATATTATAAAATAAATTATATTAATATAAAAATATTATTATGTTAAAAAATATTAATTTATATCTAAAAAATGTATAATTTATTGTTAATTTAAAAAATATAAATTTTAAAATATTATATTATACTAGACTGAGCGAGTCAAGGTTAACCTAAAATATGACTCGAATCTAATTCAAAAATACACCAAATCAAAATTTCAAAACACAAACACAACTCAATTAACTTTAAATTAAAACAAGTGACCAGATCGGGTCGAGTCATGAAAATTCCTTATTAAAAGGTTCCTCCAATAGGGTTCTCACATATTGGATATCTCATTAGGTAAAATGGATTAATACTTACTCTGAGAAAATTGAGATTAATTACGCAGTGCCCTATTAATTTGAACTTCTTTCTAATGCGAGCATATCCTCTCTTTTTTGTAATTAATAATAATATACTTGAACTATCGACTTAAGCTTTTAAGTTTTTTTTTTCTTTGTCGAAATATCTCTATATTATTTGACTATGAGATTAGTCTTATTTGAAATAATAAGATTGTCTCTCTCAACAATACGTATCTTTAACCCGAACCTTAACATTGTATAGGTTACTTAATCGTCAAGTTTACTTATCACTTGAGTTATAACATGTTGGTAAACTTTATGTTTTTAATAATGGGTTTTTAATGTTGACATGTTTGTTTATACCACTTGGACTTGGGTGTTTATAACTGAACCAAAACAATTTAAATCAAAAGATCGAAAACCAAACAGAACCGATTAAGTTTAATTTTCTTTGATTTTCATTTTATAAAAATTGATTGATTTAGTTCAAATTTTGGATTTCATTTATGAAACTAAATCAAACTAAACTTTGGTGTGTATTCTATAATTTACATATCTATAGATGATTAGATTTTTCATCCCTAAAATGTAGAATGTAAGTTTAATTATCCTTAAAAGTTCATACTACCATTGTTAAGTGATTAGTGTTATGGGTTGAGAGTTACATGTATATTGAGTTTTGGTCACAATGTATAGTATAAGTGTGTTGTATATATAGTGTAGCTGTGTAAAATCTTATAAAGTGAGACCCCATGATGGAGAAATACTTGTGAAGATAAGATCTACATAAGTTGTGTAGACTAAATAAGTTAATAATTAATATTTTGTTATTTTTAATGTAAAATAATTGTATGGCACAAGAATTCATTCAATTATTCAAGTGTTAATTGATTTAATCTACACAACTATATAGATATGGTCTACACATAAATTTCTCCCCATGATGGTTGGTAACTAGGTTGACAGTTTATAAAATGTATGTTGTTTTGGGCATGAAATTGAAGGTGGAAAATAGAGGCGAGTTGTTGACGAGTTGGGCCACTTAATTAAGCATAACTTGAGTTTTAGGCCTCTAAATGACATATGGTTTGGCCTAATGATTCTTAATTGACCCAGCTTTGTAACCATTAGGATTTTGATCATGTAAGGGCAAATTAAGAGTTAGTTTAAGAGGGTTAGAGCAGAAGTACGAGAACCATCTTCTCATTCAACATTTTTTATTCTCTCTCTAGATCTCTCTTCTCTCCCTTTTTCTCTATATTTTTCCCTCTTTTTTTGAGTTCTTCCCTCCTATTCATGAAGGGGTAGAGCCTTTAATCAATCCAAGTGATTGACATTCTTAATGCTTAATTCTGAGATTTTATTTTAATTGTTCTATATTCAATTATTAATCAAGTTTCTCTCATTCCTCTTTGTTTAATTCTGATTGAGTTGCTTAATTTGATTGGGTTATTCATATGATAATTGCATAATTATCATGTGTGAAAGATGAATTGCAGAGACTAAATAAGGCATCAAAGGTGTTGGATGAAATGTTTAGCTGGTTGGATCTTGTTTCTTAGATTAATTCAAGTTTTGGATAGATGCTTAATTTGTCTAACCTTGATTAATTGACAACTGGATGCTTATCTAGTAGAGGATTTGTGGATGATTTTGAGGCTTCTTGATGTGATCTAAGACCAAAGATTTGGTTGATAGTTGAATGGATCTATAGTGATCAAGGATGAATTAAAATCAAGATTAATTAATTCTCTTAGATTAGTTGTTTTCTCAATTATGTTTACTTCTTTTAATTGCTTTCTGCTGTTAATCATACAAACCCTTCCCCTTTGTTTATTAACTTCTTAATTTCATTTCGTGATCATAAACAGAGTGATCTAAGGACTCGACATGATGTTACCTTATACTGCAAGTTATTTGGATAAATTGGTTATAAATTGATATAATTTGGTAGTCTCAGCAGTTATCAAGGATTCATTCCTAAAATCTTAAAACGAGAAACTAAAACAAAAAATTTTATATTTAAAAAAAAATAAAAACATATTTAAACTATAAACAAAATTACACTATTTTTTATTTTCAATGAAGAAGTTACCTCCTCACAATAAATCTATCGAGTTGGTAAATAGTATACTGATATAAAATGATTTGTATTTTTTTAAGTTTTGGATCAGCTATAAAAAAATTTATTTCAATAATGGATTATATATGTAACCAATTTTCTTTATAATCGATTATGATGTAATTAGTTTTGTGTTTGAATATTTTAATTGAAAAGCGGTTTTAAGATAATACGTTTTGTTTGGATTATGTGTAAAACAATTATTTTTATATAGTAAAATCTTTGTAAAAATTTTAAATTATAATTATAATCAAAATGATGGGTGCATTTGGATAAACTTAAAAAAAGTAATTTTAAGATATTAAAAAAGTATTTTTGTTTCCCTCTTTTTTCTACTCTTTGATTTTTTTGGAAGCAACTCATACTAGCTTTTAATAAAAAACAAAAAATTTGATTATTTTTATATTCTGTTTATTTTAATAATCTTATCCAAATAATTAAAAGTATTTAAGAAATACACTTTTTTTAAATGCACTTTTTATTAGAAAAAATACTTTTCTTGTCAAAAAATACAAATAAACACACCCTATAAGCAAAATGCTCAAAAAAAGAGTTTTTTATTATAATCACTTTGTAGTATAAAAGTAATAATTTTTAAATTATAATCAATTTTACAAACTTTTACCAAGCATTCCACAACGAAATTGAGAAAAGTTAGTAGACAAGTGTTAGACGCATACTATACAACTGTTATTCTGTTAATAGACAAAAATGAGTCACTCAAAACGACAAGCACGCAAATTTGGTCAACTTTTTAATATTCTACTGGAAAATAATTATTTTATATCTCTTTTAAAAGTGTAAGTGCTATATATATTCTTTTTAAAAGTATATAATTAAAAAAATGATAAAAAATAAATATAATAAATACTATTAGATGAGATATAAAAAAATATATATATTATTTATGATAAAAATATATGAATTGTAATTTACTAGCTATGTGTTACTATATCACATTAAAAAATATTTTTAAATATTTAAAATGTGACACTTGCCTGAAATATTATATCACGTGTGAGAATAGTTACTGTTCTTATATATTACAAGGAAAAGAGTATAGGATTATCCTGAATTTTTATTCTTTTACAAATTATTATTATAAACTTAAAATTTTTTTTAATTAATTTTAAATTTTAACTAATAACCTAATAAATCATTCCGTAAATCATATCACTAACAAAAATGTCATGTGAAATCATCTTACTCATTTAAATTCATTAAATTTGAATCTTGGATTTTTTTATTTATTAAAATCTCATTTTTTTAATTATATTATACTTTTAAAAAATTAAACAAAAAAATTAAATTATTTAAAAAATAAAAACGAATCACAAGTAAAATGTCTCTTTTGGTACCTGTTTGTATCGAAGCTTTTCCCCTATTGGTACATGATTTTGGGCAAATCGACTAAAATGTCCTTTGTGATAAATTTATTTATCAATTTGTCATTATTTTTAAACTATTTATCAAATTATCATTGATTTTACCACGTTAGAATTTTATATTATTTTTTGTTTCATGTGAGATGCGCCACTCGTGTTGGCGCATTCTAATTGAATGCGCTACGCATGTTGGCGCATCCCACGTGAAATGAAAAATAATATAAACTTATCACGTTATATGTGCAGGGCACTTAACCTATTCCATGTGGATTTCTTAAAAAAAGGCACCCAGAGATACATACAATTTACATGTCTACTAACGAGTGTACCACAATATTGAGGGACATCAGTTTCAATTAGCTTATTTATAAGTCAAGTATTTGCTTCTGATATGTAAAGTAGTAAATGTGAGACTTTGCTGTTAGCAAGACAAAGCAGCTAAGTAAGATAACAAAATACATTTTGTTCAATGTGGGACTTTGATAGTGGCAAAGTAAAGCAAGTAAGTAAGACAACAAAACATATTTATTCGATGTGGGACTTTCAAAAGCATATTTAGATTTGGATTTGTGTTGAAGTCTCTTATCAACATTAATAAGAAATAAAGTTTTTGATATGTCGTGTTTTTTTTTTAATAATCAATAGAGTAATCTTTAAAAAGATCCTAGTTCTCCTTTTAAAGAAAGAATTGGTACGAATAACATGAATAGTGCACAAACTTGTAATATAAGAAAAATGAAAGAAAAGAGCAAGATTCATCATGTCATGTCATTGTGTATGTATTTATTTGTAAGAAAGACATTTTTCTTTTAAATCCAAATCCAAATCCAAATATGCTTTTAAAAGTCCCACATCGAATAAATATATTTTGTTGTCTTACTTATTTGCTTTACTTTGCCACTATCAAAGTCCCACATCGAACAAAATGTATTTTGTTATCTTACTTAGCTGCTTTGCCTTGCTAACAGTAAAGTCCCATATCGACTACTTTACAAATCATAAGCAAATACTTGACTTATAAATAAGTTAATTGAAACTGATGTCCCTCAATATTGTGATGCACTCTTTAGTAGATATGTAAATTGTATGTGTCTCTGAACGTCCTTTTTTAAGAAATCCACGTGGAATGGGTTAAGTGCTCTACACATATAACGTGGAAAGTTTATATTATTTTTCGTTTCACGTGAAATGTGCCAACACGCGTGATGCATCCAATTAGGATGCGCCAACACGCGTGACGCATCCAACTGGAATACGCCACATGTGTTGGTGTATCCCACGTGAATACGCCACGCGCGTTGATACATTTCACGTAAAACGAAAAATAATATAAATTTTTAATGTAACAAAATTAGTGATAATTTGATAAATAATTTAAAAAAAATAACAAATTGATAAATAAATTTGTCACAAAAGACATTTTGATCGATTTGTCCACTATTTTACTCTTCTATGAAATCAACTGATGAAATCATTTCTGTCGATGTTCAACCTGATCCCAATTACCCCCCAAAGAATAAAATAAAATAAAATACTTAATGAGAATATTTCAGAAGAAGTCAAAAAATAGAACGCCCAGCATCATGTATCATAAATTATTATTTAAGTTCATTTCATTTTAGACAAATATATTTGAAATCAGCTTCAACCTGGACACGTTTGTTCATCTCCATGAAGTAAAAAGAACCTCTTTCATTCAAGAGGAACTCATCACCCATATCAACAAATCAAATCATTTAATTATTGGCTTAGAAGATATATAATAACTTTTCAAACTATGTATTTTTTTATTCTATATTTTATTAGTGTTTTGTACCCGTCCATTGTATTTTTTAATATACAAGTCAGATGTTGATATGACTTATGTCTTATAATTTCACTTTGGGGAGCGTGATTGCAGTATTCAGGTACTATGAACTAACTTATTCCTCCATTTTTCATCTGTGTCTCTGTGTCATTTCTTAAATTGGTTATTTTCATATTAACCATAATAGTACTTGTTTATATTTGAATTTGACACTTTATGAAAACATAAAAATGTGTATTCTGTGAACTTGTTGCAATATTTTCACCTTGGTGAATTCAGTTCTGAAAAATGAACATTAACAATTTAACATATGTACGAGATGTCTATTTCAGACTAGAGTGTCATTTTTTTTTTTTTCATTCTATGTAGTAAAGGAACCTGAATATGAAATTATTAAAGTAATATTTTGGGGCTTTAATTGAAGCACCTGCCATTTCCGACCTTGATGGTCATATTGAGTTTTCTATTCTATTTATTTTCCTATGCGGTGGGTGTGGGTTTGACATGTACTTTAATACAATGTAAGCCACCTCTGCTGACAGGCTGTTGGATATTTAGTGTTGATGTTACAGGACAACAAATGACAGAGTTACATGAATACGAGAAAATACAGAAAGAAAGCAGGATATTGATCCACTAATCACTTTGTAATGTCAATGTTAAACACATTACCTTAAGAGAAAGAAAATGAGTCAACGAGTTTTAATAGTGAGATAGAAATATCCAAATATAGGCGTTCTGATTATTTACTTGCCCTTCCTAATCTCTGTTGCAAGAGATCCTACTGAAAGTAATTAGTTATGTTGATTTTGACTTCTCATACAGAAGCGTAATTAGAAACTGCTGGAAGAAGCACCTTCTCCTGCATTGACCCCAGAGTTGCGGAAGGCAATGGCAGCAACTGCATCCATAGGTTACATTGACGTAGGAACGGTTGAGTTCCTCTTGGATGAAAGAGGTTCTTTTTACTTCATGGAGATGAACACCCGTATCCAGGTTGAAGCGGATTTCAAATATACTTGTCTAAAATGAAATGAACCTAGATAATAAATTTTGATACATGAACCTAGATAATACTTCTCATTATTTTATTTTATTTTATTCTTGGGAGGGGATTGGGATTGGGTTGAACATCATGTGAGAGAAATGATTTCGTCTGTTGATTTAATAGAAGAGCAAATTCGTGTAGCTACGGGGGAAAAGCTTCGATACAAATAGGTACCAAAGGAGATATTTTACTTGTGATTTGTTTTTATTTTTAAATAATTTAGTTTTTTTTATTTAATTTGTTGAAAGTAAAATATAATTAAAAAATAAAAGTTTAATGAATAAAAAAATTAACAATCCAGATTTAATAAATTTAGATAAATAAGATGATATCACATGACATCTTTATGAATAATTTAATAGATAGTTAACAAAAAAATTTATTGGATTATTAGTTAAAATTTAAGAATTAATTAAAAAAAATTTTAAATTTATGGTGACTTATAAAAAGTAAAAATTCAGAGTAACTCTATACTCTTTTTCTTATATTATATACTAAGCTAGAATAAATATTAGATATACAGATATAAATAAAATGCTATCTGATTATCATGTTATGAGTATTCAAATAATAAAAGTCACGTTATTTACCTTTTTTTTTTCATATAGAAAACTATAATACGAAACGACTAACACAACAAATATTATATGGATGAACTGATTAATTTAGAGACCATCACAGTACAAGTCACGTACATACTACATACATAGGTACCCAAAAAAAAAAGGAAGAAAAAAATCTCTTTCTAATGAGAGATTTCATTGGCGAAGAGCATCCGGGATGCATTCCAGATAGAAACAGTCCTGGCTAAATAGTAGTGCTCATCTGCAATCTGTTAGGCAGGCTATTCATTTCCCATATGTATATATAGGAGGGGAAGGAAATCTCTTGTTCCCATCTTATTCAGAGCAGGTTCCCCTCAGATTGAGGTTTGCAATTGAAATTGCCATTCCAAACTAATAGTCACAATACTGAAATACCAAGGTTGGCACATGTTGGACTTTGTAATGATCCTCTCCTCCTTTCTCAAGTTTAGTTCTGAATGCTGCAAACATGGATCTGATCTCCAAATCCTGAAGAGTGGTGACAAACCTGAGCCCATCTGGAACCATCTTAAGCTTAGTGCAATTTGAAATCACTAGTTTGCTAAGACTAGGCATGGCTCCTTTATCCAACTTCCACTCTTCAAGATTGGTCAAGTCACTGACAAGCAGTGACTTGAGCTGAGGGAAACCTTTGCTGGAACAAACTAGTTGCTTTCCCACAAATGAATCCAGTTGTAACTCAAGCAATCTTAAATTGGGCAGCTTCTCCAATGTTGTCATTGGATCCACAAGAAGTTCAGATCCCTGCAACTTTAGCTTGGCCAGCTTGGAAGAAATTTGGTGGGGTTCTGGAAAATTCATTATACGCCCTTCTATGTGCAGCTTGCAAAGATTGGGACATCCTACTGCAACTTGGGCAATTGATATATCCTCAGAACTAACAAAAAACAATGACTCAAGGTGGCTAAATGTGACATTTGGAGACTTGAAGATATCTCCATATTTAGGATCATCTATCACCAATTTTCTTAATTTGGTCAGTTTCATAAGATCTCTTACATCACATTTATCTGCAGGGAAGTTAACCAGGGTCTGCAAGTTTATCAGATTGGCTAGTTTCCATTTTTCAGTGCTATCGCCACACGACTCTGGTAGATATAAATGTCTCAATCTGTCCATCTTCCCTATTACATTTGGTATTTGTACAGTTGAATTCCCTGTTAGAAGATCCAGGGTCTGCAAGCACCTCAAATTGCCTATTGATGGGGGCAACTCATCAATTTTTGTGTTTCTTAGACTGAGAAACCTTAGGTGGACCAAGTAGCCTATTTCTTTTGGTAACTTCCCTTGCTGACCTTGTATTCCTTCCAAGTTCAAGACTCTAAGCAACCTGCATTTGTTGAAAAATGACTTCATAAACCCCCATTCACTTAGCCTAGCTGTCTTTTCATGGAAGCAAAGGAGAGACCTGAGATGACGATGGCTTTTTAAGTGTGAAGGGAGGAACCTATCAATATCTTGATCCAGATGTAAGGCAACCCTACGAACTTTACCAATAGGCCTTGCTCTTGAGGCTGTAGGTAAACTCAAACACTCCACAGGTTCAACTACATTCCAGGAATTATTCATCTCAACAAAGTTTTCCTGATTTGCCTTTGATACACATAGGTCCCTCATGAGGTTGTGCATTTGGCAAGTTCTAATTCTTCCTGTTGAACTCTTTTCAACCACCTGAATCATACACCTCTCCACCAGCTCAGTCAAGTAACGTTGTGCCACATCCTCCAGAGCTTCCTCACCTTCTCCTTCATTCTGAACCAAACCCTCAGCCACCCATATTCTTATTAATTTCTTTGTTGGTATCTCTAAATTTTCTGGGAAATGTGCTAAATGTAGGAAGCATGGTTTCAACTGGTATGGCAATTCATAATAGCTCAAAGCTAGCACCTGAGATACTCCTAAGAGTTGTTCACGCCCTTTTGCTCTCCTCAAGTATGAATTGATGTTCTGGCGCACGGTGTCCCATTCATAGAATGTAGGCTTTGTTGCTAACAGTCCTCCAAGCACAATGATGGCCAATGGTAAACCTGCACATCTTCCAACCATTTCCCTTCCCAACTTTTCCATCTCTGTGCTAATTGTGAAGTCTGTGCAAATCAAACAGAAATGCATAATGGTAACTTGAAATTCAATAATTCCAACTTGGAAGAATTGCAAGACCTTTTCCATAATTTTTAAGTGTGTGATTTTCTTTCCATGTGCAAATCCTATATATATATATATATATTTCTTTGGTACAAAACCACTCAAAGGTGACAAATATAATCTCATTGGACAAGTACCATAGTCATGCATGCTTGTTTATGGGGGGAAAAAAAAGACCAAAAAGTTTCAGCAAGACAGAAACTTCTTAGAAGAGCAGGAAACAATCCGTCCATTTGTGGAAAATGATCAACACATAAAAGCCAAGGCATAAATAGAAAACAATTGAAATTCTGAAGTTTCTATGAGGGAAAGTGAGCCACATTCTAAAATTAAGTTATGATGAAATTTGGTCATATATGAATTCCAAGTTATGATTTGCCCCCTTTTAGCAACATGCAGAGGAAATTTCTAGAGGTCATAAACAGTGTTTGACAACTATTTCTTTCTACTAAAAAAAATAAGAAAAAGAACATGAATCTCTAACTCATTTCTGGTATCTCTTGTTTGCTGACTTCTATGAACTAGCACTAGTGGAAGAATTAAATTGGGGTGTTTCAATCAAATAACCCCTTCACCAGCTGCACCCTCACTCAATAATGAAAAAGAAGGCCAAGTTTGAAGCTTCAGAAGATTGAAACTAGCAAGTTAATCAACATGGTAAACAACTGCATTATGAATAATATTGAGAGTGCATTTTAGGAACTGGATAACATAAATCTATATACCTGGATCATCATTTTTGGGAAATGCCTTCTTTTGGAACAATTCCCAGCTGTCATTTTCATTTAAACAGCTTGGCATATGAAGAAAACAAGTAGGATCCATATGCAATGCAACATCTGTGTTTCGAGTAGTTAGCAATATTTTGCTACCAACTACTGATAGTGATCTCCCATTTGGGAATGCAGGACTAAGGTTGTTCCAGGTATCTGCACTCCAGATATCATCAAGGACCACTAAGCATCTCTTTTCCACTTGAACTTGGTAAAGCATCCTTGCAAGCTCCTCATCTCTCATATTGACAATTTCCTCTCTTACCTCTTTGGAAGGAGAGATCAGCTTAAACAGAATTCCCTCCCACACATCCCTTGCTTGGCAATGCTGTGATATATAAGCCCAAGCCAAGCTTTCAAAATGGTGCCTAACTTCAGTACTATGGTATACCTTCTTTGCCAATGTTGTCTTCCCTAAACCCCCCATCCCACAAATGGCAACAACTCTATAACCTTTATTGGGGTTGACCAAACATGACTCCAAAATCTTCACATCATCTTCCACACCAATTATGTCCTCTTCAATAATATGAGAGTAAGACCTCCTCAAAGCTCTATGCCTCCCATGCACAGAATTTGAGGCTTCTCCCCTTTCTGGTCTTATGCCAAAAGTTTGCAGACTCCGTGTGAGGCTAGTTATCCTAGCTATGATATCATCAACCTGAGATCCCACCTGATGTATATCTATGAACCGTTTGATGATTAAAGCATACCTTGTGATGAGGTTGAGGACACCAGTCAAGTTCCCTCTTGAGGCTCCTCTGAGGGCATATGCTGCAATGACATCATCAGAATCATAAGCAGCTTCTCTGATTTCTGAAATCCAATTGCGGAGGCTTTCATCTTCGTCTTGATTTCTATCTGCATCTTGCAAGTAAGACTGCATCCTCCTCAATTCTGTTCTTAGCTGCTGCACTTTGTCTTCCACCCCATTTAAGAACACTGCTTCTTGAATGAGCAAATCACCAAGACTTTGCACAATGAAGGTCACTACCGGTTGAGCCATCTTACAAGATTGTTCTTCTTTCCACCAAACAAAAGCTTTTTTTTCCTAATTATCCAAAACCCATTTGCCCCAACATAGAGATTCAATTCTCAAATTAACTTGTACTCTGCTCTCAATTTAACAAAGGGTAGAGAATAAGCAAAGCAGAAACTGGGGTTAACTTTGGCATTGACTTTTTGTAATAACAAACCAAAGCATCAGCCTAGAAAATTATATGCAATTGCAATGCCATTGTCATGCCAATTGGGACCCAACCCATGTAATCATTTGCCTTCCCACTTCTATTCTACTCATGTGCACTTCTTAAGTTTGAACCATTTGGCTGCGGAATTTAGAGTAAAAAGCTAGTTTGGTTTTTCAAAAAGGAACATCTTGAGGACATGGTTGTAAAAGTGCTTGCAACTTCCACGAAATAATTTGGAAGGCACTCAACTCAAGGCAGCATAAGTGCACACAGAACTGTGTGCTATTGGGGTCCTAAGTCAACAGTCAAAATAATCCAACATTTGTTTTTGGGCTAAGGTTAAAGAAAAGTAAGACAGACAGCTTATAGAACTTCAGTGAAAGGTGGGTTTGCCAATTATTACGTCAACAAAACTGCTGAATCAGCGTAACAAACAATAATAAGAAGCTAAAAAGAAGTGAGGTGGGTAGGAATAGTTTGAAAAATTGGAGCCGTGTGACACTTTGGTACATTATAGTCCAAAAAGGACAAAACTGACTTTATTCATTTACGTTAATTATTTAATGTTGGATTTGAAGAAGTATACCAGCTCCAATTTTAAATAAGAAAAAAAAAATTGAGGAGGGTGGCTCAATGTGAAATCAATATTTTGTGGACCATGAGCTACGTAGCTGTTGGAAACGCAGAGTCTGTAGGTTCATCCATACGTAAATTAAATATAAAAATACTCTCTTTAGTTCTTAAATAATAGTTAATTTACAAAATTTATTTTGTTCAAAATTATTTATCTAGATAATCAAGAAAATATGTATTACTTATTTTTAATTTTACTCTTATTTATTATTATTTCCACTAACAATCATTTTCTCTCTCATATTAGTTGTTTCTTATCTTCCTAAGGACAATTTTATCAAATATATTATTTTTTAAAATTTAGGTCATTTAATTAGTTTCTTAATTAGTATACTTAAACCTTAAATGACTATTATTTAGAATAGATGAATTATATAATATCTTTAATTTTACGAGGTCAAGTTACAATGAATATCATCATGAATCTTCTAGTCCTTACGTATATGGCTACTAGATCGATAAAGTAATTAGCCAAGTATAAGTTGGTCTGGACATCACTTGTCCATAATACTAAAAAAAAAAAAAAAACCTATGTTCTTTAACCAATATAAGTTAGCTCAACAGGCAATAACAAGGTGGATAAAAAGGTTAAGTACCACAATAAACCTTTTTTTTTAAGATTATGACATGACCTCATCTTCAAATGTGACAATTTGCCCTTTTCTTAAACTTTTTTGTATTGAAAAAAAAAATAGATTCTATCTTCTCGAACATCATACATGTGTATTTAGAATAAAAGTAGTAACAGAACCTCTTACAAGTTATGATTAGTCTGAGTTTTTTTTTTCTTTTTTGAAAAAAATTAATCTCTAGTTTTTATTTGAAACATCAACCACAATCAAAATAGAATATCTGACGCAGGTATTTAGAATAAAAACAATAACAGAAGCTATTACATGTTACAATTAATCTCTGAGTTTTTCTTTTTTTGGAAAAAATTAATCTATGGATTTCATTTGAAACGTCAAGCTTTTTCTCTTTTTTTTTACTGGAAAGAGGATTTTATTAAGGACCAATCATGTCCATGAAAAGCAAATTACAAATGTTCTGAGGAGCATCCTCAATTCAGATACAATCAGAATTTGACAAAGTAAGTTGGGCTAATTCATGACTTGTCGTTTAACATGAGAAAAGTAATAGACCTAAAGCAACTTACTTTGTGGGGAGAATCTTGTATAAGCAGGCCAACATCGTTGTTTGGGGGTAATTCCTTTCTTTAGCATTGTAATCACCTCTAGGGAATCAACTTCAACCACCAGATCCATAAAGCAAAGGTCCAAGGCCCATAGAAGGCCATTCCTGACAGCCAAGGCCTTAGTATTGAGAAATATTTGTATAAATCTTATCTACACGAGTTGTGTAGACTAAATCAATAAATAAGTGATATATTATCACTTTTAAAGTAAAATAATTATGTAACATAATCTATGTTATTATTCAATTATTAATCAGTATAGTCTACACAATTGTGTAGTATTTCTCCTCAGCAAGTGGAGGGTCCATTTCGTTTGGTATGGACCAGTGTGCGGCAGCCAGTATCAGGCATCAACCATAAAGTTGAAATAAAATGCGTAGACCAAAAAATAATCAAATAAAATGTCAAATTATGTACTAACAAGATAAATTGGAAAATTATTTTTTTTTCCTCCTGAATCTTATGGCTTATATATCATTAAATGTTTAAATTAATATGTTTCTTTCTTTATTACAATAAGAGATTACGACCCCACCAATAATCTCCTCATTGATACCAATTTTTGGTATTGCAGATAGTCTATGTTTACTTATATGTAATTCGATTAGTTCCATTCCCTGGTTCGATTAGAGGTATGTCATCTATATTGGAAGGGAATTCACAAGAAAATTTCTTGCTGACTAACTTTAAAAAATTAGCAAACGTAGGACTTTTAACTCATGGCACTCTATGTGACACGAATTAGAAGTATAACCATGATAAATACACATGTCATTACAAATATCACAAGCCACGTTAAGCATGAAGTCTTGGAACTCTCTGAGTATATTGCCGTTGCTCGTGCATTGGCACGACCTGTGCTTGCCAAGCTGTGCTCAATGGCCTTCTCAGTAGAATCGAGTATCTGCAAGTCAGCCACCACAATCAATTCATCGGTTTAACATCTCAACATTCAATTCCATAAAACGAGATATTTAAAAGACCAAATACACCGCTGACATAACAGCCAAGATATTCTGTATTGCAACATGTTTACAAAACTAGTTCAGTACAAACTTGTCAAGGAGACAATCACTAATCTTATAATACAGCAAAATTAGATACAATGAATAATCAATGACTTATACTAATGGGATTGATTTAGTTTCTTATCTTTTGAGCTTGGGGGTGAGGATCGTATGAAGAGATATTTCTTGTTAACATAGTTTTCAGATATTAAGAACTCATTCAAGAGAAAAATGTAAATTTGGCCCTGGATGAGAACTCATTCTGTCAGACTCGCACATTCTTCTAAATCTAGATACATTTTAAAATAAGTGAAGCAGGACTTAGTGATTAATGAAAATATGAGAATCAGACCTTTTCAGTATTTTGCAGTGACTGGTTCATCACGAGACTACTCTCTTTGAGTTGCTTTGCCAACACAACCATCTCATCAGTCAAATCCTCTTGAAGCTTTCTGTAGAGTACAAAAAATTTAAAAAGAGTATGCAGCAATTGATAGAACAATCAAAGAACCAATATAAAGTGATATTCATGATAAATAATATTTTCCTTTAACTTTTTACTCAAGCAATATGATATTCCCACATTATTCTCTAGCTTAATGCTACTATAAATTCTCCAAGAAGATTGTTTCTTTCATCACGAGGCTAGTCACAATTCATAAATGCTATTTTTAGCCAATGCTGGTACTAATCACTAATCATACATCAGAGACATGATTAACAGAAGATGATGCAGATCTTTCTGCTTTTTCCTCTAGGAAAGAAATCAGGTTACTCTGAACCGTGACAAAACCAGAATACAAACAAAAGCATCTTATATGCCACTTTCAATGTTAAACCAAACTTCATTTTTTGAACAAGAACTAAATCATCTTTGTAGGAAATATCTCTGAGCTATTCTATATTCCAAATCCAAACACATTATTTTCTAACATTGACTACAAACTCATCTAATTAAGTAATCCGACCCCTAGTGAAAAGAATATGTTTCCCTTCCAAACACAAGTAATTATTCTTCTATCCATCATAAAACTTCAAGTATATTTTTTGAATCTAGAGGTAGGCTACTATGCCTTTAATCGTCAAATTAGTGAAGCTCCTCTGGCTTTTCAGCTGTGTAATTAATAACAACATAGTGACATACACCATCTGGTTTGAGTGAACTACAACCAAAAGGACTGTTTTTTTTTAGTACATCAGCAAAAAGGACTTTAAAAATGTGGTAAGATGCCGAATAATGTAATCCCAATGATAAAGACCTTAAATATCAATGCTCGTCATCAACAAAATCATACTTTTTTAATCTAGACAAATTGACAAAGGAATCCAAAGTTTACCGGTATATGGACTGTTCACTGCAGTACCAACCCGTCATTACATAACCTTCAGTAACAACTCAAGTAAACAGTACCTGTGCTTTTCAATGTGTGCCTGTGCAGCAGCATCCAATTTAACAGGTGATGAATAATCAGTCTCAGCAGGCTTTTGTGCTCTATCTTCAATACTTGAGGCAGGTCTGTTTAATGAAGCATATGAGTGACAGTAAAACAGCCTAGAAAATACACATAACAGTAAGAAACTATAGCTTACACAGGCCTTTTTCTCAATCCAGACGAAAGGGGGATCTGCTTTGTTTCCTTAATTTCAGAAGGGTTTTCTTTGACAGAATTTCTTTCAAAGTCCTTCTCAGATACTTGCATGTCAGGCTGAGTTAGCAAATTCCAGTGGTTAAAATGACAATCACAAAGAAAGTCTGCCTATTGCCAACAATAAAATGGAATATACAGAAGTAAAAAAGTTAAGATGAAAAGGGATAAAACAAGAAAGGATGAAGTTTGCTGCCTCATGAGTCATGATGCATTCCAACTGTATCACAAAATTTCAATCCGCACTTTCCACATACCATAGTGCAAGTATTACAATTTTATCCACAATGTAACAACATCCTTAGTCTTAGGTTTATCCTGCCAGCTGACCTTTATAAATCAAGTTTAGTCCAATATTTTTAATTTATTTTTATATAGTATGTAATTTGATTTCATATATCATATTCATTTAAAACAAATATTGGCAGTCTTGACTTACAGAAACTTCAGTGGTTTATAAGCACATATCTGGTTATAGAATTTTCTTCATACTTGTGAAGACATTAGCCTACTTGGAGCATGCTCTACTAGGGGATGAAACAGTTATATTGTGAAATAAACAGAAGTTAAGTAATTTCATAATGTAAATTTTCATTGTCATTGTCTTTCTTTTATTTAAAAAAAAAAAAACTTCGTTGTCTTTGTTGCATGAGCAATCGCATATGAGAGAGAATAAAATTTCAAACCTTTTTATCAGATAAGAGAGAGAATAAAATTTCAAACTTAAGGGGCAATCGCATAAGCACAGTGCCCGCTATACAATCCTAGTTCTATCCCATATGGAAACTACGCTTATGCGATTGCCCTTAAGAAACATATACAAACAAATAATTAATTGTTTTTATACCAGTTGCCATGAAAATTTCAAATACACAAATTCCATCTTGTTCTTAATGAAACTGTCCTCTATTTTTAGATGTCCAGAACAAAAGAATCGTAAAAAGTAGTCTAAAACAGATGACAAATACGCACCACAGGGTTAACCAATTTGGAAGCAATGGCTTCAATATTCTCTGAATAATCATTCAGTATAGCCTTTGAAATCCTGCACGAACAAAGTCATATTATATACTGATAGGAACTTGTATTACTGAGAAAGAAATATGGAGTCTAGCTCCTTACAATAGGGAAAATTCCTCTTGAATACACCCAAAAACAGAAAGTAAAGATAGAACACTTGCAGATCTTTGAGGGTCTGCTTCCTCTCTACCCAAAGGCCCCAATTCTTCACTGAAATGACTAGATGCCTTTTCCCTTCCTCCATTTCCCTATTTATTCTCTCCACTAAGTGCCAATTCATTTGCCATAACCCCCTTAGTTAAATGCTAATTGCTACCCCTCTTTATTCTCTCTAACTCCCACTAGCTGCCACATAAATGCTACAACCCACTAACATATTGAATACCCCATGACCTTTGCTCTTCCCTCTAATTGTGTGATTGCAAGGGACAGATTCCCTGCTTTGCCTCCTACCATTCTTAAAGTACACCGTTGTCATAGGTGGATACCTATCATATACTCTTAGAATTTGAATAATTGTATATTATTTCTTCCACTGAATATTTACAAAAGATAATATATATAGGGTGCTGTACAATTAAACTAGTCCCTAGAAAACAAACTAATCAAGCCTAGAAAATAAGCAACAAATAAAGCACTAAAAACAATGTAAGAACAAATGTAAAACGTGGGAACAAAACAAGATGCCACTGTCTAACATAGTTCCACCGTCCAACATAGTTCCACCATCCAACACTCCCCCTCAAGCTAGTGAATATGCATTCTCCATTCTCAGTTTGGATACAATCGTATGAAATACTGGACTACTCAACCCTTTTGTAAGTACATCAGCAAACTGATCTTGTGTAGACACATAGGGTGTACAAATTAAATCACTCTCCAATTTTTCTTTGATAAAATGTTTGTCAACCTCAATATGCTTTCTTCGATCATGTTGTATCGGATTGTGAGCTATGCTGATTGCAGACTTGTTATTACAATAAAGTCTCATCGGACCATCCCACTTGATCTTCAGATCTTCAAGAATAATCTTTAACTATAGTAGTTCACACACACCTTGAGTCATAGCTCTGAATTCTGCCTCCGCATTAGATCAAGCTACTACATTCTGTTTTTTACTTCTCCAAGTCACCAGATTTCCACCTAGAAAAGTGCAATAACCTATAGTTGATCTTCTATCCACTGATAATCCAGCATAATCAACATCAGTGTATACCTCAAGTACCATACCTCCATTTCTTTTAAATAAAATGCATTTTCCTGGTGTTCCTTTAAGGTACTGTAATACTCGATATGCTACTCGCAAATGAAATTCTTTTGGACTGTGCATGAATTGGCTAATCACACTTACTGCATATGCTATATCCGGTCAAGTGTGGGATAGATAAATAAGTCTTCCTATCAAACGCTGATACATCATGAATTGGCTAATCACACTTAATGCATATGCTATATCCGATCGTGTGTATGATAGATAAAATAAGTCTTCCCACTAGACGCTGATACATTTCTTTGTCAACTGCAGCATCTTCCTCTGCCAACTGCAGCATCTTCCTCTTCCTGTCCAAGTTTCATATTGGGATCTATAGGAGTACTTGCCGATTTGCATGTTGTATGACCTGTTTCTTTTAGGAGATCCATAACATAATTTTGTTGGGAGATGAATATACCTTTCCTAGAATGAGCAACCTCAATTCCAAGAAAGTATTTTAACCTTCCTAATGCTTTAATTTCCAATTCCTTGGCTAAGCACTGACTCAGAATATGTTTCTCCTTAACATCATCTCCTGTTATTATTATGTCATCAACATACATCAAGAGAGTTGTGACTCCCCCTGAAGGAGAATGTTTAACAAACAGTGTGTGATCCCCTTGGCTTTGCTTGTACCCCATAGCCAACATAATTCTAGCAAACCTTCCAAACCACGCTCGCGGTGATTGCTTGAGGCCATATAAGACCTTTTTCAACTTACACACAATATTAGCATGCAAATTCCTTCTATATCCTGGTGGGACCTCCATGTAGACTTTTTCTTCGAGATCTCCATGTAAGAAGGAATTCTTGACATCAAACTACTGTAAATCCCAACCATAATTAACTGCTAATGCTAATAATACCCAAACTGTGTTCATCTTCACAATTGGTGCAAAAGTCTCCTGGTAATCAATTCCATAAGTCTAGGTATACCCTTGGCAACTAATTGTGCCTTATACCTCTCTATGGATCCATCTGCTCTATATTTCACAGCATACACCCATTTACTGCCCATAATTTTCTTTCCTGTTGGAAACTGCACTAGCTCCCAGGTTTTATTCTTTTCCAATGCCTCCATCTCCTCATTCATGACTTGTTTCCATTTTCCATTGTACAAGGCCTCAAGTAGGGTGGTAGGAATGACAATGGTATTTAGGCTCATAAGTAAGGCTTTATGGGATGGTGAAAAATTCTCAAAGGACAAGAAGTGTGAAACAGGGTATAGTGGCCATTTTGTGCACTCTCTGGTTCCTTTTCTGATGGCTATAAGAAGATTTTGGTCACTACTATCCATATGAAATTCAGTTTCATCTTGCAATAAAGGGTTAGATACTATTACCTTATTTGAAGGCTCCGAGTTGGACTCTTGGGCCTGCACAGGTTCAGAAACGACCATCTTCCTTCTTGTGAACACCTTGCCTTTGCCATACCTTACATTCTCAAGAGCAAACTCAGCTACTGGGTCAGGAATGGTTTTGGACACAGGTTCAACAATGATTTCAGGAGGAGGATTAGGAACAATGGGAAGGTCATGAGAAGAACCATTAGACACAGGTTCAACAGTGATTTTAGGAGGAGGATTAAGGATAACAAGAAGGTCATGAGAAGGACCATTAGACACAGGAAGTAAGGACAAGTTAAGCAGGAAATCTTCCTTATCTTCCCTGATTGACTTCTCCCCCTAAAGATAAGGATGGGAAAAATAAGGCTCTTCTTCACTAAATGTAACATCCATGGAGACAGAATTTTCTGGAAGGAGGATGATAACACTTATACCCTTTCTAAGTCGAAGAATAGCCCAAAAAGATACATTTTAGAGCCCTCGGATCGAGTTTCCTTCTGTTTGGACTGTGAACATGGACAAAAGATACACATGCAAAAATTTTAGGGATAAGAATTGGAAGTGTATAGATCAAGATAAAAAGTAGAGAGGACATCCATAGAACTCTTGAATCCCAGGACTTTAGTGGGCAAGCGATTTATAAGATCAGTAGCTGTCAGAATAGCTTCCCCCCAAAAAGACTTAGGGACATTTCTCTGAAACAATAAGAAGATGACCATTTTTTCGCTCTGCTAACCCATTTTGTTGTGGGGTATGAACACAGGATGATTCATGGATTATTCATTCTTTCTAGAAAAAATGCATAAGAGTCTGATTAAAATAGTCCTTAGCATTATTGGACCTGAATCGCTCTGATACCATCTTAGAATTTGAATAGCTGTATATTATTTCTTCCACTGAATATTTACAAAAGATAATATATATAGGGTGTTGTACAATTAAACTAGTCCCTAGAAAACAAACGAATCAGGCCTAAAAAATAAGCAACAAATAAAGCACTAAAAACAATGTAAGAACAATGTAAAACGTGGGAACAAAACAAGATGCCACCGTCCAACATAGTTCCACTGTCCAACATGCCACCGTCCAACATATACACACAAATACAAACATATTTAGGAGAAAAACACATCAAAAGTAGTAGCAAAATAACACTTTTGATTAATGTCACAAATGCAATGAGAAGATGATCATGACTTAGTCAATGAACTATGAAAAGTAGAAGCGGAAACAAATTATCAATTCAGTTTACTATAAAGAAATATATTCATCCATACACAATCTTATCAAATGCACATTACCTTGGTAAGCCTTCTGGTGTCCTCTCTTCAGCCAATTGTTCCAATTGTTCACGCAAAGTAGCAACATACTGCAGAGTCAGCAAATGATTAAGCATTTTTTTTTCTGAGTTAACAAATGAATAATTTAATGAAGCATTTCTTTTTTTTTTTAAAAGGTAGCCCAGTGCATGAGGCTCCCACCATTGTGGGTCAAGGGACGGAGAGGCTGTTTCCACAACTAGAACCAGTGACCACCAGGTCATAAGGTGGTAACCTTACTATGCACCAAGGCTCACCTTCTAAGTTAATAAAACATATATTTCAAGAAAATTAGGAAAGACCATAAACTAATGGGACATGCTACAGAACTGTCAAGTACATAAACGCTCCACCTTTGCCTCACACAATTTTTTTTGTTTTTTGATTTTTTCCAAATCACAAAGCACACATCTCTTTGGTTTTTTCTAATCTAATGGTTGAACTGCTCTAGCGTATAAAACGCTCGAGCTTTCAATAGCAAATTCCTAAACTAATTGAGATTAAGATAACCTGGATAACACAAACATAAATAGTCAACACATATCTTCAGGCTTACATGTACAAGCTTTGCTTGGTTTTGCTGCTGAGGAGCAGCTGCAAGCAACCTCCTCAAGTTCACTTCTGTTTTACTGATTCCCATTGAAATCCTGCAGCATTTAATAAAAGTTATCGAATATCAAACTATCAATAATTCTCCTATATATATATATATAAATCATTCTTTCTTCATCAGTAAAATGTTCCCTAGTGACGCTACCAAATTCTTCAACACAATTAACCACCAAAAGCATCAACAAAATTACTTCAATTAAAATTTGTTTCAAAACATGGACATACTTATGCATTTTCCGTTGCAGTAGTAAACTATAGGTTTTCAAGGATGCGGAATAGAGGAATTAAAGACATTGATTGATTAATACCAAGTTACCAATAATCGATAAATCCAGAAATAATTTGACAATTATACTTTCCAGAGAGAGAAACTGAACAGTGCGTGATTGGTTACACCGTACGCTTGTCAATGCATCTTGAGTGCCAGATCCAGTGAAGTGAAGGTTTTTCACGGAAGATTTTCTGTCTCCGACTCGCTGTGTATCCTTATTCCTTACCAGTAAATGAAACCGTGTTTGGGTAATTTCATAATTTGACAAATTACGATACAATAATTTAGTTTTTTAATATAAAAAATATATATTCTATGTTTATGAATCTATGCTTATTTTTTATTTATAGCTAGTACCTAGCTTGTGTGTAATGCACGTACGGTTTTCTTTTAATTATAATTTTAATGTCTTTAAATTATATTTTATTGAAAAATTTGATGTTCACAGATATAATTTTTAGCATAATATACCTGTAATTAATAAAAAAATTCAAAAAAAATAAAATAAAATAAATAATAAAAATCATTTAAATTGACTTAAACTTTATAATTGTTAATTATTTTGTAACTTAAAATTTAATGTAATTGTTGTCAAATATTGATATGAATTTAAATACATGAAAAGAGATGGTTTATTTTTTAAATACACGAATCTATTGTTAATTTTTTTAACCATATTAAAAAAATATTCTTTTTCTTTTCTGATTATTTGTTGTGATTATTTACTGTACTTTTCTTTTTTTTCTTTTCTTGTTAGTATTTTTTTTTTTCAAATTTTATTTTTTCTAAATTCTTAAATGATTGCAAAAATGTACTTAGTATTTAATTTTAAAAAATATATTTAGATAAGTAACTACTAATAATAATTTTAAAAAAAAGACATCAAAATAGGAAATTCATTTATAATAGTATAGATTAGAAAATTGTTACTTGCAGGTAAAATGCAAATTTTGAAATATTCAAACACATAAAAGTCAAATAAGTTTAATGAAAATTTATATTGCTTTAATGTGGTTTCGATTGAATCAAAATGTGAGTCAAAACTTGGCAAGAATTTATTGTTTACTTGGAATTTTGTTATAGAAGTGAAAGCAAAATAGAGAGAGAAAATTACAATTTATATAAGCTAATATGTAAAGTGTGAGAGTGGAAAAAAACAATGATTAAAAAATTAGATTAGACAGGCCGGTTCAATGGAAAATCAATGAAGCGATCATGTTTTGTTCCAATCAATTCAGATTGTTCAGAAAATTAGAATGTCAAATAATCGGTCAAAATCGGTTGAGTCAGTTTAAACTGGTTGGAACTAATTTTTATTTTAAAAATTCTTTAACTCATTTAAAAATAATTTTTAATCTAAATAGAAGCTTAATTCGAAGTTATAAAAGCTCCTATATAAAGCACAAGGAAAGTATAAGAAGATTTTTTCCCTCTTAACATTTATATAAGTTGTATTTTTAGATGTTTCATTTTTAATTTATATAGGACTTATAAGTCTAGTTTTTTTCTTAACTTTTATATATGATGTATGCTTAGATACTTCATTCATTATATAATATGAGACTTTAAAATATTATATAACATAATGTGAGATATTAGTATATTAATTTATTATTTAATATATTTTATAATATTAAAAATATATTTAATTATCATCTAATTCAACTACAATTAAACTAGTGAATCGTGAACCAATGAAGGTCCAATTTTAAAAATATTGAAAAATAAAAATAACAACAACTAAAGCCTACTTTCGTTATTTGAGGTTAGTTATATGGATCAAATTATCCCACTAAATCTTGTTAACCAAATTTTTATAGAGACCATTTAGATCAAACTCATTTCTTATGGTTTCACTTAAAGTTTTTATTGGTTTTCATCTATCTCTAATAATTAGACTATCTTCCATTTGATCAACTATTCTAACTAGGGATTCAACAGGTCTTATTCTCATATGTTCAAACCATCTTAGACATAATTCTATCATCTTTTCCTTAATGGGCGTCATTCTTACTTTATTTCTAATATATTCATTCATGATTTTATCTTTCCTTGTATGACCACTCATCTAACATAATATTATCATCTTTGCCACACTTTTCTTAGGCTTTTGTTGGCACTTTATTACCCAACATTCAGTACCATAAAAGCATCATTTAGTTATACGATAAAATTTCTCTTTTAGATTGAGAGGCACTTTCCATTACAAATAACATCTAAAATATTTTTCTTTTCATCCACTCAACTTGAATCAATAACATCTAAAATATTTTTCTTTTCATCCACTCAACTTGAATCATATGATTTATATCCCCCTTTATTTCTCCATTACTTTGTATGATGCATCTAAGATATCTAAACAATATAACTTGTGATATAGTGTAATCTCCAATTTTCACCTCCAAGCTAGTGTTATCGCGCATCTAGCTGAACGTGCATTCCATATACTCCGTTTTACTCTTGCTTAAACAAAATCCATATGATTCCAAAGCTTCCCTCCATAACTCTAACTTACCATTTGTTCCCTCTTTTGACTCTCCTACTAGGACTATATTGTCTGCCAAAAGCATGCATTGAGATATTGACTCTTAGATACGTTGAGTAAGAATGTTCAAAACCAAGGTAAAAATATAAAGGCTTGAGGTTAGCCCTTGGTGTAAACATATGGCTATAGGGAAATCCTCTATAGTCCCACCATGTATTCGCACACTAGTTTTAACTTCATCGTACATATCATTGACGGCCCAAATATAAGCAACATGAACTCTTTTCTTCTCCAGCTCCTTCCACAAGACTTCTCTTGGCATCTTATCATTGACATTTTTCAAGTCAATGAAAATCATGTGTAGATCTATTTGTTTCATCAAATACCTCTTCATCAAACCTTAACCTCTCAAGTATAAAACCAAATTAGTTCTCTGAAATATGAACCTCGTTTCTTAATCTCTGTTCAATTACTATTTCCTATAGTTTCGTAGTATGACTCATAAACTTAATCCCTTTGTAATTACCACAATTTTTTATATCTCTGTTGTTCTTATAAACAAGAATCAAAGTATTTTTCCTCCATTTATCTGACATTTTCTTAGACCTTAGTATGTTGTTAAACAACTTTGTAAAACAGTTTATACTTTTCTCTCCTATACATTTTTATACTTTAATAGATATATTATGTGGTCCAACTATTTTTCCATTATTCATCCTCTTTAGTGCTTCTTTTTACCTCATTCCTGAATTGTACAATAAAAGGTATAATTTTGGTTCTCCTCTTTAGTATTTCAAATATCTAAGTCCAATAAAATTGTCCGTCATTCTTTAAATAACTTTTCAAAATAATCCTTCTATCGTTCCTTAATATCTCATTTTGTAACCAAGACCTTACCTTCTTTATCTTTAATGCATTTCAATTTATCTAAGCCTATTGTTTTCTTTTCTCTACCTTTAGTAAGCCTATAAATATACCTTTTCCTCGTCCTTGGTGTCGAAAGATTGGTATAACCCTTTAAAAGCTTTAGCTTTCGCCTTGTTCACCACCTTCTTAGTATTTTTCTTTGCTACCTTATTTTTATTTTTCTAATTCTCATCATTTTTTACACAATTGCCAAGTTTTATAACACTCACTTTTAACTCTATCCTTTTCTTAAACACTTGCTTTCCATCACCAAGATTCTTTAGCCTTAGGTTTGAAGCCTCTTGATTCACCAAGTATCTATTTTGTTATTTTCCTAATCCCTTTAGTCATCTCGGTTCATATATTATTAGCACTCCCTTGTGCCTTCAACATCTCTTCCTCTAAAAATTATTTGTTTTCCTCCCTTTAGTTGCCACCATTTGTTCCTTGACTTCTTGTTTTGGTAATTTATCATTACTCTTATCTTAACACATATATCCATAACCAAAACCCTATGTTGGATAGTCAAGCTCTCTCCATGTATGTCTTTGCAATCCATGTAATGCTTTCTATCCATTTTCCTTACCAAAAAGAAATTGATTTGTGCGCAAGAAACTACACTTTTGTACGTGATGAGATGTCTTTCCTACTTTCTTAAACAGGTGTTAACTATTGTGAGATCGAAGGCTATCGAAAAGTCTAAAATAGCTTTGCCCTCCGCATTAGCTTCCCTTATACCATACCCCATGCAAGCCATGTCCATTTAGATCCTATCCTAAAAAAACTTTTCTTCCAAAGATATTTTCTGAACTAAACCTTCTAAATCCTCTAAAAAATTTATCTTTTGTTACTCATCTAACCCTACTTGAGATGCATACGTTCCGATAACATTAAAAGTATATTGTTTTACTACAAACTTTAATGATGTGATTCTATCTCTGACCTGCCTAACATCCACTACATTATTCTTCTAATCCTTATCTATTATTATGCCTACCCATTTCTAGATCATACATTACCGATATACCAAAACTTAAAACTTGAAGTGTCTAATTCCCTCGCCTTTTTCTCTAACCCACTTAATTTATTGTAGGCACATAAAATTAATTATTCTAATCATAGTGACAACTATTTTTATTATTTTACCTATAAGTATGTCAATATTCTAAATTCCAAAATAAATCATACTATCATGAACTAACTTCTCTACCCACACTCATTCACACAAAAATGGGAACCCTTCTTCTTTTTTTTACTATGTTTAGGTGTTGATGTAGTGACTCTTGTAAATTTGACACTGTATTTGAGCCATAGAACTACACTATTTGCGAATAATGACTTAACATTAACATAATTACATTGTCTATCTTTATTATAAAGATTTGATAAAATTTTACATTGACTATAGATTACTTAATATAACACTCTTCTTTTATCCGTATTTGGGACCAATTATGTAAAAAATTTCAACAGATCACAACATATCCAGAATTTGTCAACCTAACGGTGTAAAAAAAAATTGTCAATTAGACGAAACTCCGAAAGCATCAATGTATGAAAATGCTTGGCATCCAGTTTTGCTATGATGTCTGCGTAGACCCTTTATGAATATAATGCACAACAAAGACATCAATCTTCGTTTGAAAGGTGCTAAATTGAATAATTATAATTGAAATTAACTTTATTATCTTCTATTGATTTTATAATGGTTTGAAAATGTCTGCCTCTACCATTAATCTTACAAAGAACGATGGTGGATTTGGCAGACCGTAGAAGTATCTATGATTGAGTAAGTACAAAGATAACTCAGGAATGCAAGGCATCATAAACTAAAATTTGTTTAATAAGTATGGTGTCAATATGTGTATATCTTTTTAGAATAAAACTATACAGTGCTGTCTTCATGTCTTGAGTCTTGGTAGTTCGGTAATCGGTATACGTATAGAATATTCCAAATCCATTTGTTACTATTATTATTATTATTATTTTGAGTGCATTGGTTACTTTTTTTTTTAATTTTAAACTAATTAATTTTAAAATATTAGACACTAATAACTAAAGTATATTAATTATGAACAAAAACTATAATTTCTGATCATGTTTGAAGTACGGGAGACTATTCCTCTCAATAATGCATTTTCACAAGTTTAAATCCTTTTTTTTTTCCATAATAATTACAAGTTCAAATCTCTAAAATTACAAAAATTGATAGTAGTTATAATTAAAATTAAAAATTAAAAATGATAATTAATTACATCATTATTTATGTAATGTGCATATAAAAATCTTTCATCATATAATTGCTTGTGTCATGTCGAACTAGTAGGGTGTTTAAAATTGAATTATTTTTTTAACTTGGCTCGACTTTTAAAATTAATTGTAATGATTTGAATTTTAAAAATTAGATTTATTATATTTTAAAAGTGAATTCAGATTATAATTCGAATCATCTTAATTAAATTTAATATTTTATATTATTTTAAAATTTATATTTTTTATAATTAGTTATAAATAATAAAAAATTAATAAATTGATAATTGTTTATATAATATGATAATATATTAATATAATATTATTTATTTTAAAATATATATTATAAAATTTAGTTTCTCATTTATATAAATTTTATAATTTAATTATATATAATATTTAAATTTATATATTATATCTACATATTAAATTAACCTAATTTAAATCCAATCATTATCAAACCATTGTAAGATTAAGTTTAAATAAAAAAAAATCTAACCAAAATATCATGTTAGTTTGGATCAAGCCAAACTCTTCTCAGCTCCTTATATACACCCTGCGAGCTAGGCATGCTTTGCTTCCTTCCCTTGCAGTTACAGGTGGCATTTACAAATGGTTAATTAATTATTAATTGCCAAACTTTAGCGCTGACAAGTCTCGATTTTGAATACAGAACTTGAAGACCAAGCGAAAGCTGAATTCAGCCCACCATCTTCCAATACCATTCCCAACCCAACCAAACCAACCCTCTTCTTTATCTTTATCTTTATTATCGAAACGAAACAACCTGGGCGAGCCAAATCTATCTACAAGTACAAGGAATCAACAAGACAGAGACAGAGATTGAAGTGAGTAATAATAATAATAATGGCATACGTAGATCACGCGTTCTCGATTTCGGACGAGGACATGATGATGGAAACCTCGTACACCGTCAACAACAAACCCCCCATCAAGGAGATCGCCCTCGCCGTCTCCCTTCTCGTCTTCGGCACACTCGGCATCATCATCGGTTCCCTCATGGCATACAACCATGTCGGCGGAGACACCGCTCACGGTAACAACAGTTTTTCTTTCATTCTTTTTTCCCTTCCATTCCATTTGGGTTTTCTTTAAAAAAAAAAGATCTTAAATTTCTGATAAGAGAGTACTAAATGGGTAGCTGGAAAATTAGAGAGTACTCCTACTAATTGTCCAATTGAGAAAGTTGAAAACGGAATTCCATATGGGTTTTATGAAAAAAGGTGACTTTTTTATTTCAAAAAAAGATCTTAAAAAATTTCTGATAATAGAGTACTAATTGGGTAGCTGGAAATTCGTTGCCCAATTGAGAAATTTGAAAACTTGGCTTCATACTTTATTATATTCTCTGTGTTATTCTGAAATTCAGCAAATACCAGAGTAGAGTATGACAAACTAGCTGTTATGGGCCTTTTTTTTTCTTTTGGGTAAAGATTCTCTACAGTCACAGGACCTTCCTGTTAGAGAATATACACAAATTTTGTTACTAAAAGATCTACCATGTTGGGTTATAGGGTCTATTAATTTTATTTTAAACAAATTGTCTCTAATAGGACTCTCTTGTTATTCCACTAAAACGAGATTATTCCACTTACTGGAGAGAATTATGATCTTTTCTTTTTTGATGATTTTAATTTGTGTTTGGAATGGATGATATATAGGGCTCTTCTTTGCAATACTGGGAACTATCTTGTTCATACCGGGTTTCTACTACACGCGGATTGCATATTATGCTTACAAGGGATACAAAGGCTTCTCTTTCTCTAACATACCTCCCGTGTAGGTGTAGCTAGCTACCTTTGCTGTCATAATTTTAAGTTCATATAGCATCCTCATGTTCATATCTTCCTTGGTTGTATTGTATGTCCTTTCTTTCTTTCTTTCTTTCTTTTTTTTTTTCCCCTTTTTGTTTTGCCAGACAAATATTGAGTGTTTAGATTGTAATTGCTCTGAACAATATATACACTGCTACTTATACCACGGTTAAGATTTTGTTCTTTAGAGTCAATTGTCTTGCTCTGAAATCTTTAGTTATTACATTAGTGAATGGTTGTAGTTTAATCTTCTGTATAATTGTAAGATTACTTCTCTCATGCATCACCCCCACCCCTTTTTTCTCCCTCTACGAAGCCTGTAATAAATAATAGATGCACGATTTGAGGACTTATTTAATTCTTTTCTTTTACTAACTTGATATTTGTTGCATTGCATAGGTCTGTACTTACTATTTACCACATCAACAGGGAGTGAGTTATTGAAATTTCATATCACAACCTACCTTTTTTTCCCCCCCTCTTTTGTTTATGAAATCTGTGGATATCAAAAGTATTTCAAGGTGATTCTCACTTACAAGGTTATCTCAGAAGTTTGAAATTAGGTTTCATGGCATCTTCTCCCATTTGATATAAGGGTAGAGAAAGTCAGATGATGGGTACTATATGTGCCACCTATAATGCATATGCTTCTTTATCATTTAACAGTCTGTGGTTCATGCATCATTGATATCTGATTTTGCTCCAATTGAAACAAGGCTGGGTGTGTCCAGCAACTAGTTGGGAACTTGGGAGAGGATGTCATTTAGGTGCTCATATGGAGCTCAATTTGCCAATTGAGCCACATCTCATTGTTGTCTTCATATTCTTTGTGAAGATTGGTTAACAAGATTTTTAGCAGCTATACTAATTAGAATATTTTCCTTTTTTAATTTGTCATTTAAGATGCCCCATTATCCTAGTTTTTGTTTTTTGGCTTTTTGCATTTAGATTTAGATGTTGAGAGATGGAAACAGTCATAATCTTTCTCAATACTGAACGTGCCCTTCTGCATCTTGGACTATTCCTTTGTATATGATTCGGAAAGTCGTTGTCATCCAGGTGGATGTTTGGACTACTTGCTTGAGGTTTTAAAAACCATTTATAGTATCAATCTGCCAATCATGTCAATTATATGTGCAAGGGGAAGATTGCTATAGGAAGAACTAACAATCAAACAGATGGTTAGGGCTTGTAATGCCCTGTAGAAAATATGTACATCATTGAATTTTAGTTCAAGTAGTAGCCATGTTAGTTTATCAGAGCTAGGGTGTATTACTCAGGAAATTATAAGTTGAAGTTAAGTCTGTGATTTGAAAGAAATACATAGGAGTGAAATGCTTAAGGAGTTAAACAAAACCTGTTCAATTTTATTATAGCTGTTGCCCTTGGGACGGAATCTCAGGATTTAGTATGACAATTGTGGTTTATTTGATATTTAGAAACGGATGGTGATGACAACGCATTGCCTGAAATGATACTTGCCTTAGTGGATGTCTCATATTTATGCAGTTATGCTTTGCAGCAGTGTGCTAGACAAGTAACTGAGAAATGCTTAGTAGGCAAGGTTACAATTGAAGTTTGTAGAAAGCAATCAAATGCGGTATTGATTCCTAAATACTTACTCCTGTATTATGATATACCCGTTTCTATTTTGTTGGGAACTGTTGAGAACAACACAAGTGAATGATGTCAAAGAAGATGTGATGAATGATAGCTTGAAAAGCAAGTGGTAATGAGATATGTTCCCACTTCACAGTTTACTAAGACACTGTGTTAAGAGAAGGTCATTATATACTTGAATAGTATTCTCTTCTCGTTAGGACTTAGGGGCATATTCATTTCATGTATATAGCAACACGAGGTATGTTACGCAAGTGGATCCGGATGTCTCACCTTGCTTATTAATCCAATGTTGTCGTGTTCGTTTAAGTCATGGCAGCATGTTTGGCTTTGTTTAATTTTTACACAATATCAGCTTTTCAAAATGTAAAATAAGTTAATTTAAACATGCAAGTAGTCCTTTGGTTGAATTTGAAAGAATTACCTTTCTCTTAACAAACTTGAATCATTTTACACTGGATCAGGATTATTTCTTTTTCTTTACTAACGTGAGTCTTATTATGAGAGAAAAAGGCTCAAATTAATTTTTTTGCTTGATTTGGTAGATTCTTATATAAGTGATGGTGGATTCTTTCACAATAAACGGAGTTCCTCTAGAGGACCTTCTCCTCTAATGAGTAAAAGGAGAAGAACCAAATCCTTTTCCACCTTGCTTATGTCATTTGCTGCCGACCTGTTGTCACAATTTCAATATAGCAATGTGTTTGGATGACAAGTAATAAGGAGAATGATGACAAGTAATAAGGAGAATGAAAATGAAAAAGGAATAAAGGGATGAGGAATAAGGAATTATTTTCTTTCTTTCTTTCAAAGACCAAAATTTTCTTCCTTTTAGAATTGAGATGGAATATGAAGCAATAAATTTTTATAGTTCAAATGGTATGTATTTACATTTCATTCCATTTTATTATTGAACTCTTAAACAAGGTAACACAATTTTGTTCCTATCCCTTATTAATCTTTAAGGTAATGAAGCTTCTCTCCATTTCTTTCATTTTCTTTCTAGCTCATCTTCACTAGTTCTGATTTGTTCTATTAATAAAAAGACGTCTAAACACAGTATAAGGTTACCACAATGTGTGAGAATAGTGAATATGAATGTGTAAGTGACTCAAAAAATGTTAAAAACAGGTAAAAATTACTTGAGATTCATGTGAGATTTTGAAAATTACGTACTTTTTTATTACTACACTTTACAATTTTTGGCTACTGTTATTGCATTATGAAACTAAATTGAAAGTAATTTCTTACATTGGCAATTAATAAAAGTGAAAAACTTTTTATTGTGTTTCATTTTTTCTACGTACAGCTTTAATGTTTATTTATGCTATATTATGTGCATAAAATATTTTAAAAAATGACAAGTGTTACATTATGACCGCTTGGAAATACAAGTGAGAGTATGTTTGGTATATAAAATTAATTTTGGAGCAATGAGAATAAAGAATGGTATATGTTGAAATTGGATTATCACTTCTTTTGATTATTTTAAAACAATCATGATTTTTTTACATCATTTTTTTCACATTATTATTTATACTACTCTTTATATCATTAATTATATTTTTTATATTTTTTTCTCTCACTTAATTATAATTATTAAAAATAATATGTAAAATAATATTTATTGAAAAATGATGTATGAACATCCTTTTTCATTTAAAAAGCGTCATGTAAGTCAATAGTAATTATGATGATCAGCTTCTAGGTTTGTTCTTTCACCAAATTACTTATTCTTATCATTTATTCATATGTTTTTAGCCCCAATATATAAGAAAAAAGAAAGAAAAAGCAGCTTATAACGACGACAAACATCACCCGATCATTTCTACTTAGGAGTATATGGCAAAGCCTACAACAATTTGTTAAACTAATTTAATAAATACTTTATTTATTAGTTAATCAATTTTGTAATTAATTGTAAATAAATTATTGATTAAATTAATTTAATAAATAATTAATAAATAACAAGATGTGCGAATTAAAATGTCTTGTCAAACAGAAGAAAAAGAGTTTGTTAATAAAAACACAATGAATTTTTTTTCAAAGAATAATAATATTGTTGACATGTATCTTAAAAATACTTCAAGGAGTATTCAACGCGTTATATATCAAATATGTTTAACTACTTGTTTTTGAGAGAACTTATATCAAATATTTAACACCTTATATCAAGTATGCTATGAAGTATAAACATGGACACATGGCACAATACGAATACGAATATAGAGACACATTAAATTCAAAAAATTAGAAGACACAGACACAATGTATATATATATAAATTAATATCAAAATACATTAAAGAACTTGGTTTATATATATATAATTATAAAATTTTAAAAAAGATTCTTAATTTATTAATATCATTTTTATAAACTTGAAGATTTACAATATCTTAATATATGTCATATGTACCAATATTTGTTACCTAATAAGCTTCTCCTAAAAAATATGGAGCATAATTTCTATTGACATTTTCTAAAAAATCTCCTAAACTAAATTCTCTTAATAAAATTAACTATGTACAAGTACATGTACATCTAAAAAAATTAATTAGATGAAATATTGATATGAGGCAAACTTCAGTGATGACGAAGTGGACGGCTTGGTATGTGCAGAGGTAGAAGGGACGGTATGTGCAGAGGTAGAAGGGACAGATGAAAATAGTGGTGTGTGAAAAGATAAAACTTAAAAGTCTAATAGTGGAGTGTCCAAGTCTTGTCCTAGACGTGTTCAAACATGTTCGAGATGTGTCTAAACTGAAAAAAATAAAATTTTTAATTAGACACATTAGGACACGTAAGACACGTGTCATACGGGTGTCTCCATGTGTTTGACACAGATGCGTAGGGGTATTCAAATCCAAACCAATAAAAAAAATCAAAAATCGATAAAAATCGAAATGAATTGGATTGTTTTGGATAGAAATTTTGAAGAATTGATCGGTTTGATTCGATTTTCGATTTCATTTTATAAAACCGATCCAAACTGAACCAATCCATTTTATACACATAAAATTACTTAAATGTCCCTGACCTAACTTATGCCTCTCCTCCCCTTGAAGTCTGAACACCCCTACCTTGAACCCCTTCATGCGCAGAACGCAGCCACCCACCACACCAAATTCCAATTCAACAGCAACTTTCATCTTCATTCTCCATCTTTCACCAAACCTCTTCACAAAACCCACATCCTCTGCCTCCACAGTCTACATACAATTCTGATATTAAGTTGGGGTAATATATTAGATAGCTTTTCTTCTACTTCTAGTTGGAGAATTTTACATCCTTAATGTATAAATCTTTGCCACTGTGCTTACCCATAGGTGCTAGTTGACCAACTACCAGAACTTTTAGACTTCTCCAAGGATCTTGCTAACCTAGAGCTAGTAGCAAAGGTTCTGGACTTCTCCAAGGCTCTTCAGTTCATTATGCTCATGGGCATCATATATTTAATAGCACTAACTTGTATAATTATGATCCAGATCCAATTGAAGTTTCTGGTAGAGGAGATGCAAGCTATAAGCAAAGGATTAGAGAAAGTTACACAGGAACTATCAACCTCTGAAAATGATGGTCCTATATCAGAAACTTTCCGCAAGGTATATCTTTACTTTTTTCACAAGTATTGTATAAGTTTGTAGTAGTTCATTCACCAACTAGTCTTTTCTTCTTGTTCTTTTTTTTAAAAAAAAATATTGCCCTTGTTCATTTTCACTACTTCTAGTTTCAGATTTTCACAAAAAAATTATCCTATAATTATTTGTGAATCGTGTATGTATCTAACTTAATTGGTGCCAATTGAATTTGAAATCATGTGCTGTGAAAGAAAATGTTCTCTTTTGAGTCCCCATTTTGAGGAGTTAGACATTAAGGTTAGTCTGTGATTGGTCTAATGTGAGAGCTTGTAAATTCTGACTTTAGGAGAATGTGGGAAAGATTAAAAATGTGCATACCTTTGAATTATATTATTGCTGTGCATTACTCTTATTTAGATTGTATTTTATTATGCTATTGAACAAAAATTGAATTATTCAATCCAATCTAAACCGATTAAAATTGGTTTAGATTGGATCGATTTGGTTATTGAAATTTATCTAATCTAAATCAAACCGATGATACTTATCTAGTTTTGATCGGATGATTTTTTGTCTCAAAACTGATCCAAACCGATCCAAGAACACCTCTACAGATACGTACCCCGATACGCGGATATGCAACACAAATCGTGTATCCATACTTTATAACAAATATGTAATCATTATTCTCAAATTGAAATTACATAAATAATTAGTCAAAAATAAAAAAAAATTGTGTTTTATTACTTAAAAGAAGGAAATAATAAATATTTTTAAATTCTTAATATATTAAATTAATACTTTATTTTTTATTAAATTTTTTATTTTTAGTTTCTTAAGTTAAAACACTTGTGAATATTAATATTTAAAATAGTTATCATATTTTTATTTAATACATCTCGTATTAAGTACTTTCATATTTTTAAATATTTTTTATTTATGTATTTTTTAATTATTTTTTAAATTTTTATCATATTAATATATTTATATTATATCATATTTATGTTCCACATTTGTATTTAGGGGTGATCACGGGTCGGGTGGTCAGGTCGGGTTTGGGGGAGAAAAAATCTAAACCAATCATGTGAGTTGGTCGGGTCGGGTCGGATCGGGTAGAGGGAAAAAATTTTGAGTAACCTGAACCGAAATAACTCGATTAAAATCAGGTTGGTTTAGGTTGATTAATTGAATTGGTCAGGTTGGTCAAGTCACCAGATCGAGTTGCAAGAAAAAATAAAAAAAAACTTGAATATAAATAAAATAATATCATTTTATTGAGTCATCGGATCAGATTATTGGATTAGGTCACTCAATCCATTATTCAAACCGATATTCAATGAATTTATTAAATTTTACTCAAACCAATTTAATTACCCAAATTAATCTAAATATATGTGATCAGATCAGATCAAATTGATCGAATTGACAGGTTAGGGAGTCGGATTGTGCACCCCTGTTTGTATTGATATACTTCCTCAGATACAATAGGACCGACTGACATTACCCTTGAGTAGCCCGTTTGACAGTTGTGCTTCTGTGCAAATGTGCGTCCCAGGTGATCCCACGGTACTATACCAACAAAAATAAAATAAAAATAAAGGGTACTAGTTGCGTGTACATCGTACGGCGGATATTTGCTGATTAGATTGGAATTAACGGTGAGGCTTCCTCGTTGTGTCAAACAGCAAAACAAAGGAACAGATATATATAATTTTATTCTTTTTTCTTCTCCAAAACATTTGAAAAGTCTACTCTTTCTTCTCGTCATCCACAATTTCCTAATCGAGGTTACTGATCTGATCTAACTGTATTGGTTTGGGTTGGTGAAGTGAACACGACGATGAGGATGGGTGCATCTGCGAGAATTATGGTAATAGCAATGGCGGTGATAGCTTTATCGACCTCTCTTAATTGGACCGTAGCTTCCACTACATCTGCATCTGTGGGTGAGTTCGTCGACAAGACCATCTCTTCTCACAACATCGTCATCTTTTCCAAGTCCTATTGCCCGTGCGTATACTCTCTCTCTCTCTCTCTCACTCTTTTTATTTGGTTTTTGATTCAGTTCATTCTCGAATTACGTTGATCTGGTTGATTTGATTCCCATATTATTATTATTACTATTATTATTTTAGTGGTGGCGTTGGATCTGCCTAAAAGGGAGGTGGTTAAAATCCGATTATTCACTTCTCGTTAATTTTGAAACGGATATGTAGTTGGTTATCTTGAGTGTTCTGGACTTAATAAAAAGGCTTTAGTATTTGAGAATTTTCAAAAAACGAGAAAAGCATTTCGAGATCTGACCTGACTGCATTCATGTGTGTGCCATGAAACATAAACTGCTGGCACAGTGTTTCTGAATTCTGACTGGCACATAGTTACCAGAATCGCAGTATGTGATAATACATGGTACGGATATGAGTATATGTTTACGTGAGATTCTATCTTAAAATCAATTGGCATTAGGTGAAGTGATTTAACAGATATATAAACTGCACCTGAAATATTGAGACAGGCGATGTAAGACTCTTAACACCCTCTTCTACAGATGCTTGGACAACACAGGCGAGTCTATCGAAGTAGGCAAATAAACAAACGAGCCTAGTAAAGTAGGTGAGAAACAAACAAGCCTAGCGAAGTAAGCAGAGATGAGATCTTAGCTCTGATACCATGTGAGAAACAGAAATAGGGAGACAAATATTAGTAATTTGTATATATTTCTGAATGAATGTATACAGAAAAATTAGCTTCTATTTATAGAAGAAGGTTGCTGTACAGAAAAAGAAAATAATAAAATATAATTACTTATTAAATCAATCCAATTATGTACTAAATTAATTACAATCATCCCTAAAATTAATCGTGATCAATCATAATCTCAATTATAATTAATCACGTTAACATCCTCCCTCAAACTCTAGTGGGTATAGAAGAAACCAACTTAAGTTTGGAAACCAGAGTGTAGAATCGGCAAGGATGATGATTGAGTCTGGAGTCTAGATCGAAGTCTAGAGTCTACAATAGGAACGGAGTCTGAAATGGAATTTGAAACAGAGTCCTACCTTGTAGAATCGGCAAGGATGATGATTGAGTCTGGAGTCTAGATCGAAGTCTAGAGTCTACAATAAGAACGGAGTCTGAAATGAAATTTGAAACGAAGTCCTACCATCAGAACGAAATTTAGAATTTAGGACAGAGTCTAAAAACGGAGTCTAGCATCATAATGAAGTTTGAAGTCTAGAGTCTGGAGTCAGTGTCTAAACAGAGTGGACAATGAAAAAAATTTGAGTTTAATGGTGATTAGAAACGATTCTAACGAGTTGCACGAACTCTGCATAGCGAAAAGGAAAAACTCTCCTCAAGGTGGATACCATGACTTTGATACCATGTGAGCCTCCAACCTAAAATCAATTGACATTAAGTGGAGTGGCCCAATAGATATATAAACCACACCCAAAATATTGAGACAGGCGATGTGGGACTCTTAACAGTTTCGTCACTTCTTGCAATTATATTACAATGCTTTCTTTATAATGAATTCGGTATGCGGTACATAGTACGGCGAATCTGGTAATTATGGACTGACATAACATGGTTCTTCTTCCGCAATTTGTATCTATCTATGAAGCATGAGTACTTCATAATGTTTGTCGTCTCTGTATCTGTACCAGATATTCGAATACTTGATAAATATTAGTTTAATTTTTTAACAAAAATTGTATTTCCGTATTATACTTATGTCGTATTCGATACTCGTACCCGTATCTGTACATCATAGGTATCTATATATGGTCATGGCATGTAGGAAGCTTTAATTTATTCATGGCTAATGCTCAGTATACTGCCATCTTAATTGTCTGGATATGTGTTGGGATCATATATAGTGTATTTGAATATTCTCTGATAGTTGCTTATGTTTTGACTTTTGAATAGGAGGACTGTAGGGATATGATATTTTGGATCACATTATAATCTGTTTATGTTTGGAATTGCTTGTTACCTGATTATAATGTGATTACTGATCACTTTCCTATAAAACTCTAAAACAGTCCTTTCTTTGTGTGTCTTATTTTTTTCTCACTCCCTTTTTGTTCTTGGCTGGGCTCTGCACAATGTCATTGCGTATATTTTTCATAAGCTTTGTGGGGATTACTATTGAGTGTTTCTTAACTATGCACAAAATTGTTACTCTAACACCGAACAAAATTATGCCCATAAAACGATAGATGGGGTATTCATTATGCTGTTTTTCCTGATTTCTTTGTGGTATTTTAGGTACTGTAGAAGAGCAAAAGCTGTTTTCAAAGAGTTGAACCAAGTGCCATATGTTGTTGAGCTTGATGAGAGAGGTATAGTGAAAACTTCAGCTTGCTTTTTGTTTTGTTTTGTGTTGTTTTTTAATATTATTATTTCTGCTAGAATTGGTTCTAGCTCTAATGGAATGAATCAAATGCTGTAACTTCACAATTGGCATTTATGAAAAGCAGGGCTGGGTTTGAATCCCATTTCTGAGACTGAAAACTTTCTGGGGGAAAATATAAAGCAGTATAAGTTGTGGAAGAAGATAGTTTACTTCTTACAGGAGCTGTTTAGTGTAAAGAGGGAGAGAAAACCTATAAAGGGTTTAAATTGAAACTGTTTATTGATAGCATGTTTATGCTGTGTAATTATGTTAAGGGGTCATTGCTGTTATTGAGATAGTGAGACTTCTTTCTTGCAGATGATGGCTCGAAGATTCAGGATGTCTTGAATAATATTGTTGGAAGGCGTACTGTGCCACAAGTCTTCATTAATGGAAAGCACCTTGGAGGCTCAGATGGTAAGTCTTTTCTTAGCAAGAAAAAAAATAGCTTTTTCCATGTTAAAAAACAAAGCATGATTCTCCTTGGAATTCCCTGAAATGCTTGTTGATTGACTGATTTCCAGATACCGTTGAAGCTTATGAGAGTGGACGTCTAGCTAAACTTTTAGGAATTGAGACAAAGGATGATGATGATGATCTCTGAATCAGATTATTAATAAGGGGGAACTCTATTGCGAAGCCTAGATTGTATTATGTGACCAATAAGGAATCTTTTACATATAAGGGCATGATGAGATTACATTTTGGCACAGCTTTATATCATGTGATGGATAGTTTTCCAATTATCACAGGATGCTCTCTCTTCCCCCACCCCCGCTTCCTGCTTCTTTTTTTACTGTACGTGTTTGGAATTGGATAGGTACCCCATCTTTTGCTGCAGCAGCTTATATTTTCCTGCTCACTGTATTTTCTCTCGTACTTTCGATTTTTCACCTTATTTACCGAGTATAATATTATGGAATGATTGTTTGAGGAATCAGTGGGAATGGAAAGTAGAACGGAATAGGGGGATGAAATTATCATTTCATTACATTGTTTGGTTTTATTAGGAATAGAGTGGTAATTTCTGTTTTGGAAGTATATGCATGCAATGCCACTTCCTTTTTTGGCTGATGGTGAACTGAGCATAGGATGTATTTTTTTGACTAACTAAACAATTGACATTCCTTAAGTTTGTATACCTACAGATTCCTTGAGCTTCACTCTTTCGTCTAAGTAACAAGACGATTAAAGGATCTAAATATGTATGCTTAGCTCATTTATAGAAATCTTTGGACTGGAAATTGAGTGTTCCTTCCCATCTTTCTTCAATACCTCAACATCTAGTGTCTTGTTTTCCTATTGCCTCAGATTATGAGCTGAACACCCTCAAATTTCTGAATGAGGTGTAGGAGAGACTGGTTTGTTCTATATACGAGTTATAGAAACAGAGGCAAATAGGGAGGGAGGTGCATTACGTTCAGGACTTTGATCCAGGCTGCATTAAGTAACCTCAGTATTTTACAATTGATGATGTCTTAAAGTGTGGACATGCATATTAAGAAGGTTGAACTGTAGCTCTGCGTAGTTTGGAAGAGCATTACTGTTATTGCAGATACATCAGCACTTATGTTTGGTCACCCCCTAATTGGCATTTGTAATTGACACCCCCTAATTTTCATGGTTTGGTTAGTCACTTCGATGATCACTTCGTATTTGTATGCCATATTTTCGGTTCTAAGCAGCAGACAGTATTTTCTCGACCTAGTCAGCTGTTACCTCGCTCATAAGATGATGTACATGGGTCTGATATTGACTGTAAAAATGCTGGTAGGAGAGGGTTCGACTTCTTGCTCGGGGAGGGTGATGTAGTATAAAATTTTAAGATAATTCACCCAGAGTTTAAGATTTAAGGATAGTTGTTGTTGGATAAGTCAAAATGATGGAGACTCATCCAATATTCAATCAAAAGTCAATAACAATGCTAACTTATCATGACAAAAATTCTGATAAAAATATTCTATCTACTTAATTTTTTTTTTAAATTATATATTCCCAGAGCGTTTCCTTATAAAGCATAATCAAACTGTCGTGCTGGTGATGGTTCTTGTGGGTTTTCTTTTCACCTTACACTTAGCAACGAGGTTGAATCTCTTTTCCAGTAAGTAAAGGTTAGTAACAACGGCAAGCCTTGGTTATCGAGGCTCAACTTGTTCTTTATTTCTCTTTCTTAAAAGATAAAAATACACTACACTTTAGTTTATTTTTATGTTTTCTATTAAAATTCTTGCGGGGTTGAAATCCCAGGGATTTGCCGTTGAGCACGATGGCAGCACGATCTGAGCAGGTACATGAGTTAGGGTTCAAACCAAGGGTTTGGGACGAAGCTTGAGTTAGTTGAATGGTTGGAATGAGATTGAGGATGGAATAAGACCTAGTTTAGTAAGTTTGAAATAATATAATACGTATTTTAATTAAAAAAGATATTTATCTAAGAACCTTTTAAGAAATATTTTTAACCGTTTTTAATTAACTGAGCTAAAGTGTATATTTTAAGAATAGAGACAAAGTAGTATAATTTGAGCATCTATCAAAAGAGAAAAAAAGTGTAATTTTCTCTTATAAATTTTATCATGGCCCTTTATTTTGTTTTATTTTCTTAATTTCTTCTCTTTTTCTTCTCTGCTCTGTAATTAAAGATCGGGGTCGTAAACTATATTAAATCTTCTTATCGGTTTGTAATGACAATGTTTGACTGTATGATGACCTGATGTTGAGTCGTAGCCAAAAATCTTCACCTGCTTTCTCTGTTTGATTTTACTACCAGTAATGCACTCATGGTAGGAAGAAACATAATTAAAAAGGGAGAAATTCTTATATAAATTTAAAAATAATTAAATTGAGTACACTTGATTAATTTAATTAATGAATAATTATCATACATAATTGATAATTAATTATTATAATTTATTATAATTAATGATATAATTAATTTAGTGCACCCAATTTAAATATTTTAAATTTATGAATGAATCTCTTTAAAAGGAAAGGGAAGATACATTGTTTTACATGTTTTACAAGATGTAGACTTACTGCAACTGTGCCATTATTGCATGGCGTAGGATGCACTATATATAAGAAGAACTGAATCTTAAAGCTTATATTAACAATAACAAGTGAGCTATTGAGTTTGAACTGAATCTTAAAGGTTATAGGTACACAAACTGTCGAGTTATTTGTATTGGGTAAATCTCTGGATGTTTGGTGAAGTATGCAGGGTTTTATACCCCAGTATGACACTTTTTAAACTTTTTCTTCAAACTAATTCAATATTTAAAAGTACTTTTCCAGTAATGTTACTTATGCATGTGTGGTTTTTTTTTTTTTAAAATTACATTTACTTTATTTAAGGTTAGAATTTATTATATTTAATATTTTTTTTAAAATTGCACTTTTCTTATTTTGTTTTTTACAAAGGAAAATAACATAAGAACCAAACATAAAATCAGTAATGTTATTTATGTTGGCAAATTTTACTTACAATGCAATTATCTCTCACCTAATTTGCTCTAGGCATAAAAATTTTCTAGTGAGTTTCTTTGAACTCTTGCTGTAGGTAAAATTCACCCATAAAAAACTCAATTTGCAAATTTAGCCATACCTCATGACTAAAAAAAAATTAAATAAATTGACTTTTGAACACAAATTTTGAAACAGTTAGCAAGTCATGAAGTGATGTAAAATTGCATAAGACTTTAAGTTTATTTATTAAAATTTTTATTTAATTTTATCTTATTTTAGTTAATTTATTTAAGTTTTGGATAATTTTATCTTTCTTAAACTTCTTATCCTTATATATATATATATATATATATATATATATATATAGATAGGTAGATAGAGAGAGAGAGAGTAGGGTTTCGTCTAAGGTGGACCTAAAAAAATAGTCCATCAATGAATTTAATTTATAAAAAGTGTGAGAGTCGTTGATATAATACTTAAACTAAAGAACGGCGGGGATTCAAAACTGACAACCCACTCAAGCGATTTATTAAGAAATTGCAAATGTAGTCTCGAAAAAAAATCTGGATTTTTTGCCAACCACCTTGATTTTTGCCAATTTGGGTTTTTTGGAAGTTATATGCAAAAACTTCCATGTATTTTCGACTGATGTGAATGAAGGAAGTATGAACAATTTAAACTTCAATAACCTCAAATGAACTTCAACACCAAAACTGACATAAGAGAAAGGACATACCCTTTCAAATTAACACCCCCCAGCTCTACCCAAACTCACATCCATCACCTAGTCGTGGCCACCACTTTTCCAACCTCTACTAGCATATAACACATTTCACTACCAGCCTCGTTGATTTCAGTATCACATAGCACCTTTGCGTCATCAGCTGCAATCACCACTTTACGGCCTTATTACCCAATATAACAACCTTTGCGTCCTTATCATAGACCACCTTTACAGCCTTATTACCCAGAGCACCTTTGCCTCTACCACCAAGCCCGATCTTAATTTTGCCACATCTCTCTTCACTACTTCGTTCTCACTCATCAAACTTGCTTCAATGTTTTTGGACAAGAAAGCCTTTGCAATTTTTTAGATGCATTACCCAAGGAGTAAATTGCAATTATTTTAGAAACACTAATTTGCAAAAACCAAATGTAATATAATAACTGAAAAAACCGGTTAACCTGTAAACTTTTAGGTCCATCCATGGACAGGTTCTTTTAAGACCATCATAGAATCATCCATATATCAGAAGTTGCATCCACCTAGATTTTGAATGTTTCATACTATCATGGTGCTAATTTGCTATTTAAGTTCCTATTATCTTTCAAATTTTGTCTTTCCCATGTAAATGAATGAGTAAATTTTATCACACTATTTCTTTTATATCGTGAGAGAGATATTGACTCTTTACCTCATTATCTAAATTTTTAGGATGCATCCTTCTGACTCATATAACCATATTAAAGATATTGAGTAGTGTGATATCTATAAGATTGAATCTTCTTCTAAGTAGTAAGAGTATTCATGGGATGAGTTTAGCCTGACTCGAACTCAATTCTATATGTTGATCGAGTTATTTTTTTAGATCAAGACCCGACTCAATCATGGCCTAACAACAGTTTAGTATGACTCGAATTCGATCTGATATATTGATCGAACCATTTTTTTTACTCAGACTCAACTTAGTCATGGCTCGACTAATGATTGGGTTGAGACTGGATTGACCTAATATTTATATAAAATACTCAATATTAGATGTTATGTATAACTAAGTCATAAAATTTTAATAATATAAAATTAAAACTAAGGAATATTTTACAAAAATATTATGAACAAATTATATCAATATAAAAATATTATCATGTTATATAAAGGTATTAATTTATGTTTAAAAGTATTATAATTTATCATTAATTTTTTAAAAAAAATATAAGTTTTAAAAGATTGTTATACTAAGCAGGGTCAACCTGGAATATGACCCAAACCTAATCCGAAAACACATCAGATAAAATTTTAAGAACCTGAACCCGACTCAATTAACTTCGAGTTGGGATTAGTCATAAATACCCTTATAAAATAGTGTGATATAAGAGATTGCTCTTGCACGTATTTTCAAGTTAAGTTGGCCTGAATTGATGGTTGAAGAAAGATTTCCAACACATTGATTTATGAGTGGGTTGAGGTCAAAAGCAATAATGTTATCCTTACACCTTTTTTTTTCTCTTTATATTTTTTCTCACTTTTTCTCTTTAAAATTAAAAAAAGAAAGAGAGAGGGAAAGTGCTCATCTACCAAACCAATACATCATCTCCTCCATTTTCACCCCGTGTGTGTGTGTGTATATATATATATATATATATATATATATATGTATATATAAAATCATGTGGAGGTTAACAATTTTTACATTTTCCTTTAGACAATAATTCCTATAAATTTCTTTTAAAAGCAACTTAAATTTATTGACATTTTAGTCATTAACAATTTTACTCATTTAATGGAGCAAGAGAATAGAAAAATACACTTTTAATAAAGAAAAAGAATACTTATGTTTTAATAACGGAAGAATATGATTTTATTATTAACTCTACCCATTATTATTAATTTGCAATTTTTTAGATGCATTACCCAAGGAGTAAATTGCAATTATTTTAGAAACACTAATTTGCAAAAACCAAATGTAATATAATAACTGAAAAAACCGGTTAACCTGTAAACTTTTAGGTCCATCCATGGACAGGTTCTTTTAAGACCATCATAGAATCATCCATATATCAGAAGTTGCATCCACCTAGATTTTGAATGTTTCATACTATCATGGTGCTAATTTGCTATTTAAGTTCCTATTATCTTTCAAATTTTGTCTTTCCCATGTAAATGAATGAGTAAATTTTATCACACTATTTCTTTTATATCGTGAGAGAGATATTGACTATTTACCTCATTATCTAAACTTTTAGGATGCATCCTTGTGACTCATATAACTGATATTAAAGATATTGACTGGTGTGATATCTATAAGATTGAATCTTCTTCTAAGTAATAGGGGTGTTCATAGGATGAGTTTAGCCTGATTCGAACTCGATTCTATATGTTGATCGAGCTATTTTTTTAGACCAAGACTCAACTCAGTCATGGCCTAACAACGGTTTAGTCTAACTCGAACTCGATCCGATATATTGATCGAGTTATTTTTTTTTCCCAGACCCGACCTAATCATGGCCAGACTAATGATTGGGTCGAGATCGGATTGACTCAATATTTATATAAAATGCTCAATATTAGATATTATGTATAACTAAGTCATAAAATTTTAAAAGTATAAAATTAAAACTAAGAAATATTTTACAATAAATATTATGAACAAATTATATCAATATAAAAATATTATCATGTTATGAAAAATATAATAATTTATGTTTAAAATTATTATAATTTATCATTAATTTTTAAAAAATAATATAAGTTTTAAAAGATTGTTATATCAAGCAGGGTCAATCCGAAGTATGACCCAAACCTGATCCGAAAATACCTCGGATAAAATTTTAAGAACCTAAACCCGACTCAATTAGCTTTGAGTTGGGATGAGACATCAGGTTGGGACAACTCATAAATATCTCTATAAAATAGTGTGATATAAGAGATTGCTCTTGCACATATTATCAAGTTGAGTTGGCCTGAGTTGATGGTTGAAGAAAGATTTCCAGCACATTGATTTATGAGTGGGTTGAGGTCAAAAGGAATAATGTTATCCTTACACCTTTTTTTTCTCTTTATATTTTTTCTCACTTTTTCTCTTTAAAATTAAAAAAAGAAAGAGAGAGGGAAAGTGCTCATCTACCAAACCAATACATCATCTCCTCCATTTTCACCTGTGTGTGTGTATATATATATATATATATATAAAATCATGTGGAGGTTAACAATTTTTACATTTTCCTTTAGACAATAATTCCTATAAATTTCTTTTAAAAGCAACTTAAATTTATTGACATTTTAGTCATTAACAATTTTACTCATTTAATGGAGCAAGAGAATAGAAAAATACACTTTTAATAAAGAGAAAGAATACTTATGTTTTGTTTTAATAATGGAAGAATATGATTTTATTATTAACTCTACCCATTATTATTAATTTGTATTTTTAAAACTCTATGACAATATATATAATAATATTTAATATATATGATTAATTCATTATATAAAAATATAACATATAAAATAAAAAGATAATTATGAATTTAAAATAATCAATATGTAATTTGAAAATTTATAAATTACTTATCAATTGAAAGAATTGAAAGTGTTATATATCTTTATTACGTATCAATATAAGTTACTTAATCAATTTGTTACTTAACATGTTATAAACAACTTATCAATTTGCTAATTGAAAATTATAATTTTATTATTTTACATAGAATATTTTAAACCTTTTTTTATTTATTGAATAAAATTATATATATTAAATAATATTGCATGTTTTTAATATAAATGTAATAACTAAAATTAAATAATAATAATAAGTAGAGTTAGAAATAAAGTCATTTTCTCTCTTTTCATTAAAACAGAATACAATTATTCTCTTTCTTTATTAAATTCTGATTTTTCTATTCTATTTTTTCATTAAATGAGTAAAAGTATAAATGACTAAAATGACAATAAGTTTATACTGCTCTTAAAAAAATCTTATAGTGATTTTTGTCTAAAAGAAAATGTAGAAGTTGTTAACTTCACATAAAGGTGTGGAAGTTTATATATATATATATATATATATATATATATATATATATATATATATATATATATATATCATCCTAATATTTAATAAAAAATATTAAATGAAAAAATAAATACACTTAATACTTTGAAAATATAAAAATATTTAATATTTTTTTATTTAATAATAAAAAAAATTAGTAAGAAGATTGATTAGGAAAATTTTATAATTCTTCATATATATATATATATATATATATATATATATATATATATATAAGAGATGCGAACCTTGTATACTTCAGGGAAGGTTAGCACCCTTAACTCTTTTTGTGGATAAAAAAATCACTTTTGTCTTTAACTAATTAAGTTAAACGACTGTGTCTATTTTAAAAATTAAAAAATTATTTTCTCTCTTAATAAATACTAACCTCATTATTTTTATCTCTCATAATAACTATTAATCTTATAATTTATTCTCACTCCTAATATTCACTAACTTCATAAATATTTCTCTTTTATTATTTTTTTAAAAACTAATAATATAATAATTTATTTTAAAAATGTAATTATTTGTTTAAAAGTAAATAGTAGATAAATTTTAAATACTAATATAATTTAATATTTTATAATTTACTGATTTAATATAGACTTATAATAGTAAATTTTGAATAAAAATTATAACATGATTTTTTTAAATAGTTAGCATTTAAAATTTATCTAATATTTAATTTTTTTAAAATAATTTCATTTTTTAAATAATTAAATTATTAATTTTTAAAAAATAATAATAAAAGAGAAAGATTTATGAAGTTAATAATTATTAGAGAGAAAAAAATATAAAGTTAATAGTTCTTATAAGAGATAAAAGTGATAAGGTTAGCATTAATTAGGAGAGAGAAAGGTTTGTTTTTAATTACTGAAAAAGACATAGTCATTTAATTTGATTTGCTAAACACAAAAGTAATTTTCATGTCTACAAAAAAGTGAAAGGTGCTAACTTTTATGGATAAAAAAAATTCTTTTGTCTTTTACTAATGAACCTAAATAATTATGTCCATTTTAGTAATTAAGACCTTCAATAATTAAATTAATTAATCTTTCCCTCTTTTAAGAATTCTTAATCTAAAGAATTTTTCTCTCATAATAACTTCTAACCTTATAATTTTTTCTTACTCTAATAATCACTCACTTTGTAAATCTCTCTTTTATTATTAATTTTAAAAAAATTAATATAACTTAATAATAGATAAATTTAAAATATTAATATAATTTAATATCAACTAATTTTAAAAAAATCACGTTCCAAACTTTCTTAAAAAATTAGTATTATAATTGATTTGGTGCATGTACAATATTTTTACGTAAATTATATTAGTATTGTAACGTGATTATTTTTTTACATGATTATTTTAACATGATTATTGTAATGTGATAGTAAAGTGATTATTTTTTAAAAATTAGTTAATATTAAATTATATTAGTATTTTAAATTTATCTATTATTTAATTTTTTTAAATAATTAAATTATAAAAGAGAATGATTTATGAAGTGAGTGGTTATTAGAAGTGAGAAAAAATTATAAGGTTAGAAGTTATTATGAGAGAGAAAATTCATTAACTTAGCACTTATTAAAAGAGAGAAAGATTTGTTAATTTAATTATTGAACATCTTAATTATTAAAATAGACATAGTCATTTAAGTTGATTAGCAAAAGACAAAAAAAAATTTTCTATAAAAAAGCAAAGGATGCTAATTTTCACTTATAATGTTGAAGGTTAATATTCTTCATATATATATATATTATATATATATATATATATATATATATTCTCTTTTCACCTACCATATATATAAGACAAAAAGTATAAGAATAACATTATTCCATCAATAATACACAAAACTCAAAGTCAATGCCTGAACACTTCTAACACTAAACATGGGGAAAATATAGAGAAATTCAGTAAAGTTATTTATGAGAAAAATAACAACTTTGTTATTCATACACTTAAATTGATGCACCACTCCCTTGCATCAATCACTGTGGAAAAAATTGAAAATCATCCTCACTTCGTGTCCTTTTCTCTCTCTCTCTCTCTCTCTCATCAAAAAGCGGTAAGTAAAAGGAATAGGGTAAGGATTTAGATGTAGTCTTGAAGTTTCCTATTACGTCTCTCTTGCCACTTTACCTATTGAGCGTGCTGTTTACATTTTCTCTTTCGTTCTAGCCATTAAGTGCATTCGTGTTTATTGTAAGAGTGTTATTGCTTACCTTAGAACTTAATGTAATGATGTACGGAATTCTATGCATGTACCTAAAAATAAAATAAAATAAAATTTATATCTGTTGCCAATTCAGAGCATTTTTCTTATGCCGAAAAAAAAAAGGACTCATAATCTTTTGAAGTCTAATGGGGAATGCCTGAGCAGGTGTGAAAAGATACATTTTGTTTCTCTATTTTCTCAATGCATAAGTCAATATCCAAACAAAAAAGAAGAGAAAGGACAAAATTTTGTTTGGAAGACAGCATGTGGTTGTGGCTATATATCATCTTTAACTCTTTAAGCATGTTATCATGATAAGAACTAGGCAAGGAATATAATCTTAAATGTCAATTGTAAAAATTGACTAACATTAATTGTGTTTCTCAATTATGCTTGCCATTGCTCTTTTTCTTCTCCAACATTGCTATTATATATGAAAGCAATGATGTGTCTCAGTCTCATTTTGGTTGACTAGCAAATGTATAGGCACGTTTTAGATATTTGTCATCCTTCTCCTTAGGGTGAATTTCCTTGTAAGTTACAAGCGAGAAAGGTAACATATGAACGCAGCTGCATCAATAATACACATCATTCTCTTCCATTCCACCCTCCTCACGTGAGTACAAAGAGACAACAAATGAATACATGCCTTTTTAGGAGATATTTACAATGTTCCAATTTGAATTTGGAGCATCAATGCTCCATTACATTTTGAAAAATGATAGTCTTACATTCTTAAAAAGAGATAGATCACTATTTATACTCTTTTTAAAAATTGTGATTAAGTGAAAAAAAAGTTATAGAAAAAAATAAGTATAATAAATAATATTAAAGAAGATATAAAAAAAGTATATAAACTATTTATGGTAAGAATATCAGAGTTATTACATTTTACTTATATAGTATAAGGTAAATTACATTTTTCTGTTATTTAAAATTTGACTCATAATTCATTATTTTTACAATTTAGTCCTTGCCACAAAAAGTCATTTACATATCTACGGACCAATCCTACTTACCTAAGAACTAACTTCCATTTCCATATTCTTTGGCGACATTGATGTGACAACACCACACCCTCTTTCGACCATGGAAAGAAGGCGACATTGCCGAAATCTTCAATTTTGAGTAGTGGGCAGTCCCTAGGAGAGTGACGTTGTGAACCAGTTAAAGGCTAGCATGAAGAGCAATAATAGGTTGCTATTGAAGGGGAAGGGGAAGGGGAAGGGAAAGGGTAAGATGGGGAGTTTGAAAACACCAAGGTTGGAATCAGAGTCTTTTGCAACGAATATCAGGATCACTCCTCCCACCAGTAAGAAGCCGACAACAGCGTCAGCTTCGAACCCAAGTGTAGGTTGATGATGGAAGATCTAGAAATGGATGGTTGGATGAAAAGATGATGGAAGAACACAATAAATTGCAAATAAATGTGTGTTGAATTCATGAGTTGTGTTATTTGTTTTTTGTTGAATTTCAATTTTTTTCTCTTTTTCTTCTTCTTATTTTTGAATTATTTTAAAGCTTTTTATTCAAGTTTGTGGGTTAATTTTATGGTGTACAGGCCACCTGAGCTATGGTAAAGGGTTATCTGTTTTTCCTAAAATAAATATGCCATGAAACAATAACCAAGTTTTTCTTCTTCAAGCTATTGTGAGGGATTAAATTAACAGTTGGAATCAATTCCTTCTTCATTGTTTCAGAGTTATAAAACAGAAGATAAAACACTCCCTTATGGATGATTTCAATGTTGAATATCATTTTTAATATTTTGAGAGATTTTCATTGTAATTAAGAATAATACTAAATTTACCTGGCATAAAAGTTATAGGTAATAAATTTAAGCTATTGATCTATTTTTTTTGTATAATCAATAGATGATAGATGCTTATTTGCTCATAAATTATTTTAGAGGATCCTCCTCCCAATTTTTAAAACGTCCCCTACCTTTTAACGTTAGCCACAAGTTAGTCTTTGCCTCGGGTAATGTCATCATTACTCTTGAGCCGTTCCTTGTTGAATATTCAGCCATTGACTATATAAAACGTTAAATCTCAGTTTAATCCAACCTCAATAACAATTAACAACACGTAATTGACTCTCTCAATTCACTCTTGTTCTGAACCGTGATCTGGGATCATGTCCCTTGAGTTGACTCGGCACTCAGTATGTCGGAGTTTGTCATTGACGCACTCAGTAGGAATTCGTTTAAGGTATGCGAATGAGATCTCGACTATATGCATATCGGACCATGACATTAGGTAGCAACAGTTTTAACGCAAGATCTGTGCAATAGATAAATCTTAAGAATATCAGTTATTGGCAATCATGATCTTGCGGAATAGTAGCACCAATAAACGCCTCTAATAGCCCATAATTGTAGTATCTATATTCCGATATTATAGGGATCCTCTGTAACTAACAAAGGAATGTATCTCTCCTTGTGACTATTATGAGAATGTATCTCTCCAATCTCTATAAATACCATACTTATTCAACTTCACAAGTAACTTATCACTCTTATGCATAAACTCTACTTGTGCACAATTTGATTTGAGCGTCGGAGTCATTTGTAGGTACTAACCCCCTTGTCCAAACACGCTATACTATTGCTGCGTAAGGAGAAAAATACTGTGACCTGCCTATCTCAGGTACATTTCTGAATCCACTTTAGAACATTGGCGTCGTCTGTGGGAACCCGTAAAATTCTATTCCCACTCAACTATGGTGAACACAAGACATAACTCAAGGAGAGGAGATGCTACATAAACCTCTGTAGACCAAAGGCGAGGACTAGCAGCGCAGCGTCCTCCCCACCCTGTTCCACCACTAGGTACTGAAACCTCCGCTGTGAGAAACCATGTGCCCAATGCAAAACTCCTACGCGATGGACATGAAACCTTATTTTTTGAAGAGAGCCCTCACCTATCGTGGAAGGTTCCTGTAAGGGTTAGACTTGGGATCTGCGTCCAAGGAGTTAATTCTTACGTTCATAGATCTAGAATCTCGGTGTATCAGTGCCTGGGACCCACAAATGTTGAAGCTGATGATCTTGTGTCTTGCCCAAAGCACACGAGTCGATCCCACATATCCAGAAACTAATTACAGGATATGGTACAATAACATATGGAGATACTAGAGAACAATACCACAGGTTGGAGGATCTGAGATGAGTTGCTCATGAAGATCAGCCCAGAATGCAGTGTCAAAACGGAAGGTGAAACGCAGATAATAACCAGAGAGGACCGCATGCTGACGTCAATATGTCCAATGTTGTTAACAACAACCTGGGCCTCGACGATCAGGAGCAACCCTTCTCTACCCAACTCATAGAATATATAGTCCCAAGAAATTTCAAATTCTCAACCAATGTGGAACTCTATGACAGGACTACAGACTCCCAAGAACACATAAACGTTTACATCTGGTCTATGTGTTTCCATGGGGGATCTTGATGATCACATATTTGATACATTAATAAGCCTTCATTTTTAGTCATTTACACTCTCCATTTACTTAATTGATTGAGTTTGATTATGTTTTGTAAGTTTGGACTCAAATTGGACTTAATTGAATTTTTTAGCATAATTTACGTCTTACGTTGTTTCTGTATTTGGGATATATCTTGGGATGTAGGTGGTCAAATGAGGTGAATCTGATGGAATTTTAAAGATAAGAGAGAGCTCTATAACTTTCATGAAGACCTCAAAGGCCCAATCACACGAGTAGATAACTCAAATTGGGGTTGAAGCAAGAACTAAAGTGCTGTTCCTAACAGCTTGATCTATGTGTACTGTTCATGCCATATTTCGAACTAGAGGTTGTCAAATGGGATGAAATTTTGATGCTGAATATTTGAGACCTATATCTATAACTTTTATGTTGAACACTTTTCTAGAATCCGAGTTCTAATGGGTGATATTGGGCTTGCAAGTCAGAATAGAGGAGCTGTGACTGGGCCTGAGCAGTGTACAATAATTTGAACGTATCTAGAGTTATAGAAATGATATTGGACTCAAACTAAAGCCATTGGAAAGTCAAGATCAAGCCCTACAACTTTGATGAAGATCATATTTGCTCATTCTAACGCATTCAATGACTTCAGAGCTAAATGATTTCGGAGATAAAGAATCTCCATAATTTTTCACTCACCAAAAGTCATTTGTCATTTTCCACTCATTTTTCACTCATCCACTCATTAATGACTCAGTCACCTTGTCATTTTGTATCTCTAATCCTCTATAAAAGGGGGCCTTGGTAGATCATTGAAGGTGTTAGGTGTTAGGTACCAAAATGATGCTAGTTTGTTACTAGGTTTTTTTGTAGTAATTTTTCTTTGTTCTAAATTAAAGTCATGTTCTTCTTCTTCTCTCTTTTTTTCTTCTTATCTATGAGTAATTAAGTTTCATTTTACTTGGGTGAAAGAGTGAAACTCTTGGTAATGAAATAAGGTTAGATTAATTTCTCTCTTATGCTTAAATGATATATTTTCAAGTGATCATTATACGTATTGTATTTTGTTTCCAATCAATTTAGCAACCCTCCTTGTAAAGTGGAGTTCTTGATTTGTTATAGACAAGAGATTGGCACAATGAATGCTTTAACCCATTTACAAGTGGTGATGTTAGAAACTCTCCTTATAAAGTGGAGTTCTTGATTTGTTGTAGACAAAATATTAGCACAATGAATGCTTTAACCCATTTATAAGTGGTGGTAATATTTTTTGAAAACATAATATAATTACGTATATTATTTTAATTGGACTTTTAATGTTGTATTTTCCAATTGGAATCTCCATGTTGCGAGGATTCTAATTGAGTTATAAAAGAAATTAATCTTACCTTTACTTTTTTTACCAAGAGTAGATCTTTTAACCCAAGTAAATAATTTTTACCATAGTAACAAAATATTTACTTCACCTTAATTAATTTTCAACAATTCCCTGTGGATCGACCTCGGACTCCCGAGAAATTTATTACTTGAGACAACCTGCACTTGGGTTCGCAATGCAACAATTAATCTCGCATCAAGTTTGTAGACTTGTTTGAAACTTTTAATTTGCATCAAGTTTTTGGCGCCGTTGCCGGGGACTTGATTTGAAGAATAAATTTCTAATGTAAATATTTTGTATATATACTAACATACTAACTTAGTGGGGGAATCTCTCTATTTTATTTTTTGTATATACTAACTTAATGAGAGAACCTCTCCCTTTTATTTTCTTTGTATATATTAACTTAATGGAGGTAATTCTCCTTTTTTATTTTCTGTACATACTAATTTAGTGGGGAAAACTCTCCCTAATCTTTCTGTAATCTTTAATCATTAATGAAATAATCTTTCTTCTTCTCTTCTCTCTCGCTGGAGTAAAAAATCGGCTTTGCCGATTCTCTGGTTTTCATATTTAAAATTTACTTTTTGCACTTTATTTTTTGTATTTTATTTTTCGTACTTTATTTTTTGTATTTATCTTGTCATTTATTTTTTTTGTTATTTATTTTATGTCATTTATTTTTATTTATTTATTTTTTTTTTTTATTTACTAACTTACTAACTCTCTTACTAACTATCTAACTTCTTACTTTATCAGCTATCTAACATTTTAATTTATCTGCTTACTAACTTTTTTTTTAAAATTTTTCTGCTTGTTTTCTTTATTTGGTGGTTAGTTCATACCACACCTACTTTTGTTAATATTTATATATATATGGTGGCTGATTTATACCATATCCTTATTAAGTTTCTTGTGTATGCTTAATTGGTATCGGGATTTAAATTCTGGTCGTTTGATTAGAGTTAATCCAGGTACGTTACATTTTGATTTGTTTGAATCACAATCACACACATCAAACACAATGGCTGAAAATGAAAGTGTGCATGATAAACATGAAAATCAACCATTGCGAACCATGCGTGAGTATTTGCAACCTTATCGAAATTCTAGTCCATCATGTTTTATCTTTCCACTCAATGCCAACAATTTCAGATTCAAGTCAGGTATGATTTCTTTACTTCCTAATTTCCATGGTTTAGAATCTGAAAACCCATATTTATATCTAAAAGAATTTGAGGAAGTATGTACCGCTTTTCATGATCAAACTTGCACTGAAGAAATTGTTAAGCTTAAATTATTTCCTTTTTCTTTAAAAGATAAAGCAAAAACTTGACTTAACACTTTGAAACCAAGATCAATTGGCACATGACAAGAAATGGAAGGTGAGTTTTTAAAGAAATTTTTTCCAACACATAAAACTATTACTTTGAAAAGACAAATCCAAAATTTTTCTCAAAATTCAAATGAAGCATTTTTTCAAAGTTGGGAACATTTCAAAGATTCGTTGAATTCTTGCCCACATCATGGTTTTGAAAAATGGCGCACTATAAATTTCTTTTATGAAGGGTTAACACTCGAAACTAAACAATTTGTGAAAATAATGTGCAATGGTGAATTTCTTGATAAAGAACCTGAAGAAGCTTTAGACTATTTAGACCATTTGGCTGAAAATTCTCAATCTTGACATGTATTAATCCTTTTGAAAATTCAATTAAATCTAACCTTACAAGTGCTAGTAAAGGAAAATATCATCTTAGTCATGAAGAAGATCTAAATGCTAGGTTTTCCAGTTTGGTTAGAAAGGTTGAAGCCATGGAATTAAGAAAAATAAAAGAAATCAAATCTGTGCAAAATGAAGAAATTTGTAGCATTTGTGATGAATTGGGACACTCAACAAATGAATGTCCAAAAATTCCTGTTTTTAAGGAAGTTGTGCATGAGCAAGTAAATGCAATGAACAATTTTAAAAAGCCATTCACTTCTTCTTTTTCAGATACATACAATCCGAGATGGAGAAATCACCCGAACTTCAGTTGGAGGACCAACAATCAGGCACAATTCATGTAACCTCCACCTTCTGAGGCACAGCAAGATTCACAAAATTTTCAAGGATATGCACCCTATGTCCCACCATACAGGAATAACCTTGAAGAAACATTGCATGCATTCATGAAAAAGCAAGATGTCATTATTAATCAAAACACTCAAGTCATGATTGACATAAAAGACACTCTTGCTAAACTTTCTTCTGCACTCACCATTCACGAGAAAGGAAAATTTCTTTCTCAACCTCAACTAAATCCCAAGGGTCAATACAATCTAAATGATGGTAATTCAAAAAACCAACAAATAGATCAAGTCAAGTCAGTGATAACCCTTATGAATGGAAATGTTGTTGAAGAAAGCAAGGAGATAAAGAGCCAAGTATCCAAAGTGATGAACTCTTTGAGTATGAATGAGCTAGAGGACGTAGAAAAGAATCAAGATAGTAATGATGGTGAGCTACCCAAGGAACCTGAGGTGACAAAAAGTCTTGTTAAGCTAGAAAATGATGACGAGGGCCACCAGACATATATGATTGACTCAATCATGGATAGGGGAGCTTCTATAACCCATGATTTTGATCCCCTTGAGAATTTTCTTGTCAATTCTGAGTTTGATTCTATCAGTAATCCCTCTAATGTAGTTGATATTTCTACTATTTTTGATAGAACTCAAGATCATGACACTCAGGCATGGCAACCAAAGTTTAAGGAGTTTCCTAAGAAAGATTGGAGCAGTGCTGATAAAAAAGGTGTTCGTCCCTTGGTCTGTTCTTATAAATTAATTTGGAAGAAGCTAAATGGTTAGCGGTTGAAGCTATAACTTGAGTTAAAGGATCCAGATGTAGCAGAAACTTTGGTAGACAATCCTGTCTACCAAAGCTGAGGTAAATTTTTAGTATTTCGTGTTTTTATTGAGTTGGCTTAAGTGCCTCCCAAATTTCGGAGCCTTTGTATGAGGATGTAAATAGTGTTGGCCAATAAAAAAAATATAAAACAAAAGAACCAAAAAAAAAAATTTGTTTGCATGCTTGTTTATTTCATTTTACTTTTTTTTTTTTTGTCATTGCTAACCATTGTCAAGATGTAATTATTCTCTTCTCGTCTAAGCATTTCAGATATGTGATTTCTCCCCATTACTTTGTTTAATTTTGTCTCAATAATTTTTTTGACGTATATTGATGACTTTTTTAGTCAGGATTTAATTTTTAACATTGAGGACAATGTTATGATCTGGTTGGGGGGAAAGATAGTTGTGTAAAAAAAAATAAAAAAAAAATAAACAAAAAAATTTTAGGAAGTATGTGTATTAATATGTTTGTTGTGTTTATATGTTTGTCAGTAACTTACTAAACCAGTGAGGACAAAGTAAGGAGTAAATTTTACTCTTGAGACGCATCTTAGTTGGGGTAGATAACTAGTTTGTGTAGAAGTAGCAATTCAAATTCAGGAAAATTTGCATGATTGAGTAAATTGTCTTCATTCTTAAAATTTACATGCTTGGTTATAGATATTGAATTGATTGACTGAGAATGATAGAATTATGCCTTGTGAGATTTTGAACCTATTGATGAATGGATTGAACATTTGTACCATTCTCTTCTTTCTTGTGTGAATTTCACTCATGGAATTGTTATTCTAGAACTTGCTTTGATTCTTTTTGAGACTACATTTTCATATGCATACATAAATATGATTGAGACATTTTTCTTGAAATAGCTACTTTAATCAAATAGCCAGCCTTGCTTAGCAGTATGTTATCTCAATATGATATCAAGCACTCTTATGACTTCTTGGAAATTCTCTGATTCCTGCCAATGTAAAGCATTGGAAATGACCTATTTCCCCATACTTAACCCCTTTGAGTTTATTTGACCATTCTTTATTTTGAACTCATTTTGTGCCTTAAAAAAAAAACTGTTCTTACTTAGCCTTAGGGAATAAGAGAATATTAGCTTTGTCATTGGATGAGTTCTTGAACAAGTGTGGAGGTGTGTGTGCAGAATGGTTAAAAAAAATGTATATATGATGTTCTTTTTGTAAAAAAATAAAAAATAAAAAAATCAAAAAAAAAAAATCAAAAAATCAAAAATCAAAAATAAAAAAAATATAAAAAGAAAAAGAGGGTCAACAAGGCAATAAAGGAAAGGAAAAAAATATGTAAAGAGAATTTGTATTAGGTGGAGTTGGGATGAACTTTCATGCTTGTTAATTGAACTCAGCTTTCATGTTCTTTTATTCTCTTTAGTATTTAACTTATCATATCTATATTACCTTCTCCTTTACCTTGATCCTATTACAACCTTGAATAAAATCCTCATGATTTGTGTGTGCATGTGTTCTGAGTAGTGGAGAAGTAGAAGATAAGCAAGCTTATGGTAGTGTAATTTTCATGGGTTGGATTGAGTGAAATACCTACCTTTTAAACACTTGAGGGATTGAAAGTGAATTTTGTGAAGATCTATCATTTTGACTCATGATTTTCAATTTAATTTTCCTTACTTGATGGTTTGAGATGTGAAGATATGTTACCTCATGAATGTTTTGATTACTTGAATGATTGATTGCTCTTCATTTTTAAATATTATTAGAAATTAAGTCTTTTAGAGTGTTTAACTTTTGAGTCTGTTTCGTTTTTTTAGTTTTGGTCTTGTGTGTTTTGTCTAGGAGTGCAAAAAGCTAAGTGTGGGAGAATTTGATGATCACATATTTGATACATTAATAAGCCTTCATTTTTAGTCATTTACACTCTCCATGTACTTAATTGATTGAGTTTGATTATGTTTTGTAAGTTTGGACTCAAATTGGACTTAATTGAATTTTTCTGCATAATTTACGTCTTACGTTGTTTCTGTATTTGGGATATATCTTGGGATGTAGGTGGTTAAATGAGGTGAATCTGATGGAATTTTAAAGATAAGAGAGAGCTCTATAACTTTTATGAAGACCTCAAAGGCCCAATCACACGAGTAGATAACTCAAATTGGGGTTGAAGCAAGAACTAGAGTGCTGTTCCTGACAGCTTGATCTATGTGTACTGTTCATGCCATATTTCGAGCTAGAGGTTGTTAAATAGGCTGAAATTTTGATGCTGAATATTTGAGACCTATATCTACAACTTTTATGTTGAACACTTTTCCAGAATCTAAGGTCTATAGGTGATATTGGGCTTACAAGTCAGAATAGAGGAGCTGTGACTAGGCCTGAGTAGTGTACAATAATTTGAACGTATCTAGAGTTATAAAAATGATATTGGACTCAAACTAAAGCCATTTGAAAGTCAAGATCAAGCTCTACAACTTTGATGAAGATCACATTTGCTTATTCTAAAGCATTCAATGACTTCAAAGCTAAATGATTTCAGAGACAAGGAATCTCCATAATTTTCCACTCACCAAAAGTTATTTGTCATTTTCCACTCATCCACTCATTAATGACTCAACCCCCTTGTCATTTTGTATCTCTAATCCTCTATAAAAGGTGGCCTTGGTAGATCATTGAATGTGTTAGGTACCAAAATGATGCTAGTTTGTTACTAGGTTTTCTTGTAGTAATTTTCCTTTGTTCTAAATTAAAGTCATGTTCTTCTTCTTCTTCTTCTCTCTTTCTTTTTTTCTTATCTATGAGTAACTAAGTTTCATTTTGCTTGGGTGAAAGAGTGAAGCTCTTGGTAATGAAATAAGGTTAGATTAATTTCTCTCTTATACTTAAATGATATATTTTCAAGTGGTCATTATACGTATTGTATTTTGTTTCCAATCAATTTAGCAACCTCCTTGTAAAGTGGAGTTCTTGATTTGTTGTAGACAAGAGATTGACACAATGAATGCTTTAACCCATTTACAAGTGGTGATGTTAGAAACTCTCCTTATAAAGTAGAGTTCTTGATTTATTGTAGACAAAATATTGGCACAATGAATGCTTTAACCCATTTATAAGTGGTGATAATATTTTCAGAAACATAATATAATTACGTATATTATTTTAATTGAACTTTTAATGTTGTATTTTTTGATTGGAATCTTCATGTTGCGAGGATTCTAATTGAGTTATAAAAGAAATTAATCTTACCTTTACTTTATTTACTAAGAGTGGATCTTTTAACCCAAGTAAATAATTTTTATCATAGTAACAAAATATTTACTTCACCTTAATTAATCTTCAACAATTTCCTGTGGATCGACCTCGGACTCCCGAGAAATTTATTAATTGAGACAACCTGCACTTGGGTTCGTAATGCAATAATTAATCCTGCATCAAGTTTGTAGACTTGTTTGAAACTTTTAATTTGCATCAGATCCTCACAGTTACTATGTCGTATATTTCCCTTTTTCCTAAAGAACAAAGCCCTCAGATGGTTAATTACCCTATCACAAGGATCCATCACAAACTAGCCAGACCTTAGACAACATTTCTTTCTCCAATATACTACTAGCAAAGAACAACTCAGGTCCATTGAATCTTTATCTAAGATTCACCAAAGGCGCGACGAGCCCCTTCGCGAGTATGTTAAATGGTTCAGCACAACATGTACTAACGTAGAAAATTTTAATGTAGAATTGCCCTCCATTATGCCAGAAGTGGCCTCCGAGCTAGTTCCAAGTTCTTCGCGTCTTTGGCAAAGAAAAAGTCAGAGAATATGCAAGAATTTTAGCAACAGTCCTAGAAGTATATAAATCTTGAGGAGGAAACTAAGGACCAAAGGAGATTAGAAAAAAGGTGAGTCCTCTCACCACAAAGCCAATCATAACTCTTCACGGTCCTGAAACGCCTCCCAAGACAACCCACCCAGGGGAAAATACTCTAATTGCACTCATCTGAACACCCCGCGTGAAATAATATTGAGGGAAATGTTACAAATAGAGTTCTAGGATATCAAGAGGTCACCCCTTTTGAAGAAGCATAAGTAGAAGGATCACTCCAAACACTGTACATGACACAAAAGCTATGACCATGAAACTAAATATTGCTACTAACTTTGTGATGCCATTGAGTTCTTGATTAGGGTAGGGCGACTAGAACAATACATCAGCCATGCTTAAGATAATGAACGCCACAAAAAGCAGAAAGAAAGGAGACGCAGTCCTCGACAAAGTCCGTCTCCACGCCAAAGAAGGACCCATAGCCCTAGGAGAAGATCCCAGAGTCCACCTCACCATGATACAAATAACCGACAGGATAGGAATAGGGATGCTCTGTCTGATGATAACCATCATACATAGCCCAACCGAACCATCAACACTATTATATGTGGGTTCACCAACGGTGGTTTATCCAATGGTGCTCAGAAGAAAGCCCTCAGAATGATAGTTTTGAGCATATTTCACTCTGAGCCTAAGTCACAGACTAGAGAATAGAAAGCACCCCCATCATCTTTTCAGATGAGGACTATGATAGAATTATCTCGGATTAAGATAATGCACTAGTTATGTCAAGAATAATTTCCATTGCCAAAAGTTCGACACATTTTCGTGGACCACGGGAGTTCAATAGATACCATGTTTATGGACCTTTACCAGAAGCTAGAATTTCTATGCACGGAGCTAATTCCCTATGATGGGGAGCTTACAAGGTTCACTAGTAAGAAAATCACCCTGACAGGGTACTACGAGATCCATTTGACACTTGGGTCTCCTAAACTTTTTAGGACTGTCAAGATCAGGTTTCTGGTTGTGGAATGCCCCTCGGCCTACAACATCATCTTAGGCCGCCCAGCCTTGAATGCTTTTGGTGCCGTGGTGTCAACTACCCACCTAGTTATGAAGTTTCTCAGTAAAAGTGATGAGGTAGTCATAGTTAAGGGCGACCAAATTGTGGCCCGAAAATGCTATAACGAGAGCCTCAAAATTTACAGGGTACCCAAGAAAGCAAAGCCTATCACATCTAGCCCTGTTCTAGATCAGGTCAACATCTTTATGACCAAACTAGATGTCCAGAAGAAATTCGGGGAACCAGACCCTATTCAGAGAGTGAACTGTAGCCTCTCCAACTTGGTGCTAAGCCAAACTAGGTCACCAAGATTGGAGCAAGCTTAGAAGAAGAAAAGAGGCACCAACTGATTGAGTTCTTGCAGAAAAACAAAGACATTTTTGCCTAGATGTCATCCGACATGCCTGGGTTTGACCCCGCTTTCGTCTATCATCGCCTATCTATTAGGAAGGATACGAGACCGGTCTCCCAGAAGAAAAGAAAAGTTAGTCCAAAAAGGCAGTAGATTATTGAAGAACAAGTGAATGAGTTGCTCAGTATCGACTTCATCAGGGAAGTACCTTACACCACATGGTTATCTAATGTGGTCCTAGTGAAAAAGTTAAACGGGAAGTGGAGGATGTGCATCGACTATACGGAATTAAACAAGGTCTACCCTAAAGATTCATACCCACTTCCCAATGTGAATAAATTGGTTAACAACTTCTCTGGTTTCCATTTGCTGTCGTTCATGGACACATGCTTTGGGTACAACAAAATCCCAATGTACCCCGGGGATGAAGATAAGACCGCCTTCATCACTGACAGGGTAAACTACTACTACAGAGTTATGCTTTTTGGTCTGAAAAATATAAGAATCACCTACCAAAGAATGATGAATAAGGTCTTTGAAGACCAAGTAGGGAAGATGCTAGAACTTTATATTGATGACATGATAATGAAAATCCCATAAGACAAATCATATATTACGGACCTCGAAGAAGTGTTTGCACAACTCCGGAAGTATAACAAGAGACTTAACCTAAAAAAGTGCGCATTCAGAGTCCAAACAGAAAAATTCTTAGGCTTCATGCTGACTCACCAGGAATTGAGGTTAATCCAGATAAATGTCAAGTGGTATTCAACATGTGTAGCCCTCAGAGTATCAAAGTAGTGCAGCAACTAACTGGTCGGATTGTGGCCCTCACACTATTCCTTGCTAAAGCTACTCACAAATCTGTTCCTTTATTCAGACTACTCAAAAAAGAAAAGGATTTTGAGTGGACTAAGAAATGTAAGGACATTTTTTCCCCTTTGAAGAATCTTTTGTTTTCTCCTCCTGTATTGACAAGACCAGAGTCCGGTGAGACACTATACCTATACCTTTCAGTTCATGAAGAGGCTATAAGTTCAGTGTTAATTCAGGAGACAGCGGAGGGACAGAAACTGGTCTACTTTGTATGTAAAGTATTGCAAGGCTTCGAACTCCATTACCAAAAGATTGAAAAGGTTGCCTTCGCACTCGTCACCATGGCCAGGAGACTTAGGCAATACTTTCAGTGCCACCCCATGGTAGTGAGAACAGACCAACATATCCACCAGGTGTTGCATAAGCTAGACTTAGTAGGGAGAATGATTGCTTGGTCCATTGAGCTTTCTGAGTTCAGAATCGTATATGAGTCTCACCTTGCAATAAAGGCTCAAGCGCTCTCCGACTTTGTGGAAGAACTCACATCGGACCCCAGTGACCCTGTAGGGATCTATTGAACCATATTTGTTGATGGATCCTCGAACCCCAAGGGAAGTGGTGCTAGGGTAATTTTGAAAAATTCTGAAGGAGTGATAGTAGAGAACTTTCTAAAGTTTGAGTTCCCAACCTCTAATAATTAGGTGGAGTATGAAGCATACATTGCTAGACTAGTAATGGCCAAGGATATGGGATCAAATAAGATCACGCTTTGCAGTGACTCCTAACTTGTGACCTCCCAGATTCGAGGTGACTATCAAGCCAAGGAAGTCCTCCTTCAGAGATACCTAGTTAAGGTCCAAGAGCTCCTCAAAAGCTTCTAGGATGCCAAAATTGAGCACATACCCAGGGAGCAGAACTTGAGGGCAGACCTTTTGTCTAAACTGGCCAGCACTAAAAGTCTAGGCAATAATCGTTCTGTGATCCCTGAAACCCTTTCTCAACCTTCCGTCATAGGGTTAACCCAATCATAGAATACTTACAGTCCAGAGCCCGGCTCGATGATCTAAAGGAAGCCTCCAAATTGATCAGAATTGCAGTTAAGTACACCATCTAAGATGGGTAGTTGTACCAATATGGGTTTTCCTTACCTCTCAATAAGTACCTCACGCCAAAAAAAGTAGAGTGTGTACTAACTGAGGTCCACGAAGGGAGTTGTGGACACCACTTAGGAGGCAAAACCTTAGCTTTGAAGGCACTCAGGACCAAATATTATTGGCCTACAATAGAGGCTGACTCCCTTGCACATGTCCGAGTTTGTGACAAATGCTAACGCCACTTAGACCATTATCAAGATTCCCTAGAGGAACTATCCACGACGTCTATACTTTGGCCATTCTACAGATGATGTATGAATATTTTGGGTTCGTTTCCCTAGGCACCTAGACAATTAAAATACTTGATGGTAGCAGTAGATTATTTTACTAATTAGATCGAAACAGAACCTCCTGTCACGATCACCTTTGCCAAGATCCAAAAGTTCACTTGATGCCACATCATCACCAGGTTTGGGGTTCCAAAGTCCATTATGATGGACAATAAGACCCAGTTCAAAGATAAGGATTTTGAGGAGCTGCTTGCCGGGTTAAAGATCAAGCATCATTGTAGTTCTGTCAAGAACCCCGAGATAAATGGACAAGTCGAAACTGCTAACCGAGTTATTATCCAGGGAATCAAAAGAAAGTTGGATGAAGCTAAGGGAGACTGAGCTGAATAACTAGATAATGTCCTATGGGCTTACTAGACTATGCCCCACTCAATAATGGGGGAAACCCCTTTCAAACTTACTTATGGGTGTGAGGCAATGATCCTGGTGGAAATAAGAGAGCCAAGCTGAATAACTAGTTTTCACTTGACAATAACCCCAGATTAATTAGAGAATACTTAGATCCCTGAAGGAAAGACAGCACGTTGCCCATATAGCGACACCGCCATCAAGCAAAGGACGACTTAGTACTCTGAAGAATGGACATCGAAGGTACGAATACTTCTTAAAGGAAGTTAGCCCCTAATTGGGAAGGCCCTTACCGCATTGTGATCAGTACTGACAAAGGAGCTTACACCTTGGAAACATTAACAGGTAAGTCGATCAAGAACTATTAAAATGCAGACAAACTTAGAAAGTACTATGGCTAAGTGCCCCTTAAGGCCTAGTCTTTTAGTTTACTTTGTTTGGTCTGCCTTAATTTTAGTGATCACATACTCTGTGATGGGACCACGGCAAGTGTACCAGATCGTCAAGTAATAAAAACGGTGAGAAAACCGGATATCGTTCTCAGGGATCAATGACCATCTACCAATTCATGAACTTAGCTACTATTTAAACCAAAATTTGGATCAAAGAGAGCTCTAATGAAATAACACAGTAATGAAAGAACAAAAGCAATGACAATATTTTTGGGATTTTATCTTTGGTAATTCAACAAACACTTAATATGCAATACGACAAAAAGTTTGATTAATGAAAGAGTTGGGATCAAGCTTCATCTGAGTTCACTTGCTGCAAATCAATTAGGATTAACACAAGTTAATATTCCTATTTTGTTACCGAATTCTTTAAAATAATCAAATCATAATTCCTTAGCAATTGATCCTTTATTCTCAAATAAAACCCCTAATGCCTTAGGCGATTCAAAAAAGAAACAAGCATTAGGATTTAGAATTCAAGAAGGTAACGAGCAAATCAATGACTATTCCTAGCCTAGAGATAAGCAAAGTCCATAATCTCATAGCATAATTATACATCAAATTCCCATTCAACATATAACCCTAAAAATCATTCCAAAGTTGATCAATCTTTATAAAGCAATAAAAAAAGAGATCATAAACTCAAAATAGAAATAACAACTTATATTAATTGAATCCAATGTCAAAAGCAGTCAAGATCCATCAAAATCTACCTAATCCCAACAAAGGGAATTTAGCTAGACATGAAAACAGCAACAACAATTAACATAAGAGAAGAGATCAAAGAAAACTCCATGAGTTGATGAATGTCCAACTCGTTTCCACGCCTTCTCCCTTCAAACCACCGTAGAGCTGTCCAAAATAGGGTTTTCTCCAAATATCCTCCTTTCCCAGTTGACCAAGATCGCTCATTTCTAGAAAGAACAGGTTTTTATATGTATCAGGAATGAGTAGGACGCCTGACGCTCAGGAGTCCAGCGCTTGATGCCCAGACTTCGCTGCGCTCAGACTTTGGGTGCCTGGCGCTCAGACTTTGGGCACCTGGCGCTCAGACTTTGGGCGCCTGGTGCCTAGACTCCAGAAGATGTTGCTTGCTGTATACTGAGCGCCTGGCGCTCTGCATTTAGGCGCTTGGCACCTGAACTTCAGTGACCTTCCTTCTCCATGTTGAGCTTCATCCTTTTTTCTTTGGTGCCTACAATCAAAACATTAGCAAATGAGATAAAACACCAATAATTCTAATCAGAATGACTCAATCTAACGAGCTAGAATGGATTAATTAAAAAGATAAAATAAAATTGTCTTACGATCAAAATAACGTCAAAAGTTGGGCTTAAGCGGTGAAATACACTCAAAAAGTTATGAAAAAATAGATAATCTAACATATTATCACTACCCCAAACTTAAAACTTTACTTGTCCTCAAGCAAAATAGAATAACAAACTAGCTAAACAAAAAGACAACTCCACAACTCAAACACCAACATTGAACTGAATAGAATAAACTAAGAGTGTCCCACAATCCAAAAGCATCAAAGTGACAGTAAATCAATTCATACATGCATTCCTGAAAGTAGAACTCTCAACTATGTAACTGAAACTCAGAGGGTCAAAAATAGGGATCATCACAACTATGTATTGATCAATTACAACTTGAAAGCTAATGAACATAGAAATAAAATACACCTGATAATTGGGTCACTCAAACTTTTTGTAGGTGAAAAGAGACTCTCAATCACTTGTGTTTAGGCTTGTGTTTCCCTCAGTCATCACTTACTGAGCTCACCCTCCTTCAATTTGCTTTTCATCTCAAACATGCATGCACGCAACTCACAGATGCAACAATTAAAAGGACCTTTTAAGAGTTGTAATGGGGTCAAGGTTAAGGGTGGATGATATAGGATTTGACAGGCTAATACCCTAGAGAATAAGTGAGCATTAAGACTTTCATTACACTTCGCCTCATGAATTTACGCTCCTCTTGATTCTCTTTCCCTTTTTCCTATACAAATTTTCTTTTCATTTCTTTTTCTTATTTTTCTCCTCTTTTTTTTTTTTTTAAAGATCTGTCTTCATAATCATTAATTTTTTTTTCAAATAGCACAATGGTAACCCCAAACTTAGTACATTGTTAACCCACAGAGTCAATAAATTCAATGCTCACGTACTCATTTTGCGTGGATAAGACATCAATTATTTTGGCTAAGGCATGCTGTATGGGTCAAATAAAGAATTTAGTTTATTAGGCTCAAAGGGACAACACAATAAACACAAACATCATTTGGTTGGCTATATGGCTATTTGGCATAACAACAAAAATGCCTTTATCATGTCGATGCATTGCTCAAATCACAGCATGCAAATGAGATTCAAGCAAAGTTAGGAGAATAGAAACTCACAAGTGACCTCTCATCAAAGCGAAAATGTTGAAGGCTCAAAATAACTCCCAAGGATGAATTATGAAATCCAATCACAAAAATCACCAAGTACATTAACAATAAGCTATACGATTCATGCATGGAAATCATAATCCTCATTCAAGTACCACAATCTAAGAAATATGTTCATAAAGCTTCTAAGTTTTCCTAACTGGCAGTGCATGCATGGTTGGCTCACATTACAATGATACTATCAAACATAGGGACCCACAACAGTAAAGTCCAAACAGTTCAACATTGGCTTGACTCAACTGAACAACTACACAATAAAATAAAATAAAATAATTAGACTACGAACATAAAGGAAATCTACACATAAAACAAAAAAAAATAAAAATAAAAATAATAAATAAATAAAAAGAAAAGGAAAGAAGTCAAAGTTATCTGATGGGCTCTGTGAAGAGCCCTTTCTAAATTCCTCCACTGCTCTTTACTTCCCTTGAGGCTTTCTTGGCTAGTCATCATCTCCTTCTACAAACTCAGCAGATTTGTCTACTTGGTCTTCTCCTTCTTCATCTTCCTCTTCTTGGTCTTCTCCTTCTTCATCTCCCTCAGCTTGGTCATTGCTCACTTGTTCCTCTTTAAATGATCTCCAATTAACATTGTTCCTTATCTCTTCATTAGATTTGGAGTTCATCGGTCCCAAAGTGAGATCAAATTTTTCTCCCAACTTTTGCAACATAGTCTCAAGCCCTTTATTGTCTTCTCTCAACACGTTCATCATTCTCAATTCGGCTTCCATGTTGTGGTGAATAGTTGACATTGACTGCTCGAGTGATGCAAGTCTTTGCTTTTGAGACCTTTGATGAATTTACGACTGTGTCACTCTTGCAGGTGCTTGACCTTCCACTGGTTGTGCATCATTCACTCCACAAAACTTGACAACATAAGCCATATTGATAGAAGAAGCGCTCTTCATGGGCTGAAACTCTTTTTTGGGCACCCCGACTCTTTCACACAACATAGTGATTAAGCATGGGTATGCTAGTGCTTTTGAAGAGGACTTTGCTATGGCTTGGATATTTGAGGCAATAATGTCACCTATGTTTATGCTTAATCATCTCATTATGGCAAACACCATTTGAGCTCGATCCACCTTGACATCTGACTTGTTTGCACAGGGTAAGATATTGGTAACCAGGAAAGATGCCCAGATTTTTGGAATTATCTTCAAATCAGTGGAGGACAATTTTTTTGGTTGACCTCTCTTAGTGCTCGTCCACTGGGCTCCTGGTCGGCATAATGTGCTAAGAATACCTTCAATGTTCACTGTGTAGCATTGAAGATCCTGCCAACCGCTGTTTCTAACCTAATATGGCTTTGTACCCAGGAGAGTGTCTATCATCCTGTGATCAAATGGCACACTTTTTCCCCTCACAAAGCTTTCATATCTTTTTTCTATTTTGTCTGTGGCATAGGCATTCGAGTAAAATTCCTTTACCATTTCGGAATAAGCTATTTTGGGGTAGGAAGCTAAAGTCCTCCATCATCTAGTTTCAATTGCTCTGTCTATTTCTTCAATTTCCCTACCAGTTAGTTCCAATTTCTGCTTTGAATTATTTCTCTTTTGCGCATTGCCTCATACCTCTTCTCATGTTCTTCTGTTCTGAAGTGGGTGCTATCAAAAGTCAGACCTCATGAGGAAGATGCCTCTGACTTTCTTTTCTTTGAATTTCTCTTGACAGTAAGCTTTGAAGCCATAAGGGTACCTTCAAAATACCAACAGTCAGTAATGCAACTCAATAACTCAACCAGTATATATAATATGCATCTAACAAAGCCCAAGCAAGATCATGTAGCATCCATGGTTGAGACAGATCAGTTTGCAACTGTATGCGCATGTGAAATGTAAAAGATAATGTCTCCACATAATTGAACATGTTGAAGATAAAACCACTCCTACAATTCAAACATGTTCACAAACTTAGGGTGACATTTGCACAAAGGGATAACACTTAAGGGGTGCAAACATTCTACATAAGGCAATTAAACCTCTTGAACAACCCAAATGCAACCCCAAACGTCAATTTATTCAACAAGCACAATAATCCCAAAATTTCAAAATTAAACCCCTACATTCCAAAATTGAATAATCCAATAGCTTAATAGAGGGTTTAATTTCATCATCACTCTCATAAATTCTCAAAATCCCTCATACTTCAATAACCCCCAAATTGACAATTCCAAACCCTAACCCCAAACCTACATTCAAATCTCATAAAAAATGAGAACACTTTCATCATTCAAAACACCAAAGAAAACCCACCATCAATTACAAAATGAGTAACAACCAAACAGAGATAATAATTAAGCTTGAAAACAATTAGAAAAGAAAAAAAATTTCTTTGTAAGAGGGCAACAATGGAGGAGAGAAAGAGCACGAAGAGGGAGAAAACACAACGAAAAGAAGACGCGTGAGAGAGAACGTGACAAGGGATAGAGAGGAAGTGAAATGAAATTATGGTGAGGGGAGAAAGAGAGTTGTGGACGTGGGGATAGGAGGAGGAGGTGAAATTATGGTGAGAGGAGAGAAAGAGGTCTGTTTTCTATGTGTGAAGGTGATGCAGGGAGTGAAGAGTGGGTGCCTCGTGAGATAAAATAGAAAGTTTTTTTTAACTCAACTGAGCGCCTAACGCTCGAATCTCAAGCGCCTAGCGCTTGAGTGGCCGAGAGCCCCCCCTTTTTTTTTCCAGCAAATAGTGTTAGTCATGTCAACCATTACCCAATAGGGGGGTGAATTGGGTAATTATAAATTTTAATGCAACTTTATCAAATTATGCAATTTGAATAACTCAATTAATAGGTGTAGCGGAACATACATAGCAAATGCACAATTATTAAGGATTACTCAAATATAACTTGGGTTATGGGATAAATCATGCAAATAAGTTAGGTATCAAATTTAACTCAAGCATATATAGTTAAGAGCACAAATATAAAGAGATAGAGTTGAGAATAGAAAACACTAGGATTTATCCTGGTTCAGCCACCAACCACTTGTGGCCTATATCCAGTCCCCAAGCTTAACTTGAGATTTTCTTCACTATCTCCTAGACTTCACGGGTGCTAGGAAAACCTTTGTACAAATAAGAGCACTCCTCACACCTTGGGATACCTTACCCTTGTGCTAGAGCCTCCAATTCTTCAAGCTTTACGGGTGCTTGATGACCTTTACAAATTTGAGCACTCAACACACCTTGGGATACCTCACCCTTTGTGTTTGAGTCTCTATTCCAAGGGATACCTCACCCTTACAATTTTGAGGGATACCTCACCCTCTCTTTTACAGTTTATACAAAGGTAGAATTGATAAAAACTCTCTCAAGAGTGGATAGTACAAATTGAAGCACTATGGGTATCAAGGATTCACACACTTATAGCTCAAAACAGAGTTTTAGAGAAATAGAGATTGAAAAATGAATTTAATGCTCAAGAGTGATTTTTATATTGTTCTCCAACTTTTCTTTGATACCCAAACACTTATATTTATAGCCCAATAATATTTAGAGCCGTTGGGTAAAGATTGGAAATGAATTCTTTATGAAAACTAGTCGATTTATGACCGTTGGGAACGTTTCTGATCAAGTGTTATTCGAATAAGAGCTCTGTTATTCGAATAAATATTGTGTTATTCGAATAGCACGTTATGTTATTCGAATAAATCTTCAAAAACACGTTCTGGACGTTTTCTTGGGTGTGTTATTCGAATAAGAACTCTGTTATTCGAATAAGGCTTGTGTTATTCGAATAACACATGTGTTATTCGAATAAATCACTCTGGTTTTGAAAATTGACTTTAAATGGTCATAACTTCTTCGTTTCTTATCCGTTTTAAGCGAATAATCACTCATTGGAAAGATCTTTGAGTCTATTTTCATATGAGACAAGTTTCAGAGCAAAACTCAAAGTATTTTAAAAGATATGATCAAAAGAGTAATCAAAGGTTAGTTTTACAAAACACAAACTTTGCTATTTTTCACAGAAATGATCTACCATTATGACTAGCTTTCCAAAAATAGTTTGTTGGGCATTTAAACATTTTAGAAACATTTTTAAAGATGTTAAAACATATTTTGAGCTTAGTGTGAATCCCATTTACCTTTACACAAGATCTAAGTCCTATAAGTTATTCTTGAAGATGTTGGACTAGATCTTTTGTCATCATCACTTCTTGATGTAATCCAAGCTTCCAAGGAAAATCTTCTCTTCAAAACTTGCAAATGCTTGGAACATCTTTTCATTTGCATTCTCCTTGAGTTGAGCATAGTTGTGATCTTTTACTTTCTTGTTGCAATACTAACTCTTGGTACTTGGACTATCTTACAAAATATTGCTCACTTAACCAAACATAGTTAGTCCAAATTCATAACTCAATATCTTCATATGCATGATTCATAAATGTATAATTCTAGTTAGTCTAACATGCATACAAGACTTTCATAGACATATCCAATATTAATTCATTTATAACTCATATAAAATATTATTGGATATATTATATGATGAATGTTACATATATCTCATTGCATATTTATGCAACATGATCAATATTCTTTTGTGATGCATTTGTTATTTATAAAGCACATCTATTAAGCATAAGCATCATTCTTTTTGTCTTGTATTTGTCATCATCAAAACTTAACATATTAAACCATTTGGGGCAAACTTATTTCCACAATCTCCCCCTTTTTGATGATGACAAATCACCAAAGAAAAATATGTTGAACAATGTAAAATAATAGATATTCATGTAAGCATATCAAACAATAAGCATAAGAACATATTTTTCTTTCCAATTTTTTCTCCCCCTATTTGACATCAACAAAAAGGCTTAGAAAGGAAATATGATATTTTTCTCTCCCCCTATAGATAAAACTCACGTTGTCAAAAAAGAGTAGGATCATCAAAACTCAGAAACTTCTTTAAGTTATTCAAATCATAACTATCTCCCCTTATTTAATTCTACACATGATTCAAGAAAAGAGATATGAAACAAGCATGCTTTCAAGATATAAAAGATTATTCATGCAATACTTGTCATATTTTGGTACTTCAACATTTAGCATATGATAGCAATAAGCTTAAGAAATTATGTCTAACATATAATATCTTGCATACCACATCATAAATAAGTACCACTTGATATCACTTGATAGGAGATACAAAATATTCATGTAAGATCATGGAATTAAGGTTTTCAAAATGAAAGGTCATACAACTTGCCACATATCAAACATTTCTTAATGAAAGAATCAAAGAATATGAAGTTTAAGAATGTTTACCTTCTTTCATTTGATAGAGGGAAAGAGAATGAACGATGATCTTTGTTGACATGTTGATAGTATTAACAATAAAATACTTCATGTCAAACAAGGATGTAAGTCAAGAGATATAAGCAACAATTTAAGAGTTAGGCTCCCCCTCAAAATATGCATGTTATCAAAAGGCAAGGCAATGATACATATTCTTCATCCATCAATCAAAAACTAATTTTAAGACTTCTTCCCCTTTCAAAAAGACTTTTATAATAACACATTACATTTTCAAAAGCATTTTAGAAGAGTAGAAAGATTTTATATTAAACCATATATTCCTTGAGAATGATCAAATCCAAGTCAAAAGAGCATTTAAAAGTGCATTTCCTTTCTTTCTTATTAAACAAGAGCCTTGAAAAGATAAAATACTTTTGAAGAACAAGGCTTATCTTTTGAAGTATGAAGATTGATCTCTATAGAACATTTCAAAAGATTTATTTGGAAAACTTTCTTGAATATTCTCTCAAGATTTAATAAATATTTCAAAGCAATGAAGAGAGTCCTACAATTATAGCACAAATCGAATGATTTCCAAATTTTCAAGACAAATAAGAGATGATAATACTTTTTAAATCTTAAGACAAGATCAAAAAATTCTCAAGGATATGAAACTTGAAAAGCTTCTTTCAAATATGATAAGAGATTTTGCTTTAAAAACTTTTTAATCAAACTAAAAATTCTTTTAAAAATAAAGGCATGATTCTCATAAGAGTTATATTACTAAGAAACCATAGATCAAGAGAATCATAGATATCAAACATTCACCTTGATAAAATATGCTATAGGGCAAAACATGTATAGAACTAATATCATCCACCCTATATGCAATGACAAAATTAGCAAGTTAATATCCAATTAAGCACTTTATCAATGCTAAGCATACTTCTCATATAAGGAAAGCATATAATCTTTTAAGATCAATTTATCAACAAGTATCATATAATCCATAGCATATAGAATACCACAATAGTTTAGGGATAGAGATACTTATTGGGTTAGATAGAAAGTGATACTCCTTTAGAATGTTCTTCATTTATAGGTCCTTTGAGTTTATACTTTCTTCCATTGAGTATTTCATTCCATTGCACTTGAAGAAAGTCTCCTTATGTTCCTTTTCCTTCAACATTTCTCATTTATCCACATATACTTGATATTTCAATATTTGATAACTATATTTCAAAAGTTCTCTAAAACATGGGTTAGCATCAAATATCATTGAATCTCATTCAAGCATAATTTAGATTGATATATAATGTAAAACATGTATCACATTATCAACCATGCAATGTTTGCTCTAACAAAACCAAAAGAAGGTCATATGCACTTGAATCCAAAAATATGATTTAAGCATTTTAAGGCATGATTCAAGTTTATCAAGAAATACATGATCAACATCAAAACTTATATAAGCATTTTGGGGCAAACAATGATCATATTAGGCATGTAATATCAAGTAAGGAATTTTAGTACGCACACATGCCTAAGTACAAAAAGTCCCTTATTGTAATGAAAGAATTGAAAAAATATGGAACTATAACTTTGAGACCATTTATGATTCATTTCAAGATATACTTTATTAAAAAATATTGAAGTTCAAAGGCAAGTTCAAGGCACAAAAATGAATCATTTACTTCTTATTTTCAAGATATAAATATATCAAGCAATTTTAAACAAGAAGACATATAATATTTTACTTTCCAATCTCCAAGTGAGTATGTAAGACAATTAGGCATCAAAGAGAAAGGATTAGAATGACTTATGAGTATGTGAATTTTTATATGCATATCTAGCATGTTAAGGCATAAAAATAACTCTCTACTTATCCAAATATCACATGATATTCAATTTAAAGCATAAATGAGGATAAGAGATTGATATCACCAAAAGTGAACTATTTGAGTTTTTGTAGATGACTCTAACTTCTATGCCTCAAGACCCCTTGAGAATGTTGTGGTTCTCCATGCCATTCTTTTTATGTTTTCATCACTCTTGGAGAACTTTGAACTATATCAAATTTTTGAATCTCAAGTAGCATAGTTTCACTTCACTTTAATGCATGCTTGAGCTAATAGTCACCCTACAACACAATTCAAAGTACTTTCTTTGGTATCCACCAATTTTGGATCCATAGAGGTTAGTCATTAATTATATTTATTTAAGTTCAGCATCAATTTGATATTCAATAGCAATTCAATGATAATAAGGCAAAATAGAAATAACCAGACTTAGCTTTCTGCCAAGCCTTATTCGAAGAAAAGTCCTGTTATTCGAATAACATGGCAACCACAAATGTCTTTTTATTAGGCTTTATTCGAATAACATTGTTGTTATTCGAATAACAACATAATAGCTCAAAGGTCGTGGGTTTCTGTCACCCTTTATTCGAATAACATAATGTGTTATTCGAATAACACGATTTTTCTAAAATCCTCTAGAAGGCTTTATTCGAATAACATAACTTGTTATTCGAATAACAAGAAGAGCTTTTTAGCCTCTATCATGTCTTATTCGAATAATGGTTTCCCTTATTCGAATAAGATAATCAGAAAAATAGATTCCAAAGCTACTGTGTTTTGTTATTCGAATAAAAATTGGTTTATTCGAATAAAATTCATTTACGAGCAGATTTTAGTGGCTACTGGAAAATGTTATTCAAATAAAATGTTCCTCTAATCGAATAAACACATTACAAACACAGTAGTAAGCACATGTAGCAGGTCCAAGTGATTAACAAAAACTTATCCAATGATCAAAGAGATTCATTTAAGCAAACATGCCAAGTAAGCACATAAAGATTAATTTTTCATAATATGTAAATTGAGCAGAACTAATTAAATAACCAATTATCATTAAACACATAGCCAATAGTATGCTTACTTTCATGATATATAGATAATTTAAAGCATAGAAAGCATACATAGTCATAGAATACCATATGATTAGGAAATATGCAAAATAGTGAGCAAAAGGTGTAACAAGAATGAATATAATCATGTGCTAAATATAATATTCAAATTTTATTAAGTGCACATGATTCTACTCTTTACCTAAGGCCTACAAGGAATGTACCTCCAATTCATTGACTTTATAAGTGAATGTGTATAAGAGGTAAAAGTATTTGATATCTTGGCCTTGGTAATCAAGGAAACTCTTTTCTTTACCCATTACTTCTCTTTTGGTGTTTTGAACTTTGCAAGTTCCATATTTTGTACTTGAGAAGCTTTGGTTGGAGTTATCTTCCTTCTTTGATCAAAGCTTCTACCATTGGACTTTGGAAGCATTCTCCTTGATGATTCCTTCTTAACTTGACCAATTTATCCATCCTTTTGAAAAATTTTCTGCATAATTGAAACACTAGGAGGACATTTTGGTACCCACTTCATCTTGGGTCCTTGAATGTTAGTACTAAAGCCTTTATGATTTTTAGGAACCCAAACCATGTTATTTCTCATATAAGAATTTCTTCTATAATTGCACAAATGAGAAATATGTCTTAGATGACCACAAAAATTACAAACAAGTGAATTTAATGATGACTTGGTCCTTTGAAGATCATTTTTGAAAAACTTGATCATTTGGTTATTATTACATTCTATACTATTTTTGCCACAAGACTTACTTGAATTTCTATGTGGAATTACATCAATTTCATTCTTATTAATAATCATGGAATGTAAGCAATTTGAATCATTAACTTTGGCAAATTCACAATATAAGTTCTAAACTTGATTTTCTAAATTTATGCATTTTTCACAAGAAGTTGAGGTTTCACATTTCAAGGACATTTCCTCATCAAGAAAAGCATATTCATTTTTTAAAATCTCAATTTCATTTTCAATGGAGGAAATGGTTTCCAAACAAGATAAATTTTTTTTTTAAATTTGACAAATCATCATACAATTCATCATATGCATATTGTAACTCATCATAGGAAGGACTATAATATGATTTAGCATCATTTACCTCAAAGTCCTTTTTAAGGGAATCATCATCTTCCTCATTGTTGTGCATCAAAGCTTCAAGAGTATATACCATTTGATTTTGCTTTGCCACCTCTTCAAATTGAGCATTATTTTGATGATATTTTTCACAACAAAATTCCTTCAATGACTTTTGCTCTTCTTGCTCTTTATGTACAACTTTATGCAAAAAATCATTATTAGCAAGATAGATAACATCAAGAGCATCCCATATATCTTTAGCACTAGAGCAACTTTTAAATTTAGTATAAGCATCATCATTTAAACTATTTCTCAAGATTTGCATTGCTCTAATATTTAAGGAAAAACATTTATTATCATGGGCATTCCAAGTTTGTTTTGATTTGCAAGTAAATTCATCAAGCATAATATCCCACAAATCAAGATCAATAGATTGCATATAAATTTCCATTCTAGCTTTCCAATAAACGAAATTCACACCATCAAAGAATGGTGGTTTATTAATTTCAAAACCTTCCATTTGAAAAGCTTTTAATGGTTGCCAAACAAACAAGGATCTTTAACTCCAAGCGGTTAAGCTTTTAACGAAGCTCTGATACCACTTGTTAGTCATGGCAACCATTACCCAAGAGGGGGGGTGAATTGGGTAATTATAAATTTTAATGCAACTTTATCAAATTATGCAATTTGAATAACTCAATTAATAGGTGCAAGTAAATGGAACATGCATAGCAAATGCACAATTATTAAGGATTACTCAAATATAACTTGGGTTATGGGATAAATCATGCAAATAAGCTAGGTATCAAATTTAACTCAAGCATATATAGTTAAGAGCACAAATATAAAGAGATAGAGTTGAGAATAGCAAACACTAGGATTTATCCTGGTTCAGCCACCAACCACTTGTGGCCTACATCCAGTCCCCAAGCTTAACTTGAGATTTTCTTCACTATCTCCTAGACTTCACGAGTGCTAGGAAAACCTTTGTACAAATAAGAGCACTCCTCACACATTGGGATACCTTACCCTTGTGCTAGAGCCTCCAATTCTTCAAGCTTTACGGGTGCTTGATGACCTTTACAAATTTGAGCACTCAACACACCTTGGGATACCTCACCCTTTGTGTTTGAGTCTCTATTTCCAAGGGATACCTCACCCTTACAATTTTGAGGGATACCTCACCCTCTCTTTTACAGTTTATACAAAGGTAGAATTGATAGAAACTTTCTCAAGAGTGGATAGTACAAATTGAAGCACTATAGGTATCAAGGATTCACACACTTATAGCTCAAAACAGAGTTTTAGAGAAATAGAGATTGAAAAATGAATTTAATGCTCAAGAGTGATTTTCATATTGTTCTCCAACTTTTCTTTGATGCCCAAACACTTATATTTATAGCCCAATAATATTTAGAGCCGTTGGGTAAAGATTGGAAATGAATTCTTTATGAAAACTAGCCGTTTTATGACCGTTGGGAACGTTTCTGATCAAGTGTTATTCGAATAAGAGCTCTGTTATTCGAATAAATATTGTGTTATTCGAATAGCACGTTATGTTATTCGAATAAATCTTCAAAAACACGTTCTGGACGTTTTCTCGGGTGTGTTATTCGAATAAGAACTCTGTTATTCGAATAAGGCTTGTGTTATTCGAATAACACATGTGTTATTCGAATAAATCACTCTGGTTTTGAAAACTGACTTTAAATGGTCATAACTGCTTCGTTTCTTATCTGTTTTAAGCGAATGACCACTCATTGGAAAGATCTTTGAGTCTATTTTATATGAGACAAGTTTCAGAGCAAAACTCAAAGTATTTTAAAAGATATGATCAAAAGAGTAACCAAAGGTCAGTTTTACAAAACACAAACTTTACTATTTTTCATAGAAATGATCTACCATCATGACTAGCTTTCCAAAAATAGTTTGTTGGGCATTTAAACATTTTAGAAACATTTTTAAAGATGTTAAAACATATTTTGAGCTTAGTGTGAATCCCATTTACCTTTACACAAGATCTAAGTCCTATAAGTTATTCTTGAAGATGTTGGACTAGATCTTTTGTCATCATCACTTCTTGATGTAATCCAAGCTTCCAAGGAAAATCTTCTCTTCAAGACTTGCAAATGTTTGGAACATCTTTTCATTTGCATTCTCCTTGAGTTGAGCATAGTTGCGATCTTTTACTTTCTTGTTGCAATGCTCACTCTTGGTACTTGGACTATCCTACAAAGTATTGCTCACTTAACCAAACATAGTTAGTCCAAATTCATAACTCAATATCTTCATATGCATGATTCATAAATGTATAATTCTAGTTAATCTAACATGCATACAAGACTTTCATAGACATATCCAATATTAATTCATTTATAACTCATATAAAATATTATTGGATATATTATATGATGAATGTTACATATATCTCATTGTATATTTATGTAACATGATCAATATTCTTTTGTGATGCATTTGTTATTTATAAAGCACATCTATTAAGCATAAGCATCATTCTTTTTGTCTTGTATTTATCATCATCAAAACTTAACATATTAAACCATTTGGGGCAAACTGATTTCCACAAATAGCACCTATCGCTGCACAAAGGGCGCCCAACACCCTCAGACCTGAGAGGGTTTTTTCCTTCTTTAGCTCAGAGCGCTCAACGCTTGAAAACAGGGCACTTGACACCCATAAGGCTGAGAGGCCCCTTTTTTGGGATGAACCAGCGCCTGGTGCCGATGTATGTGGCGCCTAGCGTCCAACTCACAGGATGGGTATTTTGTAAAAAATTGAGCGCCTAACGCTCTGTTTGTAGCGCCTAGCGCTCATAAGGCTGAGAGTCCCAATTTTTGGACTTCCAGATAGCGCCTAGCGCTTGAATTACTGGTGCCTAGTGCCCATACTCTTTTGCATAATTATGTAGAAAGTGGCAAATGCAGATTTTCAGCGCCTAGCGCTTGAGAAATAGGCGCCTAGCGCCTAGACTCTTCTACAGAATTATGCAAAAATATATTTTTTTAAGAGCCTAAGCAATTCATTCCCCCATTTTTTCAAAGACATCAATTAGAGAATGTATCTAACTAAATTGTAAATCATGCATGAAAAGAATAGTAGAAAGATAAAATGAGTTCATACACTCCAAACTTAAATAAAAGCACTTACACACAAAATTTTGGAATTAACCAACACACTAAAGATGCAATAAAGCTAACAAAACAAAAGAAAGATTAGAAAAACATAAACAAATACAAAAGTAAAGTTAGGAAAACTCCCTAGCATGGGTTGCCTCCCTTGAAGCGCTTGTTTAATGTCCTTAACTCGACGTTGCCTCTTCAACTCATCACGGTGGCTTGAAACAGGAGAAGTAGAATGACACTTTTATTTTCTCAGACCTTTGCCACCATTCTTGGTCATTGACCTTGCAATCCCCTCCAAAAACATTTGGAACTTGACTTGAACCTGATTATTCTGAATACACCTTAGCATGCGAAATCTCATCTGGCCATGGAGGTCTCAATTTTTCAACAGATAAGTGATTAGCTTACAGTGAACCATGGATAAGGGGATGACCTTTCTCTGTACTAGCAATCTCAGAGAGAGGAAGACCTTTCTCCTTTTCATTAATAATCTTGAAAGTGGGAGAGTCAACAATATTGGACGAAGAAGAGTTCTTACCATCCAATCCCTTTTGAGATTTATTTTGAATACAATTAACAGGGGCATAAAGATCTGATATTGGGACAGACTTATTAAAAATATTTATAATCACTTAATCTCCATCCACCCTCAAAACAAGCTCTCCTCTAGGTACATCGATCATAGCTCCAGATGTTGCTAGGAATGGTCTCCCAAGAATAAGCGGGATATCAGCTTCCTCTTCTATATCCAAAACCACAAAGTCAACTGAGAAAATAAATTTGTCAACTTTTACTAGCAAATCTTCCACAATACCATACGAATGTCTGATTGATCGATCTGCTAGTTGAAAAGAAACCATTGTAGGCTTAACTTTATCAATTCCCAGCTTGTGCAAAATAGACAATGGCATCAAATTAATGCTAGCTCCTAAGTCACAAAAAGCCTTATCAATGCTCAACTCTCCAATGGTACAAGGGATATTAAAACTTCCAGGATCCCTTAACTTAGGTAGTAGCTTCTTCTAGATAATGGCACTGCACTCCTCAGTAAATGCTACAGTTTCATCTTCTTCCAACTTCCTCTTCTTAGATAGCAAGTCCTTCATGAACTTTGCATAAGAGAGTATCTGTTCAAGTGCTTCAGTAAAAGGGATGTTAATCTGTAACTTTTTAAAGACATCTAAGAACTTGGAGAATTGCTTTTCTTGAATCTCCTTCTTAAATCTTTGAGGATATGAAAGTGTAGCATAGAGTGAAGGATCAACTATTTTCTTTAGCTCCAAGTCTTTCTTTTTTCTCTACATTCTCGGTTGTTCCTCCTTAACTTTAACCTCTTTACTATCACCCTGAGACAAAACCTCAATATTTTCACTCTGATTTTCTGCAGAGCTAGATGCTTTATTCTTGTCTTCTTCTAATGTTTTACCACTTCTCAAAGTGATTGCATAACATTGCTCCATTGGATTTACCACAGTATCACTGGGCAGACTGTCTGGAAGTCTCTCCAAAATCTATTTTGCAAGCTGGCCCACTTGAGTTTCTAGATTACGGATTGACGCATCTTGATTTCTAAACACACCTTTTGCCTCATTCATGAAATCAGTAGTCTTTTGGACAAAAGAGGAGGTTTGAGAAGTTAGTTTCTCCAAAGCTATTTCCCAAAAGCCTTCTTCTCAATAGGTGGAGGTTGAGATGAAGAACCTTGATGCGAAGATTGTTGAGGAGGACCTTGGTATGAAAATTATTGTCTTTGTGGAGCTTGGTTGCCTTGATTACCTTGATTACTCCATGAAAAGTTTAGGTGATTTCTCTACCTCTGATTATAAGTATTGGAGTAGGGGTTGTTTTGTTGCCTTGGAGGGTTGTTCATGAAATTGACTTGTTCTTGAGATGGAGACCTAAACATATTACCCAGACAATTTACACTCTCATGTTCTCCTTTACAAAAATCACACGACAAAAGAGCATTACTTACTACATTCACCTTAAGAGTGTCAACCTTTTTCGTCAGATTCTCAAGTTATTGAGTCAAGATCTTGTTCTGAGCTAAAAGTGCATTCAATGAATCAACCTCCAAGTATCCTTTCTTCACCACTGCTCTTTTCCTATTTCTTTGGTAATCATTGTTGGTCATTATTTCAAACAAGTCCCAAGCTTCTTATGGAGTTTTATAGTTCAAGGCCCCGCTTGCTACAACATTAACCATTGCTCTAGTTTGAGGTAGCATGCCATTATAGAAGCTTTGCACCTGGATCCAAAAGTCAAAATAGTGGTGTGTGCATTTCCTCAATATTTCATTGTATCTTTCCCATGCTTCATTGAGAGACACCCTATCAAACTGCCAGAATGATGTGATCTCGCTTCGCAACTTTGCAGCCTTGGACGGAGGGAAATATCTTGTCAAAAAATTTTGAACCAAAATTGCCCAAGTAGTTATGCTTCCTCTTGCCAATGAATCCAACCAACTGTTGGCCTTGTCCCTCATAGAGAAAGGAAACAATCTTAGACGAATGACATCCTCATTCATTCCATTCAACTTCATAGTATCACAAAATTGAAGGAACCCTTGTATATGTGTATGTGGGTCCTCAGTATCGAATCCCCCAAAGTGATTGTTCTAAATCAAATGGAGTAGAGCTGGTTTCAATTCAAAATTGTTTGCTTGAACCGGAGGTCTTGTTATGCTCGCCCCACACCCATCCATGCTAGGAATAGAGTAATCCGTGAGAGTCTTAGCAGGTTGATGTGGTGGTGGAGGATCTACATTTTCTCCATTGTTTTCTCCATTGGGGGATCCATTTTCTCCATTGTCCGCTATGTTTTCAATAGCTATTTGAGTGCTATCTAAATTGCTTCTTTGTTCTCTTAATTGCTTTCTCAAAGCTCTTTCAGTCCTTCTTATTTCTGAGTCAAAAAGAAGTTAATTTGGATGAACTTCACCTCGCATACAATGAAGACAATGTATCATAACAAAAATAACTAAATAAAATGTAAAAATTTAATAGAAAATTTTAAACGTACTAGAATAAGTAAAATAAAGAAAACTAAACACAACAATGAATAAATGAAAGAAAAGACAAGTATTTAAACTAGTAGCTGCCTTCGATATTACCGATATTGGTAAAATTGATCCCCGGCAACAACGTCAAAAACTTGATGGGACCACGGCAAGTGTACTGGATCATCAAGTAATAAAAATGGTGAGAAAACTAGATACCGTTCTCAGAGATCAATAACCAATTACCAATTCACGAACTTAGCTACTATTTAAACCAAAATTTGGATCAAAGAGAGTTCTAATGAAACTAACACAACAATGAAAGAACAAAAGCAATGACAATATTTTTGGGATTTTATCTCTGGCAATTCAACAAATACTTAATATGCAATACGAAAAAAAGTTTGATTAATGAAAGAGTTGGGATCAAGTTTCATCTGAGTTCACTTGCTGTAAATTAATTAGGATTAACACAAGTTAATATTCCTATTTTGTTACCGAATTCTTTAAAATAATCAAATCCTAATTCCTTAAGCAATTGATCCTTTATTCCCAAATAAAATCCCTAATTCCTTAGGTGATTCCAAAAAGAAACAAACATTAGGATTTAGAATTCAAGAAGGTAACGAGCAAATCAATGACTATTCCTAGCCTAGAGATAAGCAAGGTTCATAATCTCATAGCATAGTTATACATCAAATTCCTATTCAACATATAACCCTAAAAATCATTCCAAAGTTGATCAATCATTAGAAAGCAATAAGAAAAGAGATCATAAACTCAAAATAGAAATAACAACTTATATTAATTGAATCCAATCTCAAAAGCAGTCAAGATCCATCAAAATCCACCTAATCACAACAAAGGGAATTTAGCTAGACATGAAAACAGCAACAACAATTAACATAAGAGAAGAGATCAAAGAAAACTCCATGAGTTGATGAAGGTCCAAGTCATTTCCACGCATTCTCCCTTCAAACCACCGTAGAGCTGTCCAAAATAAGGTTTTCTCCAAATATCCTCCTTTCCCAGCTGACCAAGATCGCTCATTTCTGAAAAAAATAGGTTTTTATATGTATCAGGAATGAACAGGGCGCCTGGCGCTTAGGAGTCCAGCGCCTGGCGCCTGGACTTCGCTAAAAACTGAATCTTGGGAGGGTGAGCGCCTGGCGCTCAGACTTTGGGCGCCTGGCGCCTGGACTCCAAAAGATGTTGCTTGCTGTATACTGAGCGTCTGACGCTTTGCATTTGGGTGCCTGACGCCTAAACTTCATTGACCTTCCTTCTCCACATTGAGCTTCATCCTGTTTCCTTTGGTGCCTACAATCAAAACATTAGCAAATGAGATAAAATACCAATAATTCTAATCAGAATGACTCAATCTAACAAGCTAGAATGGATTAACTAAAAAGATAAAATAAAGTTATCTTAAGATCAAAACAACGTCAAAAGTTGGGCTTAAGCGGTGAAATCCACTCAAAAAGTTATGGAAAAACAGATAATCCAACAGATTATCACTCTGTGTGGACTTTAGTCCTTTGACCTATTAATAAAATAGAGTTATTCAGATATCATATTGCATTATTTAAAGTCTCGAATGACCCTCAAGCCAGACTCCGCCTTGAGAATGTCCACTAAGCTCGTTCCTTATGGGATCTGGATTCCAACAAGATTAAAAGACCCTCAAGCTGGAAAACACCTTGAGAACGTCTAGAGCCCGTTCCCAATGGGATCCGAGGCTTCTTAAAGAGTTCAGGTTAAGAGGAATAATCCATGAGCATTTTGGTTGTGAGTTATGGGTTCATTCACAATCCTTAACACTTGGTCATGACCATTTTGTAGTTGTGAAATAAAGTGGCAACATGGGTTACGACATTTGTGGTCCACCACCAGGTATCCACCACAAATGTCTTATGTTAAACAGGTTCTGAAGTCAAAAATTCCTAAGTATTAGGTGATTTTTTGTAGTAGACCGCAAACATTAAAGACTTCAGTATAGATCACCTTAAAATTTTACCTAAGTCAAGTGGGATTTCAAGTGTTGAAACGTTTTAGGCATTGGACCTTGGACTAAGGTCTTGATTTTAAATTTTGCCTAAGTCAAGTGGAATTTCAAATGCTTAATATTTTGGGTATTGAACCCCAGACTAAGGTTTCAATTCAATTAAAAAAAAATTAAGTCCATCAAGTGGCTACCAGGTACACAGAAGCGTTGGATCTAAAATGGACTGTGAAAAATGAATAAGCATATAATGGTAATTTATAAGAATAAATAAAAAGCATTCAAAATACCCCGGTGACTAGGGCAATTGTCTTTACAAAAAGTAAAATACCCTATGCAGGGGGCAAAGGAATGCAAAAGAAAATGCGGGTCAAGCCTTAGCTTCATATCCCTCTGGGCCCTATAACTCCATCCTTTCCATTAGATTAAGCACAGTAGTCGGATCAGCTGTAGGGACCCCGGTAGCAATTTGAACGACCTTCTCTACCATCACAAGGCGTCCATCCTGGAAATTCATTTCAGAATTTAGTTTTTCTAAGGCCAGGACGACGCCGGGGTTGAAGTGCTGGACTTGGGCAACAACGTTTTGAAACTGCTCCCCACCAATGCTTGCAGAGATCATTTCTAGTTCTTCATTCTCCTTCTCTAGTTGCATTATACTGGCCTTGAGGTCAGCAATGGCCTTATCAGATTTGGCCTTCTCTCTCATCTTGATGGACTTGGACTCGGCTAGCTCTTTTTCCCACTCAATGATCCTTGTTTCAACATCTTCTTTCTGCTTGAGAGCTAAAGCAAACTTTCGAGCTTCGTCTTCCTCTACTACCTTCTGCTGGTCAACCATCTTCTTCTTAGCCTCCATTATGGACCTCTCGAGACAAGGAGCTTCAGCAACAGCTCAAAGTGCAAAGGTCTAGAACCTTGACAAGGTTTTTGGCGCATTCCTTTGGGTGATGTACTTCACCACCTCATCACTCAGGAAGTGCTCGTCAACAAACACTCCAGCGTCCACGTGCCTAGTAATTATGGGCATCGGGTCTTCCCTCTCCTCTTCACCCTCCTCCGTTGCCATTCTCTTGCCTTGATCTATCTAGCTTTCAGAGGCCTTTCTCTTACTCCTCTGAAGAGGTTGTGTAGGAGAGTTTAACTGATCAAAGGCCAATTCAACAACCAGATCCCGGTCGACGGAGTGTTGGAAGGTCATGCCCCTCGCTTCCTTACCCTCAAAGCCTTCAAGGAAACAAGTGGAGGTTTGGATTCCATGCTTTCTGTAATAAGACAATATAAAGCAAACAAGTAAAAAATAACTAAATAGGAAATGTTAAGAACAGGAAGTAAAGGCGGACCCTGGACATCGACGGCCTAACCCTTACCTAGCAAAGCCCCAAGAAAATCATCATCAGGAGTGTTAAGAATGTCCTTGCATTTGATGAACCCACATTCTTAGGACCATATGATCATAAAGTCAACATATTCAAGGTCACCCTGATCAAGATCGTGCCTCTCCTTCTCAATCAACCCGATAGGGGTGCTCCATGCCTGCTTTGTCTAGTATAATGGGAACACCGACTCCCTATTAACATTTAGGAAAAATAGATTGGTTCCCGACACTCCCACCAATTTTAAGAACTTCCCTTTGAAGTCCTTAAAGCTTTCTTGAAAGACGATAAGGACCTTCTACCTAGATCTAGACTGGAGTGTTAGCCAGTTCTTTTGGCATGCTGCACCTTGAAGATACCATCAAGTATAGAAGTAGAAAAAGGCCCTCTCCGAGGCAGAACCTCTCAAAGGCAAATATGTTTCCTTAGACATTGGGGTGAAGTTAGGATGGAGCTATGTTTAGAGTCTGGAAGACTGCAACTTAAAAGTCAGTGAATGGTAGCCGGAGTCCCAATTGAACGAAGAGACTTTCATAAAGGAACATAAAATGTGGGCCTATCTCCTGGCTCGAACATACCCTTTCATCCCACTCTGGGGATAGAACTTGATACTCTTAATCCTGAGGACCCTTTTTTATCAGATGTAAATAGATAGGACCTTTTTAAGGTTCTTTTTATAAGAGAGTCCAGACAAGTGGTCCCAAACGTTGTCCCCAACCTATGAGTACACGTTCCTCATGGGGGCAAGCACTAAAGGCTCTTCTACGATCGAGCTCATTTACCTCAAAGCTTTTCTCTTCGCTATGAAACTCTTGTAAACACCTATGAAGGCTGGTAAGTTAATGTCAGAATCAAGAATATTGGCCGAATAGATTCAAACATAGCAGGGGGTGAACTACGGAAGGAATCATTGAAAGTTTGTATCTGCATCCGCCTCTAGCATAACAAATACTAGCCTCTGCACCCACAAAGGTATTAGCCTCAGTAGGACACCTCCGCCATCCACGAAATAGCAGAGAGGGTGCTCCACATAGTGACACCAATAAAAGGACCAGAAACGTTGGTATCCCTACTCTTTTACTAAAAAGAAAGCAGGAGATACCCCAAAATGTAATACTCTTAGTAACATGTTAGACTTGTATATGGTTACAAAAGGTAGCATATTACTTGTTTAACATGTCTGTGAAGTTTTGTGACAATCTGAGTTCGTTTAGGCACGTAGTTGCAACACAGAAGTTGAAAAGTAGCTTAAAATGACTTAGATAAGGGCTTAAAAGGTTAAGTTGAGGGAAACAGGTATATAAATCTTGTTTCTAAGTCGCAAATGAGCTAAGTAAGATTCAGTTAAAGTTTCAAGACAATCAGAGTTAATTTGGTATTTTTAGGCATACAAGTTGTGCATTTAATATCGGATTGACTACTAGCAGATATGAAAAATCATGAAAATGCTGAAACAATAATTTAGATGAATCTTATGATTTATTCTAAAGTTGTTGGAAGTTGAAAAACTTGAATTAGTATAATCCAGGTGTTCTTAGAAGATAAAAAAGTTCCAATAAAATATCCTAACGAGTATGATGGTCATTCTCTCATTTTTCTGTCTCGGTTAAAAGGCAGCAGAAGCTGAAAGAAAGAAAAATACAGAGAAGAAAGAAAACAAAGGAAGAGAAGAGAGAAAGGGGAAGAAAGGAAGAAGGAGAAGGAGGATAGGAAGAACAAGAGCAAGAGGATTAAGCTTCAAGATCTTCATCTTCTTTAAGAGGTAAGAGGTTTCTATTCATCATTTTTCTCTTTGATTCTCATTGAATGAGATTTGGGATTTTGAGTAGAAATAGGAGTTTGAATAGCCAAATCCAAGTTCATGACTTGATTTTTAATTCTAAGGATTAGGTTTAGTTAGTTTAAGCTTAGTAAATGTAAGATGACCATTTATGGCTCAAGATCAACCATTAGGATTCATAGGAATGAATTTGGAAAATGATTGGAGTTATGGGATTTTGGACCTAAATGTATGCCTAAGAGAATCCTTAGGTTGTATAAGAGTTACAACAAGTTTAGGGGCTTAGATCGGTGCTAGAAATCACAATGAAACTAATCATAGATGATTAGAAGTTAAGATGGGATCTTTAAAATAGTTAGAACAATCTACAGAAATTCTATAAAATTGCTGTCACGCGGAGAACGCCCAGATGCTCTACATAGAGCGCCTAAACACTCGTGTGACAGGGATGAATGTTCGTGTATCAGAGCGTAGAGCGCTTAGATGCTCAGTCCAGAGCGCTTAGGCGCGCGACGCGAAAATAGTACAGAGCTATACTCTACCTAATGAGCGCCCAGACGCTCAAGGAGAGAGCACTTAGGCGCCCATCACAAAATTCAACGAAGAGTTATTTTAGATGTTTTGAAGTTCCTAACTAGATGGAATCATTATATGTATGTTTCCTAAGGTGTTTGAGGACACAAATAGGGATATTTCAAGAGAGGAACTATCACCTAAAGTGACTGAGAAAGCTTAGGCTTTGAGCATCCAAAAGAGGTGATTTTCTCTAGGTAAGGACATAGCACCTTAGGCAGCTTAGTGTTGCATTAGATATCACTTAAGATGTGATGAGATGGTGCAATAGAGACAAGTATACTATGATGGATTGTAGTATTCACTCTAGTAAGAATAAGGAAGATATGAGCCTTAGGTTGTGTTTGGATAATGTATTTTGAAATTTCAAAGTATTTGAAATTCAAAGAATTTTAATTGCATCAATTTAATTCCCTTCATTTACAAAATATTTTGTTTAGATAAAGTAATTAAATTTCCTTGAATTTTAAATTCCTTGTTTGGATAAAGCAATTCAATTGCAGACTTTTGTAAAAAAAAAATTTTAAGTTATTTTTGTAAAATTGAGATTTCAATACAAAATTTTACAACATAAAATAAATATTATACTGTGCCCCCAATATATGTCATGGGGCCACAATATTTATCATACCAGAAAGGCAACCTTAGCAATATGTATCAGCAAATCAAGGAATTAATTAGTAGTACCAAATATCAATATGTTCTGTTACATACCAGAGTGAAGGAAGGAGCATACATATCAAATGGGCCAGGAAAAATCTCTACTCAAAGCCTTGTTCATAGTCACCAGAAATTAATGATTCTGTCTTCAGAAAAACTTAGAAACTTAATCTATCAAGCTAATAAAGGAGTCCATCATATAACAAAACCAAGAAAAATTCTAAATAGCAAGCGGATATTATTTGGCACTGCACGCACCCTTCTTTTATATTCATCAGGCTCCTGCATGTTAAAGCAACTTTGTTAAGCATGCTGTTTTGAACAGCCATAAACATAATAGATGAAGGTCCAAAGGAAAGGAGAAGAACTTGAACAAAAAGATGGTACCCTTCATTTTGTGCAGGATCAGCAGGATTAGGTTGGTCCAGCAGATCCTGAATACCCACAAGAATTTGCTTTATAGTAATGGCTAGTCTCCAACCCTTGAAAAAAAAAATTACAAGAATATAACCAAATAATCCAATTCTAAGTAACAGAATCTGCACATACCCTTCTGCACTTACATTGTCCTCATTAAGGATTGACAAGCATACAGTTCCAGAAGGATAGACATTAGGATGGAAGAACCCTTGAGGAAATTTGCACCTGGGCGGCTTGTTGGGGTAATCCTCACTAAATAGAAGAGTTAGCTTTATTTTTGGCTCCACTACGCTATACTGAAGATTCTGAACTTCATCTAAAGTACTCAATTCGATTTCATTGGTTTCCTTCTTGTGACCAAACCTCCAACACAGACCAACACATTTATTTTCTTCAATCAATCAAAAATATCCCCATCTTTATTCATGAACTATCATGTCTGACTTGAAAACTACCAACACAGACCACCCATTGTCCACATGAATCAATTATTTGGACCTACTTTTGTACTCCCAATTTGAATGAATGATATAAATGAGAAATATATGACTAGCCAGAGAAACCAAAATAATACCTTAATAAATTTGTTAAAAGCAGAACCTTACTAAAATGTGTGAGTGCTTCAGCTATTATTGTTCACTTGAAATGGAGAAAAGAGAAAAATGGGTTCACTATACTAATTAAAAAAATGACTAGCATAACGTTGAAGTTTCAATTTAATAGAGACCTTACTAAAGCACTCAAGAACCTGATTCAGATGAAGTAAAGGTATAAAAGAGGCAAAACAGTACATACAACCCATGTGCACACAATTGAATAATAGTATCACATTAGAAGCATCAAGTCACTTAAAATTACTTTTAAAGAGAAAATATCCTTTTGTTCCTCACAAAAGAGAAGACCAAAAAATACAATCTTAATTACAAACAATGTACCATAAACAAGGTACACAATGGCAGTGACGACTCTTATGCACTCTTCTTTACTCCTACTACTATTTCCTCTCACTTCTTTTATGATCTTTTTATTAAAATAAATAAATTTCTAGGTTTAATTTCATTTTCATTTCTGAAATATTATTCTTGGTGTAGTATTCAAATGAGCAAGCATCCAGAGACCCTGATAACTATTTCAATATTAGGTATATATGTTAGTCACTCTCTTTTTTGTTTTTATTTAATCTAGGTAATCCTTTTTTGCTATGTTCCATTTGGGAAGCTTCACATTGCAATCTGCATCACACTCAAACACACCCCAATTGTGGTATTAATTGGTTTCTAATTCTAAACATTTCCTTTATAATACAACTTCAGCTGCTTAAAAGAGAAAAAATAAAACTCCAGAGTGTTTGACTGTCAAAGTGTTCAATTACAAAACCACATAATATTAAGAGATCCTCATGTGCTTCTGGAGCAATAGAAATAGATGAGAAATCTGCAGGATCACCGCCTACAACGAATTGTAATTTACATTCATTTTTCTTCAACACACATAGTTGACAATAAAATCAGAGAGAAACACAAAGAATCAAATGCAAATAACGCCTACTATTCTCATTATTTTGAGAACCTCAAATAGATAGAAACAAAGAATCAAATGCAAGAGGAAGAACGCATCAACAATCAGGTGAATAAATTGAAATACCTTGCCGAGAGTGTGAGCCAGAGCGGAGCCAGTGACACCAGCTCTGACGATGATGATGTCAGCGTCGCCGTTACGCTTCTTAGATCTGCATTCTCCAGCGGCGGTGGTTACGCTCTCCGTGCACTGAGCAGCCTTCTCCGGCGAAGCGAGACGGTTTTTTCCTGCAAAAAGCAAATTGTAGAGAGCAAAGAGGCTCAGCACGGAGCAAAGAAGCTCAGCACGGAGCAAAGAGGCTCAATATATGTCATCAGAGAAGGGAGAGAACGGGATGAAGGGGAAGCACGAACGAGATACAGAGGATTTTAGGAATTCTATCTAACGAGAGAGTAATTAAAATTCTTTCTTTTTTAACTAATAAATTACCATCTTAAAATACTTAGAATTTTAAAAATGATTTAGTAAAATATCCAAACAAGTTATTTTATAAGAAATCATTTTAAATCCCTTATAAAAATACATTCCTTCTTTTAATTACTTCATCCAAACACACCCTTAAGATATCCAAGAGTAGTGGATTACTTTGAAAAGGTATCTAGAATCTTAAGCAACAAAGAATTGTAAGTGAGAACCACTCTTGAGTTGGATTCACTTGAGTAAGATAATGTTGTGTATTTAGTTTCAAAGATGGATTGTTATGTACTAAGTCTCTAGTTAAACGGGGCTTTGTGCATTGTAGAATACACAAAAGGATGAATGTTGACTTGTAAGCTTGTTATATTCATTAAGTAAGCAAAGTTCTAGAGAAATGCTCATTTATTTCCTTAAGCAAGGTTGAATAAGGCATTAACTAAGATAGACTCTTTCACTAGGATGAGTTGAGTCTATATGAAAGTTAAGGTGGTGTTTATGTAAAAGGTAAACATAACACTACGCTTTTCACACACTAGTTAGTTAATCTAGTTTGTATGTGATGAGTAAGAGCCCTAGAGCAACCAAAAGTAAGGGTTTGCTATAGACAAGAGTCTAGCCCCTATGGTAACTTTTGTTACTTAGCTTCACTATAGATATGATGATGAGGGGTGTTAGATATAAGTAAACTAGGATAAGTTGGCATTGTCTACCTTTTAATGTGACTTATATGACAAAGGTCATTTAGCCAAGAAGGAAGGGAGTCAAGAAGTTTCTAAGGAGACAAGTATTCCTAACTAAGTGCTAGAGTTGCTTATAGTGTGAAAATTCCAATTTTCCTATCTACAATGGGGTAAACATGAGAAGTCAGAATTTCCTAATAAAACATACCTAGATCTTAGATGACCTAAGTTTGTAAGAATGGCTGTATGTATGTCTATGGAAATGATCTAGTAGTGTTGATTTTAGTGAGTATCCTTTAATGCCCATTCATGGAGGCCAAGAGAGATAGATGAGTGTTTGATAAACTCTTTTGAGGAAGGACATAACTCTGATATCTCGATAGTGCCAAGGCCAAAGGAGATAAGTGAGAAATCTGAAGATGTTCTTTGAGTAAAGATGAAGCCCAAATTTCTAAACGTGCCAGGATATGTGTAACGTGAGGATGAACTTACCCTCTATTTACCACCGGATAATATACTAAACTAGTTCTTAATGAATTTATTGGTTTAAAAAAAACATATACATGTATTTCAAAACACAACATTGCACAAGCATATCTTTAGAATCTTCATGTTGGGAATTTTTGCGGATATAACGCGCAGCGAAAAACAGGGATTCCCATCGAGGATCCATGCGAAAAAGCCATAATCCAAGTTTTTAAATCATTTACCTCTTGAAGCGTGAATCACTAACACCGTAATAGAAACGATGTCTCTGCGGTATCCACACGAACAGACTCACGAACGTCCAACGTCCGCAAAGAAGAGCCTCACGTCTCTTGCACAAGTGTTGCGAAGAGAAGAGAAGATACTGTCGCTCTCTCACTCACTTTTTCAGTAGGTGCGGCTAGGGTTTAGAATTGTATCTCAAAGCATTTAGTACTATTTATAATAGTAATCGCGCCTTAAGTGAGTGTGAGCAAAGAGCAAGGTAAGTCGTGCAACCCTAGACCCCTCTGTTATGAGTCCGGCCCATATTTGAATCCGAGTCCAACTTGGATCCATTGCTCCAATTTTAGTCGCTCTATGTGTGTGACCTACGCAGGTTCTTATTACGTTGGCGGTAATATTAAAATCTCATTTTAATATTACAAGCAGTGAGCGGTATCTAGTAACACGTCATTTGCTACCCAAGTAATAAGAATGCCAGTGATTTGACATAACCTTTCCGTGACCAATGTTTCCGTGTCGTTTAGTCCCTTTGTCAAGATATCTAGATTGAACACAAGGCATGGAATTCGTCACCCTCGTATAGTCCAATCATTCGTTTCCTGATACTCGAGTAGACTTTGTAACAACAAATGAGATCAATATCTCATATTGACTCATTTGAGCATGGCCATGCATTTCGCAGTCTCACTCAATCAGGGGGCCCGAAGATATCACTCCTGTTATGTAGGAGTGACAAATCCCATCTAGGTCACTCACATCCCTTTGCATGATTTGCGGTATGTCCAATAACCAACTTTATAATCATCTTGTTACAGATGACGTTTGATGGCATTAAAACACATAACTCCTCATGTAGGAATCGTAGTGATTTGGTCAAAGGACCACAAACACCATTGTCACTATGAGAATCGCTTATGACACTCACGTAACGATCCATGTAGCGTTCTCATGGTGGGTCGATCCAAGACATCATTACTCTAATATGTACCCATGTGAAGACTTGATATCTCATATCTATGACCCGTGAGATATGGTCATCAGTCTCTGCACATACTAGTCTCAATGTATTATTGTTGTCCTAATTAACAATAATACTTTACTAGGGACATTTAAGAATAGTGTTGTAACCAAAAGGATCTCACGATCAAGTCATCCACTTGATGTCCTATGGCATCAAACTTACTATTCTAAGGACTTTATTATGCTTATAAAAAAAGAACACAATAAATGAAATGTCTCATATATAAAATAGCATAATAGAATATATGTAAATACAGAAAATGTATTAGCCTCTAGGGCATACACCAATAATCTCCCACTTGCACTAGAGCCAATCAGGCATATATCTAATACCTAAAGACCTAGTGTGACCCTCATGCTTCTGCTGTGCAAGAGGCTTCGTCAGTGGATCAGCAATGTTATCATCTGTTGGTACTCTGCATATCTTCACATCTCCTCTATCGATGATCTCTCGAATGAGATGGAAGCGCCTAAGTATATGTTTGGATCGCTGGTGAGATCTAGGCTCCTTAGCTTGTGTAATGGCTCCATTGTTATCACAATAGAGGTCCACTGGGTCCACAATGCTAGGAATAGTGCCAAGTTCAGTAATGAACTTCCTGATCCAAACGGCCTCCTTTGCTGCATTGGAGGCAGCAATATACTCAGCCTCTGTGGTAGAATCGGCGACTGTCTCCTACTTTGAACTCTTCCAGCTCACAGCCCCACTATTTAGGCAAAAACATAACCTGATTGCGATCTGGAGTCGTCCTTATCGGTTTGGAAGCTAGTATCAGTGTAACCTTTTACAACTAGCTCTTCCTCACCTCCATCTACCAAGAACGAATCCTTAGTCCTTCTTAAGTACTTAAGGATGTTCTTGATAGCGATCCGATGACTTTTAGGGATCGATTGGTACCTACTCGTCATGCTCAAAGCATACGAGATGTCTGGTCGATTACATAACATAACATACATGATAGATCCAATTGCAGATGCATATAGAATCTTGCTCATGCGATCCCTCTCATCCTGGGTGGAAGGGGATTAAGCCTTAGATAGGCTTACACCATGTGACATAGGCAAGAGTCCTTTCTTGGATTCATGCATGTTAAATCGTCTTAACACTTTGTCTATGTATATACTCTGACTTAGGCCAAGCAGTCTCAATGATCTATCTCTATAGATCCTGATACCTAATATATAGGTGGCTTCGCCCAAGTCTTTCATAGAGAAGCAGTTCCCTAACCAAGTCTTTACGGACTGTAGGGTAGGGATGTCATTTCCAATAAGTAGTATGTCATCAACATACAATACCAGAAAGACAATAGTGCTCCCACTAACCTTCTTGTAGACACAATATTCTTCTTCATTCTTGATGAAACCAAACTATTTTATTGTATCATCAAAACGAAGATTCCAGCTTCTGGAAGCTTGCTTTAATCCATAAATAGATCGTTGCAACTTGCATACTTTTCTAGCATCCTCTGGAGTGGCAAAACCCTCAGGTTGTGTCATGTACACATCTTCGAGAAGATTTCCATTAAGGAAAGCAGTTTTGACATCCATTTGCCAGATTTCATAATCATGGTATGCTGCAACAGCAAGCAAGATCCGAATGGATTTAAGCATCGCAACTGGGGAAAAAGTCTCATCATAGTCTACACCATGAATTTGTTTGAAACCTTTAGCCACCAATCGCGCCTTAAAGGTATGCACATTACCATCCATGTCGGTTTTCTTCTTGAAAACCCACTTGCACCCAATGGGTTTTACCCCTTCAGGTGGGTCAACCAAGGTCCATACCTGGTTGGCATACATGGAATCCATTTCAGATCTCATGGCCTCAAGCCATTTCTCAGATTCTGGGCTAATAATGGCTTCCTGGTAAGTCACAGGCTCATCTTGATCCATGAGCAATACGTCACCTTGTTGGGTCATGAGAAATCCATATCTCTCTGGTTGATGATGTATCTTGTTAGACCTACGCAGGTCTTGTGCTACTAGAAGCAGTTCTTTGTTCCACAACATTTTGTGGAGGTGCTCTATTTCCACCATTGGTTCATTCTTTGCTTTGTGAAACTTGAACTTCTTCAAGTTCTACTTTTCTCCCATCGGTTCCTTTGGAGATAAACTCCCTTTCTAGAAACACACATTTGTCCGTGCGACAAACACTTTGCCCTCGGTAGGATTATAGAAAAAGTATCCCTTGGTTTCCTTTAGATACCCCACAAAGAAGCATTTATCTGATTTAGGTCCAAGCTTATCAGAAACTTGACGTTTCACGTAAGCTTCGCAGCCCCAAATCTTCAAGAAAGACATACTGGGCCGTCTCCCAGTCCATATCTCATATGGTGTCTTTTGAACCGTCTTAGATAGAACACGGTTAAGTGTGAAAGCTGCTGTTAACAGAGCATGTCCCCAGAAGGAGCCTGGAAGGTTTGCATAACTCATCATGGATCGGACCATGTCCAACAAGGTCCGGTTCCTCCTTTCAGAGACACTATTCCATTGTGGTGTCCCTAGTGGAGTGAGTTGAGATATTATCCCACACTCTTTCAGATGATCATCAAACTGTTGGCTTAAGTATTCTCCTCCTCGATCTGATCGAAGGATTTTAGTACTCTTGCCAAGTTGGTTTTGTACTTCATTCTTGAACTCTTTGAACTTTTCAAATGATTCTGATTTGTGCTTCATAAGATATATAAATCCATATCTACTGAAATCATCAGTAAATGTAATGAAGTATTGAAAATCATCTCTAGCGACTGTGTTTAGTGGCCCACATACATCACTATGTATAAGGTCTAAAAGATTACTAGCCCTTTCACCTTGTCCAGTGAATGGGGCCTTTGTCATCTTCCCTAATAAACAAGATTCACATATCTCATATGATTCAAAATCAAATGAGTCCAAGAATCCATCTTTATGGAGTTTGGAGATGCGTTTCTCATTTATGTGGCCCAAACGACAATGCCAGAGAAAAGTTGGGTTCAGATCGTTTGATTTAAACCTCTTTGTATTTATGCTATAAATGGGCGTTTCGAGATCAAGTACATAAAGTTCATTACTCAATTGTGCACTACCGTAAAAAATATCATTCATATAAATAGAACAACACTTGTCCTTTATTATAAAAGAAAAACCTTTCTTGTCCAAACAAGAAACAGAAATGATATTCCTACTAATAGCGAGTGCACAAAATATAGTTCTCAAACTCTATTACAAGCCCGGTGGGTAGAGATAATAAATAAGTCCCTACGCCTAATGCAAGTAACTTTTGCTCCATTTCCAACTCGTAGGTCGACTTCGTCCTTCGTCAATGGTCTCTTGCTCTTTAGATCCCGCACATTTACACAAATGTGAGATCCACATCCAAGTATCTAATACCCATGATGCGAAGTAGATAAATTGACTTCAATAACAAAAATACCGAAGTGGAAGTCTCACTTCCCTTCTTCTTTTGAGCTTCTCTAGGAACTTGGCACAGTTCCTCTTCCAATGTCCGGTCGACCACAATGGAAGCATGTACCTTCCTTAGCCACTCCACCCATCGGTTTCAAGCTAGAAGTGCTAGGCTTGGACTTGTCCTTGTCCTTGCCCTTCCGGTTGTCCTTGGGCTTTTTCTCATTGTTTCTTGCCCTTATTCTTTTGGACCATCATTATGGCCTTCCCTTTACCTTTGTTGATGTTACGCTCAAGAGTTCTCAACATGCCTAGCAAACTCTAGTAGTGATTTGTCAATCTCATTCACGTTGTAGTTCATGACAAATTGATGAAACTTTCCAAGAACGATTGCAGACTAAGTCGTGGCCAACTCTTGGCCCAAAGGAAAACCCAGTCTCTCTAGGTTTTCAATGTACCCAATCATCTTGAGTACATGAGCACCAACAGGGCTTCCTTCTACCGGCTTGCACTAAAACAAGTGCTTTAGAGACCTCGAATCTCTCATGCCTGGCCCGCTCTTGATAGAGCTTCTTAAGGTGTACGATCATATCGTATGCATCCATGTTCTCATGTTGCTTTTGGAGCTCAGAGTTCATGGTGGCCAGCATTAGACATCCAATGTCCAAGGCATCATCTTGATGCTTCTTATAAGCATCTCTTTCAGTTCTAGGGGCATTAGTAGCAGGTGGCTCAGGAATAGGCTGTTCCAAAACATACAGCTTTTTCTCTTACTTGAAGACAATCCTTAAATTCCTGTACCAGTCTAGAAAATTTGTTCTAGACAACTTGTCCTTCTCAAGGACGGATCGCAATGATAAAGTACCCGATGTGTTTGTTGCCATGGTTATCTATTAACAGAAACATGCAAAATATAAGTATCATGCCATAAACATATTTAATGAGGTCTTTTAATTAAATATGCCTCCCACTATTTTATTCAAGTCAATGACCCTCAAGATTGACTCGAGAAAATCCCATCGTAAGATTTCCTAGTAGGTCAAGATCCATATTTCACCTAGTTTTGAGTCACTTTGGTGATCACCCAAAATTCGATTATTTAGGTAGGAAACACTTTCTAATTACATCACATGTAATTCTTGGATAGTTGGGTGAATAACACTTATTCAAGTCCATCTAATGGACCAAAGCCCAACTTCATGCCTCTAAGCCTTCAATCCTATTGAAATGGCCTAGTTAAGTCAGACCCAATGGTTGGCAGTTGGATATTACCTTTATCCTATCGCGTCTTACTAATATAGATAAAGGCATCTTGCTTTGGCAGACCTGCACTTGATCGATACTAGTCTTGACGAGTGCCACACATTGGAAGGCATCATATAATGACTTAATATTTGCTTTGAGGGAATTATTATTATTATTATTATTATTATTAGATCTCACCATTTATTAAATTGTTTATCATACCATAAACAACATCCATGCATCTCATACATAAAAAGCATATAATAAAAGTGACATGGTTATGGCCCCTAAGAGAGTAGTATTAACTAAGCCAACTTCATCAAGCATCTCCCACCAACGTCCTCACTTGATGCTTCCTTCTTGTCTCCATATCATAATTACATTATATAGAAACCTCATTTACATTCGAGGGGAGTTAGGTGAGAAGAGAATGTACAATCAGAATGTAGAGAGAAAGGCACGACACGCAGGTCGTATTTATTAAAACCAAAAGGCATAAAAGAGAGGACTAAGGCCATAACCATGCACCATGCATCACAAAGAACATATAAACTCATAACAATAATACATAATTATTTTTCGTGAGTTATAAAAAGATAGAAAATATTACGCTTTCGAATAACACACTACGCAGAGGCAAAGACGGGGGTTCTCCGCTGCCGGTCAGCGGGCGGGGTCAGGGGAGGCCGCCCTTGCGTGGTGCAGGTGCGAGCGCCCGGCCGAAAAATTGGACCAAAAATAAGAGTGAATCTCTTGCGCCTCCTTGGTGCAAAGCATGTGCCGCGCGGAACCCTAAGCCCGAACAACATGAACACTTCATATGCGCGATGAGAACCTTGCACCGTCGTTCAACACTTGAACCTCGGGCGCCTCGTTGGCGGCTTGACATCAACACTTGATGCTGCTGCGGCAAAACAAGAATAGGGTTTCCAAAACCCATTGCGCTGCGCCTCTTGTGCAGAAACAAGGATTCCATAACCCCTGCTGCCGCAAGCCAAGAACAAGGTTTCCCAAACCCTTGCGCTACGCATTGAGAATAAGGATTCCATAACGCTGTTTGTATCACATACATACCAGAAAGCTTCGCAAAAACATATATCTTAATACAAAATAGTTTTCACAGAACATATGAACATCTTTATGAAGTTTTGAAAACAACATCACGGTTTTGCATACAACGTAAGAAACAGAATATGTTTTTGCAAAGGGTTTCATACGATTTTCAAAAATAACATATTAAAGATCATATCTTTTGTCAAAAATAAGAACAGAAAACATGTTATCTCATGTAAACGAAAATAGAAAATCGAATCATGGTTTCGCAAGACGCTTTGATACCACTGTTGGGAATTTTTGCGGATATAACGCGCAGCAGAAAACATGGATTCCCATCGAGGATCCATGCGAAAAAGCCATAATCTGAGTTTTTAAATTATTTACCTCTTGAAGCGTGAATCACTAACACTGTAATAGAAACGATGTCTCTGCGGTATCCACACGAATAGACTCACGAACGTCCAACGTCCGCAAAGAAGAGCCTGTCACTCACTCACTCACTCACTTTTTTGTAGGTGCGGCTAGGGTTCAAAATTGTATCTCAAAGCAGCCCCCTCAGCAGTACTATTTATAATAGTAACTGCCTTATGTGAGTGTGAGCAGCAGCAAGGTAAGCTGTGCAACCCTAGACTCCTCTGTTATGAGTCTGGCCCATATTTGAATCCGAGTCCAACTTGGATCCATTGCTCCAATTTTAGTCTGCTCTATGTGTGTGACCCTGCAGGTTCTTATTACGTTGGCAGTAATATTAAAATCTCATTTTAATATTACAAGCAGTGAGCGGTATCTAGCAACACATCACTGCTACCCAAGTAATAAGAATGTCAGTGATTTGACATAACCTTTCCGTGACCAATGTTTCCGTGTCGTTTAGTCCCTTTGTCAAGATATCTAGATTGAACACAAGGCATGAAATTCGTCACCCTTGTATAGTCCAATCATTCGTTTCCTGATACTCGAGTAGACTTTGTAATAACAAATGAGATCAATATCTCATATTGACTCATTTGAGCATGGCCATGCATTTCACAGTCTCACTCAATCAGGGGGCCCGAAGATATCGCTCCTGTTATGTAGGAGTGACAAATCCCATCTAGGTCACTCACATCCCTCTGCATGATTTGCGGTATGTCCAATAACCAACTTTATAATCACCTTGTTACAGATGACGTTTGATGGCATTAAAACACACAACTCCTCATGTAGGAATCGTAGTGATTTCGGTCAAAGGACCACAAACACCATTGTCACTATGAGAATCGTTTATGACACTCACGTAACGATCCATGTAGCGTTCTCATGGTGGGTCGATCCAAAGACATCATTACTCTAATATGTACCCATGTGAAGACTTGATATCTCATATCCATGACCCGTGAGATATGGTCATCGATCTCGCACATACTAGTCTCAATGTATTATTGTTGTTCTAATTAACAATAATACTTGACTAGGGACATTTAAGAATAGTGTTGTAACCAAAAGGATCTCACGATCAAGTCATCCACTTGATGTCCTATGGCATCAAACTTACTATTCTAAGGACTTTATTATGTTTATCAAAAAAGAACATAATAAATGAAATACCTCATATATAAAATAGCATAATAGAATATATGTAAATATAGAAAATGTATTAGCCTCTAGGGCATACACCAACACTTCATAGGCATAATCATATTGCATATCATCCTCATTGTATTTACAGACAATTGTATGAACATTATTTTTTGCTATTAGTATTCACAATTGTATGGCCAATTGTCTATATCCAACAGTATGTAGGCTATCAGTTTATACCACACTACTTGGTAGTATGCTGTTATGAGAATTAGTGTAGGAAACTTCTATGTTAGTAGTTATAGCAATTATTATGTTGTTATACAGTGTTATAGCTAACTGGTATTGGAATTACTTTTACTGAGAATTATAATTTTCACCCCAGTTGTTCTTCTATGTAAATCCAGGTAAAGACCCTGCTAAAGGAATGAAGATAAAGCATGAAGACTAGTATAATTTTATATGCTTTTCTAGCCAAAACTTATGTATACAATTTACATTTGTTTTGTATGTATTACAATATGCCCTTTGTGACAATTGTTTTTGTGTGTGTGTGTGTGTGTGTGTGTGTGTATTTATGAGTTTAAGTTTTTCTGTAATCTCTCAAGGCGTTCTATAATTACTCAGTTGTGATTATGGATATATGTTAGTATGTAGTATGTAGAAGTGACGTCTCTATTATTGTTTATCTTCATTTATCTCTGTATATCTAGGATATTTCTACATATCTGTATTAGGACGTTACATAAAACAAGAAGACAGAAACCCTCAAGAACACTAGAAGAAGGCGTACCTTGAAGGAAAAATGAGATTAGATGAAAAAAAGGGGTTGAAAACTCAATAAAATTGCTGTGAACCACTCACTACCATGCTTCTCCACTGTGCAAGGTCGCTAGAAAAACTTGACCCACCAGAAAATTATCAGGAACAGTAAACACTACGAGAAAATAGTAAATTTGCGATGGATTTTTTGTGGCAGATTTGCATCCGCCGCAATTGCGAAAGGCGTTGCGGCGGATTATGATCCGTCTCAATTTGAGGCGGATTTTATGGCGGATAATTTTTGTAGTGAATTTTTGCAATGGATTGTCCCCCGTAAATTTTTTTGATGATAATTTTTATCGTGAAATGCTGTAGCAGTTGGTAAAAGAAGTTTTGCAACGAAAATATCTGCCGTAAACTTAATAAAATATAAAAAAAATTGGAGGAAAATTAAAAAAAATTAACAATTTGTGGCAGATTTATTCACCGTAAATATCTGACGCAATTTATAAAATAATAAATTGCAACGGACAAATTTCACCGAAAAATTGATAAACTAATAAAAAAATTTAATATTTTGCGGCGGACTAATCCGCCGCTAAAACATAATTTTAAAAACTTTGCGGTGAAAAAATCCGTCGCAAAAGATATTATGTAAAAAAATTAGTAAAAAAATAATAAAAAATATTTGCGCTGGAAAAAACCGCCGCAAAAAATAAGCCACGTTTTAAAAAAAAAAGTTGTGGTGAGATATTTTCACCGCAAAATATGAAAGTAATAAAAAAATTGTGAAAATAATTTGCGATGGATATCCGCCGCAAAATTCTGCCACAATTTAAAAATCAAATTTGCGGCAGACAAATCCGCCATAAAAAATTCACCTCAAAATTAGATCTACCTGCTGTCTTCTTCTTCCATTTTCATTTTTCTGAATCTATTTTTCTTTCCTTCACCTCCTCTCCCTACCCCGACCGTTCATCTCCACCGCCCGCCGCCACCGACCGCCAACCCTCCAACCCGAGACCCACGACCGGTGACCCGCACCAGCCACCGCGACCCGCGCCCTCCCCCGCGACCCGAGACCGCGCCCTCCCCCGTGATCCGCTACTAGCCACCCCGCGACAGCGTCCCCGACTCTTGCACCGCCACTGCGACCTGCGCCAGCCACCGCGACCAGCCACCCTGCGACTCGCGCCATCCACCGCCACCCGTGCACCGCCACCCACGGCCCACCGACCCGCGCATCGCCACCTACGACCCCCCGACCCCGCTGCACCTGCGACCCGTCCGGCCACCACTACTCCATGCCTCCATCAGTCCGCCCAGCTACCAAGTAGGTACCCCATTGTTAATTGCTTGCTCTGTTTATTAGTTTAGTGTTTGAACCAATGATTTGTTTACTGAGAAGATGAGTGATTTGTAGATTGTGAATTGTAGATTTAGAATTTGATCACATGCTCACGACCGGGTTTCGAAAATTTATCTCTATGATCAATTTGAATTTAATTATTGCAATGTACTGTAACTCTGCCTGATATTGTTATCTTTGTAATATATTTGATGCATGTGGTAAATCGTATTACCGAGCAAAGCCTTAGTTTCCCATTTGAGATTCAATATTAGTGAGCACACGTACTTTTTGAAGGAACTGCTCATTGTATTGAATCTTGAATTGTCCAATTTGGACAGTTTAGGAAGAAACTTTTACTTCACTTGATTATAGTTACTCATTAAATCTCATACCATATACTTGATGAAATTTTGTAGTGCAATATTTCCTTTTGTTCTCTGGGTGCACACTTGATCGTGGTAGATGTCACCATTTTCTAGTCGTGCACTTAGAGACCAATGGGAAATGCTGTCGAAATCTCGTCAAGTATACGATGTGTGATTTGTAAGAGTACTATCAATCAAGTGCTGAAAAGGTTTCTTCTTGAATGGGATAGGGTTATACCATGTTAAGAGATTTTAATATTTTGGAGATAATAGTTGTTTGGATTGAAATATTTATACAAGTATAATTTTAAAATATATTAATTATGCAACATATGTTGTACATTTTACATTTTTATATTTTGATTTAAGTGTAAAATTATAATTGCAGAAAATGGTAGTTCCAAAAAATCATAGATGGATGTATAATAGGACTCATTCGGGTCGTAGAGGACTTACACAAGATTTTGTACGTGGAGTTGAAGAGTTTGTGAATTATGCATGTCGATCTTCTCATTACTTAAGTGAAGGAACAATTAGGTGTCCATGTTTGATGTATTACAGTGGGAAATTGTTAAAACCTGAGATTGTGAAAGTTTATTTGTATAAAAAAGGATTCAAACCTAGGTATTGGTATTGGACAGATCATGGAGAGGAAGAGCCTGATGCAATTAGTGTAGATATAAACTTTGATGTGAACACTGCTAGTAATTCTATATTAGAGGAGGAAGACGTGGTTAATAGATATCAAAATATGGTTTGTGATGCGGCTGGAACAGAATTTGGGGATTTTAGGAGTCGTTTTCAACGGAGTGTTGAGGAGCCTCCACATCCAGAGGCCGAAGAGTTTTATGATCTATTAAATGCTTCAAGTCGCCATTATAGCACTGGTGCGAAACTCATTCGAGTTATCCTTGGCAATTCGAATGTTAAGCCTCAAATCGATTATAATGTAACGCATGCGTGCTTTGATTCATTTATGGAGATATTAAGAGAGGTTGCTCCTCTAGGATCACGAATTCCTCTGAATTACTATAGAACAAAAAAATTGGTTTCTAAACTCAGGCTTGCTTCAAGAAAAATAGATTGTTGTGTAAATGGTTGTATGTTATACTATGACAATGCCAGATAATGTAGGTTTTGTGGTGCTGAAAGATACAAACTTCGTAAAACCAGTAATGGAAATAACAATGAAATTCCGGTGAAAAGAATGCATTATTTACCTCTTATTCTTAGGCTCAAGAGGTTGTATTCCTCTATAAGCTTATCGGCACACATGGGATGGCATGCTGAAAATAATAAGAAGTTGGGGGAGATGTCTCACCCATCCGATGGTGAAGCATAGAAGCATTTTAATAGGACATATCCTGAATTTGCAATTGATCCTAGAAATGTTAGGCTTGGTTTGTGAGCTGATGGTTTCACTCTGTACAATCAATCTGCTTCTCCTTATTCTTGTTGGCCTGTGATAGTCACTCCATATAATCTGCCTCCAGAAATGTGTATGACTACCCCATACATGTTCCTAACATACATTATTCCCGGCCCTAACAATCCCAAGAGCAAGATTGATGTTTATTTACAACCATTAATCGATGAACTAAAAATTCTATGGGCGGGTGTTTTAACTTATGACGTGTCAAGCAAACAAAATTTTATGATAAGGGCGGCATTGATGTGGACAATAAATGACTTTCCGGCATATGGAATGTTATCTGGATGGATGATTGCTGGTAAATTAGCATGTCCATATTGCATGGATCAAACAAAGACATTCACTTTGAAGCATAGGGGAAAAAATTCGTGGTTTGACTGCCATCGTCAATTCTTGCATGTTGATCACATGTTTAGAAGAAACAAAAATGCATTTAAGAAGAAAACTGTGGTGATTGATTTGCCTCCACCAAGATTATCTGGACATGAATTAAGTGAGATTGTTAGTGTCTTTAGTAAAATAACTGAAATGCAGTCGTGCAAACACCATGGGTATGGTGTTTATCATAATTGGACTAAGCAGAGCATATTTTGGGAGTTACCATATTGGAAGGATAATTTAATTAGGCATAATTTAGATGTCATGCATATTGAGAAAAATGTCTTTGATAACATATTCAACACTGTTATGGATGTTAAGGGCAAAACAAAGGATAATATCAAGGTAAGAATGGACTTAAAAGAATATTGTCAACGACCAGAATTGGAGCTTATTGATTTTCTAAATGGTAAGATCATGAAACCAAAGGCTAATTATACTTTTACAAAAGAGCAAAAGAAAATTATTTGTGAATGGGTGCAACATTTAAAAATGCCAAATGGTTATGCTTCGAACTTAGCCAGATGTGTGGACATGAATCAATTACGATTATCTGGGATGAAGAGTCATGATTGTCACGTGTTTGTGGAGAGTTTGCTTCCAATTGCTTTTTCTTTGTTGTCAGATCAAATTTGGAAGCCATTGACTGAATTAAGTCAATTTTTTAGAGACTTGTGCTCAATGACTTTGATGGAAAAAGACATGCTTCAAATGGAACAGAACATTCCAGTGATTTTGTGTAAATTGAAAAGGATATTTCCACCGCGTTTCTTTGATTCCATGGAACATTTACCAGTCCATTTACCTTATGAAGCAAGAGTAGGTGGGCCAGTTCAATACAGATAGATGTATCCATTCGAGAGGTACTTAAACAAGATAAAGAAAACAGTTAAGAACAAAGCTTGGGTTGAAGGTTCTATTTGTGAATCTTATTTGATTCAAGAGATATCTCATTTCTGTTCATTTTACTTTGAGCCTCATGTTAAGTCAATGAGAACTAGAGTTGGACGAAATGATGATACAGATGAAAATATGTCAATGGAATCGACTTTGTTAATTTTTAATCAACCCGGCCGAGGTTATGGAACATAAAAAATACAATGGCTAAATGATGCTGAGATGAAATTTGCGACATTGCACATCTTGCTAAATTGTGAAGAAGTTGAGCCATACCTCAAGTAAGTGGTACTAATAATTTAATTTAAATTTCAAATGTATTACTAACTAACAATCAAATCATAAACTTTTAATTTTTCAGTGTTTTTTTTACAACATTTCAACATTCCTGAGGAACATTCAAATGAAAGAATAAATGCAGATTTTATAGAGTGGTTCAAAAGTTATGTAAGTATTTAAACATTACTAAATTGTTGATCCCAATCATTATATATGATTTAGATCATTAACATTAGCTATATTTTTTTCTAGGTTCACAATCCACAAAATATGGTGAATAATTTTTACTTGCATGATTTGACATGGGGGCCTAGTAGATGTGTGACATCTTGGCCAATGTATTTTGTTAATAGATATAAATTTCACATAGATGCTTGGTCAGATGGGAAGAAAACAATCAATAGTGGTATATGTGTTAAAGACTCAATTAATGGTGAAAATGAAAATAATTATTATGGAATACTAAAAGATGTGGTTGAGTTAGAATATCCTGAGGAACCCAAAAAAAAAGTTATTCTTTTTAAATGTGAATGGTTTGATCCTATGATTAATAGAGGTACAAGAGTTCACAAAGATTATAAGATTGTCGAGGTTTGACACACTAGACGATACGAGAGGTTTGATCCTTTTATCCTTGCTTCCTCTGCGAGACAAGTGTATTACATTCCTTTCCTTGGAAAGAAAAAAGATAAGGTCCAATGGTGGGTGGTAATAAAGACTAAGGCAAGAGGTCGAGTTGAAATTGAAAGTGCCCAAGAAATTGTATTTCAAGATGATACTATGACTCCTGTGGATCCAATTATTGATGTGGATCTCATTGACCATTTGCAAGACTCTAATGTGATTTTTTATATAGTTCAAGATATTGGTTCTAGTAGACAGGACGAAAATGATGAAGATGAGCAAAGTTTTAATGACGACGATGATGAAACATCTTTCAATCATGAATATGAAACAAATAGTGATGAGGACAATGTTTCCTCATAACTGTGAGTATAGAATTATTTTAATATGTTGTAGTTACTAGTTATACATTCTTGTGTTGTGTTTGGAATTTATTTACATTATATTTTTATTATTTGCGTAGATGTCATCATCACGAGGTGATAAGGGGAAAGGGAAGGAGAAGGAGAAGGAACAACCTCGACGTCTTAGGATTAATATAGGGAGGCCACCTAGGGGGCAAACATCAGGATCATCTCCACCCCCAGTTGCAATATTACCCACTACAGGTTTGCTTCAGCCACCATCTCTGAGTACATTATGATACTCACACCTGGATCACAGCGTTCGTCACATACTTCACATTCACTACATGGTACATCGTATGATTCTGGGTCACCTACTATTGGCCCGTCACCGTGTACCCATGAGTCACTGGGTACCTGATCTGTTGATTATTCCTATATTTTAGTTGTCTTATAATTGATTCATTGAACTCCATTTGTGCTTAATTGTCATCATTTAGCTTAGTTTCTGATATCAAACCCTAATTGGAACATTACTGTGAAACTTTGCTTAAATGTGTTCATTTGCACTCATAATTGAATTATGCTTTTCAATCACTGGGCTTCTTAAGGTTCAATTAGGTTTAATTAAGTTGGTTTTGACACATTTTATGATATTGAGCCTAATTGGATCATTGAAGGAATTATTGCATGAATTAGCCCTAATTTATCTCTTTGATAATGTTCAGTAAACTAGCTATAATTTGAGTTTTAAATATCTGATTGATATGATTTTGGTCTTGTAGGAAAGCCAAGACAATTCTCCACTACTTTCATGAAGACCTCAAAGGTCCAATCACACGTATGGATAACTCAAATTGGAGTTGAAGCAAGAACTAGGGTACTGATCCTGATAGCTTGACCTTTGCATACTGTTCATGGCATATCTCGAGCTACAAGTTATCAAATGAGCTAAAATTTTGATGGTTGATAGTTAAGATCCAAATCTACAACTTTCATGTTGAATACTTTTCCAGATTTAGAGGTCTAATGAGTCATATTAAGCTTGGAAGTCAGATCATAGAACCTGCGTCAGAATACAGGGCCTGCGTCAGAATACAGGGCCTAAACATACACGGCCGTGTGAGAATACACGGCCTAGGCCGTGTATGCTTCTGACTTTGCGCTTGAAATAGTGAAATTTTGGACTCCCAACTCAGTGTCATACACGGCCTAGGCCGTGTATGCATAAACGGCCGTGTATGGCCTCCAGACTTCAATTATTGCAACTTCTGCGCGAAGTTTGTGTGGGGGGCCTATATATTGACGTCTTTAGCACGTTTTGAAGGGAGTTCTGACCTAGGAGAGCAGCTACAACTCCTTGGAGAAGGAGAGGGGAGTCTTGGATCAAAGATTAGAGTCTTGGGTTCGAGCAATCGGAGATCCATCATCCTCAATCCTCAGAAACTCGTTTGCTTTAGTTTTTCTTCTGCATTTTGTTTCTTATGTTGTTCTTTCTCAGTTTTCTTGTGATTTCCTTCTAGCTATGTGTAACTAAACCTCCCTTGGTTAAGGGGGTGATGAAACCACTAGTATTGATGTTGTGAATCTTGCATATTTGATTATTTCAACACAGTTATGTCTTTATTCATATATTTCTGAATCTATTGTTGGTATGAAGATTTTTGTACTTGTTCCCACTTTCAAAGTGGTAGATCTGGGTTTATTATGCGCGGTTGCGGTAGTAGATCTAGTGGAATATATGATGTTCATGTGGGTATAATTATCTTTGTGCTATTTGCTAGTTATAAAAGTGGTAGATCTGGGGTTATTATGCGTGGTTGTGGTAATAGATCTAGAGAAATATATGTTCTAAGTAATTTAATCCCGGTGTGTGATTAGATCTTAGTGTGATTGGTTTTCTAAATCTTAATGCAATTGTTGGATAGTTGTAAGAGCGGTTGCTTTATGACTAATCAGTGATTAGGAGTTGATTTGAGCGGTTGCTAAATTGGCCAACACGTAAGGAAAACAGAGATTTACTCTCACAATTACATAAAAACATAATTGAGCATGTTGGAATAAAAGGATATGTGGATTTACATCATCATATAAATCTAGTGGTGGATTCAATCTCTTAATCAATTTTCTTATATTGTTGATTTCAGTTCATTTATTGTTATTGCCTTTGAAACTGTTTATTGTTCATCAAAACTCCAAAACCCCCCTTATTTACTATTTATTGTCAATCAGAGTTTAAATTGGGAATTACTTGATAGTGTTAATTGAATTGGTTTTCTGTGGATCGACCCTTACTAACTACAACTAGTTGTAAGGTTTTTATTTTCTGGTGGGCCTGACAATCGATTTTTATCTGAATTTTAATCACTATATCTTCACGCATCAGAATTGTGGCGCCGTTGCTGGGGAACCAATTTTTCAATTACATTGTTAATTTATTTTCTATTTTTACTCTGTTTTTATTTTTGTTTTTATTTTATTTTTAGTTTTTGAATCTTTCTTTCTGAGTGTTTTGTAGGTGTTGATGTCCATTGAAGGGGTAGACGAAGGATTGTTAAATTTGAGGAACTATATTGATCAACTCACTTCACATCCTCAATTTCCCTTCCATCCGGCTAACTTCCACTTCACACCTGCTGACATCGAAGCTACCCGTTACATTGATCTATCAAGTTCAGAGACATCTGAGCCATCTGAAATATCTGAAGAAGTGACAATGGCAGAAAACACTTTAAAGGCATTGGGTGCTCCAGATCTAGATCAACAGCCTCTATGCATAGACATTCTTGAAAATGAAGAGGCATTTGAATTGAAATCCGGTTTAATCCATCTCTTACCATCTTTCAAAGGATTACCCAGAGAGGACCCCAACAAGCACTTGAAGGAAATCCATGTGGTATGTTCTAGCATGAAGCTTGCAGGAATTCATATAGAGCAAGTCAAGCTGAGAGCTTTTCCATTCTCATTGAAAGACTCAGCAAAGGAGTGGCTTTACTACTTGCCACCCGGATCCATCCAATCATGGCAGGACATGGCCCGAACTTTCCTAGACAGATACTTCCCTGCCTCAAAAGCTGCAACAATCAGAAAAGAAATCTGTGGTATTCAACAAAGGCATGGGGAATCACTCCATGACTACTGGGAGAGATTTAAGAAGCTATGTTTCAGCTGCCCTCATCATCAAATAAGTGAGCAGCTCTTAATTCAGTATTTCTATGAAGGCTTACAAGTGATGGATCGCAACATGGTTGATGCTGCTAGCGGAGGAGCATTGGTTAATAAAACTCCTCAAGAAGCTAGAAACTTGATCTCAAGAATGGCTACCAATACTCAACAATTTTACTCTAGAAATGACACTGGACTGAGAGCAGTGAAAGAAGTAGAGACAACCAGTCTGCAGTAACAAATGACTCAATTGACTGCTATGGTTCAGCGGTTAATGGATACAAGCAAAGCACCAGTTCATGCTTGTGAGATCTGTTGTTCATCTGGACATCCCACTGATATGTGTCCCACTCTCCAAGAGGACACAAATGAGGAGGTAAAAGCAGTAGGGGGATATGTTGGACTTTCAAAAAATTATAACCCCTACTCAAACACATATAATCCGAGTTGGAGGGATTATCCTAATTTCAGCTATGCAAAGCAACCTCAAAATCAACCTCCAGCTTATGGACCTCCAGGATTCCAACAAAGGCAAGCACCTTTCCCTCAGAGACAGCAGCAAGTTTAAGCTCCTAAGCAACCTGAGCCTTCACTAGAGGAGCTAGTGAAACAAATGGCCACTTAATTTGCAGTTCCAGCAAGAAACAAATGCAACTATATAAAGTTTTAAACAAGAATTAAGGACTACAATCAATAACTTGCAGAATCAGATAGGACAGTTGTCCACAGAATTCAACAAGTTTCAAAGCCAAGCTTCAGGGAAACTACCCTCACAAATAGAAGTGAATTCGAGGGAAAATGCTAGTGCTGTCATATTGAGAAGCGGGAAGACGATGGATGAGCCTACATCTCTTCCACCAATCACTCAAGAGAAAGATGAACCACCCAAAGAAGCAAATGATAAGGGGCAAACTTCCAAAGCCCCTAAGGTAAGTATTTCTGAACCCCTTCCTAAGTATGTCACTAAAGCTCCTTTTCCTAGTAGATTGGTTAAAACCAAGAAAGAAGAAGCAGAAAAAGAAATACTTGAGACTTTTAGGAAGGTAGAGGTTAATATCCCTTTGTTAGATGCCATTAAGCAAGTACCTAGGTATGCAAAATTTCTGAAAGAATTATGCACTAACAAGAGGAAACTAAAAGGAAATGAAAAGGTCTAAGTGGGAGAAAATGTTTCAGCTGTAATTAAAAAGAAACTCCCAACCAAATGTAAGGACCCTGGCACATTCACCATTCCATGCACTATAGGTAACACAAGGTTTGAAAGGGCAATGCTTGATTTAGGTGCATCTATAAATGTCATGCCATATTCTATTTATGCATCTTTATACTTGGGTCCCTTGGAACCTACTGGTGTTATTATTCAATTGGCTGATAGATCTAATGCATACCCTAAGGGTGTGGTTGAAGATGTTTTGGTGTAGGTGAATGAATTAGTGTTTCCGGCAGACTTCTATGTTTTGGACATGGAAGAGGATGAGTCTCCCAAATATGCTCCTATCTTGTTAGGGAGACCATTTTTGAAAACTGCACGGACAAAAATTGATGTGCACTCAGGAACTCTAACAATGGAATTTGATGGGGAATTAATTAGATTCAATATTTTTGAAGCTATGAGATACCCAAGTGATGTGCACTCTGCTTGTTTAATTGATTCTTTTGATCCTTTTGATTCTTTAATTTCTGCAGCCTTTTGATATCGACCATTTTGATGCTCTTGATACAATTCTAACTCATAGCTTAGATGTACGGGAGGAAAAGAAGAAGAGTGAAGAAGAGTCGTGGAGTGAAGACATTGATGAAATTGTTTCGCCTTTATAAGAGCTCTCTTCCACCCGGTAAGAGCATGAGGTAACTTTTGTTGATTTACCTGTTACTACTGATATACCTCAACCTTCCGTTGTGCAGGAACCTGAATTGGAACTGAAAGCACTGCCTGATCATCTTAAATACATCTTTTTGGGAGAGAAGGACACCCTTCCAGTAATAATTGCAAAGTCACTCACCCAAAAGTAAGAAGAGAAACTGGTAGCTGTTTTGCAAGAACATAAGACAGTCATTGGTTGGTCAATAGCTGATATCAAGGGTATTAGTCCCTCCATTTGTATGCACTGGATATTAATGGAAGAGGATACTAAACCTGTGAGAGACCCTCAGCGGAGGTTGAATCCTCCCATGATGGAGGTAGTGAAAAAGGAGATACTGAAGCTCCTAAGTGTGGGGGTGATCTACCCCATTTCTGACAGCAAGTGGGTAAGTCCAGCCCAGGTAGTACCAAAGAAATCTGGAATTACTGTGGTAAGAAATGCTGAAAATGAGCTTATTCCCACTAGGTTACAGACAGGGTGGCTTGTTTGTATTGATTACAGGAAATTGAATGCCGCCACGAGAAAATACCACTTTCCTTTACCTTTCATTGATCAAATGTTAGAGAGATTAGCTGGTCATTCTCATTATTGTTTTCTAGATGGTTTTTCAGGTTATAATCAGATTGCCATAGCTACAGAAGACCAAGACAAGACTACATTCACTTGTCCATTTGGTACCTTTGCATATAGGCGAATGCCTTTTGGACTCTGCAATGCACCAGGAACTTTCCAGAGATACATGATAAGTTTATTTTCTGATTATATTGAAAATATCATTGAGGTTTTTATGGATGACTTTAGTGTCTTTGGAAATGGTTTTGAAAATTGTCTGGAACATCTAACATTGGTGCTTAAAAGATGCATTGACACTAACCTGGTACTAAATTGGGAAAAATGTCATTTCATGGTAAAGGAAGGTATTGTGTTAGGTCATGTAATTTCTGCTAGGGGAATTAAAGTAGATAAAGCTAAGGTAGAGCTCATGCATTCTTTGCCCCCACCCACTAGTGTGCGGGAGATTCGTTCTTTTATTGGTCATGCAGGTTTCTACTGGAGATTCATTAAAGACTTCTCTAAAGTCTCATTGCCCCTTTGCAGACTTCTTCAAAAAGATGTCAATTTTAACTTTAATGAGAAATGTATGGAAGCTTTCAATAAACTCAAGAAGTTGTTAACTGTTGCGCCTATCATCAGGCTACCCAACTAGGAGTTACCGTTTGAACTAATGTGTGATGCCAGTGACTTTGCAGTAGGGGCTGTCTTAGGACAGCGAGTTGATAGGGTTCCTTATGCCATTTACTATGCATCAAGGACTTTAAATGATGCTCAACTTAATTACTCAACCACAGAAAAAGAAATTCTAGCTGTTGTATTTGCTTTGAAAAAATTTAGATCATATCTAATTGGTTCTAAAGTAATTGTGTTTTCAGATCATGCAGCTTTGAAGTATCTACTAACAAAGAAAGAAGCAAAGCCTAGATTGCTCCGATGGATTTTATTACTCCAGGAGTTTGACTTGGAGATTAAAGACAAGAAAGGGAGTGAGAACTTGGTGGTCGATCACTTGAGTAGGTTGGTAACTGAAGAGGAAGAAATGCCTATCATGGAGACTTTTCCGGATGAATATTTGATGGTCGTCAAGGCCATAATCCCTTGGTATGCTGACATTGTTAACTACCTGGTTACTAAAGACTTTCCGGAGGGTTTAAACAAAGCCCAAAGAGATAAATTAAGGAGTAACTGTAAATACTATATCTGGGATGACCCGTACCTATGGAAGCATTGTGCAGATCAAGTCATTAGGAGGTGCATTCCTGATTCTGAGACACACTCCATCCTCTCCTTTTGCCACACCTATGCATGTGGAGGACACTTTGGTAGTAAAAGGACAGCCAACAAAGTGCTTGACAGTGGTTTCTATTGGCCCATAATTTTCAAAGACGCTTACAACTTCTGTAAGTCTTGTGACCGCTGTCAGAGAACAGGTAACATTGGTCCTCGTAATCAAATGCCTCAGACTCTGATCATTTTTGTGGAAGTCTTTGATGTGTGGGGTATTCATTTCATGGGACCATCCCCTCCCTCATTTGGTTTCACATACATTCTTTAATCGGTTGATTATGTGTCTAAATGGGTGGAAGCGAAAGCCACCCGATCTGATGATTCTAAAATTATTGCAGATTTTGTTAAAACACATATTTTCTCTAGGTTCAGGACCCCGAGGGCTATCATCAGTGACCAAGGGACCCACTTCTGCAACAAAACCTTTGATGCTCTATTAAAGAAATATGGAGTAATGCACAGAATTTCCACTCCTTACCATCCACAGACGAATGGGCAAACTGAAGTGTCCAACCGGGAGATTAAATCAATCCTTGAAAAGACAGTGAATCCCTCAAGAAAGGATTGGAGTACTCAACTTGAATATGCTTTATGAGCTTAGAGGGCTGCCTATAAGACTCCTATTGGCATGTCACCATTTCGGTTGGTGTATGGAAAGCCCTGTCATTTGCCCGTTGAGCTGCAACATCGTTCTTACTGGGCTATTAAACAAGTAAATGTGGAATTGGAAGGTGCTGGAAAGTAAAGGAAGTTCCAGTTACAGGAACTGGAAGAACTACGAAATGAGGCCTTTGAGAATGCCCTGATTTATAAGACTAAAGCTAAGGCATTCCACGACCAATTAATTTCCAGATAGAAATTTCACAAAGGACAAAAAGTTCTACTATACCAATCCAGACTTAAATTGTTTCCAGGTAAACTGCGTTCTAAGTGGATTGGGCTGTTTGTGGTAACTAATGTCTTTCATTTTGGTGCAGTTGAGATCAGGAGTGAAATTTCAGGCAAAGCATTTAAGGTAAATGGTCATCGTCTCAAACCTTATCATGAACCTCCTGAAAGTGCAGAGATGGAAGTGATGACCCTCATCCTTCCACAATATGAGGAGCATTGAAAGTGTCATAATGTCAAGCTGAGGACAATAAACTAAGCGCTCATTGGGAGGCAACCTAACCAGATTTGCTTTCTTTATCCCTTTTATTTTGTGTTTTTATTAGTTTCTTAGATTATGTCTTTATTTGTTTGTTGATTGTGAGCATGCGAATCTTTGGAAAATCTTGTGTTTTGGTTTGATTAAACGTGTGTTAGAATGCATGGATTATTTGTTTGATATTTATGTGGATTAAGTACAGTGGAAACCAAGCGAAACTATAGGAATTAGTTCATTTGTAAATTGTTATTTTGTTCTTCTGATTGCTGAACCATGCTCTTTAGGAAGGATTTCATTCAATTGAGAAGTTAAATTTTAAGTTCATGATGAATGGACTAAGTAAAGAGTTATACTCTTGAGACGCATTCATATGAACTTGTGCCTTATGAACTTCGTAGATTTTTGACATTCCCTCAAGAATGATGAGTAAATGTACCCCATTAGTTTCCATTGTATTTTCATTCTCTTGTATTGTGTACATTTGGGATTTGGTTTGCACTATTGATTTACTGGCTGCCTTATTTCTGCTTTCGATTATGGTATAGCTATTTTTGCTTATTTTCCTTTTCTAGACGTGTGTAGCATTCTCTTTGTCATTATTTTTTTCTTTTTTGGATGTGTGTAGCATTGAGGACAATGCTTAGTTTAAGTGTGGGGATGTGGATACTTTTATGCTCTATTGTGAATACTGTTGATATTCTGAATTGTTCTCCTGGGGTTTGAATGACTGATTGAACTATATTGACTCTCTTGGGGTGAGTGTATTTGATCTTGATGGTGTTGTTCTTCTTGTGATACTTCTCCATTGGGCTTTTAAAGTTTCTGATAAGCTTTCAAGTGTTGTGATTATTGAGCAATTGACCCAAATTTTTGAAAAAAAAATAATAAACCTTTGAGCTTGATCGAATGAACTTTCTGGTTATCAATTTTGTCGGGTGAAATTCTAAAAATTAAAGGGTTTAATTGAAATTAATGAATCAAAACCTAGTGAGTTTTTGGGCTTTGTTGTAAATGGCTAACTTTAGGCCATTTTGGATCCTTGATTGTGTGATTCCACTCATGATTATTGTGCTTTTCAGAACTTGTCTTGGTTCTCTTTTAAGCTGCTAATGACCATTGCATGCATTTGAAATGATAAAGGCAATTTTCTTTTAAATAACTACTGGCCAAATAGTCATCCTTGCATTTTATCCATTGATTAACCCCTTTGAGCCTAATTGACCCAATTTCCTTCTATCTAAGCTCAATTTAAACCTAAAAGTGAAAAACTATTTTACTACCTTACCTTAGGGAGTAGAAGAGCTTAAAGATTGCATTGGAAAGTGGCTTTTGAATAAGTGTGGGGGTGTGATTCATGATGTTTTTGCCTAGTTATGTCTGTGTATAAAATATCTCATATTGGCAAAATGTCAAGTTGAATTGAATGCAAGGTGTATATATATATATTAAGAAAAAGAAAAAGAGAAGTCAGAAAAAGGATAAGGTACATAATAGGAATTTGAATTTGAAGATTATTGGGAAATTCTGTGTAATGATTGAATATCTCTCCATTTTGCTCTTCTAGTTCCTATGGTCTAACTTTGTCTATCTTTGATGTATCCTAACTTAACCCTGACCCCATTACAACCTGAATAAAGTCCTCTTGATCTCTGTTTGCATGTGGTCTGAGTAGTAGAGAAGTAGAGGCTTGACAAGTCTATGGTAAAGCATATTCTCATGAGTTGGTTGAGTGAAAACACAAGCCTGAAACACTTGAGTGAGAGAACATTTCAGTGAAGATTTATCATGTTGATTGAACCCTGAAATTTGATTGATTTTGCTTGTCAATTTGGATTGCTAAGAAAGAGAATTCTTGATTGTTTAAATGCTTTGAAAACTAAATGCACAAAGTTCTTTGCTCATTATTCTGCATTTGCTTGGCTTATTGTGAAACTGTGTTGAACTGTATATTTTTGCCCAGGAGTGCAAAAGGCTAAGTGTGAGGGTAATTGATTTGTTGATTATTCCTATATTTTAGTTGCCTTATAATTGATTCATTGAACTCCATTTGTGCTTAATTGTCATCATTTAGCTTAGTTTCTGATATCAAACCCTAATTGAAACATTACTGTGAAACTTTGCTTAAATGTGTTCATTTGCACTCATAATTGAATTATGCTTTTCAGTCACTGGGCTTCTTAAGGTTCAATTAGGTTTAATTAAGTTGGTTTTGACACATTTTATGATATTGAGCCTAATTGGATCATTGAAGGAATTATTATATGAATTAGTCCTAATTTATCTCTTTGACAATGTTTAGTAAACTAGCTATAATTTGAGTTTCAAATATCTGATTGATGTGATTTTGGTCTTGTAGGAAAGCTAAGACAATTCTCTACTACTTTCATGAGATCTCAAAGGCCCAATCACACGTATGGATAACTCAAATTGGAGTTGAAGCAAGAACTAGGGTGCTGATCCTGACAGCTTGACCTTTGCGTACTGTTTATGGCATATCTCAAGTTACAAGTTGTCAAATGAGCTAAAATTTTGATGGTTGATAGTTAAGATCCAAATATACAACTTTCATGTTGAACACTTTTCCAGATTTGGAGGTCTAATGGGTCATATTAAGCTTGGAAGTCAGATTACAGAACCTACATCAGAATACAAGGCCTGCGTCAGAATACAGGGCCTAAACATACACGGCCGTGTGAGAATACACGGCCTAGGCCGTGTATGCTTCTGACTTTGCGCTTGAAATATTGAAATTTTGGACTCCCAACTCAGTGTCATACACGGCCGTGTATGACCTCCAGACTTCAATTATTACAACTTTTGCGCGAAGTTTGTGTGGGGGGCCTATATATTGACGTCTTTAGCACATTTTAAAGGGAGTTCTGACCTAGGAGAGCAGCTACAACTCCTTGGAGAAGGAGAGGGGAGTCTTGGATCAAAGATTAGAGTCTCGGGTTCGAGCAATCGGAGATCCATCATCCTCAATCCTCAGAAATTCGTTTGCTTTAGTTTTTCTTCTACATTTTGTTTCTTATGTTGTTCTTTCTCAGTTTTTCTTATGATTTCCTTCTAGCTATGTGTAACTAAACCTCCCTTGGTTAAGGGGGTGATGAAACCACTAGTATTGATGTTGTGAATCTTGCATATTTGATTATTTCAACACAGTTATGTCTTTATTCATATATTTCGAATCTATTGTTAGTATGAAGGTTTTTGTACTTGTTCCCACTTTCAAAGTGGTAGATCGGGTTTATTATGCGCGGTTGCATGTAGTAGATCTAGTGGAATATATGATGTTCATGTGGGTATAATTATCTTTGTGCTATTTGTCGTTATAAAAGTGGTAGATCCGGGTTTATTATGCGTGGTTCATGCGGTAATAGATCTAGAGAAATATATGTTCTAAGTAATTTAATCCCGGTGTGTGATTAGATCTTAGTGTGATTGGTTTTCTAAATCTTAATGCAATTGTTGGATAGTTGTAAGAGCGGTTGCTTTATGACTAATCAGTGAATAGGAGTTGATTTGAGCGGTTGCTAAATTGGCCAACACGTAAGGAAAACAGAGATTTACTCTCACAATTACATAAAAACATAATTGAGCATGTTGGAATAAAAGGATATGTGGATTTACATCATCATATAAATCTTGTGGTGGATTCAATCTCTTAACCAAATTTCTTATATTGTTGATTTCAGTTCATTTATTGTTATTGCCTTTGAAACTGTTCATTATTCATCAAAACTCCAAAACCCCCCTTATTTACTATTTATTGTCAATCAGAGTTTAAATTGAGAATTACTTGATAATGTTAATTGAATTGGTTCTCTGTGGATCGACCCTTACTAACTACAACTAGTTGTACGATTTTTATTTTCTGGTGGGCCTGACAACTGATTTTTATCTGAATTTTAGTCACTATATCCTCACGCATTAGTACCCGTGAGTCACCAGCTACCCGTGATTCTAATATTCCCATTTCTGTAATAAATCAAAGCAACAAGACATTTGTTGAGCCCGATGGTGATTTTGGTTATGTGTACAACTACTTGTTATTCATTTATAGTTATGCGCATTCAAATTTTTTTATTGAGAATATTTACATTTCCTTTTTTAAATTGTATCGTAGGTTTCTGCCATCTAAACCTGCTGCTGATGCCATAACAAAGATTATACGATCTAGGTATAATCAACCTTGGACATCTTGGGGAGAAATACCCAAGGATACTAGAGAAATGTGGTTTCGAGAGTTTCAAGTATGTATCATTTTTTATCTATTTAATTATGTTTGTTTGTCTTGTAATAGTACAATTTTTTTTTAACTTTCATGATATTTACAACATATTTTTGAAGGGTTATGTTTGGTGGATACCTCAGCATCATAACCATATGCGAAAGGCATATAATAGTTGTAGTTCGGAGAGACTATCAGGTTTGCTAAGGCAGGCACGCAACTTAAATGAAAGGCCTTTTTGGATTGGAGAAGGCATATGGGAAGACTTATGCAGGCACTGGGCTAGTAGCGTGTATAAGGAGAAATGTCAGCAAGCAAAGATGAATCGTGCTTCTGACACTGGTGGATGCTTGCACACAGGTGATTGTATTTCTACTGGCACCCATGCCCAAAAATTGGTAACTATTATCGTCAGTTGTTTAGTAATATATTTTATTATTTTGTTATTAACTTATTTTCTCATTATTACAGGCTAAGGCTTGGGGTAGAGAGCCTACAGTTGATGAGATCTTTCGTTATGTACATTTGAGGAAAGAAGACCGTACTGCATGGGTTTCTACAAAAGCTAAGGATGTATATGTTAGTATTTCTTAACTGAAAATTTTTATTTTAATATTAACTCATCTTATAACAATAGCCATAACAATTTTTTTATTTCCATCTTTAGGAGGAATTTAAAGTAAAGGAATCTGAACAATCTTCTTAGTGCTCCAATGAAGAAGGGGCATCTGGTACACAACCCGACAGTCGCGAGCTTTGGATTTAGACTGTTGGCGGGATAAAGAATGGGCGTGTTTATGGTCTTGGTTCTCAAGCATCTATCTATGACCATGAAGAATCATCCTCCTCAAGGCCTGGATCGAGTCAAGTTCCTGAACACGTTATTAATCAAGTTAAGTAATAGTTATAACATTTTTTTATTAATTGGTTTTTAGAATATTGATGGATGTACTCAATCATTCTATTTTTCGTATTTTAGGTTAAATAATTTATTTGTGGAATGATTAATGAATTTGTATTTACATATGTTAATCAGGTGAAGGAGTATTAGCAGCAGGAGATGTTAGATCGGGTTCAGGAGATTCAACAACAAATGGAGCAGCGGAGCCAACAACGTGACCAATAATGTGAGGCGGAGTGGAGAATGCGATTTGAACAATACCAATATCAACAACAAATGATTAGTAATATGATGAAATTATATTTACAAGCCGCTGGCACTCAGCCAAGCCAGCAACAACCACCAATAGAAGAAGACAATGAGGATATTGAAGATGATCATGAAGATGACAATGATAATGATCATATGGATTGAAATTGATGTTTGAGGATTCTGATAGTTCTTGCTAAACTTTGTATTTGAAGAAACTTTGTATGGATTATGTTTGTTTTATGGATTGCTTAAATGCATTAATAAGTTGAAATTGATGTTTGAGTGTTGTTTTAAATGCATTGGCAAGTTGAAATTAATGTCTGAGTGTTGTATGTATTGATAATAATATAATTATGGATTTTGAATAATTCTTTTTAATTATTACAAAATTTCACAAAATTATGGCAGAAAAATCCGCTGCAAAATCTGCTGCAAAATCACGTAGCAGGAAGACAATTTTGCCACAAAATCCACCGTAAATTAGAGGTGCACATATCCGCCGCAAACTTATCCGCCGCTAATTTTTGGCGGATATGTCTGCCACAAATTTGTGGCATTTCAGTAACGTTTCTGGCTTCTTGCCAGAGCGATTTGCGGTGGATATTCTGCCGTAAATTTGCGGTAGAAATTAAAATCCGCCGTAAACAAAATTACAATAACAGTTTTTGCGGTGGTCACGAATCCGCCGCAAATCCACCACAAAAAATTAATTTGCGGTGGATTTTATGTGATTTATGACAGATTTATCCTTCGCAAATCGTGATTTTTCTTGTAGTGAAAGTGTGGAATGGGGCACTATTAACCCTTATTTATAGAGGTCAAACAATTGTGGGCAATTTCGTCTTAATTCCTCAGATTTCAAAAACCACTCATCATGGCATGCGAACCACTAAGCACAACTATCCAATTGAAGCGTGCCACATGAACCTTACAACTGTCAAAGCAGTTGAAAGGACGGTTGCACAGCAAACCAAACATCACGCAACCTCTACAGTTGAGTCTGGATTTTTTCAAAGGACCCTGAATTTTTTCTACGGACTCTGGCTACACTCAGAATGTCCATTTATAGTCAACTGATGCGTGGACTCTACCCGAGCAACGACGCTTCCATGAATGTCAAATGACTTAGTCAAAAATGTGCCCAGATTAGAGCTTTTAACCCTATGGGATAACAAGGACCACAACTTCATGTAAAGCACAAATACCGTCACTCAGGGGCATTGAGTTTTATATTGCTACTTCCCTATACTAGTCAAGCACTAAGTTGGGGGCAACATGACGTCATTACAGGAAGAGTGTTGGACTCACCCAGGAGGAAAAGAAGAAGACGAAGAATGAAAACGAAAAATAGAAGTATATAAGATTCAGAAAAAAAAATTTTATTATTATTCACATTCCATATATTGTTAGCTTTAACAAAAAGTAATACATAAAAGTTCTCCCAAGACAAAAAAAAAAGTCAAGAATGCCCACTGGAAAGAGTTAGGAAGAAAGCTAAGACAATGTTGAAGATGAAGGCCACTGGTCACTGCTATCTCCAAGGTTCTTCCAGACACCAGCACCCACCTCTTCCTTGCCAGCCAAAGTGAGAATGCCCCGCATCAAAAGATTGTTCCACCTGAACTATTATAGGCTTCACAATCACGCCAAGTTGCTTCAAATCACTCTGAGTTGCTACGAGGGATTCTCCACCCTTAGAGCCCTCCTACATATCTAACTGCACTTATGAAGAGAAACTATGGAAGCACCTGGCTAAGTGCCTCCATAACAATCAGGAAATAAGGAGGACAGAGTGTGAATCACCTCTATGCATCTCAAGAACTACACAGAAGCAACGAGTCCCCCCAATACACGTAGACAAGTTGCATATTCCCACGTATGCTGGGAGAGAAAGGCTTTTGCTGCCCAGATGCATCTTGGTAAGCCCACATAGAGCAATTACTTGGTCCTCACCAAGCTATTACGCCGAGAAAGAAAGGCCTCCATTGGAGAGACTGGCAGTAGCAAAAGGAACACCTTTAAAGATTTTGGAAAGAATAGGAAGATGGTTTCAGAAGGGGGCAAAACCCTCTACATATGCACAAAAAATGGGAGAGAAATCACTCTCTTAAAAGGGATCATTCTTAAGCAAAGCCATAGAACAAAATGAATGTCAGCCTCAATGCAAATATTCCCTATTTATAAAGGGAATGAAGCATTCTGATTGACCCTTGAAAAGGTGAATTGATTGCACATTAGAAGCCGTATTTTAATGCTCATTCTCTCCAATTGATCACGAGAGTAGCAGGCAGTTGGAAAACAACATGAAACTGCTATCCTCTTTTAAAGGAACTTTAATTCTCAATAAAGTTGAAGGGACGGATCCTCAAGCAATTTTAGACTATTAAAAGCTATAGAAAAGGACGAAGACCCGTGAACTACACATAGAGGCAACGAATGACATACCTCGAATGGTGGAATGACAACGTAAGTAGAGCGATCCACCTCGAATTCTGGCTTTACATGTCAACCCTAGAGGCATCTTATGATATATGACGGACCTTGACCCTTTGAAAGACATCGCGAGATCTGGCATTGATTGACTTGTATCCTTTTATCCACTGCGTGTTGTGTTCTCCTATTAAACTTGGTACCTTGATATAGTTGTTCCATCTAAGCGCCAAGCTAGGGGCAACTATTCTGGACCATGATTCGGGATCATGTCTCATGGGTTAACCTGGCACGCAGTATATCGGAGTCCATCATTGACACCTTCAGTAGGAATTTGCTTATGGCATGCGAATAAGATTCTAGCTATATGCATATCGGACCACGATATTAGATAGCAACAACTTTACCGCGAGATTTGCACAATGGATAAATCTTAAGAATATCTATTATTGTTAATCATGATCTTGCAGAATAGTAGCACTCATAACTGCCTCTAACTACCCATAATTGCAATATCTATATTATGATAGGGATCATCTACAACTAACAAAGGAACGTATCTCTCCCTACGACTATCACGGGAGCGTATCTCTCAAACTTCTATAAATACTAGGTTTATTCACCTTCATATGTAACTTATCACTCTTATGCATAAATCCTACTTGTGCACAACCTGACTTTAGTATTGGAGTTCCTTTATAAGTACCGACTCCCTGTCCAAACACGCTTTGCTACTACTGTACAAGGAAAAAACTACTGTGAAGTGTCGATCTCAAGTATATCTCTAAATCTACTTCAAAACAGCACTATAATGTTTACAATACCCTATTTACCTATAAGAATATTAATTGCTTGGGTTTATGTCAACTAATAAGTTGGTACACCAATAAATTGAAATTAATGTCACTCTAATTCACTAAAATGCTCCCTCATAACCCATCAAATTACACAAAAGGAACTATCCCTTCGAATATTAGGAATTTTGACATTGAAAGTGGAGCCATTTTGGTTTATTTTTATAATAATAGGTTTTGAGTGTTAGAGTTAGTTTTCTGTTATAATAAAGACTTAATCAAGTTAGTTAGTCAGTTGGTTAACTGTAATTAGTTAGTTAGCTACTTTCTAAAGTTGCATAATGTAGCTCATATAAGAGCTTATTTGGGCTCTATGAAATAGATACTGAATATCACATTATTTTCATTTCCTTTGGATCCTAACATTTTGGCATCAGAGCTCCTATTGGGGCCTAAGAAGAAGAGGCGAGTAGCATACTTTACGAGTAACAGAGAGATGTCGAATGCGAATGATGGAAGCTTTGTGCAGCCTGCAATCCCTCGTTTCGATGGTCACTATGACCATTGGAGCATGTTGATGAGGGAATTTCCTAAGATCCAAGGAGTATTGGAGCTTAGTGGAAACGGGATTTGCAGATTCAGAAAAAGGGAGGATCTTTAACTGAGGCACAGTAGAAGAAGCTTGATGAGCTGAAGCTTAAAGATCTAAAAGTGAAGAATTACCTATTTCAAGCAATAGACAGGGTAATCTTGGAGACAATCTTGCAAAAGAATACATCGAAGGAGATATGGGATTCGATGAAGAGGAAGTATGAGGGCAATGCAAGAGTGAAGAGGTCCATTCTTCAAGCTTTGAGGAAGGAATTTGAAACTCTTGAGATGAAGTCAGGTGAGACAATTACTGACTATTTCTCCCGAGTCATGAGTGTGGCTAATAAGATGAGAACACATGGAGAGCACATGAAAGATGTGATAATTGTTGAAAAGATCCTTACATCCTTGACTGACAAATTCAACTATATAGTTTGTTCAATTGAGGAGTCTAAGGACACAGATTCACTCTCTCTTGATGAGCTTTAGAGCTCTTTAATAGTACATGAGCAGAAATTTCACAAGAATCATGGAGAGGAGCAGGCACTAAAAGTGGTTTATGAAGAAAAGAATGATAATGGAGGCAGAGGTAGAGGCAGTTATAGAGGAAGAGGAAGAGGGAGACAAAGTCGAGCCACAGTTGAATGCTTTAAATGCCACAAAATTGGGCATTATAAGTATGAGTGTCCTGATTGGGATAAGGAAGTGAATTATGCTGCCTTCAATGAGGAGAAAGAATTTCTCCTGATGGCTCATGAGGAGGTGCATGATGTACAAAGAGAAGATGCTTGGTTCTTGGATTCTGGTTGTTCGAATCATATGTGTGGAAACAGATCTTGGTTCAGTGAAATGGATGAGGCTTTTAAGCAACATGTGAAGCTTGGCAACAACACAAAAATGGAGGTAACTGGAAAAGGAAGTGTGAAGCTGAATATTAAAGGAGTTACTCACGTGATTGCTGATGTGTTTTTTGTTCCTGAACTCAAGAACAATCTCTTGAGTATAAGACAATTACAAGAAAGAGGCTTAACTGTGATGTTTCAATCAGGAAAATGCAAACTATATCATCCTGACAGGGGCTTGATTCTTGAGACTTGCATGACAACAAACAGGATGTTTATACTGTTTGCACACTCTGCAACCAAGAAAGACTCTTGTTTCTACACTACTGCTCAGGATCTCTCTCACTTATGGCATTGCAGATATGGACATCTTAGTCATAAAGGGCTGAGAATTCTGCAAAGCAAAGAAATGGTTCGAGGTCTTCCACACTTATCTGCTATAGAAAAGGTGTGTGCAGATTGTATGAATGGAAAGCAGCATAGAGATTCAATTCCAAAGAAGAGTCAATGTAGAGCAGCACAGAAATTGGAATTGATCCATGTAGATATTTGTGGCCCTATCACTCCATCTTCAAATAGCCAAAAGAGGTATTTCTTGTGTTTTATAGATGATTACTCTCGAAAAGCATATATATACTTCTTAATGGAGAAATCAGAAGCCTTTCACTACTTTCAGCGTTTTAAGAATCTTGTTGAGAGAGAATCTGGTTTGCAAATTAAATGTCTTAGGACTGATAGAGGAGGAGAATTTACTTCTATGGAATTTAATGAGTTTTATCAGAAATTTGGAATCAAGAGACAACTAATCACAGCCTACACTCCTCAACAAAATGGGGTGGCTGAGAGAAAAAATAGAACAATTATGAATATGGTCAGAACATTGCTCTCAGAAAAGAAGGTTCCCAAAAGCTTCTGGCCTGAGGCAGTGAACTGGACTGTATATGTGCTGAATAGATCACCAACACTGGCTGTGAAGAATCAAACACCAGAAGAAGCATGGAGTGGAATAAAGCCATCAGTTGAGCACTTTAAAGTGTTTGGATGTGTGGCTCATATACATATTCCATATACTAAAAGAACTAAGTTAGAAAACAAGAGCTGTAAATGTGTTTTGCTTGGAATGAGTGATGAATCCAAAGGTTACAGGCTTTATGATCCAATTGCAAGAAAGATCATTGTAAGCATGGATGTGGTTTTTGAGGAAGACACTCAGTGGAATTGGAATACAAATCACAGAGAAGAGCTCACAGTAGACTTAGAATGGGGAGATGCTGAGAGCACTACTGATTTTGAAGAAGAAAGTGCAACAAGCAGTGAAACAAATGATGAAGAAGTTAAAAACTTATCACAAACTGCAGGTACAGAAGTGATAAACAGTGAAGAAGGCAGAGACAGACATCCTCCTAGTTGGATGAGGGACTATGTCACTGGAGAAGAGCTTTCAGAATCAGAAGATGCAGTTAACATGGCATTGGTTGATTGCACAGATCCTGAAAATTTTGAAACAACAGTAAAAAGTGAAAAATGGAGTGGATGCAGAAATTAATTCTATTGTGAAGAATGAAACATGGGAACTTACTGATTTACCAACTGGAGCAAAAAAGATAGGAGTCAAATGGATCTACAAGACTAAGTTGAATGAGCTTGGTCAAGTAGACAAGTATAAGGCTAGGTTGGTAGCTAAAGGATATTCTCAGCAGTATGGGGTGGATTATACAGAGGTTTTTGCACCTGTGAGTAGAATGGATACTGTGAGAATGGTGATAGCTCTTGCAGCCAATAGAGGTTGGAAGCTGTATCAGTTAGATGTCAAATCAGCCTTCCTATATGGTACACTTAGTGAGGATGTATATGTGGAGCAGCCAAAGGGTTATATAAAGAAGGGAAGTGAGCATGATAATCTACTAGATTATTTGTTTTTCCATAACTTTTTGAGTGGATTTCATCGCTTAAGCCCAACTTTTGATGTTGTTTTGATCTTAAGACAACTTTATGTTTATCTTTTTAGTTAATCCATTCTAACTCATTAGATTGAGTCATTCTGATTGGAATTATTGGTGTTTTATCTCATTTGCTAACGTGTTGATTGTAGGCACCAAAGGAAACAAGATGAAGCTCAATGTGGAGAAGGAAGGTTGCTGAAGTTCAGGCGCCAGGTGCCCAAAGTTTGAGCGCCAGGCGCTCAGCATACAGCAGGATACATTTTCTGGAGTCCAGGCGCCCAAAGTCTGAGCACCAGGCGCTCACCCTCTCGAAACTCAATTTTAAGTGGAGTCCTGGGCGCCAGGCGCTGGATTCCTGAGCGCTAGGCGCCCTGCTCATTCCTGATACATATAAAAACCTGTTCTTTCCAGAAAGAGGGGATCTCTTGGCTGCTAAAAACGGAGGATACTTAGATAAAACCCTATTTTGGGCAGCTCTACCATGGTTTGAAGGGAGAAGACGTGGAAACGACTTGGACCTTCATCAACTCATGGAGTTTTTTTTATTTCCTCTCTTATTTTAATTATTGTTGCTGTTTTCATGTCTAGCTAAATTCCCTTTGTTGGGATTAGGTGGATTTTGATGGATCTTTACTATTTTTGACATTGGATTCAATTAATATAAGTTGTTATTTTTATTTTGAGTTTATGATCTCTTTTCTTATTGCTTTCTAAAGATTGATCAACTTTGGAATGATTTTTAGGGTTATATGTTGAATGGGAATTTGATGTATAACTATGCTATGAGATTATGAACCTTGCTTATCTCTAGGCTAGGAATAGTCATTGATTTGCTCGTTACCTTCTTGAATTCTAAATCCTCATGCTTGTTTCTTTATGGAATCACCTAAGGAATTAGGGGTTTTATTTGGGAATAAAGGATCAATTACCTAAGGAATTAGGATTTGATTATTTTAAAGAATTCAGTAACAAAATAGGAATTTTAACTTGTGTTAATCTCAATTGATTTGCAGCAAGTGAACTCAGATGAAGCTTGATCCCAATTGTTTCATTAATTGAACTTTTTGTCGTATCGCATATTAAGTGTTTGTTGAATTGCCAAAGATAAAATCCCAAAAATATTGTTTTTGTTTTTGTTCTTTCGTTGCTATGTTAGTTTCATTAGAGCTCCCTTTGAACCAAAGTTCTGTTTAAATAGTAGCTAAGTTCGTAAATTTGTAATTGGTTATTGATCCCTGAGAACGATATCCGATTTTTTCACCGTTTTTATTACTTGACGATCCGGTACACTTGTCGTGGTCTCATCAGAGCACAAAGTTTACAAGCTTCTCAAAGCTTTATATGGACTAAAGCAAGCCCCGAGAGCATGGTTTAGCCACATAGAGTCTTATTTGATCAGTGAAGGTTTCCAAAAGAGCCACCATGAACAAACATTGTTCTTGAAGTACAGCAAAGAAAGAAAAATTCTTATTGTCAGTATATATGTAGATGATCTTATATACACTGGTAATGATGAATTATTGATGAGCACTTTCAAGAGCTCAATGAAGAAGGAATTTGATATGACAGATCTTGGAAGGATGAGGTTCTTTCTCGGCATTGAAGTACTACAAGAAGACTATGGGATCTATATCTATCAAAGAAAGTATGCCTTGGAAGTCTTGAAGAGGTTTGGCATGTCAGATAGCAATTCAATTGGAATTCCCATGGTGCCAGGATACAAGTTATGCAAAGATGAAAAAGGAATGAAAGTGAATGAGACACAGTACAAGCAATTGGTGGGGAGTCTCATGTATATCACAACAACTAGACCTGATATGATGTTTTCAGGGAGTCTCATAAGTCGTTTTATGAGTCAACAAACTCAGATGCATATGCAGGCTGCTAAAAGGGTACTAAGATACTTGCAAGGAACTATCAACTTTGGTATCCTATATAAGAAAGGAAGGAATGAAGAATTACTGGCCTATACAGACAGTGACTATGCAGGTGACATGAAGGATAGGAAGAGTACTTCTGGTTATGTGTTTCTACTGAGCAATGGAGCAGTTGCATGGTCTTCCAAGAAGCAGCCAATTATAACTTTGTCCACCACAGAAGCAGAATTTGTGGCAGCAGCAGCTTGTGCTTGTCAAGCTGTCTGGATGAGGAGAATTCTGAAGGAATTGGGGCATTCTCAAGAAGGTTGCACTACTTTAATGTGTGATAATAGCTCAGCCATAAAACTATCTAAAAGTCCAATTATGCATGGTAGAAGCAAGCACATTGATGTGCAGTTTCACTTCCTCAGAGATCTTACTAAAGATGGTTCTATAGAGATGGTTCATTGTGGAACTAAGGAACAAACTGTAGATTTGTTAACCAAGCCATTGAAATTGGATACCTTCCTTGAGCTTCGCAAGCAGCTGGGAGTTTGTGAAGTTCTTAAGATAAACTAATTGCTTATGTTTGTTATACAATAATTTAAGGGAGGAATTGTTAGAGTTAGTTTTCTGTTATAATAAAGACTTAATCAAGTTAGTTAGTTAGTTGGTTAACTGTAATTATTTAGTTAACTACTTTCTAAAGTTGCATAATGTAGCTCATATAAGAGCTTATTTGGGCTCTATGAAATAGATACTGAATACCGCATTATTTTCATTTCCTCTGGATCCTAACATCGAGTATAAGTAGTAGAACAAGAGATTAAAATTTGGATTTTGGTTCATAAAAAAAAATTGGATTTTGGATAATAAAAAAAAAGATTTTAAAATGAGTTCGTTTATCTGAATACCTGAAATACGATATATTTATGATACATCACTCAAATATGGTGTAGATATTATAACCATATATATGATGTATAAAAATAGGAAACTATATATTCACATACAAATATGATCTTCCACATGGTGTCATATTTAAAGTATACAAAAAGAGAAATGTAAACAACATATTTTTTTCAATATTTTTTAAATATATTATTGATCTAAAAGTAAATATTATTAGCATTCTTTTTTTAATAATTTTTTAAATATATAAAATAAATTAATAATAAAATAAATATTAAAAAAATATATTCAAAAGATTATATTACTAATATTTTTCATAAAAAATCATTTTTACTCTACTACCCACCTGACAAGACATAGCACTATCACAGGGAAGTGTTGTGAAACATTCGGTCTGATGACTCACTCAAACATGCTTGGAATTAAAAAATAGAAAAGTCAAACATCTTATGTCAAGGAAGTTCTGGTTCCCTAAAATGAATCGGAATTCTAACCCATGCTTTTACTTCATTTGCCCCATTTTTTATTACATTTAGTGAACAAGTCTTCATTAGTATTATAATTATTCTACATGCAATTGTTTATTTATTTATGATAAAAACAAGTAGCCCAGTAATAACTTATTGAAATTGAATCCTATAAGACTAAGACCAAGCCCCAATAATAAAATCTGTATTAACTCCAACTCTTTCATTAACCCCAGCTTTCCCATTTGACTACTATACACAACTTTTTCCCTTTCTTGCTGTCTCTCTACTTTTCTTCTTTACCATGAAAGATGATAAGGCATGCATCACGGGTCTAAGTCTGGGACTGGGACTGGGAATGGGAGGGTATGTGCCAAACAAGGAGAAGCAGAAAGTGAACAAGCCTGTGGCTTGCCTGGACCTAACGTTTGAGCTTTATCCAAAAGGGGAAGGCATTGATTTGAATCATGATAAGGCAGAAGAAGGATTGAGTTTGAAGAGAAGCGATGAAGGACACCAGCAGCACCCAAATGGAAAGAGAACTGATAACACCAGTAACAAGAACGGCAGCAAAAAGAAACTGAGGCTTACAAAGGAGCAATCAGCCATTCTTGCGGACAGATTCAAGCTGGATAGCACTCTTAACCCAGTATTCATTCATACAAAACCTTCCATCCTTTTTTTCATTTCGTATATATATTTTCTAGAATTTTCTTTCCTTTTTCATTTTTACAGTTGTTTTTAATCACCTAGACATCGATTCTTGATTAATTATTTTATAGAAGCTAATTAAACTACATGCTGTGTGACATATACATATGATATAATATATAATTGGTTTAATATTATATTATACATATATTTATCAGCTGTATTCTTTTGATTAGAAATTTATAATTACGGGTTTCTAGCCTCAAGGTAAAGGGAATTTAAGGGATAGTTTTGGCTCCACATGCAGGCTCAGAAACATGCACTTGCTGACCAATTGAATTTAGAGCATAGACAGATCGAAGTTTGGTTTCAGAACAGACGAGCAAGGTATGTTGTGGGATGCATGGTTTCATATTTTTATGATTTTCCATTTCTGGGGGTGTTAAATTTTGGTTTGATCTTCTTGTTACCTTTTTCTCTTCTTCATCAATTTTACTTTTGATCATCTGGGTTCCTTTTCTAACTCAATTTAAACCATAAAAAAGATGACTTTTTTTATTTTTATTTTTATTTTTTGAAAATTTGGTTTATAATAAAATATAATAGTGTCGTTTGATTAATGTAGTCGACTTCACTTAATGAGAAAATACTTAGTTATTATTGTTATTTTTTGTTGGCTATACTTATTATAAGTGATGTTATATTGACTTTTCAGGACCAAGCTGAAACAAACAGAGGTGGATTGCGAGTTCTTGAAGAAATGCTGTCAAAAACTAACCGATGAGAACCTAAGATTGAAGAAGGAATTACAGGAGCTACGTGCCCTAAAAGTTGGACCATCACCACTATACATTCAACTCTCCAAGGCTGCAACCTTGACTACATGTTCATCGTGCGAGGAACTATTGAAGCCCAGTGAAGGAAACATCGCTGCAATTTCCGATGAGGTCCGAAACAACAACCACAAATTGCAGAGCAGCATAGTGTTAGAGGATATAAGGAACTCATAAGTTGATGAAGGATATTAATTGGAATTTCAGTATCAAACATTAATTGTTAATTAATTAGAAAAAAAAGTGCATATCCCCAGTCCCCAAATCTAATAAATATAGGACTGGGTAGCATAGATACAGAGTTGACTAGGTGCCTCTCTTTATTAATTCAATAACAAATTAATCAGAATTAACCCACCATTTGCTTTAATTTGTTTGTGCTTCTGGCTTTTAACTCACAATGTGTTACGGACAAGGAATAAGCGTTTGAATGGTTGAAAGTCAAAGAGATATAAGACAAATTCCCTAAATCAGTCCACTAATTAGAAACTAGAGTCGAAGGGTAGAATTTTGTTTTATATTTGTCATCCGTGTTGACAATGAATGAGGCATGAGTCTTGTTGACCAATTTATAATGCTATTTGTATAACTTATGATACACTTCTCTCCTTCGTCATTAGCTTTCAATTTTTTTTTTCAATAAAAGAATAGAAAATCTTACGCGTACGTATAGAAGACGTGTTTAGTGAACAGGAAATAAAAAAATAGATGATCATTATTTACTATAATCTTTCAATGATCTTAACCTATATCTTTGAATAGTTCATCAAACTAGTCAGTGTTTTGAGAAGGCATATGCTTGTCAGATTTATAAGTGAACCAACAAGCAAAGCAACCAATTCCCTCTATCTCTGTCCATGTTTGTTTTTCCATTTTTTTTCCTTAAAGACCACCAAGCGTCTCCACACTTTTGAAATGCGAAATTAATCTTTGTTTGAGCGTTGTTTTAGCCTTGATCACAAAGTAATTTGTGTGCTTTAATTTGGCCAATGAACCAACCCACAAGGGGTCACAAATCACAATAGCATCGCTTATTGAGAGAATATGGAAGGTATTTGATAAGTCATACGAGTAAGACATAATCTCCTAGCATCTTCCTACAACGTGCTAACACATGAAGTAATACTTCCAATCTAGAAAATCACTACGAAGAGCGAGAGTGCGTGCGTTTATGATGGCATTATACACAAAACATGGTGCAGAATATTAAGTGGAGAAGCTTTATAGTTTATATCGTGTTTCTCGGGGCTGCCCAACGTGGATTTAGAAATATCCCCTCTCCCAAACACGCTATCCACTGCTTGAATCACGTTGAAAGGGTCTTCAATAATGGATTTTTTCTATTCTCTCCTTTTCCTTAAGAATATGATGGAGTTCTCTTATATAAGTAGAAAAATATATAAATATACAAATTGCTTTTGTGTAAAATTAGTGAACTCCGTTCTCAAAAAAAAAAAAAAATTGAACTCCTGAATAGGTAATATATAGTGAGTTCCTTTACAATAAAATTTATGATTTTTTCTACTCTCTTGTTCTTAAGGATAATAAGACAATCCAAATCAAATAATATTGTGAGATTTTGATTTATATATGTTAGTATAAAATGTTTTTATGTTATCATTTAATTAAATGTTATAACATTATATGTCAACTATTTGAGCATCAAACTCTTTTAATAATATGCCAACCATGATTAGATAATAAAAAAATATATTAACAATGTTTTAAAATTGAATTTAATATTATACAACAAAATAAAATAACTAAATTTGGTTAACAACATTTATAAGATTAAATTTTGATCTCTAGTTAATATAAGAATTTTTATAATATTATTCAATATTCGTCTACTTTTACATTATTCAAACAATTTCTTTTTTAACACGCACATTCCGTCAAAATTAAACTTGTACATACTCGTATAGTATATCCTCTATTTGAAGAGGTCGTAATTGTATAATTGACCAAAGCATTAGTTTCAACTGCCAAGAAGTAAATATTATGCCAATTTAATCCAAAAGATGAGCAAGCGTTAAAAAGTGACAAGCCATCATGAATGCAAAAGATGTGCAAGCGTTAAAGTATTATTCATTAGTTATTATTGTTTTAACAAGTGAATTAAATTAAAGAGTAACTGAATAAGTCATGAATGAGAGATATAACAACTTCACTGATTTTTTTTCTTAGATGCAATTCTTAAGTGAATATTTGACTATCAGCAATTATATATAGTCCAAGTCCACATCTTTTATAATTATTAAATAAGGTCTGAGACTGATCGTTTTTTCTTTTTTAAATCAGCTCAAGCAAAAAGGCAAAAAAAAAAGGCAGAATGCTAATTAATGCATATATATAAAAGACGAAGTGCATATATATTGAACAGATCATTTCCTCTCTTTATCTTGGTTATTAACTAATAATTTTATAATAAATATTTAAAAATTTATTAAATATTAGTAGCTGCCAATAAAATATTTGATACCTCACTATGTATCAAATTAAAAAAAAAAAAGCGGAATAATGCACATCTTTTTTATATATCTACCTTTATAGCCACGTAAATGACTATTTTTGCAGACTATAAAGACCTTAATTAATGGGTGACAAATGGCTGATTGCAGCAAGCAATTGCCAAGTTTCAATGGTGAAGGAAAGAAAAGGTTCTTTCACGAAACCCCTCCAATGATTTCCATTATCCGATTGACTTTTCTACTAATGGACTAATGTCCATGATGTTTTTGCAAAAGGGCAATTGACCAAAACGTTGAACAAATTCTTCCTACAGGGACCCCATTTCGGCATTTGCCATTGGGCAAGATTTGTGGCTTGGGACTTGAGTAAAGTCCCCTCCATCAGTAATTATAAGCTCGCTCGAGTAATTCTAACATAAATATCTTTTTATATTTTAATTTTTTTATATTATTAAATTTATATAATTATTCATAAAATCATATTAATTTTTTAAAAAAATGTATGCAATTCAAATATTCTAATTCTATTTTTTAAACATTTTATAAATACATAATGTAATACTTTTCGTCCAAAACAAAGTTCATACGACAAGAGGTGATAAGATATAGGAGTCTTTGGAGAGAGAAATAAAGACCAAAAACAGTGAGCTTGGCCACCAATCATTTGGTCATCGCTTTCGACAGCTTCCAACGACTGACTCCATTGCATTGCAATAGAATAATACCAAAAGATATATTGGTGTGAAAGGTGCCCTTCCTTCATGGAAAATTTGAACACACGTGCAACCTCGTACGACAATATGGATATCTTTCTTGACAAGTTCCCACATCAAACAAGAAGAAGAAATCCTCGTCAAACTTTAACTTAACTTTTTGAATTTGTCTAAGTGAGGGTGGCATAAACATAATTACCAAATTCAAAGCACTATTGAAAGGAACCAAGGGCTGTGGTTTTGATTTTATGGTATATATGGAGAGAGGCAAAACCCAATTTCAAAATTGGCTGATCACAAAATGGGCTGAGGTTTTGAGGAAGGGTAAACTTGGCGATTTTTGTTATGCCAAGAAGAAAAGTGTTACGTGACTAACTATCATTAGTGATCACATTTGTAATTTTAGTCAGTTAGTTTGGTTAATATTTATTTTTGGAAAGTTAATTGTTAGTTCAACAGTTAGTTGATAGTTAGTTTTGGTTAGTTCAATAGACTTAACGTATGGCTCAGATGTACATATGTATTGATCACAGTTCTGGTAAAGAAAATAGTCAGAATGAGATTGAGTGTAACCGCATGAAGACAAGGCAGTGGACAATTTTGCAAACCATTGCTTGCTGGATTGCTTATGGCCATAGAGAGACTTTATGAGTCTGCAAATCTAATTAGGTTTAGGAGGGTGAACACTATGAGGGATTTACATATATACTTCTTCATCTAAATCACCATGCAAAAATCCATTATTGACATCAAGCTATTTTAGATGTGAACCTATTGAAGCAGTAGACAATAGTAACCTCCCTGGTCATTTTGTCTACAGGTGAAAAGGTACCAAAATAATCCACTTGCTCGGTTTGTGTGAATCCTTTGTCAACTAACCTTACCTTATATCTTTCTATACTAGCCATCTAACTTGACTTTTCCTTTATAGACCCATTTACAGCCTATTGCTTGGTTATCCTTGGGAAGATCAGTAAATTGCCAAGTCCCATTACGTTCCATAGTCTATATCTCATATTCCATGGCCCTTTTCCAGCAGCCATGTTTGATGGCTTGGGAATAAGAAGTTGGCTCATGATGTAAGGAGAAGAGAGTAATTTTGGATGAGAATGTTTCACTCACTTTAATTCAACTGGGATAAATACAATGTAAGGCTCAAATGTATATATATGTTGATGTTGATCACAGTTAAATTGAAGTGATTGAAACATTCTCATCCAAAATCACTTTATTCTCCTTTCTCTTTTATCTGTGAACATTTCTTCTCTTTTTTCATTTTTGATATGATATTAAATTCTCTATGAGCAAATAATCTACAATTCAATTCTTATTATTCCTATTTTTCTAATAAAAAAAGTTTAATTTGAGTGAAGAGACGTGTTAGATATATAAAACTATTCATTTACCTTCACCTAATAATTAAAACTTTTGGGAGGGTTATTTCATGACAAAAAGGGCCCATAATCTTTTGAAGCCTAATGGGAATGCTTTAGAAGGTGTTAAAAGATATATTTTGTTTCTCTGCATCCTTAATGCATAAATCAGCATCTAAACGGGGAAAAAAAAAAGGACTCAAATTTATTTGAAAGATAGCCCGTGGTTGTGGCTATATATCATCTTTTAACTCTATAAGCATGTTATCATGATCAAAACTCAGCAAGTAATATAATCTTAAATGTCAATTGTATCTAAAACTCGACTAATATTAATTAATTTTCTCGATTCTACTAGTCATTGCTCTCTTTTTTCCTCCAACAATTCTATTATGAAAGCAATGACGTCTCTCTCAGTCACATTTTGGCTTAATAACAAACTTTGGATATATATATATATATATATGTATATATATATCTAGATATTTGTCATCCTTCTCCTCAACATAAGTGGTCTCATATTATTTTCTACACATATACCATTTGATTCTGCTATGTAACCTAGTGTGAGCATATGTAACATCTGATGTGCAAGGAACTTTATCCTATAATTTTCTTCTTCACATTTTTGGTTTAATTTATGATAATTAGTTTTGGGTGTAAGTAGTATAACACAGGATTGAAATTCAGATTTTGGAATAGAAAATAGGCCGGTGATTCGGTCAAATAGGCTTGGAATTGAAAAATAGAAAATCAAACATTTATGTCATTAAGGAAGTTTTGGTTGTTTACTAAAAGGAATCAGAATTCTAACGCATGTTTTTACTTCTTTTGCCCCATTTTAATATTGTATTAATGCACAAATCGTCATTAGTACTATAATTACTCTACATGCAATTGTTTATTTTTATTTTTTAATAAAATCAAGAAGCCCAATAATAACTGATTGAAATTGAATCATTGAATCTGCAAGACTAAGACCAAACTCCAATAATAAAATATATATTAACTATACCTCTTTCATAAACTTCAACTTTCCCATTTGACTACAATATGCGACATATACCTTCTTATTCTGCCATATAATCTAGTGTGAGCAGATGTGCATAAAAATTGATGTAGTGTGAGCAGATGTGCATAAAAATTGATGTGCAAGCAACTTTATCCTATCCTTCTTATTGTGCATAAAAATTGATGTAGTGTGAGCAGATGTGCATAAAAATTGATGTGCAAGCAACTTTATCCTATCCTTCTTATTCTGCCATAAAATTGATGTGCATAAAAATTGATGTGCAAGCAACTTTATCCTATCCTTCTTATTCTGCCATATAATCTAGTGTGAGCAGATGTGCATAAAAATTGATGTAGTGTGAGCAGATGTGCATAAAAATTGATGAAAATTGATGTGCAAGCAACTTTATCCTATCCTTCTTATTCTGCCATATAATCTAGTGTGAGCAGATGTGCATAAAAATTAATGTAGTGTGAGCAGATGTGCATAAAAATTGATGTGCATGCAAGCAACTTTATCCTTTATCCTATAGTCTTCTTCTTCTTCACTTTTCTGGGTTTAATATATGATAATAGGTTTTGAGTATAAGTAGTATATATAGGTTTTGAGTATAAGTAGTATATATCTATTGAAATTTAGATTTTGCAACCCACCTGACAAATATGGTGGCAATTGAATCCATTAATCTAAGGGCCACCTAACATATTTCTTGATGCAAAATTAACCAAAAACACCTAAATGAGTAAAAAGTACTTGAAACGAGAAGTTATATTCCTTTAGTAAAAGTTTAGTATAAGGAAACGAGAAATTCTTGCTTAAATCATGAACACTTAGTTAAGTGTATCAGGTCAATCATGATTTAGTATTTTCATGAATAATTATGTTACATAATTAATTTCACAAAAATTAATAAAAATACTAAGTCTTGATTGACCTTATGTACCCAACTATGGTGCCCATGGTTTAGATAAGAAATTCTTATAAGGAAACTCTGAAACTCACTATGGCTATACACAAAATAGTTTCTCCTATTTATAAGTTTCACCAATTAATGGATGGTGGATATCTTGCGAAAGGGACGGTAGAGATTTGATTCTAGAACCTTCCCACATCTTTTTTCTAAAATGTCTAAGATATTTACATAGAATATTCCAAATCGTCCAAAAGAACCCATGAGATTTTACAAGTATCTAAAATCTTCTTGAGCATTCATGGTGCCAAGAGTTCTCTAGAGTTTTTCTTACGATTCTAGAACATTTCATAGTGTTGTTGAAAATTGTGTAAAGTTCTAAGACTTTCGAATGAGGTGTAAAATATTCTTAAAGGTTCTAGAATATTTTAAAGAGTTATAAATTTTTCTCTAATGTTCTAGATTTCTATAGACAATAACCCCTTTTGCGGGAAATTAACCCATGAGCATCCAAGAAAGGCTCAGCATGACATAATATTAGGGTGAGATCAATGGAATCATAAGAAGAATGGAGGAGGCTATTGAGTGGATTAGGATTGGTTGGCTTAGCTCGACTCATTAAATGCTCGATTAAAGGTGTAAACTAGTAGAGTCAAGTCGAGTACTTGAAACTCAGGCTTGACTTGTGAAAGAAAAAAAATTATTTAAGTTTGACTCATTTATTTAAACGAGTCAAATTTAAAGCTTGGACTTGGCTTGTCTAAAAAATATAAAACTTGAGCTTAGGTTGTTTAGTTCATTCATAATTTGATTATTTTCTTCCTTTTATTAAATGTCTCTTTGAAATATTTGACTTTATTAATTTAGTATTTAGTAAACATCTTTATGTTCGAAAATAGAGTGAAAAACTACAAATAGAAATATATATATTTTTTACTCATAATCTATTACATAAAAAAAAAATTATGACCTTCTTATATAAACTTTTATTTAGTAATAACAACAAATAAATTATTATTATTATCTATACTTTTACTTATCTAAAATTATAATTTTTTGTGATTTAACTTTTATTATCTATACAAAATGAATAAGTAATATATATACACTCATACACGAGCTATTTACAAGTTTTTAATGTCAAGCCTATAAAACTTGAGCTTGACTAATTTATATAATCGAGTCTAAGTTTAAGTTTAAGCTTGATTATTTAGCTCGACAAACGAACTTGATCGAGCATTTAACGAGACAAACTCGAATAATTTGGAAATAACTTAACTCATTTACACTCTTAAACTTAGGTTTGATTATATAAATAAGTGAAGCTCAAGCTTTATAAGCTTGACACTAAAAGTTTGAGAATAGCTTGGATATGTGTGTATATATATTATTTATTCATTTTGTATAAATAGTAAAAATTAAATTAAAAAAATTATAATTTGAAAAAATAAAAAATATAAAAAATAATAATTTATTTGTTGTTATCACTAACTAAAAGCCTCTATAAGAAAGTTATGATTCTTTTTTATGTAATGGATTATGAATAAAAAAAACTTTTATTTTTATTTTTTGTTTTTACTCTATCTTCTAGTATAAAAATATTTATTAAATATTAAATTAATAAATTTAAATATTTCAAAAGAAGATTTGATAAAAGAAAAAATAACTGAATTATAAATGAGTTAAACAAGTCAAGTCTAAATTTTATATTTTTTAAAAGAATAACTCAAGATTTAAATTTAGTTCATACAAATAAATAAGTCAAAGTTAAGTAATTCATTTTTTTCATAAGTTAAGTTAGAGTTTTAAGTATTCAACTTAATTCGACTCATTTGTAATTATAAATTTAAATTTAGCTTATTAAATAAATAAATTAAGCTTTAATAAATTTTTTTTCATAAATTAAACCTAAATTTCGAGTGTACTTCATTTGTTTCAGCTTGGTCTTGAAAAGTCAATATAACATCACTGATGTTAAGTATAGTCAACAAAAAAGGGTTTTGGTTTCCTAAAAGGAATCATAATTCTAACGCATGCTGCCATGAGTCCAATACTATACAGGTTTTTTTAATGAGTATTCTAAAAATATTTATTAAAGAATTTAAACTAATTTTTTTTATATAAAATGTAATTTTTTTAATTTTTAATATATTAAACACATTATTTATATATATATTTTTTAAACTCTTAACAAATGTCCCGTAGAATAATTACTCTACTTATTCTCTGATAAAAAACAAGAAGCCCAATAATAACTTGTTGAAATAAAATCTTTATGACTAAGACCAAACCCAATAATAAAGTCTGCATTAAATCCACATCTATAAAAAACCCCAATACTCCCTTTTGACTACTCTATACAACTTTTCTTTCTGTCTATCTCTGTAATCTTATTCTCTGCCATGGAAGATGATAAGGCATGTATCACGGGTCTAAGTCTCGGACTGGGAATGAGAAGGTATGTGCCAAAGAAGGATAAGCAGAAAGTGAACAAGGCTGTGACTTGCCTGAACCTAACGTTTGAGCTTTATCCAAAAGGGCAAGCCATTGATGTGAATCATGATCATAAGGCAGAAGGATTCAGTTTGAAGAGAAGCGATGAAGAACACCATGACCCAAATGCAAAGAGTACTGATAACACCAATAACAAGAACGGCAGCAGAAAGAAACTGAGGCTTACAAAGGAGCAATCAGCTATGCTTGAGGACAGCTTCAAGCTGCATAACACTCTTAGTCCAGTATTCATTCATACAAAACCTTCCATCCTTTTCCTCATTTTTCTATAATTTTCTTTCCTTTCATTTTTGCAGATGTTTCCATCATTTAGATATCGATTCTTGATTAATTTATTTTATGGAAGCTAATTAAACTGCATGCTGTATGGCACTGCAGGCTTATGTACATATGATACAGTTATGTTCTTTTGATTAGAAATTTAATTACGGTTTTCTAGCCACAGGTAAAGGGAATTTATGGGTTAGTTTTGGTTCCACATGCAGGCTCAGAAACTTGCACTTGCTGAGCAATTGAATTTAAAGCATAGACAGGTGGAAGTTTGGTTTCAGAACAGAAGAGCAAGGTATGTTGTGGGATGCATGGTTTCATATTTTTATGATTTTCCTTTTCTGGGGTTGTTCAATTTTGGTTTGATCTTATTGTTACCTTTTTTGTCTTCTTCATCAATTTTACTTTTGATTATCTGGGTTCCTTTTCTAAGTCAATTATAGGAATTTAGATTCTGTTATGTTATTTTTTTTTATGTGATCAAGTAGAGAAGAAGAGAGATAAACATAAAATTATTTATTAATAAGATTCAATTATGATTTATAAAATTTATTTTATAATATTTGTATATATTTCTCTCCACTATTTGATCATATGAGGAAAAAAATGATATGAGAATACCTAAATCATAATTTTAGAGTGAGAAAAAAAAATATTTGTATCTATCTCTTTTCTCCACTTCATCGTATGAGAGAAAACAATAACGTGTGAGGATTCGAATCTCAATTTTAGACTATGAAAAAGAGAACATTTTTTTTTACTGTACTTAATATCAGTGATATTATATTGACTTTTCAGGACCAAGCTGAAACAAACACAGGTGGATTGCGAGTTCTTCAAGAAACGTTGTGAAAAATTAACAGATGAGAACCTAAGGTTGAAGAAGGAATTGCAGGAGCTGCGTGCACTAAAAGTTGGACCATCACCAGTTCACCACTATACATTCAACTCTCGAAGGCTGCAACCTTGACTATATGCTCATCGTGCGAGGAACTATTGAAGCCCAATTAAATGGAACCAATACGGCAATTTCCGATGTGGTCTGAAACAACAACCACAAATTGCAGAGCAGCATTGAATTAGAGATTTAGAGGGTATTAGGAACTCATAATTTGATGAAGGATATTGGAATTTCAGTATCAAACATCAATTGTTAATTAATCAGAAAAAAAAGTACATATCCCCAATGCCCACATCTAATAATATATAGGAATGGGGTAGCTTAGATACATCATACATAGTTGACTAGGTGCCTCTCTTTATTGATTCAATTACAAATTAAACATAATTAACCCACCATTTACTTTAATTTGTTTGTGCTTTTGCCCTGTAAATGATAATGTGTTACGGACAAGGAATAATTGTTTGAATGGTAGAAAGTCAAAGAGAGATGAGACAATCCCCAACTCAGTCCTCTAATTAGAAACTGGACTTAAGGTTAGAAATTTGTTTTATATTTAAAAAAATTCTTCCATACATACATATGTATCTTATATACATTCATATAAGATGAACTTCATCTCATAATGGAATCCACCCATATAAATGTATGTAAAATGTATAATAAAACTTATTTTATGTAAGTATATGTAAGATATATATGTATATATATAAAAATTTCTCTTATATTTGTCATTCGTAATGTGAAAGATGAGTATTTTTCTTTAAATTCAAATAGATATGACCCACAGTTAACTCAATCTTACCCTCATAATTTAAAGAACTCTCTCTCTCTCTCTCTCTTCATGAAGAGGGAGAACACGTTGACAAGGAAAGAGGCATGAGTCGAATATTTTTTTTTTATGATTTGAGTCCAATCTATATGAAACACGTTTTTTTATGTTTCTTTATTATTTATTGTAAGGAATTCTTTTCCCAAATCTTGTTGACCATTTTAAAATGCTATATATGTAACTTACGAGATACTTCTCTCTATCGTTGCTTTGTTGCTTTGTATGTAACTTACGAGATACTTCTCTCTATCGTCATTAACTTATGAGTCTTTTTCAGTCAAAGTAAAAAAATCTTACGCGTACGTATAAACGTGTTTAGTGAATAGGAAATAAAAAATAGATGATCATTATTAACTATTATCTCTCAATGATCCTAACCTAGGTGTTTTCTAATATATACTCTTCAAAAAAAGATATATAGTACACTATTAAATTTAAGTTATTGATTTATTTTTAAAATAAATCAATGACTTAGATCAATTACAGAAAATCTACTAAGTAAGTTTTTTTTTTCAAGTTTCTTTAGATTTTTTTTAATTTTATATTTTTTTTATATACTACTACTATCACTGTCATTAGTTGGCAGGCCACTGTACACTACTTGCTAGCTACCATCGGTCACTTCTAATTTTTTTTTAAGTTTTATAACTGTGTAAATACTATTAGTTAAAATTTATAAGTTTTTTAACAAATACGGTATAGTTTTAGAAAAATCGGTCACATCTATTTTTTTAGGTTGTATAATCGTATAAATATTATCGTTAAAATTTATAAAAAAATTTGACAAACATAAATATAATTTTAAGAAAAAAATTTTAGTATGCATAATTATTTATGAAAAAAATATAAAAATTAATATAATTTTAAGCGATATTATTTACACAATTGTATAATTTTAAAAAATTAAATAGTAGCCAACTGGAGGTGACCAGCGACGACAGACAATGACAACAGACAGCGATGAATGGCAGCGGACGGCGATGATTGGCGGTAGTCGTAATGGTGGTCTGAAAAAAAAAACAAACTATATATAAATAAAAAAAGAGACAACCTGTAAAAAAAAAATATGTTACAAGTAAAATACAAGGTATATAATACATTTAAACTTGACAAGGTGCATAATAACAACTACCTCCTAACCTATATCTTTAAATAGTTTGTCAAGCTAGTCAATCTCCTGTGAGCCGTTTATGGTACACTCACCTATACCGGGTGAGTTTTACATATTATAACCGGTTATCTAATTTTTTATTTTATAACTATGCCATAATTAATTTTTAAATTTAAAATTCTTGTTCATGGGCTTAAATGTGTTAATGTTATCAATTAAAATATATAAATTTTTTTGTATGTATAGTAAATTATTTACAGCAAAAAATTTGTATAAATATTAAAAATTATAAATTATAAAATTTTCTGTAAAAAATTAAAGTGATATAAGTTTTCTATGTGTAGACTTGTGTGTATATAAATATTACTAATTAAAATTTATAAGACTTATATGTATAACTATTTATAATAACAAATAAATAAATAAAATATGACATATAATTTGAGTTACACATTATTAATATTAACCATTGACTTGATATTATGCCAAGTCAACGGTTTAGGCAGTTAGTGTATGCGTGGTTACATGTTAAACGTTTCCAATGTCTTTAGAAGGTATATGCATGTCAGATTTATAAGTAAACCAACAAGTAAAGCAGCCAATTCCCTCTAGCTCTGTCCGTGTTCATTTTAAGACCATGAAGTGTCTCCAAACTTTTTTAATATGAAATTAATCTTTGTTTGAGTATTGGTTTAAACCTGATCGTAAAGTAATTTGTGTGCTTTAATTTAGTCAACGACTCAATAAGTAATTATTAATTAAGAACAATTTACTAATAATATTCAAATTATTATTTAACTTGTGTAAAGTTATATAAATTAAGTTAAGAATTTATCTATTTTTAGAAAATATTTATATATATTAAATATAAATATTTAAAAAATAATGTGTTAGACTGTATTTCTATAATTTAAAAAAATACTGTTCCCACCTACTTCCTATATAAGAATTCCTCATGAACCGACCTACAAAGGGTTATAAATCACAATAAAGGCGTCGCCTATTGAAAGATAAGCGAGATATTTGATAAGTCATACGCGTAAGACACAACTTCTTATAAGTCATACGCGTAAGACGCAACTTCTTAGCATCTTCTTATAGGAATGAAAGTGAGTCGAGTTAGCTCATGAGCGATTACTCATTTTGTTAATAATTTAATGAGTTAAAAAATTTGGTTCATACACAAATGAGTTGAGCTTAATTTTTTATACTTTCGACACATTAACTCGTGACTCAACTTGATATATAAATATATATAATTTTTTTAAGAATAATGATAATAACAATGATTTAATTTAATATATATTAGCATTTAATTTTATTTTTGGTTTGACTAAATTATTTTTAATTGAATATATGTAAAAAACATATATTTTATTAAGTCATAAATTTAAGTGTAGCTCATAGAGTCTAAAATACTCAATAGTAAAAAGTTTGATATTGATTCATTAAGCTCAAATAGCTCATGAGTTTAAGGTGAGTTATGAGTGTTAAATACACTTATGTTTTGAATTTATTTATTAGGATTTTTAATTATTTTTATTTAGTTTTGTTTATTTTTAATTTCATTTTAAATAATTATCTTTTCACTTAGTCATATTTGAGTTTTTAAGATAAATCATCAAATTTTGTGCAAAAATAAAAAATTCTTAAAGATAAATATTTGAAGAGTTCTTATTCTATTTTGCCAATTAGAATTTTAATTGAATGCAAAAGCTTGAAGATGATTTGAATTGAAGATTGGATAAGGATTCTCAAAGAGATAAGGTTTGTTACAAATTTGGATTCTCACACTCTCCTGACCATGTTTCAGTAATTAGACCATATATTGGATTGCAGAGATTGGATATATCGACGCACCATTTGCGGCATTGAAAAACTAACAAAAAATCCACAACTTTTCTATTGAGATCGAGGGCAAATTCAGTCATCTAGAAGATGAGAAAAATTGTTCAAGTTAGATACGAAAAACTGTCAACTTTTCTATAAAAAGGAGAAAACGAGTTTAGCAAAAGAGTTCTCTTTTGGTTCAAAAAATACACGAAAATTACAGAGTTTTGGAGGCTCAAAAGGCAGCAAGAGGACAAAAACCCCCGTCATGAAGTTCTCAAGGAGTTGGAGATCGAATCACCATTAAAGGCATTTTGGTTTCTTTTCTACGATTCTATCATGATGAATTCTCTTTTATCTTCTTATCGATCTCTTCTTCTCTTTTGTCATGAGTAGCTAAATTCGCGTGTTTCTAGGGTGAAGATGTAACTTGATTCAATTGACATGTATTAAGATTGGATTTTTAATAAATTTATTTTCTATTCAAGTTGAGTGCTTATTAAGGTTCTTAATGCTTTTATGAATTAGTCGCCCTTCATAAATTGATTTAGTGAGATATGTATAGAATTGAAAGGTTTGCATATGACTTAGACCATAAATAATAAGTGTCTTGGTTTATAATCATCTAGTAATAGAGGTTATATGTTGTGTGAGAGAATTGTGATATTTTCCACGATAATCTATAGAGTGAAAGTCATATCTTTAAGAGTTGGGGTTTAGATCAAGGAATTGACTAGCCTTTAAAAATTAAAGAGAATTAATCTGCCAATGAATTAAGTTTTAATTAATTAAGAGATTATCTTTATCAATTGAATTACTAAAAATTAATTAGAATGAAAGTCTCAAAGTTACTCTATTGTCAATGATAGATTATTGAATTAACTGAAGTCGGATCCCTAACATCTTTACCATTGTTTATTTACACCTTAATTTATTATCGTGCTCTCTTATTATTTTTAATTTATATATTTTTACCTTATTTTGATTTTCCTTCGATTACTTGTTTTCCTTTGAACTCTTTTAAATCTCAATTTCTTATATCCTAGATAGTGTTGATTTGATGAATTTGCTACTTGACTACATAATCTTTGTAAGACGATACTCACTCATCATTATATTATTTTTCCGATTTAGTATACTTGCTAATTAAGCAATAATGAGCTGAGTTTTAGTTAAGAAATTTGGCTCGTTTATAAATGAACGAAGCTTGAACTAGGTGTAGCTCAGCTTAACTCAGTTCACTTTCAGTTCTATTCGTAGTAAGTGCTACTCCTTCTTTCTTTTATATCTATCTTTTTAAAAAAATTATTTTATCTCAAATTATCTATCATTTGATAATATCAAGAAAGTATTAATTAATTAATTCTTAACTCTACCATCATTTTTTATTATCTCACTAAATCTAATAATTACACATATTAAACTATATTAATAAAGTAAAAGAATAGATAATTTAATCATATTATATTATATTTCTCCATATTTCAAATTATTTAATAATAATTTTAATCCTAGTATAAAAACCTTAAAAAACAAATATAAAAAGGAGGGAAGAGTAATACTTCTAATTTAGAAAATCATTAAGAAGAGCAAGAGTCGTGCGTTAATGATGGCACTGCACTATAAACATGGTGCAGAATATTAATGGAGAAGCTTGATAGCGTGTTTCTCGTGTTGAGAGTTAGTTAATTCAGATGTAAAATTAGTTAGTTAGTTAGCAATAAGTGATTGTTTTGTTAGCTGTATGGTGTAACAGAATAGAGATAGGAATAACTAGCTTATGTGGGACTTATTCTCATTGTGTATAAATAGTTAATACACTGAGTAATAAAAGTGTGTGTGCATTTTACATCAGAGAAAAATATTTCTTCTTTCTCAACTATTTTTCGTGAGTGAGTGACTTTGTTCCAACAAATTGGTATCCAGAGCAAGGTTCGTTCAAGGGAACCTGTGTCTTCTTGCTGCTTTCTTGCTGCCATCACTTCTTGCTGCTTTCTTGCTGCCATCATGACCTCTTCGAATGGTCATTTTCCTGCGAATCTTCCCATTCTTGATGGGAAAAACTATGACAAATGGTGTATCCAGATGAGAGTGATCTTCGGTTTCCAAGATGTGTGGGAAACTGTGAAATTTGGATTTGAGGAGCTGAGTGAAGGTTCCACTGATGCACAGAAGGCAGCTTACAAAGAAGCTAAAAAGAAAGATTGCAAAGCACAATTTATTCTCCATCAATGTGTAGATGCAGCGAATTTTAAGAGGATTGCCACTGCTTCAACAGCAAAGGAAGCCTGGGAGATCCTTGACAAGGTGTATGCAGGGGCTGACAAGCTAAAGAAAGTGAGGCTTCAAACCCTTCGGAGACAATATGAGCTGCTGCAAATGGAGAACAATGAAAGGGTGGCCAATTACTTTACACGGGTGCTGTCATTGACCAACTTGATGAAGTGCTGTGGTGAAAAATTCACTGATCAGATGATTGTTGAAAAGATCTTGAGATCTATGTCACCAAGATTTGACCACATTGTTGTGGCCATAGAAGAATCAAAAGATCTTGAAGTCTTGAGAGTTGAAGAGTGCAAGGGTCACTTAAGGCCCATGAACAAAGATTGAGTGAAAGAAGTCTGAAAAGGCACCAGAACAAGCTTTACAAGCTCATTCTAATACAAAGAATGCAGGTGAGTGTAGTAAAAATAAGAAAGGGAAGGGGAAATGGAAGAATAACAGAGGGAGGAGCTATCAGAGTCATGCACTAGTAGGTGGCAATCTGATAAGAGGTATGGTGATAACAATCAGAAGAGAGGAGGTGCTGGTGGCTCTCGAGGTAGAGGAGGTAGACAGAAATTTGATAAAAGTAACATTCAATGTTACAATTGTCAAAAGTGGGGGCACTTTGCTGATGAGTGCTACACCAACATCAGAAGGGAGCCTCGTGGTGATGAAACTCAACTAGCTCAGAAAGAAGAAGAAGATTCTGATCAAGTTCTGTTGATGGTGACCACAAAGGATGATGAGAGCAGTGCAAATTCCTGGTACTTGGACACTGGCTGCTCAACTCACATGACAGGCCACAGGGACTGGTTCGTGAGTCTTGATGAATCAGTGAAGAGTAAGGTTAAGTTTGCTGATGACAGTACCCTCAATGCAGTAGGAATTGGTAAGGTTTTGATCAAAAGAAAAGATGGCAAGCAATCGTTTATTTTTTATGTGCTGTTTGTGCCTGGTATGAAGAGTAATCTTCTCAGTCTTGGTCAGCTATTGGAGAAAAGTTATATGATGATAATGGAAGACAATGTGCTGAAAGTGTATGATAATAACAAGAGATTGATTCTAAAAGCTCCCTTGTCCAAGAATAGAACCTTTAAGGTTGGAATTCAAGTGTTGGAGCATAAATGTTTAGCCTCAGCAGTCAGTAGAGAGGAGTGGCTTTGGCATTATAGATTTGGACACCTGAATTTCAGGGATCTAAATATTTTAAACAAGCTCAACATGGTGCATGGACTTCCACAGGTTCAGGTGCCAAATGAAATTTGTGAGGAATGCTTGGAGGGCAAACAGCCAAGAAATGTGTTTAAGCAGCAAGTTCCAATCAGATCTAAGGACAAGCTTGAGGTGGTATACTCAGATGTGTGTGGACCTTTTCAAACTGAGTCTCTTGGAGGAAACAGGTATTTTGTGTCTTTCATTGATGATTTCACTAGGAAAGTGTGGATTTATATGATTAAAAGGAAAAATGAGGTGTTTGAAGTGTTTAAGAAATTTAAAATCATGACTGAAAAGCAAAGTGGTCATCACTTAAAAGTGTTAAGAACAGATGGAGGGGGTGAATATGTCTCAGATGAGTTTCAGAGGTTTTGTGATGCAGAAGGTATTGTGCATGAAGTGACACCTCCTTATACTCCCCAACATAATGGTACTGCAGAGAGGAAAAACAGAACCATCATGAACATGGTAAAGAGTATGCTGAAAAGCAAGAGACTGCCTAATTACTTGTGGGGTGAAGCAGTTTCTACAGCTGCCTACATATTAAATAGGAGTCCTACTAAAAGGTTGATTGGTATGACTCCAGAAGAAGCATGGACAGGTAGCAGACCAGATGTGACTCATCTTCGGGTCTTTGGCTCAATATGCTTTAGACATGTGCCTGATCAGCTTAGGAAAAAGCTGGATGACAAGGGAGAACAGATGGTACTCCTAGGATATCACTCCACTGGTGGTTACAGGTTGTACAATCCTAGGAGCAAGCAAATTGTGATAAGTAGGGATGTTGTGGTTGATGAGCTTAAGAGCTGGAACTGGGATACTGACACTGTGAAGAGATCAACCAGAATGTTAGTTGATCTTAACAACACTGATGTTGATGAGGTCATTACAGCAGGAGCCACTGAAGTAAGGAGATCTCAGAGGGCTAGACAAATTCTAGCAAGACTACATGATTATGAGATGGTGTCAGATTCTGCAGTAAATTCAGCAGGTGATTTAGTGCACTTTGCTTTACTTTCTGAGACTGAACCAGTCAGTTTTGAGGAAGCAATGCAAGATCCAAGATGGATTTCTACTATGGAAGATGAGCTGAAGTCAATAGAAAAGAATCAAACATGGGAACTTGTTTCCCTGCCACCTCAGAAAAAATCCATAGCAGTAAAGTGGATTTACAAAGTGAAGGTGAATCCAAAAGGTGATGTGATCAAGTATAAAGCTAGACTCGTGGTAAAGGGGTTTCTACAGAGAGCTGGAGTGGATTGTGATGAGGTTTTTGCACCTGTTGCAAGAATAGAAACAATCAGAATGGTTGTTGCCTTTACAAGTCTGAGAGGTTGGTCTATGTACCAAATGGATGTGAAATCTACATTTTTGAATGGTTCACTTGATGAGGAAGTCTATGTTACTCAACCTCCTGGTTTTGTAGCAGCTGGACAGGAAGCAAAAGTGTACAGATTGAAGAAAGCCTTGTATGGCCTGAAACAAGCCCCACGGGCTTGGAACAAGAGAATTGACAGTTTTCTAATTCAGATTGGTTTTGCTAAATGCACATCTGAATATGGAGTGTATGTGAAAACTGCCACAGATATAGACTTATTAATTGTGTGTCTCTATGTAGATGATTTACTTGTAACAGGTAGCAATGAAGCAGAGATTACAGCATTCAAGGAGAAGATGATGAAGGAGTTTGAGATGACTGATCTGGGTTGTTTATCTTATTTTCTTGGAATTGAATTCAAAAGAACAAATAGTGACATTGTTATGCATCAGAGTAAGTATGCTACAGATTTGTTGAAAAGATTTAACATGCTCAAATGTAATTCAGCTGTTACACCAGCTAAAACTGGTTTGATACTCGAAAAAGAAGGAAGTGAGGAGCTTGTTGATGCTACAAGGTTCAGACAGATTGTTGGATCTCTTAGATACTTGTGTAATATAAGACCTGATTTAGCTTTCAGTGTTGGTCTGATCAGTAGATTCATGGATAAACCAAGAACTCCTCATCTGTTGGCAGCTAAGAGGATACTACGATATGTGAAAGGAACTTTGGATTATGGAATTTTATTTCCTAACAAGAGTGACAGTGAAGAAGTTGAAGTGTTTGGTTACTCTGATTCAGATTGGTGTGGTGATAAAACTGATCGCAAAAGCACAGCAGGCTATGTCTTTATGTGTGGAAAGCACCAATTTCCTGGAGCTCGAAGAAAGAATCTGTGGTGGCTTTATCCTCATGTGAGGCAGAGTATATTGCTGCTTTTATGAGTGTTTGTCAAGCCTTATGGCTTGATACATTGCTAGCTGAGATGAAAGTGAAGGAATCTGGAGTAGTTCAATTGCTGGTTGATAACAAATCATCAATCAACTTAGCAAAGCATCCAATTGCACATGGGAGAAGCAAACATATTGAAACCAGATTTCATTTTCTTAGAGATCAGGTGAACAAAGGAAGGCTGAATTTGGAATATTGCAGAACAGACATGCAAGTTGCAGACATTCTAACTAAACCACTAAAGGCAGACAAGTTTAATGAGCTGAGGAGCAAGCTTGGTGTTGTTTCTCTAGTTAATCTGAATTAAGGGGGTGTGTTGAGAGTTAGTTAATTCAGATGTAAAATTAGTTAGTTAGTTAGCAATAAGTTATTGTTTTGTTAGCTGTATGGTGTAACAGAATAGAGCTAGTAATAACTAGCTTATGTGGGACTTATTCTCATTGTGTATAAATAGTTAATACATTGAGTAATAAAAGTGTGTGTGCATTGTACATCAGAGAAAAATATTTCTTCTTTCTCAACTATTTTTCGTGAGTGAGTGACTTTGTTCCAACATCTCGGGCCTACCCAACGTGGATTTAGAAATGTCCACTCTCACAAACACACTATCCACTGCTTGAATCACGTTGAAAGTGTCTACAATAATGGATTTCTATGCTCTCCTTTTCCTTAAGAATAAGATGCAGTCGTCTTATAAGTATAGAAATATACAAATTGCTTTTGTGTTAAATTAGTGAACTCCGTCCGGGAAAAATATATATATATATATAGTGAACTCAGGAATAGGTAATAGTGAGTTCCTTTACAATAAGATTTATGATTTTCTCTACTCTCTTGTTCTTAAGGATGATAAGCGAATTCAAATCTAATAATATTGTGTGATTTTGATGTATTGTAAATATAAAACATTTTTTTGTTATCATTTATTATATGTTATAACATTATATGTCAACTATCTGAGCAATCAAACTCTTTTAACAATATGTCAACCAAGATTAGATAATAAAAAAAATTAAATTCAAATAAAAATATTATATTAACAACATATTAAAATTAAACTCAATAATATACTACAAAAATGAATTTGGTTAACAACATCTATAAGATTTTTTGTTTGTGCCGGCAATCAGGTAATATCCGAATCAACTTGTTTGCATTTTAATTAATCCACCTCTTTGATCTAATTAAAGACAGTCCATCTGTACTAGATAAAAATAAATTATTATTTACAGTTTGATTCTAAGAAATTGACATAGTTGAGATTATATTTAACAGAGATTTAATTATGATCTCTAGTTAGTATAAATATTTGTATAATATCATTCAATATTCATGTATTTTCACATTATTCAAACATTTGTCTTCTTTTCTTCTGCTCACAAAAAAAAAAAACTCTTTTAACACTCACATTCCAACAAAATTAAACTTGTTATCCTCGTATAGTATATCCTGTATTTGAAGAGGTCGTAATTGTATAACTGACCAAAGCACTAGTTTCAACAGCCGACAAGTAAATATTATGCCAATTTAATCCAAAAGATGGGCAAGCGTTAAAAAGTAATAAGCCATCACTAATGCAAAAGATGAACAAGCGTTAAAATGTGGAGTAATTCATTAGTTATTATTGTTTTAACAAGTGAATTAAATTAAAGAGTAACTAAATACGTCATGAATGAGATATACAATAACTTCACTGATTTTTTTTTCTTAGAAGCAATTCTTAATCGAATATTTGACTATCAGCAATTTTATATAATCAAGTCCACATCTTTAATAATATTAAATAAGGTCTGAGACTGATCACATTTTTGTATTAAAATCAGCACAAGTAAAAGGGGAAACAAATGGCAGAATGCAAATTGATTAATTAATTAATATATATAAAAGACGAATTGCATATATATTGAACAGGTAACTTCCTCTCTTTATTTTGGTTATTAACTAATAATTTTATAATAAATATTTAAAAGTTAATTAAATATTAGCAGTTGTCAATACAAATGTTTGATACCTCACTACGTATCAAATTCAAAAAAAACAAAACAAAAAAAAATAGCAGACTAATACCCGTCTTTTTTATATCTACCTTTATGGCCACGTAAAAGACTTCATTTGCAGACTACAAAAACCTATTAATGGGTGACAAATGGCTGATTGCAGTGAGCAATTGCCAAATTTTTCATATTTTTGGGGAAATTTAAGTGGTGAAGAAAAAAAAGAAAAACGTTCTCTCACGAAATCCCTCCATTGATTTGCATTTCCCATTGTGCAAGATGTTTAGCTGGGGAGTTAAGCAAAGTCCCCTTCATCTGTAAACTTATGTACCCCTTGAGTAATTCACCTTTCCAAAAGCGTTAAAAAGTGATAAGCAATCACTAATGCAAAAGATGAACAAGCGTTAAAATACTATTAATTAGTTATTGTTGTTTTAACAAGTAAATTAAATTGAAGAGTAACTGTATAATAAGTCATGAATGAGAGATACAACAATTTCACTGATTTGTTTTCTTAGATGCAATTCTTAATCGAATATTTGACTATCAGCAATTATATATAATCAAGTCCACATCTTTAATAATATTAAATAAGGTCCAAGACTGATGACTCTTTTTTTTTTTTTTTAAATCAGCTCAAGTAAAAGGGGATAAAAAAAGGCAGAATGCAAATTAATTAACTAATATATATAAAAGACGAATTGCATATATATTGAACAGATCATTCCTCTCTTTATTATGGTTATTAACTAATATTTTTATAATAAATATTTAAAAGTTAATGAAATATTAGCAGTTGTCAATAAAATGTTTGATACCTCATTATGTATCAAATTCAAAAGAAAGAAAAAACAAAACAAAAAAATAGGTAGCAGAATAATACGGATACCCCTCTTTTTTATATATCTACCTTTATGGCCACGTAAAAGACTATATTTGGCTATTTGCACACTACAAAAACTTTAATTAATGGGTGGCAGATGGATGATTGCAGCAAGCAATTGCTATTTTTCAGTTCTCGTGGTGAAGGAAAAAAGAAACGTTCTTTCACGAAATCCCTCCAATGATTTCCATTTTCCGATTGAATTTTCTACGAATGGACTAATGTCCATGATGTTTGTGGAAAAGGGAAATTAAGCAAAACGTTGACCAGATTCCTCCTACAGGAACCCCATTTCCCATTGAGCAAAATATTTAGCTTGGGAGTTAAGTAAAGTTGCCTCCATCTGTAATTAAGTTCGCTCGAGTAATTCTAACTTAAATATCTCTTTATATTATAAAACTTTTTTATATTGTTAAATTTATCTAATTATTCATAAAATCATAATAATTTATTTTTAAAAAATATATGCAATTCGAATATTATAATTCTACTTTTTTAACTTTTTATAAATACATAATGTGATACCTTTCGGCTAAAACAAAGTCCATAAGACAAGAGGTGATGAGATATAAGAGTCTTTGGAGAGAGAAACAAAGACCAAAACAGTGAGCTTGGCCACCAATCATTTTGGTCATCGCTTTCAACAGCTTCCAACGACTGACTCCATTGCATTGCAATAGGATAATACCTTAAAGATCTTCCTGCTTTTTCTTACGTAAATATTGGTGTAAAGGTGCCCTTTCTTCATGGAAAATTTGAACACACATGCAACCTCGTACGACAATATGGAAGGTTATCTTTCTTGACGAATTCCCACATCAAACAAGAAGAAATCCTCGTCAAACTTAAACTTAGTCCTTGAAAAAAATATTGTTAAAGGACCTTAACTTTATTGTGATTTTTAATTAAGGACATTAATTTTGAAATTTATTAATTAAAGATCTCATCTTAAATAAAAAAATATTTTAATAATATTTATCAATTAGGAAAAAAAATTAAGACATTTATGTCATACATTTTGTTTATTTTATAATTGGATATTTTTGTCTTTTCAACAATTTTATTAATAAATATATTTTAATAAAATTGAGGTCTTTAATTGGTAATAATAAAAGTTAAGTCTCTTAATTAATTTATTATAAAAAGTTTAGATTCTCAAATAATACTTTACTCCTTAACTCTTTGAATTTGTCTAAGTAAGGGTGGCATAAACAAATTACCAAATTCAAAGCACTATGAAAAGGAACCAAGGGCTGTGGTTTTTGATTTTATGGAATATGGAGAGAGGCAAAACCCAATTTGAAAATTGGCTGATAAATGGGCAGTGTTGTGAGCAAGGGTAAACTTGGCGACCCATGTAGGTAAAACCCAATTTTATACAATTTTTTATTTCCATTTAATTAATTTTAAAATATACGTTTTATTAAAATAAGTGTATTTATATAATGATAACAATATAAACTTGTTCGACAAAAAAATATCGTGTAACTTGTATGCTAATAGGAAATATATAGTTTAGCTATTAAAAATGAAATATGATTAAACATTAATGTGTGCAAATGTTATCAAAGTAATTAAAAAATGCTTTTAAATTATTAGGTAGCACTAGCAGAGATTCACTATAGCACACTATGCTAAGGAGATTGACTCTTATATTTGGTTGGAGGACCTTCCATACCACATTGTTCCTCTTTTATCTCTTGATTTTGGAAAATCTATGAAGTCCGAGTTTCAGAGAAAAAAAATAAAAGATTTTTAAAATTATTACTTATTAATTTATAATTATTTTAATTAAACATAATGTAAAATTGAAAACAATGAAATTATATAATTAAACTATCAAAACAATATGAAATTAACTAAAGAAGCGGGTGCTTGTCTGAAATCCAAGCCTCGGAGGGAAGGATGATGCTTAGCATTTTGTTTTATTGCAAGTATAAGTGTGTGTGTGTTTGAATAAGTTATAAAGAAAAAAAAATGTTAAAAATCAATTATGTGTACAATCAGTTTCTAATAAAATTAATTTTATGTTTAAATATGGTAATTTATAATAGATTTTAGTTAAAATGTTTTGTTTTGATTGTATAAAAAGAATTATTTTTATATATTAAATTATTAAAAGAAATACAGATTGATTAAAAAAGTTATTAAGTTGAGAGTAAAAATAAATTTATTTCTCAAAACAATTTTGAAAAATCAAAATATAATAATTAAAATGTTCAAATTATAGCTTTAAGAAAAAAAAATTAGTATTGAAAAATAATCAACAACTTTCTATAATTTTACCCAAACATATTTATTTTAAGAAAAAATAATTTAATCTGAGAAAAATAATTATTTTTCATAATAAAAAAATCTAAACATGCATTAAGTAAATCTGACACGTGGCTCTGGATACTTAAAATCCTAGCTCGAAGGTCATTGTCATTCAAGAAAAATAATCATTCAACTCACTACTTTAAATGAAATTAAGGGGTAAACTTATCGTAGAAAAGGATCAAGAAAGTTTGAAGAAGCCAAATGATAGCTTGGATATATGACTTTTTCTTTCGTTGTATTTGGCTAATGATATATTATCTTACGAAGACACTATTTTTTTCTCAAAAATATTAAAAACTAATCGGGTAAAAATAAAAAAAATAAGTTAGTTATAAAAAGTATAATAATTTATTAATTTTATCAAATAACTAAAAAAAATCTTTAATTAGATACAATAATTTTTAAGCTCAATAGAAATCTAATGTTTAAAATCAATATAATATACATGTTCTTGTCAATCAATATAATTTTATCAAATGAAACTTCGACATATTTAGGAGCGACAATGTGGCAACGGAGGTTAATATAACATCAGAAACGATGACATTATAAGAAATTAATCAATTTGTTACGAAAAAATCCGTAGCTAAATTGATTAGCTACGAATTAATTATGAATTAGTTACAGATTTTTTTCTAGTCAAATTCTCATAGTTAATTAGTTATCAAAAATTTTCGTAGCTAATTTTAAAATTTTCGTAACTAATCCAAAGTTAATTTGTAACTAATTTTTATTCAAAATATCCTTCATTTTCATAGCTAATTAGCTATAAAATATTCCGTAACAAATCCGTAACTATTAATCTATAATAATTTCGTAGCAAATTCGTAGCTATTAACCCATAGCAAATCTGTAACAATTCCGTAATAATTTCGTAACTATTCTTTAGCTATTATGTTACTAAATCTATAACTATTTCTAATTATTATATTACTAAATCAGTATCAATTCAGTAACTATTTCTTACTTATTGTGTTCTTGAATCAGTAATAATTTCATAACTATTCGGAAGCTAATCCAAATTAATTTTATAATGATAATTAATATATTTTAAAATTATACTTATATAAATATTTTAATCTAAATAGAAAAACCCAACAAATAAGTTGTGCAAAACAACAAAATATCATAATTACATTAATAAGTTCAAAACATGTTCAACAAAGAAAGCATAGTTAATCAATAAGTCTAAGTTAATACAAATAGTTTTAAACAAGTTAGCTTCATCATCAATAAGCAAAACTATTAAATGACTAGAGACTAATTTGATTGTGACAAAATGATTGAAATGAACTAATAGTCAATCTGTTAAATCTGCTTGTAAGTTTGGATGCTGCTATCCTTCATATCAGGAAGAGACCTTTTGAATCTTGACATGAGTCTTCTCTTCATGAAGCTTAGCCAAGCCAAAGTCAGATATCTTAGGATTTAATTTGCCATCGAGTAACACATTACAAACCTTGATGCCTGTGAACAATCTTGAATCTTGACTCTTCATGGAAAAATGTTAGACGTTTTGCTATGCCAATACAGATCCTAAGCCTTGTGGGCCAGTCCATTTTAAGCTGATTGTTTACACTGCCTACTAATCATCAAGGGAAATACAGCTCATTTGAATCAAATCATATTTACACCTTCTACTCACCCTTCTGATAATCAAGAAGTGGAATTATACAAGGGTATCAACATGGTGTTGCAATCCAAGTGTAGAGGAATTATAGGGGAAATAATTTAGGCAAAGAGAAAGAAAGAAAGAGACCCAAAAAAGACAATTTAGGCAACATTGATTGCAATCCAAGTGTAAATTGCACACACAAGTCAATTTCACAGTTGAAAAAAATAATGAGTACCTATAACTATGACCAAAAAGCTCATTCAGAAACAGCAGTTAGGATCCTGTTCGTAACTAATCAATAACTTCAGAACAATAAGCCTACATAATGAGAACCGGGACTGCTTTTGATAATTGCATGGGCTATAGCCACAAAATTTCACATGTGATGCCAGAAAGAAACAACAGCATTGTAGAAATTATATATGAATACGGAAAACTACCAATTTTCCTAGGATATAATAAGAGAATCAACAATTACACAACAGCATATGCATACATCTGTTTCACCCATGGCTGGCACCATGATTAATGGGATTAATACTAGTGAGCCAGCCAATGATAGGTAGTGTTGCAGGCCGTAATAGATAAGAAGTACTGCAATTAAAGACGCTAAGATGTAAGTAAAAAATAAGTACCTTTTTTTTAGCAAGTTAAAAAAACAGGATTTAGCTAATTAACCTTGTTATTTATGAGATATTGTCATAGTAATTAGTTTAGACAATGATTTGTTAAGAAAAATGGGGAAAAAAAAGGTTTTTTGACAAAGTCCTTCATCAAACATGATAAATGGCCAGATATGTGTTCTTTCTCCCTTCTTTAATTAGTCAGCTTGACTTTAACCCAGCTACGTTCAACAGTACTCAAACTAGTTTGATGACATTCATGCTCAAATCCAAATAACAGATGGTATACATCATCTATAGACCAATTTATCAAGATAAACTGAAACAACATTACTAAAACTCAAGCAAAATGACTATTGGGTTTAGGCATACTCATAATGTGTGGACATAAACGTGAGGACCAATCCCTGGCTCATAATTGAACAGACTTATGGGCTTGTGAACACCCAAAGACAGAGAAGTTAGCCACATTACTACATAATAGTAAGTTACGTTACTGAAGATATAATATTATGCAGTTCAAAGATTATATGATAAATGAAACTGATTAGAATATAATATATTGACATATGAGTATAAGACTAAGGCATAAGGGTTAAGATATTAATTTTACCACACAAGCAATAGTTAAAATATTATGGATAATGAAAATTCTAAATGGATACATTTGTGTAACGCAGGGATAGTAGTGGTGTTTGTAATGACACTAACATCTACCTTACTCATGCTAATAACGATCATGATATATATTTAAATGCTAAAGTGGGGTTATGAGAGCAATTGCAAACTTGCATGTTAAATTAAAAACAAAAACAAAAAGAAGAGATAACGCTCTGCAAGAACCAAGAGCAAAAGTCCTATATATATGGCTGATATATTTTCTGCTTTTTAACAAATTGTCTTTTGGCACAACCTTTGTACCTCTGCAAGTGGGTTTAAGTGACATTTTCCATTATTCAAACAAAAGCTATCCTATAAGAAATAAAAGCAGCAGAAGAAGAATCACCGTCACAAATCAAATAGCATACATACAAGATTTTAATTAAATAAGATTTTTGGTTTTGTTTTGGTCTCTTCCTAGAGAACAATAGGTCTGTTGTTTCAGTCTGGTTAGTTGTGTTAGGATTGTGCCATTGTATATTTGTATAGGCCTTAAGATAAATAGGGTAGTCTGAACATGGCTGTTTTAACTCAATACTCATCAAACACAATGCCAAGCAAATCACTTGTGTATTGAACGGGCTGCATCAAGCTTACACTAGATGAACTCATGAACTTAATATCAGTTTGGTATGCCAGTAATATTTATTTAATATTCATATAATCTTTTACTGAAGTATTTGCTTGATGAGCAATGATGCAACCTAGTTGGCTGGCTGCTTGGCAGATTAATATAGGTTGTTCATGGTCTAAAGGTGTACAGCTTTTATGTATTTATCTTTATACTGACTGGTGTATGTTATACTTAATTCATCTAGATATTTGCTACATATGGGGAGAAGGGCGTAGGGGAATTCATGTTGCACACAGAAAAAATGAATGAAAATGCATTCTAATTTAAATTTGTATTTGAACTCGGTCACGAAATCAAGTAATGCTTTTGATATTAGCCTTCCAGCAGAAGCCCAAGACATTCTCAATTTAAGTTTGTCTTATTTGTAGGCAAACAAAGACAAAGAGAGGGTAAACTAAGCTACCAAGTTCCACATTGTATGGTTAAAGTTCTTAATTAATCAACCACAATGATGATGTTTCTCAGGCAATGGTTTCCTGCAATATGCATCCAACATGTAATCTCCTCCCAATCTCACAACAAGTTGAAGATTGTAATATAATGACAACGGATAGGCAAAAAACAGAAAATAGGTTATTAAGCTTGCATGGCATGCTCAAATTGACTCAGCATTTAAGGCAAAACGACTAGGTGGACTAGGTCTAATGGTATTACTTTTGTTCGTCCTTTATAAAGAGGTGGACACTAGAAGAGAATAGAAGTAAGCCCTCAAATCAAAAATACCAACAATACTACAGTATATTTTAAGATCAATAAAGAAATTGCAAAGGAAGAAACAACATGGGTCTAGAACCACCACAACCCCCCCCAAAAGCAAAAAAAAAATCTTTTTTAAAAAAAAATTATTCACAAGCATGTATAACATATTTTGAAAGACTGCTTAAGTATCAGTAAATTGTAGTTAATTGAGCAAAATACCTGGATGAGCAGATTGTGTAGCTAACCCAAGTGGTGTCTCTTTCTGGAAAAGAGAAAAACAACTAAGTGTCACTTTAAAACATAATGTATGACTACGAGTGAACTACCCAAATTTATACTTATTATCGATCACCTATGCAAGATGCAATTTTATTACTAGGAGTTTTAAAAACAATAAATAAAAAATGCATCATAAGAAGCAGTACTTAAAATTAAGCTAGGAATTACCAGTTGAAACTTAAACAATCTTTCAATACTTCAATTCAAATTATAAAGAAATGCAAATAAACATTTCAAACTCAATCCTTGATTTATGCTTCCAAAGAGGTAAATAACAGGAACTACTGTAGAAAGCTGACCTTAGTGGTGTAGACTTTGTCACCATTCTCATTAATGTAAAACTGAAGATACATGGTCATTGATAGGTTATCACTGACGAAATTGAAGTAGAGACAACATTATCAGCACGGAAAAGTTGAATAAATTGTCAGCACAGCAATTATAGGGTGTAATACATAATAGAAGTTACTAGAAACAGAGCTCGTGTTTGCAAACAATGAATCATTCGACAGTTAGTAGCAACAAGTTCAAGACAGATAAACATAAAAGCACAACTGTTTTGAGTTCTTGCTGCAAAAACACTTTTTCTTCTTCCCCTTCACTATTGTCTGTGTCCTTTCAAACATTGCTCTCATGTTACTCTCTTGCATCACAGTTAAAATCAACAGAACAAATGTCATTCTTAAACCAGTATATGAAAACAAATCCACAAAATGTTGAAATAAATGTTGAAATCTATTATTAATAAAACAAATCCACAAATCTTTTGCAAATTCACAAATCCACAAATCATTAATAATAACATCAAAAGGTTCACATTAATAATAGAGCAAACGCACAAATCCACAAATCCCAAACGTGAGCACAGAGAGAACAGATCCTGCAGTGGTGTTCAGCTTATCCTTAGTTGCAATATTATCCTTGAGCAAAATAGGTATTCCATGCAACCAGAAAAAGACCCTGGTGCCTTAGCCCTTTTCTCTTGGTCAGCTCTATCAGCTTGTGCTAGTGCATCTGGGTTCACCTCCAAGACCCCTTTGAGAATTGGGTTTAGCTTGTGGATTTGTTTGAGGTAGAACTCAACTAGTTGCCTAGAGGTTAATTGGTTTCTTTGGGAAACAAGTTAGAGATCATGCACAGTAGCCTCCTCCAATGTAAACCCCTTGCCTGAGGTAGTGGCTAGACCACATGAGAATGTGACTAAAAGGATCAGATAAAGGAATGGGAAGAAGGAGAAACCAACTACTGAAGTGGAAGCCATTAAAACTTAGTGTGTACTTTGCCTATAGAGACTATAAACTATATATGATTGAAAAGGCAAGAGATAAGCCTGTCACTGACTCGCTGTGGTCATAGCCTCCAACAGCAGCCACTTGTCTTCAAGTAATACTGTTGTGAACTGGAATGTCACTACACTTTATATACATTTTTTTTACACATTTTTTTATAAAAATATGGAGAGAAATAAAAGGGGAGATGTGTTTCTCCCTCTTATTTTTTCCTATAAAATATAAGTATAAAAAGAAAGTGTACTATGAGTAACATAATTAAAGTATATAAGCATAAAATGTTTACAACTAAAGTATATAGTCAAGCAGAAGTCAGATTATAAACATTGATCCTACTAGAAGAGCAGTGGCATTTGTATAGTATAATTAAAATGCAATGAAGTGACCATGAGGTTTACCTTCTCAGGATCTCCACCGTTATCTGGATGGTTCTTCATTGCTGCTTTTCTGTAGGCCTTCTTGAGTTCATCTTCACTAGCAGTTTTTGAAACACCAAGCGTATCATAATATTTGGTGTTATCACTCCTCCTTGATCCACGTCCAAACATAACTGATGCATCTCAAAAGCACTGCACAAAAAGGAAGGAATTAAGAAAAACTCAACAATGAAGACCATTATAGCATATCAGCATGTCTTTATTTTTCTAAGACAAACCCATTATGCAATAGCCACAACTAAATGGGAGGATTACATGATTCCGACCAGCACTTCTAAGACAAACCCATTTTACTTTTATATCAAATTAAGATGATAACTCAGACCAGTGCTTCCTCCAGTAATCATTGACTTCACTTTGATTGGCAGATAAACTCTGAAGCTTCAAATTTAACTCTGTTCCATCCAATTCAACAATATAATTAAAATGAATTTAATTAACACAGAAACCTCTACATTCCAATCCATTATTACTTCACAGATCTTTGATAAAATGCCAATAGACAAGCATTTGCTAATGATAATTAGCTTTTGCTAAATATCATTAAAAGAATTCTAGCTTCAATTTTTTTATATATGATAAATACTTTCAAAATTAGTTATTTAAGGGACATGGGAGAATCTCACCTCCACAGCAGAGTTTAGGACAGCAAAGAGCCATTTATTAAAGAAGAATAATAAACCGGGAGAAATTATATGACTTGGAATCAAATTGCATCATTGACAGAAAAAATTACTATGGATGTCCCTTATATCTACAACAAGCATGACACTTGGCAGTTGACATTTGGGAAAAAAAAGGGCTTTGCCTGCACAGGTTCGAAGCCAATTTTCTATGCCAATATCTTATTGTATATTCAGTCTTATTAGGTAATTCCACAGTTCCTAGCTTCCAAAATATTAAGCAAATCTAACTCCTATGTAAAGATTGAAACATGCAAAAAGTAACCACTTACTTGTAACGCGCCTTTCATTTCTTTAATAAAAGCAGTGGAAAAGTATAACAAAACGGGAAAACAAACACACATGAAAATAATATCTCAATCAGCCTCAGAAGTATATCAAAATAAGCTATCCCGTAACAACTTAACAAGCTACTGATCCATCTAAGAAAACACAACCATTAAACCAGACATTACTCTCCTAGACAAATAAGCACAGCTAAAGTAAATAGCTCCCCCCTTTTTTCCTTAGTTATCGGCAGCATTTAAGAATTTATTTAATTCTAATACTTGGATTAAACAACAAGCAAATACTCAGGAAATGAAAATATTTACTTTTCAAGTCCATGCTCAATGCCGTTTTAAATAATCATACACAGAAGCCACATCCACCACTCCAAAACATTTCAATCAAACTCTAACAAAGGTAACTTTCCTCTTTCCATTGCTCTTCCCCTATCCCCTACATTTTTAATTAACCAGTCTGTGTTCCGTGAAATACAGAACTGAATGATACAAAAAGGAAGAAACTTCGAAGGCCCAACATCACATTTTTCTAGTTCTAAGCAAAACAAAGCAGCACAACACAAAAAAAAAACTCAGAAATTCGATTTCGATGCCCATTTAATAATAATAATAATAATAATAATAATAATAATAATAATAATAATAATAACAACAACAATTTGACCCAAAGAGAGAGAGAGAGAAGAAAATAACCTTCTTGCCAGATTTGTCGAGGAAGAAGACTCTATAATTGAGGGTTTGGGGTTGGCCTTCCTACTTGACCAGAACCTTGGGGTTGTAGATGGCCCTGCAGGTGTAGGACCTCCTCCTACTAGATGAGGAGGAGGAATACAAAAAGCTTGAGGTTGTTGAGGGAGGGAAAGTGCATAGGGGACTTAACCAATTGCAATCCTCCCTACCTCAACCTCGGCAAGGGGACTGGTACTAGCGAGGCCAGCGGTGGCAGTAGGAGGTGGACGCGGTGGCAAGGTCGCGGGCTGAGGTGCTATGAGCTGAGCGCGGAATGACGGCGGCAGCTGCAGAACGTGGTCCCGAGCTTATGTGCGGCGGGACGAGGCCAGCAGCGGAGCGGCAAGGGGAGGGAGATCCTGCGAGATAAGGTCGGGTTGTGGTGGAGATGTGTGTTGTTTTGTTGATGAGAGATAAAAATGAGAGAGAGGGAGGGAGGGAGTGGGTAATGAGGGGAATGAGAGATTTGAAAGAGGATTAAAGAAAATTTGAGAATTTAGAAAAGTAGGAGGGTGGGGATTGGCGCGCATATGGATTAAAGGGTGTGATTTGATAAAAAAAATTATGTAATTAAAATTTAGTTATGAAAATATTTTGTAATTAATTTGTAACTAATTTAATTATGGATTAGTTATGAATTAATTATAAAATAAGGAAATTTTGTAAGTAAATTGTAATTATTTTGTAGTTTTTGATATATTTTTTTTGTGTGTTCAAAATTTAGTTAAGAAAATTTATTCATTAGTTAATTAATAGTTAATTAGTTGTGGATTAGTTATTAAAAACTTTTGTAACTAAATTATAACTATTTTGTAGTTATTTACTTAATAAAATTTTTCTTTTATTACATTTGAAACTTAGTTATGAAAAATTTCTGTTGTTAAATTTAGTAACAAATTTGTAAAATTTTTGTAATGTAACAATGGTATGAGAATACTAATCAAGTTTACATGTATTGTGCAATGGCCGCTTTCATGAAGTTTACTAAATGATGCACCACAAGTGCGCCATCATCTCATAGATTATATTCCATTAGTATAGAAACTATGTGTTGCATCTTATTCATTCCTCTTGACTAATGTCATTGACATATTGAGAGATTTGAGAGCTATTATGGAATAAGCAACAAGATTGCAACCATTGTAGGGCTAAAAAAATATAATCCATTGATTTGACTTGTACCTCTTCACCTTGCCAACACTACTAACACTATCTTATTGAGTGTGCCAAAGGTAGCAGGCAGCAACAGCTACAGGTAGACCAATTAAATAACTTAAATAATTGGTGGTTAAATGGAGTAATCAAAGCGACTAAGTAATAAAATTAATAAAAAAACTATAAAGATGGTTGAATTCAAAAGAACTAATTCACTGTTGTCCTCCATCTACATGTACACTCGAGACATCAAGTTATAAAATAAGTATCATATATCGTAGCTGAAACGTGTTGGGTTCAGTTTTCATAATGATTACAATCTAAGACACTACTTTTATGCATTCATGTTTGGATTGGCCTTGCCTTTTTATAGGAGAACATGTGAGGTTGTAACTAACACTTATGGCAACTATTTTACGAATTTACTTATCAAATTTCGTACCACTTTGTTCTACATAGTTTGAAGAAGTGCTAAATCTAATATGACAGCAACGTGTTGGACAAATGCCTCTAACAATTTGCAGATCGTGATAGCCATGTCAAAGTCCTGTAACAAAAGACTCCTAGGTTACTAACACATAATTAGAGTCCCACATCGGAAGTGTTTAGCAAAAGACAAGAGTTTTAATAACCAAGCATTGAATCTAAAGGTCACGACCTTACTTGAACAGGATCTGTTCTATAGGCTCGTACTACTGTGTCCTTGAGTTCTAAGGAGACAAGAACTTAAGTCTGGTGGATGAACTATGACCGTGTGATCAGAGCGTGATTAATGGACCAATGATCCCTCATATGGGGGGTGTCATTTGGGCAGTGGAGGATCGTTCTCAACCAGTTTCATCTGGTTGGGACGGTCACTCGGTTGTCTGACAGACTAAATTACTTTTTCTCATTCTCTAATTTTGCAAATTTATTTGTAACATAAACTCAATTTTTTTTTAAAAAAAACTTTATTTTGGAGGAATGACAACGATTGAAAAAAACAAGAAAACAAGTTGATTTATAAAATACTTATTATTGAAAATAAAATTCAATAACATATTGTTATGAGAATTTCTTTTTAAAGAAAAACAAGAAGCCTAATAATGACAGATTGAAATTGAATCCCTAAGACTAAGACCAAACTCCAATATAAAATCTATATTAATTACACCTCTTTCATAAACTTTAACTGTCCCATTTGACTACTATATGCTACATATACCCTCTTATTCTGTCACATAATCCAGTGTGAGCATATGTGCACAAAAATGGTGTGCAAGCAACTTTATTCTATAGTTGTTATATTCCTTCTTCACTTTTTTGGTTTAATTTATGATAACAAGTTTTGAGTGTTAAGTAGTATGGATTGAAATTTGGAACCCACTTGACAAGTAGGGTGGCAATTGAATTCATTAATCTACAAGCCACCGAACATATTTCTTGATTCAAAATTAACTAAAAACACATAAATAACTAAAAACACATATTTGTTAAGTTTTGAGTGACCTTACTTGAACAGGATCTGTTCTATAGGCTCGTACCACTGTGTCCTTGAGTTCTAAGGAGACAGGAACTTAAGTCTGGTGGATGAACTATGACCGTGTGATCAGAGCGTGATTAATGGACCAATGATCCCTCATATGGGGGGTGTCATTTGGGCAGTGGAGGATCGTTCTCAACCAGTTTCATCTGGTTGGGATGGTCACTCGGTTGTCTGACAGACTAAACTACTTTTTCTCATTCTCTAATTTTGCAAATTTATTTGTAACATAAACTCAATTTTTTAAAAAAAAAACTTTATTTTGGAGGAATGACAACGATTGAAAAAAACAAGAAAACAAGTTGATTTATAAAATACTTATTATTGAAAATAAAATTCAATAACATATTGTTATGAGAATTTCTTTTTAAAGAAAAATAAGAAGCCCAATAATGACAGATTGAAATTGAATCCCTAAGACTAAGACCAAACTCCAATAATAAAATCTATATTAATTACACCTCTTTCATAAACTTTAACTGTCCCATTTGACTACTATATGCTACATATACCCTCTTATTCTGCCACATAATCCAGTGTGAGCATATGTGCACAAAAAATGGTGTGCAAGCAACTTTATTCTACAGTTGTTATATTCCTTCTTCACTTTTTTGGTTTAATTTATGATAACAAGTTTTGAGTGTTAAGTAGTATGGATTGAAATTTGGAACCCACTTGACAAGTAGGGTGGCAATTGAATTCATTAATCTACAGGCCACCAAACATATTTCTTGATTCAAAATTAACTAAAAACACATAAATGAGTAAAAAGTACTTGAAACGAGAAGTTATATTCCTTTGATAAAGGCTTAGTATAAGGAAACTCTTAAACTCACTATGGCTATACATAGAATAATTTCTCCTATTTACAGAAGTTTCACCTCCTTAATTAATGGATGGTGGAGATCTTGCCAAAAGAACGGTGGGGATTTAATTATAAAACCTTCCCACCTCTATTCTCTAAAATGTCTAAGATATTTACATGGAATATTCTAGAGCTTCCTAGAGAACCTATGAGATTTTACAAATGTCTAGAATCTTCTTGAGCTCTCATGGTGCTTGGAGTTCTCTAGAGTTTTCCTTGTGGTTTTAGAACATTTTAGAGTGTTCTCGGAAGTTGTGCAAAGTTCTAAGATTTTTGAATGAGGTGTAGAATATTCTTCAAGGTTTTAGAACATTCTAGAGAGTTATGGGTTTTTCCCTAATGTTCTAGATTTCTATAGACAACAAGCCCTCATGCGAAAAACTAACCCATGAACATCCAAGAAAGGTTTAGCATGACATAATGCTTGGGTGAGATCAATGGAGTCATAAGAAGAATGGAGGAGGCTAGTGAGTGGATTAGGATTGACTGTCTTAACTCGACTTGTTAAATGCTCGATTAGAGGTGTAAACTAGTCGAGCCAAGCTGAGCACTTGAAGCTCAGACTTAGTTTGTGAAAGAAAAAGACTATATAGATTTGACTCATTTATTTAAATGAGTCAAATTTAAATCTTAGACTTGACTGATTTAAAAAATACAAAGTTTGGGCTTGAGTTGTTTAGCTCATTTATAATTTGATTATTTTCTTCCTTTTATTAAATATCTCTTTGAAATATTTAAGTTTATTAATTTAGTATTTAATAAACATCTTTATGTTAGAAGATAAAGTGAAAAAATAGAAATAGAAATAAAAGTTTAAGTCTAATATAAAGTGAAAAACTAAATATCTTAATAATAACGATTTAATTTAATATATATTGGCATTTAATTTTATCTTTAGTTTGATTAAATTATTTTTTAATTGAATATATGTAAAAAATATATATTTTATTAGGTTACAAACTTAAGTCTAACTCATGAAGTCTAAAATACTCAATAGCAAAAGGCTCCATATTGGCTCATAAAACTCGAGTAGCTCATGAGCTTAAGGTGAGCCAAATATTTAAGAAAATTGGCTCGTTTACAAATGAGTCGAGCTTGAGCTAGGCCTAGCTCAATTCAGCTCAGCTCAGCTCACTTCTAGCTCTATTCGTAGTAAGTGCTACTCCTTCCATCTATTTATATCTATCTTTTAAAAAAAATTTATTTTGTCTCAAATTATTTGTCATTTTAGAATATTAAGAAAATGTTAATTAATTTTTTTAATATTATTATTATTCTTTATTATCTTGCTAAACCCAATAGAAAATCTAAACATGCACTAAGTAGATCTGACACGTGGCTCTAGTGTTACAGATACTTAAAACCCCAACTCGAAGGTCATTTCCATTCTGGAAAATAATCATTCAACCCACTACTTTAAATGAAAGGGGTTGTAATCAAATAGAAAATTAAACTTATTGTAGAAAAGGATCTAGAAAGTTTGATGAAGCCAAATGATAAAAAAAAAATTATAATTTTACTGGGGATGAACTTTCTCATTATATGCTTGGATATATGAACTTTCTCATTATTCCCTATCAATTTGGACAGCATCGTTCTTGGCGTCTTCTTAGGGTCATGTGAGTACACTTTGTCCTTTGGCATGTCGTCTCTATTAAGAAGCCTAGCATACTCCTCAATCGTTGGCACCAAGTCAAATTGTCGGAAAGTATAACACCGATATGAGGGGTCCCAAAAATGGAGTATAGCTTTCAACATTTGGAGATCAGGGGTGATGAACATGAGAGCTGCAATATCTCCATACTTGTCATTGAACTCTTCTTGTCTTCTCATGCTACACCACACATTACGGAGCCTCCTTAAGTCATTTTGCTCAAAGTCATGGCTCCCCTTTAAGAGAGGTAAAGGAACATCCACGCGATGCAAACTATTTCCTTCCTTGGCTTGAATTCTTGCAGACTCTTCACCGACAGCCCTGATACTCTCTGTCACCTCAGACATTAGAGTCATCTTTCCCTTATTCATCCTTGAGGTTTATCGATATCTTCACAGGATTGGACCACATATGCAAATGCAAGATAAAAGAAAAGTTAATAACTACAAAATTAAAGACAAACAGAAATTCCTCATATGTTAGAGGAAAAGGGGTACCTAATCTTGGTACCCGTTCAGCAGGATAAGTTCTATGAACGATGGTAGCTCTAAGATTATATCTACAAGTGAGAGCTTTGGTTCTAGACCCCTATCGGACAAAAGGTCCCCAAATTGTCCCTTGCTGTCACCAACACTTTGGCTAGCAAGAGTCTTCCATCCTCACCCATGATAGGTTACAAGCGGAAAGAGTTCAATTTGAGCGAGGGGTTTTCATGTGCCTAACCGGAGACCAACGGTCCCACAAAGCAACACTATATGAACTGAGCTCGGGTATAGAGCTTGTGTGTGCAGGTGTACATGAGAGAACTTATTTACAAAGCAGAAATATAATACATATAATGCAAACAAAATGTATAATAATATGAAACAAATAACAAATAAACAAATAAAACAAAAACGGATCAACATAATTAAAGAGCAAATCACATGAGATTAAAATAAGGTTTAACCATCTAACATCCCCAGTGGAGTCGCCAACTGTCGCAACAGTCCCGAAGGGCGTCACGAAAATAAAAAAAGAAAGAGGAGGATAAGACCTCGGGATGTTGGGAGTCGTCACCAATCGCTTTATCCATTAAATGGAATGGTGCAATTGGACACCTAAAAGATGGTCTACGTTTCAGAGTTTGAGGTTCGGGGGTTGATTACGGGTAGGGAAGGTGTTAGCACCCTACACCGTCCGTTCTAAGAACGGTTACCTATTTAATCTAATGTTATTTGCAAGATTAATTAAATTAGTCCTTTTTAAAAAGAATTATTTTTGTTGTTATTTGATATGTCCCATTTTGTCATGTATGTTATCAAAGATGATAAATGACTAAGACATGGAATGGGTGACTAAATAGTCATTATTTTTTAACAAATTCTAAGTCTACAACATATTATATAAAAGAGGTGAATTAAAATTTTATCTTTTTGAAGAGAAGTAATTTTCAAAATAAATGGCCAAATAAAAAAATATTTCAATAAATAATTTTAATTCAAAGAAATTTGTTTAAGTTAGGAAAATGTTTCTTTAAGTAAATGGCCAAATAAAATCTCATTTATAATCAAGAAAAATAGTTTTTGGCACAATGAGATTTTTGTAGTAATTTCCAAAAAAAAAGTCTTCATAAAAAATAGAACTTTAATTCACCACAATCATGATGTTGAACTGTATGAAATTATTCACTTTTATTTGAGGATTTTTATTTTACAAAATGATTTTTATTTTGTGTTTTTTTTTTAAAAAATATAATTTAATTTACAAAATTATTTAATTTAGTGTGAGAATTAGACCTCACAAACTCCTGGCAAAATCCAATATAAAGCTTCAAGATTATCGAGAATAGTGTATTTGATCAGCGCTCCGATCATCTCTCAATTTTTTCGTCATCGGCAAGTTTTAAATTATCTAATTTACAATAATTAAATTAAAGTTACATATCAACCTCATAATAACAATCAAAATACTTAATATAAAAAATGTATTAAATACAAACAATATAAACCCCAAATTAGTAAATACAAATCAATCCAAAATAATAAATAAATAAAATAAAATTAAAAGGAAAAAAAATTAGGCCCAAACTAAAAAAAAAAAAGGGCCCAAACTTAATCGACTTGAGCCCACAAGGAAAAAAAAAAAAATAAATTAAGCAGCAAATAAAAAGGACTTTAGTATCAGATTATGAATATCATGAAAAGAAAGAAGAAAAAGGGGAGGGGGAGAAGAAACTCACGGTGGTGCAGAAAGGCGGTGGCCTCGGTACAGATCTGGTCGGATCTGGGTTTGGGGAAAGCGCAGCGGCGACGACGGGATGGGGATCGGCTCCGGGCGCTGGGTGCGACGCGGGTCAGGGGCCGGAGGCTCGGGTTGTTCTGGATCTGGCTTGCACGGGTTCGAGTCGGATCTCGACCCGTCGGTGGCGTCGCTCGTCGATGCCGGCTGGAACGAGTTCGCCGGCGAGGGACGGGGCAGGGGTCCGATGTGGCACGGGTTGTGCGGCTACGGGTCCGAAAACGAGGTGTTGATCGGAGGAGCGAACGCGACGCGTGCTCTGGTGCTTCTGGATTGGACCGGTAACGACGGCGCTGAGGGAGGGAGCTGGCGGACGTGCGGCGCGGTCCTGGACGGCCGAATCTGGTGCGGGTTTGCGGCGCAGTGTTCGGTTGAAGGAGGTGAGCCGCGACTGGGCTACTGTTTCTGTTTTCTCTTTTTTTTTTGTGGTGGAAGATGAGAATAAAAATGGCTGAAAGGTGAAGAAGAAAGGTTGTTAATGGTGAGAAGTTGAAGATGGGTGGTGGCTGTTAGTGAGGTTGGTTTGACGAAGGGATGATGGTGGCTGTCAAGAGGTTTTTTGTTTTTGGTGAAAATAATGGAAACTTGGATATGGCAGAGGGTGGTTTTGGTGGTTGAAGGAAATTGGAGATGGCAATGAGCAGTTTTTGGGACTACTGAAGTATGAAAATTTTTCCTTGTCCGTGTGAATTTTCAGTTTGTGATTGCTCTATTTTTTTGCTTAATTCGTCTGAACCATCCCCCTTGACTGATTTATTCTTCTCCCTTTTATTGATTTGTCTGCTTGATATATGATTAATTAGCCAAACATTAATCTTAACGTTTCTGAATAAAGAGCAGAAGGCCAAAGGAAAAGAAAACTGTCAAAATTTATCTCTCAATCATGATTGGAAAGCAAACGGAAAGAAAACTGCCAGAAGCCTTTAATCCAACTCAATGCAGTTCTTTGATGGCTAGGGTGGTAGCAGCAGGAAGGGGAAAAGGAAGGGTTGAGATGGAAATTGGGTCATGGGTTAAAAAATGAAATTGGGTTACGGGTTGAGATGAAAAATGGGTTATGGGTTGAGAAGAGAATTGGGTCATGAGTTGGGTTGACCCGTACAAAGGTTTTTTTTATTTTTTATTTCTTTATTTCTTTTTTATTTTTTTTTTTTTTTTATTTTTTATTAAAAAAATAAAATTAAATTAAATAAAATAAAAAAAAAATAAAAAAAATGGATAAAATTGGGTATCAACACATATGACTTGATTTGTTCATAAGGAAAGAATTGATCTATTAGATGTTCAAAAATTTTTTGTCATAGTTACACACATACACACACACATAATATATACATGAGCAATGTCAAAACTAATTGATTAAAAAGAGCTAATCAACATATCAAAAAATAATTAGTGGGATCTTTAGCTTGACGCAGGAACTGGGCATACTTGGTATTGGTTAAGATGAATTATAGCTTGAGTGGTCCAGAACGTGAGAAGAAGATAATAAGGATGTGATAAAATCAGAATTGACTAATTAAGAAGTTAGTAGATAGTGGAAGATGATGTTTACTTGTATTTATAGAAGTGGAATTAGAATCCTTGTAGGAAATGCTTTTGATGAAGGTAAGCCTCTAGATTGATAGGTTTATCCTTAGATATAACTTATCTCATATTATTAGGATGAGAGGTCATAGTCTTATCCAATAATGTCACAAATCATAGTATAAAATTTTTATTTACGTATTAAATAATTATAATTTAAAAATTTAAATGCTTTTAATAATATCACAAATAATAATATAAAAAGTTTATATTAACTAATTTTATCTTTAAATCTTAAACTAAATTATAAATGACATGTATACTTTATCCTTTTTTTATTTCTTTTAAATATTATAAATAGATATAGATAAGATAAGTCATAGTATACCCATTTAGAAATTTGAATTAAAGCTATATCATTATCCTATATTTATCATTCCCTATTTCAATTCAAAATTTTGGGCATATTTAAACCCAATTTTAATAACTATCATTTACATATAAGTAAACAACGAATGTCACAGCAAAAAAAAAATTGTTTTCTTCTTTTGATCGACTTTCTACTTATCCCAACGACAATTGTAGTTGCTTGCATATTGCTACGCTTATCCCAACGACAATTGTAGTTGTTGCCATATTTTTAGGCTTATCCCCTCAATAATACTATTCGCAATGACCACCAAAGTCGTTGGCATAGACGTATACTTATCCCAGCAAACGATTGTAGTTGTTGCCATATTGCTACACTTATCCCCGCGATAATGTTTGTCGCTGGCGTAAAGATTGCACTGTTTTACTTTTCACAGCGACAGCCAAAGTCGCTGGCATAGACTTATACATATCCCAGCGGCAATTGTAGTTGTTACCATATTGGTATGCTTATCCCTGCGATAAACTTTGTCGTCGGTGTAAAGGTTGCGTTGTTCTACTATTCCCAATGACAGCTAAAGTTGCTGGTATAAACGTATACTTATTCTAGTGACAATATAATGGTGTTACCATATATGTGGTCTACCCCAGCGAAATATATTGTCGCTTCTATAGAGTACTTTTTGCCAGCGCAAATGGTGTTGTGGCGATAAAGTTCTTCTTATCGCAACGACTTGAAAATGTCGCTGCTATATATATACTTTTGCTAACGACTTTTGTGTTGCTGGGAAAAAGTCGCTGTCATTTATCTTAATTCTTGTAGTTTATAAATCTTGTTTGCACTCTTCTCTACCATTATTTCTTTACTTTCAAGCTTATTTATTGACTTTGCATACTTGTTGCTTCATCCTCTACTCATTCATTTTATTTAAAACTTGTGTGAGATCTTTTTGTTGTCATAAATTCGTTCACCACAGAAGAAAAAAACTTCAACAAAAATCAAAAGCAACTTGTTAGCAAAAAAATTTAAAAAACTCAATTTACATTTCTCTTGAGTTTTGAAGTCATTTGGTAACAGAAAATAATATAATATATCAGAAACAAGGAATAAACGTCCACATTAATAAAGTTTAATTATGATTGATTGAAATTTAATTGATTTTATTTAAAATAATAATAAAATAAAATTAAGGAAAATTGTCTTCATTAATAAAAATTAATTTTAATAGACTAAAAATTAATTTAGAATTCAATTTACAATAAAATTCAATATGATATTGAACAAACCCATGACAATTAAGATTTTTTTTTTCGGTACAAGGGATAAAGGAAAGTTAAAAACAAAACAGAACTATTGCCTTAAAAGGGCTACACCCATCATATACGCAAGCAAAATATACCCCATCTCTGCAGGAGGAAACATCCAGAGCTTCAAGGGATCATGTTACCCATTTTTTGCCATGAAGTCAGCCCCTTGATTTGCCTCACGTAAAACCTGGTGCAAAGTGACTTCCCAATCCAACTTCAAGTACTGAGAAATTTCATGAAGGACATTTCCATGACGATGATATTTAATTAGTTGCCCATTTCTTATTGCACTGATTGCGTTTAAGGAGTCTGATTCGAGCTCTATTCTTCTGAAACCTTCCCTCTCCAAGAGTTTCAGACCCTGCACTATAGCTATTAGCTACCAACTCAGCAAGTAGGTTTCCTGCCACTGCAATGAAACCAATAAAACCAAGGATCCAAGACTCGTCTTCTGGTGGCAGCAAGCCACCAGACCCAGCTCTGCCAGGATTCCCCAATCCAAGAAGTTAACACTACAAGAAAAATATAATTATATTTAAATAAGTTTAGGGTATATTGTTGCATTATTTTTTCAATTATATTGGCAAAAGAAATTAAGTAAAAAAAATAAAAATAAATACATGAGCTTCAGCCTATCTTGTGAAAAAAGAAAAAGAAAAAGAATCCAATAAAATCAATTTATGATATATTGGAATTAGATTCTAATTAATTTTAGCACTAAAGATTTTTTATTAATTTAAGATTGAATCAATTTTAGAAAGATTAATACTAATTAATTAAAATAATTTAATAAAATTAATATTAATGAATTAAAAATCTTATTGAGGAATGCGTCAGTGTCAATAGGAGAAATTAAGTTCAAAAAAAAAAAAAATATTGATTGATAAGAAAATCAATCATGAAAATAATATAATAATATGGTAAAATTAATGAAAAGTATATTTAAAAAATAATACAAATACTAATTTATTGGAAAATTAATAAAAAGGAATATAAAAATATAACATAATAAGAAGGTAAATTCAAGGAATAATGAATATAAAAAAGAAATTCAGCTCCCCATTATAACCATAAGCAATACTGATAAGAAAAATATAATTTAATAAAATCAATTTAAGATATAATTTTTTCAAATTATATGGAATTCTGATACAATTTTTTTCAATTATTTGAGACGCTAATACATTGTTTTATAATTATGCGAAATATTGATCATAACTTTAAACTTACCTTCAGTTTATCAAAAGTGAGTCTATCATCATTATGATATCTACTGGGAGAAGCTTATGCAGGAAGCGGGACAGTTGGGCAAGCAGGGTATTAGTAATTTTTTGTAGCTGGTAAGTGAAAAAAGAGGGTAAGAGCCTCCTTACTTCCATGTTTAAAGCAGTTGCTACTTCATCACATAATTTTGTTACATTACTTCTCACATCTATGATATCAACTTATATAGTTTTATTTCTTTTTAATCACGAAGGAGTTGAAGTTATTAACCTAGTACCACCAGAGTTAAAATTTAGTTTTTTTTTAAATCTTTATAATATTAAAAATTTCAAAATCAATTATTTTACTATCTAATTTAATTAAATAGTGACTAAACTAATGTATGTGTTAGGTCCCCAGTTTGATAGCTTAATTGCAAGTCTTGTCGAACCTTAAATAATGGAATCTGTTTGAAATTGGAGATCTTGGTTCATTAGATTATTAGACTGTTATTAAACTAAATGGAAATTTCAAGCATGTTAATACTAGAGGAGTTTCCCATTTAAAAATAGGTAGGAGGAGCAAATAGTGGTTTAAAGAAGAAGAATACTAAGAATATTGTTTTATTTTTATAAATAGCATTTTTCTTTGAAAATCTAAATCTTTGAAAGAACTTTCAACATATATATGTTTAGTTAGAACAAATCTCGACATCAATTCTTTTCCTCCAACCCTTCTTTTTAACTTTTTTAATCATCATCTATATATCTATTAACTCAATTAAGTAATGTTAGAAGTAACAATAAATTGTGATTAAAAGGTTGAAGGGAAGGATTGGAGGAAAAATATTAGAGCTAAGTTTTGTTGTAAGACTTACACATACAAAATTTGAAGAAATGAACATCTTTTTAATTATTAGATTTTTTTTTGGGTACATTTATTATTAGATTTGTTCTAGGAGGTTTGCACATATAATGTGTCCTTATCTCTCTTCAAGATAGAAAAATTCTTACCTAAATCCTAAGCACTTAAGTTGGGTATACTAGATAAATCAAGACTTAATATTTTTATGGATATTTATGAAATTAATTATGTGACACAAAAATTTATAAAAATATTAAGTATTGATTGGTTTGGTACACTCATCTCGGTACCCAAAATTGAAGTAAGAATTTTTCCTCCAAGATATTGTTTACTTGTACTGTAGCATTTTCCTTATGTGCCCTGTATCTTTGCCTACAGAACCAAATGGAAGTGGAAAGAACGTAACTATTCTATCACCCTCTCTTCACCCATTATAGGTCAAACCGCATACCTCTGTATCTCTTGTTCTCTTTTTCTTGAGAGAAGGGAAAGTTGGACAACATAGGAAGATAGGTAACTAACCTCCCTGTAATAACAGAAATGGCCGGCTTTAATGAATCACCAACTGTCGTTTCATAATTCCGACGTTGGCATTAACCTATTCCCACGTTGTCTCTGTTCCACACAAATCGTCAAATCCTACATGTTTTATGAAACCAAATCACAATAAAAAAACCTACATCACTTCCATCCTTCATTCAATCAAAACTTTCTCAGCTAGCGAAGACGTGCTTCAAAAGCAAAACATTGATTCAAATTCAATGCATGGTACAGTCAAAACCACCCATTAAATTTTCCTGCAACTCCTTCTTCTCAACGGGTGTCAGCTTTTCATGCTTGGTCCTCAAATCGAACAGCACGTGGTGAAGCTCCGTTGCTGAACTAACCAAGTGAGTTTCAGATAGAATAATGTTAGGGTTTGTCTATCGATTGCCTTAAAGGCACTTGTGGATTGAGGTGTAAGAGATCTCAACCATAAAAAGTGTTTTACCTTATAACAAGATAAAAAGTATAAACATTAGTTACCAAAGAAAAAAGTATAAGCATTATTTAACAAATGTGGTACCGTTGGATGATAACTGCACCTTCTTGCAGTTTTTTTCTTATTATATATATATAACTCCAGGGAATTCTGTTCGGGGCAATCAAAAAGTATAAAGTATTAAATAAAAAATTTAACATTTAATTATTGGTGCTAGAAACAGAAAAGTAGAGATACTAAAAAAGAGTAAAAAAAGTTTTTGTATATTTTCTGAACTAATCAGTATATATAAGATGGTTCTTTATTTATATAAAAGGAGTTTATATAAAAAAAAATATAATTAAATATAATTAAAATAATATATTTAATTATATATAAATCAAATTTATAAAATAACACAAAATTAAGTTTAATTTAATTTTAAAATATAATTTAAATATTCTAATAATTGAAAACTTAAAAAGTTTTACTTTTTATTTCTTCCACTTTATAATATCTGACGTTTAAAGTTTTTAACACATAGATTAAGAAAATTATTAAATACTCTTAATTTTAAGAATATAAAAAATATAATTATATTTAATTAAATTACCCTCAACCTCTATTAATATCCTCTCTCATTCTAATCAGTGAAAATATCAAGAGACAATGATAAAGTTTAAGAAAATTAATATTTTCTTAATTTTTTAAAATGACAAATAAAATGAAATAAAATTTACTCTCCAAAATATAGTTATTGTCAAATGGAAAGAATATTTAAAACCTTTCATTTTTTATTCCTCAACAAACATTTCTAATGATACTTGTTAACAAAACTCATAATATTATTCACACATATTAACTTATATTTTCATAATTTTATACATCTAGATTCTAATTCTATCACATTTAAATAAAGTGATGTAAGTGAAGTCAAAAGATGTGTATCATATTATCCTTTGGTATAAGAGGGGTCCCAGTCTCTTAGATTCTCTCATAAGCTATGCTGAGAGTGAGAAGCCTAAGGAACAGAATGTTGCGCATTGGGTTCCATATTTAACACTCCCAATTATGTTCAAATTCCGTTTGGTTGGGATTAGTTATATTATATATAATTTATAAATTGTCAAGTTGAATTGAAGTCAATTAAATGAGGTTTGGTGAAATTTCTGACCATAAGAGCTGTGAAGTATCAAAGTCTTTTACTGCATATCCGAGGTACCATAGTTAATGTCCCATTCCCATAACCCACTCTTATGTTCAGCTCTACACCTATCTTTTTCACTAATATCAGCACCAATTCCTTTTGCATTGCTTCTCTCTCTCTCTCTCTCTCTCCTGGTCTTCGCCTTCTCTCTCTGGTCGCTTTTCCAATCTCTTGTGTGTCTTCTTCATCTTTTTCTCATTTCCTTGCTAATTTTGAATTAACATTAGTGCAATGAGATTACCCAAGCTGATAGTTCTGTTGTGCCTTCTGTTCTCGGTTTGTATTTGGTCTAACACTGTGGCAAGGAAGACCTTACTTGTTAGCAATTTGTTTGATGGTGCAAAGAAGAAGACCACAAGCGAGACCCTCAATAGTGTTCACAAGTGCAACCCCAAGAGGCGCCAACTTGGCCATTACTTGTCTTGCTCCGAGAAGAACACCACTTCAGATGACAAAAGAGTCGTTCCTACAGGTCCAAATCCATTACACAACAGATAGAAGAATCATTGGCCATGCAGCAAGACATAATCCACAACAGGATCTTTCTTCCTTGAATTGTAGTTTCTGTCTCTCTATTTCAATGTGATTTTTGGAAGAAATGTATAAACTTTTCTTCTAAATTACTTCCTTTATCAGTTCAGATTTTTTCCCCTAAATTATTTTTCTTTTTATTTTGTTCCTTATTATATTATCTTGTACATGAGAATTACTAGAAAAAGGTACGTTTCTGCGACACATTTCCTTAACTTTTTTACGGGTTTGTTATTCACACACCATATTCTACATTTCTACACACTACTTTTCTATCCATCAAAACATAATATACGTTGATCATCACATAGTACACCGATTACCACAGTGGCAATCAATTATCATCTTTAATTATCATATAATACACGTTGATTATCAATTATTTGTATATTCATTACTAGTGTAAAAGTAATGTGAAAATATCTTTTTTCCAATTTTTTAAATGTGGGAATAAAGACAGGCTATTAATTGTGTTGTAACTATTTCCATGATTGTGCTGTGTGTTAAGCTCCATTGGGCATAAGCCAAAAAGTTTATCTCCCCCCCCCCCCCCCCCCCCCCCCCCCCCCTTCTTTTCTGAGTGGAGCATAACATATGTTTTTTTTTAAATGGGAATGGCGGAAAATGGAACAGAATTATGAGAAAAAGACATAATAACTAAGAGGAGGTGTTACTCACATTTAGGGTGGGGTTTGTATGTGATTCATTGGTTAAAAAGAGGAACAAGGTGGTTGTGATGATCTGATCCATGACCTGTATTGGTAATGAATAAACGGCATTGAATGTGTGTCGGGGAAGAATTGAATGTGATGCCTGTTGGATATCTGCCATGCTACAATAAATTCGAAGGGCAAGGTTAACAGTAACACACATACACACACAGTCGTTTTGCTGTTGTCTCTCTCCCTGTTTGTATCCCACCAAAACCTACTTTTTGACATAAACCATGGTGCTTTTCCATTCTTGTTTTCAGTCTCTTTCTAACATTGTATATCTCGAGGTTATGCACATAGAATTGCATGTATCGTCGCATCCCCTTAGCCAATTCACAAGACTATATTAAGTATAAAGGTTTTTTTTTTGTTAATCAGTATCTTAAAAATACTTATTAAGAAAAGTTAAAATAAAAGTTTTAAATAAAACAAAGATTTTGTTAAGAACATTTATTAAAGAAGTAAAGTAAAAAAATTTAAATAAAAATTAAAATATTTTTAATTTCTAATACATTAAATATTTTATTTTCATTAAAAATTTTATCTTTTAACTTTTTTAACTAGTATTCTACTAGCAAAACCCATAAAAACAAAGTAAAGTTTTTTTTAACTTTAATTACAAAAAGCATATCTCATATTATAAAACGGAGATGCGGGACACAAGGGGCAGAGAGAAAAGTCAAGGTCGCAGAAAATCCTATCTTTCTTCGATTTATTATTTTCATAAACGAGTGAAATAGTTTTTAACACAATCATCTAATTAACTATTAATGCATTTTTAAAAGAGTTTAATTATGTTAAAAAAATTTAAAATGTTAAATTTTTAAGAGAACCGCTAAATATCACGAAAAAAGTTTGTGAAATTTTATAAATGAAGAAAGGGTCATGTTATTTCTACAATTCAAAATGGATAATTTTGGGACAAATCAGATGAGTAGTGAGCGTTATTAAAATAAGTAGTGATTCTAATTATTTATGTGATGATTTTCTTTTATTACACATAATAAGTTAAAATTAGAATTCATCATATCTTACATAAATATCATTATGTAGTGATTAATGAAATGATAAATTGTGATCTTTATCACTTAGTCGGTGAATTTTAATTTCAACTCATTATGTGTAATAGAAGAAAATTATTACATAAGCAATTAAAATTGCCACTTTTATTAGAAACATTTATAACTTATCTAAATTATCTCAAAGTTATCCATTTAAGTTGTTAAAAGACATTTTCCATGAAAAAAAAATATCCTTTCATAAAAGCAGTTATTAAGGAATGAAATGTTTACATCACACACGCATGAAATTCCAAAAGTAATATGGCTAAAATCATTAGTAAAGGATTTCGTTTCTAGCATTAAGCATTACGCTTTAATGATATATTAATGCATGATTAAATAATAGTATATAAATTTAACTTAGACCTGTGATAAGCGAGTCGCCTTCTTAAAGAAAAGACCAAGTTTAAATCTAGAAAAAATAATTATTGAAATGACTTCCTAGTTACATAATGGTGGCTAAATGGTTAGTTTATAATAATGCTTATAGATATATCCTCGTTAAAGATAAAATAATAATAATAATAATAATGAAAAGCTTTTTACGTTAATAATGAATTAAAATTAAACTTTTTTTCGTTCTTTCGCTTGTTATCCTCTCTTTTGGGACAGGGAGAATTTGCATGGATAGATGTGTTGTGGAAGCAGAAGAGGAAAGAAGAAGGGGTTTGACGAAGGGAGGGAGAGAGAGAGAGAATGATTTGGTTATCATTGTATTTTATTTTTTAAAAGTAACCATATTTTGTGTTTTGGGATTTTTTGCCACATACTAGCACTTAAAGAATATACATTTATATATATATATAAGCTTAGAATCTATTCTGTGAGTATGACAGAGGGATTCCCTAATGAAGTTTTAGATGATTCCTAACATGACCCAGAAGTGAAGGATAAAGGAAAAAAAATTAAGATGGACAGCACTTACAATGATTGAATATTATTACTCATTATATGTTGATAATTGAATCTCGCTATTTATTATTAGTCCTCAATTTTTTACTAATTAAGCTACCAATAGCGGATAAATTATAATATTTTTTAATATGGACAAACTTGTACAACACAAAAATTTCCATTGAATGCTGACACAAAAACAAGTAACTTCAAAAATTTTGTGAAATGAGCTCCCACCAAGGTCACAGGACGCATACGTAGGTTTCGTTCCTCCAGTCCCAAATTATTTATGGGTTTTTTTACTAAATTACTATTATTAGTAAAACTATTTATTAAAATGTTATTTTTTAAATTATTTATCAAATTACTACTTTTTAAAAATTATTTATCAAAATATCACTGTTTTACAATTATATACTAAAATGTCACTCTTTTATCTTACGTAGTATTTTTTAATATTTTCTGAACACCTGGGATGCGCCAAGTAGGATGACACATCCACGTAGGTTGCGTCATCCTACTTGGCGCATCCCAGTTAATTTTGTCATACAAGATGACGTAATTACCTTGAATATGCCAAGTTTATTGGCGTAACTAAGCAAAATACATCATCCTAGTTGGCGTATTATACACACGATCGTGTCAAAATTACACACGGTCGTGTCTCCTTCCAGAAATTAAACAGAAGCATTTTGGGAGTTAGACAGGGCCCTATCTAACTCTTCAATCATTCAGAAGGCATTGTCTAACTCCTCAATCGCTCATAGGACTCTATGAGAGTCAAAATGATTATTTTTTACATGAAAAATGGTAGATCTTTGCACTTTGTCACTTTTAATGTGATAAATCTCATTAAATATACAAAAAATGAAGACGATAATAGGGATGTATGTTTAAAAAAATGTCATTTTTGATGTTTTTCGAATTGGAGTGAAAATTTGGACAAAGTTTCTACTAAATATTGGACCTCCCTAAAATCACATGAACCTGTTTAATTCAATCAGTTATAAAGATCATTAATAAAAACTAAAACTAAGTGGAAAACATATTTAATCTAACAAGGGAACCAAAATCACAATAGAAAGTTATCAATTACACAAAACTACTAAAGATGCATGCCCCTCCGATCTCGCGTGCCCTGTAGTCCGTAGCTTCACAAAGCTCTATATACAAGTATGCTAAAACTGCAGACCCCCAGTTATATGTCCTGACAATAGCAAAATCCTCCAATAACGGAAGGAACATCAAGTGCACAAACTTACCAGAATGATCGGGGCATAAGATTAAACCCCCAAACAACCGAAGTATGTAATGTCGTGCACGCTGTTGCACATACTCATCATCATCATCTTCAGAGATTGTAGTAACACTCGGCTACCACAGCTATGTCATATTAATGCATGCACCAGATATGAGCGAGGAAGTCTCATCAATCCCTAATAACTGAACGCATAGACCGAGCTAATCAGTCCTATAGGTAAGGCCAGTAACTGCAGCGCTGTCAATAGGAAGACCCGATATGATACTGATATCCTCGAATGTAATGGTGCACTCTCCGGTAGGCATGTGAAATGTATGTATTTCTGGGCACCATCTTTCAACCAACGCAGTGATCAAGGAGTGATTAATGCTGCAATAGCCCATATGGGCAACTCCCAAGAAGCTAGCCTGCTGTAGATGCAGAAGAATTGGCACAGTGGGGTCCATATGTTTTGTCTTTTGAGCACGTCTCACACGCAGGTGTCGGTCCTCATGTCCCTGCCATATATGCTGAGAACCATGATACTCTTATAACTCCAATATCGAGTTGTCCTCTAGTCTGGGGTTTACACAAAATGCTATCTATTAGTTGTATGCCAAACAATAACAATTAGTGTGACAATATGATTACTATAATATGATATGACAATATGATTACTATATTAAAATATAATATGAGAGAAATGAAGTGCATGTTCATAATTAACTAACATATATTAATAGGGGCAAGAATACAATATCATAGATCAGTGATACAAAACAATATAACTCTAAAATGCACATTGATGGTTGGCTAATACAAGATTCTGACAATGACAATAGGCCTAGATCAACTAGATGGCCCCACTCCATCATCCCTCAAGGAACTCGATTCACTGGCACGACATGTGCAAAAATTATGTCCAGGTTGATGGCATCTTGTACACATTTGTCCTGTCCCTACTTCGCACCAATCTATCTCATTCCTGATTCGAGTTGATTTGGGTCGACCTTTAGATCTAAGCAATGCACGATCTCGCACCAAAGTTATGTCAGGACCTGCAGACCACCATGGTTCAGCCCGAACCAGTTCAAAATCAAACTCGTAAGCTCTGTAAATGCTCTCCATCCTGTATACCCTATGCACATATCAGAATGGGTCAATCATCACAGAAGCACACACAGTAATCGCATGGGAGCATGGAAAATGTAATGCTTGAAACACCCCACAGTCACACCGACGTTTTCCAAGTTTAAAGTATAAGAAATTCCATCCTGTTGTGTTACAGGGTTAAAAGTCTCTTCAACCATGAACCTTGTATTCTCTCTATTGTACCGGTAAACTTGGTGTGAGCTAGCCTTTGCCATGTTGACTCTCCAATGCTTCAATAAGTCATCACTCCATTCCTACCCAAATGTCATCAATTTCGCATTTGCTTCATCTTTTTGGTTAATAAAGTATTCTACTAACTTCGTATATGTCAACTGAACCAATGCAGTTATAGATAGATTTCTGCTACCCTTTAACACTCCATTGATACACTCTGACAAATTAGTTGTCATATGACCAAATCTACGACCACCATCATATGCCAAATTCCATTTTTCTTTTGGAATTGCATTAATCCAATTTACCATCTCCTTAGTAGCTATCAACTTCTCTAGCCTAGTATCAAACTTTATTGCAATTGGTTCATACCCTGATATAATAAATGAATTAAGTTGGTATTAAAAACTCACTTTTCTTATCATAAATTAGATTACAAGTTAAAAATTTTAAGTACTTATGTTAATTAAAAATCTTTTCAACTCCTTATTCTGAAATTTGGAGTTAAAATTGAAACCAATGTGCCGTATGCAGAAGACATAATATGCATTCATCTTGAGTTGTTGCAATCAACAACTTATGATGGTATTTGCCATACAAATGAGTGGCATCAATCTGAACAATGGGCTTGTAATATCGGAAGCCAGCAACACATGGTTTTAATGTCCAAGATAATCGACAAAAGACTCTTTTCGAACGATCAAGTCAGTTATTCACAAAATATTCTTCGACTTGCAACTCCACCATTATGCCTTTTATGTCTCTTTTCATGGCCGCTAGCCATCTGGGCAACACCTAGTAAGATTTGTCTTAATCCCCAAAAACATTCACAATGACCAATTATTTTGTCTTCCAATCTTTTCGATATAAAACTTGGTAACCGAATTGGCTTCAAATCCGTTCAACAATTAAGCATACAAGTGCATCGGGTTTTGTTCTAACTAACTCCAAAATGCAAAAGTAGATCATACGAGAGTCCAACTTGCGGTGATCTAATGACACAGCTGGGTTTACACAACTGTGAGGTCCATTATATTTTGTAATCTGCCACGTATTCAACCTCTTGCTTTGTATGGCCCTAAGTCTCCAATTACATCCTTCGTCAAAATTAGGGCACTTAGCAGTAAATCTATGTGAATCAAAATCTTCAATCTTGTACTCTTGATGCCTGTGGATCAAATAATACTTGAGGGCTAACTTCACGTCATCTTTTGATGGAAACTGCAAGCCAACATAGAATTCATCATTGATGCTCCAAGTCCCATGATTATCTAATTCAGGCAAGTTATCGAGATTACTCAATGCATCCCAGTTGATTTGAGAAAACTGAGGGCATCGTGGCATAAACACAAATTCAGGTTCTCGAGGCATAAACATGGATTGAAGAGCAACCGACAATGGAACTTGTAAATTTTCTTCGGCATCAAAGTTTTCTTCCTCTATATCAGTGTCTGAATCATCACCCTCAGCTACCTATTTTTCATCTTCACTTATCTCCGATACTGCATCTCTGACAAGTGGGTTATCAGCTTCAACCATTGCACAACCAATAACAATCATATTGCATGGCTCAACTTGATTAGAAGGACCAACTTGAGCTTCGGTTTCACCAGGAGCTTCAACATGCTCTTCCTACCCACTTGTTTCTACCTCAACATACAACTCCATCGAAGCCATGTTCGGAGTTTGACAGAAGGAACCTATCATATACTTTACATCATCATCGTATTCTAATGGAAGACCTACCCATCTCCATGGATTGTAGCATTGTGGACACCAATAGACAACCTTTGACACATGTTGGTTTACTTGGAGCCTTAACTTTGAATGGATCTTATTTTTTAACCCATCCAAAGTCATATTGATTGTGATCACAATAGGCCTAGGAGGAGGACCTTGATACATGAGACCTTCTTCTCCATCGTACATTGTCTCATTGAAGTAAATGTGCACATTCAAGGGTTTTGCCATATTAATTCCACTTCTGAACAATAACAATTCAAGACTTATGTATTCAATATACACGTGTCAATTAAAATAAAATTGCACACATAACAATTAATTTATACTATTATTATTTTATGTACAAATAACTTCTTAATCCCTGCTAATTTGAATTAAACTACACTTACTTATTTAAACCATGTCAAGTACTTAAGAAAAAAAATTTATCCTATTATTTTACGTACACAATACTTCATACAAATCAGACTACATATCTTATTAATCACATTATTAATTAGTCAAGGAAAATTAATTAAAGACCTCTAAATGCGTATACAATAACATAAATGTATAATAAAATAATTGAGCACAAATCATTAACAAAAAATTCAAACATTGAAAGAGATACTTATATATAAGGAATACAATCTGAATTTAATCACCAATAGAGATTCAAACACCACTTCTAGTGAGAATTGAGTTCGTTTAGAGAATTGAGAGCGTTTAGAAAGAAGAAAGTTGTAGAGAGATAGTGAAAAATGAAAAAAATGGAATGAATGTCACGGAGGAGGTGGGGGGTAGCCAATATATACACGTGTTGCGCCAACACAGTTGGTACATTTCACTAGGTTACGCCACCCTTGTTCGTGTTTTCAAAGGGGATGTGCCAAGTAGGATGCGCATCACAGGTGATTAGAAAATATTAAAAAATATTACATAAGACAAAAAAATGACAGTTTAGTATATAATTTCAAAACAGTGGTATTTTGATAAATAATTTTATCAACAGTGATAGTTTAGTAAAAAAAACTTATTTATGAGCTGGGTTTTCCAAAAATAAATCTAGAATAACCAATATTGAGTCTAGGTCCCAACCCAAAAGTCAAAATTTTAAATAATTGTTTTGTTCTGTAATCAAAACTAAAATTTAAAATAAAATCAATTTTTTTTTACATTTTTATATATATATATATATATATATATATATATATATATATAATACTGTGTTTAAAAATTTTAAAATTGTTAAATAAGTGTTTTCACAATTCACATTTAAAACACAAAGTAGTACGCAATTGCATCAATAAAATTTTAAAATTGTTAAATAAGTGTTTTCACAATTCACATTTAAAAAGTAGTACGCAATTGCATCATTAACAGATAAAACTCAAGTCCATAACTATAGTAATAAAAATTTAAATGAGTAAAAATATAAAGATTGATATTTTAATAGTGTGAACTAAAATTTAAATGAGTGATCTAAAAAATTTTAAATGAGTAAAAATATAATAAATGATATAAAAAATATAAAAAAATATAGAGTCCAAAATTAAAATTAACTGAAACTATATAAACAAACTATTTATTTTAAATTTTTCTCTAATTATTTCATTCATTGTACGGATACAAAATTACTACTTCACTTCTTTTAAATCATACACTTTCGTTATATATTTTTACTTGCTTGAAATATTATGTAGAGTTTTGTTGAAAGCTTGTAGATAGAAGGTTATGAAAATTATAGTTATTTTATGATTTATTTAATCCCACGAAAAGAATTTCGTCAAACGTCATACGAAAGCAGAAAAACAATGTAGTGTGTGTTTTATGGGGTAAGAGTGGGTGGTTTTTTTTTTTTTTTTTTTTTTATTTCATTTTATTTCAGTTTGTTATGTGCTTGAATTGTTTGCCATCTCATTCGTGAAAGATGCACGAAGACTTCTTCGTGTAATATAGCATTACTCATATTTTTATATATCTTGTCATACCCATACTCTAGTTTTTAAAAATTTTGTTGTATCGATCTCATACCACTACCAGTACAGGTACTCTTATACGTATCCATGCAACTTAGGTTCTCATTGATTGACTTAGATTCCTAATGACGGTGAATGGATCCGCTTAACATGGTTTGTAAAGTAATTATGATGTCAGATAAGTAGTGAACATCACTAAAATAAGTAGTGATTCTAATTGTTTATGTGATGATTTTCTTTTATTACACATAATAAGTTAAAATTAGAATTCATAATATCCTATACAAAAATTATCATGTGGTGATTAATAAGATAATAAGTAGTGATCCTTATTATTTATTTAATAAATTTTAATTTTAATTCACTATGTGTAATAGAAAAAGATCACTACATAAACAATTGAAATCACTACTTTTCTTAGAAGTATTCATAACTTATCTAAATTATCTCAAGGTTATGCATTTAAATTGTAAAAAGACATTTTCCATTAAAAAAAATACATCCTTTCATAAAAGCAGTTATTAAGGAATGAAATGTTTACATCACACAGGCATGAAATTCCAAAAGTAATCAATGGCTAAAATCATTAGTAAAGAATTTCATTTCTAGCATTAAGCATTACACTTTTATGATATATTAATACATTTTTAAATAATAGTATATAAATATAACAAGTTAGACGCTGTGATAAGTGAGTCACCATCTTAAAAGAAGGACCAAAGTTTAAATCTAAAAAAATAATTATTGGAATGACTTCCTAGTTGCATAATTGTGGCTAAATGGTTAGTTTATAGTAATGCCTATATATCCTCGTTAAAGATAAAAAATAATAATAATGTAAAGCTTTTTACATTAATAACGAATTAAAATTAAACTTTTTCTTTCTTTCTTTCACTTGTTATCCTCCCTTTTGGGACAAGGAGCATTTGCATGGATAGATGTGTTGTGGAAGCAGAAGAGGAAAGAGGCTTTTTTATTAAATTGTCACTATTAGTAAAATTATTTATCAAAATATTATTTTTTTAAAATTATTTATTAAATTATCACTTTTTTAAATTATTTATCAAAATATCACTATTTTGAAACTATATACCAAATTGTTATCTTTTTATCTTACGTGGTATTTTTTAATATTTTTTGACCACCTAGGATACACCAAGTAGGATGACGCATCCACGTAGGCTACGCCAATATGCTTGGTGCAACCTACGTGGATGCGCCATCCTACTTGGCGCATCCCCTTTGAAAACGCCAACAAGGGTGATGTAACCTAGCAAAATGTGCCAACCGTGTTGGCGTAACACGTGTATATATTGGCTACCCCCCACCTCTGTAGGATGGCACATCCCCTTTGAAAACGCCAACAAGGGTGGTGTAACCTAGCGAAATGTGCCAACCGTGTTGGTGTAGCACGTGTATATATTGGCTACCCCCCCACCTCTTCTGTGACATTCATTTCATTTTCTCATTTCTCATTATCTCTCTATAAATTTCTTCTCTCTAAACGCTCTCAACTCTCTAAACGGACTCAATTCTCACTAGAAGTGGTGTTTGGATCTCTATCGGTGATCAAATTCAGATCGTATTTCTTATATGTAAGTATCTCTTTTAATGTTTGAATTTTTTGTTAATGATTTGTGCTCAATTATTTTATTATACATTTATGTTATTGTATATGTATTTAGAGGTCTTTAATTAATTTTCCTTAAATAATTAATAATGTGATTAATAAGATATGTAGTCTCGATTTGTATGAAGTATTTTGTATGTAAAATAATAGGATAAATTTTTTTCTTGAGTACTTAACATGGTTTAAATAAGTAAGTGTAGTTTAATTCAAATTAACAAGGCTTAAAAAGTTATTTGTACATAAAATAATAATAATATAAATTAATTATTATGTGTGCAATTTTATTTTAATTGACACGTGTATATTGAATATATATGTCTTAAATTGTTATTGTTCAGAAGTGGAATTAATATGGCAAAACTCCTGAATGTGCACATTTACTTCAATGGGACAATGTACGATGGTAAAGAAGGTCTCATGTATCAAGGTCTTCCTCTTAGGCCTATTGTGATCACAGCCAATATGACTTTAGATGGGTTAAAAAATAAGATCTATTCAAAGTTGAGGCTCCAAGCAAACCAACATGTGTCAAAGGTTGTCTATCGGTGTTCACAATGCTACAATCCATGGAGATGGGTAGGTCTTCCATTAAAAGATGATGATGATGTAAAGTATATGATAGATTCCTTCTATCAAACTTCGAACATGGCCTCGATGGAGTTATATGTTGAGGTAGAAACAAGTGGGCAGGAAGAGCATGTTGAAGCTCCTGGTGAAACCGAAGCTCAAGTTGGTCTTTCTAATCAAGTTGAGTCATGCAATATGATTGTTATCGGTGGTGCAATGGTTGAAGCTGATAACCCACTTGTCAGAGATGCAGTATGGGAGACAAGTGAAGATGAAGAACAGGTAGCTGAGGGTGATGATTTAGACACTGACATAGAGGAAGAAAACTTTGATGCCGAAGAAAATTTACAAGTTCCATTGTCGGTTGCTCCTCAATCTATGTTTATTCCTCGAGGACCTGAATCTGTGTTTGTGCTACCATGCCCTCAGTTTTCTCAAATCAACTGGGATGCATTGAGTAATCCTGATAACTTGCCTGAATTAGATAGTTGTGGGACTTGGAGCATTAATGATGAATTCTATGTTGGCTTGCCATGTCCATCAAAAGATGTCGTGAAGTTGGCCCTCAAACATTATTCGATTCACAGGCATCAAGAGTACAAGATTGAAGATTCTGATTCATGTAGATTTACTGCTAAGTGCCCTAGTTTTTACGAAGGATGTAATTGGAGACTTAGGGTCATACAAAGTAAGAGGTAGAATACGTGGCAGATTACAAAATATAATGGACCTCACAGTTGCATAAACCCATCTGTGTCATTAGATCACTGCAAGTTGGACTCTCGTATGATCTGCTCTTACATTTTGGAGTTAATTAGAACAAAACCCGATGCACCTGTATGCTTAATTGTTGAACGGATTCGAAGCCAATTCGGTTACCAAGTTTTATATCGAAAAGCTTGAAAGACAAAACAATTGGCCATTGTGAATGTTTTTGGGGATTGGGACAAATCTTACAAGGTGTTGCCTAGATGGCTAGCGGCCATGAGAAGAGACATAGAAGGCACAGTGGTGGAGTTGCAAGACGAAGAATGTTTTGTGAATAACTGACTTGATAGTTCAAAAAGAGTCTTTTGTCGATTATTCTGGACATTAAAATCATGTGTTGCTGGCTTCTGATATTGCAAGCCTATTGTTCATATTAATGCCACTCATTTGTATGGCAAATACCATCATAAGTTATTGATTGCAACAACTCAAGATGGAGATAGAAAATCTCTACCAATTGCCTTTGCCAATGTGGAGAGGGAGACCAAGGATGCCTGGATTTAGTTCTTAGCCCACCTAAGGTTGCATATCACACAAAAAGAGGGCTTGTGTTTGATCTTTAATCGACATCGAGGCATCTTACAATTAGTGGCAAGTGAAAATCTTGGATGGCAGCTGCTGAATGCGTATCATGTCTTCTGCATACGACACATTGATTCCAATTTTAACTCCAAATTCCAGAATAAGGAGTTGAAAAGATTTTTTATTAACATAGGTACTTAAAATTTTTAACTTGTAATCTAATTTATGATAAGAATAGTGAGTTCCTAATACCAACTCAATTCATTTGTTGTATCAGGGTATGAACCAATTACAATAAAGTTTGATGTTAGGCTAGAGAAGTTGACAGCTACTACGGAAATGAAAAATTGGATTAATGCAATTCCAAAAGAAAAATGGAGTTTGGCATATGATGGTGGCCGTAGATTCGGTCATATGACAACTAATTTGTCAGAGTGCATCAATGGAGTGTTGAAGGGTAGAAGTAATCTACCTATAACTACATTGGTTCAGTTGACATATACAAAATTATTAGAATACTTTGTCAATTGAAAAGATGAGGCAAATGCGAAATTGATGACATTTGGGCAGGAATGGAGTGATGACTTATTGAAGCAATGGAGAGTCAACATAGCAAAGGCCAACTCACACTAAGTTCACCGGTACAATAGAGAGAACACAAGATTCATGGTTGAAGGGGCTTTTAACCCTGTAACATAACATGGTGAAATTTCTTATACTTTAAACTTGGAAGAACGTCGGTGTGACTGTGGGGTGTTTCAAGCATTGCATTTTCCATGCTCCCGTGCGATTGCTTCATTTGCTTCTGTGGCATTTGACCTATTCTGATATGTGCATAGGGTATACAAGATGGAGAACATTTACAGAGCTTACGAGTTTGATTTTGAACTGGTTCGGGCAGAACCATGGTGGTCTGCAGGTCCTGACATAACTTTGGTGCCAGATCGTGCATTGCTTAGATCTAAAGGTCGACCCAAATAAACCCGAATCATGAATGAGATAGATTGGCGCGAAGCAGGGACAGGACAAACGTGTACAAGATACCATCAAACTGGACATAATTCTCGCATATGTCGTGCCGGTGAATCGAGTTCCTTGAGGGATGATGGAGTGGGGTCATCTGGTTGATCTAGGCCTATTGTCATTGTCAGAATCTTGTATTAGCCAATAATCAATGTGCATTTTGGAGTTGTATTATTTTGTATCACTGATCTATGATATTGTATTCTTGCCCCTATTAATATATATTAGTTAATTATGAACGTGCACTTCATTTCTCTCATGTTATATTTTAGTATAGTAAACATATGGTCATATCATATTATCGCAATCATATTTTCACACTAATTATTATTGTTTGGCATACAGCTGACAGATGATATTCCGTGTAAACCCCGGACCAGAGGACGACTCGATATTAGAGTTGTAGGAATATCATGTTTCCTAGCATGTATGGCAGGGACATGAGGATCGGCACTTGCGTGTGAGATGTGCTCATAAGACAAAATATATAGACCCCCTGAGCCAATTCTTCTGTATCTACAGTAGGCTGACTTCTTGGAGGTTGCCTATATGGGCTATTGCAGCATTGATCACTCTTTGATCACTGTGTTGTTGAGAGATGAGGCCCAGAGATGCATACATTTCACATGCCTACCAGAGAGTGCACCATTACGTTGGAGGATATCGGTATCATATCGGGTCTTCCTATTCACGGCGCTGCAGTTACTAGCCTTACCCATAGGACTGATTGGATCGGTCTATGTGTTCGTTTGTTAGGGATTGATGAGACTCCCTCGCTCATATCTGGTGCACGCCTTGATATGATATACCTGTGGCAGTCGAGTGTTACTGCAATCTCTGAAGATGATGATGATGCGTACGTGCAATAGCGTGTACGACATTACATACTTCGATTGATTGGGGGTTTCTTATGTCCCGACCATTCTGGTAAGTTTGTGCACTTTATGTTCCTTCAGTTGTTGGAGGATTTTGCTATTGCCGGGACATATAGCTGGGGGCCTGCAGTTTTGGCATACTTGTATAGAGAGCTTTGTAAAACTACAGACTACAGGGCACACGAGTCGGAGGGGTGTGCATCTTTAGTAGTTTTGTGTAACTGATAACTTTCTATTGTGATTTTAGTTCCCTTATTGGATTAAATATGTTTTTCGCTTAGTTTTAGTTTTTATTAATGATCTTTATAACTGGCTGAATTAAACAGATTTATGTGCTTTTGGGGAGGTCCAATATTTAGGGAAAACTCTGTCCAAATTTTCACTCCAATTTGAAAAACATCAAAAATGACATTTTTTTTAAACATACATCCCTAGTATCATATTAATTTTTTGTATATTTAATGAGATTTATCACATTAAAAGTGACAAATTGCAAAGACCTACCATTTTCCATGTAAAAGAAATTATTTTGACTCTCACAGGGTCTTGTGAGCGATTGAGGAGTTAAACAAGGCCTTTTGAGCGATTGAGCAGTTAGACAGAGCCCTGTCTAACTCCCAAAATGCTTTTGTTTGATTTCTGGAAGGAGACATGGCCGTGTGTAGTTTTGACACAGCCGTGTGTATAATACGCCAACTAGGATGATGTATTTTGTGTCACGTAAGACAAAAAGGTGGTAGTTTGGTATATAATTTTAAAATAGTGATATTTTGATAAATTGTTTAAAAAATGATAATTTAATAAATAATTTTAAAAAATATTTTAGTAAATAATTTTACTAATCGTGTGATTTGATAAAAAAACCGAAGAAAGGAGAAGGGATTTGACGAAGGGATGGAGAGAGAGAGAGAGAGAATGATTTGGTTATCATTGTGTTCTATTTTTAAAAGTAACCATATTTTGTGTTTTGGGATTTTTAACCACATACTAGCAGTTAAGGAATATATATATATATATATAAAAGCTTAGAATAAGAAAATTAAGATGAAGAGTATATGTGATGATTAAATCTTGCTACTCATTATATGTTGATAATTGAATCTCGCAACTTATTATATGTCCTGAGTTTTTACTAATTAAGTAACAATAGCGGATAAATTATAATATTCTTTAATATGAACAAACTTATACAACACAAAAAATTCCATTGAATGCTGACACAAAAACATGTAACTTCAAAAAATTTGTGAAATGAGCTCCCACCAAGGTCACAGGACGCGTACGTAGGTTTCGTTCCTCCAGTCCCAAATTATTTATGAGCTGGGTTTTTCTAAAATAAATGTGGAATGACCAATATTGAGTCCAGGGCCCAACCCAAAAGTCAAAACTTTAAATAATTGTTTTGTTCTTTAAAATAAAATCAAGAATTTTTTGACACACATATATATAAAAAAAATATAGAGTCTAAAATTAAAATCAATTGAAACTATATAAATAAACTATTTATTTTAATTTTTTATTATTATCTCATTGGTTGCACGGATACAAAATTACTATTTTACTTCCTTTAAATCATACACTTTCTTCATAAATTTTTACTTGCTTGAAAAATTATATGGAGTTTTGTTGAAATCTTATAGTTTGAAGGTTATGAAAATTATAGTTATTTTATGATTTATTTAATCCCACTAAAAGAATTTCGTGAAACATCATATGAAAGCAGAAAAACAATGTATTGTGGGTGCGTTTTGTGAGGTAAGATTGGGTGGTTTTTGTTGTTTGGGTACAACCCAGTTGACCCATATCATATTGTTCAAAAAATAAAGGGCTTTTAAAAGTGAAAAGCATAATACTTTGTCTTCTGATTTTTTCGTTTTTCAACAGCACCGCGTGAGAGAGAGGAGAGGAAAGAAAAGTTTCAGTGTTGATTTTGTGTGTTCAGGTTGGATGGTTATTTGTGGTCTGATCTTGATAATTTTTCACTATAATATTCCTTGCACTGTGACTTTCTATTTAGATGGTTAGAATTTTATTTCTCTATTTCTACTTGTTAGGTTATTTGTACTCTTTTATGAGTTTTGAATTTTGTTGTTATGTTGATTTTCACTTTGTTAGTAATAAGTAGGAGTCGTTGTGATATTCTTATTTGTTAAGAGATATTTTGCTGTACTCATTAATTTATTATAGTAGAAATTTTTTTTAGATTAAGTCCCGTAATTTTTATCTCTCATATTGATATAATTTTTCACGTTAAAATTATGTGTGTTATCTTTATCTATTTATTTTTTATTATGCATTTTTAGATATATCTTTTGATGTATATTTTTTGTTTGCTGTATATTTTATTCTTCAGATTCTTTTAAGTAAAAAAAGTTTTATTGCCTATTTATGTGTTATTATTTCTGCTGTGTACATACTCTTTTTCTTTTCCAACGGTTTTTTTTTTCATTTTATTTCAGTTTGTTTAAGTTTATTATGTGCTTGAGTTGTTTGCCATCTCATTCGTGAAAGATGCACGAAAACTTTTTCGTGTAATATAACATTACTCATATTTTAATATATCTTGTTACACCCATACTCTAGTTTTTAAAAATTTTGTTGTATCGATCTCATACCAGTACCAGTACAGGTACTCTTATACGTATCCATGCAACTTAGGTTCTCATTGATTGACTTAGATTCCTAATGACGGTAAATGGATCCGCTTAACATGGTTGGTAAAGTAATTATGTTGTGAGTTGAAGTGTTGGACCGAATTTCTAAAAAAATACTATTTACCTTATTTAGCATACTCCATTATGTCCATGAACAAATGTCCTTGCCGTATTCATAATTAGTAGCAGTAGCACCATTAGTCCCGAAAGTTTTATTTTTATTGATCATATTGATCCTTAAGTAATAGTATGTTTAGAACTAAATTCTATTCTCTACACTGGAGTGCATTTATCTTTTAATTTACTGTATAAATTAACTTGAAGTTTAAACATTCATTATATATTAAAAGTCATGCACCACAACATAAATTTGTTCATCTGTATTGATAACTCCACAAAATGGAATTATTACAATCTCAATTTCAATAGAAATGAGAGTGATGAGTGCAATTATCTTTCAATCATAAGAAATTATGCTTAAAGTGCATACTTCTTTCATGTCTTGAGCTGAGTCAACTTTTACATTGTCCAATTGCATTTCATGATGCTTAATGATTCATTTTAATGTAATAACTTGAGTCTGACTAATTGAATTTAATCTGTGGATTTTAAAGGGTAAGAGAAGCTTTGGAAAAGGACTATGGAGCAATAGACATGAAGAGCAAGTATCAAAAAAGGACAACAATAACTTTGGAAGAGAAGAATTGAAAGTAGGCATCCACGCATATGCGCAAGGAATCCACGCACGTGCGTGACAGCCTCTGTTTTGATCAGAAAAGCTTACGCATGTGCGCAAGGAATTCACGCACGTGCGTGACAGCCTCTGTTGCGGATCAGAAAAACTTACGCATGTGCGCGAAGAGTTCACGCACGTGCGTGGACGACTGATGCTAATTTTCTGATGCACATGGTTATCACTTGACCCAATATAAATAGATGGAAGGCAACCGTTTGAGGGGAGAGTTAGTTTTTAGGGACTTTTTCATCAATGAAGCCGATTCTTCTCCATTCTTTCTCGCTCTTTCCACCATTTTTGCAAGTGAGGGGCGTGGATCCAAGATCAAGGAAGTGAAGATTTATCTTCTCCATCTTCATGGATCTCTTGGTTTCTTCTTCCCTTTCTTCTTTGTTTTCATTTCTTTTAATGGGTAACTAAATCTCCATAGTTAGGGGGAGATCTAGCTTGACCCAAACTTGATGTACATGGATCTTTGATTATTTGATGTTTAGTTCTTTTCAATTGAGTGCTAATCTCTGTGCTTAATGCTTCTGTGGCTTGATCAACCATAGATTATTTTGTTGGGTATTTTGAGAATTGGGAGATTCCTCTTTACCTCTTACTTCTTGAGTTTAGCACCATAATCTATCAATATCTAGGAATGAGTCTTGGTGATTATGTGGTTAATTTAGGAATCTCGTGCTTAATCCTCTCAATTACATGAATTTGACTAAGGAATTGGTAATTTGAGGTAATTGGGAGAGAGTTAATTCGCCAAGGAATTGAGTTTTGACTAATTTAGTGTATTCCTTACCATCAATTGAGAGAATTAAACATAATTAATTGAATTACATGGAAATTAAGGATGGGTCAAGTGAAAATTAACCCCTAGTATTCTCATTCATTGATTTCATTTTATAACTCTTAATTCAAATTCTTCTAAAAATTAAGTTTAATTGCTCATTCATTCAGTTTATCCTCTTAATGTTCTTTTTACAACTATCTCATTATAATAGTTAGTCTAGATAGTAATAGCCTAGTGAAATTAGTACTTAATATTAATCAATCCTCGTGGGAATGATACTCACTCACTCTTTATTACTTGTGCGACTCGGTATACATGCTAAAGCCTCATCATGTATATATACAGTGACGCAGGGAAGGAACCCAAACCCACATTCGCAACCATATTTGCTAGCAATTTCCCAAGAGAGAAAAAAGGATTGCATTTTTTTTTTGGACGAGAGGATTGAACATTTTTTAGTTAGGTATTAATTCAAGAATAACACTTAAACAACACTATATTTATAATATGAAGTGTTTTAGTCCAATTTTTAGTCAATAAATTCATCTAATAATTAATATCTTATGCACATTGTCGCGACCGGGATCGCGGCGGGACGACCGAAAAATAAATTTAAATCAATAGATGGAGTCGCCACCAATGTTTATTTGAATTGGAAAAACATTAGAAAAACCTTTTAATTTGGAAACTGGTCTTTTGAAAATTGAGTTTGGATTCGGGAGTCGATTACAGGTAGGGAAGGTATTAGCACCCTACACTGCCCGTTCTAAGAACGGTCCCTTATGTTAGTCGTGCAAAATTTAATGATCTCAAATATATTTATTTTTACCCTTTTTTAGAAAAAGACTTTGTAACTAAATTTTTTAATTTTTTAATTTTTAAAAGAAAGAAAAGGAAAAACTAAATTGTGAAAATTTATTTTTTTTGGCTTGACAGAAATGATTTTCTGCTCCTACGTATCCCCTGGTGCAATGGGGAACTCAAAGTCACGTAGTTCTTTAAAAAAATGAGTGTGAGTTAGTTGATTTTAATTTTGAAAAGATTTTTTTTTTTAGAACAAAGTCATCCTTACACATGATTCAAGGTAGTACCGGGCTACTCAATAAACCTTTCACTTCTTGAAAATAAATCAGTAGGAGAAACTCCCTTTTCTGAAGAAAAAGAAGATGTACGATGAGAAGCTCAAAGTGGTGCACCGTAGATCTACAGCTGCAGCTTGCACGTGATGGCGGAGGGGCAATGCACCAGAGACTGGGTGGTGGATGCGAAGCTAAAGCAAGGTGTTGCTATTTTCTCTCTTTTATTTTTTGGTTGGATGTTGAGAGGTTGAAGATGAGTGGGGAAATGGAAGGTTGAAGGTGGTGGGTTATTGGTGGTAGACACAGTTTGGTGAAATGTCAGGTGAAGGATGGTGGTTGATGATGATGGAGGCTTATGGGTTGATGATGATGGAGGCTTATGGGTTGATAATGCTGGAGGCTTAACGAATCTGGTGGGACGGTCTTCTCAGATCTGTGGGTGAGGGAGCTTGGCGGTGGTTGGCCGTGTGTGGTAGTCTTGGTTGGAAGAGGTTGAAGGAAGGATCCTCACGACTATGGAGGTGGTGATGAAGGTTGTTTTGGTGGTGTTTGGAAAGGTTATGAATGATGGTTGATGGATGATTGAAGGTGGTGAGTGTTTTAGAGGTTGGTCTTGTTGTGATGAAGTGTTGAAGGTGGAAGTTCCGGTAGTGAGGTGGTTATGAAAGATGATTGATGGGTGGTGAAGAAGAAGGATGGAAGGTGGTGATGGAGGAGTGGTTGTGTGTGGTGGTTGGTGCTTTGCTATGATGAAGTGTTGAAGGTGGAAGTTCCTTAGGTAGTGAGGTGGTTATGGAAGATGGTTGATGGGTGGTGAAGAAGAAGGATGGAAGGTAGTGATGGAGGAGTGGTTATGTGTGGTGGTTGGTGTGCTTTGTGATGAAGTGTTGAAGGTGGAAGTTCCTAGTAGTGAGGAGGTGGTGACCGAGTTGACTCGGTTGAATGAAGGAGACGAAGGGTGGAGTTATCACGTGTGCATGGGTTGGTATGGGTGAAGGTGATGATGTATATGAAGGTAATGATGGTCATGGTTGGTGAGGGGTGGTAGGGATGGAAGGTGTTGGTTGATGGTTATGTGAAGATGGTGGTTTAACGTGAATGAAGTTCTTGTTTGGCTGAGATGGGTGAAGTTTGGGTGGTCACGGTTTGGAGGATTTTGGAAAAAATGGTCAAGGTTGCAGTCTCCCCCCCTTCTGAGTGTGTGGATGATGGGTATTTATAGGAGAGGATTAAGTTGATGAGGGGGTGATATATTGGGGTGAGTGGGGAGTGAGTGGGAGTTGTTGTAGTGGAGTGTGTGTAGTGGAGTGAGTGGGGAGTGGGTGAGAGTTGTTGTGAGTGGGTGATATATTGGGGTGAGTGGGGAGTGAGTGGGAGTTGTTGTAGTGGAGTGTGTGTAGTGGAGTAAGTGGGGAGTGGGTGAGAGTTGTTGTAATGGGTGATATATTGGGGTGAGTGGGGAGTGAGTGAGAGTTGTTGTAGTAGAGTGTGTGTAGTGGAGTGAGTGGAGAGTGGGTGAGAGTTGTTGTGAGTGGGTGATATATTGGGGTGAGTGGGGAGTGAGTGGGAGTTATTGTAGTGGAGTGTGTGTAGTGGAGTAAGTGGGGAGTGGGTGAGAGTTGTTGTAATAGGTGATATATTAGGGTGAGTGGGGAGTGAGTGGGAGAGTAGGAGATTTTATTATTTATTATTTTTATTTTTATTTTTTTATTTTATTTTATTTTATTTTATCATAAAAGGAGTGCAAAGCAAAGCAATTAAACATCAATTATCACAGGATTATTAGTCTATGAACAAACATGAAAAAGAAATTTCACGGACAAAATTGGGTATCAACAGCTGCCCTTCTTTGCTTTACGTTTAAGATAAATGGAAAGCAAAGGAGTTAATTCAATTTTGTCCATGAAGCTTGATAAAAAAAACTTGCGGAGTCGAGTATCCGCTGAGCTTGACAGAAAGGTTAAAAAGCTTGCGGAGTCGAGTATCCACTGAAGCTTGTAGACAAATGGTAAAAAGCTTGCGGAGTCGAGTATCCGTTGAAGCTTGACCACAAACTTAAAAAGAAAGAAACAAAGCTTGCGGAGTCAGGTATCCACTAAAGCTTGACAACAGAAAGGTAAAAAGCTTGCGGAGTCGGGTATCTTGCTGAAACTTGAAAACAGAAAAGGCACAAAGCTTGCGGAGTCGGGTATCCTGCTGAAGCTTGACAACAAAAAGGTAAAAAGCTTGCGGAGTCGGGTATCCTGCTGAAGTTTGAAAACAGAAAAGACACAAAGCTTGCGGAGTCGGGTATCCTGTTGAAGCTTGAAGACAAATGGTAAAAAGGTTGCTGAGTCAAGTATCCGCTGAAACTTGATATAAAAGTAAGAAGCTAACCGTTTGTGGGGTAGTGTACCCATCGAAATTGGACAGAAAGGTAAATAACAAACAGCTTGTGGGGTAGGATGCCCATCAAAGTTAAATGGAAAGGTAAACAACAAACAGCTTGTGGGGTAGGGTGCCCATCGAAGCTGGACGGAAAGGTAAACAACAAACAGCTTGTGGGGTAGGATGCCCATCGAAGCTGAACGGAAAACAACAAACAGCTTGTGGGGTAGGGTGCCCATCGAAGCTGGACGGAAAGGTAAAAAGTAAACAGCTTGTTGGGTAGGGTGCCCATTAAAGCTGGATGGAAAGGTAAAAAGCAAACAGCTTGTGGGGTAGAGTGCCCATCGAAGCTGGACGAAAAGGTAAACAACAAACAGCTTGTAGGGTAGGGTGCCCATCGAAGCTGGACGAAAAGGTAAAAAGTAAACAGCTTGTGGGGTAGGGTGCCCATCGAAGCCAGATGAAAAGGTAAATAGCAAACAGCTTGTGGGGTAGGGTGCCCATCGAAAAATTTGGACGGAAAAGTAAACAAAGAAACACTTGTGGGGTAGGGTGCCCATCAAGTTGAATGAAAGGTAAACAACAAACATGGGGTAGGGATGCCATCGAATTTGAACGGAAAACAACAAACGGCTTGTGGGGTAGGGTGCCCATCGAAGCCGGAATGAAAAGGTAAACAAAAACAAACGGCTTATGGGGTAGGGTGCCCATCGGCCGAACGAAAGGTAAACAAAATAGCTTGTGGGGTAGGGTGCCCATTGAAGCTGGACGAAAAGGTAAAAAGTAAACAGCTTGTGGGGTAGGGTGCCCATCGAAGCTGGACAGAAAGGTAAACAGCAAAACAGCTTGTGGGGTAGGGTGCCCATCGAAGCTGGATAGGAAAGGTAAACAGCAAACAGCTTGTGGGGTAGGGTGGCCATCGAAGCTAAACAGAAAGGTAAACAACAAAACAACAGCAAACAGTTTATGGGGTAGGGTGCCCATCGAAGCTGAATGGAAAGGTAAACAACAAATAGCTTGTGGGGTAGGGTGCCCATCGAAGCTGGACGGAAAGGTAACCCATCGAAGCTGGACGGAAAGGTAAACAACAAACAACTTGTGGGGTAGGGTGCCCATCGAAGCTGAACGAAAAGGTAAACAACAAATAGCTTGTGGGGTAGGGTGCCCATCGAAGTTGGACGGAAAGGTAAACAACAAACAGCTTGTGGGGTAGGGTGCCCATCGAAGCTGGACAAAAAGGTAAAAAGTAAACAGCTTGTGGGGTAGGGTGCCCATCGAAGCTGGACGAAAAGGTAAACAACAAACAGCTTGTGGGGTAGGGTGCCCATCGAAGCTGAACAGAAAGGTAAACGGCAATGGGCACAAGGCCCTGACTTGTCCTGGAAGCAATGAGTGCGAGGACCTGAAAACTAAAAGACAATTCAAGGTGCCGAAAATGAAAAGATAATGGATGCGGGGACCCGAAAAAGAAAAGACACTGGGTGCGGGGACCCGAAAACTGAAAGACAATGGGTGTGGGGACCCAGGAACTAAAGGACAATGGGTGCGCGGACCCAGAAATGAAAAGATAATGAGCGCGGAGACCCAAAAACTAAAAGACAATGGGTGCGATGACCCGAAAACTAAACGACAATGGGTGCAGGGACCCGGAAACAACAAAGGCAATAGGCGCGGGGGCTCGAAAACTAAAAGGCAATGAGTACGGGGACCCGGAAACTAAAGGACAATGGGTGCGGGGACCTGAAAACAAAAAAGGCAATGGGCGCGGGGGGCCCGAAAACTAAAAAGGCAATGAGTGCGGGGACCAGGAAACAAAAAAGACAATGGGCGCGAGGGCCCAAAAACTTAAAGATAATGAGTGCGGGGACCCGAAAATGAAAAGACAATGATTTTGTAAATGCATGTGATGCCAGAGATGGTGCATGATGCAATGGATACAATGAATGTGATACCAGAGGATAATACATGTGATGCCAGAGGCGATGCATGTGATACCAGTAGTGATGCTTGAAGACAATGCATGTAATGCGTAAGATGATGCATGACGCAATGGATGTCCTACTATAGAGATTCTCATGAACAAATTGAGTAAGCAATTTTTTTTTTGTTTTTTTGTTTTTTTGTTTTTTTTTGTTTTTTTTTTTTTGCACATTAGAGCTTTGGTTTCATAACCTTTAAGGACTTTTCCCACAACAGGATCATGGTCAAATAGTAACAAAATACGTTGATTGGCCTTATGATTTTCCTGGTGATTTTTTCCTTTCTTGTCAATACTCTTAAAGAGCCTTGAGCTAGAAAACTTTATACAGTGAGTCCTGAGCCAGAAAAACTTATGCAATGAGCCTTGAGCCAAAAAAACTCATGCAGTGGGCCTTGAGCCTAAGAACTTTGTTTAATGAGCCATGAGCCAAAGAAGCGAATGTACTTGGGAAAACATCTTTTAGCAAAGTTTTGAACCAAACTCTTCTTTGACCAACCAAACCCCTATCCAAAGGGGATCATTGTCAGTCTCATCTTGTACAAATTTCTCTTCATGGCTTGTGTAGAAGCTTATGACTTTCTTTCCCCAAAGGTTTCTATTTCCACTGGACACACTTCAAATTATCCATTGAGGATGTCATTCCCTTCGTCGATTGAAACTCTAGAGTTCCTTTGACTTGAGTTATTCAACAAGAGACTACCATTAGATGGTTAAATTGTACTATTATACTATGTTTACACAACCTGAAGCATCATGTACTAGATATGCATGGATTCAAAAGTACAACAGGAAAGAGATTTACTACACGAGTGACCTTTTTGACTGATTTTGGGAGTATAACTATACGAAGGACATTTACAAAGGATAAAGACACAAGTGGTGGAATAGTACAAAAGTCAAGAGATTTTTTTTTTGCCCCAATCTAAGGCCAAATAAAACTAGGCAAATTGCCCCAGTATAGAGCCGAATTGAATAGGGTAGAGACTTGCTCTAATGTAGAGCCAGCTTGAACCAAAGATTTGCCCTAGTGTAAGGTCGAATTGAACAGTGTAGAAATTTGCCCCAATGTAAAGTCAGATTGAACCAAAAGATAACATGCCCCAGTGTAGGGGCAACTTGAACAGCGTAACAATTTGCCCTAATGTAAGTCTCTCTCTTCTTTTTTTTTGTCTTATTTTTTTTAGACCGCCCTTACTAGTTTTCAGCCTAAAAGTTTTTTGTTTTTTTTTAAGGAGTAAGGATTACAAATTCAGCAGGACATGAACCTTTTGTCTCAAAATTAAAGTCAATGAAAATGAAAACAAACCTTCATTGATCAGAATGGACTTTTTAAGGCTTGTAATGTGGCCAAGGTTAAGGGTTTTGAAAAGAAGGGTATAAGGCTCAAACAAGTGCTTAAAGGTTAAGTGGGACCAAGGATCTTTGTTTAAATTTAAACTTTGTCAATTGCTTTTGCGCTTTCAAGCACATTTTTCTCTTATTATTCTCCATTTTTTTATTCTCCTTCCTTGTTCAAACTTAAACTTTGTCAATTTCTTTTACTTTCCGCCTCTTTCAACTTTTCTTCCTTTTCCTTCTTATTTTTTTTTTATACTTCAAAATAATCACCATGACAATCAACCTTTGTTTTGTGTCATCCCCTAGTGTAGGGGTGATCCTTGTCAATGGTTTATTGAAGAAAACTTTCAAGCTCAAAATAGGACAACGAGGGATAATGAAAAGATGAATTCTTGTGAGAGATAGAGAAATATGGCCAATCTTCATTTCAAATCTTGATTGCTCATTTTCAAAAGTTTTAATTTAGAGACAAAAGGATAATACACACCAAGTGATTATTTATTTTCTTTTTTACTTTTTGTTTTTGCTTTTGTTTTTTTTTTATTTTTTTGGGCAAAGAACACCTGCACACATGGTTCTCATGACCACAAAAATTCTCAGAATGAGAGTTCTATGAGATCCAAACCAAAAGAAAGCAAGTAAAGGGACGAAAAGAAAGACAAGAAAGATTTGACAAGAACAAGAGTACCAAGAACATGGGAAAAGGAAACAAAGTATATTAAAATCCACGCAAATCCATCACATTAATGCTTCGAGAAAGTTCACATAAATTCAAAACCCAAATGATTTTAATGATTGAATAAGCATGGGGTCAGCATAATCAAACCATCATTTCATGGTAACAACTTGGTAAACAAATCGGAATACCAGTCGCTCAGAAATTTTCCAGTGTTGGAGGACTCCAAGGTATGGTTCATTCTTTAGAAAAATAAATCACCACTTTGTTGAACTTTTTAAGGTTGCCCCTGATCGGCCATTATAAGCATTCACTCCTATTGCAGATGGGCATGTGTAGAAACTTCTAACAACGCCTGGTGAATTACTGTTTAGGTAATCGTTGTAATCCATGAGTTTTCCTGAAACCCCATTTAATTCATTCGACCTGAAGTCCACCCTTAGCCGGTTCAACACTTGTCCATACTTTCCTGCCCGTCATTCATTTGATGCAATTTTCCTTTTTTCATTTCATTTTCAATCCTTTCACCAATTATCATGATGTCAGAAAAATTCGACGACACACTTCCAATCATATGATTATAGAATGTCGCGTGTAGTGTATCAGTGAACATAGCAACCGTCTCTTTTCTGACAAAGGGGGTTCTACTTGTACAACTATTTCTCTCCACTTCTGAGCATATTCCTTGAAGGTCTCAGCATCATTCTTAGACATGCTTCATAGTTGCATTCTATCTGGTGCCATGTCAATGTTGTATTTATACTACTTTAGAAAAGCACCAGCTAAATCCTTAAAACTCCTTATATGGGCACGCTCAAGATGTGTGTACCAATTCAAAGCTGCCCCAGTTAAACTGTCTTAGAAGAAATGGATTAACAGTTTGTCATCGTGAGCTTGTGAAGCCATCTTGTGAATGTACATTGTCAAGTGATTCTTTGGGCAAGTAGTCCCCTTATATTTATCAAAATCTGGGACCTTAAACTTTGGGGGAATGACAACGTCAGGGATAAGACAAAGCTCTGAGGCATCTAGAAGACCATAGCCACTTGCTCCTTCTATGACTCGTAGTCTTTCTTTAAGAATTTCAAACTTCTCTTTGGACTGATGATTTTTAGTAGAAGAGTTCATGGGATATTGTGGCATGAAAGTAGGGACAAAATGTTGCACAGGTGGGGTTCCATTAGCACCAAGGTAATGGGCATATGGTTGGGCTGTGCTTAATGAATTTGAAGCGGGCATGCTGCCATCAGAGGGATTGGAGGCCTGTGGTGGTACAAAGCTGGAAGGGAGGCTATAGAGTAGAAATGGGCGCTGTATTGGCAGGGTTTCAATAGCATTCAGTCGAGTGACTTGAGTTTGGGTAAAGTTTGGTGGGTTTGAAGTTGGTGTTAATGCCTGGGTGGTATTATCAAGGGGGTTGGCGGCTAACGGTGGTACGTCTCCGGGAGGGAGGCCATATGGTGGAAATTGTGGTACCTGAGTTTCTTGAGAGCTAGTGACTGAGGGTTGAGTGATGTTGTTTGGATAAATGGCAAGTGGCATCATAACTCCTTGAGGATTAAAGCCTTGGTATTACAGAGGGATTGGAGTGAAACCAGGCTGGTGCAGAGGCGTGGCCGGATGTTCTTCGTTTGCCACTGAGGGATTCCCATCTATGTTCCTTCTATTTTCCATGGATTGTAGCATCTCCATCATCTTGGACATTTGCTCTCTAAGCTGATTCACTTCATCCTTCAGCTCTTGAGTTTGTTCTATTTCATCCATGATCTTAGCTTGGGAACGAGTCCTATAAGGATATCGTAGAGACAGTTTTTTTTTCTGTATTCATTATTTGTTATCATTATTAGGAGCATGAGGAAGGAAAAAAATGTAAATAAAAGTAAAATTATACATGCAGAGACATGATCTAAAGCAGCAAATGACATCGATAAACCTCGTTCATTCAAAAGGAAAAACTTCGAGGCCATAGAGAGTTAGATATTCAGAGTGATGAACATAAGAGCTGCAATATCTCTATACTTGCCACTAAACTCTTCTTGCCTTCCCATACTACACCACACATTACAGAGTCTCCTTAAGTCATTTTGCTCAAAGTCATGGCTCCTCATTGAGGGAGGTAAAGGAGCATCCCCGTGAAGCAAACTATTTTCTTCCTTGGCTTGGATTCTTACAAACTCTTCACTAACAGCCCATATACTCTCTGCAACATCAGACATTATAGCCGCTTTTCCTTTATCCATGCTCAAGGTTTATCGATATCTTCACAGTATTGAATCACACATGCAAATGCAAGGTAAAAGAAAATGACAAAAAAGGAGTTAGCAACTACAAAATAAAAGGCAAACAGAAATTCCTCATGTGTTAGAGGAAAAGGGGGTACCTAATCTTGGTACTCGTCGAGCAGGATGGGTTCTATGAACAAAGGTGGCTCTAAGGTTATATCTACAAGTGATAGTTTTGGTTCTAGACCCTTATCAGACAAAAGGTTCCTAAATTGCCCCTTACTGTCACCAATACTTTGGCTGGCAAGAGTCCTCCATCCTCACCCATGATAGGTTACAAGCGGGAAGAGTTCAATTTGAGTGAGGGGTTTTCATGTGCCTAACCGGAGACCAAAGGTCTCACAAAGCAACACTACTTCGCCCTCTATCTAAGCCTACAAGGTACTGAGTTCGGGAATAGAGCTTGTGTGTGAAGTAAGTGATAGTAATGTGTGTGTGAGAACATATGTACAAAAATTTAAAAAGACAAAATTACCCCCAACTTGCAAAAACACATATACAACAACCAACTAGTAATCATCTACCTTAGGGTTTCAACAATCAATCAAAAAACTAAAAGTAATAATACAAAAAAACACAAATATATATACAAATAAATCAAAGTAAACACATGATAACATAAAAAAATATTTACAAACAAATAAGAAAATAAAACAAAGACAAAAATGAGTAAAATAAATAAATAAAGATTATTAAAAATTTGCATAACTAACAGCGACAGGCCTGACTCTCTAAGTTTCTCCAATGGAGTCGCCATCTGTCGCGACCGGGATCGCGGCGGGACAACCGAAAAATAAATTTAAATCAATAGATGGAGTCGCCACCAATGTTTATTTGAATTGGGAAAATATTAGAAAAACCCTTTAATTTGGAAACTAGTCTTTTGAAAATTGAGTTTGGATTCGGGAGTCGATTACAGGTAGGGAAGGTGTTAGCACCCTACACTGCCCGTTCTAAGAACGGTACCTTATGTTAGTTGTGAAAAATTTAATGATCTCAAATATATTTATTTTTACCCCTTTTTAGAAAAAAGACTTTGTAACTAATTTTTTAAATTTTATTTTATTTTTAAAAGAAAGAAAAGGAAAAACTAAATTGTGAAAATTTATTTTTTTTGGCTTGACAGAAATGATTTTCTGCTCCTACGTATCCCCTGGTGCAATGGGGAACTCAAAGTCACGTAGTTCTTTAAAAAAATAAGTGTGAGTTGGTTGATTTTAATTTTGAAAAGATTTTTTTTTTTTGAGAACAAAGTCATCCTTACACATGATTCAAGGTAGTACCGGGCTACTCAATAAACCTTTCACTTCTTGAAAATGAATCAGTAGGAGAAACTCCCTTTTCTGAAGCAAAAGAAGATGTACGATGAGAAGCTCAAAGTGGTGCACCGTAGATCTACAGCTGCAGCTTGCACGTGATGGCGGAGGGGCAATGCACCAGAGACTGGGTGGTGGATGCGAAGCTAAAGCAAGGTGTTGCTATTTTTTCTCTTTTTTTTTTGGTTGGATATTGAGAGGTTGAAGATGAGTGGGGAAATGGAAGGTTGAAGGTGGTGGGTTATTGGTGGTAGACACAGTTTTGGGTGAAATGTCAGGTGAAGGATGGTGGTTGATGATGATGGAGGCTTATGGGTTGATGATGATGGAGGCTTATGGGTTGATAATCTTTGGAGGCTTAACGGATCTGGTGGGACGGTCTTCCCAGATCTGTGGGTGAGGAAGCTTGGCGGTGGTTGGCCGTGTGTGGTAGTCTTGGTTGGAAGAGGTTGAAGGGAGGATACTCACGACTATGGAGGTGGTGATGAAGGTTGTTTTGGTGGTGTTTGGAAAGGTTATGAAGGATGGTTGATGGGTGATTGAAGGTGGTGAGTGTTTTAGAGGTTGGTGTTGTTGTGATGAAGTGTTGAAGGTGGAAGTTCCGGTAGTGAGGTGGTTATGAAAGATGATTGATGGGTGGTGAAGAAGAAGGATGGAAGGTGGTGATGGAGGAATGGTTGTGTGTGGTGGTTGGGGATGCTATGATGAAGTGTTGAAGGTGGAAGTTCCGGTAGTGAGGTGGTTATGGAAGATGGTTGATGGGTGGTGAAGAAGAATGATGGAAGGTAGTGATGGAGGAGTGGTTATGTGTGGTGGTTGGTGCTGCTGTGATGAAGTGTTGAAGGTGGAAGTTCCCGGTAGTGAGGTGGTGACCGAGTTGACTCGGTTGAATGGAGGAGATGAAGGTTGGAGTTGTCACGTGTGCATGGGTTGGTATGAGTGAAGGTGATGATGTATATGAAGGTAATGATGGTCATGGTTGGAGAGGTTGGTGAGGGGTGGTAGGGATGGAAGGTGTTGGTTGATGGTTATATGAAGATGGTGGTTTAACGTGAATGGAGTTCTTGTTTGGCTGAGATGGGTGAAGTTTGGGTGGTCACGGTTTGGAGGATTTTGGAAAAAATGGTGAAGGTTGCAGTCTCCTCCCCCTTCTGAGTGTGTGGATGATGGGTATTTATAGGAGAGGATTAGGTTGATGAGGGGTGATATATTAGGGTGAGTGGGGAGTGAGTGGGAGTTGTTGTAGTGGAGTGTGTGTAGTGGAGTGAGTGGGGAGTGGGTGAGAGTTGTTGTGAGTGGGTGATATATTGGGGTGAGTGGGGAGTGAGTGGGAGTTGTTGTAGTGGAGTGTGTGTAGTGGAGTAAGTGGGGAGTAGGTGAGAGTTGTTGTAATGGGTGATATATTGGGGTGAGTGGGGGGTGAGTGGGGAGTGAGTGGGAGTTGTTGTAGTAGAGTGTGTGTAGTGGAGTGAGTGGAGAGTGGGTGAGAGTTGTTGTGAGTGGGTGATATATTGGGGTGAGTGGGGAGTGAGTGGGAGTTGTTGTAGTGGAGTAAGTGGGGAGTGGGTGAGAGTTGTTGTAATGGGTGATATATTGGGGTGAGTGAGAGAGTAGGAGATTTTTTTTTATTTTTTTATATTTTATTTTATTTTATTTTATCATAAAAGGAGTGCAAAGCAAAGCAATTAAACATCAATTATCACAGGATTATTAGTCTATGAACAAACATGAAAAAGAAATTTCACAGACAAAATTGGATATCAACACTAATCTATACTTAAAACAAACTCTCTCAGATCCCATCGTTCAATATTTTAAACCGAGTTTCATTTTTTTCTTGATATTCTGAGCGTTCAACTATGAGATTATAAATACCGATGTATAAAATTTAAAGCACACCATTTAACTAAACAAAATTTAAAACAATTTCATCAATCATCTGTGCAACGTGCGGCTCTATATCTAGTAGTGTATAAAACTTGAAGCGTGGGTTGTGAAACTGCCACATCAACTACTTGAAGTTCTCTTTAATCGCCATGTCATCATTTTGCTGATGGTGTCAACTTATGCTTCAATTCATCCTTTCCCCTCTAGCCACATGTGCACAGCTTTCTCATCCGTGTTTTAATGAATTTGGCTTTGGCTTTCCATTTTAAGTTTCAGTTTGCTAGATTTTAAGTGACTTAAATCTACACCTATAACTCCTGCCTTTTCCTCTATCTCTTTTAATTATTTGGTTACATGTTTTAACTCTTTGGTTACATATGCAAACAGGCACCAAGTTTTCTCTTCTATAAATTTATGATTATGGTTTTTATTTTCAGCCACATAAAACAAAGTCTTTTATTGCACTTTCATGCTAGTCTTTGTGTGTATATTCCAGAAGACATTGACCTTTTACTTATCATTTGCAGCTGTTGTCGCTACTGTTGCTAGTGCATATGAGACCTTTGTAATTGATTCATTGCTTCAGAAAGGTCTCTCGTAGGTCATAGACTTGTAGAACAATGAAGAGGCGAATGATGAAAGCCAGCCTATGGCACAGACGAGGCACAAAACCCAAAAGCCTCCTAATCAAAACCAATCATCTATAAAAGTGAAGCATGTTTTGGAGACCCATTCCAAGGTATAGTAACCATGGCCATCATTTTTTGTGATCAAAATTTATTTTGATGTTTTTCTATTTGCCTTTAAGTTAGAGAAACATATTTCTATCATTTCGATAAAGGAATATGAAGGGTAGGTGTGTGTGTGTGTTTTTTTTGTGTCAAATAATGATGACAGTCCAATCTCTTTAACATTCTTAACAATACTGACAACAAAATTATGACCTGGATTAGCAACTTCTATTGCTGGTTGGTCTTAATCTTTTAGGCTTCAGAGAAACAGGTTGTTTCGTTGGACTTAAAGGAGTAAGAGTACGGTATGGGAGAAAGGGTAAGAGTATTTTAAGTAAACACTGCCATTGATAATCATTTGTATCATGAGTTATCAGAGATGAGAAAAGGGTTACAACTTACAATAGTTGACAATGTGTATTGTTATGATTGAGAAATAATAATTGTGGATTTTTTTAATATAGATATATCTACATATTAAAGATAAATGTGATATTCAAAGGATAATACACTCATAATCAAGATTAGTGAGAGAGATCAGTCACATGAACAATCAAAGACACAATCAATTGTGATGGTTATAAATGTAAATGTGCAAATGTGCTGACCAGAAGAAGGCAGCAAATGATTAAAAGAGAGGATTTCAAAGGCAAGATGCCAAGTTAATCATGGGTGTTAAGTGTGTATTTGGATTAAAATTTGTAAGTTTAAATTTAAGTCAATTTGATTTTGTAAATTTAAGTTTAATTAAAAATAAATTTATAATAATATGATTTATGTTTGAGAACTTTTATTTTTAAAAAGAGTTTGGGATGAAACTAAATACAGAAGCAAGAAAAAGTTGATTTGGCTCAAACTCCCATTGAGAGCCAAAATCAAGTTTAAAAGATGACTTTCAACGGCAAACCAAACAATTGTAAAAAATGACAAACATCCGTTTGGATTGGCAAACGGACTTTTGGGGTGAGGAAACGACAAACCAAAAAGACTCTCTCCTTCCTTGTGCTTGATATTGTACAATTGCCTCCATTATATATTAATAAAAAAATGTATGAAAGATTAAAAATTAGGGAGAATTTTTATAATAAATCTACAATCGAAAGATTGATTTTATGTTGTGTTAAAATTTAAAATGAGTAATATGTGTTCACATTGATTCATTGAATATAACGGAATTGAAAAGGAATGTATGAGATTTATTTTTTTTGAAGCCTTTTAAATCTTTTCATTTATTTTTGGAAGTTAGTGCATATTGAGTACATTTTTTTAAAACGAAATAATAGGAACTGTCGCAACCGGGATCGCGACGGGACGACCGAAAATATTCAATTTGAAAAATCAATGGAGTCGCCACCAATGTTTATTTGAATTGGGAAAACATTAGAAAAACCCTTTAATTAGGAAAGCGGTCTTTTAGAAAATGAGTTTGAGTCGGGAGTCGATTGGTAGGGAAGGTATTAGCACTTACACCTTGTCTCAGTTCCATGAACGGTACCTTATGTTAGTTGTGCAAAATTTAATAATCTCAAATATGTTTATTTTATCCCCTTTAAACAAAGACTTTGTAATTATTTATTATTTTTTCATTTTTTATTTTTTGAAAAGAAATAAAAGAAACAACCAAATTATGAAAATTTATTTTTTTTTTTGGCTTGACAGAATAGCGATTCTGCTCCTACGTATCCTCGGGTGCAATGAGGAACTCAAAGTCACGTAGTTCTTTTATAAAATGATCTTACTTATTACATTTTTTTTATTTTTTTATGTTTTATATACTGGTATGCGGCGGCAAGCAGGATGGAGGCCGGGCCTGGTTCGACGGTCGGTATGGAAGAATTTAGTTTCGAAATTCGACGGTCGGATGCGGAGAAAGATCCGTGAGATCCGACGGTCGAGTGCGAGAGAGAGAGCTGGAGGTTCGACGGTCGGCGGAAAAGGAGCTGGAAGTTCGACGGTCGAGTGTGGAGGAGGAGCTGGAAGTTCGACGGTCGAATGCGGAGAATTTAGTTTCTAAAATTCGACGGTCGGATTCGGAGAAAGATCTGGTGAGATCCGACGGTCGAGTGCGGGGGGAGCTGGAAGTTCGACGGTCGAGTGTGGAAAGGGAGCTGGAGGTTCGACGGTCGAGTGCGGAGAAGGAGCTGGAATTTCGACGGTCGAGTGCGGATAAGGATCTGGCTTCTTGGGTTTCGACGGTCGGTAAGGGTATCGGTGCGATGGTCGGTGAGATGATGGTAACCGGTGTTGGTGAGGTTCGACGGTCGATTTAGGGAGGTTGGGTGGTTCGACGGTCGGATATGATGGAATTTGGGATTCGACGGTCGGTTGGGAGGGACCGAGGTTCGATTGTCGGTTAAAGGGATCTGGGATTCGTACGTCGGTTGAGGGGATCTAGTTGGGCTCAAGAGGTTGAAGGTAGGCGAAGGTCACGGTGGTGTGGTTCGACGGTCGGTTTGGAAGGATTTGGGGTTCGACGGTCGGTGTCGGTGAAATTGGTCGGTGAGGAGTGGAACTTAAGGTTCGACGGTCGGTTTAGGGGATTGGATAGTTCGACGGTCTGGTTCTTGGTCCGACGGTCGGTTACGGTTCTTGGTCCGACGGTCGGTTCGGGTTCCTGGTCCGACGGTTGGTTCAGTTCTGGTCCGACGGTCGGTTCTGGTCCCGGTCCGACGGTCGGTTCGATTAGGTTCGGAGGTTTTGGGAGAGGTTATAGAGGCACTTTTATTGGATTTTGGCTAGTGTGGGTGGGTCACGGTTGGGGCTTGGAACTTGGAAGAAAAATGGTGAAGGGTGATGACAGTTTTGGGGATGAAGAATGGAGTGTGGTGAAGGGTCGTGAACGAAGATGAACGTTATGGAAGTGAGGACGCTGCTGGGTTTACAGTGGAGTTTTTATGGTTTTGTGAACTGAGTTTGGAGGTTGTTATGGATGTGAAGATGGGAGGTTGAAAAAGGGTGGTCGAAGAGGAGTATTAAAGGATGAAAATGATGAAGGTGGATTCGTGGTTGTGGAGAGGCAAGGTGGAGGTTTTGACGTTGGGATGGAGGTTTTTGACGTTGGGGTGATGGTGAAGGTTGATGAAGGGAGTTCTTCGAGAGTCAATGTGAAGGTTCGGGAGTCCGTCTCCACCCCTTGTAAAGATGGATGAAGCGATTATTTAACGGTGGGTGTGTGCGGGTGTCCCATGTGTGGCGAGGAGTGGGTGTGTGTGTGTGTTGCCATGTGAGGAAGGAGTGGGTGTGTCTTTCTTTGCCATGTGAGGAAGGATGGGGTGTGTGTCCGCTGCCATGTGAGGAAGGAGTGGGGTGTGTCTTTGAGTGAGAGTGAATGGGAACAAAAGGCGCACGTAAGGTGCAAGTGTGCGTGCAAGAGAATAAAATGTAGAGAAAGGAATCAAGCATGCTCCGCATTTTGTTGTATTTTTCTATTTTTTATGTTTTATATTTTTTATTTTTTTTATTTTTTCATAAAAAAGGTACAAAGCAAAGCAATTAAACAATCAATCAACAAACATAAAAGAAAATTTCACGGACAAAATTGGGTATCAACAACTGCCCCCTTTTGCTTTACGTTTAGGATAAACGGAAAGTAAAGGAGTTGATTCAATTTTGTCCATGAAGCTTGATGAAAAAGTAAAAACTTGCGGAGTCGGGTATCCGTGAAGCTTGACTTAAAACGAGAAGAGACACAAAGCTTGCGGAGTCGGGTATCCGCTGAAACTTGACAGAAAACGTACAAAGCCTTGCGGAGTCGGGTATCCGCTGAAGCTTGACAACAGAAAAGGTACAAAGCTTGCGGAGTCGGGTATCCTGCTGAAGCTTGCAAACAGAAAGGCACAAAGCTTGCGGAGTCGGGTATCCCTTTGAAGCTTGGAAACAGAAAAGGTACAAAGCTTGCATGAGTCGGGTATCCTGCTGAAGCTTGGAAACAGAAAGGGTACAAAGCTTATGGAGTCGGGTATCCTATTTGAAGCTAGGAAACGAGAAAAGACACAAAGCTTCATGAGTCGGGTATCCTATTTGAAGCTTGGAAACAAAAACATACAAAGCTTATGAGTCGGGTATCTATTTGGAGCTTGACAACAGTAAAAGGTACAAAGCTTCATGGTCGGGTATCTATTTGAAGCTTGGAAACAAAAAGGTACAAAGCTTATGAGTCGGGTATCCTATTTGAAGCTAGGAAACAGAAAGGTACAAAGCTTATGAGTCGGGTATCCGTGAAGCTTGACTTAAAACAGAGAAAAGACACAAAGCTATGAGTCGGATATCATTGAAACTTGACATGAGAAAAGGTACAAAGCTTGCATGAGTCGGGTATCCTGAAGCTTGAAAGCGAGAAAAGGTACAAAGCTTGAATCGGGTATCCTTTGAAGCTTGGAAACGAGAAAATGTACAAACAAATGACTTGTGGGGTAGAGTACCCATGGCTGACAGAAAGGTAAACAACAAACATCTTGTGGGGTAGGGTGCCCATTGAAGCTGAGGGTAAAGTAAAAAGCAAACAGCTTGTGGGGTAGAGTACCCATCGAAGCCTGACAGAAAAGTTGAAGGCAATGGGTGAAAGACCCTAAGACAATGGGTGCGGGGACCCGGAAGCAGATAATCTTTGTTTTTTTATTTTTGTCTGATCTGTGTTTGCTCTTCTTTTTTTTTTTATTAAAAATTCAACCTCTCTTTCTTCTCTCTTTTCCTTTTCCTTTTCCTTTTCCTTTTCTTTTTTTTTTTTGAATTTTATTAAAAGTCCTTTGAACCAACAACAAACCGTGAAAGAAAAGGCAATGGGTGCGGAGACCCGAACACTAAAAGACAATGGGTACGGGGACCCGGAAACTTAAAGACAATAGGTACGGGGACCCGGAAACTTAAAGACAATGGGTGCGGGGACCCGGAAACGTAAAGACAATGGGTGCGGGGACCCGGAAACGTAAAGACAATGGGTGCGGGGACCGAAACTTAAAGACAATGGGTGCGGGGACCGGAAACTTAAAGACAATGGGTGCGGGGACCCGGAAACTTAAAGACAATGGGTGCTGGGGACCGAAAACTTAAAGACAATGGGTGCGGGGACCCGAAACTAAAAGACAAAGTGCGGGGACCCAGGAAACTAAAAGACAATGGGTGCGGGGACCCAGGAAACTTAAAGACAATGGGTGCGGGGACCGGAAACTTAAAGACAATGGATGCGGGGACCCGTAAACTTAAAGACAATGGGTGCGGGGACCGAAAACTTAAAACAATGGGTGCGGGGACCCGAAACTTAAAACGATGGGTGCGGGGACAGAAATGAAAAAACAATGGGTGCGGGGACCGAAAACTTAAAGACAATGGGTGCGGGGACCCGTAAACTATAAGACAAAGGGTGCGGGACCCGAAACTAAAAGACAAAAAGGTGCGGGGACCCGGAAACTAAAAAGACGATGGGTGCGGGGACCCAGGAAACTTAAAGACAATGGGTGCGGGGACCGGAAACTTAAAGACAATGGATGCGGGGACCCAGAAACTTAAAGACAATGGGTGCGGGGACCCGAAAACTTAAAGACAATGGGTGCGGGGACCCAGAAACTTAAAGACAATGGGTGCGGGGACCCAGAAATGAAAAGACAATGGGTGCGGGGACCCGGAAACTTAAAGACAATGGGTGCGGGGACCCGGAAACTTAAAGACAATGATGGGTGCGACCGGAAACTAAAAGACAAAGGGTCTGGGGACAGGAAACTAAAAAACGATGGGTGCGGGGGACCCGAAACTAAAAGACGATGGGTGCGGGGACCGAAAACTTAAAGACAATGGGTGCGGGGACCGGAAACTTAAAGACGATGGGTGCGGGGACCCGGAAACTAAAAGACGATGGGTGCGGGGACCCGGAAACGAAAAGACAATGGTTTTGTAAATGCATGCGATGCGAGAGATGGTGCATGATGCAATTGATGATGATGCAATGGATGTGATGCTTGAGTACAATGCATGTGATGCTCGAGGACAATGCATGTGATGCTAGAAATGATGCATGATGCAATGAATGCCCTCTTGTAGGGTGAGTTAGCAAATCCCTTTTTTTTTTTTACTTTTTTTTTTTTTTTACTTTGGACCTTTGGTTCTGCAACCCTTAAGGACTTTTTCCCACAGCAAGATCGCGATTGAACAGCAAAATCTGTTGATTGGCCTTATGATTCGTCTGATCATCCTTTCTTTTCTCATCAACACTTAAAGGGCCTCGAGCCAGAAAACTTTATGCAATGGGTCTTGAGCCTAAAAACTCATGAAGTGGGGATCATTGTTGATTTGTTGAAATTTTCCTTCATTAGATATGGCCTGTGTAGAAGCTTGGAACTTTCTTTCCCCAAAAGTTCTAATGGACACACTTCAATCTGAATTACCCATTGAGGATGTCATTCTCTTCATCGATTGAAACTTTAGAGTTCCTTTGACTTGAGTTGTTCAACAAGAAGCTACTATTAGATGGTTAAATTGTACTATTGTGCTCATGTTCACTCAACCTGAAGCATCATGTACCAGATATGCATGGATTCAAAAGTACAACATGAAAGAGATTTACTACCCGAGTGACCTTTTTTGACTGATTTTGGGGGTATGACTACACGAAGGACATTTACAAAGGATAAAAACACAAGTAGTGGAATAGTACAAAAGTCAAGAGGTTTTTTTTTTTTCTTTTTTTTTTGCCCTTTTTTTTTTTTTGCTTTGGACCCAGTTTAGATGTGATTGATCTTTATTTGACAACTGGACATCCTGACCATTGTTTTATCAAGTATCTACAAAAAATATGCCCCTGTGTATGGTATCAAATGAATTTGACTCAGGGTATGTCCTTTGATAACAAAGATGCCCAATGTAGGCCATTTGACAACAAAAATTGTCTCGTGGGGAACTTGAGATTTTTTCAATGTAAGGTCAAATAAAACTAGGCAAATTGCCCCAGTTTAGAGCCGAATTGAATAGGGTAGAGACTTGCTCCAACATAAAGCCAAATTGAACCAAAGATTTGCCCCAGTGTAGGCCGAATTGAACAGGGTAGAGACTTGCTCCAATGTAGAGCCAGTTGAACCAAAAGATTTGCCCCAAGAGAGGCAAGTTGAGCTAAAGAAGAAAAATTTGCCCTAATGTAGGGTCAATTTGAACAGGGTAAAAAATTTGTCCCAATGTAAGCCCCCCTTTTTTTTTTTTTTTTTTTTTTTTAGCGCCTTATGGTTTTCAAATTTCTAACAATTTTGTTATTATTATTTTTTTCAATTTCAAATTTTTTTTTTTAAAAGAGCAAGGATTGAGAATTTAGCAGTGCATAAACTTTTTGTCTCAAAATTAAAGTTGATGAAAATGAAAACGACCTTTCATTGATCAGAATGGATTTTTTAAGGCTTGTAATGTGGCCAAGGTTAGGGATTATGAAATGAAAGGTATAAGGCTCAAACAAGTGTTTAAAGGTTAAGTGGGACCAAGGATCCTTGTTCAAACTTGAACCTTGTCAATTGCTTTTGCACTTTCAAGCACACTTTTTCTCTTGTTGTTCTCCATTTTTTTGTTCTTGTTCAAACTTGAACTTTGTCAATTCCTTTTACTTTCCGCCTCTTTCGTCTTTTCTTCCTTTTTCTTTTATCTCTTTTTCTTTGCTTTTTTTTCACTTTCAACTCTCCTTTCAAGAAATGGGATGAACCATTGCTTGACTGATTCCTTGAGAGAAAATTTTGCCCCAGTGTTTAACCTTGTCTCTCATTTAGTTGATTCCCTGCAACTGCTTGATAACTCAGTCCTTTGTCTGCGTTGCTACTTCCTTCAACACAGCTTCTCCTTAATCCTTCAAAAATTTTGCCCCAGTATGGCCAACTAAATGCAAACAAAACTGCCCCTGTGTAGCTGATCACACGCAATTCAAAATTGCCCCAGTTTGGGTGCACCCTTCAAGGTGTTTCCAGGCCAACTTCCTCTGAGATTTTACCCATTCATTTGCCCTAACTTTTGTTTAGGTCGATCTTTCAGGTTTTCAGACTAACGGGCTTTTTTTCATTTTAATTTTTTTTTTGCTTTTTTGCTTTTTTTTTTTGACTTTTTTCTTTCTTTCTTTTTTCTTTTTTTTTTTTTTTTTTTTTTTTGTGTGTTTTTTTTGTTTTTTGTTTTTTTGCTCGGGTACCTCCTCTTCCATCAATTGGGATTTCTAAGATCTCTTCGATCTGAATCGGTCAATAAGAAATTACCATTAGATGGTCAAATCATGGTGTTGTACTCATGGTCACTTTACCTGAAGCATTATGTCACAGACACTCATGAATTCAAAAAGTACAACAGGAAAGAAACGAACAACTTCCAGATTTAGAAGTTTGACTACAGAAAGGATATTATTTACAACGGTTAAAGACACAAGAAGTAAAATAGCAAGAAAGTCAAAAGATTTTTTTTTCGCTTGAGTCAAGATTCGACAACTGGACATCATTAATTATCAAACACCCCCCACACTTATTCTTTTGCATGTCCTCGGGCAAAACAGAAAAAAAAACTGACTCAAAAGTCAAACATTCTAAAAGACTCAATTTTTAAGAATGAAGATCAATTAAATTCAAGTAATTAAAACATTCATGAGGTAACACATCTTCACATCTCAAATCAATAAGCAAGGATACATCAATTGAAAAACATGAGTAAAGAATGATAGATCCTCACAGAATTTACTCTCAATCTCTCAAGTGTTTAAAAGGTAGGTATTTCACTCAATTCGACTCATGAAAATTGCACTACCATATGCTTGCTTATCTTCTACTTCTCCACTACTCAAAACACATGCACACACAAATCATGAGGACTTTATTCAAGGTTGTAGTGAGGTCAAGGTAAAGGTGGAAGTAATATGGATATGTCAAGTTAAATACCAAAGAGAATAGAAGAGCATTATGATACAGTTAGAGTGGAGAAGATGTTTGAGAACATTCAGTCTAACTTTCCCACGATTTTCTTAGTTTTTTCTCATACAGAACAATGACCAATATCTAACTAATGTTTTGTTAAAGATCAATTGGTAGATTGAATTCCTTTAGGCTTGAACATTCTCCTTCTATTCCTGTTATTTCCAATCATCCACCCTCATTCTATGTATGAATATATCACATGGTGCATTCTTTTGATTGTAGCAATAATCAGCTCTCTTTTTTTTTTATTTTATAGAAACAAATTTTCTTTTTTCCCTTTTTTTTTTTATATAACCAATCTGCACATGCACCCCCACACTTGTTCAAGAACTCATCAAATAACAAAGTCAATGCTCTCTTATTCCCTAAGGTTGGGTTAGAACATGGTTTTTCATTTAAGGCACGTAATGAGTTAGAAACAAAGAATGGTCAAATAAGCTCAAAGGGGTTAAGCAAAGGAAAATATGCAAGATGGGTTATTTGGCTAAACTGGCTAAGAAAGAGGGCCCCAATCATGTTCATGCATGCAAGTGAAACGCAGCCTCAAAAAGAGTCAAAGCAAGTTCTAGAGTGATCATTATCATGAGTGAAAATCACACAAGAAAGAAGAGAATGGCATAAATGTTGAATCCATCCATTAGGCTCAAGATCTCACAAGATATAGTTCTATCATTCTCAGTCCACCAATTCAACATCCATAACCAAACATATGATTTTTAAGAAAGAAGACAATTTACTCAATCATGCAAATTTTCTTGAATTTCAATTGCTACTTCCACACAAACTAGTTATCTACCCCAACTAAAATGCGTCTCAAGAGTAAAATTTACTCCCTACTCTGCCATCCTTAACTGGTTTAGAAAATTACTGACAAACATATAAACATATTAATGCATACACACACTTTTTTTTTTGTTTTGTTTTGTTTTGTTTTGTTTTTTTTTTACACACAACGATCCTTCCCCCCAACCAGATCATAACATTGTCCTTAATGTTAAAATATAGATGAGTAAAGGATAGAATAAACTACCTGTTGGAGAAAGCGGACACAAATTTAAACAAAAACAAAGTACAATAAAATCAAACCGATTAAAGAGAAAGATCGCTTGCTTCTCTTGTTACTTCCTTTTGCCGCTTCCTATTGACCAATCTATCGAGCCAATACCTTATCAGGTACATACTCAAAAGCTTCCATTTTATCAATGAGCTCATCAATAGTGGAGGCAGAGATAAGAAGTTGTCTTGCGAAGGAGTGATAAATTTGTTCCCAGCTTTGTCAAGAAAAAAACAACAAAAGGTCAAAGAAATTATTTACATTCAACAAACCAATGGGTTTATGGTGGATGTTCGGATTCGCCCAAGAGACAATTTGAAAAATTTCTTCCAAAGTACCAAAACCACCGGTAAGACAAGAAATGCATCAAAATTGTCAATCATTATTTTCATGCGTCCATGCATGGATGTTACCGAATTTCTTCTCCAACTGTCTTGCAAGTGATGTTACTTTCACTAAAGGTTTAGGAATAACACCTAAAACCTCGACGCCTCCTATAAGAGTAGCGAGTGGCCCCCATTAACCCACGACAACCTCCCCATATACAAGATGAATATTCCTAGCAAAGCAAGTGCTCGACCAAGAGTGCTAGTGCGTTTAAAATCTAATCCCTTCCCATAACTCGACCCACAAAAAACACAGACATTTTTTAGGTTACGAATAGCAGGCCCCATTCTATACCCTTCTTCTCTTTGAGTGTTTCTGAGTTGAAGATGAAGGAGAAAATGGAGTGTTTAAATAAGAAAAAGAATGGAAAGGGAAATAATTGCACCTAGAAAGGTAGGTCGGCTATTGTCAGAAAAGGTTAAATTTAAGAAACGTAAAATCTTTTTTTTTGTGTTTTTTTTTTAACTTTTTTTTAACTCTTTTTTTTTTTTAAGAAAATTATCAGGGTAAAGAAGTCTAGAAACCCCCGAAGGATCCCATCCAAAAGATCGTCTGTCCAAAACCAAAATTCAACAAAATCATACAAAGATAACAAATGATTACATACCTTTATGTACAGGTTTCATGGCAGATCTTTATACTGCGCGTCATGAGTGCAAGAATACCGAGACGCTCACCAATCTGGGCATTCTTCTCCCTCCCGCTTGTGGGATATTTTGGATTGAGCACGACGCCACTAATTAAAGTGCGTAAATCGATGACTACCACCAACGACCACACGGCCGGTGAGAGGTCGTGAAGAGCCCATGGCATTAAATCACAGGATTCAGCTCAGAGGCATTGTCACGCGAGAATGCAAACACGGGACGCTTCTTTTTGTCCATCAACAAGCAGAGCCTTTGGTTAAATCCTGGGAATGCTTGCGCGGCTCTCTGCAGAGCATGGCACACGAACCTTATTTACCGACCGGCGTGCGAAGGTCCACCCGAGTCAATGACGGGTCTGCCACTCCACTGGCAGGGGCTCCTAATCTAATTAAAGACCAAGTACAACCGAAGTTTCGCCCTTTTTTCATTTTTTTCATTTGTTTTTTCATTTTTCTCTTTTTTCATTTTTTTCTTTTGAAAGATAATATATACATGTTGTTGTGATTGTGGCTCACATCTTTCTCTGGTTTCACGTCCAGAAACGGCTTAAACGCCTTCTATGAGTCGAGGATAAGCTTCCCATCCAATTTTCTTATAAATTGGCAAACAGTGGTCTTTTTGAGTCGATTCCCAAGATCGTAACGCTCTTGCTCGTCCTTGAAGAGATTCCACAAACTAAGAAGTTCACGCTGCACAACTCCACAAGAATGCGTCTCAAGAGTCAATAAGATATTATCTAATGACTCCTTACTCAGTCCATTCTTAATGAAGAATATTTTATCTTCTCTATTTACAGAAACCATCCCCAAAGAGTGACACCGCGTGTTGCAATTCCATCGTGCACACTTGTAACAAACTTTCATTCTTTTTGCTCTTCTCTTTTTCGAAAATGAACTTTTACCGAGACCAGGCATGTATGGGACAAATGAATCTGAAGATTCACCAGCTAAACGAACCTTTGCTTCGATTATCCAGCGTATATCTTCTGGGATGCCCTTATACATTAACAATCTCAGTCTCTCACACCTAGCTTCATAGACTTTTGTTAGAGCATTTAGAGGGAGAGAAGGAAAATATTTTCTTAGATTTGAGAGAATGACATCCATTTTGAAAGGAGAAGAAATCAGTTATTATGGGAAATTGAAAAACAAACCGACTTGAGAGTCAAGGAGTACCGTTATCCGCCATTTAACCGGCAACACAGAGAACTCAAAAACTTGATGTTCCAGAAATGGTTGAGTCTTGGTCCATTAACTTTAAGTGCATTACCATTCCTAGGATTCTCAATGTCTATGGCCCCACAAGATACACGTGTTTGACAACAAAAGAACCGCGCCACCTAGATCTCAATTTTTTAAGGAGTAGGTGCGGATGAGAATCTTAAAGCAAAACTTTATTGACCAATTTTCGCAACTTTTGCAAAAGGTGCAACAGACCTTGAATAAAGAAGGCCAATAAAATCCATACTGCAAGATTTTCGCAGTTGTTGTCTCCACATGCCTCCGATAAAGTTTAATGGCACTACCTACCTCATTGTCGGGTACACAGCTGTCTTTGTTTTTATTCATTTTTTTTTTTTTTTTTGAGAAAACATGATGAGAAGAATGATGACAAGTGATGCAATAATGAGTGAGTGAGTTGTTGGTCCTTTAATAATGACTCATCTCCTCTTTTTGAAAAAGAAATTTTTAAGAGGGACGCAAGCATGGTTTGTCACATTAAAAGACTGAACAACTCGCAAGATATGGCAAGATGATTTTTTTTTTTTTTTGGAATGTAAGAAAATGTATTTTTTTAAGTTTTTTTTTCAAGAATGGATGGCATGAGGAAAGAAGAAGTACGCTCCCTTTGTGTCCTAATGAGGTTGCCTTAAACTCGGGAATTCCATCCTAAGGATCTAAGAGTCTTTCTGGTTCGTGATAACTTCCATAGGGTGGCTCTTCTATTTTAAAGGTTTCTAGAGCCAAGTCTATTTCAGAATGTTGACCACGAAGTAGTGGGTAAACCAACTAGGTGTGGGACATTCATGAAAAAGGCGCACTCTAGATGAGGTTTTCGCGATAACCAAACAGGAAGTACATCCAAAATGGCTACCACTACGCAACCTCTACTTATCTTAGGCTTCACTCAGACCCGGGTATAGGGCCCCACTCGAATGTGTGTACTTTACGTGTAGGTGCAGTGGGTGCTGGGAGCGTACAAACTTATACAAAAATACCAAAATTACCCCCAATCTACAAATACATATGTACAATAGCCAGTCAGCAATCCTCTACCCTAGGGTTTCAACAATTTAGCACAAGGTATATATACAGGTCACAAAGTATACATGAAATAATGTTATCCAATATTTACATAGAAATACTAAATAAAAATATTTACAAACAAATAAGAAAATGATTAAACAAATAAGATAAAGAGGGTAAAATAAATAAATAAAGATTATTAAAAATTTGCACAACTAATGGCAGTGAGGCGACTCTCCATGTCCCGATTGGAGTCGCCATTGTCGCAAGGATCGCGACGGACGACCGAAAATATTCAATTTGAAAAATCAATGGAGTCGCCACCAATGTTTATTTGAATTGGGAAAACATTAGAAAAACCCTTTAATTAGGAAAGCGGTCTTTTAGAAAATGAGTTTGAGTCCAGGAGTCGATTACATGTGTAGGGAAGGTATTAGCACCTACACTGTCCGTTCCATGAACGGTACCTTATGTTAGTTGTGCAAAATTTAATAATCTCAAATATGTTTATTTTATCCCCTTTAAACAAAGACTTTGTAATTATTTATTATTTTTTCATTTTTTATTTTTTGAAAAGAAATAAAAGAAACAACCAAATTATGAAAATTTATTTTTTTTTTTGGCTTGACAGAATAGCGATTCTGCTCCTACGTATCCTCGGGTGCAATGAGGAACTCAAAGTCACGTAGTTCTTTTATAAAATGATCTTACTTATTACATTTTTTTTATTTTTTTATGTTTTATATACGGTATGCGATCGGGCAAGCGTGAGGATGGAGGCCGGGCCTGGTTCGACGGTCGGTATGGAAGAATTTAGTTTTCGAAATTCGACGGTCGGATCTGAGAAAGATCTGGTGAGATCCGACGGTCGAGTGCAAAAGAGAAGTGGAGGTTCGACGGTCGACTGCGGAAAAGGAGCTGGAAGTTCGACGGTCGAGTGTGGAGGAAGAGCTGGAAGTTCGACGGTCGGTTCTGGTTCCTGGTCCGACGGTCGGTTCTGATTAGGTTCGGAGGTTTTTGGGAGAGGTTATAGAGGCACTTTTATTGGATTTTGGCTAGTGTGGGTGGGTCACGGTTGGGGCTTGGAACTTGGAAGAAAAATGGTGAAGGGTGATGACAGTTTTGGGGATGAAGAATGGAGTGTGGTGAAGGGTCGTGAACGAAGATGAACGTTATGGAAGTGAGGACGATTTCTTGGGTTTACAAAGTGGAGTTTTTTATGGTTTTGTGAACCGAGTTTGGAGGTTGTTATGGATGTGAAGATGGGAGGTTGAAAAAGGGTGGTCGAAGAGGAGTATTGAAGGATGAAAATGATGAAGGTGGATTCGTGGTTGTGGAGAGGCAAGGTGGAGGTTTTGACGTTGGGGTGGAGGTTTTTGACGTTGGGGTGATGGTGAAGGTTGATGAAGGGAGTTCTTCTGAGAGTGAATGTGAAGGTTCGGGAGTCCAGTCTCCACCCCTTGTAAAGATGGATGAAGCTGATTATTTAACAGTGGGTGTGTGCAGGTGTCCCATGTGTGGCAGGAGTGGGTGTGTGTGTGTGCTGCCATGTGAGGAAGGAGTGGGTGTGTGCTGCTGCCATGTGAGGAAGGAGTGGGGTGTGTGCTGCTGCCATGTGAGGAAGGAGTGGGGTGTGTGCTGTGAGTGAGAGTGAATGGGGAACAAAAGCTGCACGTAAGGTGCAGTGTGCAGGCAAGAGAATAAAATGTAGAGAAAGGAATCAAGCATGCTCCGCATTTTGTTGTATTTTTTCTATTTTTTATGTTTTATATTTTTTATTTTTTTATTTTTTCATAAAAAAAGGTACAAAGCAAAGCAATTAAACAATCAATCAACAAACATAAAAAGAAAATTTCACGGACAAAATTGGGTACCAACAGGAACTAATACAAGGCCCTGGCAAATAACAATCAGAGAAGATTTTCTAACACAAAAGGAAGACTATAGAATGCATTAGTCATTACAAACATATCAAAAGATTTTATTATATTTCATCACAATATATTTTACTAACAGTGTTAAAAAATTATGGATTTAGAGTTAGGCAGAACGAAAAGAGAAAAAGACGACTAACGAGCGTAAACTAATAATATTATTAAAATGAATAATATAATATAAAATATTAATTTAATACTCTTATTTATATTAATAATTAGGTCAAGTATTAATATTATTAGTACAAATTCAAGCTTACTAACAAGAAAGCTAAATCTAATTAAATAAGAAAATAAATTATAAAAAATACTCTAAAATAATATAAAGATATTTTAAGATAATATAAAAATATTTTTAATATTCTCTAACAAACTGAATTTATTATTGCTAGCACCATATATAAAATACTATTAACGAGACTATGTCCACAGACAAATGCTATATGTATAATTTCTCAGCACAAATACTTCGCATATTGTGATGATTGTCACAGAACCTTAGAGATTTCAGGTCATACATTGATTTAGTGAAAAATAAAGCAATTTTGGGACATACAAGTTTGGATCTGGTGGGAACTAAGAGAAAGGAGAGTTGGAAGTGCATATTCTAAATAGAACTATCCCAGTCAACTGATCCAAATGACGTAGACTCCAAACACTACTAAAGCAAACCCAAATATATTATAAGATTCCAAGAAAAAGAGATAATTATCTTCATGAATTCCTTTTTCTTCTTAACGTATTGATTTACCATTCATTATTCTTTTTAAGAAATTTGAGAGGCCTGCGCAACTCACGGGTCTGTATCTAGTTGAAGTAATTTCTGAAGCTTATTTAAAGCAACTCTTATCATGAACGTTACTGCAAAAACTTAACAGCACTCCCTTGTTAGGATATTATATGATTTTCAACAGCAGTTGAATTCATTTATATATGTATATATATACAAATAGGCACCTGAAGCAAATGAAATCCATACTTTGTAGTTGTTTTTAAAGTTTAAACTCCCTCCCCATGTCCTTCTTTAAGGTCATGGCCCCTTATCTGACAGAAAAATTCAACCAGTGCCCTTTAGATTGATGGTTTAGGTAGGGACGCATCACTACACTGACCATATATGGGAGATGCGAAAACCTCTGATATGGCTTCCCAAGAATGGTTCTCATCATTCTTTTTGCGCCTTCGATCGAGGAAGGCTGGCCTCATTGGTGTTGTAACCATTTCAATTTTGAATGTCAACAATGCTACGATCTCTGACATGGGAGGTCTCAAATTTGCATGAGGCTGAAGACATAAGAAAGCCACATGGATTGCTTGCATAACATCCTTTTCTTCGAATCCATGTTCTCGCAGCTTTGGATCTACAATATCCGATGTCTTTGACCTTTCATACAGTTTCCATGCCTATCATGAAGATTTACACATTTCAAAAAATGTGCGGAAAATGATTATATATAATAATGTAGATATAGTAGAAAGGTGAGAACTTACATATTCAGGGAGGTACTGCATTTCTGATGGCAAAGTATGATCTGTGTTTTTCCTGCAACAGATTATTTCAAGCACGAGAACTCCAAAACTATAGATATCTGCTTTTTCTGACAGTTCTCCTCTAATAGCGTATTCAGGAGCTGTATAACCTCTGACCAAAAAATAAAAAACACAAGAGACATCAATCTGTTGAAAATTAAACTTGATACATGCGTTTAATTAATTAGTATTTATGTATTACCACATTCATGTATTTGAATGTTCTAAGTATTTAGCCATGCATGTATTTAGTTAATAGGAGCATTAATATTTTGAGGTTAAGTTCATTGTAAATATAGTAATCAAAATATATCATGTATGCTTATAAATACTCTTGTAGTTGTAGTTCTCGTGGAAGCCAAGTGAAGGCAAGAATAAAGCCAAAAGAGTATAGTGTAAGCCAAGTGAAGGCAAGTGTAAAGTCATTAGAAAGAAAAGTGAAAGACAAGAGTAAGCCATAGTGCAAGACAAGTGAAGTCAAGTGAAAGCCAAGAAAGAAAAGTGTAAGCCAAAGAGACAAGCCAAGAATACTAACATAAAGTGAGCTTCTTAAGAGTGTGAGTGTATTCCCTTCTTTACCAACTCCTCCTTCAAAGTGGTATCAGAGCCATGCACATAATTTTTTGAAAATGTTTAGTTCTATTATTTTGATTCCCAAACTCACAAAAGAGAGTTATGATAATTGGTATGTTCGCATGATGATGATTATTGGTTCTCATGAGGCATAGGAGATGGTTGAGAATAAATATTTTGAATCAAAGGATGAAGAAGTTTTGAGTCAAGTTCAAAGAAACAATTTGCAAAGAAATCACAAATTGAATCAACTTGCTCTTAGTATTATTCATGCAACCTTGGATGATGCAATGTTTGATCAGAAAGTTGCTTATGCAAGAAAGGTGAAGGAAGCTTGGGAAATTCTTCAAGCAAAGGTCTCTATGAGAGACAAAGAACAAGAGTATACTAGTTAAAAAAGGACGAGATAGAGGAAGAAAGTATTATATATCTAAGATTGAATGTTATAATTGTTTCAAATGTGACCATTATAATAGTGAATGCTGAAATTTTCCCATCAATGAAGAAGAAGCCCATGATGTTGGAGAGAAATTAGAAGATGAAGAGCAACTAGAAAAAGCCCATCTTGTTGAAGTGAAAGAAGAAGATGAAGAGCAACTTTAGTTATTATCTAATCAAGGAGATGAAGACAAGATTTTGAAATATCTTGAGAATGGTGCAAGCAATTAAATGAGCGGGAACAATAATTCATTTACCAAAATTGAGGAGTGTCATAGAGACCAAGTTGTGTTTGGAGATGATATAAAGGTGCAAATTGAAGGGATAGGAGATGTTCAAATTCTTACAAAAGAAAAAGAAAGTGGGGATCATGATGGAGAATCTAAATTTGTCAAAACTATTTGTGGAAATTTGAATTCTGAAATTACTCTTCAATTAATGAAATTTGAAAAAACTTTGATTAAGGATGAAGAGGATTTTGCCGATGGTTCTAAAGGCAAGACCTGTGAAAGTGTTTTTTCTCCTATGCAAAGGAATTATTGTCTTCAAATACCAGTTATGTTCTTTCCCCCTTCATCAAATCCTAATGGCAACCATTTGTCTCATGGTAGTTCATCTCAAGGTCCTAGAGGTATAAGAAGTCTCATGAAAATTTATGAAGCAGAAATGTTTAATCATACGACTTTATTTTGTCTTTTTGCAGACACCAAACTACTAAGAAGTGTTTTTTTTTTCCAAAGCTCAATTAGAGTCACAAAAAAAGATCAAGCTTAAGGGGGTGTTGGAAATTAAACTTGATACATGCATTTAATTAATTACTATTCATGTATTAGCATATTCATGTATTTGAAGGTTCTGAGTATTTAGTTATAGATGTACTTAGTTAACAGGAGCATTAATATTATAGGGTAAAATTCATTGTAAGGGTAGCCATCAAAATGTACCATGTATGCTTATAAATACTCTTGTAGATGTAGTTCTCATGGAAGCCAAGTGAAGGCAAGAGTAAAGTCAAGAAAGTAGAGTGTAAGCCAAGTGAAGGCAAGAGTAAAGATATTAGAGAAAAAAGTGAAAGACAAGAATAAGCCAAAGTGCAAGGCAAGTGAAGCCAAGTAAGAGCCAAGAAAAAAAAAACTGTAAACCAAAGAAAAAATAAAGAATATCAATATATAGTGAATTTTGTAAGAGTGTAAGTGTATTCCCTTCTTTACCATCTCCTTCTTCTAATGAAAAATTTTATTGAATTCATGGACCTCTCATCTAAATCTTTAGAAAAATGATATTATCACATTTTGATAAAAAAAATGATAAGACAACTTACAACATTAGGACATCGAACACCCTACTTACGGTTATATATTTTTCATCAAAATGTCATGGATGAAAATATGGTTTTACTCAAAATAATATTATCACATTTTGATGAAAATGTGATAAGACAAATTACAACATGAAGTACAACAAACACTCTGCGTATGGTTATCATAATTCACCCACATAGCATAAAACTTAACTATTCAATAACCATTGGATGGCACAGAGGAAATTATTTTGTAGATCTCACTTATTTCAGTGAAAGATTCTAAATCAGAATTCACAATCCCAATACTCAGAACTGTCTAAATTATATTAGTACCGTTATATGTAGAATAGAATTGCATTGGACATTCCTAAGGTGTGGTGATTAATAAAGTGATAAGTAGTGATTTAAATTATTTATGTGATGATATTTTTTTATTATACATAGTGAGTCAAAATTAAAATTTATTAGATTTTACACAAATATCATCATTTGTCTTAAATGTATTCACTATTTATTGAAATACATTTTTCAATATAAATCAATAATGTGGTGATAATGAGGTCGTAAGTAATGATTTTTATTACTTATATGATAACTTTTTTCTATTTTTTCTAACTTAACTTAATTAGAATTTATTATATCTTATATAAGAATCATCATTTATTTTAGAGACATTCACTATTTATTAAGGTGTCGCTTTTAGGTGTCAAGTTCAATTGTAAAAAAAAAAACATTTTTGAAATTATATAGTTTATTTTCTTTCACTAATCATTTTATATATTAAAGTAAAATTGAGAATACACACTTAAGATGATTATACAGGGGTCAAAAATATTAACTTCAGTAATATGGTGCTAAATCTGATAGCGTTGCAATGTGTACAAACATTAAAACTTCTCAGCAGAAACACAATCTTTTATAGTCCTTGGTAGTTGGCAGCACTAAAATCATGATGACCACGACATTGCTATGAGTAATGAACATGGTAAAACTATGGCTAGTATAGCGATTTTCATTCAACCAGCAATAACCAATCCTTTTCATAAGGAGTATCATTGAATTAATAAAGGACTTACAATGTTCCAGCGAAATGCGTGCTAAGGTAAGCTTGGTCTTCAGGGAAGAACCTTGCTAGCCCAAAGTCTCCAATCCTCGGCTGAAACTTGTCATCAAGAAGAATGTTGCTTGCTTTGATATCTCGGTGAATAATTCTTAGGTGTGAATCCTCATGAAGGTATTGCAGTCCCCGCGCTACTCCAAGAATAATTTGGAACCTAGTGCTCCAATTCAGAAATTGATCACTGTTTCCTGCATTAAAGGAGCATTCAAAGCAGGAATTTTTCTGTTAAACCAATCCTATGTTTATAATTTAATAAATTTGATGCATGCATTATTTAATTAATGTAAATCATGTATTGATATATTCATTCACATATTTGTAAGTTCTAAGTATTTATCCGTACATGTACTTAGTTAATAGGTACATTAAATATTTTGAGGTGAAATTTATTGTAAGAGTTGTCAATAGGTTTCATATTTCATGCAAGTTAAGAAAATTCAAATAAGGCAATAATATCAAATCAAGTGAATTTCATTATATTTTAACTGTTCCTTCCTCTACTATCTTCATTCTAAGCTCCTTCAAATATCCATGAGACATTTGGCAGGATATACACTAAATATTCAGCTTCAAGGAAAATAATTTTGCGATTATTAGTATGGACTTCACTTTACATATTAATGTACATGAAGGTAATAGGTTGATAATTGAAAGGATCTAAGAGATTATAGAAAGAAAGGATACCACATATGAAGAGGTCCAAACTTCTGTTCTTCATGTATTCATACACAAGGATCCTTTGAGGCCCATCTGTGCAACATCCGAGAAGGCGAACCAGATTTTTGTGTTGGATACTTGTGATCAATCTCACCTCTGTAAGAAATTCTTTTTCTCCCTGTTGGGATTTGTTGAGAGATAATTTCTTAACAGCAATCATCCTTCCATCTACCAGCTTTCCCTATTAAAACACAATTACAGTTTAGGATCGTAAGTTCGTAACCCACAATAGGAGGACATGCATATATATGAGCCTCAACTTCCATAGATGAGTTGAGTTCAACTCCCTAGTAAAAGCTCTTAATCTATTCAGTTCACATGAAGCACCACACATTGTTTACTACTTACCTATTTTGTCACTTACAGCATATTTGGGAAAGATTAAATCTTTTCCAAACAGCTATTTTTTTAGGATTAAGCTGTTTTGTGAAACAATTATTATGTTTAGATAAAAAAAATTATTTTTTAAAAAAGCTTTTACACGAAATTCAATGTAAAATAAAAACTTTTTTCAGCTAATAATCATAAGCTAAAGTGCATGTTTGGTAGAGCTTCTGCTTAGCTTTTTTTTGGGAAAAAAAGTTGTTGTAACAGTGTTTAATCATGTTTGGTAAAATTAGCTTCAGCTTTTACACAAAATTTAATGAAAATAAAAGTTTTTTAAAGCTGATTTTTATAATGCTGAAGTTTGAAGCTTATGATTTTAGCTTATAGATTATTTCTTACATTTTGATATGTAAATACCATTTTATCCTCAATCAAATAATTTTTTTAATCATTCTATACCTATTTTAGTAATTTAATACATAAAAGTGATTCTTTTTTATATCATCCAAACGAATCAGATTAACTTAAAATCGCTTTACAGCTAATGCATCCAAACATAAAAATAAATCAATCATAATCGATTATAACAAAAAGCTTTTATACAATAATCGATTACTAAGCATAATCAAATTTTTGCAGCTATCCCAAACACACCCTAAGATTGGAGCTTATGATTTTAGCTTATAGATTATTTCTTACATTTTGATATGTAAATACTATTTTGCCCTCAATCAAATAATTCTTTTAATCATTCTATACCTATTTTAGTAATTTAATGCATAAAAGCGATTCTTTTTTATATCATCTAAATGAATCATATTAGCTTAAAATCGATTTACAGCTAATGCATCTAAACATAAAAATGAATCGATAATAATCAATTATAACAATAATCGATTATCAGCATAATCTATAATTTTCAACTTTCCCAAACAAGTCCTTAGGATGTGTTTGGGATAACTGTAAAAGTTTGATTATGCTTAGTAATCGATTATTGTATAAAAGCTTTTTGTTATAATTGATTATAATTGATTCATTTTCATGTTTGGATGCATTAGCTGTAAAGTGATTTTAAGTTAATCCAATTCGTTTAGATGATATAAAAAAGAATCGCTTTTATGCATTAAATTACTAAAATAGGTATAGAATGATTACAAAAATTATTTGATTGAGGACAAAATGGTATTTACATATCAAAATGTAAGAATAATCTATAAGCTAAAAAAATGCATGTTTGGATAGATGATAATACTTTTTTTGGGAAAAAGTTGTTTGAATAGTGTTTAATCATGTTTGGTAAAATTAGCTTCAAACTTTTACACGAAATTCAATGTAAAATAAAAGCTTTTTAAAGCTTCAGATTGAAGCTTATGATTTTAGCTTATAGATTATTCCTTACATTTTATAAAATACCATTTTGTCCTCACCAAAAATTTTTTTAATCATTCTATACCTATTTTAGTAATTTAATACATAAAAGCGATTCTTTTTATATCATCCAAACAATTAGATTAACTTAAAAACTTTACAAACTAATGCATCCAAACATAAAAATGAATCAATTATAATCGATTATAACAAAAAGCTTTTATACAATAATCGATTACTAAGCATAATCAAATTTTTGCAGCTATCCCAAACACACACTCAATCTTCAGCATTATAAAAATCAACTTTAAAAAACTTTTATTTTACATTGAATTTCGTGTAAAAGCTGAAATTAATTTTACCAAACATGATTAAACACTATTACAACAACTTTTTTCTCAAAAAAAATTAATCAAAAGACATACCAAACATGCACTTAATTTGCTGATTATATTAACAAGTTACTCTAAAACTACAGGTCGAACCATTTTTACTGCCATCTTAAAATTTGTCATAAAAAAAATAGACCTTATGATTAAGTTATAAGTTATGGTTTTAAAGAGCAATGTTTTTACATATTATTTCTATTACACCATTTTAATCACATTTCTTTTTTAAGTAATAATATAAGATATACACATTTGTCAATAATTTTTTTCTTTTTTTTCTTTCCCAAATAAATATAGATGTAAGAAAGATGTAAAAGTATGATATACAAATATCTTTTCCTAATTTTAAATTATAGTTTGCAACTATAATTAGGATCATAATATTACAATTTTAAAATTTTTTACAATCGCATCGCAACTATAATTGCAGTTACATCAACTATATTTTCTCGCAATTGTTTGTAATTTTTTTAAAAATATAATGCAACCACGACCACAATTATAATTGCAATTTAAAAATATGTTTAAAAGTTGTAACATATGTATCATGCTTAAGATATAAGGTTCTCAACCTTCTCGTATTAAGAAATCAAATTCTCTATCTTAACAAGCGTCATTCGATCTAGTACTTGTACCTGATAGACAGGGCCAAATCCACCCCTTCCAAGACGATTATCAGGACAAAAATTCTTGGTTGCCTTCCTCAATGTCTGGTAGTCAAAGTAGCTAATTGTCCGAAGGCTCCCACTCAAGAACTCCATGGATCCTGTGTACATATATAAACTTCAATATTCAGGTCTTATAATTATATATTATATCAAGTGCCAGGTAATTCCGTGATGCTTCTTTCAATTACCTGGCTCTTGTTTAGGTGGAAATATCATCGTCATCACCTCTGCTGGTTCAATATATGTTTCCCAAACGCCAAGCACAAATAACAGAAATATATATATGATAAGCACAAATATCCTTCAAATAAAACAAACTATGCTTCTAGCATATAGAAAATTTAGGTCTTAAAAATTTTAGTATTATGGTTTTATTTATGATGCTCTTCTCAAATTACCTTGCTGCTCTTTAGTTGAAGCTATCTTTCTCTTCAGCTGTGCTGACCGTTTGATACGCTTCCAAAACACAAACAAAAGAATCAACAATATCATGAGCACTATTATCCCTCCACTGATGTAGAAAAATGTTTCAGATTTGTGCCGGGACGAGGAGATCATCTGTAACTCACTAGAGGGTGAAGGAGGTTCATCTGCAGTCAATCACAAACTTTGTCTAAGATCTTTTGATTGATGATCCATGTTTAAAAATTAATGAAAGAATATACATCTGGTCTGGGAAAGCTGAGAGAATACTTGGTTTATGTATTTTCATTTTTCAAATTTGGATTATTTCATTAGTTTGCCTTTGTGCTCATGTCCACTATGTTGTATTGTGACTATTCCTAACTAGTGACAGAAAGGACTGCGTAATATAGAAAATTCATTTAAAGAAATCCCTTTTTACATAACCATTTTATCAATGCCTTGATCTTCACAAGTATCAAATGAAAAGCCTTTTGTGTATATATAATAAATAGTGAGACATGTATTGCAATTCGACTGCATGTGGTTAGAAAATTGAATCAACTAGTAATAAATAATCCTGATGTATTCAAAACTCAAAATGAATGATGCACATAATGCATGAATTTGCTATTCAAGCTGTTAAACATATAAGAAAAACAAATCTGGTATAGCACAGTGATAGAGGTGCAGATACAAATTCAGAAAATGAAACCTTGGAGTACTCGGCGAGGCATTGATCTTTGGGAGGAAACCGAGCTTTCTGGTTCAAGTTTAGCCACAGTTAATGCAGTAGAGGGCCAAAGACGAACGGGTAACTTCAATAATAACTGGCAACAGCAACCAGTTTCTGATTCTTTATCTATGGGCTTCTATTCGTTAATTTGTACTTTGTGATTTTTATTAGGAAACAAAGATTGGAAATTCTAGAAGTGTAGAGAGAGGGAGAAGTATTCTAAGGGTGTTCCTAGAATTGATCGAAAACAAGGTAATGTCGGCCATTAATTGGAGAGCACATTTGGTCGAATCGAAACATCCAAACAGAATATTATTCTTTCTCTTTTCTTGCTTATAAATTACAACTAGTAATTAATTATTATGAGATTGAGAGGGATGAAGTTGGATGAAGTTGTTCAAGTAGATTAGTACAATGACGTCATTTGAGGGAGGGTTTGAAGACCCAAAAATTTGTTCCTAAACATACAAAACACACTATCTCTTAAGATGAAAAGGGGGAAAAAAACCCTAGATGAACATTCCCCCCAATTCACCTCTAATTTTACTTCCAATTTGTGAATTCTAGGGTAAAAAACCCTCATGTGGTAAGTTCTCTCACATTTCTTCCCTCTAATTCATGAAAGCTAGTAACTTGTGTGATTCCTATGCAAGACAATAGATTTACGACTAAGTTGGTGAAAGCATTGAAGGAATCTTATGATTTGTCAAAGTATTTAAGGAATCTTACGAATCTTTTAAGGTAAGTTATTTTATTCCCTCTGAATATGCCTTTATTGTTCTAAAAAATTTCTTGTCTGTGGTCCCAAAGACAATGTGTGTGTGGTCCCTTTGTGTTTGTGTTGGTTTAGGTGAGTGTGGACCGATTGCTTATGTGGCCTTTGTGTAAATGTATTGGTTGGCATAGTGTGGAACCATTATGTGTAAAATAATGATTGTTTAAGTCAATCTGATGTCTAAGTGCTTGTATGGCCCCTTTGTGCATGTTCTTATTTGGTAAAATATTCATGTTTTATGTGTGTGTTATTGGTAAAGCATGATTGCTTGATTTAGTAGCAAAATATAGATGTTTGTTGTGCATGTTATGAGTAAAATATGAGTGCTTGATTTTAAGTGATGCTTGGTAATTCTCATTTACGGATGATTGATTACATTGTGCATGTGTATCACCATCCGGGTGTGTTTGTAAAAGACTCCAATGGTGTGCTAATTTATTTACATGATAAAGTGGACAAGTTGCTTAGGATGAATGTAGATTTGGTAAACCTGTTTGACTTGCAAAAGCTATTTAAGGAGTTTGAATATTATGAAATTCTAACTCAAAACCAATTAGCATCAAGTAGAGTAACTCAATAAATATATAAATTACACTTAAAAAATTAAGACAAACGATGTGAGACTCTAATAAATATCATGTTTATAAAACCATGTTTTAGGTATTGTCTGACCACCTTGACCTTGAATACTTTTACTTAATTTTCGAATGCCTTGGTCTAGAGGCCACCATCAAGTCAGCAAACAAAATTATATTGTTCTCTCTTTTCTCAAACAAAACCTTAACCTTTATACGTTGAATTTTATATATACCTCCATAAACGCTAGTCTTGGCAAGAAAAGGAACATTTGGCAATTATATATGTTCAAGACCATTCGTTAACTCGACCCAAACAAATAAAGAAGAACAACACCATTTTGGTGGTGGAAAGGGACATTGGACTTCGACGTTGAAGTAATCGCTTCGAATTTTTTACATACACAATCATTGAGGACAGAATTTTGCCTAATTCCTACTCCTATGTGCATGCTTTGATCACTGCAACAATAATTGGATCGTATTCAAACTTATGTGAACCAACCTAATCTACACATTTGTCCGGCAAAGATAAACATGAACTACAGTCTTAAAGTGACCCGTCACCAAACAACTTTTATAACTAAAATATCCTCATGCTTTAAAAAAAAAATCATGCAATTATATTATTATAATTTAAGGCTAATATCGAACTTTATTTTTTATTGATATAGAATAAATTTTGGTGATGTGACATTATTTATATTAATTTTATTTATATAAAAATAACGTAACACAATGTTATATCAACAAAAGAAATGGTAATGTAAAATTGATAAAGAAATTTAATAGCTTTAATTTGTAAACTTTGAAAAAAAATTTGTTGCAATTAAAATTTATATTATTAATCAGAATTGAAATATAATGAAACCAAAAGAAACTAAATGTGCATGCTGTAATTTGGTTGTCAACGTCATCCGTTCTGTAAAACAATGAGCCATCTAAATGAATGACATCAATATCACTGATGCCAACCAAATTAACCAATGACGATGTCTATCAATATAGCAGTTTCTTCTATTATATTTTTTTATTTTCATAAAGTAGAATTTCAGATTCATTTTTAATAAGCTCTTGATGGAATAGCCTACCCCAGTTTGTTGATAAGTAGGGAATCCCAAATTAATTAATTAAATCCATACAACCGAAGGTGAATAGGATATCTTTATAAACTAGCCAAAGATCAGCATCCTTTTGAGTTTCTAATTATATATGCTATGCTTTCATTTTGTTGGATTTCTATGTGATCCAAATTGTGTAAAGCTATTATTGATTATTGAATTTAATTTTAATGTATTATTAATGTAAAAAAAAGTTTATACTTATATTTATTGATATGTTGTCATATTATTTAATAATTTTAAAATTTTTATATGTGTTGATTAGTATAATCAGATTTATTAAATAAAATATTAATACAAAATTAAATGATAGTATAAATTATTTTTATACTAATAGTGTATAAAAATTAAATTCATTTTTTGATATCAGCCAATTACGTCAATCAATATATGATGCTTTTTTCACAAAGTAGAGAGCCAGATTAAGTTTTTAATAACCTCTTGATGGAATAGGCACCCAACTAATTAATAAGTGGGAATCCCAAATTCAATTATTTCTTTCCCAAATCTTTGTTAATATCGCAGCACGACCTAATTAACTGAGAAAATTGACTGCACATTGTATTGTTCCTGTTATTTATATATATGTTAGATTCTAACTTAAAATCAATTAGCATTAAGTGGAGTGATCCAACAAATATATAAACTGCACTCGAAAAATTAAGACAGTCCTGTTATATATGTTAGATTCTAACTTAAAATGCACCCGAAAGATTAAGATAGTTTCTGTTATATATGTTAGATTCTAACTTAAAACCAATTGGCATTAAGTGGAGTGGCCCAACAGATATATAAACCGTATTCGAAAGATTGAAGTAGGCGATGTGAGACTCTTAACACTCTCCCTCTACAGAGGCCTAGACGGAATAGGTGAGCCTAACAGAATAGACGACAACGAAAGATGAGATCTTGACTCTGATACAATAATACAATATTAGATTTCAACCTAAAATTAATTGATATTAAGTGGAGTGATTCAATAGATATATAAACCATATTCAAAAGATTGAGGTAGGCGATGTGAAACTCCTAACAATATATATGTTATCAATTATTGATAAGCTTTGTCTATAGAGCACCGCCACAATATTAATTATTAGAATAGAATCAAAAGTTGTTGGAAGGCTATTGGTGAAAGGCGAATTTCTACTTATGTAAAATATATCGATTATTCCGTAAGTGTACGCATCATATATATATATAAAAAAAAGTGAAATGATTATTATTTCTATGAGAATTGAAATTAAATATTGTACTAAAAAAATTTAATTATCTAAATTAACGATTTAACGGAAAATTAATTAAAGCAAGAAATTAAGGTATATTAAATTAAAAACAAATTAAATAAAGCGAAAGTAAACTATCAATTAAGTAGGCATGGAATCTAGCAAGTGGAAAACTCAATCGATTAAACACTAGGACTGGGGTTTCATTATACCAATTAATAATAATCACTTATGTTCCTTATTAGTTTAGGTCAATATTGTTCTTGAAGGTAAACTATGTTAGGGTAATTCAAAACCCTCTCTTAAGTCCAAGTGACCATGTTAAAATTAAAATAATATCTACTCTCAAAGGCATTATGTTAATTGAAATTCATTAAGTTGTTTGATAATTTATGACTGTCAAAGGGTAACCTATCTCTAAGTCAAAAACTCATAGGTTCAATTATTGGAGGTAATTTTGATATTCATAATTTTGTTATCCAGATTTATTTTTCAATCCTTCACCCTAAAAACCTTAGATCTATGATAGCACGGCTAGCACATACTCCAAGTATTTTGAACACTATAATTAAATCAAAAAACAAATATCTTCCACCAAATAATAAAAGAAATAGACCCAATTATATATTTATTGATGAGTTACTTCCTTAATCCTATAATCCTAGAAACAAGAAACTTAGCCTCTCATATAAATTAAATAGTGTAATCCACAAATCTCAAGAATAGCATAAGAAAATCAATGAAGAAGGAATGATAAAAATAGATGAAGCTCTATAATCCTCCTTGTTGCTCTTGGTCTCTGCCATCTTCATTGCTCTAGCCATTAACATGAGAGATTGAGTTGTATGGTCAATCCCCTACTTTCTCTTTATTGAAGTCATTTGGATGTGCCTTTTCAAATAAAAGAACTTTTTTAAATTTTTTTTTTAATTTTTAATATGTTTGGATGAACTTTCTAAAGAAAAGAAAAAGTACTACATAAAGTATAAATTGTGCTTTTTTTTAAGATAGATTTTATAGCTTTCGAAAAATGTCCTTTTTTAGATCATGAAAAACTATTCTAAGTAATTTTGCTATTAAAAAAAGTCCCTTTACATTTTTACATCCAAATAATATTAAAACCAAAAAACCTCCTCTTGAGTACTAAATTCAAACATAAAATAGCTTTTGCTTTTTAAAAAAAAACATTTTAAAAAAATATCACAAAAAAAATCTTATTTTAAAAATTTATCCAAACGCAAGTCCATTATCTTAATCTTTTAATCCTCTTTAGCTTCTTCTAACTCACTTTTGGATACAGATCTCAATCCAATTAGAATTAATTTGAGTCTTCCATCAATTTTGAGATTTTGAATAAGATTTAGAATTTGAATAAAATTCTTTTAAAATTTAACCTTTAAGATACCTCGTAATTGTTAGATAATATGATGCATTTATGTTTTACTTATTTTATTTATCTTAAGGGTAATTTAGTCTTTTATTTGTTGCATATATATTTTTACCCTTTTTTCTATTCTTGTAAGGTTGACTAATTTGCTTTTGCAATAAAGAATCCTAGCCACTTTTCTCTTCTCCTTTGTTCTTCTTCTCTTCCTCATATGCATTGTTAATCTTAATATGGTATCAGAGTAAGGATGATTCTGGCCACAGACGTCATTCCGTTCATTTCAACAGCAACCTAAGTGATTTTTTGTTAGCAATTCATTCTTCCTTTTGCGGTTCTCTCTGTTAGGGTTTTGTAGAGACTAATTTGCAGAAATTGAGATTTTCTTTTCTCTGTTTTGTGATTGTTTGCAATGGCTGGAGAAAATGATGATTCTCTTCAATCCATCAGTGTGTAGTTGAATGGGTAGAATTATTCATATTGGAGTTATGTGTTGAAGAATTTTTTGAAAGGCAAGAGAATGTGGGGTTATGTTTCTGGAATCTCTGTTAAGCCAAAAGATGAAAAAGATGGGAAATATGCAATAGAGCTAAAAACCTGGGAGGTAAATAATTCGAAGATTATTACTTGGATCAACAACTCTGTTTCGCAGTCTATAGGGGTTCAACTAGCAAAATATGAAACGACCAAGGAGGTTTAGGAACATTTGAAAAAGTTATATGTGCAGTCTAATTTTGCAAAGCAAAATCAGTTGGAAATAGATATTCAAGCTCTTCAACAAAACGACATGAGCATACAGGAATTTTACTCTGCTATGAGCAATCTTTGGGACCAGTTGGTTCTTACTGAATCTGCTGAGTTACAAGCTTTTAAGCCGTACATTGACCGTAGAGAAGAACAGCGTCTGGTTCAGTTTTTTATGGCTCTTCGAGATGATTTTGAAGGGCTTCGTGGAACAATTTTGCATCGTAATCCTCTTCCAACTGTTGATTCGGTTGTTAATGAATTGTTAGCTGAAGAAATTTGACTGAAGTCTCAATCAGAAAAAGGGAATGTATACAAAGGAATCCTCCCCAACCCATTTGTTTTTGCTGTTCCTTCTAACAAAGGTAAATTTCATGGAAATGTTGGTTACGATAAATGTAGTTTTTGCAAGCAGAAGGGCCATTGGAAAGCCCAATGTCCAAAATTATTGAATAAGTCGCAGCAAGCACAACAGTCATCTCAATAGAGACTTCCTAGTCAGTTTAGCCAACGAAACTTCAAGCCTCCAACATCAAATGTTGCTGCAGTTGTTCTTCCGTCAGCTGAGAGTACATCATTTTCTAGTCCTACAGTATCTGATCTTGCTGAGCAATTCCAGAGGTTTCTTGCCACACAACCACATGCCATGTCTACCCAATCCAATATAGGTTTGCCTTCCTCTAGTTCATCAGGTATATCTTCACCCATATGAATCCTTGACTCTGGAGCCTCTCATCATATGTCATCTGATTTTAAATCATTTGTGTCTTTACATCCTGCCTCATCTGTGTCAGTCATGACTGCTGATGGCATTCCTATGCCATTAGCAAGCACTGGGTCTGTTTCCACATCTCATTTGTCCATTTCAGATGTTTATTACATTCCTAATCTCACTTTGAGTCTTATTTCTGTTAGTCAATTAAGTGATTCTGGTTACTCAATTTTATTTTCTTCCACCTCTTGTTTTGTGCAGGATCTGCAATCCAAGAGGCTGATTGGGATAGGCCGTAGGCAGGGGGGACTTTATATTCTGGATGAACTGAGAGTTCCAGATGTTGCAGCTTCTAGTGTTGATGATCTGTCGATTATTTTCATATTTTAAATGCCTTATGATTGATTTAATTGGACTCCATATGTGCTCAATTGTTGACATTTAGCTAAGTTTCGATTTAGAGTTGTCTTTGAATGTTTATTGTGAAACTATGCTAAATGTGGTTATAAACACTCATAAATGAATTATGTTTTTCAGGATATCTTTGAGTGTTTGAATCTATTAGCATTAAACCAAGCCTGATGACCATTTGAGGAGAGAGATGAATACTTAAGAAGATCAGTTTTACCCTTAGAAGCAAAGGAAGAAGGGCATTTGTGAAGAATCAAGGTCGCATTTGAAGAAAGTGAGTGACACGTCCCGTGTGATATAACACGGGGTGGGTCGTGTACTCCTCTGACTATTTCAAGACGGGTCAAATCTTATTTTTGGACAACACGGGCCATGTCATACAACACGGGCCATGTCATATAACACGGCCCGTGTCAAATGACACGGGGTAGGGCGTGTACTTCTCTGACTTCACAAGGGAATTCAGTTTTTAGCCTTGACCGACAACACGGCCCGTGTCAAATGACACGGGGTGGGCCGTGTTCTTCTCTGACTGTGGAATAAGTTAGAAATCTGTCACCAGAATCATACACGGGTTGGGCCGTGTCAAATGACACGGCCCGTGTCATTGGCTCAGAAGTTTAATTTCGTGTTTTAATGCTAAATTAGGTTCCCAAACCTATAAATAGGGTTGCTTAGAACCCTTAAAGGGGGTCTGGACAGAGAGAGTCGTCAAGGAGACTAAGAAAACACGAAGACCAAGAAAGAGGAGGATTCGATTGAAGATTGGAGACTCGGATTCGAGCGATCAAAGATCAATCATTCTCAAGCCTTGGAAACTAGTTTGATTTTTAGTTTTTCTTTTCTTCTTCTGTTCTGAACAATGTTTTCCTTTAACTTTTATTGTGATTTTGAATTTGCCATGTGTGGCTAAACTCTTTGATTGGTTAAGGGAAGATGAAACTCTAGTTTTGATTATGTGACTCTTGCATAATTCTTTATATCAATACAATTATGTTTTTATTCATATGTTTCTGTTCTTAAATCAATATAAAGGTTTTTATATTCTTGCCAAACTTCGAGAGTGGTGAAACTAGGATTGCTATGTTGCGGTTGCGGTGGTATGATTAGTGAAATATATGTTCTAAGTAATTTAATCCGGTGTGTGATTAGATCTTAGTGTGTTTGGTTTTCTAATTCTTAATGCAATCATTAGGTAGGTGTAAGAGCGGTTGCTTTACAAATAACTAATGGTTAGGGTTTGATTTGAGCGGTTGCTGAATTGAGTGAAACTTAAGGAAGACATGGGATTTATCTCACAATCACATAAGAACATAATTGATCATGTTGGTATAAAGGGTATGTAAGTTAGCATAATCATATAAATCTAGTGGTGGATTCTATCTCTTAACCAATATCTTTAATTTGATAATTCAGTTTGTGTTTACTGTTTTGATTTTAGTTCAATTTCTCTTTTCAGTTTTAATCAACAAAACCCCCTTTTACTTTTTACTGTTTTATTGTTCACCAGAGTTTAATTTAGGAATTGGATTAATAGTGTTAATTGAATTGGTTCTTTGTGGATCGACCTTGCTTACTACAACTGGTTGCAAGGTTTTTATATTTTTGGTGGAACTTAGCAACTGTTTTTGATATTATATTTAATCACATTCCACACCACACCAGTTGACCTGTCGTCTTTTCGTTTGAATTCCTTATCTTCTGATTTTTATTTATGGCATTCTCATCTTGGACATGTTTCCTCTTCCCGTCTGAAATACTTAGCTTCTACAGGGGCTTTAGGAAAGTTGCAATCTAATGATATTTCTAACTGTTGTGGTTACAAACTTGCTAAGTTTACTGCTTTGCCTTTTTCTAAAAGTATTTTAGTTTCTGTTGCACTTTTTGACTTGGTTCATTCTGATGTATGGGGACCATCACCAGTTGCTACCAAAGGTGGTTCTAGACATTATGTATCGTTCATTGATGATTGCACTCATTATTGTTGGGTTTATCTTATGAAATATCATTCTGAATTTTTTGGCATTTATCATATGTTTCGTGCTTTTGTTAAAACTCAACATAATGCTGTTATCAAGTGCTTTCGATGTGATTTAGGTGGTGAATATACTTCTAATAAATTCTCTGAATTACTTGCTTCTGATGGGACTTTTCACCAAACTTCGTGTACTGACACTCTTGAACAAAATGGAGTTGCTGAAAGAAAACATCGCCACATTGTTGAAACTACTCGTTCCCTTCTTCTGTCTGCTTTTGTCCCAAGTGAGTTTTGGGGGGAAGCTGTCATCACTGCAGTACATGTCATTAACAAAATTCCTTTTTCTGTTACTTCAGGTTTGTCTCCCTTTGAGAAATTATATGGTTGTGTTCCTGATTATTCAGCCTTGAGAGTCTTTGGTTCTACTTGCTTTGTTCTTCGTCCTCATGTAGAATGTAGTAAGTTGTCTTCTCGATCAGCGATTTGTGTTTTTCTTGGTTATGGTGATGGTCAGAAGGGTTATCGTTGTTATGATCCTGCAAATCAAAAACTTTATATCTCACGTCATGTTGTGTTTCTTGAGCATATTTCCTTTTATTCCATTCCTTCTAGTCAACATGTTCTTACCAAATCTGATCTTACCCGCATTAATCCTTTTCACACAGATTCTGACACCGCTCCTCTTCCTGTGACCCATAACCAAAATAATTCTGATGTTGAGCTTTGCAGGGTTGACACTAGTAGTTCTGCAGATCCAAATGCCTCCTCTGTCCCTGCGCCTCCCCAAGAACCTTCTGTGATCGTGGATCCTCCTCCTCCTCGTTATCCTCATCGTGATCGTAAGTCCACTAAATTACCAGATTTTGTTTATTCTAGTTATTCCACTTCTTTTGCTTCCTTCTTAACCTCTATTCACAGTTTGTCTGAGTCATCTTCCTATAAAGAGGCTGTTCTTGATCCCCTTTGGCAGCAGGCTATGACAGAGGAACTTTCTGCTTTGCACAAGACAGATACTTGAGATCTTGTCTCTCTTCCGCCAGGAAAAACTGCAATTGGTTCTCGTTGGGTATATAAGATCAAAACCAAGTCTGATGGGTCTGTTGAGAGATACAAAGCTCGCTTAGTTGCTAAAGGCTTTTCTCAACAATATAGTATGGATTATGAAGAAACTTTTGCTCCTGTTGCCAAAATGACCACTATTCGTATTCTTATTGCAGTTGCATCTATCCACCAGTGGCATATTTCTCAAATGAATGTTAAAAATGCCTTCTTGAATGGTGATCTTCAAGAAGAGGTTTATATGGTTCCTCCGGCTTTTTTACTAAATTGCTACTGTTAGTAAAACTATTTATCAAATTGTCATTTTTTTAACTATTTACCAAATTGCCTTTTTTTAACTATTTACCAAAATGCCACTCTTTTGAAACTATATACCAAACTGCCACCCTTTTAGCTTACATGACATTGTTTAATATTTTCTGGCCAACCAGGATGCGCCACATAGGCTGGCGCATCCACGTAGGTTGCGCCAACACGCTTGGCGCAACCTACGTGGATGCGCTAACCTACATGGCGCATCCTGGTTGGCCTTGACACTGAAAGCGCCACCCTTGTTGGCGCAAGCAAGCAGAATAAGCCAACAAGGATGGCGTAACCCTAGTATATATCCCCTCCCCCGTTCGTGCCATCCTAAGCATTTCTTAAATTCTCACTATCTCTCTACAAATTTCTTCTCTCTAAACACTCTGAACTCTCTCAATTCTTACGAGAAGTGGTGCAGGATCATTATTTGTGATCAACTTTAAATTGTATTCTTTCACACCGTAAGTATCTCTTTCAATAGTTAAATAGTTTATTTATTATTTGTTGATTACTTTTTAGTAGGTTAGTGTTAATTGTAATTTAATATTATTATACTTTAATATTTTTATTGACTAATGAATAATGAAGTTGTATGATATGTAGTATAAATTATATGGATAATTATTTTATAGGTAATCGAGTAGGATATATATCTTGGACATGACTTACATTAGTAAATGTAACTTAATTCAAAATATTTGACTTTGGAAATTTTTTTTACATAAATAATTGTATTGAATATTATAGTTGATTGTTAATATATTGAATAAATATATGTAATACATTATTATACATCGTTATAAATATTTTTACCCTAGTATATATGTCCGATTAATATTGTAATTGATGTTTAATATATTAAATAAATGTGTTGAATTGTTATTGTTCAGAATTGGAGTTAACATGACAAAATTGCTAAATGTGCACATTTACTTCAATGGGATAATGTATGATGGTGAAGGGGGTGTCATGTATCGAGGTCCTCCTCCTAGGCCTATTGTGATCACAGCCGACATGACTTTGGATGGGTTGAAAACTAAGATCCATTCAAAGTTGAGGCTTCAAGCAAACCAATATGTGTCAAAAGTTGTCTATCGGTGTCCGCAATGCTTCAATCCGTGGAGATGGGTAGGGCTTCCAATAGAAGACGATGATGATGTAAAATATATGATAGATTCTTTCTGTCAAACTCCGAACATGGCGTCTATGGAGTTGTATGTGGAGGTAGAAACAAGTGGGCAAGAAGAGCATGCTGAAGCTCCTGGTGAAATTGAAGGTCAAGTTGGTCCGTCTAATCAAGTTGAGTCATGCAATATGATCGTTATTGGTGGTGCAATGGTTGAAACGATAACCCACTTATCAGAGATGCGTATGGGAGTCAAGTGAAGACGAAGAACAAGTAGCCGAGGGCGACGATTCGCATTACACCGACATAGAGCGCGTAAAACTTTGATGCCGAAGAAAATTTACAAGTTCCATTGGTGATTGCTCCTCAATCCATATTTATGCCTCGGGGACCTGAATCCGTGTTTGTGCCACCATGCCCTCAGTTTTCTCAAATTAACTGGGATGTATTGAATAATCCTGATAACTTACCTGAGTTAGACACTCGTGGGACTTGGAGCATGGGTGATGAATTCTGTGTTGGCTTGCAATTTTCATAAAAAGATTCAGTGAAGTTAGCTCTCAAACAATATTCCATTCACAGGCATCAAGAGTACAAGATTGAAGACTCTGATTCACGAAGACTGACTGCCAAATGCCCTAATTTTGACGAAGGTTGTAGTTGAAGACTTAGAGCCATATAAAGCAGGAGGTCGAATACGTGGCAAATTGCAAAATATAATGGACCTCATAGTTGCGTAAACCCATCTATGTCATTAGATCACCAGAAGTTGGACTCTCGTTTGATCTGCTCTTGCATATTGGAGTTAGTCAGAACACAAGGTTCATGGTTAAAGAGGCTTTTAATCCTGTAACACATTGTTGAGTGGCACCAGCCAGACCGCGTCATGCGCCAGTTTGGTCTTGACCAGCCCATTCCACGGAGACCGCTCCAGCCAGACAGATTACACTCGGTTACATTGGTAGGTAGGCATGATGAGGATTGGCCAGCTACACATGCTGTTTATATAGCCACCTGGGATAGTCGTAGGGAGAAGGTTGTTAGGGGAGTCCCATTGGTCACACCCCTCAGTTCGCGTTCGAGTACATGCGTTGGTATAAAAGAATTACCGTATCTGGATTGCTCCCACAAGCGCATCTATTGGGAATGCGATAAGCTCTTTACTAATTCGTTAGTGATTATATGTATTTTGTATTCAGTATAATGACATAAATTATATATGTTTATTAGGCGGACATTACAGAGTATTTGCTCAGTTCAACTACCGACACTGTCGCTCGAGAGGCTGCTACACAAATCCTACACTCATTGCGGGAGCATGACCGCATTACGATGGAACAGCTGCGTCCAGCTCCACCAGCAGACGATATTTCAGGGCCGCCCGAGGAGTCGAGCCAACAAGGAACGCGGCGTAGACGGAGGAGAGGATTGGCGAGCACTCGGACACGACTTCGACATCCCGAGGAGTCCAGCTCTACTACCCAGCATACGACTCAGCCGCCTACCGCTGCTACATACCCCCACTCAGCCTCCTACTATTGCTACGTACTCCCCTACTCGCCCACCACACCGCATATTACCCACCATACCCACCATACCCTTACTCACCGTATCCATACCCGCCACCGAGTTATCCCTCATATCCTTACCCACCACAGAGTTACCCACCATATCCTTACCCACCACCAGGTTACCCACTATACCCATCACAGCCAGGTTCCTCTTCCGAACCATCTCATAGGCCACCGCATTCTGATGCGGGCCCATCTCATTGACATTCAGTGATTATATTTAGTGATTTTGTGTAAAATACTATTGAGAATATCTTATTGTGAGTTTGGTACCCTAATTAGATTACACTATATATGCTTTTCGACTTGTTTTAGATTTTATTAAAGATTGTGGTAACCGGTTGCATTAAACAGGATCATTGACTTTTGGGGAGATCCAACATTTAGGAGAAACTCTATCGAAATTTTTACTAATTCGAATTACTAAAAATTTGGGAGGGGGATTATTGGGATCGGAATCCTACTCACTATCATCGAATCCTACTCAAAAAAATTCATTTAAAAACTTTTTAGGACTAATAAGCTTTTTTAGGAAGTATTTAATGCTCATATCATCAATACTAACTTTTTTATGATTTGACTAATAATAAAAGGAAAGTCATCGAAGATTATTTTAAGGATTATATTAACCAAGTATAAGTATAACCTATAAGTGATACGTCTCTTCTACAGGATATACCATTTAATTTTTATGATATGTTGTTTAAAATATTTGTGTAAAAATAATTAAATATATTCAATAACTTCAATAATAAGATATGTACGTACATTTGATTAGATTATTTTTACATTTATTAAAAATCATACATAAAGACAAAATTAAAAGCAAATAATTAATATCTCAATCATTTTTTAAATTGAACAATAAATTGAAACAATAAATTTTTAAAAATTAACAAAAAAAAACATATATGTTATGTAATTAATAAATCTTCATAATAACTAAAACAATATTAAATATTACCAACATATTAAATTTGTCACTTTTTTAATTTTATATTATATATTTTATTTCCGTAATTAGTATGGATTCATTAATAAACGTTTACAAAATTTTATTAAGTAATTTAAATAATTTATATAAATTTAAAGGCTTGCGCCAACAAGGATGGAGTTTTCTGTGTAAAGGCCAACCAGGATGGCCATGTAGGCTGGCGCATCCACGTAGGTTACGCCAAGCGTGTTGGCGCAACCTACGTGGATGCGCTAGCCTACGTGGCGCATTCTGGTTGGCTAAAAAATATTTAAAAATGTCACGTAGGCCAAAAGGGTGACAGTTTGGTATATAGTTTCAAAAGAGTGGCATTTTGGTAAATAATTAAAAAAATGGCAATTTGGTAAATAGTTAAAAAACATGGTAATTTGATAAATAGTTTTACTAATAGTGGCAGTTTAGTAAAAAAGCCTGGTTCCTCCACCAGGTGTTTCTCATAATCCAGGTGAAGTTTGTAAATTGAAGAAGGCTCTCTACGGGCTCAAACAAGCTCCCCGCGCTTGGTTTGAGAAGTTCTCCATTGTGATTTACATCTCTTGGCTTCCACTCTAGCCCGCATGATTCTGCTTTGTTTCTCAGGTACACTTCTCATGGTCGTATCCTGCTCTCCTTATACGTTGATGACATGATCATTACTGGGGATGATGTTGACGGGATTGTGGAGTTGAAACTCCAATTAGCCCATCAATTTGAGATGAAAGACTTAGGTACTCTTCGTTACTTTTTAGGAATTGAAGTTGCTTACTCTCCTAGAGGCTACCTCCTTTCTCAATCTAAGTACATTGGCACCATTCTTGAACAAGCTCATCTCTCTGACACTAGAACAAAGGATACTCCTCTTAAGCATAATGTTCAGTATACTTCTTCTGATGATGTTCCTTTGTCAGATCCCACTTTGTATCGTACTCTTGTTGGCAGTTTGGTATATCTTACCATCACTAGACCTGATATTGCTTATGCAGTGCATGTTGTTAGTCAGTTTGTTGCTTCTCCTACTACAGTTCATTGGGCAGTTGTTCTTCGCATTCTTCATTATCTTCGGGGTACTCAATTTCAGAGTCTTCTCTTTCCTTCATCATCTTCCTTAGAATTACGTACTTACTCAGATGCTGATTGGAGTGGTGATTCCACCGATCGTAAGTCTACCACAGGATTTTGCATCTTTCTGGGGGATTCTCTCATTTTCTGGAAGAGTAAGAAGCAAGCTGTTGTTTCTCGCTCTTCTACCGAAGCTGAGTACTGTGCCATGACATCCACTACTGCCGAAATAGTTTGGTTGCGTTGGTTACTTGAGTCTATGAGTGTCACTTCCCTTAGACCCACTCCTATGTATTGTGATAATATGAGTGCTATACAAATCACTCGTAACTCAGTCTTCCATGAACGCACCAAGCATATTGAGATTGACTGTCATTTCACTCGGCACCACTTTCAGCATGGGACTATCACTTTACCATTCGTATCTTCTTCTATACAAATTACTGACTTGTTTACAAAGTCGCATTCCACTCCACGCTTTCGTGTCTTGATTAGCAAATTCTCGATGCTTCCTGTTGATGCATCGTGAGTTTGAGGGGGGATGTTAAATAATATGGTGCATTTATGTTTTACTTATTTTATTTATCTTAAGGGCAGTTTAATCTTTTATTTGTTGCATATATATTTTTACCCTTTTTTCTATTCTTGTAAGGTTGACTAATTTACTTTTACAATAGAGAACCCTAATCACTTTTCTCTTCTCCCTTGTTCTTTTTCTCTTCCTCATATGCATTATTAATCTTAATAGTAATTAGATCTAAAACTTTTTATATTACACCTATAAATCAAATAAAAGGATAAAATGCATAAAAAAAAAGATAAAATTATCTAAACTTTAAATAAAATTTTCTAAAAATTAAATAAAACTAAATAAAATTGAATAAAAATATTAATAATTAATTCTAAAATGTGTGCGATTTTCATGAAATTTTATTCTCACTCATATGATTAATAATTTTGTGTTTGTCTATTGTTCAAAAGGGAGAAAAAGGATAGGTCATCATATATTTTAACCCATGTCTTTGTGTTGAGCATCTAGCTATTGGTTTTATACATCATTTTACAAAGAATAATGATAGTTTTATATTTTTTTAAAAGTGTATCACTATTTATATCTTTTTTAAGTGTTGTAATTAAATAAAAAAAATAAAAAAATAATATTAATAAAAATATAAATATATATATATATATATATATATATATATATATACTATTTGTGATAAGAATATATTATTATTTTACAAAATTTGACTTTTCAATTTTTACCAATTATTCTAAAATTATATTTTAACCTCATGCCTTTGGTGGTGTTGGACACCAAACCCTTCGGACACCAAGATTTTAGTGTTAAACATCTCCTTTAGAAGTCTGACACGTGCAAATTGTCTCTTCAGATACACCGTCAATTAAATTAAGCGCAATTGGGCCTTGGCCCTCCAATTTACCCAAAAAAAAAATGTAGCAAAAATTAAGCGCAATTGAAAAATGTAAATAAAAAATGGTTAATTAAACTAATTTTTATACCAATTACTTAGACTTAAGACGTAAAGAATATTTTTATAAACTCTTACATAAATAATTTGTTTTTTTATCGAAATAAAAAATAAATAAATTAAAATATATACAAATTAATCCTAATACCATTCACCGCATAGTACAATACTAATAATAATAAAAAAAATATTACACTTTAAAAAAAGTATAAATACTGTTAACACTTCTTTAAAAGAGTGTGATTGAGTGAAAAAATAATGAAAAAAAAATGTATAATTAATGATATTAAATAAAGTGTGAAAAAGAATATATATATTATTTGATATAAAAATATAAGAGTTGATAAAAAAATTACATAAAATAACAAAAACTTTGTGCAAATTAAACACTAACACGTCATATCTTTATCTTGTGAGGTGTTACATGTTTCTTTGTTGCACCGTACGCAGCGCTATTGATTTGTGGAGTTGGCGAAAATGAACATTTCCACTAATGAAAGGGAAGTACGAGATAATGGTAAAAATTAGGTTATTTTAATAATTAATTATTATATATATTTTTTATAATTAATTATAAGATAAAAATTTTATGTTTAGATATGTTAATTAAAAAATAATTTATTTTATTTAAATTATATAAAAAATTATTTTTATATATTAAATTATTAAAATAGATATAAAATAATTAAAAAATTATTTAATTAATTAATAAAGTATTTAATTAAAAATAAAATAATATTTATATCTTATTATTGATAATAATTCTAACAATTTTTTATAAAAATATTTAACCAAGAACTTTTTAAAAAAAGTTGTTCCGTATCATTTTTAATCATCAACAACTTTTATCATTTTTCCTAAACTCATTGATTATTTCATTGCGACAGTTGACTGATGGTGACTTGATTTAATCCGAACAAAACACACATTAAGTATATGATTTGTGGCTTATCTCTTACCAATAAGCCAGACGAGGGGGGAATCAAGGACCATTTGCAGCACGATTATCATAAATCCAAAATATATATATATATATTATTTGAACTATTTTTTTTTCGTCATGTGACAGCTTTAATTTTAATTAAAATAAAATGTTTCTTGTTTAATTTTAGTTTTAGCACTAATTTTCCTGATTTGCTCGCGCTCTGTCAAAGCTGTCTTTCTCTCGCCACTTTTTATGCTTCTCACCGCCCATCTAATCTAAGTATCTAACTGATACAAGCTTCCCGTCAAAAAAAAAAAAAAACTAACTGATGCAAGCTTCTTTTTTCTCTCTCTCCTTTCAATTTCGCACACTAACCAGAAGCTCTCTCATTATACGCTAAACTCTGAGGGTAGTCGCCATCATCATTTCTTTTTGTGATTAAATACTTTTATTTATATATTAATTTATTTTATTTTAATTATTATGATAAAATGATAAATTTAATTAGAATTAACAATGAATGCAAAACTTTTATATAATAAATATCTTATCATAAGACTTTTTAAGTAATTATTTTTGGAATTAAGCTTTTTTAATGATAAGATAATATATAAGTAAGAGATAATAAAACTCTTATATCATTTTTATTTTATTTTATCTATTTTTATATTTTAATAAAAGAACTATTAGACTATCTCTAAATTCAATTCGATATTACTTTTCTGTCCTAAAATTTCACATGCACCTTTTAAGTTTTCCTTTTATTAATTAAGACACATGGCAATACTATTAGGCCTTCATAATTTTCAAGATAAATTTAAGGGAGTTTCCGTAGCTTATGGTGTTGAGCATTTTGACTACAAATTTATTGTGCTTGTGGGACTGGTGCAAAACCTTAAAACAAAAATTAGAATAATTTAATATTTAAAAATCTGAAACAAGTGAAAACAAAAAGTGTCAAATAAAAAGTAGAAACATTTTATATTTAAAAAATCTAAAAACATATTTAATGTTTTCTTCTTTAAATATTAAAGTATTTTAATAAATTGTGATATATGATTTAAAGGCTCACGTTAGCAAAACGTTTAAGGATAATTTGATTTTAAATTCTTATTTTTACTTTACTTTTAAAGAATAATTGAGTGGTAAACTAAAGATTTATAATTAAAACAAAATTATATGGAATAGAATAAAAATAATAAAAATAATAATGAAAACGATGTTATTATCTTTTTAAGTCTAAACCCAAAAATTTATCTACAAGTAATTATATTATCATAAGTGTTAAAAATATAAAAAACAATATAAATATAAAAGTAAAAGTTTAAATAAAGACCCGTAAAACTTACGGGAGCACAACCACTTCTTCCTTGTGGTCCTCACGCTGCATCCTATTGGTTCCCACAATACCTAAAGCTGCCCAACTCTCATGTAGAATTTGGTGCATTTGAAATGACACATCTAGCTGTTTCTTTTACATTTCACAACATGATTCGTATTATTCTACATCATCTTTTAAAGCAAGAGATTCTCGCATTTCTTCTTTTAAACACAACACCAGAAGGAAATGTGGTCTTAGCTATTATAGATATTCCAGTTCTCATATATGGTGACGAATCATAACCAGTTTTGATGAAAGCAACATTTGACCAGCCTAAGACCCAAATTTTGGTAGAAAGTAGACATGATGTAACGACGAAGTTCTCTAACTCTCCCCTTAATATAAAAACTAAAATGTTCATACATTTCGAAGTCCAAAAATAAGCCAGTCATCCGGTTTCTTAGGTGGTGTGACGTGAAATTGCACATATTTTATGCTTTTATTTATTAAGAATTTATCTTGTTTATTTTTTATTTAATTATAATTAGTTTTATTCAAATTTTTAATATATTTATTTTTCTATGCATTTTATGGTTTTCTATAAATTTTCAAGTGCAATATAAAATACTGGATTATTTTAGAAAAATCTTAATGGCTAAGCTTAAAAAGAGATTTTATACAAACTAGATTGACAGCAACTAGAAGGATCTTGATTGTATTGGAGTCCTTATCAGAATAATTAAAGGAGAGATCCTAAGTTTGATTATGTGATTCGTGTATATAAAAATAATATTATTAAAAAGAATCTTATTTAAGTGTCTAACTATATTTTGAGATATTATTTCTTAATTATCAAGTAAGAAGATTACAGGAGTTAGACAGCTAGAAGGACTAGAAAACCAAATAAAACAAGAAACAATACTTCCTAGATCTAATATATAAATAAAAAGAGAATATCAACGAAAACAAGAGTCGTCAGACAAAAAGAGTCGTCATAGAGAGTGAGCTCGTGCTTTGAGAAGAAGATGGCTAGAGAGCTCCAAGGGAGAATGCCATTGATTGAAGACAAGGATTTGAGAGCAGAATCAAATAGAAAAAGCATCTTAGAGAAATCCAATAATACAATTCATTTTATTTATTTTTTTACTTTGTTAGGATAGATTCATGTTTTGCTTTATATTTTTAAATTTCATATGCATACTTTACGAAGGTAGATCCTTTTTTCTTAGGTTGTAACTCTTCTACTGTCTTACGATGGATACTTGATTTATTATTTATTATGTGAAATTATTGTTGCTTGATTCATTCTTTGTGTTATTAATGCATGCGATATGTTGTTAGTTATATTTTCATAATATAAGATATTAGGTGAATAATTAAAAGATGACGTTTAATATTATAAAATTAAGGAGTTGAACTTAGGAATTATGACTAATAAATAAATTTAATATTTTGAGGAGTTAATGAATATCATGGAACTTAATAAGTTTCAATTACCATAGTACTAAATGTTCTTTTAGACTCAAAAAAGTGAAATAAATTATAATATGATAGACCACCTTCAAGAATGTAATATAACAATTTTCATCATAATAGGTAATTACAGAAAAATCATAGTCTTATGCTATGTTTTGATATTTCTAAGTGAGGGAGAAGGGATGGAAAGTGAAGGAAAGGAGAAGGAAAGGAAGGAAGGGGATGAAGGGGTAATTAATTTCTCTTGTGTGGATGTTTAAGAACATTACTTCCTCCAACTTACTCTTCATTTAAAATCTTTTAAATAAAAGAACAAGTCCCTTTTCCATTTCTTTTACTTTCTACTCCTCACCTCATATCCAAACATACATAGTCATGGATTGATTCCCTTTACTTTAGTTTCCTTATTTACTTTTATTTTTAATTTGCTTTCTTATTTAATTTTTACTATTATATTTTTTAGCCTAAATAAATAAAATTACCGTAATTTAATAATCACACAATCGTCCTATAAGAACGATATTCTATTCATCAAACGACCCATGCACTTGTGAAATTAAAACATTAAGATATCTCCTATAATCTCTCGGTACAAAACTAAACCCTTCTAACACAAGGTGATATGATTACGTCTTCTCCAAAAATGGCATCTCCCCGAGTTCGAACCATTATCCTTCTCTCGAAGTGCAAAATAGGCCAATCATTCCTTTTATTCCATAATACATATCCACAAATGTTCCCATCATATTCTATCCAAAATTTAATCCATGTTCGTACGTCATGTTTGAAACTTCGACATGTACAGCTTATCCTATGACTTGATGATAATACGTACAACAAATGAAGCCTTTTTTTTTCTACGCTGAGAATCCATGAAGCTAATAAATAATTGACCTTCCGATTTCATTTAAATTTTACAACAGGCTTATTCTATTAAATAAACTACATACATCTATTGATATCATCGAATTCTACTTAAAATTATTTTTAAAAACTTTAAAATAATGAAATTTAATGATTTTTCTTATTTTTTTAAAAATTAAATTAAATTTTAGTACATTGTCAATGTAAAAAATTTTTATAATATCATCTAATTATGTATTGTCGCGTTATTAAAATTTTTTAACACTTATAATAATTATATCAAAAGTTACATATATAATAATATATAATTAATTAATGATGTAAAAAAATTTACCTTAATAATATATCAAAATTAAACTCTTTTTAAAAATTTTCTTATTTCCCTTTCCTCTCACTTAATTAATTAATTAAGAAGAACTGGAAAATTTGCTTCTACAGTTCTCAAAAACTACGAAAATAAAATGCATGCCTTGTGTATCTTCAGAAGTGTCGGCCAATAAAAAAACATGAGTGTCTTTGAGTTTTAGGATATATTTATATATTAGTCTCACACTAAAAACAAGTTTGATGTAGTTGTTAATTAAGGAACTCCCAACCAGAGTAAAAGGACCTAGTCATTGATTCATGAAACAATATTTAACTGCAGAGAAGACTATTACAACCACGAGATTAGACAACTGTCATTTGATTTCATATTTTGAAGAAAAATGATCATTTTATACTTTTTAAAGAGATGTAAGTATTATTTATATTTTTTAAATATAATTGAGTGAAAAAAATAATAATAAAAAAATATATATATATAATAAATAATATTAAATAAAATATAAAAAAATATGTATACATTATTTAATATAAAAATATAATGGTTGTATTCCAAAGCCAATGTTTACAAACGCAGAGAGCGATAGACAAAACAAATTGTTGAAAAGTGAGAACCCAAGCGATTCGAGAACACTTGGATATCATCCCTCATTAGCTGTCATGGTCCCCACACTGAGTTAGCCCTCCATCAAAGCCAAGTCAACTCATCCGATTATATCTCTTCTTGTAAAAATTTTATTTGATAATTGAAAGATTAATTTTTTAGAATATAATTAAATATTTAAATAAAAATTATTTTTAATTATATTATTTTTATATACATAAATTTTAAAATTAAATTCATAACGATATATTTAAAAGACTTAAACTTCTTTTATTCGATCACTATACTTTATATCAAATCTCTTTCCTCTAGTCTCTTGCACTGTAGAGGCTTGTAATTTTTTTCCCCAACCACTTCCACCACATCCAAATTCAATGACCCTTCACATTCATAATTGCCTTCGCATAATACACTCCCTATATATAGCTGCACAATTTTGCATGCACTTCATACTTCATCAAATACTTCTCTTGGCATCTTGTGTCCCTCTCTTTCTCTCTCTATACATAATTGGTTGCTGAAGTTACTAACCAACCATAGGCATCACTTGGAAGGGTTGTTCTGAAATGACAAGTAAGACTTCTATTGGGTTTCTTCTCCTTGTAGCCACCTTTTTGGTGGCGGTCTCCGCTGGTAACTTTAACCAAGACTTTGAAATAACATGGGGTGATGGCCGTGCCAAAATTCTTGGCAATGGTCAGCTTCTCACCCTGTCCTTGGACAAGACCTCTGGCTCTGGCTTTCGTTCCAAAAACGAGTACTTGTTTGGAAAAATTGACATGCAGCTCAAGCTCGTGCCTGGTAATTCTGCTGGCACCGTCACAGCCTATTATGTAAGCGTCCTTTAGTTTTAGCTCTTAATTAGTGTTAGTGAATAAAATGTTTAACATGAAATGAAATAAAATAATAACTACATATTTATTTGTGATTGCTGCAGCTATCTTCTCTGGGGTCTGCTCATGATGAAATAGACTTTGAATTTCTGGGTAACTTGAGTGGTGATCCATATATTCTTCATACGAACGTATTCACCCAAGGGAAAGGTAACAGAGAGCAGCAGTTCTATCTGTGGTTCGACCCCACCAAGGACTTCCACACATATTCCATTCTATGGAATCCTCAAAGCATCATGTACATATGCGTACCATTTTTTCAAGTATAATTCTTGTGTATACATATCATTCTTGTAAATTATTTTTACACTTGCATAATGATATACAAATATCAACAACATATATATATCATATGGTTGGGTTAGTAATGAATTACTACCGTTACCCACATAATATATATGTACAGAACAATTAAGGGAGTTGGAAGAAGATAATCCCTCCCAAATTAGAGCTAAGTTTTTTTAATATATATTGTTAATCAAATATTTGCAAATTATTAAGCAGGTGTAAAAATAGTATAAAAAATAATGTGTAAACATCATTTTTCTTAACTATAGTTAGAAGAGATATTAATTTCATCATTCATAACAAACCTTCTTTCTAATATTGTTCTCTCATATTCATCATCTATATCAGATTCTCTGTGGACGCGACACCAATAAGGGTGTTCAAGAATTTGGAGTCAAAAGGGATTCCTTTTCCAAAGAACCAAGCCATGAGGATATACTCCAGCCTATGGAACGCGGATGATTGGGCCACAAGGGGTGGACTTGTGAAGACGGATTGGAGCCAAGCCCCATTCACTTCCTCCTACACAAACTTCAATGCCCAAGCTTGTATTTGGACTTCTTCAGGCTCCTCTTGTTCTTCCAACAATTCTCCATCATGGTTGGGACAGTCACTGGACGCAACAGGGCAAGCCAGAATTCGTTGGGTGCAAAAGAACTACATGATTTACAACTACTGCACTGATGCCAAGCGCTTCCCACAAGGCTTCCCTCCTGAATGCTCACTTGCATAAAAACCATTACATATTATAAAAGCCCCCCACACAAAACACATGCCAATAAGCCATGTGTTAATTCATTTTCTTCTTTTTCTTGTATAAATCTTTGGTTTATGCTTTATTGTGCATTCCATTGTTTGTAAAAAAACCATGCAAAATGAGATTCATGGCATTATATATATATATATGCTGAAATTGTAAATGTTTTAATTAATAAATTTGTTTGAGAGTTACAAAAGTTTATGGACTTATGTATTCCAATTGTGTTTTCTTATTTTCCTTCTTCTCCTTTAAAAGGTCAGAGGACAAATAAACATCTTAGAAGATACTAGCTTGCTTTACAAATTTGACCAATCAAGATTTTTCTGGTGTGAATGAGCTCAAGATTAAGACAACTCAACGAAATATGGGGGGCCAAAATTAGAAATATAAGCTTTTCCTTCATCAGAAACTACATATTTTATTGGCAGTCTGGCACCAGTAATTGATGTTTGGTTTCCCCTGTATATTCTTTCTATAGGAATGAATGAAATTTCTATAAAATATTCTATTGGCACCGAAATTGATTTTTCTTACGAGGTTTAATGTACACGGACAAATTGAGAAACATCTACAAGAATAGCAAAATTAACTCCCAAACAAAAAACAAAATCACAAAAAGAACTCCAAATTTCACCAGGAGGAATATTGATGACCAGGGTGCCAGCACCCTGCAAATCCAAAATTTCAAGTGCCTTCGTGTTATCCCTCTTAAAGAGCCAACTTTATTATAAGTTTAACCTATCGTGTCAAGGTTGATGAATGCTTTTATATCTAAATGCTTAAGCTCACCTTATGGGGAGGATCAAACTCCTAATGATAATAGAGACTTAAATACCATGTTAAGGGCCATTTCTCTTAAAATCTTAAAGAGTATTTGGTGAAGGTTTATAAACACTTACGGACTCAAGAATTTTGTGCAATGGAGACAAAGGTAACACACAACAATAAAAAAAAATCCAGTGAATATATATATTAATACAAATGATAAAAGATCAATTTATAATTATTCTCTTCACATTAAATGATCTTTTCTTATCAATACTATAAAATATTTCTTTGTATGAATGATCTTGAGAGCCAATTACGTGGGATGTAGCTTGAAAACAATTTTAGATAGATTTTAACTAATTCTCTCATTTCAACAAATTTATTAATTTATCCATCATATGTGGCAAAATTCAAAATATAAAAAAGGTAAAAAAGAAAAATAACGATAATAGTTAATAAAAAATTTCAAAGTTGAGTGGGAGCATGTGGACCCACTCATTTACAAGTGGGTCCGTCCCTATTTATAAATGGTTTTATATCTAATATTCTCTTTTCTTAATGTATCATGTGAAGTAAAGGAGTCAGTCACTGATGGGTAGAGTTGTCAAAATAGATCGAACTCGATAGGTCAATCTGTATGGTTCAACATAAAGTGCAGATTGAGCTAAAAAAATTCAAGTATAAACTTAATTTGGCTGGATGTGACCTTATTGATCTAGTTTGACTTGAAATCATGTTGGAAACTACATTTCTTTGCTTGAAAAATTAAAACACAATTGATATTTGGATTAGTTATCTAATTTATTTATCATTGACCCAAAACTAAGTAACCAAAATTTCTTTTTTTTCACTAATTTGATTTTTTAAAGATTAAATTCATTATTTTTTAGAAAAATAAAAAAATTATCAAACTAGTAAGCTGATCCACCCAACTCAAAAGCTGCAACAGACTAGGTTAGGTTAGAAAAATATTAACCCGAAATATACTTAGCCTAGCTCAAAAATAGCCTTGTCTGATCAAGCTAGGCCAACCTATTTTCCCAACTCTACCTATGGGGTGCCACTTTGGTGGTTGGGTTTGGCATATTTTTTGGACTCTCATTACTCATCAAAGCAATAGGTTGTATTACGTTAGGTTGAGAGAATTTTTCATTCAATCCAATCTAATCCCACTTACTCATAAGTGAGTTGGGTTAAGTTCTACCTATGAATCTGATATATATAAAAAATTTACTTGTTAAGATAAATATTGAAATACAAAATCAAAAATTTATTGTACAAAGTAAGTCTTAACTAAATTAAAATGACATGGTATTCACTATTACATGAGTTATATACACCAAATGATATATTTAACAAACAAAATAGAGTACATATTGACATTTTTTTTATTTTATTAAGTATTTCAACCGTGATTTCTAAAAAATTATAGCTAAACGACTTTTATAAAAAAAATTACTTTAATTGATTAAGTTTGCGTGGATTAAAACTTAACTTATTACTTTATTTATATCTTATTGGTTATAATATTTTTTAATCTAACCTAACTTGCATATATTATCCAAATCATATTTTATGAATTGAATTGAGTGAAAATCCATTTATTTACGAGTGGACCAACCCACCCCTAGTCAGCTCAAGTTCTTCGCCCTTTAGTCAGTCCCTTGCCCCTTCCCTGTCAATCATCAGAAACAGGGCATCATTCAAATGACAAACACAATACAAAGCAATGAACCATCACCCTCATCCAACTTTCACATAAAACGCAAGTGGCAGCCCCAGCATAGAGCCACTGCTTACGCAAAATACAGCTCAAAATAAAAATCATTTGTGTGGCCTGATGCCAAATAAAAGCAAAACCTCTACTAGCTATCAACATCTGATAAATTGTCGCAACCAGGCCCTTGAATGCCACAAAGAACCCTCTATGCTCAATCCTCCATAATTCAAGATTTTCTCTTACATGATTGTGAAGGTAATGATGCCCACAATGAAGATAGACTGAAAATGAATAAAGTTTCATACTTCTCAAAATGGCCAACTGCTGTGTCAATATGGATTGATAGTAGTAGCATAAGATGAACCCCACAACTTAACAGCAGGAAATTTGGAAGGAGGTTTTTGTCTTTTTTATTGACAGCGTTAAGACATCATTTTCTCAAGAGTAGATAATTTATTCTCACTCCTGTTTAATTAATTATTTTATTATTTTTTTAAATGATTTTTATTAGTTAGTAAATATGTTAGATTCAATTATGTATTTTATAAAAGATGTTTTAGAAAAATAAAAATTGTTGAATAAGAATGAAAATAGGTATACCCTATTTCCTCAAGGTTGTCATTTCTTCAGCCAAAAATAAAATACTAAGATAGACAGATGTCAGCACATTTAAAAGTCATTTAATTCAAGATTTGAAACAACAAACATATGATTGCAAGACATAAGACTGAGAAGCAGATGAATATCAAGATCATTTGTAGTTTTAAAATAACTGCAAGATGAAGATGTGCAGTCCTTCGTCCCAGCCATTCACATTTATTAAATCATATTTACCATCAATATTTTGACATAAAATAAAATATTTTCAAAGTTTACTTCTTCTGGGTGTAACAGAGGGAGGCTGTGGCATTACACCAAGTTATTTTTCATGGAAAATCTTAACTTCTTCGTACTTCTTTCCATACTCTTTGCTACTTCAATATCATCAACAGAACATCTCCACAATTGAAATCAGAGTCCCGAGATTGCTGTCCTTTTTAATTCTTCGTTCTCTTTCTCTTCTTAGATACAGTTCCAGTATATGTAGCTTAGAGAGCAGCTCAGGCACATGCAACCCCATCATCCAAACTTGCTGCAGCAACCTTCTCAAACTGCTTTTGGATTTGAAATCATGGATTTATTCAATGATATTGAGCTTTCATCATTAATTTGTTCATAATTTGAATTTTCATCATTTTCACTAGCAACATTTTCACTGTCATTTGCAGTAGTAATCTTCTCAGGAATGGAGAACTCAAATCCAGACTGGCTAATCCTATTGTTCCAAGCATCACAACATGATCATCATCATCCCCTGACTTCAGTGACCGGACCCAAGAATTCTAAGTAGTGAGGACAACAAATATAGAATTGAAAATTTAGATAAATAGCTTAATGAATATTAACATATGATAAAAGTTAGTGAATTTTTTACTGAAACTTTATACATACTTCATATGAAAAAAGTTAATATCATAAAAATTGCTTAATAAATTTTATGAATAGATGTAAATTATAAACAATTTTAAAGGCAAGATTTAATATAAAAATATAAAAATATAAAAATAAAAATAAAAATATAAAAATATGCTTTAAAAAAAATAATATAAAAAAATAATAATAATAAATTTGAGAAGTCTGTGAGGGCACGTGTCCTCACTTTCATTAACATAGATCCGTCCCTACCTGTCTTCTTAATCTCCAACACCCTCTTCCCCATCCCTGATAGCTCATTGTGGGGTCCAACCATTCAATCATTTCGGTGAAAAAGTAACAATTGTTTTGTTAATAATTACAGCCTTTCTTTTCGGTGGCTTAAAGTCAAAAAGGGAGGAAGAAATGTTTGCAAAATTTCGGTGCTTTACCGTAATTGTTAGAAGTTGGAAGGTGCTGCATTTATAACAATGCATGTATTGGCTCTTTATAAATAGAGAGCAATTCTTCCATTTGAAATATAAGCAGAAGCAACAAGTAAACAACACATTCTCCTCACAAAAAGAAAAATAATGAGAGAAAAATAAAGAGAGCCTCATAGAGAGTTTCTGAAGAGAGAAAAATAATGAGCCAATTTGTAAGAGTTCTATTCACAAATTAAAGATACAATATTATTGTATTTTTTGTATTCCCATTATTTTATATAGTGAAAGTTTAAGTGACCTATGAGTCCTGTGATTTTTCCTTACTCACATTGAGAAGGTTTTCCATGCTAAAAATTTCTGGTGTTGTTATTACACTTATTTTATGCTTCTGCATAGTGCCTAATTTTGAGTTCACAAAAGAGAAAAATTATGCTGGTATTTCCCAAGAGTGGTATCAGAGCTCTCGGATACTAGGTGCCAAATTCATAAGAAAATTCTTAGTATGTTCTGTGGTTGCAGCATTGTCTGATCTTCCACATCAGAAAAGAATTATTCTCGTTGTTAGGAATAACGTGTGGTGGTGTGAAAGTGCTGTATAGGAAAAGTTCTAGTTAGGAAAGACTTAGTATTTAAGTGTATCCATTAATGACCCGTCTCTCTTTCTTGGGAACTTACCTGGTGCACTGTTTGTGTAGTACAGTTATTATTTTAATATACTTTACTATTTACCTGTACGATACTATTCACGCATACCGTATTGGCTTGTGTAACTCAAGATAGAGGGAGCTGTCACTCATGATGGAGATATGTTCAAGCTAATTGCAGATAATTACTCCTATTAGAAGCCGATGATGGAAGACCACTTATACTGCAAAGATTTGTATGAGCCAATCACCCAGAAAGATAAATCGGAGGGGAAGACCAACAAAGAATGGGAGCTCCAGAATCGGAAAGCAGTAGCTATGATTCAAAAATATATTGATAGAAGTTTGTTCGAACATGTATCAACTTATACCAACGTGTATGATTTGTGGATGAAACTTGAATCCTTGATTCAAAAGAAGACGCCCAAGAATAAAGCCCACCTTGTTAGATGGCTGGTGAAGTTGGAGTACTCGGATGGTCAGAACATGATCGAACATTTGAATACCTTCAAAGGTATTTTGAATCAACTTAAGAAGACAGAAATGAAGATAGACGATGAGTTGCAAACTCTTCTACTCCTCAGTTCTCTGCCTGAGAGTTGGGATACTCTAGTTGTCACTCTCAACAATTCTGCTCCAAAAAGAAAGCTCAGCATGGATTCTGTTATAGACAATTTGTTGAATGAAGAGTCAAGACAGAGAGAAAGGGGCTTGAACAACTAGTTTGAAGCCAACGTTGTTGACAACGGAGGAAGGAGTAAGAATTGTGAGAAAAGAGGTCGTGAAAAATCACAAGGTAGATCCAAATCTCGCACTAGACTAAGTTGTTATTACTGTGGTAAACCAGGCCACATAAAGTCTGAGTACAGATTCTTGAAGAAAGACCAACAAGCTGGAACAATCCACCCTGACCAGATTAACCCAAAGAAGAAGAAAGAACATGGAACAACTATTGCAGTAGCCTCGACTGATGAGAATATATTTCTTTTCGGAGAAAAAAATTATCTAAACATTGCATCCGATGATTGCATATGGATAATTGATTCTGGAGCATCCTTCCACGTCATACCTCATGAGGATTTTTTCTCATCATACCAAAAAGGAAATTTTGGTACGGTGAAGATGGGAAACCACGTCATAAGTAAAATCGTCGGTATTGGTGAAGTAACTTTGATAAGTGAGAATGAAACCAAGCTTGTGCTAAAGAAGGTAAGACATGTACTTGATAAGCATCTAAACCTTATCTCAGCAGGAAAATTAGACAAAGATGGGATGATAAACCTGTTTGGTGCTAACAGATGAAAACTCAGCCGAGGAAACATAATTATTACTCGCAGCAGAAAGGAAGGCTCTCTGTACATTATGCAGGGAAAGATATGCAAGGGGGAGATGAATGTTGCTCAACACGCAAGCAATGAATTGTGACACAAACGATTGGGCCACATGAGCTAAAAGGGTCTGGAAATCTTAGCAAAACACTATCTTCCAAACATAAAAAGGCAACCACTTGAATCCTGTGAAGACTGCCTAGCAGGCAAACAACACAGAGTATCTTTCAAAAGATCAGATGATGCAAGAAGAAAAAAGCACATTCTGGATCTTGTTCACTCAGATATTTGCTCAACATCTGAAAGGTCCCTTGGCGGTGCCCAATACTTTGTTACCTTCATTGATGATCACTCTAGGAAAGTGTGAATGTATTCATTGAAGACGAAAAATCAAGTTCTTCAAGTTTTCAAGGAGTTTCATGCTTCTGTAGAATGAGCATCTGAAAGAAAGTTGAAATGCTTGAGAACTGACAATAACGGAGAGTATAGAGATCCATTTGAGGATTATTACAAGACTCATAGGATAAGACATGAGAAAGTACCCCCTAAGACACCTCAGATGAATAAACTAGCTGAGAGAATGAACAGAACAATTGCAGAGAAAGTCAGGAGCATGTTTTCTCATGCAAAACTCCCCAAGGCATTCTGGGGTGAAGCAGTAAAAACTGTACTTGATTTAATCAATTTGTCTCGTTCAAGACCTTTAAATGGAAGGATTACAGAAGAAGTATGGTCTGGAAAGAAAGCTTCTTATGGTCATTTGAGAGTCTTTGGGTGCAAGACATTTGTCCACATTCCTAAAGATGAAAGAGCAAAGCTTGATGCAAAGACGAAGGAGTGCATATACCTTGGTTCACCAAGTGATGAACTTGACTTCAGATTATGGGATCCTGTAAACAAGAAGATTATTCGAAGTAGAGATGTGGTATTCTATGAAGATCAGACAATCCAGGATGTTTAACAATCTAAGAAGCCAAAAACCATTGTGGTACACAATTCAAGGGTAGAGATTCCTCAAAGGAATGTGCATCCTAATCAGACAATACAACCCCATCAGATGGAGCAACCTGATCAGACGGAACAACCTGACCAGACAGAACAAAGGCAGGCAATGCAGGGAGAACAGATGGAGACTAATCAGGTAGAATAAGAACCTCAAGTGAGAAGATCAATGAGAGTCAGACAACCATCAAGAAGGCATTTCTCAGATGATTATGTCACTCTCACTGATGAAAGGGAACCTCAAAGTTTCATAGAAGTCATTGAGACGAATGATAAAGAAAAATGGATGCAAGCTATACAAGAAGAAATACAGTCCCTGAAAGAGAATCAAACGTATGACCTGGTGATATTACCATATGGATGAAAGGCATTGAAAAATAAGTGGGTATTCAAACTCAAGACTGAAGGGAACAACCCAAACCCCAGGTACAAAGCAAGGATTGTTGTGAAGGAGTGCAACCAGAAGAAAAGCATAGATTTTGAAGAAATCTTCTCACCAGTGGTGAAGATGACATCCATTAGAGTGATCCTTGGTCTAGCTGCAAAACTAGACTTGGAAATAGAACAGCTTGATGTTAAAACAACATTCTTACATGGAGACTTAGAGGAAGAAATTTATATGGAGCAACCAAAAGGTTTCTAAGAACCAAGCAAAGAACACCTTGTTTGTTATCTAAAGAAAAGCCTCTATGGTATGAAGCAAGCTCTAAGGCAATGGTATAAGAAGTTTGATCTCTTCATGACCCAACATAATTTTAAGAAGACCTCCGCAAACCATTGTGTGTTTGTGAATAACTATGAAAATGGTGAATCCATCATACTATTATTGTATGTTGATGATATGTTAATTATTGGGAAATATAAGACAAAGATAGCTGCTCTCAAGAAGGCATTGAGCAAATCATTTGCCATGAAAGATCTGAGTGCAATAAAGAAGATTTTTGGAATGAAGATCATTAGAAATCGTTCTAGAAGAATGTTGTGGATGTCATAGGAAGACTATATCAAGAAAGTTCTTGAAAGGTTCAACATGCATCAAGCCAAAACTGTGCATGTTCCATTACCTAGTCATCTCAAACTGAGTAAGACGCAATGTCCAAGAAATGATGAAGAAAAAGAAGAAATGAGCAAGGTGCCCTATTCTTCTGCTGTTGGTAGTCTTATGTATGCAATGGTCTGTACAAGACTAGACATTGCTTATGTTGTAGGAGTTGTGAATAGATTCCTATCGAATCTAGGAAAGGAGCATTAGAATGTTGTGAAATGGATACTAAGGTATCTGAGAGGAACTGCCAAAAGGTGCTTGTGTTTTGTTAATGAAAATCTAATGCTCACTAGGTATTCAGATGCAGATATGTAGGACATGTGGATTCAAGAAAGTCTATATTGGGATATCTGATTACTTTTGCAGGAGGAGCTATCTCATGACAATCACGACTACAAAAGTGCATTACTTTAAGCACCACGGAAGCTGAATTCATCGCAATCACTAAAGGTTGCAAGGAAATCCTGTGGATGAAGAAAGTTCTACAAGAGTTAGGCAAGAATCAAGAAAGTTATGTTCTCTATTGCGACAGTCAGAGCGCAATTCATCTCAGCAAGAACTCAACATTTCATTTAAGATCAAAACACATTGACGTAAGGTATCACTGGATCCATGATGTGTTGGAAAGCAAACTACTGCAGGTTGAGAAAATATATACCAAAGACAACGGGACAGATATGATGACAAAAGTTCTACCTAAAGAGAAGTTAGAAGTCTGTAAAGAAGTTACAGGCTTAGCATAAATCCCAAACTGATCCAAGGATATTTCTCCCATGGCTGGAGGGGGAGAATTGTGGGGTCCACCCATTCAACCATTTCGGTGGAAAAGTAGCAATTGTTTTATTAACAATTGCAGCTTTCTTTTAGGTGGCTTAAAGTCAAAAAGGGAGGAAGAAATGTTTGCAGAATTTCGGTGCTTTACCGTAATTGTTGGAAGTTAGAAGGTGCTGCATTTATAATAATGCATTTATTGGCTCTCTATAAATAGAGAGCAATTCTTTCATCCGAAATACAAGCAGAAGGAGCAAGTAAACAACACATCCTTCTCACAGAGAGAAAAATAGTGAGAGCAAAATAGAGAGCCTCATAGAGAGTTTTTAAAGAGAGAAAAATAGCGAGTTAATTTGTAAGAGTTCTATTCACAAATTGAAAATATAATATCATTATATTTTTTGTATTCTCATTATTTTATATAGTGAAAGTTTAAGTGGCTTACGGGTCCCGTGATTTTTCTTTGTTCACATTGAAAAGGTTTTCTACGCCAAAATTTTTTAGTGTTGTTATTACCCTTGTTTTACGCTTTTGCATAGTGCCTATTTTTAAATTCATATAAGAGAGAAATTATGCTGATATTTCCCAACACTCATCAAAGATCAAACACACTGGATTTAATCTTCCTTAACCACACCTTATCATTCGATTTCCCCATAAAAGAAACGAAGGGCTTAAATATCATCTCGAACACTTGCGATCGAAGGAGAAAAACAGAGGTTATATGGTAATTAAACCCATTACCCTGCAACTTATGAAAAGAGACACCCATGAAGCGCTTTCCAAATCCCATGAATTTTTTCTGAGGAATCAAATTATTAGGTACAACTTTTGAGTGAATAATTAATATATCAAATAATTCTTATAAACTTTTCAAAATCATAAAAGAAAAGTGAGATAAAAAAAGCATAAAAAAGTATTTTAATATACCAAAAAATTATTTGAATTTTAATAGTTGAAAGTTGGATGATGTGTTGTAGAACTCTATCGATTTAAATCATTAACGAATGTTATATCAGCTAACTCTTTTTTCGTTGTTAATCCACTATTATTATGTGGAGCATGTTTACTACTTGCTTAAATATCAGGTTAGCTTACTCCGGATGATCAACAAAAGGGTTCCCATTTTTTTTCTTAGGAGAGGTATCCAGTGGAACAAGTATTTTTTAGTGGCTTAGGTGCTACTGTTAACACACTAATAAAATGTGTGACGTGTAAAAATAATAGGACACATAATTTTTTGTAATATTATTTTGACCTATTTTTTGTGCTTATTTTTTTATTTGAGACTTTAGACACTAAATATCATAAATAAATAATGCTAAATATTTTTATTAAAAAAATGTTAAATCAAATCTTATAATTAAAATATTAATGAATTAATTTTTAAATTAATATTTATTATAAAATGCAGGAATTTATACAATTTACAAAATAATACATTTAATTTAGAGATATAAAATAAAAATAAAAATAAAAATATTTGAATTTCATTATATATAAGAATATATATGTTATTTTGTATAATTTTATATTTTTTTCTCTTAATTTTGTTTACCAAACTCTCATTTTTTTTCCTCTCATTTTCTCTTCTTCCAAGCATACATAGAGAAAATACACTTTTTATTATCCATTTACTCTTATAGTTTCTTTCTTTCTATATTATAAGAGAATTTTATATAAATAAATAGTTTATAATACAATTAGTCACTAATAATAAACATTGAACATTTTCTTTAGTATGAATAATATAAATACTCAGTACTAATCATGGATATTGGACCTTTCTTTACTTAAGGAATGGTTCATAGTTCATGATTAGTCTTTACTAGTATAATACATGCTTAAGGAAGGGCTCAATGGCCATGATTAGTGGGTAATTGTATTATCCATACTTAACCAAAGACCCATTATCCATGATTAGTAAGCATTAGTATAATTAATGCTTAAAGAAAGACTTAATGTTCATAATTAATGATTAATTGTATTATTTATACTCAAGGAAATGCTTATAGTTCATGATCAATGACTAATTATATTAGTCATACTTAAGCAAAGGCTTATAGTCTATGATTAGTGACTGCTAGCATAATCCATACTTAAGAAAATGCTCAATGTATATGATTAGTGACTAATAATATAATCCATGGTTGATAAGATAGTATAATTACAAAAACTTAAAATTACAAGAACATAAATCTTATTTTTGATAAGCTCTCAACTAATAAGAGGGGAGAACCTTCTCTTATCCTAATTTTTTTTTACGAAACTAACTGATATACTTATTTCTAAGCTTTACTAACCCCAATATAAGAGAGTGATTATCAAATGAATATCAGAAACTTATATTTGTCACTTAATAAGATTAAATAAACTATTAATTATTAATTTTATATATAGATTAACATTTTGTTTGATAACAATAATATGAAATCATTCTTAATAGAAAAAAGGTAATATAAAAAAATAAAAAATTATATAAATCTTCCATGTCATAAAAATATAAAGGCACTTAACAAAAAAATAAAAATAACGATAGACACTTTCATCCACCTTCCATTATATCACTAATGAAAGAATGACATGGCTAAATTTAAATTCTCCATCTCTATGAAATTGTAGTAGTTCTTTAATTTGTTTTTTAAATTTTAAATTTTCCTAATTTTTATTCCTGCTTAAATTTAAAAGTACAATTATATCTAAAACTAATGAAAGAATATAAATAAATTGTTGATTACGGCTGATTAACTTGATTATCATACATTAAGGAAAACAAATAAAGCCATGGCCTTTGTTGACAAACTTCCCGTCGAGGTGATTTAGTTCTCTAGTTTTGTTCCAGTAAGATAATTCCAACTTATCTTTTGTTTTTCTTTCATTTCTAGGAAAATTGATGAAAGAAATGTTTTCTGAGCTCTACAAGCTAATTGGGTTATTAGGATTAATGAACCCACCAACCCCAATTGGCATTCAGGATCTAATATGAACATGGGGTAAATGGGTAAATGAGTTGTTGCAATCTTCTAATTCTTTGTGTTCTATGATTTCTTCATGTCACTTCTTTTTACTTTCTCTTCCTCTTCGTTACTTAATGCCGGTGGTTCATATGGGATTGGAGCTGCCTTTGTGTTTGCTGTGAATTGAGAATGAGTTACAGGAAAATAATGTGTTGTTGGTGCCGAACCAGTTGCCGGAGAATGCTTTAGTGGGTTTGGTTACCTTTTAGTAGTCTTAAAATATATATATATATATATATATATATATAAATTTAGAAAGGAACAAAAAATAGTTAGGCCACTAGAAGAGCCACCATCGAATCCCTAGGCCTTGCTTGACTTTGGGGAAGATGAAGGTTGGGGAAAGGTGATGTAGAATTATATGGTTAAAGTTTTAAAGATTTATTGCTTAATGATGTGATTGCAATTGCAAAAATTTAACTGGTTATATAGGTAACTAGCAATTAATTTTCACCATTAAATAACTTTACAACCAAGTTGTATCAAACTAGGTAGTGACACCTAAACCACTTGTATTATCGTAGATTTGGCCTTCTTCTTTTTATTTTACATAGGAGGTGTAAATACCTAAATATGGGAGTTAGAAAAATGATTAACTAAAATATCAAACATCTAACATGAAAATTTTAAAACTTAGGTCAATGATTATACGAAAGTTGTTATACGGGTTAACCCACTTTAGCATATGACAAGCTTTCCTTAAGTGACCTAGAACGAGCTGGTCCATTAAATAAAAGGGTTGGTGTGCTAGGCAGCTTAGGTTTGCCATTCTTAGTGGTGAATAAGTGAATAGGAGTGTCAAAATGAGGTCGGCCCATGCAGGTCAAATCAAGTTTTGGGATGGGTCAGGTCATACTTGTTGTGGGTGCTTAGCCCGACCCTATGCATATCGCAGATTGGGTCGGGCTGGCCTATTGATCTGAATTATCTTTTTTCTTTAAAAAAAATCTTTTCCCTTACATTTTCAACACTAAAATTTGTTATCGTTTTGTTTCATCACTATATATTTTCTTTTGCATAATTCAAATACCAACACAAATCAAATAAAATTATTTTTGTAATACAAATATTAATTTACATTAGAAAAAATAATGATAAAATTCTTTACATATCATAAAAATTATTAATTAAATAATTAAATATCAGGTTAAAATTAGACTAACTCAGTTGGGTCAACAATCATTTTTGCATCATTTTTTTTTTCAACTCACTCATTTTATCAAGCTATTCAGACTCAATCATGAAATTTGATCCATTTTAACACTCCTAACGATGAGCTAAGAGTGTTCAAGATCTTCAGTTTGACATTCTTACTTATGAGTTCATTGGCTAACCTGTTAACTTATTTGCCTTTTTTTTTTTCATTTTTAATGATTTAAATAAGGATTTTATAAATAAGTGTTTGGTTAAAAAGTTTAAAATAAAATTTTTAAATGAAACTAAAGTATTTAATATATTAAATAATTTTATTTTTTCATTTAAAATTTTTTATTTTAATTTTTTTAATAAGTACCTAACAAAACCCTTTAAATAAATAAAAGTTATGTGCATAAGTGTAACATAACTCCTTAGTTGGGCTAGAGGCTAAAAAAAAATAAACATTTGGGTTAGTTTGCTTGTTGGGAGTGATTTTGTAAGAGAAAGAGTTATTATTATTCTTTTTAGAATTAGACCGAGTTATGAATCACCTGCTGGTTAGCCTAGTTTAATCTACAAGTTAATCGGATCACATTGTATTGACCTCTACATTTAAACAATTGATAATTTAATAATTTAATGGTTCTAACCGTTTATTATACCAAGTTAAATGGGCCGGTCCGTATACTATGCTTTACCCGTGAAATTGCCCCATTTACTACTTTCTGTAAAAGAAAAAAAAAAGTAAAGAGAGGATATTAATTTCAACTTAATTAAGGTATAACATAAATCTAAACTTACATAATTAAGTAATGAAAGAAAAACATAAGAATCAATTGGAAGCCATCCAATGTTTATTTAAATTGGGAAAACATTAGAAAAACCTTTTTATCGAAAAAGCTGGTCTTTTGAAAATGAACAAAAATATAGAGGAACATTATATTATTAATAGGAAAATGATTTTTCAACACAATTTTTATACCTTAACGATGACTCTATCATTAGTTAATGATAAACTAAGAACAAACTAGTTCGATAATCTATGTATATAACTTGTTAATCAATAATTAATTTTTTTTAAACGATAATAATTGAGTTGTTACCTGATGTAAATATAATATAAAAATTTTGATTTGCAAAAGTATGACAATTATTTTAGGACAAATAACATCTTTCCTGAGATTTAACGAAATTATACTCATTACTTTTTTTGTTTGTACTCTTGTACTTACCTCTCTTGAAACATATGAACACGGGAGGTAAGTATTATGACAATATAAACTTCAATGGGATATCAATATAATGCCAGTGTAAAATTCAAGAAAGGCCGATATAATTTTTGAAACAATCAGTGTAGAGTGTAATTATGCCAAACTTGAGGAGAAATTAGTATAATTTACTCTTTGTTCGACGGTTGGTTGGAAAGGAGTGATTCTGTTTTGGAGTATGATAGTCGGTTGGGGGTAAGGATGGGATGGATTCGACGGTCGATTGGGAAGTGGTGATGGATTCGACGGATCGGTTGCAATTGATGAAGATGGTGGAGATGGTGGTTGATGGTGGAGGTTTGGATGGGTTGTCTGCGGGTGTCGAAGTGGGTCGACGTGTGGATGGATGGGTTGTCGGTGGATTGGGTTGTGGTTCGGGTAATGAATCTTTGGAAGTTGGTTGATTCGACATTTTTGACTTAATTAATACCCCTGTAGTATCTGTAATTAAATCAAGACCTAATAAAAAGGCTGAATTTGTCTCACTAAAAAAAAGAATGTAAAAAGCAATGTTTTAAAAATACGGTTGAAATGGTTGGACTATGAACTGATTATATCTTTAGTTTGAACATCATCCAATTTAATAATGATTCAATTATGATTCAACTATAAATTTAACTAGTTAAACTAATGAAACCATGACTAGGAAGTCTTATTAATTCAGTCTCTAATTTAATTTTTAAAACATTGATAAAAAGAATACCAAACCAAACAAAGTTACAATATAAAATCTCTTTATTTTTGCATAAAATCAATTGACCTAATATATATATATATATATATATATATATATATATGAATGAGGAATTCTTGGTTGAGAATTTTATATTTCAAACATGTAAATTAATTTTTGACATGCGTAAAGTTGTGTGAGTCATGTTAAAAGTATCTTTTTTTTTTTTAAAAAATTTGGAAAGCATATTGACGCATAAAAGAATGGACATTAAATGAGGTAGAAAGTTTGAATTGAGTGCACCGTGAAACTTGTCGAAACTTAAAATAGAAAAGGCACAAAACGGAGTCGGGTATTGACTTGACGAGAAAGAAAATGGCGATTAAATAAAAACGATATATTTTATCTATCAACACAATTTTAAATATCTAAAAAAATAATTTACATGCCTAAATTTAGAAAGTTCTTACCCAAATATTTCTTTCTACTTAATTATAGACAAAATTTCAACCTATTTTGCTTTTACATAAAATTCCTAACCTCATAAATTCAACGCAACTAATATGTGTTGATTTAAGTGAAAGATTGAAATATCTTAAATATGTAGTCTTGAGTTTGATCTCAAAAATAATATTATTAAAAAGAATTCTCACTTAGATGCGTATTCTAAAAGATTATTATGCATAATACTTTTTATTTAAAAAAAATTGCCCTTTGCCATGTGGATTCTGGTCTGATTCTTACTCATCAATTTCAAACGGTTAAATAATTAAAATTTAAAACCCAAAAATAAAATGAAGAAGCTTGATGCTGAGTCATTGACTGTGCTCATAATAGGTACAGCTCATCTGGGAGGCATACAAACGTGGACCATTTAAGACGATACATGGAATGTGACAAGAGTAGCCGAAGCAAAACCCATCCTAGTATTATAATGTCATTCCCACAGGAAGAAGTGGAACAAGAGCCAAAACCTCAAAATGAAACAAAGCCAAAGGGCAGGGGAAAGGGGTGTTTATTAGAGGAATTTTGGGGGCTTGTGCCTTGGTGGAATGTACCAACATGAGACGCCTGGCACTTCCATCAACAGAAGTCTTATGGGTTTAGGTGCCAATCTTATTCCCTTGATCCCTTCTCTATGTGCTTCATCAGCATATATACATATCTACATATCTATTCACATTAATCTTGTGCGTCTGTGTTTGCGGCTGACCGTGGCTCTTTCTGCACCGTAGAGCATAGACTTCAAAGATGAATTGGTGGCATAAGATTAGAGCTTGGACTTCACTCCCTAACCGTTTCAAGCTTCGCAAATCTAGTGCCACTTCTATCCTATTCTAAACCATTTTCAGTGATCATATATATTCTTAAATTCATATATCATTATTAATTTCTTTTCTATACCCATTCAATTAATTTGATCATTTTTTTTTTTGGTAATTATGCTAATTTGATCAATTTTTGAGCAGGTGGAGTTGGAGGACGCCGAAGTGGTGGTGGTGGGGGTGAGTACGGTGGCGATTGCGACGGAGCTGGTGGGCTGCTGAAGCTTCGAGATGATGTACAAATGTGTGGATACAAAGATGTGGAGGTGATGTGGAACATTTTGAGCATAAGCATGCAGCCTGAGCCATTGGAAGCTGCAGCAGGAAGCACCAACGTTAAACTTCCCAAGCGTGGCTTCAAGCAGAGATCCCTTTGGAGGCTTTTCTTTTGGACTTCCCATAACTCATAACTTGGAAGTTGGGTATATATAATTATGTATAGTTGTTGATGCTGTCTGTATATAATAATGTGGTTATGTTAATGGTTTTGTACATGGATTATAGTTTCTGAGAATGAATTTTAATTTATCAGAGTATGTGAATAAGAGAAGTTGATGCTGAGTTTCTTTGCACCGCGCATTGCTGTTGCTATTTTTCAAAGTAATCGGTTCTCTTTTGTCCGTCTATACACAGGTACTGTAAGGCTCTGTTTGAGAGTTTAGAGGGAAAGGAAGGGAAGAGTTTAAAGGGAAAGGAAGGGAAGGTAAAAAATATAGTGTTTATCCTTCTCCTTATTTGAGAGTGTAGAATATATGAAGGAAAGAGAAAAATGGAGGGTTTAAGATATATTTTTATCATTTTACCATTTATTTAAAAAAATTAACATAATTAATGGGATCAAAATTTATCTAGTTGTGGTGATTTATTTAAAAAATTTGAATTAGTAAAATACTAATTTTGATTTAATTTTCTTAAGAATTAATTTTATGTCAAATTCATTTGAGATATGAACTAATTTTTAAATTTTTTTTATCATAATTAAACAACACTCATCTAAATTTCAGTGCCCAGTGTAGCTAGATGTATGGTTTTGGAATTTGCTTTTTTTGATGCTAGGATTGAATTTTTTTTCTCTTTTTTATGATTCCAAAAGCATTTTTTGAAAGTAAAAGCCATAAACCCAAGTAAATATATTAAAAAAGAAAAGTAGAAAATGAGAGAGCAAGGAGCCCTCGTTCGTGAGGTTCGAAGTTCGGGCATAGAGCCCAAAAAGTGTGAGGTAAGTTGATTAGTGCGTGTGTGGCGTGGTTTTGTGGAGTGCACCATCTTTGTGAGGCGAAAACCAGGTCGTGAAGGACATTTTTTTGGAAAGGGTATGGTGGTGGTGTGGTCAATCCATTCTTGGGCTCGGTGGCCATGGTGTGATGGTTCGAGGGCTTAGGGATCGGCAATTTAAAGAAATAAATGGTTCAATGGTTGGGGGTTATGATGGATCTGGTGTTCGGTTGGCAGTACCGGTGAGGGCGACCTAGGCCATGGTCGACAGGATCTGGGGTTCGTTGTTGGTGATGGGTGACACCGAGGAGGTGGCGCGGAGATGGCTTAATTACGGCGTGGAGGAGCACGGCGGTCTTCGTATGGTGGGGTGCGGATGTGATCGGAAGGTCGCAATGGTATGGTTCGACGGTGAGTGAGGAGAGGGATTTGGTTTGAAGGGTTACGGTCCGACCCGGTTCCGTTGAGTTTGATATGGATTTGTATATAGTGATTTGATTTGAGGTTCTGAAAAGGATAGTGAAGGATTCGACGGTTGGTTGGGATCTGATGGGATGGATTCGACTTCGATTGGGAAGTGGTGTGATGGGTGACACCAAGGATCGGATGGTCGAGTGAGGTGAAAGTAACGGTGTGGTTCGACGGTCGAGTGAGGTGAAGGTGGGCTTTGGAAGTTGGTTGTTCGGTGAAAGTCAATGATGACTATCGGTAGAGGGAATGATGGTATTTTGTGAAGTGGGTTGAGGGTAGTAAAGGTGGTGAAGTTCGGCGTGATTGGAAAGCGTATGATGGTGTTCATAGTTTGAAGGTGGTGGAAAATCGGTGTGATGAAAAGATTACGATGGTGGGCTTTTCGATGCTCTTGGAAGTGCTAGTGTGTGTATGGTGCTCGATGGCCAAAGAATAGGAGAAAGAAGAAGTATGGGCTTTTTGGGGTTCGTCATTTCTCTCTGAGAATGATTTGGGATTCGACTTTCGACGATTGAGGATGGGATGGAAGTCTGTGGTGAGAGATGGAATGTGGATATTGAAGGTGAGTTCTCTGGTGGTTTTGGGTAATGTGTTGCAGAAGGAGAGGAGTGCTAGTGTGTGTATGGTGCTCATGGCTTAAAAACAAGAATAGGAGAAGAAGATGGACAACATAACTAACCAACCAGTATCCAAGCACGCATTTGAACATTACATTTTTACTCAATGCAAAGTGATGATGAAAGGGATGCATTACTCAAAAGAATCAAAAATGCGGTAATAAGACTCAACATCATCAATCTTCTTTCCTTGGTGAAAATGATTGGGGAAGATGGTCGATGAGTCTATGATAAAACGATGGTAGTGGAGAATGGGCGTGATGAGGGTGGTGAAAATGGAAGGTGCTTTTAAATACCTTCACCCTTTCATCATTTCTCCCGAGTCATACGTTGAGCCCCCATTTTCTCCTGTTATCGAAAGATGCAATTAATGCCTTCTTCTTTACGTGTGCAGTGCATAAGGTATTAAATAATGCCCCTTTTAAAAATCATTTTAAAATATTGTAATTAAGTAAGACTTTTTATAATGATGGAACAAATGTTCGATAATCTATGTATATAAATAATTAATTTTTTAAATCGATAATAATGTGAGTTTTGATGAGTTGACCGATGTATAATAAAAATTTTGATTTGCAAAAGTATGACAATTATTCTAGGACAAAGAGATTTGAAATTATACTCATTACTTTTTTGTTTGATAACTCTTGTACTTACCTCTCTTGAAACAATGGGGACAGTGGATGTAAATGTTCAATGGGATATTATAATGCCGGTGTGTGCTCAATCAAGACCTAATGAATTTGTCTCACTAAAAAAAAAAATGTAAAAAGCAATCGGTTGAAATGGTTGGACTATGAACTGATTATATCTTTAGTTTGAACATCATCCAATTTAATAATGGTTCAATTATGATTCAACTATAAATTTAACTAGTTAAAAATTAAATAAGTCTTATTAATTCATCTCTAATTTAATTTTTAAAACATTGATAAAAAGAATACCAAACCAAACAATTACAATATAAAATCTCTTTATTTTTGCATAAAAAATCCCCCAATTGATTCTTGAAACGGTTAATAATTTTTGACATGCGTAAAGTTGTGTGAGTCATGTTAAAAGTATATATTTTATCTATCAACACAATTTTAAATATCTAAAAAAATAATTTACATGCCTAAATTTAGAAAGTTCTTACCCAAATATTTCTTTCTACTTAATTATAGACAAAATTTCAACCTATTTTGACCTCATAAATTCAACGCAACTAATATGTGTTGATTTAAGTAGAAAGTTTTTGATGATCTCAAAAATAATATTATTGAGATCAAAACTTAGATGAGTATTAAGATTACATGGAATTGACAAGAGTAGCCGAAGCAAAACCCATCCTAGTATTCTATGTCATTCCCACAGGAAGAAGTGAACAAATCAATTTGGGGGAACCAGGATTTAGAGGTTTTGGAGGGTTAATCAAAATGGGTTTTCAATCTTTTCTATTCCCTATTTTATTTTTATCTCATATCTATTCAAACAAGGATTTTGCACCAAGCATAGACAATGTCTCTTCCTTCCTTTTCTTCCTATCCCTGGCTTCCAAACACACCCTAAAGGGCAAGAAGAATCTCCCCTATACTTTTCTGGTCGAAAAATGCCCCTAAGTAATTACTATTCACGTACATTTATACATTTATTATTTTTTATACTCTTATACTTTAATTTTAACACGTAGATAATTGTGAGTTATAAAATGACGTGCGAAAAATATTTTCAGCTATAAAGAGATGTTTGGGCCCACATTATTACCTATAAGTAATAAGTAAAATTCTTTTTATACACTATTTTTTTCATATCATTTAGACACGGATGATTCTAAGTGTAAATAATTAGTAATTATTATGTATTATGTAATAATTAAAGATATTAATTGATTTATAAATAATTAGTAATTGACGTGCAAATAAATAATAATTTGCGTATATTATATAGTGACTCTTCTTGTGTAACAATTATGATATATTAATATTTTCAATTGTTACATAATACTTGTTAATCATTAGTTATTTACACATTAACCACTAATTATTTACACATAAGTAATATTTTCAATTACCATATATTATACCCTCATCAATTATTATTTGCGTGTAAATCATCAGGATGATGTGTTAAAATAGGTATGCAAATAACAAAACTGAAGTAATTAAGATAAAACGGCCAGGCTATATATATAGTTCCATCATTTTTTTTTTCATCTCTTCCTCTTCAATATTTTACGTTTTTCTTTTTCTCTGTTCGGTACGAAAGTTCTGCATTGGTCCCTGAATTTCACTATTTTTTGTGGCTTTTATTTCCCGAAGATTTCAGATTCATCATCTGAACTGAAATTCAGTGTAGTAAGCAAGGCCACGAGTGTGATGCCACCTGAAATTGATAAATATGGCGACAATGTAATCGTGCATGAAGTGTAACGGGTCTTCAATAGTAAATACCCAATGGAACATGTGGCGGGGTTGTCTTTTATATTGTGTTACACAATACATGCATTTCATTCCTTGAATGTGTATGCATTGCTCTATATAGAGAGGTGCTGAGACCCACAGAAACATCGCTAATAAAGTAAGAATAATTTCTCTAGGATTCTTAACAAACAAGAGGAGTAGGAACCGTTTCAATTTCTGTCATATGGTTTTTTTTACAGATTACAGTTTCAACCGGGGTCATATATATAGGTATAGGAATTTGACTTTGATGGCACAAGCATCCATTCAAACTTAATGAAAGTCTTGTAATCTTGTATTCCAACTGACTATTTGGCGATGGCTGTAGCCTTCATCTCAATTCCATGGAATATTGGTTGAAGATATGACCATTAAAGAATTGGTATTACATTGACTTCAATTAAAAATGAGCATCATTGTGCTCTACAACGAGTCCATCTCTTCTCATCATCAGCTTAATCTTTGTTCTCTAAAAATGTAATATCTCTGCTGTTTGTGTAACTTGCTGAATGAGGGACATGCCATTCTAATGAGTAACTTGTACATAGGAAGTACGTACGAGATAGACACACGAACATATTGGCAAAAAGTACGTAAGATACGACAGTGGTATGAACTGCACAATCGCACACGACATGTGGCTATGTACTACAGTTATGTTATTTGTGGCAAACTTCTTGTTGATGCCTACACCAGAGGGGTGGTTTTGGAACAGATTGATGTCGCCAGAGAGCTTTGCGTTGATCGACAATGGTGGTCCACTAGTGAGATATAGGTGAGATACCTGTAAACATATTTTAACGCTTAAGGAGATAATGATAAAGGTAAAGAAAGTGAACATACTTGAGATATTCTTAAAGATAAAAATACTCTAAAGTCTTAAATAATATGAGTCATGTGTAGGTTATTAGATTTGAGTCGAGTAAGACATATCAATCTATAACCTCTCATTTTGGTGGATAAGCTATGCATATTGAGTGTGAAGTATATAAGTTGTAATATCTAATTAAGATTTATTAAATAATAACTGGACTTTATTATTATAACCGACATTAGACTAAAATGGACTGAGTACCCCGGGCCCAAATAGGATATAATGGTACACCTGTCACGTGAAAGTGGTGAATACATCAGTTTTTAAAGTGGATAAGGGTGCACAGCCGAAGTGCCGTTTTGTGGCTACTTGCTTCATTTACTTGAATTTTGGTTCCAAACTGCTTACCATCAACAGTGTCCTATACCCATTTAACTGTTTCAGCAATAATTGTCCTTCAACAATTTACCACCCGTCACTTCTAATTTTGAATAATAAGGAACATTTATCTATCACACGGTGCCACGGACTTACAAATGAGACACAACAGGAATTTTGCTATCAAGCTTTTATGGCTAATAAATGGTTTGAAGATAGCAAGGACCACAACAGCAGATTTCGTTGGATTCTAACCATATCTATTCTTCCCTATCCCATCCACGTTTCCAAGTTTACATCTTTCCATCACTTAACAAACAGAGAAAAGAACTCTATGCTATGCTAGTTTTGCTTGAGCACTCGTCCTAGATCAGAATCTAGAGTTGAGGATAGTAACTGTCTAACAAATCTCTCTCTCTCTCTCTCTCTCTGTCTCTTGTTTGGTCAACTTATTCAGTTCTTGTCTTTATTGGATTCTTCTCCCTGCAATGCCAGGAACCATCCTGGTTTCAGGTAGTAAACTGCCATGTAGCAGTAATTCAAGCACCTCAGCCACCAGTTGGTTTTTCTTACTTCTCTTCTCTATTCATTTTACAGTACTGGAATTCATGGATCTTCCATTATCTTCATCAACATCCATAAGGGGTATGCAATTGATGTTGCTTTAAAATTTATCCCTTCCATTCCCATCCACCACTTTCAAATGCCAATTATAACAAAGTGATAAATGCATGCAGTTTCCATGGGAAAAATAGAGTACCAAATCAGTGACAAGGGAAACTTTTCTTTGTAAGATTAACATAGAATTCTACCATTTTTTTTGTGCTATCTGGTTACAACAATTTCTGGGTTATAATCTGTTTGTTCTGTTGTCTTATTCAGCCCATTAACTAGCCTCCGTGATGATTTGATTGTTAGAATTCAGGATGCTGATGGGAATGAAATATCACGTACAGGTTGCTTTTGATACACTTCCCATTTGAAAAATGAATTTAATTTTGATGTACTCTCACTATAAAAAGGTTTTACACTTACCTCTAATAATGTATTGTCACGTTATTTAATGAGTTTGACGTCTTAGGTAATTCTTAACATAATCAAACTCATTAAATTAGGTGTAAACACAAGATTAGATAACAATGTAAATAGTTTTACACTTACAATGAATCAAAATGAAACTCTTGAAAAATTGCCCTTTTTTAAAGTTAGTCATAGAGTAAGCCTGTCTAACAAGAAGTACTAAATAACTGGCAGGTGTTCATATCAGGTTGATATTAGAGAAAGGTGTTTGGGAAGACATCTTTCCCCTAGGGGGCGGGCACCTGCATTTGAAGTTGCAATTCATCCTTAATGATGAGGAGCGTGACAGAATTCGTATAATGGTACTGATTTCTTTTCCTTATTTATACAACTTGTATTGCACTTACGCTTGAATATTTCAAAATTAAATGCCTCAGTCAATTATTGTCTTGACACTGAGCTAATAGTAGATGAATGAAATGCATACACCTAGAACTAGAAGCAGTGAAGCACCATTGGATGATACATAGAAATAGTAACCTTTGAATGTCATTAACTTGTAGAGTCAGCATTTGAAGTAGCGGTTATTAGTGTCTTGACATTAACTTTTCATCTATGATTTTGCAGAGACAATCTGCATTAAAGAAGAAACATGACGAGCTTCTTAGTAGCAGTCGAAGTGGTGCAGAAAGTGACAGTAGTACTATTATTGGCAATGTTGCATTACCCTTGTGCACAAATGATGAGGTCTCAGGTTTGATCTTACTTAACTGATTAAAAAAACAATGAAACTTAAAGCAGAAATACAATCATAAGAGGAGTAAATAGTTACAAAACTTTTATAGTTATGAATGTGGTCCTACATTTCCTCAAAAGGCTTTTTCCTGATGTTTTAAGTGCTCCATCTTCTGAAGAATCACCAAAGAAACACCTTCAATATGAAGCAGTTTCCCAATTACAAAGTCCTGTTGGTTTCTGCGATGACAAAGAATCTGGTGCTAGAAATGTAGTGGGGTCTCAGCCTGACCAGAAACAGCTAAACCCAGTTAAGGATTAATTAATTTGCAGTGTAGTCCCTTTTGTCCAGAAGAGAGGACATTGGAAAATGTACTATTGTTTGTTTAATGGTCATTTTACATGTTTTAGAACATTGCAGATCAATACAAAGAGACCTCATCAACAAAACCTGTGACACAAGCAGTTAATCTCCCTCAATTACAACACAAGGGTAAGAAGCCCGCCAATCAGTCACCATCTGTGAAGCATCCTCAGAGAATTACTGGTTCAGAAGAAAGGGCAATTTTGTTAAGAAGCTCAGAACAAATTGATGTTGTGACAAATAATCAGATACAACCTAATCTAGAGGGAGATGGTCTGCAATATTCTGAGGAGAAGAACCCTCCAGATAGAACTCCCAGTAACTTGAGGAAAATGATAAGTGCTTTTGAAAGTGGTCTGACTCAGGTATAGTAAGTGTTGAGCTTTACAATATCATCAACATATTATTGCAAGCACTTCAACAAATGGATTTCACATGGGATTTTTCTTAAAACAGGATTTGAGATCTCATATTAAACCACCTCCAACAAAATATCAAACGAGTAAAATTGAAACAAAAGATTCTTCCAAGACACAGCACTTGGAGCAAGATAAGTCATGGAACACAGTGCCAGCAGGCTTCTTACAAGAAAGGGTGAAAAGTGCCGCTCTGGTAAGAGACTTGCAACAGGCCCAAGTATATATTGGAGAAAGTAGAGAGAAAATAAACCTGCTTAATCATGTATCACCTAACGACACCAGGCAGTTGAAGGAGTTGAGCACCATAAATATACTGAACAAACAAACAGATTCAAATGCCAGAAATAAACTCAAAGTAGCACATAAAACAGACGTAGAGGAAGAGAAATATAACAAAGATCCGAGGAGAACATCCACATTTGAAACAGTTACAGTTTCACAAAAGATGCCTGAGAAGCATTCAGATAGAAACCATCCATGCAAACTATTCGGTTCCAAGCAAGATTATAGAAGCATCCCAAAAAAGGAAGAGAAAAGAAGGGGTAATGCCTCAGAAGGCTCATATGAATTATGTATTCAGAGGGATTCACCACAAAAACTGGATTCAGTGGTGCACTTCCATGACAAGTATTACTCTTTTGAAAGTTCTGGGGTCTGGATTTTCCCAGATGAACGAAGAAAGATTTGTATAACAACTAGTGGTAAAAGGGTAATGGGTATAGTGGAAAGTCAGGATACAAAGCGCATAAGCCATCAAAGTTTGGATTTCTCAAAATTAGAAAATGTGGAGAAGGTATATAAATATTTTTAGACACCTTTTCGTTAACTATTGTCTTTCAATAAGATTTGAGTATTAATTATCATTGGTGAAAGATGAAATCTCTCATACATTGAGAAAAGGAGAGAAAAGAAAGAAAGAAACAAGGAAGACTTTAGACATACTAATTCTGTGTTGTATGTGGCAGAGGACTGGGGCTCCGGTATTCTTCCTACTGTTAACAAACTTAACAAGATTTCTCTTTGGCTTTTTTTTTTCATGTTGGTTGAAGCTTCCTTATAGATTAGCATACCTGAAGTGTAGAAGTTTGTGTCAATTACCAAAATTAAGCTATTTATGAGTAATATTTTATTCACTACCATTATATTTGTATGTGCCAGATTTACTACCATATATTGATGTGTTCCTTTCTGACAGAAACATTTAAGCGGAGAAGTGGATTTCAAACATTTAACTGACAATTTGATTAATAGAATCAAATCATGTATTTACTTCTTATTTCATATTTTTTTTTTTGTCTGACAGAATGCAGCATATGTTGGAACTGGAACTGAGGGGAGCAAGTATGAAAAGATACAGGAAATTGAAGAATCAAAGACCAAAAGTTCTGATGATAATGGAGATGAAAATTCTGGAGGACCAATTAATCAGGTTACAGTCAATATTCAATTTAGAAAATTTTGCTTGTTTAACTTCAAAATTTAGTGTCTTAATTTTGGTTAGCTCTTGGCAGTGGTACTTTGGGAAAAAGAATCACTGTTTTGCTATTTGCTCCACTGGCCCCAAGTTATTGAGTTTATATCGACAATGTTGCATTTATCTATCTTTTGTCTTTCGATATAGTATTTCAATATTAAATAGAAGTAAAGCAGGTTGCAATTTCAATTTCTCTTCTCTTTAGTAACATCCTGCTCTCAACTATTTTTGAAGAATGCTTATATGCCCTTTCCCATACCTTTACCTCTCAGGTAATAAAAGTTGCAATCGTTATAGGGTTTGGAATACTTGTTCTCCTTACCAGACAAAGAAAAAGAAGGTATGAAAATTAGACGATTTCCTTGTTAAATTTCTTTACTTTGTTCCGGTTAATTCCATCATGCATTGACCATCTTTTGAAGGATTAACATGCACTTCAAAATTGAAATAATGTGAATCTTGTGTAATTGTTTGTTTATCTATTGCCTCACTATATCCTTGTAATTTCATTTTATTTGCAATGTTTCACAGATGCTGTTTTTCATTCTTTAATCCTGAAATTTAAAAACCCGCACATAATGGTGCAGTGGAAACGAACTGTGTTTCTCAAGAAGAGAACTCATGTTCGATCCCTAGACAAACCTTGTAGGAAGATGGCCATACTGTTTTACTCCCTTTCTAAAAAGAGATGGGATCCTCGAGTGAGTCGTGTTCACCCATGGCATACATATGTGACCACACCGCACCAACTCCTTTTAATATAAACGTAATAGAATAACAACAACCAAGTTTTTTTCACGTTCAGTTGCATGGATCAAACGACGTTATTGTATCTTATCATAAATCATGTCTTCAGAAATATTATTCAAATTTAAATCTTGTTTAATCGTTTCACCTATAATTTTTCTTGGTTTTCCTCTACCTCTAACTATTAGACTATCTTCCACCTGATCTACTATTCTTACCGTGACTTCTAAAAGTCTTCTCTTTATATGTCCAAATCACCTAAGGTGAGATTCTCTCATCTTTTCCACAATAGGTGCTACCTCTACTTTCTTTCTAATGCATTCATTCCTAACCCTATCTATTTTGTATGATCACACATCTATCGCAACATTCTCATTTCCGCGACATTGATCTTATGCTCATGCTAATTTTTTACCGTCCAAGATTCAATACCATACAACATGATGAGTTTATATAAAAAATCTTATTGCAGGACTTATGTTTATATAAAAATATAAACATAATGGAATATAAAAGAAAAAGACAAAGGAAGTATATCCGAAAAAAAATCCTGAAATTTAAAATTAATGGTAGGAGACTTGTTTTTCTGATCTATTGCAACATGCATAATTCCTCTACCGTATAAAATAACTATAAGAAATCGTACAGAAGAAGAATGCAACATTTTCACCCTTGCATTTCTGGCTGTAAGAGAAAGTGCACATATAATTCTACAACAAATGATTCTATGGACACAACCTCTTAGTGAACAAATGACAACACCCTAAAAGCCATTACATCCTCATAGATTCCAAAACTTTTGGTATATATATACAACTCTTATATTCTTACATCAAATAATGGATATATCTATTTTTATATCTCATCTAATACCATTCATTATAGATACTTTTTTCTTTCACTTTCTCTCACTCAATCACATTTATAAAAAATAGTGTAAATAGTAATACACCTTTAAAAAAGAATATAAGACTATCTTTTTCCATATACATATGTGCAAAAAATTTATTTGACGAAATTCAAACTGTTATTTATATGGTCTGTGTGCAAAGACGTTACAATGAATTTGAAGAAAAAGAAAAAGGATGTAAAAGAAAAAAATTGTATGTTCCATCATTCCTTCTAATGTGATACATGCACAGTGAAAGTATGCCTTGTATGACATAGGCTAGATGCTGAAAACTGTTGTCAATTTATTGTATTGCAGATAGGACCTTTTGGTGGGAAGTCTACTTCTGGCATCATTTAAAGGGATCCAAAACTTCCCTGGGTTTTCTGTGACATCCAGATTCTTTCTGTCAAATGCAATAACACGTTTACAAAATATAAACAAGCTTTCTTTCGGTGTTCATCCGGTTTTTGGTTCTATTCTTCTACCTTGCGTGTGAATTCCCTCAAATGTAATAATCATCCCCAACACCACTTCTGTTTTTGCCAGCACAATTTATCAATTTTGTTAATGAATGCATGCTTGATGGCATAATAATGTACTCAGTCCGTTATTTTTTATTCGTATTTTTAAAATTTTGTTTTGTTTTTTTTATGTCATTTTAGGAAGCATTAATTTTTTTTTAACTCCACGTTTGGTATTAATAAGTGAGAGAAAAGATTAATAGAATAATAATAATATTTTAAGTATTTTAATAAATAATAATTCAATCAAATAAAATTAATTTTATTTATAATTGAAATTATTTAATAATTTTTTATTTTTTATACAATAATCTTAAAAGAAAAATGAATAAATAAAAATTATTGGACTTGTCTATTTATGTGCTGATTTTATTATTAAAAATAATTTTTTATTCAAGTAAAAAGTATACTAAATTTTAAAGTAAGAAATAAAAAGAAGTTTTATTCTCCAATATGTATCCAATAAAAAATTTCTTTAATATGTTTTAACAGGAGCGATAAAGGCGTTTTGACAACTGTTTCAATATTCTTTTTGTTTCTTTAGAAGAAATTAAGAAAAGTGAAAAATTAACTTTGATGTTTTAGATGTTAGAGCAAGAAGCCATATAAATTTAAAACAAAAGTTAATTTTGTGATTATCTAGAATTGTTATACCTTGCATATAGTAGCATTTTTTGCTTAAATATTTTGATTATTGCCTTTTATAATTTTAACACCCTCATTAATTGATTCTCTGGATCTGTCAAGTTTATAATAATGGAGTGGAGAAATTCTTATATGAACATATAACATCTAAGTTAGGTGCCTTTACCAATTACATTATTAATTATAGGAAAAACTAAAAAAAAAACTCTTGTACTATACGCGATGTGCACTTTAGTCATGTTACTTCAAAAATATGTAAAATGGACTTGTTACTTTGCATTTTGTGCAAAGAACTACAAAATGGTAACAGACGTTAATTTTTGGATGGAAACACGCACGTGCAACACACGTGCATGTATGAATTTTTGACTCCCAAACGCGATGTTATTCTTCCTCCCACCCAAATCCTAAGACACCTCCATTGCCGCCGATCTGGTCTCCGATGACAATCACCAACTCGACGACAACAACAACATTGAATCGCTACTCCCCCAAAACCACCACTCCCCCATAATCGTCGCTTTTCAGATTCCAACGAGTAGAACGAAATCGACCTAAACACAACCCATTCTCTTCGCTTCTGCGCTTGCATCATAGGTTGATGAGGAATCACGCAATCTTGGACAAACAACGATTTCAGGTGACATCGTTCAGTGATGCACAATGGTGGAGGTCTTGGGTTTGTGGGGCTTCAATAATGGAGGGGAGTGGTTGATGGGTCCCTACTCTAGAGTTTCAAGTTTCTGGGTGACAGGGTTGAATGCTGTGGCTCGACAGCTATGGCTCGACGACTAGTGGCTAGAAGGTGGTGAATGGTGAAGGGTGGCTAGAGGAACTAACTTGTTGAGTTACTTGGGTAATTTGTGTCTCTAGCATCTTATTGTGTGTAGCTAAGGAGTCTACCTTAGATGCTAATTGCTTAATGGCTTCACTTACCACTTGATTTTAGTGCTTAAACTCTTTATTTTGCTTACTTTGAGTTAAAACAAAATTTTCAAGTAGGCTTTCCAAATTGGATTTTTGAGGAGGATTAAAAACTCTTTGTCCTTGAAAACCAAGAGGCTTAGAAATTGGTGGGGGAATGGGATTAAAGGGAGGATTTTTATATGAAAAATTTGGGTGATTCCTCCACCCTTGATTAAAAGTGTTAGAAAACGGGTCCCCTTTTTAGATAAAATTGTTAACAAAGTTAACCTGCTCATTACTAGACCCCTCATTAGAAGAAAAATTAGAAGCACTAAGTTGACACTCAACAACAGAATGACCAACATTACCACAAACTTCACAGGACGCAGCACTTGATGTAACAACATTCACACTCAATTTTTCAAACTTTTGAAATAATGCATCTACCTTAGAAGCTATATAGTCTAAAGCATCGACATCATACCTGCCACCTTTCTTTTGTGGAGAACGTTCACTCGACCATTGGTAGTTATTTTGTGTCATGTCTTCAATGAGATTGTAGGCTTCTTCTATGCTCTTGTTCATCAAAACTCCTCTTGCAGCGGCATCAACCGTCATTCTAGTATTGTAGCTAAGTCCATTGTAGAATGTGTGCACAATCAGCCATTTTTCCAGCCCATGATGAAGGCACATCCTCAACAAATCCTTGAAACGCTCCCATGCTTCATAAAGTGACTCTCCATCTTTCTAAGCAAAATTTGTGATTTGGTTCCTAAGTTGTGCAGTTTTACTCGGAGGGAAGTACTTGGCCAGGAAAGCTTGAGATAGTTGATCCCACGTAGTTATGGATCCCGTTGGAAGTGAGTGCAGCCATGCTCTAGCCTTATCCCTAAAAGAAAAAAGGAAAAAGCCTCAACCGAATTGCATCCGTTGTAACCCTGTTGAGCTTGAGAGTATCACCGTATTCTAGGAAAACCTACAAGTGAAGGTTGGGGTCGTCCATTGGAGAACCTCCAAACTGATTTTGCTGCACCATTGAGAGCAAGGATGGCTTTAACTCGAAATTGTTGGCTTCAACTATTAGGCGCGCAATGCTAGAGTGTAAGCCACTAGTATTTGGAGTAGTGAAATCCTTCAAAGTTCTATTATTCGCTTTAGTCATGCTTGGTTCACCCTTTTGTTCCGTCCTTGCCTTGCGTTGGTCTCTTCTCCTTCTATGGAAAAACCTTTCTATCTCAGGTACTGGCTCAACAAGGTCCCCAAGACTTTGGATCCTTCACATTCTATGAAAGAATTAGCAAATAATAAGGCAAAATAACAACAGAAAAGGAAAAAGAAAAGTTTAGTCTAACTGAAGTAGTGAAAAGAAATCGATATTAATAACAAAAAGTCCTCTACAACGGCGCCAAAAACTTGATGTCTACCACAAGTGCACAGTTGTATCACGTAATAAAATATTGTTCCCACAGAGACTTGGTATTGATTACCAGTTTCTTTCACAATGATGATTAGCCAAACTAAAATCGTATTTAAAAAGGCAAGTTGTTGGAAAATCAAATAAATATTTGATTTAATAATAGAGAAAATAAACTCTTGGGATTGTGGTTCTTCACAATTATGATTGACACTTAAACCAATTTTCCTAATGCTATGGATGCTGGATTTTTAAAGGTAAAATAAGCAAATGTAATTACTGCCTTTCTTCAAAGAACAATAACGTGTTTAAGCTAATGAACGACCTATTTTCATTAGTGAAAACCCATCAAGAACAGATATTTATCATAACCTCAAGAAAATAAAATCTATTTTCATGATTCAATCCCCTTGTCCAACCTTATAGTTCTAATACCAAATTTCACCTTTCGGTTCTTCGCTTAATATATGAAATCATGCAAACATAGAACATATATTTGCAAACAAATAAAAGTATTAAGGTTGAATTAAAAAGATCAACACCCATAAAAAAGGGAAAATCAAAAATAGTAACAACTCTTCATTAGAATACCCACAATCCCAAGATTAGATAATTACTCACTCATATTTATAATAGAATCAACCAAATATAATTGAACAATTACGTATATAAGAAAAAGAAGGAGATAGATAATAAAGGAGAAGATAATAAAGAAGAATGAGAAAGATTCTTAACCAGCTTGCATAAAATTCCAACAAAGTTAGAAGAACTTCTACTTAGAAACAAAGAATAAGAAAACTAATTTTCACTAAGAATGGGAGATATGAGAAGAAATTTTTGTATTTCTCCTCCAGTCTCCCCTCACGTACCCTCCTATCAGAAAACCCCCTCTTTATAAACTATTACAACCCCATTTATATTCCATTACAACATCTTTTAGGATCCTTAAAAAAATAAATAAATGAGTTGTTATGAAATTGATCAGAATTATGGTCATAATGACAATTACTGACAGGTATTAATTCGTTCTATTTGGCCCTTCAAAATCTGGTTGCACGAATTACGACCATAATGGCCATTATGGCCTGACCGTAATTCTCTCTAGTTAGCTTCTTGAAATTCTGGTCTTTCCATGAATTACGGCCATAATGGCCATTACGGTCTGACCATAATTCTCTTTGGTTGGCTTCTTGAAATTTTGGTCTCTCCGGCCATAAAATGGCCATTACGGCCTAACCATAATTCTCTCTAGTTGGCTTCTTGACACACGAAATATGAGTGTAATCCCCAACACTGGTGAATCATAATTTCTTATGTTTCCATCCAACTCTTTCTTATTTTTCACCTATTATCAAAACAAAGCAAAAAAGTAGTAAAATAGAACAAAAGTAAAATAAAGTCCTAAAATCAAAAGCATAAACATATAAATCAAAAGCATAAAATTCTAACTTAACACTTGACTCTTAATTTCAGTTGCAACAATGTCTTGCTTTGACTTTTATGTTATGCTCTCTTGCACATGCACATTTATATTCAAGAACTATATGTAGTGGTGACTCGTAATTAGCAACATCTTCTATATTTCTTATCTTTTATTTGGTTTTTATTATGGATGATTATCAATTCATGAGCACCATTAGGAAAACAATATTCTCATAATTTTGCATGCACATTCCAGATTAATGGATCACTTGCAAGGAAGGCTATAAGAGAATTGATGGCTAGAGGTTCAATCAGGATGGTATCTGCCCACGCTGTAACACCCCAAACTTTCTATGTATTAAATAAGTAATTTTAACAGTTAGCAGAATTTTACTGTTTAGTGATTTTTATGCACTGTAAAATTATTTTAAATATTCCGTCTGCATATTTGATCATTTTGAGTGATTTGTTCTGTGTCAGGAAAATAATAATTTTCGGACCAGAAACATTTACGTAATTTAATTTTTACTGCTTAGTCAAAATTAATTTACGTAATCTGTTTGGATATTTGTGAATTTTCTAATTTTTATGATTTTATGTGTGATTTTAAAATTTTTACGGCTTGTGGGCCCCACGAGATGTATGTGGGCCCAGGTAGCCATACGTGGGTCCAAGTGGGTCCTCAATAAAGTGAAAATTTTTCTACGCATAAAAATTTGTACTGTTTAGACGGAGATTGGGGATCTTACTAAACCCGAATCCGAAAGCAGTTTTAGAAAATTTCATTTATCGTATTTTTACTTGTATTTATTTAAGTGATGGTAAAAAATACAGTAAATGTATGTTTTGTGGGATTACAGTGAATCAAAATAATATTCTATATTATTAAGTTAATATTGGTGGATTGGATATCCACCATTAATTTAATTAATATTAGAGATTTAATCTTGATTTAATCAATGGTGGAGATTTAATCTTGAAAATAAATAGGATTAATTATAACCGTTGGATGAAAAATTAAATTAAGGGTGGAGATTTAGTCTTGTAAAATAACTTTGACCATTATGAACCCTTGGATGAAGATTAAATCAATGGTTGAGATGGACCATTAATAACCATTGGATTTGAATTAATGGTGTAGATTTAGTCAACAAAAATTTACTACAACCATTTTGGACCATTGGATGTAAAGTTTGAAGGTGTAATCTTGACCCTCCATTTTGAAGACTCATCTAAGGGCTAGGAATTAAAGGAGAAAGATCCAATAACTCAAAAGAAGTCTTCCATCTACAACCTAAACCTAATGGCTATTTTAATCCAAACCATCCTTTTAATCAAGGGCTAGGATGACTTAGGAAAGATGACCATGCAAATTAATCACATGTTGCATGCAAGGAGAAGGGGGACGATTTTGCATGCATTTTGGAGAGGAACAAAGCTAGCAAGCTTTTTGCGCCAAGGAAAAAGATGAAGACAATCACAAACGTCAGACCATTTCCTATTGATCATTAATGCTTATGTTCTTCAAACTTCACTTTACATTTCTCTCCTATGCATATTACGGCTATGCAGCCCATTTAGAGACAAAATAACTCATTTCCTCACTTCACCTTCTCACTTCATCATTCCTTCTCATTTTCACCTAAGTGCCAAGAAGAAAAACCAAAGAAAACACCATCTTTCTCTCCTACAAGGCCATTCGGCCAAGCTCTCCAAATTCATTTCCATCACTCTTTAATTTCATACAATCAAGTTTCTTAAATCCTCACCTTGTTCTAAACAACTTTCTTGTTGAGAATTTTTTCAAATTCTTACATCTTGAAGGACTTTTTCTAAGATCAAGCTTAAGGATTCTTGAAGTGAAGAGTAAGGAAAACTTCATTTCTTCTTTCATTTTCCATGATTCTAACCATGTTTGGTCCATGGTTCTTCTTGTTCAAGCTTGATGTACTAATTTTCTTGTGTTTATTTCATGTCTAAGAAAGTTGTATTGGTGGAGATCTTGTTCAAATTTCAAGCAAGGAGCTCTTGTGGTTCTTCAAGAGGTAAGAGGGAGATTTATCTCACCAACTAAGCATGGTGGTGAGAGATGATTATATTTGATGGATGATGAATCCATGTGAGAATTCATATCCATGGTCATGTAATAAATTATTTGTGTTATGTGTTTTTAATTATTTTGTTTATGCTTGATATGCTTTGCATGAATTAATTGTGTATGCATGCTTAGTATGATTTTTACTTGTTTATATGGTATGCTTATAATATGCATGATGATATATGTTAAATATATTATGATGGATGTATGTTAAAATAAGTAAAATTTTGGCTCCAATGGCTAAAAGAGAGGTTCAGTTTTGATGCCCAAAATTAGGGTTCATGTTGAAAAATTTTCAAGAACAAGGAAATTGATTTTTGGGTCCGTAGAACAATAAGATTTTTGGCCAAAACACCTCAAATTAGGTGTTCACCAAATTAATATTTTCATGAATAATAAAATTTTATGATTTGAGAAGTAAAGGAAATAAACAAAAGGATTTTGGTTTTTGCAAAAGAGAATACACACGTTTTCTTTTTAGTTATGTTGATATTAATTAATTTTGCGTAGAAACAAAAATGTAATTCATTTAAGTTATAAGAAAAATCCTTCATGGTTCCAATGGCCATTTTTAAGGTCTTGATAATTTAGAAAAAAAAAATGTTTTGATGTTATAAAATATAAGAATTTTCAAAATAAGGATTTTGAAAAGAGAATTAAAGTGTTGTCAAGTGGAATTTTCATAAATAAAAGAAAAAGGGAGATTGAAGGTGCTAAACTTCAAATTGTTTTCAAGGAGAATTAATTTTTGAAAGTGATTTAGAAATATAAAAGAAAATATTTGTAACTTAAATTTACTAAGTAGAATTTATTTATTGGGTTTTGGAAAACGTTATGAAATTTAAAATTTGAAATAGTAATTAAATCAACTAAATGTGATTTTGTAAAATTAAATCAATAAAAAGTGATGTTTAGAAAATATATTATGGAAAAGAATTTTTTTAAGAATCGAAAGAAAATAAAGTAAGAAATTATATTAAGAAAAGTCCAAAATAATATTTTAAAGTTAAGAAATATTTTACGAAGGGTAAAAACGGTGAAAAAAGGATTTATGTAACTCAAAAACGTAATTTTTAATTTATGCGATTTGAAAAATGTTAAAATATTTCTACACAATTTTTAAAGCGTTTAAATATTTTACACGATCGAAATATTGTAGAAAAATTGCTATGCAATTTAAAAATTAAAGAATATTTTTACGTATTTTAGAATACAATAGAAAATTGTTACGTAATAGAAATGTTACAAATCGTTGTTTAAGTAATAAAATATTACGTGACCATAAAAATGTGACAAAAATATTTTATGAATGAGAAAAATACAATAATATAAGGTTGCTGTTAATTATACAATAAACTTTACAGTTAAAAATCAGTATGTGAATACTGTACAAGAAATTGAGCAATTTGCTTATAATTGGCATGAATCCATTTTATGAACGTAAAATAGTATTAGAACTTTGTATGAGAAATTATGTGATTTACCTTTGGTTGGTAATTGGTACATTACACATGCATTGAAAATGGTCCGATGGACTTGATATGACTAATTGCCTAGGAGAAACGTACACCTCTTGAGTGGGTGCGATACGAGTAGTGTAGGTCACTTGTGGACCTTGGGGGCATCGGGGTGCGGGTTGCTCACAATGGGCGGTTAGTAGCTCTTCGCCGTGGGTTAGACCGATGCAACACATGTTGATCCTGACCGACACTATTCTTAATCGAGATCGACAAAGATTGTTGTGTATGTGCTAGATGTGCAAGATATAATTATAAGCACTTGGTCCGAAGCACGAAATACCAAAGCAGACTCTTTTCGATCAATTTCTCCGACTTGAGTATTAGCTCCATGGAGTAGGACATTGAGTCTATGTGCGCATGCATGAAAGCGAGCATCTATATCTATATGATGGTGTTCTTTGTAATTGTTGTATGATTTAAACAAAGTGATAGTGGCATAATGATAATTATTATTTTGCACTATGATGATGGTATAATTGTGATCATGATATGATATTTTTGCATGATGTGTTGTTTGTATTATCTCTCGTACTATCATGCTTGTATTGGCGTAGATAATCTCACCTCTTTGTGTGTATATTTGCATATTATATTTTTAATTGAGTAAAGACGTTGAGAAAGAACCAGTACAAGAAGCAGAAGAAGAATTATTTCTCACGTCTGGGAACGCGAAATTTTGATAAGATGACATCAAGACCCGGTTTCTTTGGTTGCGTGAGGTTGCAGTTCCATGGTGGAGCTGAAGCATGGAGGACTAGTCCTGATGAGAGAGGACTACTTTACGAAGGAGAATTGACGGTCTTTATAAGTAGAGATTATCGTAGGAACCCGTTTCTTACTGCAACTATCTTTGTTCATATTGAGTTTTCTTTGCACATTAGGCGACATTGGGACATTAGGTATTATGTCCCAACAGAGATTAGCATCGTGTCATCTGCTCGAACACCTGTCCGTAGGCCTTCACATCATAACGGATTCCTATCTGCTGAGGAATTTGAGGAGGACCCGTCTGAGGGTTCTACTGCTTAAATAGACTTGGGCGAGTCTAAAACTCTATTATAAACAAGTCTGTAATATTATTTTAAGTGTGCCATTTACTTTTGGAAGCATGGTCTGTATTCTAAATAATATTCTGATATTGTCTATGTAAAATATGTATGATATATGATTATGTGTGAGTTTGATATGATCTTTTATTTTCTGCTAAGTTTATTTTGCAAAAACAAAAGAAAAAAAAAATTTTTACGACCCGTAATTTTATGACTACATTACATTATTATAACTTGGGGTAATTCAGTAATAATAACGTATACATGTGACACCCTACGGTGGGTGTTACACACGTAAGTTAACAGATTTACACTAGGGCTACATACACCTAAATGTAGTACTAGTCATAGTTTATGTAGTATTGATGGGATTGGTTTATGTAGTACTGGTCATTTACAATGATTAGTTTTATTTTTATATTTTTATTGACAATTTAAATATTTCTAGTTACTATTTAAATAATTGTAATGATAATTAATTATTACTTTGTATTTTGGTACAAATATTTGTGATTATGTTATGTAATTGTGATTTCTTATGTTATATGCCTTATTGTGATGGTTAATCATTTTGGTACAAATATTTGTGATGATGTTAAGTAATTGTGATTTCTTATGTTATATGCCCTATTTGTGATGGTTAATTGCATCAGGGTTAGTTATAAAATTAAAAGTATATTAAAAATTATTTTGAAAAATTAGAGACAATTATTTTCTGTCTCTAATTTCAGAGACATAATTAGAGACGAAACAGGTTCGCCTCTATTTTTTTTTAATTTTTTGATAATTTGGTTTTGGATATTTAGAGACGGAATAGTGTCATCTCTAATTTTAGACATGGCATTAGAGATGAAATAGTGTCATCTCTAATTTAATTATTATTATATTAAAAAAAATAATATCTGCCTCTAATTTAAGACGAAATTTTTTATTTAGAGATAGAAAAATTTTGTCTCTAATTTAGAGATGAAATTAATTTTTTCATCTTTAACAATCAGAGACACCACTTTTAACGATGAATCAATTTTTGTCTCTAATTCTATCTCTAAATATTTATAGACAGAATTTTGCATATTTAAAGATGAAATTTTTTCGTCTCTAAATTTGAAATTTCTAGTAGTGTGGTAATTCAGCTACAATGTACGATTTTATTGGTGATGTAAACATGAATAATGACCAAAAGATCTAGAATATCAAAGTGATGATGTTATTTGTTTGTGGAGAAATCCCAATTTCAAGTAATTTGAGCTTCCTGATTCAATTGAAATAGTTGTCATGAATAAAACATATTTATTCTTCCATTCTATTACGAAGATTTTAGTGGTTACTTTTATCTCCATGTTAGGTCATTACAGAAGTTTTCTAAGGTTTTCATAAGATTTTTTTTCCCTTATTGTAAATTTTTTTATACTATTATCGACTTCTATCTTATTCTCATTGCTTTTAAATGTGATGTAGGGTGAAAAGATACAATGCATAATAAGTATTCTTACTTAATTTATATATGATGATATTTGGTTCTTATGACATGTTTTATATCATATTTTTAGTTATAGAATAATGGCGGTAACAAGTCGTTCCCCCCTTCCCCCTTTTTGAAGATGTTAAGGAAGAGTGAGTCAGTAGAATTCAAGAGAGATGGTAAAGCTAGCAACTATATAGTTATTGTGCTATATATAATCTTGAATAATAATGTCTTATATTATTTAACAACTTATTTGTTATTTTATTAGTAGTAGTAATTTAATTTCTCATATATTCTTTAATTATTTTGAATATAAAGGTGCATGAAAGCTTTGATGCACATTATAAGAACATTTTTCACAAAAGCTCATGTGATCTATATAATAGATTATTCTCCTATAACTATTCTTTGTAAATATATTTGATAAAATTTTATTTTATAAGTTACATTTCAACCTTATATATATGTCAATTTAATTAAGATCTAGAATATTTACTAAGGTTCATTTTAAAAGGGTGTTTGGCTTTTTTTTTATGTAACATATTTAAAAAATTAAATTAATTATTTTTTTATTGAGTAAATTTTATTCATATATATATATATATATAAATTATAATAGTAGATATTAAAATATTTAAATACTATTATAATTTATAATATATATATATATATATATATATATATATATATATATATATATATATTGACAACAGTATTTAAATATTTTTTTTTTTTATTTTTTTATTTAATTGAATTAAATATTTTATATGGAAATATGTTAATATCTATACTTAGGAGAGTGAAAATTTTACATGAAAATATAACTAAATTAATTGAGATATAATTTATCATTGTAAAACTAATTAATTAATTATATATTTTTAAATAATCTTTAATCATATATATAACTTTATAGTATTTTGATATTTTAATTAGTGCATCACACTGGATTAAAAAATCTACATGGAAGTATAATAAAAAAACAAATTGAATACAATTCATTTGAGATACTAAATTATTTGATTATAATTTTATTACAAAAATTTGAGAAACTAAATTGAATAATTAATTATTTCAAGAGGAAAATAAACAAACCTACTCATATATTTTTTAAGCATATTTAGGATTTAAGCCAATTTTTTTAAGTTCAAATTTTTATAAAATTTCTTAGTGCAACTATTATATATTTTATTGTATTCTGACATTTCAAATGCTACTCATAACCTCATACGTTACACGGATAAAAGTACTAATACTTTCCACCAATTCTCTAATTTATGTGGGAGCATCTTTCAAACAACAATTATAAGCATCTGAATTATTGGTGCAGAGCCAGCTAGGAATTCCACCAATACGAATTTTCCAAGTTATCTACGAATTTTCCAAGTTATCTCCAAGACCGCGTGAGCATGTCAAGTCAAGTCAATTTCTATTGCTAAGAAATTATGAGCGCCTCACCATATACTTGATAGAAGAATCGAGTTCAGTACAAAATCTGCAAGCATTTTCTCTCCTCAAATCGGATCACATATTCCTTTGGAAGCATTTTCTCTCTTCTAATCCGATCACGTATTCTTCTTCTTTAGATCATGGCAGAAGCACTTGTGGGTGGCGCTTTTCTCTCTGGTTTTATTAATGTTCTTTTCGACAGGCTCTCTTCTCCTCAGGTTGCTAACTTGATTCGAGGAAAGAAGCTTGACCACAATTTGCTTCAAAGGTTAGAGACTACTCTGTATGCTGTTCAAGCTGTGCTTAATGATGCAGAGCAAAAGCAAATCAAAGACTCAGCAGTGAAGAAGTGGCTTGATGGTCTCAGAGATGCTGTCTATGTGGCTGATGACTTATTGGACCAAGTCTCTACTAAAGCTGCAACTCAGAAGGAGGTAAGTAACTTTTTGTCTCGCTATCTCAATTTCAAAGATAGGGAGATGGTAAACAAGATAGAAGACATCGTTAACAGACTAGAATCTATTGTCAAACACAAAGATATTCTTGGTCTAAAAGAGATTGCAAGGGAGAACATGTCATGGAGAACTCCATCAACATCTCTCATAGAAGGACCAATATGTGGCAGGGAAAATGACCAAGAGGCCATTATCAATATGTTATTAGATGACAACAGTGAAGCTAAAATATCTGTTATCCCTATTGTGGGAATGGGTGGAGTTGGAAAAACCACTTTAGCCCAATGGGTTTACAATAATGACAATTTGATGCAAAAGTTTGACGTGAAAGCATGGGTTTGTGTTTCTGAAGAATTTGATATTGTTAAGGTTACAAAGACTATAATAGAGGCAGTTACTTCTAGTACTTGTAATATGAAAGATTTAAATTTACTTCAACTTGATTTGAAGGAAAAGTTGATTGGAAAAAAATTCTTTATTGTTTTGGATGATGTTTGGAACGATGATTATGATGGTTGGAATAGTCTTAAAAAGCCTTTTCAATATGGGAATAAGGGAAGTAAAATTCTTGTAACAACTCGTACAGAAAAGGTTGCTTCAGTAGTCCAAACTTGTCCACCTCACCTTCTAAATCCGTTGTCTGATGAACATTGTTGGTCAGTGTTCGCGAACTCTGCATATTTTCTAAAATCTAATGGGCATTCAACTCTAGAAAAAATTGGTAGAGATATTGTTAAGAAGTGTAAAGGATTACCTTTAGCTGCACAAACACTTGGAAGCCTATTGCGAACAAAAAATGATATCAAGGATTGGAATACTATCTTGATGAGTGACATTTGGGAATTTTCTATAAATGACAGTAAGATTATTCCAGCCTTGTTAATAAGTTATTACTATCTTCCCTTACATTTAAAACGTTGCTTTGTTTATTGTTCATTATATCCCAAGGATTATGAATTTAATAAAGATGAATTAATCTTATTGTGGATGGCAGAAGATCTTTTACGAACACCAAAGAAAGGAGAAACTTTGGAAGAAGTTGGTTATGAGTGTTTTGATGATTTAGCGTCAAGATTATTTTTTAAACAATTTAGTACTGATGACAAGTCTTTTGTGATGCATGATCTCCTGCATGACTTAGCAATATTCGTTGCTGGTGACTTCTATTTTAGACTAGAAGAACTTGGTAAAGCAGATGAGATTGGTATTCAGACTCGTCATTTGTCATATCTAAGGTTAAGTCATCTGATCTCAAAAAATTTTGATGCCATTGGTAGAGTAAAATCTTTGAGGACATTGCTGCAAATCGGTGGTTTGTCAACTCCATCCAACACTGAAAGCATAGCATTTATCATACCATCAAAGTTTAAGTACTTGAGAGTTTTGTCACTTTGTTTTTGGGAAGTTGATGTACTGGCTGATTCAATAGGCGAATTGATCCATCTACGTTACTTGAACCTCTCTTATACAAGTATCAAGGCATTGCCAGAATCCTTGAGTAACTTGTACAATCTACAAACATTGAAGCTGTTTCGTTGTCGTAAGCTGACTTTGTTGCCCAGTGGCATGCAAAATCTTGTGAATTTGCGACATCTTGATATTAGACTAACTGCTTTAAAAGAGATGCCTCGAGGAATGAGCAAATTAAAACATTTGCACTCTTTAAGTGACTTTATTGTGGGTGAGCATGAAGAGAATGGAATCAAGGAATTAGGAGAATTTTCAAATCTTCATGGGTTTTTTGGGATAAGTAAATTGGAGAACGTTACCAATAGCAGTGAAGCATTGGAAGCAAAGATAATGCACAAGACGCACATTGAGAAATTGTACTTCAGATGGTCTCAGGGTGATGATATGGTTCCAAACACACAAACTGAAAGAGATATATTTGACAAGTTACAACCTCACAAAGGCCTGAAAGTGCTAAGCATCAATAGCTACAAGGGTACAATATTTCCAGATTGGGTAGGGCAATCTTCCTACCACAATATGACTCGTGTATCTCTAGAGTCTTGCAACAATTGTTGTATGCTTCCTTCACTTGGACAACTACCATCTCTTAATTCCCTGAATATTAAAAATTTTAAAGGGCTGAAGACTCTTGGTGCCGAGTTTTACAAGAATGATGATGATCATTCTTCTTTGGCAACACCCTTTCCGTCCTTGGAGTATCTGTCATTTCATAAAATGTCGAGTTTGGAGGTATGGTGTTCGTCTGGGTCCAATGCTTTTCTTCAACTTAAGAAGCTTACAATAATTTATTGTCCCAAATTAACAGGAGATCTGCCTAATCACCTTCCTGCTTTGGAAACACTTGAAATTGATAGTTGCGATGAGCTTGTTTCTTCTCTCCCAAGGGCTCCCGCAATTCGCAAATTGAGTATATCTGAAAGCGATAAAGTAGGGTTGGAAGAGATACCGCTTTCGCTGCAGTCTCTATCGATTGGGGGATGCCAGCTGGTTGAGTCCATGTTTCAGGCAATGACCATCAGCCAGCCAACTTGTCTCCAATCTTTAACGATCTCTAATTGTTCGTCTGCCATGTCATTTCCGGGGGATTGTATGCCAGCGTCCATGAAAAACCTGGTAATCAAGGGTTGTAGGAAACTAGAGCTCCCAAGGCAACAACAACACGAGCTTCTAGAGTCACTTCATATCAATAACAGTTGTGATTCAGTCACATCCTTCCCACTGGAGATCTTTCCAAATCTCAACTTTCTCGTACTCGAAAATTGTGAAAATCTAGAATCTCTTTCGGTGTTCCAGTCACAGGTTGCTGCTCTTCATTCTCTCTGGATCTGCAACTGCCCCAATTTTGTGTCGTTCCCCAGAGAAGGATTGAATGCGCCCAGCATGACTGATTTCTGGCTCAGCCATTGCGACAAGTTGAAGTCATTGCCTTGTCATATGAATACTCTTCTCCCCAAGTTAGAGTTTCTTCGGATAGCCGAATGCCCAGAAATTGAATCGTTTCCTGATGGGGGTTTGCCGCCTAACTTGATTAAACTTCAAATCCGTAATTGCGAGAAACTATTGAGCAACCTATCATCCATTGGCAAGCATGAGGGTCTCTCCAGTCTTAGAATTGATAGTCCATGTAATGTCAAGTCATTCCCGAAGGAGGGTTTGCTGCCTCACCTTCCCTCCCTTACGACTCTGCATCTGTATAGTTTTTCAAGTCTGGAGACGTTGGAGTGCAAGGAGCTTCTTCACCTCACCTCCCTCGAAAAATTAATAATTTCAAGATGTCCGAAGCTGGAGAATATGACAGGAGAAAGGCTGCCTGCCTCTCTAACAAAACTCTCTATCTTTGAAAGTCCTTTGTTGGAAGAACGGTGCAAGATGAAGCACCCACAAATTTGGCCCAAAATTTCCCACATCTGCGGCATTTGTGTTACTGGAAGATACCTATGATTCTCTTAACAGGTAAATGTCTTGCACATCATGTTATGATGATACCTTAATTTCATTCTGCTGCTCTTTATACATCATGTGGTTGCTTGAGATTTTCCAATGGATTTGTCTATGTGTTTTCTCTCTCTATTTCATTATGAGCATCTTATTCATGCCCGTCAAATTTAGTTATTGTGTTCAGATAGATGCCATGAGTTGCTTCTGACTATTTCTTTTTCTATCTTCTTAGGAAATCAGAGCACTCACCCAGCTGGACATTCCAACATTGTAGAATTTTATGGTAGTAAAATGGTAAACATTGTCCTAGTTTATGACTTGGCAACCCCATATGTGTGTGTGTGTGTGTGTGTTCCCATCTCGCTTCAATTAATAGATAGACTAAAATCTTATTTGGGTACCAAAAATTCCCAGTCTAGTCCCTGAAAAAATAATACGTTAATCCACCAGTCAATAACATGATGGAATTGTCCATGTGGGCTGTGAACTGTAACCTGGAACTGTTAATTGAAACAATGGATAGTGTATGGTACAATTTTCCCATAATAGGCACAAAATGGTGTAGTTTTATTTTATTTTGTTGTTTGCTTCACATAATATGAAACAGTTTAAGTCACAAGCACAAAGAAAAATTGAACTGTTTTGTTTCTTTGATGGGGAAGTTGTTCTAGAACATAGTCCGTCGAGTTAGTTAATGGTGTCACATCACATTTAACTACCCATGTGGACAAATCTGTTATGTTACTAAACAATATATTGATGGAGGGACGAATATAAAGCGAGTTTATTTTTCAAGGACTAGATTGGAAAATTTTGACGGTTAAGACTAATTGAGAGAGCTCATTAGGTAGGGACAAAATAGGTTTTTAGTCTAAAAAATGCATTCACGAACTTATTGGTGCTTTAACCGAATCTGTTCATCCTGGTTTAATAAAGCAAGACTCCATGAAAGTTCTGTTATTTTAACAAAATCAACAAAATTGATTGTAAAAAAACTGCTTTTCCATTTTTTATTTGAGTTTGCTTATGCATAAAACAAATTCTGTTCCGAAAGGAATACTCATATGCTTGCATAGCGTGAGCTCTAGAGCAAAATAGGATATAAAACCTATTGTAGATGGTGGTCATTCAAATACTATTGTTTTTAACCGGTAAATGGCTTGATTAATTTTTTCCTTTTCTCTTTTTTGTATATAGGGATATCAAAATGGCTAACTTGCTTGTTGATTTTGCTGGGATTGGGAATGTCAAGCTTGCTGGCTTTGGTTTGGTCAATCATGTTAGTTCTTAAACTTCCCCCTTAGTCCAACAGATAGTTTTTCTGTTCACACTCCTTCGTGGAGATGATGGTGCTTTGAGTAAACTGATTATGTGCATTTTACATTTTGTTGTCATATCTTTTGTTGTAGTTTTGAAAGACTAACATATAGTTTTACTATTCTCACTCCTTCATGGAGAGGATGGTGCTTTAACTAAACTGATTATTTGCATTTTATATTTTGTTGTCATATCTTTTGTTGTAATTGAAAGATTCCTAGCAAAGGAATCAGCATCAGAACTGCTAGCTTTAAATTATATTTGATATGGTGCTAAAATTTTGTAAACATTATATTTGATTAGAGATGTTCTTTTCTTTACCATTGGCATGACTTTCAGCCTGTTGGAAAAGATCTATTCGCAGCACTTATTGAAGGTCACCATAAGGTGAACACATTCATGTTGTTGTCGTTGTCCAGTATGTTATCTATCTGCAATGTTTTATTCACACCAAATGACTAATTGAATTTATGCAAACTGCAGAGTGTAATTATGTCTAAGGTTTGTGGAGCCTGATCTGGAACTATCTTTAGCACTTTTGGATCTAGAGGTATTGCCTGTAATGTATTGTCATTGGATGACACGCGATGTGTATCTACACCATACTTAGTTGTCTTCATGAAACAGGCTGGCAAAAAACTTCTGCTTATTACCAACTCAGATTGTCATTATATACACAAAATGATGCAGCATTCATTTTATAGATTCCTTACTTCCCAATGATATGGGGTGGCGAGGTCTATTTGACATTGTACGTTCTCGTAAATTATTTCTACAATATGTTTATTCTTGAAGAATTTTTTTTTTTAAATAAGTTATCCTCTTGCATTGGAGGAATGAAATATACTCAATAAACTCTTTATTATCATGCCCGAAATCAATAACTGCATCTTATTGTGAAATAAACCTTGTGTAAATCAATGTGGCTCTTGTTTGTGGGTAGGTAATTGTTTCAGACAAGAATTCTTCCAAACGTCACACCCCTTGTATGAAGTGGTGACAGGCGAGGGTCATGTGTCCATGCTTCAAGGCTCAAAGTGGTAATTGGTACTCCCTCTGACCACATAGTATGACTCATTACCTTTTTCACGAAGTTTAAGATGATTCTTAATTATTTTCTAATAAAGAACATCACATATTTTTACAAAGTTCTATTTAGAAGTTTAATATATCAAAATCAAGAGTGTTATTTTCAATACTACCCCTAACTTTTTTGAATTCAAAAGAAAACGTTAAGGACAAATGGGAAAAGTATTTATAATTACTTCTTGTCTTTCAAAATGAGAAACACATTTTCAGACTTCCCAAAATGGATAGTTCACCTTAAAAATTGGGACAGAGGGAGCATTCTGCATCTCAACTCCTTTAACGTGGTCAAACAGGTTATATATTTATATTTTGACATTCTCTTTCTCAAATACATGTATCACTGATAACCTTTAAGTCTGCTTCTACCTCCTCCTTTACAAAAATAGGAATGGCGGATGATTCACATATTATAGACATGTTTGCTAATAGTCAGCAATCCACTAATCCAAAGAACAAAAGGACTAATGACTTTTTTAAGATGTATTAATATTTATCAAGCTCTGTACTGAGAAAATATTTATTTATCAAGCTCTTAGTTCCACATATGCTAGGATCGACTAGAAGTAATCATTCAATTGTTTTCTATTGTTTTTGTCATGTCAATATATTGCTAAAATGCTGATTGACACTATCTTTTATTCCTTTTAATGCCACTTAGGTAACCACCATGTTAGTTTCACTTTCACATAGCATAATTGGGCTGCTAATTTTACCTGTGATTTCTATCAACTTTATGGTGTGCTATACTTAGATTTTCTTTTTAGATGATTTAAATACCTTTTATTGTACTTTTTTTTACCTTCTTTTGCTGGCGGTTTGTTCTCAGGGAGAACTGCTGGTTGAGAATGCCATAAATATGTATGGACATGAGATATTATATATTGGAGACCATATTTACACTGACGTCAGTCAATCCAAAGTCCATTTGTGATGGCAAACAACATTCATGTGTTGGGAGCTGGAAGAAGTGTTTTCTGATTTTGGCTTCAAGTTAGTATAATCAGTTTATGCTTCACTCATTTTTATGATAATAGGAAGTTCAACTATGACCTCGCTAGAATTTCATTTTTTCTGTTTTGTTAGAAAAAATTATATGGTCACTTGTTTTGAGAAAGAAAAAATTATATGTCTGCTTTTTAACTTGAAGCCAAAATGGCATCTCTGCCTTCAACAATTCTTTATGTTGAACCAATTGTACTACACACCAAATATGGTACTTCAACTAGTTTACAGAGTTGAAAATGTCCTTGTGCTTTGTACAGTGTTAAAACTGCGGTACAGTGCCTTGATTCATAGCAGGAGTTACACAATCATTAGTGGAGCTTGTAAATTAGAAGGAGGCTGTAGGGGGAGGGGGGCAGGGTCTCTTTAACCAACTTCAGCTCGCTCTTCAGATAAGCACTTGAAAATCTGGCCAAAGTTTTTCCACAAATGCAGCATTCGAATTAATAACAGATGATTAGAAATACATTCATGATTCATGATCATACTGGTGCATTAACAGAATGTGTCCATCCTGGTTCAACAAGGAAAGAAATCCGTAAAGGTTCTGTTGCTTTAACAAAATCTGTTGTCAAATACTACTTTGTGGACTATTTTTTTGGGGTGGGGATGGGAATTTTTGATTCAGTATGGTTTTTGACTGTTTGGTGACTTGTTTATTTCTTCCTTTTCTTGTTTGTATATAGGGATATCAAAGTGGCTAACTTGCTTGTCAATTCTGCTGGGAAGGTCAAGCTTCCTAGCTTTGGTTTCGCAAATCTTGTGAGTTCTTAAACTTCACGTCTAGTCTAATAGATAGTTTTACTGTTCACACTCCATGCAGAGGATAGTGATTTGATTTTACTGATTATTTCAATTTTACATTTTTGTTGTCATATCTTTTGTTGTTAGTGTTGAAAGATTCATGGAGAAGGAGTCGGCATAGAAGTACAAGACTACAAGCTTCCAAAACAAATGGCTCAAATTATTGTTCTGTAAATTCCTTTCTACTGGTTGAAATATACAATTGTTAGGCACTCATCAGAGAAAATTTAATTGTGCATCCCTATAGAAAGTTCTTTCAGAACAATTGATTAATTTGTTTCATTTTTTTTACTAAAAAATTATTTCAATTTCTCTTAGAAAACCTTTACGGCTTGAGCATGTAATTTATGTTGTGATGCGTTTACTTTAGACTCTAGCTGATGAAATAAGGTGTTCCTTGCAAGCCTAATTTGGATATTCCTTTTTGAATCTTGGTAACATTTTATACTCTTATTGGTTATTTCTGGATCATTATAATATTCTTGGATTTGATATGAGTATCTATCTATCCTTATATTCAGCTAGAGTAACTTGGGATTTCTATGTTCGTCTGCTAGTTGGATTTGTAGCTGAACTCTACATGACGGTAACTCCAAACTGGATGGGTCCAAAGGTATATTCTTATTCTACATTACTCTTGATTTCTCATAGCATTTCTTATGGATCCCTTCTCAAACAGCTTTTCTAGGAGAACTGAAGAGATAACTATTGTGGTCAATAATTTGCGTTCGATATATGCAATTTGGGTTGCACAGTCATTAAAATCTGCATGGGGCGGCCTCTTTGGTGGGCTCAGGAGCTAGTAAGCACCTGTAGAAAATTTTCTTGTGTCTTTTTACATTTTGTCCTGCAGAGCAGACCACTTGTGCAGTGAGCACTATTGGTATGGATTAACCCTGAATTAGATGATCTGATTGGTATTGGGGCCCAATTTTCATTACAATAATTATTGGGAAGGAAATTTTATTCTGGGCTGATTTTTGTCACGTTAAAGATGAGATGGTAAAATTTGATCGTGAGGGGTATTCTAATGTCCATTGTGGAGGTAGAAAGGAAGGCATTGATGCTGAATATGTGTGGTTCCTCCTTTTATTAAATTACTCATATCCTCTTGTATTTATAATTCAGGCTGCAATAATTTTTAAAGTTGGTACAAATGACACTCCAATACCTGAAACATCGTCATCAAAGGGTGAAGGTATCGAGATGCGATAAGATAAAACCTTCATTTGTATCAACCTTTCCTTATAGTGAGCATTTTTTTTTTTTATAAATTAGTGAGCATTTTTTTTTTTTGTGTTTTATAAGCTAAACAGACTTACTATGACTGTAAGTATAATTAATGATTTTTATCCTGTTGTATGCAGTTTGTACATATGGGCACAACATTGAACTGCAGAGTCAGAGCAAATATTTTGTTTAGCATCTGGCAATAATGATTATCCGAGAAGAGATCTCATTGCAAAATATTAATCTTTCAGGACAAAAAGAGGATGGTTACAACTTACAAGTATGATGATATTGTTGTCTTGTAAAATCAGTGTTTTCTATTTTGAAAATTCTATTTGGGAAAATTTTGCTTTCTAACTTGGAATATTTTGGTCATCAAATATATATCCAATTGCTTAGTTCTATCTAACTGCCATTGCTTTGACCTTCCTTTTCTCTAGAAGTTTTTAAGGTTGCATTTCTGTTATATATAACTTTTTTAACTTCTGATTCTAAAATCAAACAACGATCAGGCATTTATGTTCTTGAGATTCCATATGAATAAACACTTGTCATTGCTCATTTGTTTTCTGGTTAACAAGAATGACAACTTCTTGTGGGTGGGTATGAATTCAAGTGCCTTATTTGTTGTTTGTTGTGTAAAACTATGTTCTCTGCTTTCTTGTAATCACTTGTACACAGATTAAGAAATAAGAAAGACTTCATGTCATGATGATTCCAAACCTATTGGCGAATGTCATGCTTGTCGTGTTGTGATGATTCCAAACTTACTGGTGCTTTAACAGAATCCATTCATCCTGGTTCAATAAAACAAGACATCCATGAAAGTTTTGTTGCTTTAGAAAACTCTTGTCAAAAACCTTAACTGCCAAGTCTTCTGTTTCAAATATAGTCAAGGATATGTTTCATGTCTTTTTCTTTTTACGTAGTTATTGAGTTCATGCGTGTCTAAGATTTGTTGATCTATTAATAATTGGTTGAAAGTGTAAGCAACAACAAATTCATTTGTATCAGCTATTCTTTACATTGAACATTTTTGTGTTGTTTAAGCAAAACGAACATGAACATAACTAATGGTCTTTATCTTGTTGTACGCAGTTTTGTACATATGGCCATGAGCACACCATTGAACTTCACAGTCAGGGCAAAGATTGCCTAGCATTTTGAGGAAAAGATTACCCATGAAGAGATTATATTGCAAAAGATTAATCTTTCGGGACGAAAGAGGATCGTTACAAGTATGATGAGGAAGTTGGCTCCTAAAATTAGTGTTTTCTATTTTGATAAGTCTATAAGGAACAATTTTGCTTTCTAGCTTTGAATATTTTGGTCATCGAATATATTTCTAATCACTTAGTTATCACTAACTTCCTTTCCTTTTACCTTCCTTTTCTCTAGATTTTTTTAATGTGAAATTTGTATTTCTCACATAGCTCTTTTAATATTAGATTCTAGAATCAAACAGCTATCAGTCATTTGTGCTCTTGAGAAATCATAAGAATAAATGCTAGTTATTGCTTATTTCTGTTCTGGTTAACAAGAATGACATTTAGTGGTGTCTGTGTAAGTAAATGAAAATGATAGTTGCCGAGTTTCTTTAATTCTCTGAACTGAATTTTTCTTTATAGTGAACATTTGTGTGTTTTCATGCAAAATAAAATTACTATGAAAATGATTCAAAAAAATGATTAATGGTCTTTATAAAGCACATAGAAATCTCTTGCAGTGCGAAGGTAGTTATAAGTATGATAAGGAAGGTGGCTTATAAAATCAGTAACTGAATTTGCTTTTTAACTTTTTAACATATATCAGATTCTCTAATCAAAACAACCATCATGCATTTATATTCTTGATAAACTATATTAATAATAATTAAACATTACCAAATACATCCTGTCTACCTTGTTATTAACATCTCTCTTTTAACTTGAATTGATTTGTAGAAAACTGGCTGCGAGTTCACAGGAAGTAGACATGTAAATTTAACTTGTGTCACTAATGGGATGGAGAGTCCATTTTCAAGCTCCATTTCAATTTAGAGCTTTCATCCTCAGCGTCTTTAGGGTATAAGTGGCTTTTGAACCGTAACAGGAACTGGAATGAGGACTCTTCTTGGTCTTGGATTTGGCAGCTGAACATGCCTGAGAAGGTGCATTTCTTTATACGGCTTGCCATGCACAATGCCATCCCAACAAATGCAGTTCGGTTTTACAGAGGCCTTAACACTTCCCCTCTCTGTAGCAGATGTCAGGATGAGGTTGAAGACGTGTTGCACTGTCTTCATGATTGTGTTCGCTCCATAACCGTTTGGCACTAGCTGTAGCAGATATTCTCTTGGCATAAATTATGTACAAAGATTAATAATAAAAGTAATAATCCATGAAATTTCTTGAACCAAACAAGGTCAGGCCATAACGCTGAAACAGACAAACGAATAAGGACGAAGATTCTCTTTCTTATTCGTTTTCGACTTTTCTTTGGGGCCCATTGGATGGATAAAATTACAGCTCAACTCATTGGGGAATCTGTACTAATGGCCCATAGCCAGCCACAGCCCAATCCAATTCACACAATTTTTTATTTGGTTAATTGGCAATGATGTGCACCTCTTTTTATTGAGTATTTTATTTTTTAATTTCTCAAAGGTTAAACTAAATAATTAGACACTATAGTTTTACCTGATTTGAATTTTGGTTCATGTAATTTATTTTTTAAGATATTGGTTCCTACACTTTCACTTATTGAAATTTTAGTATCTACTAGCATGATATTAGTCCTTATATTTTTACTTTTTTAAGTTTTAATTTCTATAATTTACACCTTTTAAGGTATTGGTCCTTAAGGACTAAAATCAAAATTAGTAAAATTATAGGAATCTAAATCTAAAAAAATAAAATACAGGGACCAAAATTTAAATTTAGTGAAACTATAAAGACTAGTTATGTAATTTAACCTTCTCAAATTATCAGTTTTTTTTTTTAATATGTGAATATGATATGAATTGGTTCGTGCTTAGTTAGAAATTAAAATTCTTAAGTCAAAGTATGAGAAGTTCCATGTCAAATAGTCCTTCATAATTAGTAAACTAAAAAAACAACAAAATCTCAATGAAAGCATTAACACAAGAAAATATGCTATGTCGTAGACATCGATTTTTGAACTATCATAAATCTAATAGTTTAGCAAAGTGAGGTATATGTATTTATTTTTTTCTTTCATAGTAGTGACAATAAGATTTAAACTTATGATTTTATGGAAACTACTCATATATGTTTTCTATGAAATGAATGTGATAGTATATTTATTCAATAAAAACAATTTTGTCTGTTTATCAATATGTGTTTTTATACTTGTGGAACCCAATGTTCTCCCCCTTCACAGCTTGTCTACATAGAGAAAAATATTTTTCAGTTTTTCATTTCATCTTGTAATTTGTAAAATCAGTGTTAAAAAAAATTGAAAAGTTACTTCTATTTCAAAATAGTTGTGAAGTTGATTAATATATTTACATAAGTTCTTAATTTTAAGACTCAAATAGGACATGTAAATGCAAGAAGTTATAACAAACATATTTCAATGACATTCTGTTGTAGTTTTATTAAATGTACTTAGATAACTATGGTAAAAAAAAAAAAAAAAAAAAAAAAGAACAAATAAGTAATAGTAACTTTCAAAATATCTCTTAAGATACTTACAAAATATAGTCATAAAAAAGTATCAGTAATTTCTAATGAAATGAAATACTACTCGCAAAATCAAGATTTAAAAAAAAAAGGATAAGGCACAATTTTGTCCACCCTCGAGTCAACGGTTGCTTGTTTATCATATCAACAACTTGCAAAGCTTGTTTCCTTAATTTATACACGTATTGATTATGTAAGTAGCATCGCTCTACAAAAATAGCTTTTGAAAATTTTTACGAGTAAAAACCACTAGCAGATAACAATTTTATAAAGATCTCAACTCAGAGAAACATATAGGATAGATAACTAGGAATATCTCTAACTAAAATGGGCTGAACTATACTTATTGCCGCCATAAGATTTTCGGTTGTAAATGTAAGAGTGTTCTTGTACTACTGTTTCTGTATCTCAAAGAGACAAGACTACTCATGTGAATTAGGATGCAGACAAAGTCTGAATCAAGAGTACAACCCTCTACGAGGTCTCTTGGGACACAAAAAGCTGCATCCCAAACATGAATCATCACTGTCATGATTGAGAAGTTTATTAGGTCAATATGAAATTGTAAACTTCAAAAGATAACGGTGGGGGAGGGGAATCAAAGGGAGAGATGAAAGAAAATGCTAAAAAATAAAAACTGGTTCTGCTGCTTTCTCCTGTGAAGATCTAAGCACAGCCAGCCATAACAATCCCCCTTAGGGCCACATTTACTTTCAATAGTGCTTAAGGAACTTTTAGACTTGCTATTACTTGAAGGGAATCTGAACCACTACTCATAGTAACCTTGCTAGCATATATATAATTAATAGAAAAATGATAGAGAGTAACGATTTTTATTTGAATTTTTTATTAGAATGGTGTGACATATTTATTGACTTTTAAATAGATGAGTGGTTCCTATCACTTTATTTCATCTAACAATTATCTTTTTATTTTGTCGATTATTTTTTTCTCCTGTAGCAATACTTTATATAATTTGTAAACTAGCTTACATCAAGAACATGCATTCTTAATGAATAGATCACTCAAAAATAACCACACCTATCTTAAAGACAAAATTAAGCAATGAGAAGTACTACATCATAAAATCCCTGGTAGTTTTATTGAATTTGCTCAGATTATAAGATACTCACGAACAATAGACTCACCTAACTTTTTGTTTGTCTACTTGTTCAAATCCAACATAATTAAGTTCATAAAATCACCCACCTCATAACTTTATTGTCACCATTATCAATTCCTAACAAACTTCATTGTGTCCTCTTCTCATACAACACAAAACATTGATCTCATAAAATTATGATCTAGTTAACAAGTTATAAGACAGAAATATCATAAATCTAAGTAACGATCTGAGGGAAAGCCATGAAGTAGGCCATACGATAAAGCCATGAGAAGAATTGCAGCCTCCTTCTCATCCTGAGGGAAAACTTGTTGGAGAGCCAAGTTCTTACTCAAACTTATTGCCAAATCCTCAAAACCAAACTTCTTTCTACCTCGACATGGTTTGGCACCAAGTTTGTGCTTTTTTTTCAACTGTGTTGCACGCTCAATTTTTGACTCCTTCTTCTCTTTGCTGTGCAACCTGTTTCCCTTCACATGTGATGGCTCAGCCGCCACGAGAATTGTGCCATTTGCTGCAGCAGCGGCCATGGCTCGTCTCGCCTTTCTTTGTCGAATCCCACAAGCGTTGCAAAGTGACTGTTATACACCAAAATGATTGTTCAACATCGTTTAGTTAGTTTAAATGAAATAATTCAATTATTCAAAATTCTACTTGCATTTTAGTGTCAATTTCATTGAGTTTCTAAGCCTCAAAACTAAAGAGCCTAATTGATTTGTTGTAGACTGGTGTTATTAATCTAGTCTAGAGCTTAGTTATGAGGACAAAAAATCAAAAACATAGAGCTAATTATTTATCATGAAAAATAAAAATTGTTAGAGAATGAATATCCATAGAGAAAGTAAACTTAAAAAAGGGAAAAAATAAAAATAAAAAGATGTACCTTGGGGCCTCTTGGTCCACTCCTCCATAGAGGGGTCTTGGTAGTGTGGCAATCAGCACAAACCCTAACAGTGATATTGCCGTGGTTTGAAGAATTGTTGCTGCTATTATCAGTTCCTAGAGGTGATAATGGTTGCTTTGGCTCTTCAAACTTGTGCTTAGAGTTGCCTGCTATATCACAACCCGTTTGAACCGATACCATCATCCTCCGCATCATTCTCATCTTTGAAGACATCCACTTCACTGAACCATCCTCATCAGCTTGAAGATTTTCATTCCCATCTTCTTTCTTCCAAACTGTCAGCTTGAGGTCACTGCTGTTTTCAACCTTTTCTACTGCTGGATGATCCCATGATCCTCTAGAAGGAATAATCTTCTCGGCCTAAACATCACATGATCAAAAGGATCAAAACAAATATATATAATATCATAATTAAATAATAATTAAGATTTTTATTATACTATATCTATATGTAATACTAATTATGTTATATGCGTCACCTCTTCATCACTTTGTAAGTGCTTTGGTTCCAAGTAGCAAGATCCTGATTGATCTTGATCCGGGTTGAAGAGTATAGGATATGATAGAGAAGAAGATGAAGAAGAGGCTTGATGGTTTGTACTGAAGAGCTGGTGGCTTTGATCTTCATTAAGATCTAAAGGCATAGGTGAAGATACTGAATAACGATAAGTTGGTATCATGGACGCATACACATAACACACGCACACAAACCAAGCCGAGAGAGAGAGAAGGGTGTGGAATGGATCAGTGCTACCGCAACGGCCTACCTTTTGTCCAGTAATAAAGGTAGAAAATGGTTGGGAGCGAGACGAGAAGATAGAGAAGAAACACAAGGCAAAAAGGTTCTATGCATTACTGATACAGTTCTACACCAATTTTACATCACTTAATCACATTCGTTGATCACCACATAATATATACAACGATTATTATATACTAATAATTAATTATCATCCTTAATTATCATATAATACTTGTTAATAATTATTTATTTATTAATATGAAAGTAGTATACAAAATTTGGTGTATACATTTTTTTCTTACTTGTATACAAGCTTTAGTAAAACTCATTTAAGAAAAATATTTTTTGAACATCCTATTATATAATATCTCATAATAGATTTATATGAATATGAGTAAATAGTAAAATATACTATATTTTAAAATGAAATGAATGTATTATATATTAATATATAAAAAATATCAATTACTATGGATATTCCAATAAGATAGCTCTACATTTAAAGGGGAGAGAGATTACAGCCTGACACATAGCAAAAGCCATCACTCTAAGACATTCACGTGACTTCAAGACACCTAAAGCAGACAAATTAAAAAACAAACTGATTCATCAGGAGTGTGTGGAATGCTACTACGCTGATCCAATACGTATGACAACAACCCTATTTGCAGAATTTTTTTTACCACTGTGTGGTGCGCACAGCACTCTGAATTCTGCATATCTACTGACCCGAGCTAGTTGAATCTGTATAGATAACGATGGAAGAGACAGAATTTGATGGTAGCCACACATGACAAGGATAATTTGACACATCTCAAACCAATAATTTGGTCACAGGAACAATCTTGTGGGTCAAATTCTTTTCCGCCAAACTTATATTAGTAGTTATTCTTCTAAAAATTTTCAGTTATGCTATATTTGCAAATTATTTTTACATTATTAAATGACGTGCAATAACTAATGAATAACAATATATATTATGTAATGAATAGAGATATTAATTGATTTTTAAAATTAATTAATATCTTAATTTATCACATAATATATGTTATTATTTACTACTTATTGTACATCATTAACTGACGTAAAAATAATGAGTAAAAAATTGTGTATAATTAACATTTTCTAAAAATTTTAAAAGAAAGTCGAACAGAGAATCTGTTTTTTAAGAAAAGAAAATATGGGGCCAAGTATATATAAACAGTGCAAGTCCAATTGAAAGTCTGGTTAATGTCATTATTATTAATTTTTGTGGCTATGATAAACTTTATTTTACATCACTTTTTGTGTGTTTAATATTTGACTTAACTTAATTGTTGATATAATAACAACCACATTATTTGCACATTATTTATGTTTCTCATTTTTACATAATTTCATTTTAAGGTAATAAAATAAAATAAACACACATTCTAATACATATTCCCTCTCTTTCTTCGTCGTTAGAAACCATAGCAGATTCAGCAGGCAAGACTGATACAACATTAATTGGGAAATCATTGAAAATAGCTTTGAGATCGTCAAATCCAGTCTCGAAATTGTCAGTAACCATGTCCTCCTCTATTGGGGAAACTTGTCTCTTTTTCTTTTTCTTTTGGGATTGTTTGGGTTCCTTTCACCACTTCTACATAGGTCATATGTTTGCCTGCAAAGGTCCCTATTGTTGTCGAAACCTCTGTGCTCTCCTCCACTGAGCTTTAGTCATGAAAGGACTTCTTATTGTACTCGATGATTGACCAAACTCGTTCCTTTGCCAAGTATTGGGCTTCCTTAACGATCCCACATCATTGGATATTGTACTTCCAAGTGAAACTTGTTCCAATTTGGCTTATAATAAGGAGGAGTTCTTTGAAACTTATGACTGTTCTGTATCCATTTGTTGTTAACCACATTAGCTGGTGGCATTCAAGTCCTTCCCTTCTTGAAACTGTCTAGAGGATCAACCATCATCACAAATTTCTAGTTGACTCTGTATTTCAATTTTCTTAGTCTCCACGAAAAGGATTTTATTCAATTTCTTCTTCTCTTTGGCCATTTCATAGGATTTAGCTGCAAGTTTAACAAACATTAGTGGTGTTCGATCATGGGATAAGTTTGATTTGTCTCTCACCCGACCCTAAATTTTGACTAGACTAATTCTTTGGACTTGAACCCAATTCTATAGCCGAACAAATCCAACCATGTTAGAGTTTGATTAAGACCGGGCCTAGATAGGACAAGATCAAGTTGGCCCGAAGTGTGGGCAAAACAAAATTTGTACAATGATAGACAATGATATGGTTTGTTCAAATATTTTTTTACTATAATATGAATTGTTGTTTTTTTTATTTACTTACTTTCCTATAATTCATAAATTCAATATATGAAATTTGGAATAACTAAAATGAAATAACTAACTGTATCTAATTTTAAACATGCATTGCTTGGTTTCTAAAATAATGGCAACTAGTCTTAGATACTCAATCAAACAATGGCAGCACATATAACTTTATAAAAGTAGACAGGAACTGCTAAATAAACCACAATATAAATTAGTATGAAGTCATGAATAGCTCCATAAAAGATTAAAAACTCACCTGATGCATATTGTGATATATAGAAAGTCTTCCAAGGGTCAACCTCAATATCTTCTACACAATTTCCTTTTCTGGATCTTTGCAGCTTTCCCACTTCTCCTTCAACTTGATTAGAAATCCTATCATAATGCGGAAAGAAGAATGACAATACTTCATTAAGTACCATGCCAAAAGGCAAAAGTTCAAGTGTACAGTGAAATAACAATGCATGACTAGTAGTATGTAACTGTAATACTTCATTAATTACTCATTGTGATAATTATGTAACTGCAAGTAGTATGCTCTCTCATCAAAGTTCAGATGTTGTTCCTGGTTAACAATCACACCTAGATGAAGATCACCAGAACAAAGTGAAGCACCCCTGCAAATATATATTACAACACATTTATGGCTCTAAAAAAGAGAACAATTTCATGAATGACCAGTAAACAACAGAAATTTCGTTCTATGTTATAACAATAATACTTTGCCAAGATTACAAGCAACAAAAACTGATTTTGCTAATATTGAAATATAATAATGCCATAACAAAACAGTTAATAATAAGTAATCATAGATGGATGTAGTCAGATCAACCATACACATGCAAAATGCACGACTGTCTCGAGAGTGAAATTATTAAGATAGAGATATTGCCATTTCAAGAAGGGGTTTCTAAAGTGAAAGTTATCCCCAGAAAGTAATTGGAAAAGCAAGAATCAGTGTAATCTCGGCTAAAAAGCAATAGCAAAATGGAAGTTTGCAACTTGTTAATCAGAAAATTAACAATAACTGAAACAAGCCAATTCCTGAACTGCCCTAACAGCACCAAGAACACCACCATAACTACCAACTGATGGCTGCAACTGTCCCCTTTAAGTTGATCTTAGAGTTACCACTTCTTGAACTCATATTGGGCCTGTTGAGAAGCCAACTGAAACAAGCCTAAAAATACATGACTTCAACAGTTTACATAATGTGTTTTAAGCCAAGCTAGGCTTCTATACACCAAAAAAATATACCATTTTAAACTGCAGCAATACAAGACTTCCCATTGTTCTAAGCC